>JAKFHU010001670.1:14145000-15443125 GCA_023783475.1 Daubentonia madagascariensis
TGATAATTGCCCTAGATGTTAAAAATTATTCCTTGTCTATGATTTTGATATAATAAAAATATACATTCATGCACATACATACAGGACTCATGCTGTATTGAAGATTTATGCATATTCAGTACACTTGTCTAACTTTGTACTTACCAACAGTTCTTTTCAAAGATGAAAGTATATTATGAGACATGTAGTAGAAATTGAAAGTGCAGATAAAAATGCAACTTTACAAATCCTACTCAGTGTTGATATGAACAAAAACAAATAATTCAAAGAACTGAAGATGGTGTTTTTTTATTTTAACTCCTTAGAAATATTCACCAATGGAAACTATTCTATCTAGATTGGAACTTAACCTAAATTTTAAAATGGTTATTAGGGCATTTGTAAACTCATCCTGCAGATCTGTGGGGCTACATTCATCCTATTTATTTTCACCAAATTCTAAATATTATCTTAGTCCAGGACTGCCCTAGGAATATCCCCAAGCATTATCCCAAAATACACAAGTTTCAAAAAGAAATAAGGCAGGTTTTTCCAGAAAATATTCCTATAGTTATAACACTGGCATAGAATTTCTTGAAGAAATTTAGAACAAATTTCAGATTCTTTCTTATGTCATTATGTCTTATGTCTCATGGCATTTTGGTCATTTATGTAATTAATACTTAATACTGTAATATTTCATTCAATCTTTTAACAATATTTAAGATTATGCTTATTTAAAACTTTACTTTTTTCAAAAAAATCATGTTGACCACTAAATATATCATCTAAATTAATACTAACTTCTTACTTGGGCCAATAGGGGCAGGGCATTAGAAGTAATTAGTGCTCATTTTTCCTTCAGGAAGAGAACAGATTCTGCCAACCCGTTCTGATGAAATGCACACAAAATATCTGAGCTCTGATGTAAACAGAATGCTCAGTTTGAACATAGTGAATTTGTATGTGTTATATATTACAATAAAACCCCCTCCCTCATTAATTTTACTGAAGTCTCCAGATGGGAAACAAAATATTAATTTTGTTCAGCCTTAGGCATTGTTGACTGTTAAGGTACTCACTAAATCACTGATCTTATTCACATTAATATTAGATTTCTGCTATAAAAATTTGGGACCCTTGGGTATGGGATTCAGTTTGTCATAAGTATAATTAATTGTTTTTAAAAATGATTAATTTGTCAAAATGGCAAAAAAATATATTGGGTAGACAAGGCTCCTGAGCAAGCTAGCCTACCTTAAAGTCATGGTAATACTCATGAAATTATGCAAATTAATTGACTCTTTCAATGTTGCATAAAATGCTTCTTCTAGTACAGTGCATGGAACATTAGGCTGTTCATCCAGCAAAAAAAAGGGGGAAAAAGTTGCATTTCAGAGGCTGGAATCCTTACAAGCAAGGCCTTACGGTTGAGGATACTCACAACTACAATCTATTTTTCTACAAAGCAATTGGCTTTCAACCATTGCACACAAAACTTGTGCTATTTTTACAATTTTTTCCCTAAGCAACTGTCAAAAAAAAATCATCTATGTCTTATAGGTTTTCCCTCCTTATAATACAAAGGGAAGAAATTTTTATTGTTCAAACATGCTAAAGGAAAGTGATATTTGTTCTAAAATTACTTAGCAATACAGGCTTTTGCTGAGAAAGTTTCATTTAAAGGCCCCAGAAAACATGATACACTATGTTAAACATCTCAATGATTAACTGAATTATGTCGATTGAGTTTATTTACTAAAGAGCAAACATCAGTGACAACAGCAAAATAAAAATCAATCCCTTCAGAATAATTATCCTGTCCAAAAGTGAACTCAGAAGTCAATTTTCAAAGACTAGTGTAAGAATAGAAAATTTAAAATTCATATAATACTGAATTTTTTATAAACCACCTCTAGCAAATAAGTAGTATCATTCCAAAATATTCAAAAATTAAATTTTAAAAATTAACAAAATTGCCCTATGGAGTTATCAGATCTACTTTAAGGAAATAACAGACTCTCCCATGTAAGATTTAGGCTTGCATCAAAGAAAGACGATACATTCTGGTTTGTAACTGTGCTTACTATTAGACAAATGAACTCATGTAATCAATTATTATGGTTTCAGGCAACAACTCCAGCCTTTGTCTAACAGACATACATTAATTTTCAACTCTCCTCCATCAATAAAAATAATAAACATAAAGTACTACTATTACAACAAAATATCTTTTTCTCAGAGTTCCATTTCTTTAACTTTTCTCATTTTTTACCTGTTTAAAACTGACCACTTGATTATAAAATTACAATAATTGATTTTTACATCATCACCATTTTATTTTAATGTTCACATATAATTAAATGAATTCTGCAGGAAGAATTTCGTGCTTTGTTATGGCTCTAATAATGTTTCTGAAGACCATATATTTGATTTATATTTAATGAGAAAATTAAGACATAATAGTGTATATTTCCAATAGCATCTAATCTACTTTTTAAGATAAAATGTAAACATAATTTAAAGACTTTTCAATGATATAGACAAAAGTTTTGACAAAATATTTTTAAACAACAGATTTAAAATTTGCTCTAAACTAACACAATTCTTAGGGGGCCTTGGCATGCCATGACAATGTGGTAACCATCAATGCTTAATCCATTTATTTATTTTTAAATGTATTAATATATTAATCAGGCAGCATTTCTAACTTACCTTGTTCATTGTAAGGTTGCATTGCATAGGTGTCTAAACAACTCTCACAAGTAGATGCTTGAGTAAAAAAGGCAAAGTTCCCCAAGTGACTTTCCTATCTATGAAAAATCAATATCTTGAGAACAGAGCATATGTTATAATTTCACTTATTTCCATATTTATAGTACAGGGCTTTTTAAAATTAGAAAATCAGGAAAACATAAACATGCAAACACACTCATTTCTCAAAAATATTATGATAGACATTACCTAATGACCCAACATTCTGACAAATGAGTACACTGGTTTGTAAAAATCAGAAAATTAAAGGAAACATGTTTACTTAAACTAATTATGACCTATTGATGTAATTACCCATTTGTGTCACCCAAGTCTGTTTTAATTCATGCACATTTATAACTATAGCCTGGGTATCTTTCTACATAGTCCCACAATTCATATGTAGTAATGTGCTGTGTTGACTCCTAGATGACAACAATATTTATATTTATGGATTATCAATTGTTTCTTCCTGATATATCATATGAAATGTGTTACCATGTTTTGTTTTAAAACCTGAGTTTCATTCCTCCACACTGTCTGAGGTGGTTTCAGCCCCAGCTAGGAGCCTTGAGTTTATTGGCCCAATGACATAGACACTGGGCAAGAGCTGTAGCAGCTACTTTCACTGCTGTCTGGAATTCATTGTATGGATTTCAATTTTAATGTGTAGTTAAAAAATGGCCCAACCTGATATATACAAACAGGTGGCATGTTTAGCAATGTCCAAGTATTACCCTCATCATCCCTTAGATGAGCCTTAATGAGACTTTCTACTAATTAAGTTCCCTAGGTCAGATCATTCCAAACTCTCCTTAAGAACCATCTTTCACATGCACACAAAGGACTGCTAATATTACGTACTAAGGTTGTCATGAAATGTCATGATTTCTCATATATACCATCTCCTCTAGTTGTTTTTCCCTACAATTTTTCTGTAATATGAGCAACAATTTTGGAAACAAAGCAGGTATAAAGCTAATTATCTGTACACTTGGAGGATTCTTAAAGAATAGACTGCTTAGATGAATGATTAATATCAGGAGAGGTTAAGCGGATACCATGAAAGGCTCATAAAACTTGAAGTTGTAAAAGATTTTTACACTTGTTCTTTCAAATAAAAGCATAAATGTCAAAACATAGTCAAGTCTATCTTTAGTCATTGCATTTAACTTCACAGCCATCCTAGGAGGTAGATATCTTTCCCTGTATCTTATACATGAAGAAACCAAGGCATAGAGAGGTCAAATATCTTGCTGTAGGGCCTCAGCCACAAAACGTGTAAGTAGCACAGCTGGAATTTGATATCCCAGGACTGTCTATCTCCAAGACTTGTTTCCTTAACTACTGACCTTTACTACCTCCTTTATCACTTTCAGCAAGAAGCCTTCCTGGCCACCATTCCCCAACCCAAATCAACATTAGGTCCCTGGCCCTAGATGTTATCGTAGTACTTTGTCAGTGACCTCATGTTTCTTGACAGCAGGAACCGATTTTTCTTTGTAACGCTGGCACCCACCACAGTATCTGGCATATAATAAGTGCTCACAAAATTGTTTGAAAGAAAAGAATCTAGAAGAGAGGCTAGAATCAAATCTTTGTCATTCTCACTATTAATGTTCATTCTTCACAGTTCAAAAATATAGCCCAAAATATTTATTTTATGTGAGAACATGTGGTCCATTTAGCAACTTAATATGCATTGCCACTATTATCAGTTAGTTTTCATGAGTCACTAAAAAATGTAAAGCCTTCCAACTTCTTAAGACTCCCAGAACCTTAGGAATATAAGTTTACCCAAACTAAAACCATTGACAGGTTTCACTTCCATAAAAGTCTTCAAGAAAAGACAATAGGAATCAGTCAATTTATGCCTCTATGCTGGACAGCTCTCAAACCAGAAAGGCCAGTTTTGTTTCAGAAGCAGCAACATGTCATGGATTAACAATCCACATAAAAAAAGGACCAAAGCAACACATACTCACAAAGTTCATTTGCATTACAAATAGATAACCTGCCATGATGTTTTGCTACCCCACTGACACGTTGCCAGGGAACAACAGAAAAATAAAAACCAGTGTTTCTACACACAGGTGAGGAACAGAGTTTGAATAAAGTGAAGCTGCTATTCTATCTGTTTTTCAGTTTGCCACTGCATAAACAGACACCCACTCCCAGCCAGAAGGAGAAAGATGACAGGGGCAGCCACCCCTGCCTCGTGGAGGTCCCCAGCATGGAGAGACCCTGAGATTCTGCACACGCTGAACAGAATGTTGGGAAAAAACGAAGAGAAGGAGGTAGTGGCATGGAGAAGAGCCACTGTGATTCTTACCTAGAGAAAAGGCATTTTCAATCTAGTAGCAGCACCCCAAAATAAAAGAGTGATAATTGGTTGTAGCAATTGCCAGCAGTAGGTTTAGCTAGGCCAAAGGAGACTATTTTGAAATGCCAAAGCAAACTCATTTAAGAAAACTCATTCAAACATTTATTAAATGTGCCACAATCTCGCTTTCTTTTAAAGTACATTGTTATGGCCCTTGACAGTTTCTATATGCTTTTGTTTGATTCCTGAACATATTTACTCTGTAAAGGCATTTATCATACTCTCTGGCTAACTAATAAATAAATTGTGTCTGAGAGGGCAGTGACTTGTCCATGTTTACTCACCCAGTAAGAAGGAGACTCGAGAAATCCAAAACTTAAATCCAAATATATCTGATCCCAAAGCCCTCATGTTCGCTGCGTCACGCTATGTTGCCATAAGAAATCCTAGTCCTCTCCACCATTCTCTTTCCAACTCCTAAGTCAGACACACCACGTAGGCTTGCATTTACTCTGTCTTTACTTGTGTACCCTTCCCTCTCTCTCTCTGGTCACCATCTGAGTTCCACGAGGCCTCTGCCTGCCCACACCACCTGCTTTGCTCTTGTTAACCCCAGGGAGGACTGTCTTTGAGGGCAAAGAAAAGTGCTCTGCTAGAAAGGGCAACAGGAGACACTTTACATGAGAGTATGGTCACCGCCTCTCCACAGCACCCACCAACTCCTCTTCAGCTAGCCAAACAATGAATCAGAAGCCAGAGGAAGCCTAGGTTTCTCTGAGTACCTAAGTCCCTCCCTAGTTCTTCCTAAGCCAGGAAATACTTCCCTGGCTACATTAATATCACCCGGGAGCTTGTTAGAAATGCAGAATCTCAGCCTTCCAGACTTACTGAATCAGAATCTGCTTTTTCCAGATTCCTGTGCACATGATACTTTGAAAAACAATGCTAACTTGGGACCACTAGAAGGAAAGGAACTTCTGCAGCAGAAAGAGGCTTGCACAGGTGATACCAGAGGAATACGCTTAGGTAGTCAGTTGACAAATGTACAAAAGGAGGGGGTGTAAGGTAATTCTTGTCCCTGGTTTTTCCAATTAGATTACTGTGATACTGTTCTCTTTCTTACAAACAAGAAAAACAGGCATGCTGGATCTGAAATCTCATCTTATGCAATGGATGCTCACTGTGTTGATAGGTTAAATGTTAGAGGGTTTCTTAGCTGTTTGCAAAATCCCTGGAAAATGCCTTATAGTAGCTGGTATTTGTGGAAGACACCAAGACTCCTGTACCTTTTAGGATCAGATAGGACTCTAGGAGAACAGGGCACTTTACAATTATACGATGACATTTTATCAAGCCAAAGAATTTTTTGAGGCCTGCAAACATATTTAATTTTTGTTTAATATGATACAAAATCTTTGTTAGAATAAGAAATATATGATTAAAATAGTTGGTAGATTTGAGAGAAGACTGACAGGAGTAAACTGACTCCATTACAAGTTTGTTAAGCAAACTCAAAACATACTAGACCAGAGACGACACTGAAATGGGATAATATAATTTCTGTTATTATATTAAGAGCTACTAAAATGTAATCTCTACCTTAAAATTACAATTTAGAAAAACAGATCTATATGATACACAAATTTGATGTTTTTGCTACATAAAGTCTGACTAGGTGATTGTTTTGGCTTTCAATAAATTATATTTTTCAAATATCATGTACCATATTGTTTTCAAAGTTTATTTCCTGGAAAGATGAAAGTTATATATAACTATATCTGTAATTTGAAATTACTGCAAATTATACCCAACATATATTTTACTGAATCTGTATACATTTTCTACTGTTTGAATTGGTTTTGGCTAGATACAAACATAGCAAGAATGTCTTCTGGCGGGAAGCATTGACTTTTCAACCCATAGTTTATAAAGTCCAGATTGTCAGCAAATGGGACAGGAGATAAATCCTACTATGATAAAACTAATTTCCGCACCAGCTTGCATAATACCAAGTACAGAATTGCATTCCTTGAATCATAATCACCACGTTTGTAGTTGAAGCCTGATACAGCACTGTTCATCCATAAAAAATGGTATAATGCTTAGGACTTGTCTGTAGCATTTATAAAAAGTTTCTTCCATAATAAAATACACAAAAAAGAAACATGATAGAAAAGAAATAAGAGAAGTAAAGAGCACATTTTTTTCAGCACTTGAACTTTAGAAAGGCTAGAATTTATGGCAAGTCCAACTTATTTAGGTGATATTTTCCATGATACTCTTTGAAAAGTGTCATTCCTTGCAAGGTAAAAATGTAACTAATATCCTGAATATGTATGTATATAAACATAAACATAATAACTAATATTTATTAAGTGCTGAAAGTGCTTTATTAAGTGTCAGGCACTTTCCTAAGAACTTTACACATACACACACATATATATGTTTATCTAATATTTAACAATCTTGTGAGGTAAGTACTATTATTAGTATTATTCCATTTTATAGATGAAGAAACAGAGGCACAACCATATTATGAAATTAGCCCAAGGCCACCAAGTAGTAAGAAGTAGAACAAAGATTTGAGTGGAGAAAATCTGGCTTCAGATGCTATACTCAAACACATCACTTAAACACCTCTCATTTTGCAAGTGCAAAATATTTTAGTGATTATTTCTTTTCCCAGTAATTTACAGTATTCTTAAGTACTTTATTCCTAATATAGGTAGATATAGATGGTTTATTTACAATAAAGTTTTCTGAAAGGAATATATTAGCATTCTAAGTGCACAGCAATTTGACTTACTCTAGAATCTCTCTGTATATGTACATAAACTTGCACAAGTATATACTTGTGCACATATATATATATTTAAGACAAACTCATAGAGAGAGAGAAGGTAAGCATATGATTAGTATCAGAAAATTAAAATATGCTGAAAGGATTTTTAAGTACTTTAATGATATTATTTTCTTCAAGAGTGAAAATTAAGTGCTTGCTAAATCCTCTATTAATACAGTCCAAATCTATGATTATTTCTGTTTCCAGAAAGTTGCCAAGAAGATGGAAACCAAAAAAATTAACAACCAAGTTTCATTTTTGCGTGAGATGGTAGAGAACAAAGTAGGTATAACATCAAACATGTGTTAGATGGGGATGGGGGCTTTAATTGTGTTTACACATTCAGTCTAAAATTCATCCTTATATATTTGACTCTGAGTTTATGGCTGCTCACAATTAGCTTGGGAGACTTGACAAAAGATTATTTTCCAAGGCAAAGAGTATTGAGATAAAAGAAGAATATTTTGCTACCACATGCTAAAAGGATATTATCATTATGGCAAGGAAACACAACTGCTGAGACACTATTGAATTTCTGAAGCCATTGCTTGGCTGTCTTTAAAGTCAGGAGCAACACCTTTGAACAGCTAGATAGTTCATTTATCTCATGATGTTCAAAGGCAGCTGTCAAAAAGATTTAGATTTTATATAAAAATTATAAAGTTTTGCTAATTCCCATGTTAATTTTAAATTGTTCAATAAACTTACATTAACTTTACCATTCTCAGTGATTACTCAGAGACTCTTAGTAAGCAAGGGAGATTTTATATTAAAGATCTTTAAAGGCATCTAACTAAATCACGTTATGTTAAATAGTGTTCCCCAAATTTGTCTGATCTTTAGAATCATCTGGATTGTTTGTTTAACACACAGGCTTTGGAGTCCCTTCCCAGATCTAATAAATCCTGGAAAGGTGTCTGTAAATGTGTGCTTTAAGCAGTGCCATCAGTTGATTCATATGATTGAGAAAGTTTAGGAAACACTGATTATGTAATCAAGTTCAACTTAAACCCTCTTTATAAAGAGTCTGAGTGTCAACACCATCTTTGGGGAAAGGTGGTTTCTAGGACTTACAGTGCCTTATGTTGAGAAGTGAAGTTGCTAAATATTTTTACTTATGTTTTGACTAATGTAACCAAATCAACTGAATCTCTGGAGTTCTATACTAGCACAAATAATAAAAGTTAAATATTTTCTCCAACATAAAAGCAATGACTGCAATCTAACAATCTTTTCCATTTGCTTGCATTCTTACATTAAAATTCAAACATTTTATTAATATTAAAATTCAAATTCATGAAATAATTTTTACTGATATTTCATCATGATAAGGATTTTGTAAAATAAGTAGTAAAATCAAAAGGCATTAAATACTTTTACATTAGTATTCTGTCCAAGTAACAGCTCAAGATTTTATTTTTTAACCCTTTCTTCTTATGTTACTTTTCTTAACTCCTGCAAAATTCTGGTTCTATTACTTCTGGAGTCCCAAATACCATATACTTTCATGTTTAAGTAAAATTAATTTTTCCATGGGAAAATATTAATAAGATTTTTTTAAACAGAAGGGTTTTTTTAGTCTATCAAAAATTAGTACTGCCCTTCAAACCTATTTGTACCTTATACATATAAAATGCCAGTATCATGGCTGTAAACACTGTTATTGAACTTAAAATATTTGAAAAATCTCAGAAATGTTTATAATTTTGGGAAGATGAATAATTAGATTTGAATTTAATTGTTCCATTTTCCTGCTGGCTTTTTAATTTATTTGGAATTTATAGGAAAATGGTATTTGCAAACTTACTCAATGATTATAAAAGTCACATGAACATGACTGCCTCATCTGAGATAAAATTTGTTTCTTCTTTAAAAAGAAGTACCTGGAAATAAAAAATATTATAAGTCAAACTCTCTCATGTACATAAACAAAATACATGGTCCATTACCATTCTTTCTGACTTAATAACTTCAGAGCAGAGGGCTTTGGGCACTTTGAACAGAGAACAGCTCAGTCATTTTTGACCTTCATAGAGAAAGCAGAACCTTAGGTTTGAGATGTGACACAGGGATATGATCTTAGTACTTCACTTAGAAGGGAAAGCCATCTTTGTCCCTCTGTTTTATGAAATTGAAATGCACTGGATTGTAGAACTATATATATTGCATCTCCCTTTTGTGAAGCCCACCAGGACACCCATGAAAAGAAGATGTATCTCGGTAGGATTTTCCTTGTAAAATATTTAAATGAAAAATTGAGCATTTTAAGGCCTTCACAATCATTTTTTTTCATCATGCAATAAAATATTCATATAACGCAAAAATGCTGCAGTTGAAAACAACATTTTAATTTAAAAAATAAACAATACAATAGTGATTTCCAAGAATGCCATGCAATAGGATAAAGGAAATACCAAGAGAAGTAAAGGAAATTATATTTTTAATCTCCTAGAATTTAATACTTAACAAATCTACCCTTCACTTTTATTTCAAGTGAAAGCCTTCTTTATTAGAGAAATCAAGATAAATTTAGTAGACGTAACACAGATTACTTACTTGTTTTATAGGTTCTCAGTCTTGTAAAGTAGCATTATCCTGTGTATTACTTCATTGCCTTAGATTATCACATGACTAAATCTGCAAACCCAGAAACATTTCTCCGTTAACTTCTTAAGAAGCAATTTGGATTACTTATCGAGTTTGGGTGCTGGAACAATTGATTATAAAGAGAGTTGGTAAAGACAGCTCTTTTAAAAGCTGAAAGAATCATACAACAAAAATATTTTAGAAGTTTCTAAAAGGAAGTTCTCTTATAGATATATTTCATAATTCCTATTTGGGTTCATGATATAGTGAAAGGCAGTAGACTGAGTCAAATGTAAAGGGTGTGTCATCAGTAAATTAAGTGTTTATAGAGAGTGTGTCTAAATATAACAATATAATGAGATAATATAACACAAACGTTTAAAGCACTGTAGAAACAAATGTCAATGCGTAATCAATCTCTATGTGGGAAGAGTAAGTAACTCATGGTCAGAGAAATTGGATTTGGGATACATTAATTCCTTAAGTCACTATACAAATCAGAGAACAATTAGCCTATATCCTTTTTAAAAATTGCAGGCACCGCCACTGTAGTATACATCAAGTAAAAGCTATACATTGTTTTAACTAAAATTAGCAGTTGTTTATAAGGGTCGGCCCTTTCAAAGGCACTAGCATTCTTCAATTTAAATGTGTATGTGTGTTTATATGTATTTATTTCTCACTAGGCATCCAGTTATTTGGATGTTTGCATTTTTTTTCTGGAAATAATTTTCCTAGAATGTGTTATATAAGGGTAAGATCCTTAATGCTTCATCACACAAGTAAAAACACATAAACAACAGGCTACTAAAACACAGGGCAGAAGGTTGCCTTTGATGTTACACAACTATATATTAAAATTCAATGTTAGAATTCTTCAGGAAGTAAGCATACTGGGTGTGCAGGGGTTAACCTAAGAGCCAGAGTCAGGAGGAATTAAAGTCAGCAGGGTCACCAGATGTTAGAGAACCCCAGGTATCACCTCCCAGTTGGTGATCTGTTTCTCTGGCCCCACCTTGTCCCAGCCTGTGTGCTTGAATCATGGTGCTTCCCATTGCCCTTCTGACTCTGACCTACAGGGTTCCTGACCTTAGTTTACCAACCTGGCTTTGCTCTGTTGTGAGCCTGACTTTGACCGGACAATCTGATTCTAATGTTCTGCTTTGTTTCTGATCTGGTTTCCTGGGTGTTCTATCTACAGTATCTCAAGTCTTAATCTATTTCCACAACAAAATCTTTACTCTTGACCACCTTCTGTTTGATGCTTTGGCATTTTTATGACTAGGCCTGTACCCTAGCCAATTTATCTGTTCTACAAAAGAAGGAATGACCCTAGACTATCCCTTAACAAATTTTAGATTCTATCAAAATTTCTAGGTTTTTAAACTATACATAAACCATATACCTTTATAGTGTATAGATTTAGGTAGTTGGCTCTTAATTAGCAGATTGAAGATATCAAGAGATAAGTTTTGAAGAATGTATTATTTTCTCTATCTACTAAGCCTGATAGAATCAAGTGTGTATTTCAAAACATACAAATCACTTTCTTTTATTTATCTTAAGACACTAAACACAAAATGTGTAAGACAAAGTGGAAGTTCTCTTCCTAATAAATAATTAGACATAATAAAACTTCATATCATGTGGCATCCTTTTTGGAAACATGATGTGGAATAAAGGTGTCACACTGTGAAATTTTAATTAAAGCACAGATAAAATTCCAGTGCTTGGCCAAAAATTATAACTATCCTGACTTTGCATATTAGTCAAAGTTTGTTATCTGGTATCATTACAAACTAAAAGTCTTTGCATTCTTTAATACAAGTAATGAAAAAATATCCACTTATGGTTAAGTATTTGAACTAGGCAATTGCTTATGCACTGAAACTATGTTAACTGAGCAAATCAACTTCAACCTACAAGAAATCAGTCAGCAAACGCTAGGTGAGTTTGGCATATTCACCACTCCAAAGTATAAAAATTATGTATATTTATAAGTCCCAGGTAGGGTCATGAAGTCATCACACCTACCTAGTATTATTCTGTAAATAACTGCAATTTAAATGAGCTGACAAAATATGAAGTCCAGAACAATCCATGTTTAAGTCATGTGAGTTATATGATAACTACTCATGTGATAACTCACATGACTTAAACAAATCTCTTTGACAAATCTTAGTTCAGAAAATTCAGGGGCCCAAACTGTGTGCTCTGGCAGTCATATTGGCCCACACGTGCATGCCTGGGAGCCCAATCACAGACAGATGAACAAGATACAAAAAGGTGGAAAAACTAAGGATGATTTCAGAACCACTCTGAGGTATATTCTGAATATTTGTTTGCTGGCTAGATAAGGGAGGAAATTTCATGAGAGAATAATATCTACTCCCCATTCTGATAAAATGGTGATACTTTGCACCACCCATCAAAACATATAAGTGGATTTCACTGGACCTCACACTAGCCCCTAACTCTGGTATAAAAATCAAATTATATCTTTATCTCTTGCAACCCATTAATTTCTTTCTGAAAGCATAAGCTTCCATAAATCTTGGAGTGCTATTACATAAGTCTTTTTTAAAAGAAGGAAATTGCCACACTTTACCAGCAACTAGATAGAAGATGTGGTGAAATGCCTCCCACAGGAAAGAGAAGCCGTCATCAGTGAAGGAGAAGAGGCCAAGGATAATCTCTCACTTGAACTTGGCAGGTACTTACCACAGTATCTTAACCAGAATAGATGCTTACTATATGTGTTTTCTTAATATCGTGACTTAGTCCTAAATGGAATTTTTATGTTCAAGTATAAGAAGGAACAAAATGGAAGAGGGAGGACCAAAAATGCAGTTACAAACAAAGAGATAATTCCCTCAAGAGAGAAATCACTCTGTGTCTTGTGTCTCCCCTTTCTGGATCTCCTGCCTGCCTGGTCTAAGCCGTCTAGAACTGTCTGTGGGATGCACAAAGGGGCGCCCTAACCTTCTAACCAATATAACCAAGGTTATTGATTTTCAGTCCCAGTCTAGCTTAAGAAATACAATCTTGAGAGGATACAGGGCTGCAGTGACATCCTACACCTCCAAATGATCTGGCAAAGGTGGTCTTTGAAAGGCTGATGGAGAAACTACAGGTCACAGACAGAAGCTGCTGCACTATAAACCACACTATAAACTTGAGAATGTATGCCACTGTCCTTTGTGGGAATGCTCTGTAGTTTCTAGTAGCTCCAAGGGGCAGAAGAATCAACATAGAGGCCTTCACTCCACCTTACACCCCCACAACACAATTCTGTTGCTATTTTTTTTCATGTTTTAAAACTTTCTAGTGATTAGAGAATATTTAATAAAACAAATATGTTAAAATTTACTTAAAGGCAGATGAAGAAAAAATGTTCCAGCTGGTGGGAGGGGTGCTGTATTTACCTATGAAGCCAGTGAAAAATCAAAATGGTTCAACCATTTATTTAATACCCTATATTTAAAGAAACCTCTGTTTTTTTAACTGTTTTTTTTTTCTTTTTTTTTTTTTTCCAGTTGCATTTATATCTGAAGAAACATTCCTTAAACCTCCACCTGGAAGAAAGAAAAAAAAAAAGACACAGACTTGGTACCCTTTGTATATTGAGTTGGCCTGAAAAGAACGAGACCACGCTGCTTGTAGCTGCTTTGGTGTTCACCAGCCTTGTTTACTTTCAACCAACGCTGCCTTGGATAACTATTATATTGAGAACCTTCTGACCATTGAGAGAAGTAAAATCTCTTCATTCTTTTAAAGCATCTCCATTTTCTAGTAGTCAGTGTTTTGTGGCCCTGTAACTCTTTCCTCTGTTTAAACTACAACCAGCCCTTTCCCCCAGTGATTTCAATAAGAAGTGAACAAGAGTAAAAATTACTGTGGCTAGTAAACCCAAATTAAAACATCCTTCTAGGGGGAAAAAAATCCTCTAGGACATTCACCTGGGAAAACTGGAGATGTGAGGAAAATTTCGGGGCAACTACTGTTAAATCTGAATTAGGCAACTTCTGTAGGTTTTTTTCCCCATCCTTTCTTAAGAAAAAAGAGATAGAGGGAATGCTTGTTTAATACAATGTTTGGAAGCACTTTATTTTTCTCCACAACCCTATAGAGAGATTTTGCAATATATTAGCAGAAAAAAATCTAAGCTACAAAAATATGGTAATCTTGGTTATGGTTAGTCACTTTTTAAATGTTTAATATATGGTATATATTACGATCTACCTTCTAAATGTTAATGTATACGAATAGGTCTGTAAGTACTTGATCAACAAATGTCTCCTCCTTTTTCACCTATTTTTTTCATAGCATTGTATAGTTTATGTCTTACCTGTATTTCCCCCAACTTGGTGACTAATAATTACTCTTTAATTTAAATCAATCTTTTGTCACATATTCTAAAGGAATTTATGAAGGAAAAGTATTACTTCGTTGATGGATACCATTTTAATTGTATGTAGACCAATATAGGTAAAGAGTGTTTTTGAGGCAGAATTGCTTTCTGACAAAAATAAGACAATTTATGATTGTGTATTCTGTCATGTAGCTTAAAAACTACAGGTTAAGCAAATTACCATAGGGACTTTATTCTTAATTCTGCCCATCACCTAAGTGAATTATTAAGTCTGAACCTTTCAGTTAGAGCTGCATTTCTTTCTAAATACCTTCCTACTTAGCAGCCTAAAGGGACCCGTCACATCAGTAACACCTTCTATGCACTGTTGCGTCCCAGCTTGAACACACTAAACTCGGGGGCCTTTGAAATCTTTAAAGCCAATCATACATAAGACAGATTCTATATTGCAGGGCTGGATGGCTACACTTCAGCACAAAACAATATTTCAAGCTTTCTGATATACATGTGTCACCTCTTTGTGACAAATAGCTGGTATTAATTAGGCACTAGACTTGGTGAGATTGCTGTTATTAACTGAGAGAAGATGGGTTGGATTTAATTGTGTGTGACATCAAAGTCAAGTGACTGATATTTCAAGCATCATTTAAAATGTTTGATATTGAAGTCATTGTATTCACATAAAGACTGTCTAAAAATATAAAGGAGGCTGATGAGAAGAGAACTGAAAAGCATTTGTACATCTATCTTATGAAGTGTATTTGATGTCATTTTACTGGTATTTTTGACCCACATATGTAATATTTATTTGTTTAGCTGCATAAAATTTTCATTTCCTCATGGGCTTTAAAGTTCTTAAAATTAACACTAAGCCAAATGTGATCTGTTCACAGTGGTAACTGCTCTTAAAAAGACAAGTTATCAATTTGTTTAAAATATGTTTTGATGTAAACAGAAATAAAATATGAATATTGAGCAAAATTATTTTCATAAAAGTATCATGTTATCTGTAAAAGATAATTGAGAATACAAGAATAACTAATACACATTGGAAATTTTTTTAAAACTAAAACTTCATTAAGAGTTTTATAGAGAAAGCAATTTTTCTACATAAAAACACTGAAACACTATCACTTGAATTATTTAATTATGACCAACTTTTGCTACATTGTATTCATACATAAAAATGTAGGAGAGAAATATTATAAGTTAAGACCAATCCAATAAATCCAATTAATTGAAATAAGGACATTCTAATATAAAAGTATCATAATAGTTTGTTTAATTACTTTCAGAGAAAAGATTAAGATATTTATTTATTTGACAGTTGACACAAAATACACAAGACAATTACATGAAAATCTGCTTAATTGAAATGTAATATAGTGTAACAAAATATCCCTTGGGTATTGTTTTAAGAACAGAAATATAATTCATGATAATGTTAAAGTTAATGTTATCTAACATACATATCACCAAATGCTCTAATAAAAAGCCAGGAAAAGTTATCCAAATATAACAATGTCGAATCATTGCATTTGAATAATTTTTTTATTTTTCATCTTTTTTTAATCATATAGATATGTCCTTAGGAAAATTTAGCCAAAAGGCTATACTCAAATGTTTTAAATACACTTCAGATTTTGTAGTATGTGTATAATTTCCCTTTTTTATTCTCAAAACACTCTGAATTACTTATCAAAATAATTATTATTAATCAATAGATTTTTTTGGACATACTTGACTAATGATTGAAAATATAACTGTAAAAAAAATAGAGTGATTTTTAAAATAAAAGTGCTAAAACCTCATCTTTAAAATAACATTTATACCTCCAAAATTGTAAAGCATTATTTTAAGGTGATCACAAGCCTTTAATTCTGTAGACAAATGGTAACATGTGTGTATGTGCCTATGCATATCTATCAACTTATATACAATAAATTCCAGGAGTGAATAGGGAGAAATCCATAACCTTTGCTTTTTCTGAACTTGATTAAAATATTGTAATTAAAAAGCCAATTTTACTAGAGTCATAGACTTAACATATATTTTTTAATTGTTAAAATTAAAAAATGTTAGTTAACATTTTTTAAATGTTAACTAAATGCTTTCTGAAATTCAAGATTTTTAAAGAATATTGAGATAAAAATAAGCTATGTATTAAAAGTTAATCATTACCAATTATTAATTTGATGTTGTAAATTTATAACAAAAAGCAATTCTGTGTGATAGCTTCATATTGTAACATTTGGCCTTCAAAACACCTGCTTTCAAAATTATATCCAACTCAGCTATAGTAGTTACTTCAAACTAAAAAAAAGTATTCAAATGTAAAGTACTATTAATATAAAAATCAGAGGAATAACATCCTTCTTATAATATTAAAGTCTTTGCCTTCTAACTCAGTACAAGGACACTTTTGTTAACAAAATGAATCAAACTCATTTAATAATAATGCTCTGGACCCACCATACAGTAGATAACAATCATATCAACATTGCTTTACATATCATACTATTGTTTGCGAAGTATTTTCATTTTATTTTATTTGATGTTCACAATACCCTTGAAATAGGTAGGAATGTTTATGTGTCCTTGAACTATGTATGAATTTTGTTTTTTCCTTCACACCTACCCTATCTCTTTCTTTACTACATGATTGAAAATTGTGTAGAGGTATTAAAGAGAAATGATAGTTTAATGTGGGTCTATCCCCAGTAAACTCACTTCAAACAGGGCCCTTGGAACTTAACCCAGAAAAATACTTAATGTTGAGGCCACCTGATAGCATGACATTTCAATGTGGAAGATACATTGGGGTTAGAGGGCTTTTTTGCACCCTTCAAAGTGGATGGGTCCTATTTCCCTTATGTACAGAGCAAGCCAAGGTCTAATGAGATTGGGTGATTTTTCGCCTCCATCTTTCCTAATATACGTCACTGGTTGCCCTCATCAGTGGTGGATTAGGGAATGTAGCTAAGGAAACTATGTTCATAAGTTTGATCCACTTGTAAACATAAGCATGTTTCTAGATCTGCCAAACATCTTATGGACTTGTATTCCTGTCACATAGTGAGGCAGGTGGATGAGCTGCCAAGTCTTTCTTTCTGTCAGAATAGCTAGATAGATAAACAGATGGGTAGGTAAATAGACTTCTAAAATGAGACATAGGCCTAGGGGGCTAGAAACTGATTAAGGAGTAGTGTCAGTCTGATTACTCTTGGAGGCGATAGAAGCCCAGGAAACTTGCACTCAACCTTCAGCTGTTGCCACAGGTGGGCACCTAGAGGGCATTGCCCTGGTGCCTTCAAGCCTGCCAGTCCTGCCAGCCAAGCCATCTTGGCTTCTGCATGCCAGTCCTCATACCAATATTTTCCTCTGGTCGGAGCAAATCACAGCAGAACAGACAATGGCCTGACCGTGGCAATGGCATCCTGATAGGGAAAGACCCAGTGCCCATCTTCACCCACCATAACCAGGCTATTGGTACATACTGCCAACTAGCAGTCCCTAAGAGTCACATTCACATGGATATTCACAATATTTGAGCCTCTACAGTTTATCATATCAGTTCTTAAATATTTCAAATATTTAAGACTATGTATACAAAGACATGCCTCTGTCAAAGACAAAAATAAATCATAGTATCAGGACTAGAAAGGACCCAATACACCATCTTTTTTTTTCTCTTTGAGACGGTCTCACTCTGTTGCCCCAGGCTAGAGTGCAGTGGCACAATTACAGCTCACTGCAGCCTCAAACTCCTTGGCTCAAGCGATCCTCCTGCCTCAGCCTCCCAAGTAGCCAACATGTCCAGCTAATTTTGCCTATTTTTTCTGTAGAGACAGGGTCTGGCTATTGCCCAAGCTGGTCTTGAACTCCTGGGCTCAAGCGATCCTCACACTTTGGCCTCCCAAAGTGCTAGGATTACAGGCGTAAGCCACTGTGCCTGGCACCAATACACCATCTTATCTCAACTACTAATGTCACAAATTAGGAAATTCAAGTTCAAAAAAGTTTAGTAATTTGTCTAAATTCACACAGGAAGTAGCAAAAAAAAGATAGCACAGAGAAATATATGTATGCATTTTCAAAATATTTTTTAATTGTGTCTAAAATTTTTAAAAAATGAAATTACTTATGAGAAAAATTATTAATAAATGCACAAACAGAAGCAGAAATTTCAACAAACAACCAGTAGCACCATGCCTTTTTACATTCCTATAATACATTTCAGATATGTAAAATTTATTACAAACTATGAGTGTTGTATTATAACTGCCTCACATTTATCACAAATATACATTTAATGGCATTAGAAATAAATGTGAAAATGTCTAGGAAAGTCCCTAACGTATAATAGGTGTTCAAAAATGTTAAAAGAATTGATAAACTATTAATTAATATATTACTTTGCATAATTTCTTCTGAACTTTTTCTTTATGTTTATTTGCTTATGATAAATAAGCCAGAAATCATATCTTAATCCTAATGAAAGGCTCTTTCTTCCTATGTATCCATCCCTGATCCTAGGATAAGGCTATCACCATCCAGCCATCCTCAGTCTTAAGATGAACGAGGAAGGTGATGGATTCAATGTTACTGATACCTAGAGAAACATGAGTTTATTCCACTGCATCTCTGTCAAAGCTCCAGTCCAAAGGAAGGCATAAGAGGCAGACAAGACTTCAGGTTCCATCCAAGGAGGAAGGACATGTGAACCAAAAAGGATTTCACCTCCAGTGAACTCCTACATCTCATCACAAGCAGAATTTATTTCTTAGAGGCTTGTTTCCTCTTAAAGTCTAACAAAAGGAACAGAGAACTAATTGTAACTGCTTTAATAATCTTTAATATTGTTAATTAAATTATTGGTTTTAAAGCCAGTTCAAAACTGTTATTAATTTTTATTTTGAAATAATACATTTGAAGCTAAAACTTGCTGAGCATAGGGATCTGAACATATTCAATATGACTCATTTCACAGCAAGCTAATCAAATAATATTCTTTAGGAGGTTCCCTTTTAATGTGTGCCTTAAACATTTCCCCCTTATATTTCTTCCCATTAAAAAAAAGATAGAAATGGTCACTGTAATAGAAAATATTTACTTAATGGTTGAACAGTCCTGAGAACCAATAGGTCAAAGACTATTTATGTTTAGTACCTTGGATATTGGCTAAAATTTTAATGCAGGATACTCATAATTAAAAATCTCATATATTGAAGCTACCCTTTAATATACCTCAAATAAACTTCATCACTTTGAGTCATCATGAACCCAAAATTCTTTTATCAAGTTCATTGCTACAATGGGCTGGATTCATTGCTTTTACTATTTAAAACCACTCATTAAACATATGTTTATTAGGGGAACACTGCAGTCATAACAGTAAATTAGACAGATAAACATCCTGTTTCCATGGAATTTATATTACATTGAGAGAGAGAGAAATGCAAAGTACAGAAATATACAAGTATAGATAATGATAAAGGCATAAAAATGAAATAAAAAACTATTGTGGTAGAATTACAGGACAGTGGGGCAACTAAGGTTTTTGGAAAATGTGGTGATATTTAAGTGGTGTTCCATGTGACACTAAAAAACCCTGTATGAGAAAATCTTGGTGAAGAGAGTTCCAAACGAAGGGAATAGTATATGCAAAGGCCATAAGGAAGACACAATATTTGAAGAAAAGAAGCCTAGGGTGTCAGAGAATAGTGATGACAAAGCACAGAACAGAATGAAATTATGTAGAAGTCAGTAGATGTCAGATTAAGGAGAGCCACGTACGCTACAGTAAAGAGTTTAAATTTTATACTAAATACAATGGGAAGCCAGGTCTGAAGGTAGGAGTAACCCGGATTAAATTCTCATCAGCAATAAATTCTTCCAGGCTTATCTTGCTCACGGTCAACTGGTAATTAATTACCAAAGGGCTCCAGTTGCTCTACAGAAAGGGTAGAGGACAGTCCACAGTCCGTGTGTGGAAACTATGTTTCAGGCTACATGGACATGAGAGGCTGATTCAGTAACCAAGCAGTAGCTTCCTTGGTGGTTTCAATTTACTCCTAGTTCCCTAATTATCCCCTTTTGTCAATCTAATATGCTTCCCAATCAATTTTTATGTAGGTTTTATCTCCATTATAATCTCTTTATTCTTACGAAATTTTGTATTATGAATAGCATGTCATACATTGCCAATATCATTTTAAAATTAATCTTTAGAAACATCAACATATGAAATGTTTCAATATCTTCTCCAAGAAAAGCATGAGTTGACAAAATATATTAGAGGGGTCAAGCCAATGTGATATCTCCTCCATTTCAGAAAGCCAAGGAATTATTCCTTTAAAGTGTACGTATTTCTGTTGAAAAACAAATTGCCTACTTTTGCATTCCCTTACTATCAAGAACTCAATCACTAAAAAAGTTCCTCAGTATGAAAATATTTTAGAGATCTAATTGCTGAGGTGGATATTTATTAAGGTGCTTTTTATCGCTAAAGCAACACTCACTTAGAAGGATTTCTACACATTTTTCCATCAGCAGGAACACAAAAGAATCTGTCTTTGAGACTCTGGCACTGGAAAGAGTTTTTGTAGTAACAACGTGGCAAAGCATTTGTAGAGTGAGAAGAGAGTCAAGTAAAGGCAGAATTACCAGGATCCTCAGAGACTGTTGTTATGTTAGTGACCACGAGAGGAGATTCTGATTTGAATGTTCTAATCAGGTTCCTCGAACTGAAAACTTCTCTGTTCCTTCAGGAACAGGGTCATATCATTATACAAAGATATTCCTGTGTGTAATAAGATGACAAAAGCATGACTACCCACATAAGAAATCTCACTTCCCAGAATATACTTTTTTTCCAAATTCTGTGTTCTCTATTAAGAATGCTGCAAGATGAGAGTACTGCTGTCACTACAGACATAGCTATCACCTAAACAACCCATGCAAGCAGTAGCCTCTACAGGTCTTTTGCAATTTTACTGGAAAACTCCAGTGTGGGTAAAAGCAAATAATTTTTTTATTAAATTTGGAATAAGTTTATTTGTCATATAGAAATAAATACATTTTCCACACCTCTAAAAGGAACTTATCTTAGACAAAGAAGCCAAGAACATACAGGGGGAAAGCACAGTCTCTTCTATAAATGGTGCTAGGAAAATAGGATATCCATATGCAGAAGAAGGAAACTAGATGCTCATCTGTTACCATACACAAAAATCAAATCAAAATGGATTAAAGACTTAAATCTAAAACTTGAAACTATGAAACTACTCAAAGAAAATATTGGGGAAACACTTCAAGACATTGATGTGGGCGAAGGATTCTTAAGAAATACCCTCAAAGCACAGGCAACCAAAGCAAAATTGGGCAAATGGGCTCACATCAACCGAAAAATCTTCTGCACAACAAAGGAAACAGTCACCAAAGTGAAGAGACAACCCACAGAATGGGAGAAAATATTTGCAAACTACCCATCTGACAAGGGATTAATAACTAGAAAATATAAGTAGCTCCAATAACTCTAGGAAAACATGAAATAATCCAATTAAAAATAGACAAAAGATCTGAATAGACATTTCTCAAGAGAAGACATACAAATGGCCAAGAGATATATGAAAAAAATGTTCAACATCATTAAGTATCAGAGAAATGCAAAATAAAATGACAATGAGATATCATCTCACCCCAGTTAAAATGACTTTTATAAAAAAGACAGGCAATAATGAATGCTGGCAAGGATTGGAGAAAGGGGAACCCTCGTACACTGTTGGTGGGAATGTAAATTAGTGCAACCACTATGGAGAACAGTATGGAGTTTCCTCAGAAAACTAAAAATAGAACTACCATATGACCCAGCAATCCCACTGCTAGGTATATATCCAAAGGGGGGGAATTCAGTATTTTGAAAAGATATCATACCCCCATGTTTATTGCAGCACTATTCACAAAAGCCAAGATTTGGAATCAAACTAAGTGTCTATCAACAGATATATGGATAAAGAAATTGTGGTACATATACACAATGGAATATTATATAGCCACCAAAAAAGAATGAAATCCTGCCATTTGCAACAACATGGATGGAAGTGAAGAACATTATGTTAAGTGAAATAAGCCAAACACAGAAAGACAAATCTCCTCTGTCCTCACTTATGTGTGGGAGCTAAATATTAAAACAATTGATCTCCTGGAGACAGAGTAGATGTTGGTTACCAGGGTCTGGGAAGGGTAGTGGGGAGTGGGGGATAAAGTGGGGATGGTTAATGGGTACAAAAATATAGATAGATAGAATGAACAATATTTGATAACACAACAAAGTGACTATAATCAACAAGTTAGGGTATACTTTAAAATAACTAAAAAAGTGGAATTGGAATGTTCCTAACACAAAGAAATCATAAATGCCTGAGATGATGGATACCCCAATGACCCTGATTTATTAATTCACTTTGTGTGCCTGTATCAAAACATCACACGTACCCTGTAAAGATATACAATTATTATATACCCATAATAGTTAAAATTTAAAAAGAAATAAACACATTTGTTTATAAATCATTTTCTCAGCCAAAAAGAGTCTTTCATTTTGAATATGGGAAAACAACAGACGACCTGCTCATCCAGGTCACTCGATGAGCTAGTTCAGCAGCCAGGCTCTACTAACACTGGAAATTTTTTCCTCTTCACTGTTCTTTTTCTATAACTTTGGGTAACTTGGGAAGTTGCAGACCCAACAACTGACTTATTTTGTTGTCTAAATAGAGAGAAAAGGAAGGAAGGGCAAAAGGCAAGGAAAGAATACAGGTGGAAACTGCAACTAATATATACCTATTTTTTCAGCTAACAAAGAGCAAGGCAGTAAACTGGAAAATATCTGCTTGGCAACCCAGAGTTCTCTTCAGCCTTACTCATTGTAAGCTTCTTTCTGTTATCTAAAACTCTGCCTCAGTAGCTAAAGTCCTTAAGATCATGAATGAATGAAAACAACAATTTCTGACACAGAAATGGTCCGATATAAGACCCTGGGATCCAGGTGAACTTTTAGAACCTAATTCCTGTAACTCCTACTACTAATTTGTTTCTAAATTTAATTGCATATCATTAATGTAGTATTTTATTCTAATAAGATAAATAATTTTTTTAACATTTAGAAATTCTAAGACTGGGCCACCATAACATACTTGACATGTGGCAAACCAAATTATGGTCATGCATCCACTTTCATAGATTATGTAAACCAAGCATCTGATTATAAAATTGAGACTGCTTGCTTTTGAGTGCATAAATTCAGAAGGCACTATAGACAGCCTTAAGTAAAGAGCCTATGGTTACAAGAAAAAGTGATTTGAAAACCATAAAAAGAATGTTTTTTCTGTCTTGACTACCCTGAGATATAAAGGATATTTTCCTTCTGTTTCAGAAAGATGTAAAATAAAGTCATGTGGCCAAAGAAAGCAGAGTATAGACCTTATTAGTTTATAGCACGGGATGATTCTTGAGGTTTGGTGTGTTGTGGTTATTTCTTTTAAAGCATCCATCTGCCTTGAAATTTTTATTACATAATTATGTAAAACAAACTATTATGCTTTGCAATATTTGCACTGGTGATCATAACATCTTGCAATTCTGTACAACATAAGAACATCAGGCAGCATATTTAAATTGCAATCTAAGGAACTAAAGGAAAAAAATCAAGTAACACATACTAAATTTTTACACAGGAACCAAACTAAGGTTTTAGAAATGTCCTTAGACTATTTATTTATATTTAATTTTTAAATTTTAATTATTATGGGTACATAATAATTGTATATCTTTAGAGGGTACATGTGATGTTTTGATACAGGCACACAAAGTGAATTAATAAAATCAGGGTCTTTGGGGTATCCATCACCTCAGGCATTTATGATTTCTTTGTGTTAGGAACATTCCAATTCCACTTTTTTAGTTATTTTAAAGTATACATACCCTAACCGTTGTTGATTATAGTCACTTTGTTGTGTTATCAAATATTGTTCATTCTATCTATCTATATTTTTGCACCCATTAACCATCCCCACTTTATCCCCCACTCCCCACTACCCTTCCCAGACCCTGCTAACCAACATCTACTCTGTCTCCAGGAGATCAATTGTTTTAATATTTGGCTCCCACACATAAGTGAGGACAGAGGAGATTTGTCTTTCTGTGTTTGGCTTATTTCACTTAACATAATGTTCTCCACTTCCATCCATGTTGTTGCAAATGGCAGGATTTCATTCTTTTTTGGTGGCTATATAATATTCCATTGCATATATGTACCACCATTTCTTTATCCATATATCCGTTGATAGACACTTAGTTTGATTCCAAATCTTGGCTTTTGTGAATAGTGCTGCAATAAACATGGGGGTATGATATCTTTTCAAAATACTGAATTCCCCTCCTTTGGATATATACCTAGCAGTGGGATTGCTGGGTCATATGGTAGTTCTATTTTTAGTTTTCTGAGGAAACTCCATACTGTTCTCCATAGTGGTTGCACTAATTTACATTCCCACCAACAGTGTACAAGGGTTCCCCTTTCTCCACATCCTTGCCAGCATTCATTATTGCCTGTCTTTTTTATAAAAGTCATTTTAACTGGGGTGAGATGAAATCTCGTTGTCATTTTGCCTTGCATTTCTCTGATAATTAATCATGTTGAGCATTTTTTCATATACATGCTAGCCATTTGTATGTCTTCTCTTGAGAAATGTCTATTCAGATCTTTTGTCTATTTTTAATTGGATTATTTCATGTTTTCCTAGAGTTATTAGAGCTACTTATATATTCTAGTTATTAATCCTAATGTCTTATTTTCATGTTAACAAATTTGACACACACACATGCACTTGCACACACACATGCAAACACTTCATAAATCAGGCAATATATACAAACTTACAAACTGAAGATTCTTGAAAACTGCTAAGTTGTGTGTTTCAGTATGTTTATGTCTAGACACATATATATGTACAAAATATGTAGACTCTAATACATAGTCACATACTCTAGTTAGCTTTGTTTTGCCGGGAGAGGGAAGAGTAAAATTCATCCAAGCACCAAGATACTGACTTAATTCTGGTGACTGTATCAATCACAGCCTCAGTAGACTCCAAACAGTATTTCTTTAAATGCTGTTGAACTTTGCCCATTCCCTTTTTTATTGTTATTTTTTATTTTTTAGATCACAACGTTCTTTAACCATAAAAATTATACTTACTGCATGCACAAAACTTTGCATATACAAAGATGCATATTCAAAGCCTATAATCCTACAACTCAGAAATCACTGCTATTAATACTTAATGTATTTTTGTATGTGGCATCACTTGGACTCTAATCACACTACCCTAAGACCAGCACGATAAAATTTTGATGTGTGTACTTCCAGTCTCTTTTTTCTGTAATATTGTGTGGTCTGTAGACAAGGTACAAAGCAAGCTGGATCCTTCAGGAACCAAAGCCATTAAATGCCCACTGACACTGAGCAGCCTCTGTGTCAGCCAGCCCTTCTGAAGGGCTTGAGGTGCTGGTGATACTCAGAGACAGGATCACCTTTTCTGCCTGAGCAGCACAACTAGAGAAGAAAGCCCAGGGGTGCTTCAACCTGTGCGACCACGTGCAGGACTCATAATGCTCCATTAATGTTGCATTTCAAAGGACAACACCAGGATATACTGCCAAGATCCTGCAAGATCTCAAGTCACTTCATGTCTCTCAGCTTTAGTCTGAGAAGTGAGTTGTTACAAAGTTAAAATGAGATAACACACATAAATGAGGAAGTATTGTAAAAAATCTAAGGGAGAAAAAATTTAAAAGTTGCTCCCAGGTGTGCTATTTCCCAAGACATAATATGTTAGTGGTTAAAAAAAAAAAAAAGTAAAGCTGATTGTCTTTTTCTCATTATTTTATTCAATAAATCATCAAAGGTGGAAAATGAATGTGTTTACTTAGAAAAATAAAGCTAGTTCCTATTAAATGTATTAATGTGCCACTTAAAAACATTTTTAATTTTTCCAAGCTTGTCATTATGCAAAAGGAAGTTGTAAACCATGATTTTAGAACATTAAATTACTTAATTATAGCTACTTTTCACTGATAAGGGGTGATTTATTAAAATAGACACAACTGAGTTCCAACTGCACATGCATTTAACATGTGAAAGTTTGTAACCTTCTAAAGTAGAATTTCTTCATGAGAGATAGCATTCTAATTTTACAATAAAATCCAAAATGACAATCAGACGTTCTGTCTAGAAATTTCATTGCTGGCGTGTCAGAAATTGTATGTATTCTATATTTTTAAAAAGGCTCGAAAATATGAGAAGGCATGGGATATTTCCCTATTTTATTCAAATTACATGAGGCCCATCCATGATTATAATCATGCAGTTAGGTAGTTTTTCAGGACTTATAGACACAAAGAATACTGCTAGTCCTATACTTCTTTGCAGAATTAAATATCCAAATATTTTAGCCTGTTCAATGTTCTATAGTACATGGCTTAAGAACAAACTCTTGGCATTGAAGTAAGAACTGACATTACTGGATTCTCTAATATACAAAGCTTGGTATACTATTTAAAATAAGTCAAAATTTATCAAATATAAGTATTTTATCTCTACCTATCCACTTAAATAATACTGATAATTTTCTATAAAAAATAAAGTGCTAAAATTGACTCTAATAAACTATTAAATATTGATTCAATTATTTTTAAAACATTATAATTTAAAAATACTAGAGCTATAGTTTCATACAAAGCATCAAGAAAGAGATGATTTATGGCTTATAAAAATTATTCCAAATTGTTTTTTAAAAAGATTGGAAGTTAATTAATTTTATGAGTGTAACATAACCTTGATAAGTCATAGGGCAAGAACATTATTTAAAAAATGATTGAAAAACCTCACTGGAGAACATAGGAACAAATTTTTAAAATTAAATTATTAGTAAGTTAAATCATAATTATGATGATGAAATTAAATTTATACCAGGAACAGAAGATAATTCTTGATTAGAAAACTATTAATATAATATAACACATTGCCAAATTAAAGATGAAAAGTCAAATAATCACCTCCAGAGAATTAAAACAATAGCAAAAATTAGTAAAATGTAGCACTATGATACTTAACCTAATAAAGCATCATGAACAAAAACCTTATGGTAAATATTATAATGATAAATGTTTAGAAGCATTGTCATTAAATTAAGGTAAAGAGAGGGATATCCTCTATGACCACTTCTGTTTTACAATATACTATAGATCTTAGCCAAAGCAAGAAGATAAGAAAAAGAAATAAAATATAAGAATGAGGGGGATCAAAAATTTATTTATAGATGATATTATTGTCTACATAGCAAATCCAAGAGAATCCACAGGTGGGGGGTGAGCTTTTAATATACAGAAATCAATAAGATTGCTTAATAAAACATCAATGCATAAAAATCAATAGTGTGCCTATGTACTAGTACTAACCAATTAGAATATGTAATATATTAGGTTAATAAGTATGAAATGTCCTATTTCCTTAAGTGCTGAGTTTGATAGTTGGTATCTCTGACATTTTGCTTTGACACTTCTTGTTTTATTTTTATTGTGACAGTACATCCTCAGTCTTTCAAAAGTCTTTGGCTTTGGATTATCTTTCAAATTTTTTTAGAGCAATTTTTGTGAGACCATGGATAAGTAAAAAATTCATGCTATTATCAAATACGAGTTCCATCATGGCACCGATGCAGTTCAGACAGCTCGAAATATTGATGAAGTGTTTGGGAAGGATGTGGCTAATGAACGCACAGTACATGGATGGTTTGAGAAGTTCTGTTCTGGTGACTTTAATCTTAAAATGAGCTACATGGGCAACCTGAGACCAAAGTGTATAATGATGAGCTGAAAGCTGTAGTGGAAGCGAATCCATCTCAACCTACGCGTGAATTAGCAGCAAGGTTTGATGTTACTATTCCAACGATATCGGACCATTGGAAACAAATCGGCAAGATAAAGAAGCTGGATATATGAGTTCTGCATGAATTAAAGGAGCGTCAACAGAGACATCGTCTGGAAGCTTGCCATTCTTTGTTGTCATGACATAAACACAAACCATTTCTACACCGTATTGTTACGTGTGATGAAAAATGGATTCTTTTTGACAATCGCAAGCATTCAGTACAATGGTTGGATAAAGATGAAGTGCTGAAACACAGTCCAAAACCAAATATTCATCAAAAAAAGCTAATGGTGTCTGTTTGGTGGTACAGCTTTGGTATTATCCACTACAGTTTCGTGAAACCTGGTCAATTGATTACAGATGTCTACTGCAACCAACTGGACAAAATGATGAGGATGTTTGCAATTAAGCAGCTGAGATTGGTCAATAGAAACAGGCCAATCCTCTTGCAAGACAATGCTCGACCAAATGTCACACAAACAATGCTGCTCAAACTACAGAGGCTGGACTTGGAAACTCTGTGTCATCTGCCAGAACTTGCACCCACTGACTACCACTTCTTCCAGGCTTTGGACCACTTCTCGCAAGGAAAAATATTCAATTCTCAACAAGCTGTGGAAAATGCCTTTCGTGATTTCATCACCACTCACTCTCTAGGCTTCTTCACTTCTGGCCTAAACAAGCTACCGTTAAGATGGCAAAAGTGTGTCGACAGTTTAGGTGCATACTTTGATTAATTGTACTGCTTCTTGTTAGAGATATAATAAACCACACTTTTGAATCGAAATCAGACATTTCATATTTAGTGACCTAATGTAAATAAAAGATGCCAATCATGATATCAATAAAAACTTTACGGTACCAAAAAATAAATCTAACAAAATTATATAAAACTTTCATGGAAAGAATTGTAGTACAATACAAAAAAATGGAAACCAATAAATTGAAGAGAAATGCTACGTTCATGAATGGGAAGACTTTTTGCTGTAAAGAAGTTTATTCTCCCCAAAATGAAATTTCAGTGCAACTTCAATTATAATAGCAATAAGGAACCTGATACACTTATCTAAAGTTTATGTGATAATAACAAAATGCTCAGAATAACAAGATGACTTTGAAACAGACCAAAATTTGAGGAATTCTCAACTATACGTCAAGACTTTTACCAAGCTATAATAAAAAAATAGGGTGGCATTGACAAGAGCACAGAAAAATGAACCAATAGGGTAAGAAAAAGTGCCCACAAGCAGACCCATTCCTATATTAATTATCATTTGATAATTGACAGAGGTATAATTTGCTGATATCTATAAAAATTGATGATATATGTGCTTATGAGCCAGAAATTCTACTTCTAAGTAAGTGCCCTAAAGAAATTATCACATATATGCACAAGGATACATGTGTTTAAATTAATGATCCACTGGAATCAGCATAAGTGTCCATAATGTATGAATGGATCAACAAATTGTGGTTTATTCATACAGTGAAATAATATTCATAAGTTCGAATAAATGAACAATAGCAACATGGATCTCTCATAAACATAATGTTGAGTCAAACTCTCATATATTGCTGGTTGAAATAAAAATACTTTTAACATTTTTGGAAAATAATTTGCCAACATATAACAGGACTCTTGAGCATATTCATGTTCTTTGACTCTGAAACTCTGTTTGAAATCTATTATAACTACGTTATGAGAAATATGAAAAAATATACAAAAATATGTTCATCACTGAGTTATATACAACTGAAAAATTAGTAGAAGGAACACCAATAAAACACAAGAAATGGGGGAGTAAATCATGCATATCAAAATGGAAGAATACTGTGTCCACTGAAAATAACATGAAAATGCTTATGATAAAATAGCATAGAAAAAACAGAATACAAAATTATATATCCAGAGCAATTGTCCTTTATGTTAGGGATGATTTCCTAAACGCCTCACGTAATTCAAGACAACCGTTTACATAGAAATAAATGTAAATGTAGTGATAAATTTACATAAGTCACCTATAGCCATGGTAATATAGTTTTAACCATGAGCTTCTTTTACGTTTTCGGCCTTATCTCTCATATTTCTCAGTTTTCACTCCAAAATGGCAACACTGGGTAAAATCATGGTTGTTGAATATCTCATGTTCTCACCCACATGTGGGAGCTAAAAAAAAAAAAGGATTCTCATGCAGACAGAAAGTAGAATGATAACTATGGGAGGCTTGGAAGGGTGTGGAGGAGAGTAAAGAGAGGTTGGTTAATGGGTACAAACATACAGTTAGATAGGAGTAATAAGTTATTTTTTTTTCCTTTAGAGACAGGGTCTTGTTCTGTCTCCCAGGCTAGAGTGCAGTGGCGTCATCATAGCTCACTGCAACCTCAAACTCCTGGGCTCAAGTGATCCTCCTGTCTCAGCCTTCCAAGTAGCTAAGACTACAGACATGCACCAGCACACCCAGTTAATTTTCTATTTTTTTGTAGAGATGGGGTGTCATTTTGTTGCTCGGGCTGGTCTCGAACTTCTGACCTCAAGTGATCCTCCTGCCTAGGCCTCCCAAAGTGCCGGGATAACAGGCATGAGCCACCGTGCCCAGCCAGGAATAAATTCTGATGTTCGGTAACAGAGAAGGCTGACTACAGTTAACAAAAATATATTGTATATTTCAAAATAGGTAGAATAGTCTTGAAATATTCTCAACACATAGAAATGATATTAAATATTCAAAGTGATGAATATCCTAAATACCTTGACTTAAACAAAACACATTCTATAGTCAACAATAAGTTACGGTATATTTTTAAATAACTAAATAAGAGTGGAATTGGAATGTTCCTAACACAAGAAAATGATAAATTCTTGAGGTGATGGATGCTGCAATTACCCTGATTTGATTAATACACATTGTATGTCTGTATCAAAACATCACATGTACTCTATAAATATATAGCTATTATGTGCCCATAATAATAAAAAATAAAAATTTTTTGAAAACACATTCTATGCATGTAAATGAAAAATAAAAAAATCATGGTTGCTTGGCTTTCTTTGTAGTGTTTTTTTCAAATCAAATTCCATTTTAGTATTATTAATTTTCAGGTCTATTTTTAACACCAGACCAACCCATCATTTGACAAACACTTGAAAGTGCTATAAGACACTAAAAATATTTTAAGTTATAAAAATTGGATACCAAACAAAAGCCAAATAGTTGAATAGTTGCCAAAATCATTTACAGAATTTCTGATGAATGTAAACTACATCATGTTTTACATGATACTAGAAAAGATGGTTGGCATTTCCTTCTAACAGTTGAAATGACACTGTACCAGAAGACAGTGTGAACCCAATTTGTAAGTTATTTTCATGTCAGCTTTGAAGTTGAAATGATGGATTTTTACATTTATGTTAGCAAATTATTTAAATATATAACCAATCCTAAATGATACATAAGCCAAATCCTAAATTTTATGCAGCAATCAAAATTAGCTTTAAAAATATTTAATCAGCCCCTCAATGTGATATTGAAATAACCATCTATATGGTCCCCCAAAAGGTATGTCCATGTCTTAACCCCCAGAACATGTAAATGTGACTTCATTTGGGAAAAGAGTTTTTGCAGATATAATTAAGGACCTTGACATGAAATGATCCTGGATTATGCATATGGATCCTAAATCCAATGATAAATGTCTTTATAAGAGATAGTCAAAGGAGAAACAGACAGAGAAGAGGAGAAAGTAATGTCAAGACAGAGGTACAGATTGGGATGCTGTGGCTACAAGCCAAGAAATGCCCAGTAATGCCTAAAGCCAACACAAACCGGAAAAGCCAAGGAAAGGAATATTCCCTAGAGCTTTAGAGGAAGCATAGCATAACTGACACCAGGATTTCAAACTTTTGGCCTCCAGAACTGTGGGAGAATAAATTTCTGTTGTTTTAAGCCACCGAGGTTGTTACAGAAGCAAAGATAAACTGGTACATCATCCTTTAATTTTTCTCTTTTTCAAAATAAACCTTTTAATTTCTAATAACAAATAAGTTCTTTTATAAATATGCACTAATCTTTGAGGGTCAGAATGGAAAACACACAAAGGACTACCAACAGGGGTAATTTATCATTCATTTTAATTCTTCAAAATAAGCTAGTTTCTACTTTTTAAAAGGATTTTAATTTTAAAGCATGAAATCCCCTCAATATACCTCATCATTAAATCTTCCCTAAAAAGTGACTTAAACCTATCTAATTTTTATGAGAATTATAGGGTTTATTATTTAGCAAATTTGTCATTGTCACTACATCTAATAAAACTCAGTAACTTCAAGAAGGAGATCATAGTATTCTAAATAAATATAAACTAGAAAAATACCATAAATTTTGCCCTTTATCCGTATATACTTACCGACAAGAGAAGAGGGGCAGAGATAGATTTGTCTACTTGTGGCAGGACAAATCTCTGAAATACGTGTGTTCTCTTTGCAATTCATCACCTACTCCTATTAGACTCCCTCTGGCATTCTTGACATCTCTAAATAATGGTTAAACTCCTAAAATTCAATCAAGTTTTCAGATTATGAAAATTATCTTATTAACCAGAGCATCCAATAAGCACAAATTTTTTTACTATGTATTATGTATTACTTTTTTTAAAAGAATAAAAACAATAAATAAAATAGATATATTGATTTTGAGCAACTTTCTTCAGAAGTACCATGACAACTTTTCACCTACGGATTCCTACTGGCAGAGAAGGCAAAAGGATATATAGCCAAAGGGGGTTCCCTGCCAACTAACGTGATGGTCTAAACCAACTTGTTGGGATCATTTTACAACCAAATTCCATTCTCAACCCTGGGTTTAGCAAATTCCACCACGCGTCTTAGCCTAAATAATTCTTTTCTCAGTTCACCTTTCTCTGGCTGTGGTGTAGAAAAGGTCATGGAGGAGAAGTGTTAACATTTTATTTGTAAGAACAGCAGGACACAAACACAGTAAATTCAAGCGAGAGATTGTGGTAGCTAAAACCATGTTGGTGGCAGTCAAGATGGAGAGATGTGTCTAAAAGAAATGCAAACAACACACAATATTTCCCATAAAATCAAGGAAACCAATAAGTAAAGGAAGGGAAGTGGAAGGAAGGGAAGGGAAAAGAAAAGAAGGAAAAACCTTTCTAAATTAAGCATTCCTACGTGATTCTTTCTCATCATAAGTAAATTTCTCAAAAATTTACTGAGCACTCAGGGTCTCTTCTCCCTCATCTGTCATTCACTAGTCAGGCTGCTGCAATTTGGCTTTCACTCCGTTATTCCTCTGCAGTAACCACACCAGGCTCACCGATAATCTCCCAGTTGCTAAATCCAATGGACTGTTTTTAAACTTTTTTCCCCTGTTCTCACTCCAGTCTTTGAATACTTTATCTTAAAATTTTCATCCTTTGATTTTGATTTTCTTAAAATTTTCATCCTTTGGACATTATTGGTCACCTTTATCTTACCATTCCAAATAACCCTTTTGTGGCATGGGAACATTAAATGGAAAAAGTAAGCTGAGTATGTATAATTTTAGCTATAAAAATATATGATGCATATGATATAGTAAAGAAGTCTAAGAAAATATTAAATGTGATTATTATCTCTAGGTTATAAGATAATATTAATAATGGCATTTTTTCTTGATTTTTCAAAACAACATAATAACTGTCATTTTTAAATGCATATATAAAATTTATATACAGACACAGAGATGTCTCTTTATACAAACACCTTCTTTCTTTCATACCAAAACTATGGTGATCTTTGCAAATATATTGGACAATACAATTCTTAGGCATTCATCAAACAGAAATGTATACATATAACCATCAAAATACATATGCATTAGATTATTAATAGCAGTATCATATGTAAAAACCCCAAATGGGAAACTACTAAAATGTTCATCAGAATCAGAATGGATAAATAAGATATGGTATAATCACTCAATGGAATACTATATAGGAATAAAAATGGACAAACTACATCCATATAAATCAGTGCATCCATTCTACTTATGATTTTTATTCCTTTTTTAAAAATGCATACATAAAACATAATAGAAAAAAATATTTATTTTATTATCAGGTATACTATTTCATTAGATGCTGTGGTCCATAAAAAATTGTCATAACACAAGTGAAAAAGTCTCACAAACATAACGTTGAGTGAAAACACCTTACACATATATACTGTAGATTCCATTTATATGACATACAAAAGCAGGCAAAGTTAATCTATGGTGTCAGGATAGTGATTATTCTTAGGGAGATACAAGACTGAAAGAGGACACAACAAGGGCTTCCTAGGTGCTGATGATATTCTCTTTCTTGATTTGGGTGCTGTTTACATGGGTATGTTCTGTTTGTAAACAGTCAAGATGCACACTTGTAATCTGTGTATTTTTTTCTGTATATGTGTTACATTTCAGTAAAAGTTTCCAACAACTCAACTAAGAACTGTTGGCACCTTTGAATGAGGAAGTATTTCTACTTTATTTCTACATGGATCACATTTTTTTCATCAAAAATATCTGGATCATGTTATTTATTGTTGCACCTCGTCCAGAAAATACTGAAAAGGTAATGATCAATTTAAATGCAAGCTTTTGCAAGAACGCTTTTAACTTTTGTTTTAAACCTAACTCCTTTCAATTACTTTTCCTGTGGAAAACCTGTATATATGTGTGTGTGTGTGTGCACAATAGGAGACAAGTTCCACTCTAATAGTTTTCTTTTTGTACTATTATCTAACTTAATGCTGATACGCAGAAGATAGAAATACACATTTGAAACCCAAATTGAGTCAGGACATTCAGGGAAGCCAAAATCAGAGAATAATCAAAGGGTAAAGGAAACACGTGGGCAACTAGTAAGAAAATCACACATTAATTCCTGACTGGTCTCCTTAATAGCTCTGTGACTTTAGAGAAGTTAATTCACCTTTCTTAGCCTCAATGCTTTCACCTGCAACAGGCTATTCACTAAAAGGAGAAAACAACTTTGGGCATAGGAAAAATTCCTCAGAATAAGAATAGGGTGTTTCAAATGAGCTTCATGAATCACTTAAGTTAACAATGCTACTATATATATATAATCCAACATGTTTATGGAAAACTACTCTGAGATCATATTTGCATAACTTGGTTTTGTATCATGTTATCTATGTATGTGTGTATAGTCACTTGTAGGTCCCCACCCATCCTTATATTAAATGGGGAAGATTTGTGAGCACTCTATTTGTTCATTCTGACATATTGAGAAAAGGGAAAATGTTAATGTAATAAGCAAAGTTTTAGCTGATATCAAAAATGATACCTACCTGAATCTAGATATTTTAGAAGGAACTCCCAATTTTTGATGAAACGTTCAAGAATGGAATTCTCATTAACCTTGGGCATCCTCCAGATGCCTCTTTGATAATATTAACTACCTTAAACAACATGTGGTTTCAGCCCACTGACCCATACAATACATGGTGTGAACACATATGTAAAAGCCAAAATCAAAGTTTGAGAAAATTGGATTGTACAATTTCAGATGAACCTGTACAGACTCAATATTTTTGTTAGCCTCTGTAGAGTAAAATTCACATCATGGTTTTTTCTTTTCTCTTTTTTTCTTTTTTAGTTACTTATCCAGATGATAGAATCTGGTGTCCAATGTTGTCTTTAATTTTAAAGGCAGTCGAATTGTCTCCATAACAGGAATATAAAGCCCCACATAAAGAGTTTCGGCAGCATTTTTGTAGCCAGTGATAGTCATAATTAAAATATTTTGAAGATTTTTAGCTCTAAAATTACAATTAAAAATACCGATCTGCTCTGATCATTTAAATGTCAAGAAGCAGAAAACCAATGGAAGCCCCATAAAGATAGAAATTTTTTTTTCCATTTCTGTATCTCCAGCACCCAGTACAGTGCTTGGCACATAGTGGTGCTCAATAACTATTCACTGAATGAATGAATGACATGTTCTTCACTAGCAGACAGGGAAATTAATTTACATTGGTGGATTTTGATTTGTCCACCAGTTCACTCTAAAAAAATTGGATATTATATCCTTTTCCTTTTAATACTCTTATTTCCTGGCTTGCCTCCAGTGATTTCTAATATTTATCACTGAAAGAATTTTTAATCATTTATTAATTGCCTTCTTATTAAATATGATGCTCAGAACTAAATTCAGTGCCACAGCTGTGGTATAACCAGAAAGGGTATAGTGATTCTATTTCTTTTCTTATTCCAGACACTGTACATTTAAATTTTAAGAAAGAGAATCTTCAAACTATACCAGTTTTTTGTTGTTTTTGCTGTTGTTGTTGAAAACACTATAATGTTGGTTTCTGTTGAAATTGGAATCAACTAAACTCTTTTGACCAGATCTCCCCAACATAAAAATATTCTGATGACTTTATTGGAAACCAAATGATAGGTTTTACATTTATCTCTATGATTTTAAATATTCAAGTTTATCATTCTTACCCATTGAAATCTTTTAAAAATTATCAGTACTAAAGACATTAGCCATCATTGTGGAGCAGTAGCATACATGCCTTAATCTAAGGCCCTTCCTTATGGCTGAATTGTACTTGTTCAAAGTAATTTGCCCTCTTAGAAACAATGGAAGGTTTGGAAGTCCCTAAATCACTAGGGATTTTACAACTAGTTCCTAAATTCTTTCATTGATTTTAGCTAGAACTTTAGGTATCAGGCAGGATGTCTGCACAATGATTGTTAAGTTCAGGAGGTTCAAGATCACACAGAAGAGCAAAAGAGAAAAATCTGAAAAAGGAAAAGGCAACATTCAAAATGTTCTACCTACTGGCTCTGAAGCTAAAAAGGGAAGTTTTGTTTACAAATGCTCAGTATTCTTCTAGCAATTCCTTGTATATGTGGTCCCCTCTCTTTATTCTTGCCTTCCTGGAACCTGAAAAATAATGGAACACAAGGTATACTCTTGTGGATGAACACCAAGTCTTCTTTATTCAAATGTTTTCCTTATTCAAAGAGCCAGTGAAATCCTATGGAATGTTTTCATACTAACCAAAAGATTTTTCCTGAACTTTTTTTAAAACATAAAAACTCTTATGATATATTCCTTATCTTTACATATAAATGTATATATATATATATAGATAGATATGCATACATACTTAACTTCTTGTATATACACATACATTTAACTTTTGGATTCTATTCTATGTATCATATATTGATATATACACGTAGGGAGATTCTTAGTGTCTCTATATTTTTCTACTTTCTTTGAAATGGTGAATATTTTGTGTCCTGCTCTGCATGGTGGCTCACGCCTATAATCCCACCACTTTGGGAGGCAGAGTCAGGAGGATCACTTGAGGCCAGGAGTTTGAGACCAGCCTGAGCAATATAGCAAGATCCTATCTTTACAAAAAATAGAAAAATTAGCCCGGTATGGTGGTGCACATCTGTAGTTCTACAGAGGACAAAGTGAGAGAGAAAGAGAGGGACTACTAGCTACTCAAGAGGCTGGGTCAGGAGGATCACAGGTCAGGAGTTTGAGGCTGAAGTGAGCTATGATGATGCCACTGCCCTCCAGCTCTGGTGACAGAGTAAAACCCTGTCTTAAAAAATAAATAAATAAATAAAAAGAACTGTGTCTTAATAATACTAGATGGTAACTAATGCCTTATGATGATGATAGTAGTGGCAATTATGAAGTATAAGTTAATTAGTATGTTCACAAAAATTTTCATAAAGCAATATTTTAAGGAAAACTGTCACACATAGAGTTATCAAAGGTATTGTTTGTAGTGTTAATTATAATTGTCAAAAGGGGAAATAGTTAAAAATATTTTTTAATCATGTAAGAAATATTTGTTGAACACTAGTCTTGGCACTAGGGACGTAGGAGTAAACACAACTGGCAAGTCGCTGTCTTCATAGAACTTCGTTTCTTTCTTCCTTCCAGCCCCATCTTCCTCTTGTTCTTCTCCGTCTCCTTCTTTTCCTCCTCTCCATCCTCCTCCTCCTCCTTCTTTTTTTTCTCTCTCTCTCATTTTCTTACTTCTACCTCCTCCTCCTGCTCTTCTTTCCTAAGTGTTTTCCACTCAACAGAACAAGTATTTCTTATTAATTATCACTTTAAAAATAAGCATGGAAAAATATCATAAGCCCTGTAGTCTACATTTAAATGTAAAAATAACTACAAGTGGGTATTTACTATTTTCTTAGCTATGACACCTTGAAAATTTCTTTTAAACATATTAAGTTGATTTTCTCATCTAGTCATAAGAGGATAACAGTAAATGTAAAACTCCTAGTACATTGCATTGTATGCAACGTGCAACAAATGATAACTGCAATCATTAACTTACAGCAGAATGAGATTCCAGATTTGGCCACATCAGTGTTCCCAACCCCATCATTCTTTGCAATGAGACCTTGTTACTTCCTCATCAAAAGAAGTGCATTTTTTCACCCCTTTGAATTTAGGTAGGTCCTAAGACAGCACAAGTTGCACAGTGCCCTATCTATGTGTAGTCCTTATCTAGCCTGGCAGTTTATGTCTTCTTTCTATGCAAGAAGTGTAGGCTACTCTCCTAAAAGACAGAGGCCACAAGAAGGAGCACTAAAGTACCACACATGTGAGAGCAGAATCTATCTTTGATGTCCTGCCTGATCAAGGCTTCAGATGATTCCAGCTTCAGCAGTATTCTGACAGCCCCACTGAGCCAAATCCACTGCAAAATCATGAAAAATAGCAACAAATCATGCTTTAAGGCACTAAGTTTTAGAGTGCTTGGATACAATGAATAACTGGAATAGTACTGTGTGTTAAGTGGTATAGAATCTTTTCAATCCTTATTTATTTGACCCTTCTGGGTATTTATTATAGCCAAGCATTCCTTTTTTTCTAAAACATCTTTTCCTTTCTTTTCCACCATCCCTCTCTTTGTCTCTCACTTTGTCCTCTTCTTCTTCAACTTTGTCATTCTTTGAGGCTCCCTACTAGATACCTTAACTCTATACACATTCCACACCACTTGACCTCAAGATCCAAATAGTTAACCACCTACTTGATATCACTCTTGGTTTCCTCACATCATTGGAGGTAAGAAAGGTATTACTCCTTTTCTTCCATTACTCCCCAGCTTACTCAAGACTTGGTCCTTTCTCTAAGCTCCTTATCTTGTAAATGCAAAAATATCACCCACCTAATTGTTCAAGCTAGAGGACTGTGTGTCATATTCTCTCCTCTCTCTCACTTATCCCTTCATAGCATATAATTAGTTGACAAATCATTTATCTCTCTTAAATATCCCTCATATCCATTTATTTCTCTCTACCTCCATATGTCTAGCTAAAGGTTTCCACTATTTATTTAAAAGACACTTCTTTTTTCTAACATGTTCAGACTAGATTAGTCCTGGCATATACTTATAGTGCACGGTATACATTTCTTTTGTAACACTGATTATTCTCAAATTAATTATTTCACATCTGTTTTCCCTGCTAGACCGTAAGTTCTAGAAAGGCAGGAACCATATATGTCTTTTTTAGTTTCATTTCTATTCCTATTTTAAGTACTCAAAGAATATTTATTGAATGAATAAATTGATTATTGCATACATACATTTGCCAACTTCTTTAAATTGCTACAAATGACTATCTAGGAGCACTAAAAGTTTCTAAATGTCAATCTAAAATTTAGAATTTTATCTTAATAACACATAGAATAAACACACTTTGTTAGTAGTCAGAGTGCTATAGAGTTCTCATCAGTTCAGTCTGATACAACAAAATACCATACACTGGGTGGCTTAGACAACAAATATTTATTTCTCACAGTTCTGGAAGTTGGGAAGTCTAAGATAAAGGTGCTAGCTGGTTCAGTATCTGGTAAGAGCCCTCTTCCTGATTTGCAAATGGCTACCTTCTTGCTGTGTCCTCACATGGCGGAAAGAGAAACAGGGCTCTGGTCTCTTCCTCTTCTTATAAGGGCACTAATCCCATCATGGGGGCTCCACCCTCATGACCTCTCTAGACCTGATTACCTCCCCAAGGTCCCACTTCCAAATACTATCATGTTGGGTATTAGAGCTTCAACAAATGGGGAGGGCACACACATTTAGTCTATAACATATGGAGACCACCAAAAACACCAATGATGTGAGGAAACCAAGAGTGATATCAAGTAGGTGGTTAACTGTTTGGATCTTGAGGTGTATAGAGTTAAGGTATCTAGTAGGGAGCCTCAAAGAATGACAAAGTTGAAGAAGAAGAGGACAAAGTGAGAGACAAAGAGAGGGGTGGTGGAAAAGAAAGGAAAGATGTTTTAGAAAAAAACTATGAAGAGTGTTCATTGATTTCTGAACTTATCATGTGCTACCTTGCAAATTCTGTGGTGTTTTTCTCCTACCGTGTATTTTTTGTACTGTTTTAAAAACTTTTCTTGTATTTTGGCTTTATCTTCCCCACTGGATATGAAATTTCTAAAAAGCAAAGGCTATGGCATTTACACCTTTATATCCCTTTGCAACTACCTCAGACCTTTGCATATAGTAGGTGCTCAAAAATAGTGTTGATTTGAAGTTCCAAATAACCCAAAGTCAATGAAATAATAATCAAAAAGAAAAGAAATCACCATATATATTATGGCCAGTTGACCTCAAACAATAGATATCTTTGATTCATGGTCCTAAGAATTTTTTAAATCCTTCAAAGGATCCAGATTGAATTTATGTCAGTTTCATTTCAGAATATCAGCCTTTCACTACTTGTGCCATGATTCCCTCTTTTCCAACTTCAGGAGTACTCCAAACCTATTGCACTTTTCAAAGTTAAATTCACCTGGCTCCCCTAGACCTTCCAAACAACAGACAAAGAGAAGGTCCTCTTGAGATTTTACTATAACCTTTAATACCTTAATGGCCTGACAGTTACCATGGTTTCCAAAGCACAGGGGCCATATACCTTCAAGGAAAAATGTCAAATCCAGTCTTAGAGCTAATTTTATGCTTTAGTTTTTCCTGGATCTGAATGCTTTCAGCCTTGTTCCCCTCTCTTTCCTTGCTTATTAAACCTAAGTAATAATTTTCCACATTCATGGAATCCAGAAATGCTAACATCTTTTCTAAATTGTAAGCACCAGTGCACTGTGACAGAATAGATTTCCCTGGGAAGCCTAGAACTGGTGTCTCCCGGATGCCACTCTCAGGCAAGCCCTGCTGCAAAGTCAGTAGTGTGTCTGTGTGTTCTGAAATGGGTTTCAGAAGAATACTTTCTCTTGATGCCTTCCTTCTACTCACATCAAGCTCTGGTATGGCCTTTCCATCTCTTCATCTTTATGTTACTACAAGCCATTAATCTTCAGAGTTTATTTTCGGATTCCCAATGAACCAACATCTATTCTTTAATTTGTTACCTCAGAGTTCCATGTTGTCAAATGACTGGCTTAAGAAATGGAAGCTTCTGACTTTCACAAGTGAGAAAAGTGAGGGTTTTTTGGCAAACAAAGGTCAGCTGGAGTTTCCCAGTGACACTACAAAGTCTTCATATCAAACATCAATTCATGTCTATAACATGGTCTACAAAGAGTCTTCTGTCCAATAAATGTCTTATTAAAACATAAAATTTTGGGAAAACATACTGTCTGATATTTGAAATATTTATAAGATTTCTGGGAAGAGGGATATGCCATTTCTATATTATTCTATAAAACAAATTCCCTGGGGAAATATGTAAAAAATTAGAGGAAGAAGGTGATTTTATACTATCTTATACTTCCAGCCTTTATACCCAGAGAGGAAATAATTCTTTCTCTCTAATCCAGACTACTTGTAATGATACTGCTGCATCAGCCTCTGCAACAACATAATGTTACAAATCACGTACGCAAGAATTTCCATTACATGTGAAAGACACTTCATTTGTTCAGGCCAAAAAATGGAAATTTTTTTCTATCACATATTTACAACAATTTTTGTGCGTAAATACAGCCACAAATTTATGTGGTGTTAAAACTGTTAGCCATTTCAGAGCTCACAAAATTAAAGTCTGACACCATTTTCAGCATATATTTTAACTATATATGTTAAGTAAATTTAAAATAAAGCATCACAGAGCAACTAAAGATGTTTAATCACTGGGAAATTTCATTGTTCAGTATGTGAATGTGTTTAAGAGTCAAACATGGAAAACAACTTAAAAACACAGTCAAGTCATGTAAAAACCCAAGAACAAATTGATCAAGTGATGACTGAGAGCAACATGTGCCAGTTCTACAAGTTTTAGTGGAAGTAAGTTGTTTGGAAGAAAAGAGTAGCCTCGTGCGGACTCTCCTGAGTGGCTGTGTTATTGAACGACATCTGGCTTTCATTGTTTCTTTCTTTGCTTTACATCTATTTCACTTCCCGCATTTTTCCATTTCCTAATTTCAGCATCTATTTTCCTTGCATTACATTCCTGTGTTAGGAAGAGAATAGTATTTCTATGTTTACAAAATGTAAAGAGCCCTGTCAGCTTTTCTCTAAATCTATGGAAATTAATTATATTTTGAGACGGTTATAATGAGAGACAAAAAGAGAAATTCTTAAAAAGTCCTTTTAAAACCCAAACGTAATCAAACTGAACTTCAATATAGGAAGAAAAATCTAATATATTCCCTTTTTAAGGCTTTTCTCACTTAAAATTATAGTGCCCACACAGTATAGAATAAAAAATAAGCTTCTAATACATTATTGTCAAAAAAGTTGTTTGTATGTATTCATTTGTATTTTGAGAGAAAAAATTCTAATGTAAATATGTTTAGTAAAACATGATTTTCTGTATATTAATTTTAAGGGTAGAAATAACAACATAATCTTATATTTTTCTATAGCCAGATTTATAGATTTAGCTGATAATTCATTTTTAATACAATGCCAATATCCCAAGCCAATACATACTTCATGCTTTTTAAACAAATCTCAAGGATATAAGTATGCTATATAAAGCCAAACCAAGTATAGGTGCATGACTGTTGAGATAAATAACCTAATATTAATTACTTTGTTTAAACAAGTAAAATACTAGGTAATAGAACACCATAAAATAATAACCACATTGGTGTTAATGCTTTTTTAAACATTTTTTTTATGCCCAGACTTCTGTGAAACAGTGTAACAACAATAAAGAAATAAAAGATTAATCCAAGTTTCTTGAGCTCACAATAAGGACACTTTGTAAACCTTTAGGAGCCACCACATACACATCTAAAGGAATCTACCTTCTTTGACATATAAGCATGTTGCCACGTTTTTATTTTGATTGACTGTTTAACAATTAGACTTTAGTGAATTAATAATGCACATTCAAAACCTCTCACCCTTTTTATTTCCACTGTAACATCATAGATCATGATAAAGTGGAAAGAGCACTGGACAAGAAAAATAGGTAATTCGAGGTTTTGTTATGATTTTAAGTTCTGTGACCTAAAGATCCTATGACCAGACCCTTATTATCAAGAAATAAACGGCCGGGCACAGTGGCTCATGCATGTAATCCTAGTACTCGGAGAGGCTGAGAGGCTGAGGCGGGGGTGAGGGGGGATTGCTTGAGCTCAGGAGTTCAAGAGCAGCCTAGGCAAGAGTGAGATCCTCCATCTCTACTAAAAATAGAAAAATTAGCCTGGCACAGGGGTGCATGCCTCTAGTCCCAGCTACTCTGAAGAGGCAGGAGGATCGCTTGAGCCCAGGAGTTGGAAGTTGCAGTGAGCTATGATGATGCCACTGCATTCTAGGTTGGGTCACAGAGTGAGACTCTGTCTCCAAAAAAAAAGAAAAAAAAGAAACATAATTTAAGTTGAGAAGATAAGGTATGAATAAATGAAATGGCTCACCAACACTATGAAGCAGCATACAAATATATCATAATACCTGTGCACACAAAAGAGAAAGGAATGTTGGTTAGAATGACTTGAGTTGGGCATTGAGGAAAATACATGACTTAGTTTTGTAGAGAGAAATGAGAAAAATTTTCAAACACACTGAGCATAATAAAGAAAGTTAGGAATGAACATGACATATAAGGAGTCGCTCAGACAAGGACCAAAGTAGTTACTGTAAAACTTGAGGAAACTTGGTAGATACAGAATTTTAGTTTTCCTAGAATAAAAAGCTAAGACTTAAAAAGAATATGCTTGAGTGCAGAAAATAACTAAATGAAAATGTGCAGTTTTAAAGTTTAAATGAAACACATTTAAATTAAAAATAAAAAGGTATGTGTTTGTCAAGTTTATCTTTTGACGTATCAAAAATATATGCATTCCTTATTAATAAAAGCCAAGAGATCACATCAAATATTTCATGCATTTCCCCGGTGTTAAAATCAACAAGAGAGCAAATGAATAAAGGAATCTCAATTAATTTAGAATTGCAAAATTATTTGCTGCTTTGAAGCACATCTAAAATAGAAGTGCAAAATGGTGAAGTGTGCAGTCACCACCCTTCTTGGAAGAATATTTCACAATAGGTCACTCTCTAACCTACTCTTCCAATATTTCTGTTGTTATAAGAGAACAGCCAGGAGGCTAAATAAACCTGTGCAAATTCTTAAGACTATTCCTAATAAGTTGACCCTGCTTTCAAATTTCTATACTTTGATCAGATACACAAAGGTTAAAATAATTTTTCCGGATAATGTTTTCTTCAATAGTTATATAAACAAAGCAATAAAATTAGAGAGCATAGAAGAACATGTTATTAAACTGCTATGATAATTGTAATATCTATGAGCTGTGTAATAGAAAACAAAGCATATTTTGATAGCAAGAAAACAAAACATATTAAAAGTTAGAGTCGTGGGGAACCTGCGGCCTCGGGGCCACATGTAGCCTTCTGGATCCTTGAGTGCAGCCTTTTGACTGAATCCAAATTTTACAAAACAAATCCTTTTAGAGGGATTTGTTCTGTGAAGTTTGGATTTGGTTGAGGGGCTGCACTTCAAGATCTGGAGGGCCACATGTGGCCTTGAGGCCACAGGTTCCCCACCCTTTAGCACTGTTGCTAAAAAGCATATACGTTTTAGAGACAGAAGTGTTTTCTGATTTCCATGAAAATACTGTGTTGGATTTTGAAATATGATTTCATATAAAATCCATTTTTAAATTTTTATTACAATATAATATTATCTTTAAAAATACATCCAAAAGATAATAGTACCATAATCTTAGGTTCAGATAAAAAGGTTGTGTCACTAACCATTTCTAGTTTTCTCTTGACCTACTTAGACTATATGGAGTGTTAACTCTTTGGAAGTTCCAAGAGTTTGAACAGAGTTTTATTAATAATAAATCCTTAATTTTTAAATGGTTAATATTAGATATATTATTTTAAATAAAAAAACACTTTGCTTTCACTTATCATTATACCCTTATATATCTATAAGTTCATATTGTTTTTTAAAATACAAATTAAAAAACTATAGAACCTGCTTAAAACTTCATCATTAGTACCAATCATCATCAATTTGTTTTAAAAACCATAGGCAAAAAATTACTTTTTTACTTAAAACAATATTTTTATTGCTTCCTTCTTATGACTTCAAAAACAATCTCAAAAATTGAAATTACCCAAAATTTCATAAAATTCTCAGAGAGTGTAGACCCCTGAGCCTCTTCTCTACAATGTGCAGTGTTCATCTTGCCTTTTTAGGCACAGTTTTGGAGTTCTGACTGAAAACACCTATCAATTTTTAAAAGGGATAAAAGGGATTTTTAAGAGCTTCCAAAACTCACTCTACAATCTTTATTCTTAGTCAAACTTCCAAAAAAGAACCAATGGCAATTTGAATTATTATTTCATCCTCTCATATTCTACCTTTATTGTCATTTTTTAATCACTTAAGTTAGTTTCAACACTTCTAAGTTAAATGTAGGAATTTTCAATTTATTGGCATTCAAATAGAATCAACCTAAAAAGTGTAAGCCAATTTGAGGTTTGGATAAAATGTTGCCAAAAGAGAAAACAGCAGAGTAACATCTGGAATTTTAAACAGTGATAAATGTATGTCCTCTGTTCAGTGTATTCTCCATATACTTGTGTTATTAGCAATGGGTAATTTCCATTTAAAATAGATTGTTTGTTTTTATATCATTATATTTCCAATGTACATGAATGATTTACTTTTCTAAACTCGTTTGGACTATAATTTATTTATAGTAAAAAGCAATTCTTAATGATTTCAGACCTTTACTCAAAGTTCACATTTCATGGTATTACATTAACTAGTTTGGTATGCTGTGCAATACTTGTATTTACCTAACATTAATATATATTCTCAGGAACTTGGGTTACAGCAATATAACTAATATTGACTATTGCAGTGCTTAACATGCTTAATTAAATAAATCTCTATTTGTAAAATAGGGGAAAATATGCGTGACTAGTATTGCAAATTTCAGTTTTAAGAGAAAATGGATATATTTTCTACTGGCTCAAAGATACAAGGGAAAAATTTATCTTGTGTATTATCTAATAGGCCTTCCAGAACTAAAGACCACAGGAGGTAAGGCTAACAAAATTAATATGCAAAGAAGCTCAACACTGGGGACCTATAATTTTCTTGCAAATGGTTTCGCTTTAAGGATGAAACAACACAAGACAATACCAATTTCTTTCTTTTTTTGCAAATAGATGAAGCTTTAAAAAAAAATTAACACATGACAGCAGGTGGGAAGAATCTAGACAAGTAGGAATTCAAAGTAGGGGGAATCCAAATTTGATTTGCTTAACATTTTACAAACTAATTTGAATTCATTGGTATGTTTTTAAAAAATCAACTTGGGTACATATATTTCATTAGCTATCTGTCAGACTCAAAATAAGCATTTAGAAGATTTGGTGAGTCACTATACATTTATGAACATGAAAGGGTCCACAAAAATAAAGTTGGTGGAAAAATATTTTTTAAATATTTATGTGTAATTTTATCTGTAATGAGATTTTAACTGCTATGTTTTTACTGTCGATCCTTTTATTTAACGTAATATTAATGGGCTACAAATAACCTGATTACAAATAACCTAGGTAAGTTAGTAGATAAAGAATCTTCAAATCCATTTTAAGTATTCATTCTAGCCAGAGTTGTAAAAGGTCACACAGAAAATGATATACTAATATTTTAAACAAACAGTGCCCTTTACATCAGTCTTCAAATGTGGTAAGTTAAAATTAAATAATTTGCTTTTAGTTATTGTATCAGTTCATCTTTAAATGCCATTTCCACATTTGTTCTTAATCAGTTAGCAATATATAGGTGTTATCTGTCTTGTAGTAAAGAGCTTACTGTTATTAAAATTTTTAGATGTATTCCCGGCATCCCAGGAGTGGTTTGGTACTGCAGTATCCCTATCAACTTAAAATAGTGTCAGACAAGCCTTGAAAATAACAATTTAGTTCAATATAATTTGAAATTTTAGAACTGGGGCTTTCAAAAGAAGACAATGATGCGGCAGATTGAGCATCTTATTTCCACCTTCTCTAATTTGATTTTCTAATGTGTCCAAAACTGATCTGTTGTAACAATAAACTTGTTTATATTAATAGTGTAAACTGGTTTATATCCTAACAGCACTAAAGGTACAGAACAAAATTACATGCCCTTCGATTGTGAATTCTTGAGTGAATAAATGATTAAATTTAATTGACTGACAATCTATATATTAAAGACAATTTAATGTAGCAAATTTGAGGATTTTGTTGTTTCAATAATTAGCTTAAAATTAATTGATACAATTGATATTAAAACATAATTATATTTTTCTGGATGTAACAGAAAAAATAATAATTTTACTACCTTTTGTAGTGTTTTTAACTTCTTTCTTAAACACATCAGACGTATTTTTACCTCTCAATGATGAATTTATAATCAAAGATATTCATATACTAGATTAATGTAGTGTAATGTAATGTCATACTTTACAAAAGTGTACTAAAAATGCCTAAATGATTCTTACCCCAGGGAAGAGTTGATGCTATCAATTTGAAGTGTTTAATATACATTTATTTAAATGTGAAGTTACACTTTGCCTGAGGAATGAGTATTTAAATTGACAGCCTAATAAAATTCCTAAGTAATGTAGTCTTCCCCCCCATTTACTTATTAGTCATATTTTAAAATCATTCATTTAGACACACCAGAAAAACATGTGAACTAATTGTTAAGGGATACAATAATTGTTTAGGGAATTAAATGTTAATTCTATGGCTATCTTCTTTTTCATCATAAGTATAGAGCTTTTATCTTCAGTCTTACTTCTTGAGAGCAAACAGATTCCTGGATCAGTGGCTCCAAATGAATGGTTCCATGAATAGGAAAAGCCAGATATGTTAAATAAATAATATATATTACTAACAGTATATAGAACTGTCCAAAAGTTACACTCAAATTTCATTTCTTACACTAAAAATAATACAATGTTTAGTTATAAAATAATGTTTCTAAGGGTTAATATATAAAAACAAATACTCTTTTACAGAAACATTTTAGTTAAAATTTCACACATTATTATGCTTTATTTTATTCTCATAATATATGGGCTTTGATAAATTTAATTGTTGTAGATGTCACAAAATTGAATTACTTTTCATGCAACCAAATTAGTTACATTAATTATTTGCTAGACTTATAAATATAGAAATCCAGCAAAGAAAACTGTTTCAGCTTTTCCAAGAAAACAATTACAAATCTATTTGCCTTATGTTTTGAACAAAATGGAGATTGTCCTAATAAATAGGTTGGAATTTTAAATAATTCATTAATTTAACATGTGTCATTTGTATGCCTTATTTTGCCCTCAACGAAAGTTAGTTATTAGTCAGCCAAAATCGACTAAAGTATCCACAAGCTGCGTGTGGTAAATTTCTACACTATTTGTAACACATCAGTCTCTCTGAAATCTAGTAGAATTGCCAGTGTGGAAGGGTTCCAACAAGTTACGGTGCCACTTTCCATTCGCCATTTATTTAGGGACTTCATGACCAGAAACTTTGACCACACACACACACACACACACACACACACTCTTACACAGAGTGTGTAATGCTCAAGTTTTAGGGATTACTACTCAGTAACCCAATCGGGTGAATTTAGCCTTCAGAAGGATTTGCTTTGGCCTCACAGTGGTTTGTAAATTTCTCAATTTGCTTGCATCTAAGTAGGCATGCCCGCTCCAGTTAGTTCATCACAAGCCCACCATCTCCTGTGGTCTTATATTTGGCCCAATTCACCCAGATCCAGGTGCAAGTAGATATTTAGATTTGTTATCCCTGCTTTGGCCTGACAAGCATCATGTTCTCACAAAAAGACTGGATTCTCCTGATTTAGAAATAGCCCCATTGTTTTCACTCCATTCTTTCTAGCCACTTCTTTCATATCTTAAAATAATTCCCTTCTTCTTCCTAACTCTGATGGTTGACACAGAATGAAGATAACTTTATTTTTGTTAATCTCAGTATAGCTACCACAAGCTGATCAAAAATATGAACCCTAGTGAATAGAAACCAAAGATACTTACAGTGGAAATATCACTTATTACTGAATAAAAGTACAAAAATTAAACTTTAAGAGAGGTGTTATGTACCAATTTTTTATCAAGCAGAACATTAAATTGTTTTACTTTCAAAAGAAAACATTAATAGCAATTTTGTTTTTGCGCTGGAAACAAATACTGTTCTCTTAATAGAAAGGCTTTATCATTATGAAATACCATAACGTTGCATGTCACCAAATTTTCATGATACCTTTAATAAAATAAATTTAGGAATGTATCAAACTATCTTTCTTTTTTTAATATTATTCCATAAGGACATACAGAGTCTAATAGAATAACTATAAATCACTTTAACATATAAAATTAAATATGACAAAATAACATCTTTGCATATGCATGCTTATATTATAGTGATTTAAATATTATTTATCTTTTCAAATCTTTGGAAGGAATAATTTATATCTGTATACTATCTAGCTTAAACTTAATTATCCATTTAATAATTCTTTCTAAATTATGAAACATGTTTCAAATTTGTCTGGAGTCCATCAGACTTTCACACTACAAAAATATGTGTAACCATAACAACAGACTTTCATAGAGAAACTATATGAAAGTAATAAAAAATCAGAAATATATTTTATAAAAGTATATTTTCACAAATTCATTATTTTTTCTATTTTCAAAGAGAAGAAATTGGTAGGATGAAAACATATTCATTCATAGCTAGGGAATGCAGCACCCAAATGTCTTCCTGGAATCATTTAGTATAAATGTAATATAAATGTGTTAATTCATAACAATATTGGGTTAAATAAATGTTGCCATTCGTATAGTGTAATTTTCTTTTGTGATAAATGCCATTGACTTGCTGTTTACTTTTCAATTGATTTTATTTGCCAAATTACATACCAAACAGTCCCATGGGTTTACTGAATATATGGGGACTAACAATGAAAAATGTGCATAGTTTTAGCACCAACTTTGTAAATTGCCTTAATAATAGCTGGTATAATGTAATAGTATTTTCAACCAGTACTTTTAATTTCTAGCTCATAAAGCCTTTTCATTGAACCCCAAGGGTGTAGCTATAAAAGTAAGATTTAATTTTGTATATAATGTGGCCTAAATTAGCTTTAAAGCAATAGGAGAAACATACAGCTACAAAAGATAGGCTGAAATTATTATAACTTGATATGAATTTCTGTAACAAAATTAATTATTGTTTCTATTGTAACATAATTTGTAGCAAAAACCTGTCTATTCACAATATACATTTCAAATCTTATTATTATTAAAACTGTAACAAATGTATGGGAAACCTTCATGAACACACAAGAAGAAGAAATCATGGGCCAAACATATTTTTTCCTATACCTTCAAACACCCAGGTAGTCATGAAAGGCAGAGATATTGGTGAAAAATAACCTTCTTAGAATGTCTTTCCTACATTAAATTTCTGGTAATTATTTGCCCATTGAGACAAAACAGGAAAGGTTAAACATTGTCCTTTCATACATTATATTTGTTTATAAGGAATATAATACTTCCTTATGTTTGTATGGTGCTTTACAATGGACAATAAGTTCCTATTTGTGATTTCATTTTGTCTATGTGTGAATGTTTATGACAAGTATTATTATCTCCATTTCATTGATGAATAAGTTTAGTTCCTTGTCCAAGATTAATGACTTAAGATGATTACCTTACATGCCAAGTACATAGTATAACTTTTTAGGTATTTATTTATAATAACTTGCCAATATTTAGTTCTAGGAAAAACTTACATGTATTTGTAGAATTGGATGACCAATTCTAATACACTATATTTCTTAGGAATCACCAACAAATTCACATCAATCACTAACTGTATTTCAAGTCTTTTCTAAGTGACCTATAACTTATACCCTTTTTTAAATTTCTAAAAGAAAAAATTATACAATAAGCCATGGCCATTCTTATTAGGGTGAATAATAGCTATAAAAATACCTATACAATACTAGTACTTAACATTTTTTGACCTTCAGTTTTATATTCAAGACAAACATTTAGATAGAATCTTTTTCTAGATAAATTGTGATCTTAAAAATAGACGAAGAAAAATATAGTGAATGTAGATTTCTATTTTAAAATGGCATTGCAGTTTTATTCCTTTCCTTTCTGAATTTTAATACTCTTTAAATTCTGTTGTGAAGTCATCGTATTTCTATATAAGAAATAGGCAAAAATAATATATGATTATCACTAAATCTAAAATCCTAATTTCTGAGTTTTAGAGTCAGCTGATGAGACTGATTAACTTAAGTAAATCGTTTCATATTTCGGGGTCTTTATTTCTGCAACTCTTATGTAAAACAATTGGTATATATGAATCCTAAGTGCCATATACAGCTCCAGCATTTGTATAAATGTACAAAAGAGGCTTACATTTTTTTCCAGGACTGATGTTTTTCAATCTTTGTTAGCTTAATTCATTCTTTTTCAAACTTTCTTATGTTTGTATGGTTTGTAAGAGTCATATTATTTAACTCTTAATCAAATTTTAAATATTAATACACAAAAAATTCTGCAATGGGAGGACAGTAAAGATTCTGAATGTCTGTTTAAAATGCTAACATTTTCCCTGTGGAGGAGGAAATTTCCATAATAAAAATATTTAATCTCATTTAATAAATATGGGAAATATTCAAATCTTATTTATCTGAAGTAACAAAATATTTTGTCATGCTGCTTGTCTTGCTATCATAAAATACGATATGTACTTTAAAATGTGATATGAAAATATCTAAAGTTATTTTTTTAAAGGTGGGCATTGTTGCTACATATATCAAAGCAGTGCTTGAGACCAGCAGTGGTGTGTGGGTGTAGTTTCTGTCCTGGAGACTTCGATGACATGGCACCATAGCAGTGCTTTGAAGGCCTGGCCTTGAGCTCACTAACTAAAAAGCCTGACATAGCATTAATTTATTACCAATCTGGGGCTTTTCTTCCCTTTACTCGTTTCTTTCAGGCTTGTCTTTAACCGAACATTTAATTTGTTTAGTTGCTGTGATTATGCTTTGGTCACATTTGGCAATGGGAATGATCTGGAAAGCTTAGAGGGAATACATTATGGTGCCATAAATTTGAGATGGAAATATGTTTTTGTATTTCTGCCAGGAATATCAGACAGCCAGTTACTGTTTGAAAATCTGCTTTTTCAGTCTGCTCTGCTAATACAGGGGTGGGTGGTCCCAAGGTCATCTCATTCCATCCTTAAAAAGACAATCACTATTCCTGATGTGTCTTGCTTCTGTCTTTACTGATGACCAAGAGGAAGAGATGGGATTTGAGCTGAAGACTATTAGGATTTTCTTTCTATTACTGAACCGACTTTATAAATTAACTTGGGAGGGGGTTGTTTTCTTTTTGTTTTGTCTTGCACCAACACAGATTTCTCATCAGCTTTTTATGTTTATAAAATTCTCTGCAGAAGTTGCACATTCCACACCTGAAGTGGGAAGCCAACATTCTCCCAGCCCTAGACCGTGAAGAATGTGTTCCTGATCTGCATCTCATCCTGACTTCCTGCAAGATGAAGAGGGATTCAGACATAAAGACTGGGAATTCCCATGAAGAGACGAAAACAAATGATGTGGTTCAAAGGAGAAGTTGTTACAAGAGAAGATGCATTCCTGATGTTGTGCAAAGGATTGTGAGCATTCTCTATCCTGCAGAGGTTGCCTAAGAGCAGTTAATGTTTGCCAATTCAGTGTCTCCATGACTTATCTGACTCACAAGTGTTTATTGTGAAAAGATATGTTGCCTGGCAACAGCTTTAATGTGGTGAAACTGACTTTTCTGCACTTCTAAAAAGATGTTTTATTCATTAGTTGCCTTCCTTTGCTTATTTGTGTGGGTATACCCTCCCTTTCTGTATCAAATTCCATTTTCTGGTTGTGAACATCTCCCTGTGCATCTATGCTAAATGTGCCATTGTTCACCATTTATACAAATCCACACTTGTATAATGAATGTGAAATTAAATGGCTGAGAGGGCCATTTCCTGTTATGTGGGGAACAAACAGCCATCATTGAGAACTACATTGGATTACATCAAAGATGCCTTTAGTATTTAAAAGTGTTTTCTAAAATCCAGACATATTTATAGGTTGAAAGAGCAAGAAAGAGAGAGAGAGAGAGAGAGAGAGAGAGAGAGAGAGGGAGAGAGAGATTGAGTTGGGTGGTACGATCAATTCACTACAAGATTGTATTCCAAATTTCTATCCATAACAATGAGTTTTGGCAATATGGAAAAATGTCAAATAATAGCAAATGAGGTGTTTTAGATTTCAGGATGTTATAAGCATTATTTAACCATTATTGATATCTTAGCCAGCTCTTTTGTATTTCCTCCCTGCCCCCAACTTACAAAACCAAGCTTGTCATTGCATTTAACAGGTCTCAAAGTCTGAAACAGCAATTGTGCACCTAAGGAATGACTTAGACATTTGAGTTACAATCATAAAATTTCCATTCTAAGATTATTTTGTTCAAGCGCTTTTTGAAGTAGACTAGAATCCCAGAAGAGTTATATCACTCTGGTAAAGTCACACAATTACTTAGTAACTCAAGTCACAAAACCACAGTCCATGTTGCACTTTCAACAACCTCACGAGATCTTCCTTCTTGTGATTTACAAAGAGATATTTCCTCCTTGTGATTTACAACAAAATACGAAAATATTTTTTGCTGTAGAAAGCATAACACTTCAGAAGAAGGAAATCTGGCCACAATGACTACCTGATATTGCAACCACTCTTATAGGTGCTAGAGATTCTACTGCTAGTAATATTCATTGTACAAGAACAAAAAGAAATAAATATACTTTCTCAGTACCTATCACATGCCAGCACCACCTTATACACATTATTTCATTTAGGTTTCACAACACTAGAAGGAGAGCTTTATCATCTCCATTTTACAGAAGAAGACTTAAAACATTTAACTTAATTCATGTAGCTAGTAAGTGACACAGCTAGGATTTGTACCTAAGCATTAACCTATACTGTCTAAGAGCACAGAATGAGCATGTAAATATAAGTGAATATAATTATTAATATATTTGTACATGAGTATACATTACATACAACAGTTTGAAATTTGGAGCTGGAAAAAATTTTGTAAACAATACATTTGCTTAATAACCCTTTATTTGGCACATGATTTTCTAAGCATTCATTGTATTAAATGCTGGGAGATCCATTCATTAGTTCAACAAGTACATATTGTTCTGCAGCATTCAAGATATTACACCCAACAATGGGGACATAGTCATCAACAAGGGAAATTTGCATCCTATCTTCTCTATGCTCACATTCTTACAATGGAAGTAGACAACTGTAAAGAAAGCTAAATGTGAGGGGAAATGACTCTTATGCTGGGGTCTGATTAGGTGGAGTAGGAGTTAGCTAAGGCTCTGAGACAGAAAAGAAGCGGAGTGTGTTTCAGGAGCTGAAGAAGGTCTTCATGGCTACAGTGCAGTGAGTGAGGGGGAGAAGAGGAGGTAAGTCTGGTGGGGCACGGAGGACCCAGGGCACGAAAGCTGGGTAGGCCAAGGTAAGGATGCCAGGATAGTCTGTACCTTCATAGAGATTGTAGCCCAACAAAAGCACAGAATTATTGGCAACTATGTATTTGATAGGTGGCACTGATTAAATCTAGAGTAGAGACTACTTTCTCAAAATATTTCATTGCAAACGTAGTCATTTCCCCTTTTTGGCATAGAGTAGCAATCTAAAACATTGACTAACATTTTCAAAGACCTCAGTTTCCAAGTCAATCTTATTTTTTTTAAATACATATACATTTATCTCTGTATATAAAATAAATATGGTCTCATTTGCATTTCTTACAGTCCTTTCTATTCTAATTTTACTGCCCTCCTGAACTATAAATTATGTTAAGGGAAATGTATAACTGATGGACAAATTACCAAATGTGAAATGCAAATTAAATTATGCTCAACTAATAATTGCCTTATACTTAATGCTATTTCAAAAATATGTAGATTTATTTTTATAAACTTAGATAATAACAAAAAGAAATGAGTACCCATCAAATTTACAGAAAGATAGTCATGAAAAGGAGTAATCAGTTGGGTAAACTCTGTTAACGTTAAACTAAAATAAGAAGGAAGAGTTAAAATGGCATGTGTATGCAGCGTTATATCTTCTTCTCAGTTTTCAGTTATGTTCTTAATTTGGTTTAAAAATAACTTATTTTATGCCAAAAAAACCCAAAAATAAATAAATGAGAAAATTAAACTGAAAAGTTTTTGCACAGCAAAAGAAATAATCAACAGAGTACATAGACAATCTACAGAATGGGAGAAAATATTTGCAAACTATACATCTGACAAATGACAAATACCCAGAACCTACAAGGAACTCAAACAAATCAGCAAGAAAAAAAAACAAATAACCCCAGTAAAAAGTGGGCAAAAGACATGAACATTTTTCAAAAGAAGATAGACAATGGCCAAAAAATATATGAAGAAAAGCTCCACATCACTAATCATCACAGAAATGCAAATTAAAACCACAGTGAGGTACCACCTTACCCCTGTCAGAATGACCACGATTAAAAAGTGAAAAAACTATAGATATTGGTGCAGATGTGGTGAAAAGGGAACACTTCTACACTGTTGGGGGGAATGTAAGTTAGTACAACCTCTATGGAAAACAGTATGGATGTTTCTCAAAGAACTAAAAGTAGATCTACCATTTGATCCAGCAATTCCATTCCTGGGGATCTACCTAAAGCAAAAGAATTATTTTATAAAAAAGACATCTGCACCCATATGTTTATTGCACCACAATTCACAATTGCAAATATATGGAACCAACCTAAGTGCCCACCAACTGATGAGTGGATAAAGAAAATGTGATATATATATATATACACACACACACACACACACACAAACACCAGGGAATACTATTCAGCCATCAAAATGAATGAAATAATGTCTTTTGCAGCAACTTGGATAGAACTGGAGGCCATTATTCCAAGGGAAATAACCCAGGAACAAGAAAACAAATACCACATTTTCTCACTTATAAGTAGGAGCTAAGCAATGGGTACTCATGGTTATACAGACTTAATGGACTTGGAGACTCAGAAGGGGGAGGGTTGTAAGGGGTGCAGGAGGAAAGTTACCTATTGGGTACAATGTACACTATTCATATGATGAGTATATTAAAAGCCTATACTTCTCCACTATGCATTTCATCCATGTAACAAAAAAAACACTTGTATCCAGTAAATCTATTTAAATAAAAAACTTATTTTAAAACTAAAAAATAGATCAATTAAGAGAAAAGCCATGGGTTATTGTTTTGCTTTAGTGCTACACAAAGGCTAATGATGTAGATTTTTATTACTGTTACAAACTGGACTTTATTCTAAATTGTTGATGTGAGACCAATTCAGAAATAATTGAATCCACATTTGCAGAAACCATTAAAATTTGTTTTTAAACTACTGTAGTATTTGCATTCATAGTGGCATATTCAGACTATTCAAAACTCAAAATGTGGAGTCAATATCTGACTTTAATGTACCATGTTAAAACTTTAATGTGATGACTACATTTTAGAATGTTAAAATTAACAATGCCAGCACATCTACGAGAAGAATAGTTTTCATTTGCTCTTTTAAAACAAATAGAATTTTTGTACATATGTTTCATCATGTTTTTATGTTTTAGTAATTCAGAAACAGAGACACTTTTTCATTGGCTTTATTTTTCATGACTACAAGTTGTAATGAAGGGTAAATGAAAACTCAAATTTTCTTAAATTAAATTTCCTTCTCTAAGCCCTATCTTGCATATATGTTATAACATACATATCACAGCAAAAGTCAGTGAACTAGGTAATTGCCCAAAAATTAGGATATTGTGCCTCTGCTGACATTTAAGTTTTGACTCTAATGGTTTCACTATTTAACTGACCTTTGTTCTACTAATTATGGGCATTTATAGCATTAAATATTTTTTAAAAGTCGGTACATTGGCTAGTTAGGGAAAATACTAATAAAATATAATCAGCACTATTTTGATATGTAAACATCCAATAATACTGACAACAATCCTCAGTTTAAACTCATAAAACACTAAGTAGGAAACAGGAAAGGACAATTTTAACAAAAGCCCAACTTAGTTATTGGCTAATGTTTTGTGGGTATTAGTCAATTTATAGTCACAATGTATATACATGCCTATGCTTTCAGTATATATTTTTGAAGAATCTGCACAAAGCAAAAGCTGTCTTAACACTACCTCAAGATGGCAAGTAGAGCTAAGTCTGAGATGGTGTAGCGAGCAGGCTGACATTCGTTTAATGCTCACTACGTGGCAGACACTTTTATAAGCACTTTTCATGCACAATCTCATTTATCAAATCCTCATAACAGCCCCAACAAGGTGAGTAGTAATATTGCTATTAAAAAGTCACTTTACAGATGAGGAAACTGAAGTTGAGAGAAGGTAATACCCCAAAACAGAACTCCAAGATACCACTGTATTTCCTCTTTGCATGTAAAGCAGAGGTTTTCAGCCATCTATTCTTTATTTTCTAAAGGGCTACTCTGAAATATTTTTTAAATTGATTTTGAAGTCCTTTTTTTGCCAGCTAATTTGCAGAGGTATCATTCTCCAGGTGCCTGCTACCGAAAGTATTCTTTTCAATATAGCCATTTCATGCCACCGTAAAATTTGAACACCAGTCATCTGACATGCTGCCTTTGTTGTTGATTCACTTATTGGGTATGTTACTAAACCAGAAAGAGGTGCAAAGTATTTCAGTAGGGGAAAAAATAGTCCTATTTTTCTCCGCAGACAAATTTTTTCTCTGCAGCCACAATTATGCAAGGTCTAAAAAAACATGACTCAAAATTCAAAGCTCCCACAAATTGAATAAAGAAAACCAAAAAAATGTTTTCATCTGCCCTCTCCATAGCCATAGAGTGGTCTGTATTGAGCATCTATCTTGCGAGATCTGACAGGATTTATCCCGCAACTGAAGGCAGTTTTTAAGACTCCTTAGAGCCGCTACTGGAGATACCTAACTGACCACTTGCACAATTCCCCTGGGGGGTATGTTTTTAGGGTTTTCCCCCCAAATACTTAAGGAACACATAGAAATCCAGGGATTTCACAGCAAATCTGGATTTACAGTATTCTCTTGAAAAACATCATGGTCACTCAAATTTGGATGACTCCCACATAACAAGAAGCAGCTACGAGCCAACACCTCTCCTAGACTGGTCATAATATCTCCAGTTGATTACTGTCTTCATCACAATAGGATCTGATGTAAGATCCTACATCACATCCTTTTATGTTACGTAAGGACCATCTTCCTATGGTCCTATGGTTCCCTGTGGCTCATCAGTCTAGACACTTGAGTTTGTGACCTTGCTCTAATCCAAGATTTCTTCCAGCCCTGAAATTCTGTTTGTTTTAACAGAAAGAAAACTGAGACATGACTAACATGAGTTCAGTGACACTCTAGGTCCCCAGTCTAGGACTAGGTAAGAGCATAACCAAAATTACTAGTCAGATCTTCTGAAGCTCAGACATTTGCTTTTTCCAGCACATCTACTGACTCTTATATGCACATGAAGTGATGTGATTTCAGTGCAGTGAAACTTGGAAATATAGTTCCTGAAGCTATAAAGAAAACTTACTTAGGCCTCTTAGGGAGTAAGAAAACCTGGGAGGTGGGTTAAGATTCAGACAGTGCACAAGCATTCCTATAAATCTAATTTACAGAAAAGATTTTAAGAGCTGAAAGTGTGTATCATGAATAGGAAAGGGTATAAATGTTGGGGGTGGGTAGTAAAGGGAAGGCACGCAGAAAAGTTGGGCTGCTTCTAAGACACCATCAGCTACTTGTGCGGCCTGGAGTCTTCTGCATACAGATGTGGCTATGAGGCTCTCAATGCCAGGGGGGGATCTTGGCTTCCTAGTGTCCTCTAAGAAGTTCTGAAGTGCGAGCTTGACTATGTACCTCCGACATAAGGCTAAAGCTAAGATATGCCTAAAGATCATCTCAAATATTAAGAATGCAACCTTGTCCCAATTTTTATAATAAATTGCTGAGCAAAGGGATCAAGAACTTAAAAAAAATTGTTTAGTTTCTCTGGAAGAATCATACACAACAATTTACAAGTGGCTGTAATATGTAAAATAATCTGGTAATTCTTTTCCCAGAAATTTTGTCATTCAAACAGGATTTCTCACTAATTACTTAGTATTTTTGTTCAGAAGTGCCAATCAGGCTAGAAGTTACTGGAAGAAGTACACAAATTTAAATAGTTCCTGAACCGAAACTCTTTTAGTCTAAAAACTAACATATTTATTCCAGTAATAAAAATTCTATACTTAAATGTGTGCACATATTATTGTACCCATATTAATTCAAATTAAGCTAAATGCATGCATGTACTTCTAGAATGCTAAATTTTAATTTCTATAGAGACCAGGTAAATGAAAATAAAACGCTTTGTTGTCATTTATTCAATTAGTGTTTTTCTAAATGCAGAACAAGAACTAGATTTTTATTCCTAAATGATTAATTATTAAATTGATTTTGACATCTGCAACACAATGCTCTCAAATATTCCATGGCTTTGTAGAGAGAACAACTCCAGCAACCTGCACACTGTTGCTTAGTCTTTTTATTCTGGTTGGAGTGGGAGCACAAGGCTGTTTATCTTCACATTTTATGAATCATCTTTGTCTTCTCAGAGGAAAAGCACTGGGTTACTCTTATTATTAATTTGTAACCTAAATATTCTGAAAACCTGTTGCTTTCTCTATCATAAGCCCTTTGTTCATAAACATGTTCTGTCTTTAAAACCTTTGAAATATTCTCAACTGAATCAAAGTAAGAAAGTATATTTTTTCCAAATGATATCTCACTGAAGAAAAATGTGGAGGGAAATGAGTCTTCCAGTCAACATTTGGTCGTCTACCTCAAACATCTGTTTCTCATAAGCTAAAGTTCCATATTTCACTTATCCTGGTGCCATTAAGATATTATGTAGGAAAAATGTAGCCTTTGTTAAATAAAATAAATTGAGGCCATAATGCCTAGTGGTTAAGGCCATGGGCTTTGGAGTTATACAGACCGGGTTCAAATCTAAGTGCCCCTCCCAACACCACCACTAAGTTTTCAACTTCTTTAAACCTTGGAGTTACATGCATAAAAGGAGGTGATAATATAAAGTGTTTAGCATGTTACCTGGCACTGAAAGTCACTCAGTAGATGGAGGTTTTACTGTTGTTTCCACACAATTGTCATACTACATAGAGTACTGGTGAGGCTATCATCAACCAAATGCTCATCTCATACAACACTGGAAGGGAATAAACAGGTGCATCAAGTGGGCCACACCCTCGCTTGTTTTGTTATGCACTAACCCTCCTATCAATTTGCTTACTAATAAACAGGTAACAATGATTGGAAGAAGGAAACATACAAAGTTGAATACTCCCTCACCAAAAAGTAGAGAAGCCAAAGTGAAAGGATAGGAGGAAAGCAGAAAAGAGATATTGGAAAGGGGGAAAATAAAAGAAAAAAAGTGTGAAAAGGAGGAAGCATGAAGCATCCTTTGAGTTCATTCTGTCTGGCCAGTATTCCCAGTGTAGTAAAGAGCTGGTTCCCAGACGCCATGCGTTCATCGCTGGGCAGAAGACTTACTGTCAGCAATACTGGGAGACAGGGATGAGTGAAAAAGCTGGAATCAAACTGTGTACATACACACACACGGACACTACCCCTTTCCACCAAAAATTATAGAGACATAACTACATATGTGAAGGTTAAACATGTATACATGGATCACATATATTTACTAATGAGACACATGTTAAAATATATATTAGAATATATATCTTCTTGAAAATCCAGAACAATAGATACAAAGAGATAGATTTTGCTTTTAAAATGGCATGTGCTTGGTTTTTTTAAATTTCTGTAATCACAGTAGCCAGTACTATCATATACACATCTGAAGACTGAAATGCTTCCCCTATGCTAACAAAGAGTCCACCATGCTGATGTTCCTGGACTTTAAGCTTTATAGATAGACCCATTCAAATTGCACAGGAACTGTTCTACAGGTGGCAAAGAATTCTTACAGGTAAGGCAATCTTACTGGAGGTATACAACCTAGTGTTAATGAAATTTTAGTTTTTGTTGTACTATAATTTTTTTTTCTTTTTAAATGGCCTTTTTTAAGGATAAAATGTTTACTTTCAAATAATATATGTTAATATATAGTTATATATAATATAATAAAATATATAGTAGTAGGGTCAAGTGTTCTCCAAAAAGCCTTGATTTCAGAGCCTAGTTCTGGAGGTTTTTTTAACTTGAATTTCTTTCTACTATATTCTTTTAAATTATATTTAAATTAATAATGTTTACTAAATAATACATGTTTTCAAGGATTATAATATCTGCAACAAGAATGTGATTCAGTCTATTTAGCATAACCTATATACCACTTTGCAACTGACTTTTTAAAATATTACTTTATTATTACGGTTAATATTATTAATTTATTATTATATTTTTATTAATAAAATATCATTTGTGGTTGTTTATCAAATGTTAGACATTGTGCTAAGTTCTTTACACGTGCTTTACTATTTTAATCCTTACACAATCCCTATGAGGTGAAGTCTGTTATTATTCCTATTTCACCACAGAGAAAACTGAAACTTGGAGTAAGTGGCTTGCTTATAGCCATACAGCAAGTGAAAACAGCCTGGTTTGAACACAGAGCTGCACAAAACCAAAGCACATGAGTGTCACCATTCTGACTACAGTTAGTTCATATGTTTCAGATAAACAAATCTCCTCTATTTGTTATTACTTAATACATTTTTCCTTTTGTCCACATTAAACTGATGAAATAATTTAAAAGAAAAATTAAATTTAAAACTGGTCAAAAAGGTATCACAATTATCTATTTCATATATTTGTTTATAAAGCATTTTTATCTCCTCCCACCATTTTGTTCCAGCTTCCAGGGGAAAGCAACAAAATGGCTGCTAGATTCACATATCGTTGTAGAACCAATTACGGTTTGCAGAATCACTAAGTCAGTGCCCATCTTGCTTTTCACAGTCTCTGAAAGTTAAATGTAATGGAGATATATTTGCTTTGCTTTTATATATCTTAACCAGCAGTACATAACTTCCTGAAGCTACATTTCAAAACACCTGATAGATACAAGGGAGGAAGAAAGTGTCTACATTAGTTAGTACCTTGTACAAAAGAAGAGTTTTTCTACTTGAAGTGACCAGTGGATAGTATATTATTTGTCAATCCAAAGAGTTTCCTGTAAAGACACTTATTATTTGATGACTTATATAAACAATGACACATTTTAGACAATTTTCACATCAGAAAGAAATATTTTCCTAAAACAATTTCCCTGCAGTATTCCTAAAACTATTAATAGCTCCCAAAGTGAGTTATTCATCATTCTTGAGTGTTATGTTACATCCGTAATGTTTAGATTTTGAAATATTCTCTAAAAGTAATAGTATGTTTAATTTTATATATTAGATTTCATTTCAATAGATTATTTATTACTTGGAGATTTTTAAATATTATACAAACTTTAAAATTTGCCTATTTTAAGAGATTAATTAACTGTAATAGTCCAAATTTCCATTGGATGTATAGGAGATAAATGATTTCATATGTTTTAAAACATTAATCAATTTAACCTTTAGTTTTTCCCTACATATAGCTAAGTGGCTTTACTGTGTCCAAGAAGAGAATTGCTCTCTCTTTCTCCCTCTCCACTCTCTCTCTCTCATACACACACACACACACACACACACACAGAAGAATAACTTCATAACTCTCTCTCATACACACACACATACACACACACACACACAGATAAATAACTGATGGTTCATATTATGACTAATATACTATTTATCCAAAAAAATTTTTATAGATAAAACTAAACAGGAAACAGGGAAAGTGACAAAGACTGAGGAACACTACCTGATTAAATATTATTTTTAACAACATAAGTTTTTTAATGTATGATCATTTTGCATACACATACAAAATAAAATAAGAAGGTATTTTGGGAAGAAAAAATACATTTTAGTGTTGTGTAAATATCTCAAAATATATTTTATATATATGCATGATTTTAGAATAATTAATTTTAAGCATTATTATTTGTAATGCTATAAAACTCATCATGTGCTTTAATGCCTCTTTATTCTAGATCCTGCCACCTTGATTTTCCCCCTGTTAAAAGTCAATGCTCCCATCTAGGCCCAATTCATTTGCCAACAATTCCTGCAGTAATTCCATCCCCCTTTGCACTCCCATAGTACTTTGTTCTACCTCTCTTATAGGATACCCCTTATTTTGATTCCTAGTTATACACATGTCAGTTTCCCCACTCCTTGAAGAGAAGGTCCTTAGTAGCTTTGCTATATAATGTTAGCACTGTTCCTGACATAAACATTTATTTGATTTAACTGACATTAAGTATAATAATTTATTTTTTTTCTAAAAGACAGCCCTGATTCAGATCAAGAAATTACTCAGTCCTGCAAACAGATACTTGGGTGGCGGGAAGTTGGAGGAGGTCTCAATATTATTAAAAACCTACATTCCTAGTTTTTAATATTTACACGAATATTTTTGTCATTAAGCTTTTAAGGCTTCTCTGACCAAAATTAAACAGGCAAGGCACGTGTTGAATTCAACCCAGATAACGAGTCTACTAGCCAGCTTTTCTTAAAGTTCTCTGGGTGGAGAATAACAGTTTTAACTATTTTCTGGTCTCCATATACATAGAAAAAAAATATTTTTAATAAGTGTACTATTCCCTTTAATGCACATTACAAAAGCTTTCTGAGAGCAAATTAACTGGACATTTTCAAAAAATTGTACAGATCATGTGTGAAACCAAAGGAGAATCTTTACCTTTTTTACGTGTTCTTCTGAGCTCTTCACTCTGGTTTTGCAAGCTGCGTCCTGGAAAGCTTGCTCACTTCTCTTTATTTTTTATATCTAAAGATAATAGCCAGTAAGTCTTTTTAACTAGCACTTATTGAGTGGTTGCTATGTGCTAGGCACTGTTTTGACTTAATCCTCACAACAACCTTATGAGGTAGCTTCTATTATCTTTCCCATTTTACAAATAAGAAATCGAGGCCTTGAGAGATTAAGTCATTCCTCAAAGTCATGTGGTTAGTTTTGGAGAAGAGAGAAGATTCACACCTACATCAGTCTGACTCTGAGTGTAAACCTTCAACCACTGCTCTTTGGCGCCTTCTACTGTGAATGTTTCATTGCAGAAATTAAGAAAAATAACTAGCTGCCTGAATAGATGCATTATTTCATCTGCTCATTTCATTATTTAGCATGCATATGTCCATTTCTTCCAGGATAATTTTGAAAGGTGTGTACTGATTCTGACCACACTTGGCCAAAAAAGTATATATATTGAGTTCCCTTTGTTATTTAAGCCATTGTCTTAAAATAGTGTTCAAGAAGACAGTCAGGACAGAGGAAGCTTCTAAAGAAAACAGGAAGATAGAACAGCTGGTAAGAACCTGAGTGCCTGAAAAGAAACTGATTAAAGATTAACTCTTAGGGTAAGAGGCAACTAAGTTGGGCATTGCCAGATCAGACTGGCGGGGAGGCTGCTGAGTTATTATACAAGCTGCCCATAGGAGAAAATCTGTGGGTTACACTGCAGTAGTTGCAAGGTTTAACAATTGTCCAAATTATTAGTTAACTCCAGAAATTGTGAGTTAAGTTTAGGATGAACTCAAATGACCTTGTCTTAAATGTAGAAGCTCCATGATCTATTATTCGAAGTGGAATTCAGTTTTGACCAACAAAGTATAAAAAAACATTTTTTCTCCACTTATGAATGAAAGGACGATGGCTGGAATAGATGTTTAGTAATATTATGAATATAACATTTAATATTGTTCAATAAAAGTATAAGTCATTTTTCAATGTTGTCTTGGTTAATTGATAGTTTTTTAAAATTTTTGTTTTATAAATTATTTTATTATATGTAAATATTCTCAAATTGTTCATAAAACCACTAATATCTGAAATTTTAATTTGGTCATGCTGATGCTATGTAATTATTATCAAACATTAGATGTATAAATATAAGTATGCATAGAAGTATTATGTTAGATTTGTTAATTATTTTATTGGGTTTTTTTTAATGAGGGGTCCAGTATTAGTAAGGAAAATTTATTATCAAATAGAAATTAAATAAATGATTCCGCCAATATTTCCATAGGCTAGTTACCTTAAGCAAAGCACAAAACCTTACCTAAATGAGCAAATTACCTGCCTTACTCAAATTACAAAAAGGATTATTCTATCATGTACTTGTACATTATTGAAACAATCTAAGAAACATTTAATCAAGAAAAATTAGAGAAAAATTCAAGAATATTTTTGACTAGAACTTAGGGCTGTCAATCAAATTCAGAGTCCATCTGTGTTATTTTCTCATATTTATTATCTAAGAGATAATAAAGTAACAATTGCTACTTTTACTATGTCAGGGCGGATATGAGTAATATCGTAGACCTTACCCATTGTAAATATTATAGAATTTGCACTGTACCCAAGTGAATATCTTTATACTGGAATAGACCACAGAATACTCTCTTTTTCCCAAATGTATTTTTTGTATTAGAGATAATGATACTATGCAAATTAGCAAGGCTTAATGTTCCCACCAATATTTGATGATTTGAAATCAGCCCCTGGTTAACAGATGGCCCCATAATTCTGGAACATAATTGATATCCTCTTTGAAAATCTCAGCAGAAAGGCCAGTGGACATGTATTCCACCTAGTCCCTTGAGGAACTGTCATTTTCAGATAAGAAACTTTTCCAAACAATGGAGTTTATTAGCAAAATCCTAAATTTCATACTTACCAAAAGCAAATGTGTTCTTACCAACTTTTTCCCAGTATTCTGATTTTTCATATTCTTTAATTATTTTTTTAAACTTTTTATTTGTGTTGTTCTATGAAATTGTTTTAAGATTCCTAAACTCACGCAGAGGTGAATTTCCTTATGAAAGTCCATGAACTTATTGAGATTTACAGGGGAGGAAAAAAAAACTGTAATCAAACCACGTGTGCACCCAAAAGTTATTGAAGCTTGGCATGCACGAAATGATTCAAACCACAAGAATCCATATAGCTATAATAGCAGTTGTGGGGTGATTGTATGATATGCATGCACACCTGTTAACTGGGAACATAATTCACATCCAATGGCTGGCCAATGAAGAGAAACTGCTCTTGTTTGCCATTGAGTGAACTGTCAAAACCAAATTTGCACAGGCACGAATATTATCCCGACAGTTCACTCTAACCACCAAGCATCACCCAGACTTCCTGAAATAGAGGCTATCCCTAAGATCTTGAGAAAGCATGAATCTTTCAGAGAAAGAGTGGCTGAGACCAGGTGTGATTGATGAGGCCTCTCATTTATACAATGAGATTCAAATCCAGGCTGAAATAACTAATGTAATGAAAGAAAAAAGACTAGTAAAGATTAATGAGTTTTAAGAACCATACCCTCTGTTCTGAAACAAATGTGGTAGCAAAATTTTTACCATGTCAAGAGGAAAGTCTTTTTTTTTCTGTTTTCAATCTCAGAAATTTCTAATCCTTTTGAAATTTTAACTATAATGTTTCAAATTCAGTAGTCACGATTTTGTTGGAGGAAAACAGACATATGGAAAAGAAATACAATAATGGTAGAAAAAAGAATACCTCTTCTACCAGGAGAAAATCACACCTTAACATCTTGGGCCATGAACACCACTATGTATGTAACTTTTAGCTACAATCATTTGAGGTACCGATAATAAATTCTCAAGCATTTGGCAGTTTATCGAAGAGAAATACTCACAACATGAGCTACATAAACTCATTCTCTAAATGAGAATATTTTTAAAGATATTGACTACAGATGTTTCAAAGTAGAATTTAAGGTCTCACTGGGTGTCCCCAACTGGTGATCACTCTATTGTAAGCTTAACTCTTTAGTGAGGTCGTGCAAATTTCTGTTTTCCCTTCTCAACTTTTCACCCAGCAAGCAGTCATTGTTACATTTCAACACTTCTTTACATCAAGCACCTAATGTAAAACGGGAACAGCTGCAATTTCACTGCCCAGCCCTTTCTTCCACCCTTACAACATTTGTTCTGTTAATGTAAGTTAATTCTGCAAATAACACTTCTGTAAATTGTTCCTGCAAACTGCTACATCATTTATGTAAGGACTTCTGTGAACTTTGAAAAATTAATGCCTTTAATTTTGGTTGATGGCAACATCAGCAGAGCTCTGTAAATTGCACTTTAATGAGATTTTGCTACAGGGGATAATCTGCTACTGACAGAGGAACATCTTGAAAACATCTGTAGACCTATAATTTCTCTATGACGATTAGATCCCACCACAAGACTCCAAATACAAACCCAAAATAAAGGGGGAAAATGTAAAGTTCTAAATGAGAATACAACCTGTTCTTTAAAAGAGAGAAGCTCACTATGAAAAGTTTCATGCACTGAAAATAAATCAATTTTTTGGACTAATTAACATTTAGCTTTATTTAATTAAGAAAGACTATTACTGTCTCCACTGCTGTGCATCTGTATATAATGAAGCAAACAGCAGTAGGTATAAGACACCACTGAGGGATATGCCCAAGTAACCCAGCACTATAGGTGCAAAGGAACGTCTATTATTGTTAAGTAACTGACATCAGAGTCTTACTCTAATGTTGTCATAAATAAAAGGAAGATTTCCACAGATGCCTTCACATATGGTTTCTTATTTGTCTCTGATGGAGACTGGGAGTTGGATTAGATGCCAAAATTAAATGATTTAAATAGACAGCTGCATAATGGAAACTACTAAATAACACCTTTTAAACAGTTTCTATTTATAGCAGATCTAAATCACAGAGGATGACAAATTTTATTTTGCTAAAGCTAACATTGCTTGTTGCTCTGATGCCATTACTTCTAACATCCCATAGTTATGTTACCTTAACATTCACTCTAGCTCATGTTTGTGAACATGCCCTCTTTAGAATGGTAACTTTCGAAATCAAATCTCATTTTCTACAGTCAAACCCTACACTTGCAAAAATCTGCTTTAAAAGTATACCATATTTATTACCTTGTATAGGTTGAAATAAGCAGAGAGAGACTCAGATGCTAGGCTATATTAACCTTCTATGCCATGAAATTAATTGCTACATGTTAGAATATCAACTTCCAGACCATAATTTCCTGTCTATAATGCTTATGTCTTTGCCATTTTTCATAGAAAAAAATTAAACAAAAACTACAGAATTAATTGAGTACATAAAGAGACCCAAAGAAACTCTTATTTCTGGAAAACAAATATATCAACAGGTTTATTTGCTGTTTTAATTGGTCCTTGGAAGGCCTAAATTGTGAGTGTATTCTAAAACATAAATGATAAATAGGAACAATTTAATAGATTCTCAAAACTGAATCTGAACAGCCTCACTGTGTAACAAATGAGGAAAGCTTATTATTATTTCATTAGTAGAGCCTTTTTAAATTTTTGTGTCTGCCATTTTTGCGTATGTATCGAGTACTCTACATACTCTATATTTCCTCCACTCCAAGCAATGATCAGAGCCCAAGACAAATAACAGTTTCTGTTTTTATGCTGTATGTAAAATTGCAGCAGGAAGGGAGTGGGGTGGGATTGAGGTGGAAGTCTTGAAAGGGGAAAAAGAATACATAAGGGCATGACCAGTAGCAATTTTTACCTATAAAGTGTGAACAATTCAGAAGGAATGATGTTGTGTGCACCAGGCATTAGGCATAAGCACCTATATCCTGCTTCCATCCATCCCTTGTCTGGTATTTGTGGGTGTGACAATAATGTCTCCCGCAATACTCTCAGGTCAATTCCTGGGCCTCACTTTGAATTTGAACTTGGGGCCACGATCATGCTCATTTCCCTCTCTCCTTCCCCTCGGAGATTTTTTTTACTTGTCCTGCACCTAAATCCATTCATCAAAGGCCCCATTCCTACCTCTACTCATCAGTATACCTAAGGAGTCCCTTATGCATAACTAAATAGCTCATTACTTTCAAAGACTGCAAGTGCAAATAAACGTTTCATATTGTGGGCATCCCTTACAATTAATACATCACTAGTTCCAGAATGAAGACATTTGGGGGAATAATTCAGATAATCTGGTAGGGTACATCTCTTAGGCATTTGTAGGTGCTCTTCAAACCAAAGAAAAACCTGCAGCCATAAAATTGCTTATTACCTTTTCTTCTCAGGACTAAACTTTGTCAAAATGTGACTTATGAAGATAAAGAGCAACATTCTTTGCATTCAGTAACTAATGGCATTGTAATATGTTCATTATTTACTACAAAGAATATATTACCCAGAAAAACTCATCCTGGAAAAACAAGTGTCATCAATTGTCTGCTATATGCTATAGGTCCTAGTAGATTCACAAACTTTGCTGTCTTTTTCTCCCTGAAGTGGGATGGGGCCACTTGCCACACCTGCAGGTTTAACCTTCTATATGAGTTTACACATGTATTCTCCTTTTAGGCAAGAAGGATTTAAAAACTTCTAGCCAATCCTCAGGACCCAGCACCTTATAATAATGAAGTAGGCTTTAGGGTTCAATGAACTGTTGTTTGAATGTCATTCTAGCCACTTCGAAGCATGGAGACTTCCTAAAAACTATCAAATCTCCCTTAATGTTGGTGCCCTTAGTTATGAAATGAGAGTAATAATATCTACATCACCATGTTGTTGTGAGTATTAAATATGATTATATATGTAAAAAAGAGAACCATATATATGGAAGAGTATCAGTAAATAGTAGTTCATTTTGTTAGTTTTCTTTCTTCTCTCATCTTTCCTCCCTCCCTAACCAGTTGTTACTAGTTGCTGCTAGGCTTACACCTCCCCCAACCTAAAATGTCTTAATCAAGCAGCCATGTCTTTTCACAGATCATTTTCAGGACCATGGAGAGATCTCATGTGCCCTTCCCCAGAAAATACATTAGTTCTGCTGTGCCAGGGTTAATATGTTGATTCATATATTGAGGGCATATATAGGCTCTATATTAGGTTGTGAAGAAACAGCATTCAACAAAACAGATAAGCCCCAAAGCTATTGATGCTTATAATCTAGTGAAAAAGTAGACATTAAACAAATCACTGGGCTCCCCCACCCACCCAACCAAAAAATCTACACACACAAATACCAGCTGGATAGGTAAGATGAACAAAAAGTTCAAAGTCCTATAAGAGAAATCCTTACCTAATCTTGGGGGGTTGGGAGAAGGGACTTGTTAGGAACAACTTTCCTTAGAGGTGACATTTTTGTTGAAATCTCAGGAATGAACAAGAGATAATTGAGCAATGAGAATGATTGAATAGCACACTTGAAAAAGAATCATTTGAAGAACTTAATAAGGCCAGTGCAGCCAGGCTTGGTGGTGCTCTCCTGTAGTCCCAGCTACTCAGGAGGCTGAGGTGGGAGGATCACTTGAGCCCAGGAGTTTGAGACTAGCCTGGGCAATATAGTGAGACCCCATCTCTAAAAAAAACAGAAAGCTCAGTGTAGCTAGTGTAGGGTGATGAAGGAGTAGCACAATGGGAGATGAGTGGGAGATGAGGAGAATTAAGTAAGCAGGGCCTTGGGGCCTTGCAGGCCATGCTAAGAATAGAGTATAAATGTAGAAGACTTATAGATCTGGCCCATCTCTTTTTTACCTACTCTGTTTTTTTAGTGCATATTAATTATTATTTTTAAACTGTAAGATCTGGCCATACTGGGCCTGTACAGTAGATAACCACTTCACCAGGTAGACAAGGTATGAGCTCTCTAGTTTGTCACAGTCCCCACACCAAATTCACTCATACACATTTTCTGCTCATCACCTGGAGCTTTATAAGTTTGCAACCCCAGATTTTGGTTTCTCCTTTGTCTGTCAGATTCAGCCATGATTTTGTGTCTCAGTATGGGGAACAAGTTGCTGGCTTTCTCCTTGTAGTTACATCTTGTTGGCCAACGTCTGCAGAATATTTTCCAAGATATCAGTGTCATCATTTCACACTTCTAGCCCAAGGATCTCTGGGCATGGCCATCTACTCAAGTTGCTATGTTCCTCCCACCTATTAGGAGATTCTTGCTATCTTTGTTTGTTTTACCAAATGTTTTCTTTGATAAGACAAACAAATTATACTCTCCAGATCTCATTTTGCCTCTCGTGGACTTACAGTTCAGCAGTAGTTCAATAATACACCTATTCCAGCCAACAGGTATAATTACAAATCTCTGTCTCATCCCATCTGTGTTTTTCATCTTTTATTGAAAAGTTACTTCTTAAATTGTCAGGTAGATTAATTTCAAGCAGCACACTTTTAAAAGAATAACCAAACATTTATAGAGAGGATGATTTCATGAGAAACACTCAATAATTTGGAACTCAACTATCCAGATCCCTCAATTAACCAAATTTTTCTCAGCACTTCACTTCTAAGACAAAGAAGCAAATAAAAGGGGAAAAGGTTTCAAACGCAAAGGTATACATTTCTAGAAATAATTGTAAATTTCAATGCATTCTCCTCAACCTTACTTTCTTATCTGAACTAATTTTTGTGACAATTATTATTCAGAATGGAGACTATAGGAGGCACTACACGATGCCAGGCCATCAATCATATTTACTGTATTTCTCATATACAAAGAAAGGAAACCCCTGGACTGGTGCTGTGTGCATAATAATACCCTCATATTTGATGAATAGAATCAAATACAGATTGGTACATTTTAGATTCGTGATCTGGTATGATCTGCAATTTCTAGAGAAGTGGAGATTTTTATCAGACATTGAATAGTTCCTATCAAAGATATTATTAAGCAAGCAGATATCAGAATAATAGCATAATTTGAAGCCATTTGTTAAAAAAAGATTACCCAAAGGATTTCCTTTAGAGACTGATTGAAATCACTTCCTGTTCTGGCAGAGGCCGCAAAGTCTCATTTGCTGTACATCCCCATGCTGTACTTCTTAGCATCCTACTCACAGCCCCTTTTTCTGTTTGCCAATGTTAATGGCCCTTTTCCTAAGCACATCCTGACAGAGGCCCAAACCCCATCAGCTTTCTGTCCCCTGGCCATTGTGGTTAAAATTTGTATTACTGTTGTCTTTACCATTTTGCCCAGAAATCCTGAGCTAACTGTGCATTTCAGGAGTCTGCTAACATTTGTCTCTTGCTACAAAGAGCTTTAGGGAAAAATTTATTTCAGATGGCGTAACGGATGTTTTACTCACTAAATTTCTTGGGAGTTTACATTAAAATAAAAATGATACGCTTTCTACATGGATTTTCTTGTACTTAAGCCTTTAATGCCAGCTAAATAACAAAGGGGGCCATTAATGTAAAATTCAGCCTAAAGTCAATTGTATTACAAGCACTCTTAATGCTTGTACATTCTTAATGTAACAAGAAGTCTGAAAGGCACTTAACTGGATACAGCTGTATGCAAATTTGCTTTAAACTACTGAAGGTTAAAAACAGACATTATTTTATCTTGAAAAATAAACCACTGAATGTCTAGCATTTGGGTCTGTTAAACTCATCTACTAATGATTCCCCCATTAAACCATAATAAAGTGTTTGAAAGTTGATCCAATCCTTTGCACATGGTAAACAAAGAGACTGGACCTATGCAGTAGGCTCTGCCAAAAGCAGGGAGAGGATTCTTGAATATACACATCCTCGTGCAGCTGTCATTCACCCCTGCTGTATAATATATTTTGAGATAATTAAACAAAAATACATGACATTTATCTAAAACTCACAAATTTGCCTTCTGGGAATGTAGTACAATACATAGTCTGATTCAGAAAGCTATTATTCGGTTGAAGGTGAATCAGGTTTGTACAGATGAAAGAATAAAATATTCACAAATAAAAATGTGGGTCGAGGTATAAAAGATTTACCTCCTCAATTATGAGTGTGATCCCACAAGGAAGCACAAAAAATAACACTATCATCATTTCCAAGCATACTTCCTTATGCTACCCACAGTTCTCAAGTGGAAAGCTAAGGTATACCTATATGTATCTGTAAACGAATTGTTTATTAAATCATGAATTACATAAATGGTTTTCTAAAAAAAACTGAACAAAAATCTCATTATAAAATAGGATGTAAGTGATGATCTCATAGAATGGACAGCAAGGAAGGGATCAATCCTTGCTAGGTATGTTTACTGTCCTTAAGCAAAGAACCGGAATATCTTTAATATGTTTTAAATGTCGCCAAGTTAAAATTCATAATGCCTTTAGTTTTTCCTTCTTTGTAAACCTAAGATATATTTTGTACTGTAAATCCCAAATAAATATACATCAAAATTAAACATTGCTAGTATAATGCCCACTGTAATTATAATCATTTTATTAACCGAAAATTCAAAGACTTAAAAATAATTACTTTATTGATCTTCTCTGGCTTGTTTTCTTGATTAACCAGATAAAATCAAGTTATTTATCACTTATGGCCACAACCCCAAAAAAGAGGAAAAGTAAAAGAAAGAGAAAGAAAGAGAAAAAAGAGAGAGGGAGGGAGGTAATAAAAAACATTCATTTATTCAACAAATATTTAATTATAGTCTACTTTGTGTCAGGCATTATATGAAATGCAAGAAATACAATAATGACCAAAAAATAGGCAAAATTTCCACCTTCATGGATCTTACAGTCTAATTGGGAAGTCAGATATTCATTAGATAATGATACAAAAGCATATAAAAACTAGAGTTGTGATGTATGATAAAAAGAGTTTTCTATGAAAATGTGTAATAGGAGGTTAACTAAGGTGTCCTGAAGGAGTGAAAGTAGAACTAAGACTTAAAGATTAGTGAAACTAAGATTTAAAGATTAGCTGGAGGGAGTGTTTAAGAGGTGTTTTCTACAAAAGAACACGTGCAAAGGCCCTTTGGCTGGTTGGGGACGGTAATGTAAAGGAACTGAAATAATTGCATGCCATGGAATTATGTTGCTAAACGAGCCCAGAGATGTAGGTCAAAGCCAAGCCACACAAGGACTTTTACGCCTCGCTCAAGGTCTTGTTCTTTATCGCAAGGGCAATGGGAATCCATTAATGATTATTTTAAGTAGGAATTTTACATCACCAGATAGGCATTTCAAAAGGATATGTCTACCTCTAGTGAAGGAAACGGATCGAAAGGGGGCAAGAGTGAATATTAAAAGAACAGTTGAAACATTTCTAAGAGTAAGAGAGAATGGTATCTTGGACTCATTTGCTAGAGGTGAGAGGAAGATAGTGGATGTATTAGAGAAATGTATCAGAAGTAATACTCATAGGAATTAATGACAAATTATAGATTGGGGTCAGGTGTCTGACAGGTATAATTAGATAAATGATGGTACCCTTCATTGAGAATGAAAAAACTAGAAGAGATGGGCAAGAAAGAAAATAATGAATTCTGTTTTGGACAGATTGAATTTGAGGTGCCTTTGAAATAGTCTTCATAGAAATGTCAGTTCAACACTGATCAACTAAAGTGTATATACATGTGTATATACACACATGTACACACATATATATCATACCTGGTAAAAATATTAATTCTATGAGGACTACATATATTAATTATTCTATTCTATTCAGTGTCAAGCACGTTTGGAGGTACTGATAATAACATACTTATTGGTTTCCTACAAACTCCTCAGAATTCAGTTTTTATGGAATAAGCTTTCCAAACTTAAGCTCTTCCAAATACCTCCATTTCCTATGGCAGAAAGTATAGAAAGATAGCATAAGAAATAAAAAAAAATACAAAGGGTAAAAGCAAAACTAAAGGATAATTTATGAAGATTGGAAAAGAGGAGTTAACCAGAAATCCCAGCAGAGATATATGTGAGCCAGTTACCTAAAATGAATGTATCTCATGATCAGAAGAGGGGGCAAATAAGGGTGGAAAATATTTTCTATTTTACATTCCTGGACCTGGCTGCCAGTGAACAACAATAGATGTCTAGCACATTCATCAACTTACTGACTAGAAAACTGAAATACACGGAATATATAGTCTATGTTGCACATCAAAAAGATAGACAAAAGACAGTAGTTTGAACGAAATAATGTTTATTTCTTCCCGTGTAACTATCTAGAGGAGACAGCACAGGGATGGTAGGATGGTTCCAGTCCACAAGTTCTGCCAGAAATGAAGGTTTATTCTATTGCATTAATAAACTATCCTGAAATTTAGCTTTTAGCTTATAATCTAAGAGGTCTACTACAGCCAATGGGAAGAGAGGGGTAAGAGGAGTTCATGCTCATTCCTTTAAAGATATGGGACAGAATTGGAGCACAGAACTTTTGCTTATATCCCTTTGGCCAGAATTTAATCGTATGGCCACATCTAGCTACAAAGGAGACTGGAAAATGTAGCCTTCAGCTAGGTATATGTGTGCTTAGCTAAAACTTGGGTATTCTGTTTCTAAGGGAATTAAAGGAGAATGTACTTTGGTAGACGAGTAGTAGCGTCAGGCACTGACAACATTCCAGATGAATATGTCTCTCAGGTCAATTCAATCACTAATTCAACAAAAAATTTATTGAATTCCCAGGCACTGGGGAAAAGAGGACAAACAAGACACCCTTCATCTCTGACTTCATGTAGCTTAAAATCTATTGATAATGGGTAATAAACTCAACAAAGCCACAAAGATACACATCTAACTCAGTTTTCAGGTAGGGAGTTCAGAAAAAGTTGCTTAGATCTAAGAAAAATGAGTAAGACTGTCGTAAGCAAAGAGGATATGCAGAAGTATTTCAGGCACCGCATACAGCCTGTGCCAAAGCCAGGAAATAAAAGAAAGCATTGTAAGTTGAAGAAATTTACATGACTTCTGTATAGCTGGATAATAGAAATTTGGAAAGACAAAGAGAAATTAAATTTGTACATATTATTTTTTAGTTTTAGGCTATATTTGCTCAAATAATATGAAAAATATTATTGGATTTTAAATTAAGTGATACCAAATAAATGCAGTAATTGCAATATTAGATTTGCTTTTCATGTATTTTAAATAGCTGTAATGATGTCATGTTATAAAAATAAGTTAATGTAGATACTGAATAACAAAAAAGCTTCAAGCCAGGCTGGCTGAAGACTGGAATCCTAGCTACTCAGAAGGCTGATGAGGGAGGGTCATTAGATCCCAGGAGTTAGATAGCGAGACCTTGTCTCTAACATAAAAACCTTCAAAGGGGAAGAACAAAGCTCTGTAAATACTCTTTTATAAAGAAATAAATATGAAAGATAATCATCTTTTTAATATAAGCTCTAGAAAGAGATAGTAGAGAAAACTGGAAAGGGAAAATTAATCAAAAAAAACCCAAAAAGAATATTTTCCAGTACAAAGGAAAATAATATTCCCACTGAAAGAGGCCTTTCACTACACTACATAATAAATAAATTAAAAAATATTAAATTATACGTTGTGAAATTTTATAGTGTTACTAATAACATTAAGATTCCAATAAGTCCTTTAAAAAATAGAAGTCACAAACAATTGATTTGGAATATATATGGCACCAGATTTCTTATCATCAACATTGGAAACTAGAAAATGAAAATGCACTGTTGTTGAAATTGTAGAGGAAATGATTTCCAACTAGAATCCTATATCCAGTCTAACTAATTATCAAACATGAGAAGAGAATAAAATAATTTTTAGACAGTTTCCAAAATACAGTATACTTGTTACTTTAGACCTTTACTCAAGAATCTAATGGAGAATGTGTTCTACCAAAATGGGGATAGGAAACAAGACTGAGGTAAATATGAGATTCAGAAACAGAGAACCCCAACATAGAAGAGAAGTTATTTACTGGGAGCATTTTACAGAGCTTTTGTACAGCAAGAGGCAATTTGGCTAGAGAAGTAAAAAAACAAGCAAATAACAAAGCAAGAAAATTTATTAATTCCAGAGAAAACAAAAGTTATATAATAAAAATTGCAATCATAGGATACTACTTGGCTCAAGAGTCAACAATACTTGTATGGTTAAAAATAATAAGAAAATTTTCGATAAATTGAAGGATTTGTGGAAGGAGAGTGTTGTGTCTCCTCTGGCCAGATGAGCAAGGAACCATCATTCCTTGGAGTCAGGAATCTCCCCTTGCCTCTCTACTAGAACTTGGGTGGTGGGTAGTTTCTTTAAAATTTGTTTTACCTACATTCCCTGAGAAAGTCTCTACTATTTGTGTAAACTTACTTAGTAGGGGGAATGAAGTTTCCCTCTGTCTTTACTGCTGGACATTTAACTACACTACACACAAAAAAATTTGTTGTTAAGCAGACCAAGGCAAAAACCAATTAACCTTTTGCTGACCCTACAAGGCTCAGTATTTGTTGCCCAGCAGAACTGGAAGTGCAATGCAGCAATGATAAAGAAATGAGTGGGGTAATGCCAGGGAAGAGCAAAGATGCTAAAGGACTAAGAAGAGAAGGAGCTTGAGAAAACAAAGTTCATGGAGGATGGCGTCATAGGACGCACTCCAAGAAACTATAGAGTTAAGGATCCTTTGCACAGAAACTCCCCAAATCCTAATACCCCACTGACTATGTATGCATTGGATTATATCACTGAAACCTGAGAAAAAGAACTGCTAAAATCTTTTTCTGAATTTTGTGTGTTTCTCCAGCTAATTTTGTTGTTTGCTGTCCTCTTTCTTCCTCCATAATATGAGATCAATGTCTCAGTTTGACCACCCAATGAAGTATCACCTTTTCCAAAATACCTTCCATACAATTTATACTCATTATAGAGCTACCAGTCTGTCTCCATACTTTAGTACTTCATTCTATATTAATCACTATATTATCTTAACATTTCACACAAATTTATTATGAGTGCCTGAGGTTAAAAAAAAAAAAAGTCTTATGTTCCGACATCTCCCACAACCATTAGTGCAAATCTAAGTGCTTTGAGGGCACTGGGTAAATACTTTGTTCTTTACACTTTGATGTTAATAGGCAAACTCAACAACCTACCACATACCTATGTATGTAAACTGTGTGCCATCCACTATGAAATTAATCTATATATTTAACCCCTTGAGAAATTTCTAATCTTTCTGATTATATTTTTTAAATTAATTTTTAAACACTAAATTGTGTTTTAAAATATATATTATATTAAGTATCTTAAATATATTAAAATTATATAAATAAATTATCTTAAAAATAAAGGTAATATGTATTTAAAATTTATCACTTTCCAATTATTTACCACATTTTACTATCACTTTCCAATTATTTACCACATTTTACTATTATCTTGCTCTTCAGGTTATTTACTTCCATTAGATCACTATAGTGGAAATATGATATAATTGTGTGCTACTGGGCATATCTTCCCAGCTCTGCTTTAAGTGACATCACATTGGTAGTTTGAAATGGGCCCGGGTGGTAGTGCTTGCAACATGAAATTTCAAAAATGCTAAAAAGAAGGGCCTTATTATTTTGTTGATTTTGTTGTGCACACTAATGCATACTTACAAGTGTGTCATTTCTGTAGCCATTACATTGTGAGTAAAACAAAAATTAAAGAGACATTTTTCCAATATTCAAAACCTGTTATACTATTCAACAAAGACATTACATTATTTACTAATGAGTGAGTTCCAACATATGTCTTTATTTGTTGATTTTCATCTTACCATAAACAAAAATATCAACCAACATTCATGTTGAAAATATACTCATTCATCAATTGCAACCATAGTTAGGCTACAAATAAAAAAAAATTCAACAAAAATTAAAGAAAGCACTCTGAGAATCAATTGGCTACATGGAATTTACAGTAAAGAATATTGTATATTTTATAATTTTTAAGTTGTTCACTGATATAGATCTACTTATATATATATACACTTCCATGGAGCAAATTGTTAAATGTTTGCCAGCACACCACTGCCTAGGATAATTGTTTACAATACAAATTCCCAGGACTCAAATAAGCAGATTCTAAATAAGTGGATCTGGGGTAAGGCCCAGACATCGGCCTTTAAACCAACCAATTTTTTTCTACAGTAGAAGACTAAGGTTTGATTAGGGAAGAAGAGAAAAAAAAAAAAACGAAATATATCTTTTCTGAGTTGAGAGGAATTCTAGACGTCAGCAAACGCTTCGTTTAAGAACCCTACAGATAAAAGTGACCGCATTCTATTGTAGGGGGTGAGAGGGAGGGGGAAATAATCTGTGCTCACGATTCTGCACTACGTATTATTCAAAGCAAATCTAATTTGTAAATTAAAATTAAATATTTTTATTCAAAAAAATTTTATTTACTAAATTATTCATTTAATGCTATCACTATAGTTAAAACTAACATAGGAAATGAGAAGCCGTTTCCGAATTATTCATGAAATATAGGTGTCAATTAGAGTTTTTCCTTCTTCTAGAAAATTAATACTACTGAAAACTATCTTCAACTATAAGATGAAGATTTGGCTCACGGAATGTTTCACTGTATAACTTGCACCACGGAAATTTATAAATTCCATATTTGTAATTATCTCTCTAATAATTTATAATAATTTCCACCCCATAGTAGACAAATACTTTGAAAATTTCCTCTCTTGGTTTCATGACATAATATTCCTTTATTATATGACAATCTAAATGACTTCATCTACGGACATGGGTTTTGAAAACATCATTTTAAGCTAACTAGTTATTTCTGATGAGATGCCATTAAACATCCACTAAACTAATTTTATTCAATTCTGCTAATCACTTTTAAGGTGTTTGCATACAATCTGTAGTGATTTTATTTTTTTATTGTTCAACAATTTCCAGAACATAAACTGTAAGAGAGGAATAAGGGGCAGACCAAGGCAGGCCAGCTGAACACCAAAAGATATCAAGTATTCACACAGAATCATACTTGATTCAATCAGAATTGCTAGTACAAAGAGAAGTATAGTAACCCATTATTTGAGTAAGTTCAAACCTATTTCCTCACCACCCCCCAAATTAGAGTAAGTACAGACCATACTTCCATATCTAATTTTGTACATTAGCTGTTCCCATGCATTGCACATTGGGACATACCCAAGTTATTTAGATGGGCTATAACCTAGTGGCTTGTGATTAGCTGTAGTTACCTTTAAAAGACCATATTCTTGCATTTTGTCATGCATTTGAAGGTAAAAAGAAAATTTCTATATCAATTGAAAATGGAGAAGGGAATGGTTTCAGACAACATTAAGCAGATCCTATTTTCTAGACATCCTCACTTCTGGGAGCCTGTGGAAATGAAAATATGATAAATCTTCACATAGTGGAAGCCAAGTGGGTTCATCACTTTATCTGTCCTTAATATCTAATTCAAAAGTAACCAGCTACATTCACAGCAGGGCTTACAAGATAAATTAATTCAAAGCCCTTAGAAACCTTACAATAAGTAGAATTAAACTTTCCTTGTCAGGAGCTTAACTATGCTAAAATTTTAAATTAAAATGTCTTTTTGAAAGTTGTGAAATTAATAAACCCAATTCATTTGTGACACTAGAGACAATTTAAGTTTTTGTAATTAAATAATCAAAGGTAGAACCATTTGAAATGTTTTTTTTTCCTGAATGTCTTAAAAGTTAAATAATTGTGCTTAAAATAAAAAGTCCTGGGTTTTCCACTTTGATAAGTTGCCAGTATCTTGGTCATGATGTTGATATACTTCCTATCATTAAATTTTTAACATATTAAAAATAATACCACCTATATTTATTTGTTACAAGCCCTTTAATACACAATTAAGTATACATAATGAGAAGTCTAGCTAAACATTTGTAAGTAGAATATTTATTTGGAGTTTTAAATTATATATATTTAGAAACCAGGTATGTTTTTCATAGTCCTAGAAATTGATGGGTCACTTCCCCAATGTTAATTGCTTACAGTGTAAGTACAAAGAAAATCATCAAAATAATTTGTGAATTTTTTTCAGTTTTATTCTCCTATTTGCTAAAACACAGGGGGACTTTTGGAAATCCATGCACACAGAGAACTTATCATATATTATATAATTAATTTTTAAATGTTTCAAATACACATTATCCAATGTTCTTTTTCACCTGATAAGACGTAAGTTTTTTCAAATCATTGTTGTTTGTTTAATGTTCAGGATATATGTTTAGAAATATATTTAAAATATTTTTTGGATCAAATGAAGGTGTCTCCTCTTCTTACTACTGCCAAAGCTATGATTTACACACAGTTTAATTATTCAGATGTTTATTATGTTCTACATAATGAAATTTGGACCCTCATATTTTCTTCCTACATGCTCAACGCAGGCTGCAATTATAGCCACAGATATCTGTTTATTTGATGAATTTTGCTTCTTCTGCATAGTTTGATAAATATGGAAATAAGTCAAAACCTACTTTATATACAGTAATTAAAGTGAAAAATCTAGTCATGATGCAAATCCTTAATTGGACTCCAGGAGAGATATGCAGAATTTCTCTTTAATAATATGGGATGACTGGGGACAGAAAAACAAAGCACACTAAAATATGGTTTAGAAGCACAATTAATCACAAAACAGAAAACAACCAATTTAGCATAGCTCATTCAGTGACTCTCATGGCTCAGGTAATGTTCTTTTAATCATCTGGCTCTAATATTAAGGTTGTGTCATGTGCATCTGAAATAAAATACAATATATATGCTGATCTTCAGTGTGAAACGTGTTCTTTAGTCTAATTTGTAAACAGAACCCTTTCATAATAAAATGCTTAGACTATTTAATGACATGTAAGTGAATGATCAAAGCAGTACAAAATGGTCTTAACTGTATTCTTTAAATATATTAATTCATAAGACCAAAAAAACCCTTCATCACTTATGACAATTTGTTAGTTCTTGTACAATTTTTTTTTGTATTAATAAAGTAGAAACAACTAGCAAAGATGTGTTTTAGGCTTATGACAATATAAAAGATATACTTGTTAAGCAAAATTAAATTAATGTACCCTGGGATGGTGCAGATGTGGCTGGAAAACAAATCAAAAAAAAATCTAAGGAAGACCCTAAGTATTTGTTTTCATGTGCAATACATGCATTTCTCTAATCAACTAAAAATTAACCATTGTTGTCCGCTAATTTGATTGTAAGAATATTATTCTCCATATAGGTTTTTGTAATATCTCATTAAGGGAATAATTATATGAGCAGGCTTTAACCAGAAGAAACTGGATTTATTGTGCTACTTTGTTTAAATAGAAACGCCATTATTCTGTTCCACAGAAAATTTCTCAGTCCCATGCTAAGCAAATTAGAGTACTGCTTTAGATTTTGGAAATGGTCCCTCTCCAAAGTTATCCTGAATTACCTAAGTCTACCAAAACTGCCTATGTGTTTGTATCCTGAAAGGAGCCAAAAAGAGGCTTATGGCTTTATGCCTCATAGGCGCTCAATGATATTATTACAAGGATCATTTTTCTGTTCCCCAGATGTATCCATCAGGAAAGACCATGACTGCAGCCTCCATGCTGAGAGCAGCTGAAATCAGAGAGGCTTGATGTCCAGTATTCAAATCACTGCAAAACTCTTTCTAACCCAGGACGCCTACCTTCCCAAACAGATGAAAGGAAACAAAGATAACTGAGTTTAGATGGAGTCTTCTCTTGGCTTACTCAATGACCTGACATCTCTATGAGACACCTGCCATAAAACTTAAAGGCTACAGAGAGGATGCCCTTTGATGTCTTTTAATGACAGCCTGATGGCCTTTGATGTGGTCCTATGGCACAGGTTTTAGTTTGCAAAGTGAAGCACAGTTTAATAGCAAACAATTTCTATACCCAGTCAAGATAATACTGACGTTGCTCCCCTCTAGAACACATGCTTACAACCAAGCAAGTAGAAAATGTATCTCACTTTGATATGTAGAAGAAACATGTGTGGATTTAATTATAATTTACCTGATATTAAAAATATTCAAGTGTACAGTAAAAAATGGATTTATTATATAAATTTCACATTGGTCAGCATGCTTTTCTTATAGAATAATAATAAGGTCCCAGTCCTTTCAGATAAATACAGCAGATTAAGAAGTAAATGTGCTATATTTAACTACTATGTACTCAATACAACTTCAGAAATATTTAAAAGATGGAAACATGCTTTCTTGGTTACTGAATCTTTGGTTCTCCACTTTCCATTATAATTAGAGATTAACAGTTGGCTAAATGATTATTTACATTGTTTTCTCTTTTAATTTCCCCTGCTCCAATGTCAAATGTTTGTAATCTCACATTTTGGAAATATTGGTTGCAGAATAAAGGCAGTCAATCCTTCTCCACACCTTTAGACAAATTAGTAATTTATTATTTTCTTTAGTTTAAATTAAATGTGATCCCATACCTGGACTTTTCCTCATGTGATCATCAGAAGAAAAGGCAAGGAAGTAATGTCTCTTAGCAGCCCCGGCAGACGAATTTCTAGCTGCGTTAGATAGATGCTTTCAGATGACCTTGATCCATTTTCATTTTATCAGGTAAAATTAAAACTACAATCCATCAAAAAATTGTATCTACATTATTTAGGTAGTAATCAAATAATCCATGGTAATTACTTGGTAATCAGTCTTTTAATTCATTTGCTATTTCAAAGAAAATTACTTCAATGGTTTTGTGTTGTGGAAATTGCTTTATTACTAAGAAAGTCTGATATAGGTTTAATTTTAAACTGTGTTATGTAGAATTGCCTTGATATTCCATAACATTTGTAGTATGATAGAACTACAAAATACTATCTCTTTATAATCAATATGAAATCGTGTTCCCTAAAGCTAAAAAAAGTTATTCCTGAAAATTTTAGCCTATAGTTGTATGTCCTTATAGAAAGACATTTATTGGGGAGGCTATTACAAATGTATTTATGAATTTGTTATTTCACTAACAGATTTTTATTTTTATAATAAAAATCCTAAAAGTTTGTCTCTTAGAGTGGTTGTGTTGTTAGTCATGCAACAACTTATTAATTGGCTAATAAATGCCTACATGCTACACAGACCTGTGCTAATTATAATATTTAAAAATTTTTAAAGACTAAAGTTATTTATGCCACCCTTTTAAAAGTTAAACAGATTATTGCCATCATTGCAAAAAAAGAAGGGAAGAAAAAAAGGAAGGGAGAATGAAAGGAGGGGAGGGAGGGAGGGAGAGAGGGAGAGAGAAGGAAGAAATCACCAAAACAGTATTTTCTGGTGTCTGAAAATAATACTGACACCACAGAGTAGAAACAAATTCAGCTTTCTCATTGGGAACATATAGGCTTAACTGCATGTGTGTGTGTGTATATATATAGTCATTTTTAATCCTGTGATGCCTCAAAAAGTGCCTATAATTTATTATTCATCTCTAAAAATTTATAGAAAAATCAACACACCAGGTATTTTAAATTCTTTGTTATTTTTAAGAAAATGTAGGTTAAATTTTCATTTAATATTACTTTATCACTTAGAATATCTTAGAGCTCTTAAATATCTAAAATGGAATATACAAAGCTATATAAAACTTATAGTTAACATATAAAACTATAACTGTCATTTATAGCTCAACATGTTTCATGTCAACTATAACCAACAAAATAGCCTTTTCTCCTCTAACAGGTTACAAACACATATGAGAGTGCCAAGCTTTAAAAGACAGATAAACACACTCCATAAATTATGACAACATAGGGCTCTTGCAGTTTCATAATCTGATAATAAAAATCATTATTGTTCTCTGAAGGCATGTATTTACAAAACGCAAAACAAGTATGGCTTTCACTTTCTCCCCCACCATGCCTACCACCCACAATATGGATAGTTAGGAAGAAATCTGTTAATTGTTTCATAAATTTCAAAAGCTATGCTTTGGTCAGAATTCAAAACTCCCAAAATATGTCATGGCTCTTCAAAATATTTCAAATTTTGAAAATGAAAAGTCTAATTTATATATTACCAAAAATCTTGATTAATAACATTCAATATTTCTATTTCTCTCTCATATTTTATCATATGAGCACATAAATTAGAAAAAAAAACTACACTTGTTCATCATGGGATTATAATTTTACTGTGAGCAGTAGTTCCCTTTTGAAGAGATACACTGTTAAAACTGGAAATATCTCTTAAGATTCCTAAATTTTATGTAGGCCATTTTGCAAAATGTTCACTACCCAAGTATAATATTCAAGGTAATACACTTCTCCCACCACCAAAAAAGGTATATTCTGTAGTTCTTGGGTGAAGTGTAAATTCAAACCCCACAATTTCAATCACTATTTTGGATAACAACATATTTCATACCCTAAAGATGGCATCATAAAGTATGTTGCTATGAAGCTAAATTAAATTTATTACATTAGTATGTAACATACATGTTATGATCATGAAGTGATTAAAATGTCTTCCTCCAGCCCTACAATCCAATAAACAGACACACCCCTTATACTGAAAAATATGCTCCTGAAGGAATAATAATAAGACTAGTGAAACTTCCATGGTACTTGCTATATGCCAAATACTCTGCTAGGAGCATAGGACACTAACATATTTCATCCTCATTCATCCTTACACAGCTCATTTCAACTTTGTGCAATAAGGGAATAATTTACCCATTACCCAGAGGAGGAAACTGAGGCACAGAAAGGTTAAGCACTTTAGCCTAGGTCACACAATCAGTAAACAAAAGGACCTTTGAGACAATACTTATTTGACATCTTGAGTCAGATAAACAACATAGCCTTCCAAGTTGTGCTGCAGGCAACTAGACTTTTCCAGCTTCAACCTCCCAAGGAAAGGAGATAGATCTTGCCACAAGAGAAAACGAAAGTCAGGAGGAGATGACCAGTGAAATTGCTGTGAGGGGCAACTAGCCTCCTAGTGGGCCAGAAGGCCTGAGAACCACCCTTCCTAAAGGGAAATGATCACAGAGTTTGAATATGCCCTGATGTAAGAGCCCCCCTCTCCAACCTCCTCTCCAACAGTATATGGGGAAATACTGTGAGTGAAGGTAGGGTAGAAGCCATGGGTCCCCAAGTGAAGACGAGCACTAAAAGATTGGCCAAACTCGGTATAAATCCCAAGGTGAGGAAGGGCAAAAGCAGCTGAAGCAGCATGGACAAACAACAGCAGAGTAATGCAACGTCCAGGGTGACAACTGCATGAGAGACTTTCTGTTAGGAGAATGAGCCCGTACGGCAAAGGAGGGGAGAGAGAAACAGACTTGTAAAGATTTGCACTGGAACAACAAAGCTTCAGTCATAGAACATTAACCTAAAGGAGAGGGAAGCTAAAAACAAGCCTCAAAACCCACAGGAGAACAGATGAAGTTTCAGGGAATGAAAGGGATAGGAAAACAGCTGACAGAGCAGAGGGCAATAACTTAGCCATCATCAAAAACATTTACCCAGTCCCCATTTGAGGACTGGTAATGTGGTCAGAAAAATGGTGTCCCTGATGTAGTCTATAATTAATTGCAATGTTTGATTTCATATTTAGTAAATGGAGTTAAGAGTTTTTCCACAGAGCCATTAGGGTGTTCTCTAGACAATCCCTTTTTAATTGCAAGTTTAAGAACCTTAATAAGGAGTTTGTCATGTTCAGATAGCTAAATACAGCTGGATCCTAACGAAATACTGGTCACTGGACAGGTGTACACACAGAGATGACAAGACACAGTTTGCCCATTTCTCCCACACTGATGGGGGAGGGTGAAAAAGATCAAACAGTGCCAAGATCCCTGGTGTTTCATGGCTTTATGGAGAAAATTATCAAGAGGTTCGTTCATTCCATTTATTTTTCATTGAGTATTAGAGTACCTGCCTGGTATGTGCTACAAGACATAGGCAAAATAGGGTCACTAAGCTGATTCCAATTAAGTTAACAATTTGTGTAACACTGAGGTAAGGTTATTGTTTCAGCTTAAATTCCTTTAAGCATTTTCCTTTCCCCATGTCCATCCTGTCTTGATTTTTTCCAGTTTTCTTTTTGTCAGGCCCTTTTCATTTTCTCACCCTTAAGGATCTCTCAAATGCAGTTCATATCAGCCTGACAACTGCCCTCTCTGCTCACCTGTGTCAAAATGTAGTTTTCCCACACAAATACTAAAACTGAGTAATGCTATCTGGTCATCAGAGTAAAATATGTGTGCCTTTCTCTTCACCTCCGAAACTCTTTTAACTTACTTTTTATTTTATAATTATTTTTAAAAGCTTTAATCATATGTAGGAAAGATGTCAGCTTTTCTTTCTAGTTCACATGTACATACAGAGAGATTTAGTATATCCCCTGAATACAAGTTAGCTAATTTGAAAATCTATTTGAATTCTATCCAGTTATAGCATAAGATATTACAATTTGAAGTATCTCTCCTGTTATATAAATCCTTCTATTTTAGAAAAAGCAAACTGATAGAAATGAACGCAAATAAAAAGCATCTTCTCTTTAAAATTCATTATATTTGCATTCCACCCCCATGTAGTCCTCATTGTCTCTTTTTAGTTGATGACTGTAGCCCTGTACTCATTTTTTTAATTTTCATGAAGGAATTTTTATTTCTTTCAATTATTAATACATACGTTCCCGATATTTCAGTTGTCCCTAACATTTTTCCAATGAAGGGCCAAAAGTCATAGCTGTCTTATGTTGTTTTTGCTACAGTCAACATTACGATTAATGTCCTTTGTCTAAATTGTTCACCATTATCCCCTAAGTCTTTGTTGTCATTGCATTATATTTTTCCATTCTCTTGAATATCTAATGCATTGATATTTTCTGAGACTCTCATTATTTCTAGAAATCTACCCAGAGCAAACAATGTATATTCTATTATTTTCTAAACTGCTCTTAAACTATTTTTAGGAAAGTTTGAATAATTGGATGACTGCAATATATGACTCTAAATTTCTTTTTTGCTTGTCCGAAAAAAATCAGTGTAAATATAGATAATGTACACACATTAATGGATATTAAATTATTTCAAAGACTATTTATTTTTAAATTCTAAGAAAAATGAGTTAAATATATATTTAAATAGAAAAACAAAAAGCCAAATTTATCTTACTTAGAGAAATGTCATATTTCAAACATAAAACTTGGAGAATATAGAACTCCTATGAAGTAAATTTTAAATTTGTATTCTCTCCATTATTCTATTTTGTTGTATTTCTTTTAGAGTAGAAATAGCCAACCAGGGGTGGGATTTACAAAAAGTTATTCTTTGTAGTTTCTATTTTGGCTTTTCCCTAGGTTCAAAAAAAGAAAAAAAGAAAGAAAACATTTTAGAAATTAAATGTCCTGACTGAATATATCATTTGAATTAAAAAATCATCAATACATGTATCAAGCGGATAATACTCCTTTTCTATATTTGTTAAATATAAATATATCAGGCGTAATGTCTGCTATTTTTACATGGCCTTAAAATTTAAACTATAAAACTATTAACATATTTTTGCCCATTTTGAGAAGGGAGAAGTCAATTGTGGGGAGAAATTATAATCATAAATAAGAGAGAAATTTTATAAAAGGTGATTTGTAATTCTCTAACCTGGAACTGGGACAAAATCTTAAAGCTTACCACCCAATTCCTGTTCAAAAGTTCATGGGAACCTATACCATGACTGAAAAATTATTGATTCATGTATAATTTAATGTCATACTAAAAAATAACTCCATCCGAGGGTAGTTGCTGCCACCTGTAGCCCCAGCTACTCTGGAGGCTAAGGTGGGAGGATCACTTGAGCCCAGTAGTTAGAAGCTAGCCTAGGCAACATAGTGAGACCCTGACTCTAAAAAAAAAAAAAATGGAGTTTTTTAAAAAATTAAATTCCAAATTGCATTCAAGAAGAAAATGTATGAAAAGAAATATTTTAAATTATAGCCACAAGTATTAAAAAAAAATAGTACTCAATCTGATTTTACTGAACATGTATTTTTCTGCTCCTGCTCCCAAAGGGTCCTACAGCAGCCTCAGTTATGCTCTTTGAATCATGGCAAAAGTTGCACTTCTGACACACCCACACCACAGTCCCAAAACTAAAATGTGAGGGCAATCACAGTCAACTGGAATAAATTTAAGGAGGGCAAAGAAAGGGGACGAATGATACATGGTACAAAATAAAAGCAACTGCTCTCATATAGAGACAGCATCTTGACAACAGCTCGCCTTTCAGAGCTGTAGGTATTATTAGATTGATAATATTGATTCCCAGTGCAAGCATGCCCACAATTAGGAGGCTAATGTTTCACTGAGACGTAATAGTTTATTTTCTGCTTAAAGTTAGTTTTTGACAAATGTCATAATATAATGGATTGTCTTAGCATATCAATGCTTAATAATATGGGTAGAGGAGGCCTTGGGACACAGCTAGTTAGATATTATACTATGTAATATTTTAAATACTCAGCTAATGTTAGAGGTAATTAAGACACCTTTATGTCTTTAGAGGCAATTTCAGAGAAACAGTCTTTCTAGGCAAGCTTAAGGAGGCAAGGATCTGATAGGAACCGGGATTGTTAGGTGTTCTGAAAACAGAGAGGTCACCCTCCTGCTGTTTGAAACTGTATCAGTTGGAAAACCTGGGAAGGATGTTGCCAGCCACTACCCAATGTAGTCAGCCTACTGGTGAAAGGCTGGCCCTGAGCCAAAAACATTTAAAGTCACATTCACCCAATTTCCAATGAAATTGTTTTGCTTTTAAAATTGTCAGTCTAAATTACTATGGCAAGTCTAACATATAAATAATTATGAGAACCATTTCTGCAAACTCCACACACAGTGTTATCACTCCTGGCATTGGGAATCACTATGACTGTAACCTCTTACTTCTGTCTGTGAAATTCTGATTCTTGGAGTGGATGCCAAATCCATGGTTAGATTTAGATAGTGAGAAATAAAATACAGAAGCTGAAAGTAATCAATGAGAGAAAGGTTCATTTTCAAACTTTGTTTTAATGTGAATTCTTATTTTTCATATTATTTTAAATAAAGACCACACAAGAACACATCCTCCAGCAATTTCTTTTTACTTCATAGAAAATGATAGTAAGTCAAGATATGGAAAGGATATCTCTAATGTCTCTGATATATGCCTCTATATAAAATGACATCTCTGTGACTTAATGGTTTTGTTTAAAGCATTTGTAAGTTATTTAGCTGAGATTGCAACTTAAAAGCAGAGTTGCTGTTGAGATTGCTAAAAACCAAACCTAGGTGTTTGTCTGTAAGACTTCGATCTGATGAAGGTATAGATTCATACATTATCTTCCTGCATCAGCAATGCATGGAAACAGAAATGAATTTTGAAACATTAGAAAAGGATAAGAGTGAAGAAAAGATAAGATATTAAAGTCAAGAGGAAAACCCAAAAGGGTGATTAGTAGTTCATGCCAACAATAGGGAGATGAAATAGACAAGGAGGAGAACTCCTTATAAAAGTGAGAAGGAAACAAGTCATAGGGTGGTAAAGGCTTTATTTACTGTACCACTGTCACTCATAATCAAAAAAATATCGCCCATGCCACCAACACAAATACATGTGGCAAAAATCCACAAAACATTTCATATGTTAAAGGTGTTAATCTAATCTTCAAACTCCAACACATTCTTTCAAAAGCATTACTTTTCAAAAAGAAAGACTATATTATAAGTTTCAACTATAAGTGATTAGCCTTTATTTATATTACCATAATTCACCTTTTTCCCAAAATACACATCTTTTTTCCAGACATACTAAAGCTCATTTTCAGACTTATTAAATCTCTTTTGTTGCTAATGTAATCACTTCCTACAATTTGCACTACATTACTCCAAATTTGTCCTCACTCTGCAGAAGTGCTTCATGAAGACCCTCATTGTTTGCCAAGAAATTATCTCTCAAGAACAGGCAGAGGTTCCTATACAAGTGCTAATGAGCACTTGGCTCCCACACTGCAATCTCGCCAATCTTGCCAATCTCCCCACAGCAGCTCTCACACAACGGTGTTAGTAAGTATTTAACACCTTTAAGGAACCCTTCTGTGTTGGGGACAAAGCACCCAAAGGAGAATGTTCTAATCCTTTACCCCAGTGGTTCTCAAACTTTGGCATGTTTGGCATGTCTCAGAATCAGCGAGAGCACTTCCTAAAATAAAGATGCTGGGGACCCTTTACCAAAGATCTTGATGTGGTGCTGGGGTAAGTCCTGGAAATCTGCATTTGTGCGTCCATCCTCACCTGTGATTATAATGCAGGGAATTCATAGATAAAATTTACCCTTGACTGCCCCAGTTTTCACTTACTATCCTAGCATGATTATTAACATCACCTCCTTATGTTCTCTAAGTATCCTGGTTTAGACAGAGAGTATATAGTCACCAACTTTGGATCCAACATTATAGGGTCAACTACATGGAGCACATTTTTAGCTGCCCTATTCTAGACTGTCTTTAAGGACAGGAAATGGTCCTTGCTGATCTGCAGATCACTTTAGACCATATCATATTTGTGCCCATTGATTTGACAAATATTTCTGAATGCCTTTTATCTGCCAGATGTTGATCTAGGCCCTAGGACAAAGTAGCAAATAAGGCATGTAGCTTATATTCTGTAAGAGTTGGGAGAAGTAGGATAATAAACAGGGAAGCAATACATGCACAAAGATAATGTCAGATAGGAAATGCCATGACAAAACCGAGACAGGAATTGAGATAGAGAATATCTGTGGGTTGGAAGCAAAAGAGACGGGGTGGTCAGGAAAGGCCTGGCTAAAGATGTGAGCTCTAGGGAAAGGAAACTGAAGCATAAGAGCTTGATGCATATGAGAAACAGAACACAAGTCAGTGTGGTTTAGGGGTAGAGTGGGAGAAGGTGAGGTCAGAAAAACAATCATCATCATAATGACTGCAATATCCCATGACCCAGGCATAGCTGTAAATACATTATATACATTAATTCATTTAATGTTTACAGTAATCCTATGAAGTAAGTACTATTATTCCCATTTTACAGATGAGGAAATAGAGACCTGAAGACAAGGAACTTGACCAGAGACCCACAGGTAGCAAGTGATGCTTGCAATCTGTTTCCAGAGTTTACGCTTTTAAATCATCTCTCAATGATAATAGTCATAATAGTGGTAGTGACAATAATTATAATTAATGGCAGCTAACCTTAAGTGAGTGCTTAGTGTCATACTATTTTAAGTATATTTCAGGTATAATCTCATCTCATCCTCACAAAGACCTCCAAGATAGGTACTATTAATATTATTTTCCCTATTTTGCTTATGGGAAAAACTGAGACACAAAGAGAGGGTTATAACTTGCACACAGTCACAAGGCAGCAAGTGTCAGCACAGGGACCCATCACAAAAAGCCTTGCAAACCACAAAAGATCATATTGAATTAGATAGCTTTGTCCTCTTTCTATGCACATTTTTACTCTTAAAATAGAGTCCACATGATTTTCTATTAATTTTTCCCATCTTTAATATATCTTTAAAATGGACTTTCAGTATTTGCTTTGGGGTCTCTTGCAAAGCACTCAAGATTTTTTTTCCCAACATCTAAATTCTTCTTTGCTTCAGAGCTGTAATACCCTATGGGCGTCCCTGATCTTTCATGGTACATTTCTACCTTTCCACACTATGCCTACTAACTCCGATTTTGCTTTCATTTTCTCATATCATTATGTATGATTTGTGTCTCTTCCTTCTTATTTATAAAGGCCTGATCCTTATGATTCTATGGTTTAAATTAAACACTTATTGAAAAACCTGCTCTCTGCAAAGGTCACAACAGGCCTGGTTCTTCAGTCTCCAAGTACACAGCAGTGGAGGAACACATAGCTGTGTGTCTCTAATACAAGGTATGATGCAAGGCATGCCTCTGGACTTCTGTGCACTCCATCAGCTCACAAACCTCAGCCCCATACTCCCATACCATCATCACAAAGCACACGCTTTTCTCCATAAAAAACCCACTTTGGTTTTTATTTTGTACTTGCTTTTCTGTGTAAAGGTTTGTTTTAAACATTATAAAGCAAAAGTCTGCATAAAATGCTGGGGCCAGGAGAGCCACTGTAGTGAATCCTCTCCCCTTGAAGAAGAGCTCTAGAAATTGTTGGAAAGCAAAGTAAATAGAGTTGGTTGATGTGTACTAATTCCAGAATTTTTGCAGACCTGATGATTTTCTGAAGTTATTTGACCAGGAAATGTACCCCATTATCACATTAGCATCCTAATTATCATTTCACAAATAATAATAAATCTGAAGCACAGAGAGGTTGAGTGACAAATGACTTACTCAAAGTTGTATTATACAAATCAAACGGTAATATTAGAAACAAAGAACTGGAATAGATGAGCAGAACACCAACTCCATATGACAGAGAGATGGCAATCTGCGTCAAATCATGCAGTGCTATGAGAAGTGGGAGGAAATACACCCAGAGAACAATTCCCCAAGACAAAGCAGAAGACGGACCATACTTGATCTAATCAAAATCTAGCAAGTATGCTGGAGAAATCATCCAGCTTTAATTTTTCAAAAAGCATTAGTTGTCAAATTAGATGGAAGATGAAAGATGAAAGAAAAAAATTGCCTTTTGCTGAAACCTACTGCTAAATTTGGTCAATTTTGTTGTTTATCAGTGCGTAAGTCTTTGCACTTACCATTTGACAAATCTGGAGGGAAAAAAAAAAACACTTGCCGCAATCAGGTGAAGTAGGTTATTAATGGTTCTGAACAGATACACAGGATTGCCTCATCCTGAGTCAATTAAGGCTTAGGAGAAAATGTGTTTAAAATCTCTGAGGATTGACTATCATGGAACAGGTGGTCTTTCTACAATTGGCATTGTTTGTATAATTCTGAATTGCTTAGTACATTTCTGTTTTTTTTAACAAGTCACTCATGAATTCAGAGGTCTTCCTTTTTTTTTTAATTCCAGCTCCACAAGAAATCACCCAAAGAAAGCCACAGATTTTACAAAGCAAAAATAGAAGCAAAAAATAATAATTTGCATTATAACACTTCACACCAAGAAGCTTAGAAGAAAATTGAAACAAATTATTGAATATAAAAAAAAAAATCAAATAAAAGCAACACTTCCAAGTGACTTTCCAAGCTGAATCCTTGCACCACTTTAACCCTGGCAACTGAATCTAATACTACTTGCCTGTCAAAGTTGCAAAGAAAAGCATGTGTAAATTACTAAGGCCAAAAGTTCTTGGGAGGAAAAAATTTGTTTCCCAAATAAAAAAGTATAGGTAGACAGGTTCAAATCCGTACCCAAGTTTCTATTTTAATGCTTTCTCCTGTAGACTCTCTCATTGGCCATCCCCTAATACACACACACACTCACACAAGGTTACATTAGGTGGTTTTTAAAGTGTCCTGCATTCTCCTTATCCTAGCAGAAGTCACACATTATTGCCATTGTTTGTATAATGTGTGTTGTTCCTTATATCGAAATGTATTCATCCTCAAGAAATGGAATAGCAAACAAAATGGCTCAAACGATAAGGATATTTATTATCTACTTAACATGAAGATGGGAGATGGGGTGGATTAAAATTGTCATTAAAGGATCAGCTTCTTTCTCTCCTTTCTGTCTGTCGTCGTCAGCTAATCAGCTACTCCCTCATGGTAACAAGATGGCTGTAGTATCTCTTTAGACAGACCCAGAGTGGAACCCTGGTTAAGCCACAAGTGAATAAGCCTTGTGTCCTGGTTTGTCTGGGAAAGTTTCTCTTTACATCTATTTAGGTATAATTATTTCTATTATCCTTTCTTTCATGCTCAGAAGTGTTTCTATTTGAATGAGAAATTACATAGCCACTATATTGATGTCCTGGAGCAAGTTTCTTCATTTCTTTGAGCCCTCATTTTCTTTACAAATGAAGATGACACCTCTTGAATGAGGTACATGTAAGAATTAAGTGGAATATTTTATGTAGAGTGCCCAAAATCTATTCGATCCTAAATAGATGACAGCTCTTTAGATAAGCTTCCTTGATGCCAAGGATGAACTGGAAGATGGAATTTAGGTGGTTAGAGAAAACTCTTATAATTATTCAGGTACAAGAAACAAAGGAGTAAAAGAGGGACAAGCTGATGTTGAAGGACTTAAAGACAGATTGGACGTGGGACTGAAGGAGAAGTATGAAAAGAAACTCCTTGATTGTGAGTCTAAGGGGCTGAAAAGTCGTGATCTTATTAAACAAAACATGAAACAGACTTTGAAGGGGAAAGAAGGAGGAACAGAGGAGACCTTCAATTCTATTGTGGACCTGTCTAGTTTTACCAGCCATGCGTTAAGAAATACACATCTCTTCTAGGAACTCAGGATGGAGCCTGAGGCTGAAGAGAGAAGTCTAAGCTATAGAAAAAAATTGTCAAGGCAGAGAGTATAGAGAAAGAAGACAAATAGGCCAAAGACGGAATCCTGGTAGGGGAACCTATTTTTAAAGTTCAGAGTTAAAGCATGGTTTGAAGCTACGAATTAAGAAAACATTTCCAAGCATCTGCTCTTGAGGGAAAAACGGGGGCAGGGGGGTTCAGTACTCAGGAAACCATCTAATCTGAATGCATGGATTCATTATTTCTTCAACTTTCTACCTCATTCCACATAAAGCTTCAATCATATAGTGTGTGGTTCAAACCTGTGATGAATGCTAAAAAAAAATAGCTCAATCCTCAACACATGTTGAGGAACATGTTGTAAGGAATGCCTGTATCTTTTTATGAAATATCGTTATATTGGAGTTGTTCTGTCATTTGTGTTGCTATTGTCACCGCTATCACATACCTAATTCAGAAGCACATGCAGAGTTATTCCTCACAACAGTCTGAGCAACATTCTCTCTGAAACCACGGGGAAAAATAAATGTCCCCATCAAACCACCAACCGAGCCTCCTAGGCTCTCAAATAGAGACTGTTTTGTTTTCCCTAGAAAAGATACTAGATATTTCTCTTACTTTCGAAAAAAGATATAATATCAATACTAAGTTAATAATAGCAAGCAGAATATAATACTAAGTTCTGCTTTACTATTATTTACTCCTCAATTTTTATTATTTGTATTCTTCTGAAGGAATCATGTTTAATTTTTCAAATGTTTTCTCTAATTTGTAATAGTCAACTATTTATTTGCTAGTATATCTTTTTTTACATACATAAAAATCTGTTTTTCTAGTGATTTTAGCAATTATAATCCAATTCACCACACAATCTATCTACATTTTCTGAAATATCTAAGATTTTACATCCTCCTGGAAAAGCTGCTGGTCATCACAGATAGCCTGAAATAATCCCTTTCTGTGTCCTAATGCTTTATCTTTCTGTTCCATGGAAAACTCCAAAATGCTGCCACCTCTGTTCTGCAGTATTCTATAATACCAATATCTTTCACTGATTTTATGGTCCCAACTTAATTTTGTACTGCTCTGCAAAAAGAAAAAAAAATAATTAAAGTGTGCCAACAGCAATAGGGATATCTTTTCCCAGTAACAAAAATAAATACCTTGGAAAATACATTTCAGCAGTTTCTAGATTATGGCACTATTACATCATCTGTTAGAAAGATTGTTTGCAGTGGGGTAGTAACACAGACCAAAAAAACAAAAACAAAACAAAACAAAAAATGATGAAGTAAACTGGAGACCAAAGCAAGATAAGTGAAGTTCTTAATCCCCAAAAGATCATGTAAGTCCCAAATACCCCAAATTATACATGTGATAATTTGATACATTCATATAATCAAATCAGGGTAGTTGGGATAAATATCACCTTGAATATTTGTTTTTTCTTTACGCTAGGAACATTCCAATTATTCTCTTCTAGCTATTTTTGAAATGTGCAATTAATGTTAACTGTAGGGGTATGGATGTGAATACCCCCATTCCAGGTTGGTACTAAGAAGGCCAGGCCAATTCCCAGGCTAACAGAGAGGACATTTTGGGCTCAACATACCAATTATCTTTCCAAATTTCTAGCCTGGAGAAAGTAGCAACGAATTTAGATTATATGAATCAGATGTTGGCAAATGACTGACTGTCTAACAGGCAAGAAGAAACAGCATTTTCCCAACTCAAACTATGTACTCCAGATATTTTTGCTGATTCATGAAAGCATTACACTGCCAAAGCATCAAAATTATAAGCATTTACTTATTTCAGTTAATAAACTAATTCCCCAGAGCTATTGTAAACCCTGTAATATTTCAAACCTTTTGAGTAGCCACAAATTGGTCAAATATGGTTTGCTCCCAAAATTTCCCTAGGGAAATGACCTAATTTGTGGCAGTTACCATTTTGAGTTTAAAAAGTAGAAGTAAAACCAATATGTTATTTTTTAAGGCAAAATTTTACAAACTCAGTCACAACGAAATAAATTAAAATGAAACTGGTGTGTTCGATAGATCAGTAAGTTGACTATAGTTAACATTAACAGATTGCACCTTTCAAAAATAGCTAGAAGAGAATAATTGGAATATTCCTAGCATAAAGAAAAAACAAATATTCAAGGTGATATTTATCCCAACTACCTTGATTTGATTATATGAATGTATCAAATTATTACATGTACTTTGAAAATATGTACCTCTAACATGTAGCAATAAAAAATAAAAAACAAAAGACCTAAATGAGTTAAAATAAAATACAATGTTGTTTTCCTAGGCTCCTGAAGAGTATTTCGCTTCCTAAGGACATATAGAAAAATAAAATAATAATAACTACATATTTTAAGTTGTGTACTGGTAAGTTTATAGTATTGTGATAATTTACTCTATGCTAAATTATGTTTTCGGGATTCTACCTGCTGTATGTACACTGTCCTTATGCAAGCCCTATCCACATGCATATTTTGGCACAAATCTTTGTTCTTCTGGCTTATAAGATGTTCCTTTCATTTATGTGTCTATGTTATGTCAGTTGGCTGCAGATCCACAAGTATTAATGAGCCCAAGGTCTGAGGGCCTCCTTTTCTGTCAGGAAGGATACTATTTCTGCTAAAATAGTATCTTCCTCATAACATACCTACTGTACTTTTATTCCAAAGTTTCTAGAATACAATAGGTTTCCTGTGAATAATTTGGTCCTGCCTTCCTAAGGAAATGTAGTCTACAATCAGGACTTCAACTTCACAGTTTTCATAGAGAGCTTTTTGTTCAAAGGCGAGCACAGGTGCAATCAAGTTGTGAAAGGCACAGATTTGCCTTTGAAAGAGCTTACAGTCATCATTAATGTGCATATTTCCATAATTAAAAGTTTGGTAGATACTGGAAGACCTAGATCTGGTCCTGAACTACCTTTGTTGATTTAGAGTCAGTTCATTTCCACGAGCCTCATTTTCTTCATCTGTAAACCAAACCATGTGATACAAGTGATATTTAGATCTCCACGAGAGACAAGTCTCTCTTATACTACATTCTACTCCCAAAGTTGTCTAAATGATGAGAAATACTCTAGACTATCATATTTTATTTTAGCTGGCCTTTGATGCTTACATTTCCTCCATGATATCTCTAAATTTAGATGGGCCTCTTCAAAAACCCCACTAATTCTTTCTGGCAATGTTAATTTTATAAAGTTCTCTAAATGGCTACTTCAATATAACAAAATAAAATAATGAAAGTGTATAATCCTCTCTGTGGGTGCAAAACATTGTTTTGATTTGGTATATACATATATAATTTATGTGTATATGAATAGAACTGGCCAGAACAATTCCATATATGAAATCAATGTGTGTTTTTAACTCTTGACACTATAGAAAATTGGTAAGATACGTGTTCTTTTATAACTAAAAGGGATCGAGTGTTCTTTCAGAGACTACACAGAATAGTTTTAGCCCACAGATTTATCATGACTGGAAAAGGTGGTGAACTCTCCACCTGGAAAACAAACGGGCAGCTAATAAAAGGCTCCCTGCTCCCAGGAACCCAGTTGTTCTGGCTACGCCCTCGGTTTTGCAGCAGAGCGTTTCAATGCAGCCTGGCACAACATGTCAGCTCCACCTCCAAAATATAATGTGTCCAGTGTGAGATAAGTATCACTGTAGCCAATATGAATAAACTGCTTTTGGTAGTTTCTATTTTTATTTCTTATTTGTGTTATACCAAAACCATGTCCTTTTAAAGATCTTTTGAGCTGATTAGGGTAGAAAAATAGTTAAGATGTGCTAAAAAGGAGGTAATTGTGAATAAAGCTTGCCCATTTTACAAAAGTGTAAACATATAAAACATATTCCCAGGCAGCTGTAATGTAACATTATGTTTTTAAATAAATATTAGCATATTAAACATGTGACTCAACAAATAGCTAAAATCAAGATTTCTTAGTAGAAGTTTAATAAGGTAGGAGAATATCTAGAATTTGAAATAGGATAGCATTATTAGAGAAAGTGCCATATTATATACATTGTATTCCTTAGCAAATAATTTATCATTTGATACTTTTGTTAAATAACAAGTTTTTAAAGACGATCTCATTACAGGTATATTTACTCTTGTATAAGTGAATAACCTATAAAAAAGGTTTTAAACTCCTATAAATCTGTTTCCATCTCTGGGTATGTGTGTATACATATATGTGAGAGGGTATACATAGATAAATATGTAAAACTAATATTGTAAAAAAATATCAACTGAATAATTATTTTAATTTAATTTTTGTTTATACTTTATGATGTAAGTTAATACAAACTTTTTATTATTGTACCTTAGTTGATTAAGATCACATATTCATATTTACACTGTAAAGTTTGCTGATATTTAAAACAACAAATTATTACAGAGAAACTTTTCCTCTGGGAAAGAAGTTATAATTAATTCCCCATCCTCATCTTTAAGCATACCAGGACAATAAAACTTGCCTGAAAAATTATTTCAGTCCACCAATTAACCAAATATGTGCATTTTTTACAATCTGACCACAGATCAAAACCCATGTGTATTTAGCAAACTTTATTTTTTCTATCACCCTTCATTCCAATAACCATACTGTGATTTTGTCTTAAAATCTTCATGAGAGAGAGAGAGAGGATGTCTGAGCTAAAAAAAAAAAAGTATATTAAGCCATTATAAGCAGAGTGATTTTTTAAAGTATAGGAAAAAATAGTTTTATGGTTTTTTTTAATTATTAGTAAGTCATCTATATTAATAACCAAATAATGTTTCTACTCACTTGTTTCTATATATATAATATTGTAGAAAAAATATTTAAAACATAGTATAATTCTAGGAATTAGGGAATTTATTTGAGATGACTACATATTAATTTTAAACTGATGAACAAAAGGTGGGATATAAAATCTGCAGGGTTTAAGAAGATTGACAGAGATTCTCATAAAAATTTAAAAGAGTTTGGGGTAAAAAGGAAAATATATACTGAGAAACTTGAGGGAGACTTATGAGCAATAAATGCAAACATTTTACTTTATAGACTCAAAATAGATAAACAGCTCCCACCAGGTCATATAAAATCGTACATGTTTATCAAATGTGAGATGAGAACCATTTTCACCATTTTAATTCTTACTCTAGAGGCAGCACATATTGTGGAGCCTTGTAACAACCTTGCATATTTAGCAAGTCCTAGGCACCTTGTCAGGGGCTACCCAGAAATGCCTATGACTTCAGCCGGGTGAGATTTCATAAATTAGCACTTTCTAAATTCACATATTCATCTGACACTTTTTATGGCCCTCGTCTTCTCTAATTGTATATATCTACTCTGACTCTGTGCACCCTTCAGTCTGTTTTTATATTTATAGCTATGGAATATGTTTGGGGGTATAGTATTTTTTGTCTGTATGTACACAGGGGATTGTATGTGTGTGTATAGAAAAATGGTCACTGAAAAATGCACAGCACAGTTAATTGTAGGATTCATAACCCATTACTCAAGGCATCTTGACTATTTTCACTGAAAGATTTGTGTGCTGATAAATAACTTCCCTGAAGAAGAAATGCCGTTCAGTAACTTACTTCTCAGGAACTCACTTCAGAAGCATTTTACCTCTGCCAACCCTTCACCCCATTTCTATCTCTACTTATAAAACACTGGTTGCCTTGGGCTCCATGAATAAATAAATATACATAAGCCCTCTGGAGAAATGTTTGTGTACACCTTAGCTAGTGTCCTGTGGAGTTTTTAAAGCTGGAGGGGATCAACTAAATGAATAGCAATGCATCTATATTTTTTAAAGAAAATATTTCTAACAATCTACAAGGACTCTTAGTTTTCTGTTCTAATGCTAAACTCATTCAGCCCTCAGCTTCTGTAAATTTCAAAGCCCATACACTTTCTTCCAAAATTACCTTCATAGAGGGCTAGTATATTGTGAATTTTGCCAGCAAGAGATAATATTTCAGAAGAGACCTAATGAGCCAACAGTGTGTTATTCAATCATTTTATTGCACAGCTTTCATATGAACTCTGAAGGTCTGGAGGTAACACACTTTTTTTTTTTCCAGGAACATGATCCAAATATATGACTGCTGATCCTGAAAATACAATTTCAGTCCTAGCCAGATGAAAGGAAATGGAAATAAATTCTTTGGTTTTGAATGGGGAATCCATCTGTGAGTGGAACATCATAAATAATTGCAGCTGAGTGATCAGCAGAGTGATCCTTACCAAACTTGTCAGACAGGACACTCTGTGGTTACAATCCCTAGGTTTTTGCTGCTTAGTCAGGAAATTACATCGGAGATTAATTTAATTTCATTCTCATTTGAAAAATTAATCTAATTCTCCATTTAGGAATGGGGGGGCTTCACATTTACCCATCTATTCCCAAACTTTGAGAACCTGTTTGATCGCAATGATTTATCACTACTGAAGCACACAGATGGCATTCATTTTCCAATATTTTCCGTCTTCTCGTCTTCTCAAGGCTCCCTTGATAGCACCGGAAGCTTTTCCAAGCAATTCCCTGGATATCTCAAGTTTTTGCCTGAGATGCAAAAGCTTTCAAGGAATCACAACTACAAAACTTGGCAAAGGAACTTTGTTTCGACTGGGGAGTGGGGGAAGAACCCCTGTGTGTCCCTTTTCCCTCTCTCAACCCTTTTTCTAAAATCTTGACATCCACCGGGTGGAAAAGTAGGTTAATTAGGCAGGAGTCTCTGGCTTGGCCCGGCGGTGGTTTTCAGGTGGCTGAGAGCCCCGCCGCCTTCCGAGCGCCAAGTGATGAAAAGGGGCGGGAGGCCACGCCGGGCGGGCAGGCCGCACACAATGGAGCAATTATTTGTCTAAAGTTCCATCCTCCGTGGAGCTCCTTGCATAATTCAAGCGTAATTAGGCCGACGGTGTTCCCTTTAAAGGCGTGACTTTGAGAGGGGAAGGGGGGGTCTTATTTACTTTGGGGCTTCACTTGGAGAGCAGCTCCCGGATGAGCTGAAAAATGATTACAGACAGATTTGCACCATCTGCATGGAGAGTTCAAAAAGTTTGTTCTCTCGCAAATTGAAGCCTTTCCAACTTTTCTCTCTCCTACCCACTCCTCATCCACAACTGGTGTCACAGACTCGCATTTAAAGACCGTTGGCTGGAAAAAAATATCCGTCTAGGACTGTGCTCACATGCCCAGTAGTCCAAATGCTGGCTCTCACCCTGAATCTTATTCCCCATTCAACTGCCATTATTTCCTGGAGGCTGGGACTAGCTCTGAGTTACGCCTTCTGCTCAGGTATCCTTGTGCTGGGTCTCAGAATCTCCACCAAGTTGAAGTTTGGCCCTAAAAAGTATCCACGCAGAGGGAAAGGTTGGGGTGGAACCAAACTCAAAATAGAATAAACCAGCTTTGAGGTGAAGGGCATGCTTGACCCGGTGAGGAGATGGTTGGAATGTTTTATTTGTTTTCCTATTTTTTAATGATTTTATTTATATAAAGGTAGTGGAGGTGGGGCAGGAGCGACAATCAAGAGTGGAGTTTAGAAATAGCACTACCAAGAAGAAGGGGCTTGTTTTTGTCTCAGCCAGCTACAGTTACAATTCAAAAGGTTTCACTATGTATCATTCAAAATTGTTCGTAAACACACACTCTTAATACAAATGTATATGTGTATATATGGAAAGACTAGTATATAGCCCAGTACATATCACCTAATATATAATACACATCTAATATTATATTTATTGCCATATATACATATATATTCTCATATATAACATGTATCACCTAATAAATATACATATATCATTTTATGTACTCTTGTAATATATAAAAATAAATTGGAAACATGTCAGTGTATATCAAATATGTGGTATGTATTAGGTGATATATATTAGGTTATATATATGGCTATGTGTATATACAAATATATAAATATATATAATGTGTGTGTTTATATACATAGTAATATTACATTTATGAGCATATGTTAGGCAATTCATATTAGATTTTAGGATATACTTGGAAGCCACATTCCACACTTTAACTTGTTGAAAAACTTGTGGTCTCTAACCACAGGCATAGAATCATCTTTCTTTCTTCCTCAAAAGCTAGAGTACTACCTATCACTTCTGTGGCAATAGAAAAAAGTTCTTGTTCAAACAGGAGATGCCCCAGCCCTAAGCCAAAAGACAGAACTCATGTTTTAGAGGAAGACCATGACAACACAGGCCACTGGAAAAATACCCAGAAGTTCAACTTCTGCCCCTCTCTGGGGGATATTGGGTCGGAGCTCCAACTAGAGGAAGTCTTAAATTTGCTTGGGGAAGATCGTCTGGAACTGAGGCCATCTGACCTGGTGGAACCAGGTTGTTAGAGGCACTCTGTTTGGGGGAATCCTGCATATTTGGCTCTCCCTGTGGCTGCCTCCCACGTACAGATCTGGGCACCTTGGAAACACTTCTGGCCTCTGCAGGAGATTCTGAAGGAAGTACAAAGGGAGACCCAGTATTATTTTCCTACTATTCCATTCCCTTTCCTGGGTTTTTAATTCCAGCCTTTCCTAGGTGCTATTCTGCACCAAGAAAAGATAGGTTTTCTTGACCACACAGGGATTTAGAGAAAGAAAATTCATTGATTTTTAGTGACTTTTTGGAAAAGAAATTGGATGGGAAGTGGACTGGTGCTGCACTACGAAAATGCAAGAGTGAACTCACCTGGTCCCCATGCAATTAGCTTCCTAGGACGGGATGGAGGAAATGTTTTTCTTTAAGCTAATTCAGTATGCCTCCCCCACATACCCCAGCTCTGGGAGTTTAATATTGTGCGAGGTCCTAAGCTGTATTGAGACCATATTCTAATGTCTATAGAAACTTGGTGGAAAGAATTTGATGAATGTGTCTAATTGGTTTAACTCCCCATCTATTCAAGAGAAGAAAAGGTCCATCATTAGACTTAATTAAGTTGTTTTTTTTAAGTTGCTGCCTTTAATGATCATAGAAACTGTGAGGTCCAACACCAGAATCTGCGTCATTTTAATTACCCTGTTTAGTTGTTGAGGATGTGGCAAAGTTACCCAGTATTTCCCCACACCCCTTCCAGCTCATAGGGGAGTATCGTGAGCAGGGCAGGGCTGCCTCCAACCCAGAGAGGATGAGGACAGCATTTGGAAAGCTGGGGTTGAGCCGTCTGGCACGGCTTCTAATCCCAGTCTTTTCTGCCAGGCACAACGAGTGCTGGCTGTTTGAAGAATTTAGACCACTGCTTGAGGAACGATTTGCCATCGGATTTGTCCTCAGCAAATGTCTCACCAAACTACAAAAAAAAAATTAATTAAAAACCCTGAAACTTGCAGGTAAATGTTCTGGAAAGAGGATTTGCTGAAAAGCTTCTACATACCAGATCATATTGGGAAGTTCATGGTCCTCATGTAATCTGCCCACAGGATTCTGCACTGACTGACAACAAAAATGCACTTGCCACATCCCCTCCCTAGCTGGCCAGAACCTGAGGCTTCTATGTTCATTCAAGGGTTTCCTTTTAATTCCTATTATTTTTCTGGTGCCAGAAACAGGAAGATATTTTTTGGTCCCTAGTTGATTTTAATTTGTCCACCCCACTCCCTCCAGAAAACCCCACACAAGAGCAAGCAGGCATCCAGAGCTGCTATCAGAACGCTTTAAATTCATCCATTCTTCCTGTGAATTAAACTTTGACAATTAAAGTTTCGATTGGCTGGGACCTCAAAGCTTTCTCCCTCACTTGTATAGCAGGAACTTAGTAGCTTCTACTACTCAAAACTTTGGCTCTCACTTCACCCTTGCTATTCTCTCTGTTGTTTAAAGAAAAATTTAAAAACAATCCAACTTCTTGAGCATTTATGAATAGATGGCAGGAGCTTGAGTCCCTAAAACCCATGATTTAGAGTCAAAGACTCTTATTCAGTTGGGATGTGTGTTTTTTTTTCAGCAACACCTTTGATAGCATTTTAAAATTTTGATATGATTTTTGTCTCCATCTTTCTAAATTTAGGAGTTTGATAAATAAAGAGAATCAGAGAGATGCCACCAAACCCAGATGAATGGTTAAAACCATTGAAGAATAAATTCTCCAGTGTCAGGCAAAGAGTTGTCGATCAAAATGAAATTTAGGAATTTTTTTCTTGAGAGGGATAACAAAGAAATTAGTTCTAAATGGCAAGAGAGGAGCAGCTAACAAATTGTTTCCCAGTGCAAAGAGGCAAGTGGCTATTTGGCAGGTGTCATTAGCCACAGCTCTGTACTTGGACACAGCTCTGCTTTGAAGTGGCTCAAGCTTGGCTCTCTGAGAATCTGAACTGCTCTGTTGACTTTGGGTTCAATGAGAGCCTGAATGGCCAGTGACAGGCAGCTGGACCAAGCCCCCAACTTGGCCCACTCAGGCCATAATCCTGAGAAGTGTGTCCTGCAAACCCCTATGAAATGGAAGCCAGAGCCTAAAGGGTATGTTTTGCTGAAGATGGGTCTGGAAGCTGTAGGAGGCCTCATCTCAAGAGCCACTCCCATACCAGATCATCTGCCAGGTACTATGTAAATTTCACCTCAGTAAGCACACCTCAAGGGGAGCAGGCTCTGCATACAAGTTGAAGTCTTTAGGTCATTCTGAGAGGGTCTGAGTAAAACAAAACCAGCCTAAAACTTAGGGTTCACCTTCCCGGCTGCTCCTACCCTGTGGTTCCAGCCAGATCCCCACTTTTGCAGGGCGATGAAGGAGTCAGGGTGGCATGGGGAGAGAGTGTTTGAATTTCAAGTTTCATCCTTAGGGGAAAAGTAGTCCACAGGGAGCCATGGAGATGGCTGAATCCTTGGAGCATTCCTTTAGGGCCCCCTGAGTGAGCCATCAAGACCCAGGACCAACACCCCCAAGCCCATAGCTCAAGAAAAGAGCCACTCTCGCCCCTGTTCCCCCTCTGTCATCAGACACACTCTCCACCTTCTCCAAGACAAACAGGATGGGACAAAAAGATTCCCCTGTTTTAACAAGATCATTCTAGCTATCAGTTTTATTTTTATTTCCAACTTCATGTTATTTTGTCTTGGGAAGCTGTTCTATCCACCCCCATTCTTAGAAAGGGAGGGGTTTTTCCTTTTCTTTCCTTTTTTTTTTTTTTTTCTCTTTTCCCCATCTTCCCTGCCGGGTGCTGGACTTTTTTACACCGGCTGTCTGTTACTTAAGGAGAAAAAGTGTCTGGAGGGCTCTGGCTGCTGAAGGGGAAATGGAAAGAGAAGGCCTGGGGAAAACCGTGTGCACAGCCCACCCCGGTATGTTTTTCTGCATAGAATTGGCGCCGGTGCAGAGTCCTAGTACCCAGCCCTGGCAGGACAATGCACGACAGGACAGCCGCAACCACTACAAAGGAGCCCCTGGCCGCAATGGTGTTTACTTAGTGTCCAGCCTGACCCCAGGGTGGCCAATACAGATGCTGATTCCACCCTGAGAACTGACTTTCTCTCCTCCAGTCGGCCCTGCTGGCCTATGTGTGTTTGCAAACAACTTGATTGACTTCTGAAATATTCATCTGCTGACATTGGCTTTGGGGAAATCGAAGAAGAGACTCCCAGAGCAAAGGCCCGTGGCCTCTGGAGGGTTGGCTCCCCACAGGCCTATCCAGGTCACCTAACTGATTATCTTCTCTTCTTTCCGGAGGAAGCAGATAGTCTCCAGCTTTTGAAAATGTATTGTTTTAATTTCCCAGCCATAAGCAAGGTGCAGAAGAAGCTGGACATCAGGCGTACAAGCTGCCTGGCAGACGTCTCTGTACATGGAGAAGACTTTCATCTAGCTGCTGCTATTCTTCTAATTTCAGTGCACTTTTCCTGATATACCCGGGAATCATAATCCCTAACTTTTCGACTTAACTTCAGGTTTAAAAAGAATACAAATCAGGCAGGGCGAGGTGGCTCATACCTGTAATCCTAGCAGTTTGGGAGACCAAGAGGGGAGGATCGCTTGAGGCCAGGATTTCAAGACCAGCCTGAGCAAGAGGGAGACCAAGTCTCTACAAAAAATAGAAAAATCAGGCAGGCATGCTGGGACTTGCCTGTAGTCCTAGCTACTTGGGAGGCTGAGGCAGGAGGATTACTTCAGCCCAGGAGTTTGAAGTGGCAGTGAGCTATGGAGACACCACTGTACTCTAGCCTCGGGCAACAAAGGGAGACGCTGTCTCAAAAAAAAAAAAATACAAATCACTAGGTCATCACAGTACCAAAGGCAAATTAAACTTTTAAATATTTAAAATAAACGTTACCCTCAAAGTGTAAGTCAGCTAGTCTTTCTTTCTAGAGTGTCTAAAAAATATTTAGTTTTCTTTTTCTTCTTAGATGTGCAAATTAAAGGACTCTCCATCAAGGAGATGTCTAACTTAACTAGATCTCCTCCCGAGGAACATCTCTCCCTTTGGGACTTCTCTCTTGGAAGAGCTTCGAGGAACTCACATCTGCAAAGACAACTGTTGGGGCTGCCCCAAATTCCCCTGACCCTGGATGCTGTATGCTCCACCCCAGTCCACACATGCACCTAAAGATACTACTGTCTCCTCTCCATCCTAGAACTGCCACACAGAGCTTTTAATATTGTCCCAAGCTTCATTTGGTAAGGCAATAAAACAGCCTAATACCTGTTCCCTTCCCTTAATTTTAGTGGATCTCGTTTTTCCTAAATGCCCCTACAGACTTGAAGGTACAGTTGGTTTTTTTCCAGGAGCTCCTTCTATAAGTAGGGCCAGACTGACACCTCCACTGAGAAGGCTGAAGATGGTGGCTGGAAAACCAACTGGGGTAGAGGAAACTGAGCTCCTGGTGCCCCCCACTCCCCCTTTTATCCTCTTCATGACATTGTTTGCAGTGACGGTCTAGTTTAGATATGATGAGGCCAGCGCCTCCCTTGAAATGGAAACAGAGGACTGAATAAAGGAGAAAAAAGTACTTTGTAGTCTGCATCGTCCATCTTTAATTCAGAGACGCATCTATACTCCAGGGAGCTCTGCCTTTGATCTCTTTGATTTTTTTACGCCAGATCTGTTATGGACTAAAATTCCTAGGTTTTCCATAGAAACATCTCCATTCCTTCAGGATATTGATGTTTTCTTCTTCCTGGGGGTTATGATATGGTAAATCAGATTCAGAAAAGAAGGGACAATGCCAGCATTCACAGGCCTGGGGTGGGGTTTCTCTGGGCTTTCCCGCTCCCTCTCTCTCATGTTCTCCCTTCTCTCTTTTTCCTCATTCATACAAATATTTTCTCTCCCCCCCCTTCTTCCTTCCCTGCCCCCTTTTTCCTCCTTTCCTCTCCTTTTTTCCCTGCCTCATTTTCTCCCCGTTGTTCGGGGGGTGGGGGTACCAACACAGGGTTGTGATTCTGGGCTCTTCGAGCCCTTTCAAGCGCCTTCAACTTTGGCGGCGGCAGCAGCAGGTTGCGTTGCCATGGAGACCGTACTGTATCGCCCCGGCGGCGGCGGCGGGGCGGCGGCGGCGGCGGCGGCAGCGGCAGAAGCAGCAGCGGCAGCGGCCGCAGCTCGGATGCCCCAAACAATGCCGCGCCAAGTGCAGGTTTCTCGCCCTTTTCTGTGCACTTTTCCCTTCTAATGGGACTAGTGGCCTCAAATGGGCGATGCGTCTTGACACGAAAACAATCCTTACCCCTCCTTTTCCCCCCTTCGCCGCTTTTCCTTCCTCCCTCCACGTCTTTGATCTATTAAAAATCAAAAGAACAAAGCCACAGAGGAAAGTTTTGTTGTGACTGCCACTACACAAAATGTGGCTCTTTAAACGGAGTGTGGTGGAACCGAGTTCTGGCAATGCTGATCCCAGACTGGTTGTAGCTACAGGTCAAACTGAACAGCTCTATACAAGAGGACGCAAATTATAACCAGGCCCACCAAAGGGCAGCAAGCCTCTCTGTCCCAAACCGGCTATAGTTTGAAGGTTCCGGTGGCCAGAAATGCCTCCAGTCAGGGTCCAAGTGCAACATGGGTGAGAGACCTGAAGAGGCCTCCAGGTGAGGAGCCACAAGGACCCAGAGCTAGAATATCTCCTCAATCTTAAATTACCTTACAGAGCCTGGACGTGGCATTAGACCCTACCCAGATCTGGACAAGCTTCAGTTTTCTCAACAGTGCTTGACACACAGCAGGTGATCAATAAATAATTGCTGGTGGTGGTTGCTGCTGCACTGCCAAACCCTCCGCTAGGGGGCAGGAAAGGAGGTTTACCCAGCCAGGAGGGAATGGTTAGACTCTGCAAACAACTAAAAGCCACACTTTGCCATAAAGGATGGGTTAGATGGTTGGGAAAATGCCAAAGTAAACAGATACTAAATTCAGTTTTCTTTTTCTAAAGTGACAGTAGGATTAATATTATCATTATGGTCAGATGTCGTTTGCCACAATATATTGCTGGTAAGACCAACTCAGAGCCGAAACACAAGTGGGCCATTTTCCCAGAACCAAGACCATTGTAAGATCTTAAACAGTGAGATAATCAGAGAATTTCTTTACATAATGTATTCAGCACCCACTACTTGTGTATAATAGCAATATTAATTGAACTGGTTATTTCTGGGTCTAACATGCAAATAACACATTATAGATCCATTTTCTCCCATTGAATTTTCTATTTATTTATTTAATTATTTTTTGGAGGTAAGATCTCACTCTATTGCCCAGAGTGCTGCAGTGGAATGATCACAGCTCACTACAACCTCCAACTCCTGGGCTCAAACAACCCTTCTGGATCAGCCACCCCAGTTGCTAGGACTACAGGCACATACCACCATGTCCAGCTATTTTTTAAATTTTCTGTAGAGATGGGGTCTTGCTGCATTTCCCAGGCTGGTCTTGAACTCCTAGCCTCAAGCTATCCTCCCCCCTCAGCTTCCCAAAATGCTGGGATTACAGGTGTGAACCACTGTGCCTGAGCCTGAATTTTCTAGTTAGATAGCAAGAAAACACAAACAGATTTGCATTGCATTTGTCTCAATTTCGAGTGAATGAGAAAAGTGGATTTTGAATACTTCAAAAATTAACCCAGTTGGGATTTAACACTAAGTATCCAAATTTGGGGGCAACCTTTTCTTCTTCTGTATTAAAATGATCTGGTAAAAAGCTCCTATTTGAAATAAAATTTTAAAAATACAGAGAAATTGTAAAGTGAGAGAAAGGAAGCAAACCCAACTTGAAAACCTTTAAAATCTGGACGACTGAATTGTTTTGGTAATGTCAAGTCTATTCCAACATTTCTCAAGGAGTTAGTGTGCTGATTATCATGAAATATTTTAGCATGTCTGTAAACTTTATAGGCTGGTGTACAGCTAACAAAATGTAAGAGAAACATGTTAATGCAATTGTATTTTTTCTAGGGCATATTAGAACAGTATAATTATTTGTGATATGATAAGAGAAGAGGGAAAAAATTGGGGTTGTAGAACTGCTGCTAGGGATTAGAGGACATAGAAAGAGTTCTGCAAATCCTTGCCAAAATCTCAGAACTCTAATCACTAGATCTTAACCTCTGATGGCTGACTAGAAACTTCTGCCTTGGTCACTAAGCCTAGAGAAAACAAGATTGAAAACTGTTGATAAAATCAGCTGGGAGATAATTGTGTGAATGAATATTCTTGGCCCAAGTGACCAGCATTTGGGATTTGGGATTTATATTGTCAAGTAAACTCAAATAAGGAAACTTTTGTCTAGCAACATGAGTGCTCATGGTATGTGTTCTCTTACTGGTTAAATGTACCATAGACACACACATGCACACACAAAAAAGTTCAAATTGAAGAACTTTATTTTTTTCTCTTATGCCTTTTTTTCTTTATATATTTACCTTTGCAGTTCCAAATAAATTAAGAAAAGTATTCCCTAGACAATTGAAAAGGCAGAATGTGAACTGATCAAAAGTTTCTGGACCATTTTCTAGCCCTCAGGGATAACTGAAGGGAGAGATCTGTGAGGCCTCTTCACAGGCAGATGGAAAGGAAGCATGAAGTAACCATGGTAACCACTATGCAGGCTAGAAAAGGTGGTTCCGTAGGCCCTGAGTCCTTCTGTCCATTTTGAATGAAGCCTAAGCACAAAGGTAGACAGCAAACCTTCCAGCATGCATACACACACACACACACACACACACACACACCCCAAGGCTCAAAAAGAATAAGTCTATCCAGAGTGACTAGCACTATCAGTGACCCAAGATCCAGTTCCCACAAATTCTAAACATGATTAGCTTCATTAAAAATGGTCAGTGAGGATTTAGGAAAAGAGATGTCCTGGGCATAACCTCCTTTCTTCCTCCCTTTCTCTTACAGAAAAATCCCTAACCTTGAAGATGATTTGGTAATTTTCTGTCTAAGAAACTAAACATTCGTCAGATGAATCCATACTTTCAAAGTATATTCTTGTTTGGGAAATTTTTAGGGTACTGTTCCCATCTAGCCAGGGTCATTCTCCTCTTAAATTTCTGGGTTCTTTACGTCTCCCTGTGTCTTCAAACTGTACAAATAGTATCACTTTATAACACTGAGATATTGCTTAAATTGTTTCAAAACATGTTTCCAAAGCAGCAGCCTCAGTATCACCTGGGAACTTACTAGAAATGCAAATTCACAGAAACTGTGGAAATGGGTCCCAGTGATTTCTAGCTGTGTTTTGTTTTGTTTGTTATTAACAGACTTTGGATGATTCTGAAGCTTGTTCAAGATAGATAATCACTAGTTTAAAGTATCCCTTCACTAACCCACCCTGCTGATGAAATGTTAGACTTCAGAGTTTGTGTCCCTGAAGTCTGGAGACAAATCTGGAAGGAGAGAGAAGGAGAAGCTCTCTAAAGCTGAGGGCTGAGAGCAGAGCGGTCAGGTCAGAGGCCCTGGCTTCCCTGTTCCTGACATAGCACTGGCACTAGGGAACAACTCTTTGGGTTCCTTGCCCCAGTTTCCTGTGACTGTGAATCCTGGTGGGTGCAAATAAGTGAAAGGGAGGTAGCCATGTCCTCTCTTCCAAAGAGAAGTCCAAAATGGGGGAGAGGGAGATGCTAGCCCTCAGGTAGGGCAGGAAGCTGCGGAGGGAGGAGTCAGAGGAGAAGACGCTGAAGGAGGTGAGATTCTCCAAAACAGACAGATAGAGGAGCTCAAATGCCGCCCACCAGGAGGCAGGTGGAGGGGTGGCTTGTGTGCATGACTGGGAGTAGGAGTCGGAGCGTGGGGCATGTGTGAGTGGTGTGAGGGATGTGAGTATAGTGGATGTAAGAACTGGAGGCAAGGGAAATGCTAGGAGGCATGGAGGGATGTGACAGCATGAGGGGAGGGATGAGGGAGGTTCTAAATGTGAGAAGGTGAGGGGGATCTGAGGGACTTTGAAAGGCTGTGAAAGAGTGTAGGGCGTGTGGGAATGAAGAGGTAGGAGGCAGTGAAAGGTATAAGATGGGTGAGGGAAGTGAGGAGGGTGGAGAGAGCTGAGGGATTTTGGGGGTTCTGCACAAGTGGATGATAAGGAGTGGACAGGGGTGAGAGGGAGAGAAGGGTAGGAGGGGGTATGAGGAGCTGTGAAGGAGTGTGAGGAAATGAAGGTTTATGAAGGGTCAAAGGAGTATGAACAGGTGAGGGGGTGGGAGGCCCTAAAAGAAGGTGGGAAAAGGTGAAGGGAGGGTGGAGTGGGAGAGGGAGAGCAGGCTCAGACTCTCTTCCGAGCTGCTGCAGAAAGGTGGGAAGGGCAAATGAAATAGGGATCTGCTAAGTGTGAGCGAAGAGTCAGGAGCCAAGAAAACCCTGTTTAAGGCCCCTTGCTCCATCACCAGCTAGCCAGTTTTCAGCTAAATCAGAGAATGAGTCGCAGCCCTCCTGACGTTTGCGGTACCTGCCCAGCTTTCGATCCTGGTGGGCATCGACTTCCATGAGTGGCTGATTAGCACAGAGACACGGCTACACCCTGTTGGCAGATTAAAGGGCTCCTGAAATGTCAGGTGAAAATTAGGTGTGAGAACTTTCCCTGGGCCCCGGGCCCGGTGGCCCTGCAATTCTCTATACTGCCTGCATCACTCCTTCCCCCTTCTTTAATTCAGAATTCACAATTTTTACACAAAAGAGGGTTAAAATAGGAGCCCAGACATCTCAAAGTCCGGGATAGCATAGGAAGGATTTCTGCGCATCGAGATAGTAAATTTCACTTCCTAGCCAAAACTTGGTTGGGCCCCTTCTAAATACCCTTTGGAATCTAATTTCTGGACTGTATTGCCCCACCCTCCACATTAATTTTGTCTGGAGTAGGTAATTAGGGCAGAGTGGTGGATGCAATAAGCATTGGAAATCAGAGCACAATTTATTTGGTCAGAGATTGTGAATCAAAACGGAGGTGAGAAGAACTCTATTTTTCTGTGCTAAAAAAGCTTAAACTTGTCACTCATCAGGAACGCGGGCTCTAGCACGGCCTGGCTACTCATGTGCACAAACACAGCACCTGGAAGTGGCATATTTGGGCTATTCCAACTCAGACACAGTAATTGTTAAATTCTCATGCCTCTAAACCATCTTTAAATTTTCTGTGCAGAGTAGAGTGGAATTAATAGCAAATAACTGTTGAGGATTATTAGAGCAATAAAACCTAGTTCTATATAAATTAGGGGAAAACAACTACCTTTGAAGAAATGAAATGGGAAGGAGATCTGGGGTGCTCTCTACAGCATCTTCAAGTCCTAAAACCTGACTTTACATCTTCACTTTAATTTCACTGCATAGTAAAATGTATAAATTTCACAGATCATGGCAGGTGTCATTTTATAATCATGTCAGTAAGAAAATTATTAATATAGAGGGTAATATATACTATAGCATCATCTAACAGATTTTACAGTTTTGGTGTCCTGTAAGAGCAATCATTTCACCCTTAAGGAACATTGATTTTATATGCAAGTGAATTTTCAGCAGAGAAGCAGCAAATACTCAACCCTTATAAGAATAAATCAGTTACATTAATTTTTCAAATATAAATATATACTTATATTTTAGCCTTTTTAACTCTAAGAAAATAACATTACTATAAATGCTCAATTATTTTCAGAAATGATAAAAAATGTTTCCTCCTTTCTTTCCATTAAAGGTGTGTTATTCATTTTAATGGGAACAGTTTTAGCTATTGTGCTTTGTTTTCATTCATATTAATAAATTGCTATATGTCCTCTTGAACACTTCCAGATAAAAGCACCTACAGATTTTACAATATAAATACTTAATGGTATTTTAGCACAAATTTTGGATGTGTGTCAGCAAAAGATGGAATTCACCATCTTTTATCTTCAATTTTAGTCACTATAATTGAATAACTAAATGAATGAGTGGACTAAGAACTTGAATTGTGGATGGCTAGGATATGTGTGAGATATGTTTTATATAATACATAGATATTTTCTAACTTGATTTTTTAAAAATATCTATTTCAAACTAAGCAAATTTGGAAATTTTTTAGTTCCTAAGCTGATTTTTATAACCATTAAACTTAAACCTAAGTCCCTGGTGTTCATCATCATAGACTGTGGATTCTAGGTCCCAATTCACCCATAACCCTGGACAAACTTCGTCCACCACAAGCACAGCTACAGGGAAGCAGAGGTTAGAAACATATTGTTGCCTTGCATTCTCCATGGCACTGTAGAATATCTCAGAGAATAGAGCCCTAAAATGTACATTTCTATGTCTTTAATTGCTAAATTCTCTAAAAGATTGGAGGATGGTAAGGAGCAGGGGAGGGAAGGAAGAGGGAGACTGGAATAGAATACCTGGAATCATTTTACTTTAAAATAAAACAATTTTGAAGAGATAGTTAAGATAGTTATATACTTGATAAAATGGACAAATACCCTGAGAATTCAAATGTTATTTCTATGCATATTTAGTTGCTCACATTTGTAAACCTAAAGCCAAAATACACAGGCTACCATCATGTTTTCCATCAACCTTAAAGAACTGCTTTGAAGTGGCTCATAGCTGCCATATTGTTAATTAATTAATAATGGTAAATTTACAAATCGAATCTATTAGTTAAGACACTCTTAAGGTGCATTACTGAAAGTTGGAACTAGTCTCCTTAATTTTCTTCTGGATTACTTATGTTTACTCCTCTTGCAAGCCTCCCCATATTACAATTCTCTGCTAGGTAATTGTTCTTAAATGTATTTTTTTCTTTTGCATTCTGAGGTTGTAGTTTTTACCTTTCTGTTACTTTTGTGCTACACCTAAATAATATGTGGAACGTGGCTTTTGTTAAATAAACTTCCCTCTACCCTGAACCACAGCCCAACAGAGAGAAGGTAAATTCTGCCTACAGATCAAGAGAAAGGGCTTCTGAGGGAAAATTGCTGACCCACCCTCTCCTCCACCTGCAGATAGTTAAAGGAAACCTGAAAAAGACCTTGCAAATGTCCGAAGAAACCACAGTGGCTCTCCAAATCTGCATTCGCAGACTGTGGTGTGAGCTGGTGCTACGCTGGTCAACTGCACCCCTCTAGACTGAGAGAATTAAACACTCCTGTCTTCCAAAGGAATGACATTCCCTGAAAGAATACTGAAAAATACCCTTGTTTTTCTTAATTTGCTCTCCCTGTCTCAGCAGTCCTATTTGCCAAGAAAATTGAGTCCTGCAAAATTGGTGAAGTTTTGCCATGTTGCCGGTAATGAAAGGCATGTGGAAAATTCTGAACCCAGCTAGAAACCACAGCAGAAGGAAAGTTCATTTTTCCCTATGTCAAAGTTCAGGGAAAGGCAACCCAGTCCTCTAAATGATTTCAGATCTACAGTGTGAGGTTTAAAAAGAGGGCTTAAACCAATTTTAGATTTTTACAAGGTGTTTTTCTCCTCCTGCTAAAGTATTTGATTTTATTGGAGGAAGTGTTCAGAACCCTCTGGGAGAAAGCTCAGGGATGGGGAAAACTTCCTAAGCCCCAAGGGGTCTCAAGAGCCCTGAGAGCTTCTTGGCTGGCCGTGGCTTCTCCAGGAACAATAAATCCTCCAGGATCTTCAGGTTCCTATCCCAAAGCTCCACATTACCAATCTTCCTAAGCACTAGTCCCTCTCAGTTTTCCTCACTCTCCCTCTCTCCTCTTCATCCACACTCCATCTTTGTGAAAAAGCCATTTGTAAGGGAAACACATTCATGTGCCCATTTGATCAGACAAGAACCTGTTAACTCCCACAAACACAAAATTTCCTTCACTATCAGTTTTGTTTCTGGTTATCTTATCGAATTTTGGGGAGAAAAAAAAATACCAGAGAGATAACGTGTATCTCACATCTGAATGATCTCCTATTTAACCAGCAACTAACAATCATCCGACATTAATTTATACGGTTTGTGCAAATACCTAAGCTATTTAAAAGGCTGCTCTGGGTCGTGTGTGGCAGGGAACATCTATCTGGTGAATAGGCAGTGTCACACGGTAGCATGCTCCCTTGTCAAGGCCGATTGTGTTTTAGGCAAACATTTGCGCAAACATAAAGGCAAAGGTCAAGGACTGTTCAGTCCCAGTATGTGCTAATTCACCTAGCGAACCAATGGGGCAAAAGTTGCATTTTATGTGCTCGCCCCCGCCAGACCCAGGCGCAGGAGTCGCTCCAGCTACTGAACAAAATCGCCTCGAACAGCTGCCTTGTCAATTTCTCCAGGCTTCCTCAGAAATACAACTGGCAAAGACGTGTTTGCCAACATCTGGATAAGCTCTGCCCAACCTCTGGGGCAGCACGTGTTTATTCCATGGTTCTGGGTAACAAAAAGCTAGTAATAACAAATAAAACCTGGTTTGCAACAGTTGCTTCCAGGTTGCCGTTTAAATACTTAAATGAAAGACCACTGGGCACTGGCATCTGAATATCCATGCCATGCAGGCCAACAACATTATCCAAACCACAGAACAGAATCCCAAAGCCGCGGGTTAATGGCAGGAAAGTGCCTATAGCTATTTATTATAACACATGTCTGTGAAAATGTGCGCGCGCGCACTGGGAGCTGAGTTTCGGGTTTCTCTGCGTTACTTTCCTACATTGAGCGAACACAGGGCATGGCTTTCTGGTAAAATATGCCTCCCATACTACACCATCTCCCACAGATCACGCCTAGTTATTTCCCCAGCCTCCGAAAAAAAATACAAATGATTTCGAGTGTATGTCAACATGAGCAACTCAGAAGTGGAATATTTTTAGGGTTAAACAAACTCGCGCACGCTCCAACCCGTAGGGTTTACTTTGCATCAATAATCATCTGGCGAGAACCAATGGCTGAGTTTTTCCAAATCGTGCATTTCAGGGAAGAGTTTTTTTCCCTAATAAACTCCAGAGTCGCAGCTGTGCGCGTCCACAGGAAAGTAGTCTACACGTGCAAAATTCATTCCTCAGAGTCAGGCGAGCCACCGGCTCAGCTGCGGCGCGGCGCCGCACCGCGCTCGCCTGGGGCTAGACAGTCCGGGACTTGTTGCCTCTGCCGCCCGAGCGGAGCTCTCCAAACCTGGGCCGCTCGGGGTTTGCGGGCCTCTGGAACTACGATGACAGGGCTCGAGGAGAAAGTGCCTCCCTGTGAAACACCCACAAAACCAGAGCAAAGTCGCAGGAGGCAGTCATCCTAGGAGGGAGCTTGGAGTTACTTTCTCGTCTCTTAAAAACAACAGGAAAACTCCCCCCAAAGTGCATTTTCACTGTTCCAAAACCAAAGAGAAAACAAAAGAAAATGTAACTTACCCCGACCTGCCACAATACTACATTTTGAGCGTCCTTTTAATACTTTGATTCTTCTTTTAGTGCTGCAGCCTTTTCTTTCCTCTTGCCAGAAACCAATTTTCAAACTAGCTGCTGTTAAAAAACAAAACAAAACAAAAAAACACTAAAACAAAAATAAAATAAAACCAGTTTTCACTTTTCTTATATTTTGCCAGCTAGAATCTGCCTCAAATACTTCTTACTTCTTTCTTTACCAAAATTCCCTAAACAGCACCTGGGCAGCCTCACAAGGCTTAAAAAAGTTTATGTGGTTTGTGTGAACAAATGTGCTAGTGTGTGGGTGAGTGTGTGTGTGTGTGCGCGCGGGTGTGGGTAGTTAGTTGCTTTTAAAAAGACATCGTTGTCCTCCAGAGTAATAAAAGTGTGGCCCCCATCTTTGGGTGTGGGGATTTTACATGCACCTCTCATTTCAGTTAACTTTTTTCGAGCTGAGAAAAGCTGCTAGCTTACTTTCGGGAGACTTTGCTCGTTATTCATCTGTTTAGTCGCCTCAGAGGCACAAAAGCGGATCCGCGGCGTTATGAAAAATGGCCTGGGCGCGGAGAATGTCACAGTGGTCGGCGTATTATTTTAGCCTTCTTAAAAAAAAAAAAAACTCAGGGAAAGTTTGCTTTTGATGAATTCAATAAAAGCAAAGCTGCAACGGAAGAGATTTTCAGCTAAAATCATACAGCATGGGGCAGAGCTTAAAACAGCCAGATGGCCTAAGGTAGAAGGATCCTCTCGGTTTCAAAACCCAGATCTAGAATTCCACTGGCTGAGCCTCTTAGTTTATTTAATCCCGAGTGTATCTTTTATTATTATTTTTCTTCAATTGATTTCCCCGCTCTTTTTTCCACCTTACTTTTGGTCCTCCACCCCCAGAAGGTGCTAGTGAAACCCCATCTTGGGATTTACAGAAGACACTTTTCAATCTCCCCCTTGATAGTAGAGTTAAACTTTCCCGCGGGCAAAGCCTGGAGCGAAGCTAATTCTGGAGGCGGTAGGCGGTCTCATTGCAAGCCACCATCTGCTCTAGGTTCAAATCCTGCAGCATTTGACAGCTCACAGCACCTGAGGTTTTTGAATATAAGGACAAATGTGTTCATTCCAACTCTTCCCACCCCACCCCCCACCACAAACGCGGAAAACCAGAAAAACTCGGCTCATCTCTCAGCCTTGTAAGGTCTTGGATCACCCCCCTCCCACCTTGTACTCTGAACCGCAGAGCATTGTATTCCTGGTAAATTTATCAGCATCTCCCCCCATAATTTTCTTAGGGGTGAGAGACACACCAACTGAGGTGTCCACAGTGGCTCCTCCAACTTTAGAATAGGGACTATTAAATTAATAGCATTCTATTTGAGCATATTCTTGGTCGAATGCTGGCCAAGCAGAAAAATGTGGGGAGAGGATGAGGTGAGGTGGGGAATTGGAAATTTACTTTGAAAGTCCAAAGGAAGACTAGACTTGGCACCTGGGCCCTTTCCTCTGTATATAGGGTGGGGTGTCTGAAGCCACCCATGATACCACCCCTCAGTGCCATCCCTGACAGAATTTAGCTGGGTCTTGGGGTTTGCCTGCCACCTCTAGGAAGGCCTCCGGATGAACTCCACCCTAGTCTGACTGCAGCTCTCCAGGCTGAGAAACCAAGTGTGGCAAGAAGCAGGTTTTCACAAGAATTTGGTGATCCCTCCCCCACCTCAGAGTCCAGAAGACCACTTCTCCCCAATTGCAGGGGTTTTGGAGCATTGTGGAGGTAGGTGGGCAGAAACATGCAAGAAAGAGAGGGTTAGCACTGGGCATATATTGGCTTTCAAGAATCTACCCAGAGAAAGGGGAGGCAATCACTGAACTGGATTATCTGAGCTCCAGCCTTCCCACTAAAGACAGGCTATCCAAGGAGAGAGAACAATTGACCCCTTGGCTGTTCACTGCTCCAAGTATCAGCTCTGCCACTTCTGGCTAAGTGACCCAGAACGAAGTTCTTTAACCACTACCTCAACCCTTTGTTTTCTCATCTGTAAAATGGGTACAAAATAGAATCTGTTTCAAATGGGTTTTTATTTTTTGAATAGGACTGTGAGTGCAAAATGCCTCTAGAATGTGCACAATAAATACTGACTGATGTGTTGTGGGCGTTACAGCTGTTGTTGTTTTGATTGTAAATGCTAATGTAAGATTTGCCGCGGTGGAAACACAGGCTCCTAACAGCCATTCCCTGGACCCATGCCCTCACTCTACGGTGAGGACGCAGATCCGAAAGCGTCCAGACTTGAGCTCTGGGACCCGGTCAGAGACCGCTACTATTCCCGGATCGAACCCACCACCTGAAAGGCTCAGTCAGACTGCGCCACCTTGGCCCCAGTCGGGGTCTGGGTGCCTCCCTCCTTTCCCTACACCGGGCTGCAGAGCCCTAGGTACTTCTGGAAGACCTGAGGATATCCCAAACCCTGGTCCCTCAAAAATGCCCAGGGACTGAAAGAAGCCTTCAAAGCTGAGTTGCAAAAAACCTTTTGGAAAAGATGAGGCGCTCACTTTTCTACTTTTGGGGAGGAAACTAAAAACAACTCGGGGTGGGGAACGGGAGAAGACGCTGAGGCTGCTGAGAGGATCCAGGCAGCGCACCCAGCGCATCCCTGGTTCACACCTCGAGTCTTTCCCGCGCTAGAATTTTTTGCAGAGGATGCCGGGAGGAAACGTCTTCTCCCCGGGGTATGGCTGGGGCTAAGCGGGGTGGCGGGAGTTGGGGAAAGGGGTTAGTCTCTAAGTGGTAGTCCCGCTCCTCCCTCCCAATGCCTGGTTGCTCCCAGGCCCCGGGAGAAGGACGCACAGCAGCAGCTTGGAACGCGAGACACACCTCTAAAATACACTGCCAACATTGACCCCATATTGTAGAACAAACAAGCTAAAAACTCACAAGACGAGGGGCCGGTCCACTTCGACCAGCGCTTAGTGACACATATAGAAGAAATCCTTTGACTGCCGCTTGGAGTTCCCCATTTATTTGTGATGTTTGAAGTGCAGGTTGGTCTCTACCAGGAGTCAGTGAGGACTAGACTTCCTGTCAATGTTTTTGCTTACCTTGACCGCCACAACGACTCTCAGGGCATCTCGCGCCTCAGACTCAAAATGGAACCTCGCGTGGCACCCAAGTTAGAAGCGAAGCAGGTACCTCGCATCTTCAAGAGAAGGGGGTACCAAAAGTCCACTTGGGCCCTTGGACTCTCGAGCTTGCCAGGAAAGCTAGGGAAAAGGGCTGCTAGCTTAGGGTGCAGGCGGTCCCTCCACCGCCCCCTCCACCGCCGCTGCAAGGGCTCCTGCCCGTGCGGGAGGTGACAGCATTCCCAAGCGCGTGTCACCTGGAAAATTTACACCCTGAAGAATGGAGATGGGATGGAGAGGAATTCCCTGACAGAAGTTCGTGCCCTGGTCGTTCATAAATAGAGAAATTAGATTGGGGTTTACCCGAAGGTTTCTGTACTTTAACCTCAGAAAAATAAACTGCCTGTGGCCGACAGATGTGTGAGGGAGTGGGGTGGTGCTGATTTAAATATCCGTCGTAACGGACCCGGACCTACTGAGCTAAAGACTTCTTGCGATTAATGCATGGGCTTTGCTGTGTGATTTACAATTTTAATGAAACTACTGGGGACTCTGCCCACTCAAATTCATGACCAACGCGGACATGATGAATTGTGGGCTGTCCAAAGCACTTGCTTCGCCTCAGGTTTTGCGGCATCCTATGCGGACAACTCGGTTGGGCCCCAAAAGTTTGCTCAGGACAAATCCCACTTCAGTTCCCAAGCTGCCATCTCCCTTAGTTCTCACTTATTCGTGGCTTTCTGACTTGGGCAGTATCAATCGAAAGGAACTTGGGCGTTGGGTGGCTGACATTCCTGCTTGAGGTGAGGTTCTAGCATTAATTGTCCCAATAAATTGAGATATACTGTGCATAATGCAATGGAGCAATATGGTTATAGTCCACGTGTATGACTTAATTAAGCTATTTGCAGCTTGATGTTGCAAGTCAACGGGTGTGCAAGTGGATTAACAATTGCTGGCTCCCTTATCCTCAGGATGGCGCATAATTACTTTACTAGCGGTACATATCAATTTTTGATGATTACAGAAGCCATGCTTGCTTCACCAAGAAGCCGCTTAATAACTCTCCATTGTGTATTAAAAAAGTAGTGTTTGGAAATATTTTGAAGTCACTCCCAATATTTTTATAGGTTCTGGATGTAGTTTTAATGGGTGGCCGTTTTATTCCTGATGTATTTTTCATAAAGGGGCAAATGTTAAACCTGAGTCAATGCTCAGGGATGTAATGGGAGTCACCCTCTTGCCTTCCACCCAGCAAATGCCTGTGCCTATGCTCTAAGCCAGATTGGCAGAACATGAGGCAATAAACCCATATAAAGGTTTGCAGGGGGGCAACCACCTCTAAAATTATCTGTCTGGCCATACCTCCCTCTCTCTTTCTCTCTCTCTCTCTCTCACAAACACACACACACACACACACAGACCTCCTTCCACTTAAAGATAATTAAGAAGGATAATTAAGAATTGTCCCATCCTTCCAGCACCACTTTCCCACCTCCACCAACACCACAATGTCCCAAATGGGCAAGGCTTAGGAAAGCAAGGCGTCTGGTGGCCCGGCAGGGTAGTGTGTACTAACATGGGTTGATGAGATTTGCAAGAGGGCTAATAAAATTACCCAACCTGATCACAGAGACATTGACATTTCTACTTCCTGGGCCGCTTGCCCTTTGTTTAGAGTCAGATGGAACCAAAGCCCTAGCTCACTTCTACCCTGGCTGGGGATGGGTGGAGATGGTGTGCATTTGTTTCATATGATTTACTGTTTGAATCTTAAGTCAAGGTTGATCGTTTGACCTCTGTGGATAGAACTAAATTCATCACCTATAATTTTATTAAAAAGCCCAGTGGCCATCAATCATAATGAGAGCATGGGGAGCCAACATTTTCCAGGAAAACTTATCAACTTCATGGGCACATGGTGCTTCCATCATCCCTTTCCAGTCCTGTGCTAAGCAGCCACATAACTAGTTTCCTCTGAGGATCCAGGGTCAATGCAGCACCCAGTGGGTGGTGGCATTTGGGGAAGGATTTATTTTCTTTCTTTCTTTCTATCTTCCTTTCTTTCTTTCTTTCTTTCTTTTTCTTTCTTTCTATCTCTGGAATCAGAGCTGAGTGAGTTGGTGTCCATTTCCTGATTTTTGACCAAGTTCTAAATTAGCTCCCTACCTTTGGACTCAAAAGATGGTTTGGCAAACTTTTTTGTCCCAGCCTTAATACAAAGGAAATTCATAAAATTCTAAAAATCAGGATCAAGGCTGCTGTCCTCTGTTTTTAACAGTGCTGCTGTAAATCACTGTGAGATTGCAGTATATCTCAGCCTGCACATATGTCAGAGTATCCATGTTATTGCCTGCTGGTAAAATAAATACAACAGCAGTCTTATTAAAGAATTTAAGATGGGTAAAAATTTCCAGTGTTTTTTTAAAACCCAACTCAACATTAATTCTTTAAAACTAAGGTTGCAGAGTCCCCATTTTGTAGGTTTCCTGATCAAAGTCGATTTGTTCTTGTACCTGAAGCAGGTGATGTTTCTTCAGAGACATCTGAATGACAGCGGGAGCGAAGGACAAATCTAATAAAGCCTAATAAAGCGTGAGCGTCAAAATGTCATTAAACTTATAAAGATGAGATTCAAAATCACCAAAAAGGTAAATGTCTTCATTAGTCTGATCTCTGAAGACTGTCGAACATTTCATTAATTTATAATTTATGATTGTTTGACAAATATTGAAAAGTATGTAAATATGAGTGGGATAATGTCTTTTCTGCGGGAGATGAGGAAATGACCCAAACTGTACGTGCCTGCAAGATTACACACAGGACCCAGCTCTCTGTTATCAAACTGTGCCGCCCCTTTAGCCAACATATTGTGCAAGTGACAAGTGAAATAGTGCAGATAAACCAATGGTTTAAAACGTAATAAAGACAACAGCCATTTGCATTTTTTACATTTTATTACAAAGGTAATTTACTATGACACATTTCTGAATGTAATTTATGAAAACATGTTAAAGCAATTACATCGTGTATACAGCCCTCAGAGCTACAAAATTCAGATAAATAATAATATTATAGATCTTTAGAGACTTTCACTACTGAAAACATATCATAAAGGGAATCCTTTATTTTAAAAACGGGTTGTACAGGGGAAAATAATGGCATTAAAATTTAAACTTAAGAATAAAGTCTTGAAGAATAGAAAGTAAATGAGTAATATTCTTTGTTGGAATTACAAAATTAAATCTTCCTGATGACAATTTGCTTATTTTGCGGGTTTGCTATCAACAATTTTTTTTTCTTTCATGGAGTCAATGTTAGGAGCAAAGTATTAAAGGCTTCTTGGGAGGAAGATACAAGAGGAATGTATGTTTCCTTTTTCAAATTTTTGAGCCCATTCCTTCTATTTCTCTTTCCTAAAGCACAGCACTGTGCCAGTTTTGAAAAGTAAAAGAAAAGTATATTCTCTGATGGTCAGTATTCTCTGAACAAATCATTCAAGCACATCAGCCTGTCAGGAGCTATCAAAAGGGGGGAAAATTCCATGAGGGAAGAAAAGTTTACATAATAAAACAGAAAATAAACTAGGGACATTTCATTCTTCCTCCCACTCCCCAGATACTATACAATAATTTATATTGTAGTGGCTCCATAATATGTTCTAAAACTAGGGGTGCATGATTAGATACTATTGATTCAGACTCTAACTATTCTTATCAACTTTTTTTTTTTGGAAGGGGAGAATCTTCCTTCCTTCTGTATTTATAGGTACAACACTTTCCTTAAACATTTTAGCTTTAAAAATCAGTTATACTGCAAGCCTGAAGTGGGCCCTTTTCCTGCCTATGGGGGAACGACCTGAGTTAATTCCACAATCTTGAGACAATCTGCAAGGTCTGCTATAGCTTTACCTGAAATATCCCCTACGGAATGTTACCTGAAGTGACAGACTTAGCCGCAACCCCCCTCCCAGCTGTATTAAAGCTCTTGAACCTAAGAAAACAGGTCCTACACTCAACTCATATCCTCATTATGTGGCATCCGGAGCATGTAATAGTTGCGCTTGGGTCTTCTCTTTTAGTTGGGTGTTCTAGGATCCCACAATAACTGGCCCCCTTAGCTTCACTCTCCTCCCAAGTTCCAACACCCAGCACCCTCAAATGAAAGTGTGGATGCAGAGGCACTGGGGCCTTTGAAACGTGCCCATAGAGTCCCATTCAGCTACCAAAGGTGGGCCATCGTGAAAGGTGGGCCATGGCTGTATTCAGCTGACCAACTATTTCTCTTGAGCAGTGGGCAGGTGAGTTCCGGCATTTCCGAAGTCCCTGCCATGAACGCCTGCTCTACCCCATCTCCTGCTAGACACTTGGCAACCGAACTGGCCACGCTGCTGACGCTCCTATCACGCTCAGGGGAAGCTAGCGCCCCTCTCCCACCAAGGATCCGGCAAGTCGGCGTTGCTGGCGGCAGACAGGCAGTTGGGGAGGGAAGGTTAGCTCCGGGACACGATCACTGATCCCTTCATCGCCTTTTATCGGCTAGGGTTGCCCTTCTACCTTGCATTAGAGCCGATTCTCACTTTACCACCAGGAATTGCTCCCACCACCGATCCCTAGTCTAGCCAAGGCCTGGGCCTATGTCTGGGAGCCCCTGGCCCTAGTCCGGTCTTAAAGCTCCCGCATTACCCTCTAGAGCTCAGATGGGCAAGGGGGTGGGTTGTGAGTTAGTTTTAACCGAGGTTAAGTCAGTCCTCGGCTCCAGCCTTTGTCTCTCTTGGAATGTTTAGGGGCTGCATATGCTTTTGTGTTGCAAACAGCAAGCAGGGTCCCCAGGAGTCCCTGACCTGGCGCCTCTGCTGGAGCGCGGTTTCCCTGGACAACTGTGGCTGGGCGGGCCTCCTGGCGGTGATCTTGCTCAGGCACGCTGCCACGCGCACACGGGTGCCAGCGCAAACACGCAGCGCCCTGCGCACATAAAAAGAAAAGTTCCCTCTTTCTTTAAAAAGGAAGAGGAAAAAGAAAAAGAAGAAAGACCAACAATCGATTTAAAAATGAGTTTCCCAGATAGTAAACGACATGTATTCGTCCACTACTAGAAGGGGGCAATGTAGTGGGGGAGGGGGTTCAGTAAAGAGAGAGGAGAAGAGAGAAAAAAAAGATACCTGCTGATGTGTCAACTCCAATGGGCAAGCAATCTCCTAATAACGAATGAAACAATGAAAGGGCTGCATTGTTTCTTATTAAGCTTTCCGTACATGACCCCGTTTATACCTGCATGTCCCTGTTTTAATGACTTATGGTATATGCAAAAACAAACTTTCCCCCGGTGTTTTTTTTCCCCCCTTCTTCTCCTCTGCTTGTCAAGCTTTTCTTTTCAAACAGTCAGATGATTTTAAAAGAAGGCAAAGGAGAGGAAGAAAAAAACCTTCACCACCATCACCACCCAAGAAATGATAAATAGCGTCGCATAGCTAATCGCTGGAGGGCGCGTTTACCAATTCATAATCATTTATTCTTGTTGATGTATGGCTCTTACTCCTAAATCTGAAAAGCTTCTATTTGAAGGTGTAAATAGCTTTTTTTTTCTTTCCTGCAGTAAACCTTCCTGCATTAGCAGTGATTGATCTCATGTACAATTCGTCCCAGAGTGCTATTTTACAGGGGGAACACTAGCTTTTGGAGATTAACTGGGGAGTCTGTTACATATTAATGAAGCCGGGAGATATACTAACGTTTTGGTAATTTAGTTATTTGTGTCTATAGCTATCGTCGTTATTTTCTTTTAGACCCCTGCGGTTGCTATCCATCGAATTAAAAAGTGGTCCTTAGAATTATTTTTTTTTCCACTGGCAACTAAACGCCATTTAATGTGAAAAACAAATGTTGACTTCTCTCTTGAAGGAAGTGTGTTTCTTGGCAAGACATCAAAGTGTTTTAAACTGTATTAGTGTGTTATGTTAGTTTTCTTACCCGGAGCCTGTGCGAAGGTATTATAATAACTAATGGGAGGAAGAAAACAGAAATCTTGCCTGCCTTTATCCTACAAAAATTATTTGATCTTCTAAGATAAAGGGAGAAGGTTAAAACTCTAGAAGAAGCGTGTTCTTGGGAAGAGGTTCCCCAAAACATTTGGAAATCCAAACTGAATCAATGTTGGGAGAGAGGTTGGGGGAGGAGGAGAAGAGGATGCTCATTGATTTGCAACCTGATAATTAATATCCCACCAAATGAGACATCAAAGTCTTTAATGCCCGTGTGTTCCTGGAGACAGACTTTGAGTGAATTCCTATCCCAAATAAAAACCACATCCAGCAAGGAGGTTGCTTCACGGCCCAGGATAAAATGGCACTAATACTGTTTTCCTGTAGGATTTTTATGTGGAAGGAGTGTTTCTAAAATGTTGTCTGGCTTCCCACAAAAGATATGGGATGGGGGGAGGTATCTGCGGGCAGGAAGCCTCTCCAGACGGTCCCCCAACTTCCCAAGGTCTGTGGAGAACCCAGGACTACCGCCGGCGGATTGAGGGCTTGAGGGGAGGAAGGAAGAAAAGTGTTTGCAAAACGCCACTGTGGTTAGAATGGCGTGAGCGCCCGCACCTGCCTTATGTAAGAAAGGTGGATCACTCATTTCCACTACCCACGGAGTGCAGGAACTGCCTGCTGAGTTTAGGAGAGCCCAGGGAATCTGCATCGTATCCCTGAGGGGCACATCAGCCCCTAGGTCCCTAGCATATGAATCTTAGCCCCACCGCCCTTTTGACCGCCCACCCCACACTATATCTCCCACCCTCAAGAAAGGGAGGTCCCTTTACATTCCCCACCTGAAGCCTCTGTCACCTCCCTCCTCCCAGAAGCCCGGATCTGGAGCGCTGGAGGACTGGGGCCTTCCAGCCCAGTGTTCGTTGAGAGAGCAACTTTAAGAACCCACAACCTTTCCAGAGCCGCGAAACGCTGAAGCGTGATAGCGCCAGTTGGCCGGGGCGCGCCCCTTTTGTTTTCGGGGGGCGATTTATGTTCTTTATAAAAATGTGGTTTGGGAAAAATAGAAAGGGCCTTGAAAACGTTGTTACAATGAAAAAGGGACAAATTAGAAGACATTTTCCCTGATCAAAGGCGAGAGAGAGAGCGCGCGCATGGGCATTCACAAAGCTTGACTTATTCACTCCCCTCCTTTGCAAGCCAGGGCAACAAGCGTGTCCCCCATTGACAAGGAGCCCTATTCAGACTGCAGGTGCGAAGTGGGCCGGCGTGCCCGGCCACATTATGTCAAGGTTGTTGGAGATTAGTGTTCGGCCTTAATAACTAAAGCGCTTGATTTACATTGGAAAAAAGCCCCCTCAGCCGTGAAAACAAAATCGTTGAACGCGTGATCATTGCGAGGGCGGCTGATATCCTAATACTGGTATTGTTCTCCGCGGGGCCAGGCGCCCCTGGTCTCCTCAGGAAGGGCAAGGACCGGTCTGCTGGTTGTTGACCAGGTCCCCAATCACACACTCTTTTTGGGGTCTGGGAAGAAAAGGTGATGTATGGAAGTTTTATTAGAGCCTGAGCAAGACAGAATGGGGACTCCCCTGAGAGTCCATATCTGAAATCCAGACTTTGGCACACCCTGAGATAGAGAATAGTGGGGGCTCCTTGGCCTTGACAGGTCTAACAGTTGCTTGTTCCAAGCCTGGGGTGGCAGCAGCTTAACTATGGTGGAAAATCTGGGGAACTTGTCTTGAAGTGTTGTGGGTAAGAACAGTTTTACTCACAGGTGAAGAATATTTGGTGGTAACTGAGGAGTTGAAAGAACTTACAAAGGGCTAAGGCATTCTCTCTGAGTTGTGTTGCTTACAAGATGACTATGGAGTGTTCAGGCCAAATTTGTTTCCTTCAAAAAGAGCCTACTTCAGAAAAACCCAGAATAATCTGCAGCCCATGCCTGGGTTTCTTTGCACTGCTCCTGTTTTGTTTCCCCAAGAATGGGGGAGGGACCACCTTGGCCTTGGTTGTACAAGTCCCCATGCACCTATTTCAGGGCAGATTCCATTCCCCTATCCATTCTCTGTGCCTCCCAGACATCTCCATCCCCCACCCATTAGAAGGGATCCAGAGATCTGTAGTTGGGGCCGAATAGCAGGCATTTCAATATGGATATGTATCCATTCTAACTGCAAAATCTTTTGTGGAAGTCAAGCTACTTACGGCAATTTCCATAAGATCTGTCCTAGAAGAAAAGGTTCTGTGGGGACAAGGTGAGAAAGCTGTTAACTATTGTCTGGCCCTGAAAAGGTCGTAAGTCAGCGTCTCAGTAGCTGACCTGTCAGGGGAAGGTATAAAGGCTTTATTCATGCAGTCCTGCAATGTTCTCAGCTCTCACAAAAGTGTTTTTATGATTCGATTTTCTTACCTCTTTTCTTAATTAAAAAGCTGAACCATTAGAATAGCACCTGCATCGGGTCCTAACGGTGCCTGCATACTAATTCCAGAGTCTTTACAGCTAGTAATTATAACATAAAATCAGCGATTGAATAAAACAGAAGGATTTTGCTCCCAAAGCCCTGCTAATCCTCTTTTAAAAGGGTCTGGTGAAATAATTCAGAACAGTTTCCGGAAGTTGGATTACCACTCCTTTTTTAAACTTTTTACAATGAAATGATATTTCACACTTAAAGGAGGCTGTTTTTCTACAACAGTTTTTTGTTGCATTTTTTAAAAAGAAAGTTGGGCAGCTTTTTTGGACAATAGAAAGCATTTCACTATGAATTCCTTACTCCCTAAATGCAGTGGCAGAAAATATAGGGAAAAGTTTACGGCATGTTCGAAACACTTAAATTTTCTCAGGTGAAAGTGGCTGCAGTGTGATTAGGAATTGCTTATGTGCATCTGGCAACTCTCCACTTCTCCCAGAGGAAATAGCAAATATGGGGGGGAGCAGATGCCTATTTTTCATAGCTTACAAATATGAATATTTCAGGCAAAAGACTTTTCACCAAGATGTTGGGTGTAATTTTTTAATGCTTAATTAATACATTGATGAGAGCAAAAGCTAGAGGCCTCTGTTAAACCCTGAGCAAGACCTTACAGTGGCAGAAACCATGGACCTTGAGTTGTATGCAGTTTCCTTCTAGTTTTGGCAAAAAACACCACCCTCACCTGACTAATCTGATCTTGCATGGGCCGGTCTTCAGTCACCAACAAGAGAAAACTGGATCAACTTCTGATATTCTATATAAATCATCCAATCATCCAATCATCCAATGGTGGCGGTGGATTATATTTCCTTCTTTTTGCAATTATTCTACAACTACATGGCACAGCCAGAATCATAATTACCTAATCCTGGTTTATTCCCTCTGCAAACATTTCTCAAGGTTGTTCATCCCTTGTGAGGTTTAGAACAATGTACAGCTCTACTCACCTTGCTTTGAATTGATTGCCCTGTATTTTGGCTCATGCAGAGTTTATACTGGCTCTAAAGGAGAAAAAAAAAATGCAGGACAAGTTTCAAAGTGCATCTTCCTGGTCATATTTTCATTAGACTCACTTGTATCCTAAGGCATTTTTTCCTCTTGTCTTTGAATGTTTGCAAAGCCACTGAATGATTCAGGGGTAAAACCCAAGACCTCCCCTAATTGCCTACAGAATTTTCTTTTTTCCTGAATGACTTTGGGATCTGCACTTGATAGTGTCCCTAGAAAGTTCCTGCTCATTGGAGATGTTTCCTCATTGGATATATTTGGGTAAAAAGGCAGAGGTGTCCTGATGCCCAAACTAGTGGAGTATTTTATTGTGGAATCTCTGGTCACTTGTTGACCAAGCTGTTACTAATTTGCCCAGAATGAGGATTTAGTAAGAGAAAACCATGATTGTATAAAAGGTCCTGATGCCTTCCGGGGAAGAAGGTACTTTTCTGTGACTTTTGCCCAAAGGCCCTGTCCTGGGCCTCCGAGCTGCCTGCACTTGATCCCCATTCGCATTTTCCCGCCCTCCACACTTGATTCTTGAAAAGCTCGACAAGGGACTCACAATAAACCGCAAAGACTTATGACAAAAATAAATCAACATTGGGGCCGCTGGGCCGTGGAGTTTACTGCAATGCCAGAGTCTTAACAAGTCATAGGGGTGATATTAAGGCGATTGGTTTCTTCAGCTTCGTTCCTCACCAAAATAAACTCGATTCCCTCTCATTTTTCTTGGGCCTTTAAGAAATAATTTACATCTCTGCCTGAATGCCTGGGTGCACCGGACTCCAGAACCCCCAGAGAACATAAACTCATGTGACATCAGGATCCTCACATATCCTCCTGGCTGCCTGAGGGAGGCGCACACTGCCTCCTTCCAAGGAGGTCCCTGAGGGTGCCACATTTTCTAGGAGGGACTGGACAGAGTCATTGGATTCAATCAAAAGCTGAAAGATGGAGTAGCAAGAAAGTAATAGCAATAGCAACTAGCTCTTAACAGGTAAGTTCTAAATGTTTAAAGAAGTATCTTACTTAATGCTCAAAACAAACTTACGAAGGAGGTTTGTTTCAATTTTATTTTACAGAGGAGGAAACTGAAGCACAGGGAGATTTCATCACTTATCCAGGGGCACAGGGGCAGTAGGTGGGCAAGCCAGGCAGGCCAGCTCCTCCTAACTAAGGTCTTTCCACCACACCTGTAGTTTTTACCTGGTGCTTTAATTCAGAATAGTGAAGAAGAGAGGGGGTTGGGAGTGGGGATAGGGGGCTCACTAGAAGGCTAATGCCCCCCAAGACTTCCCTGGGCACTACCACTGAGGGGCAAGAGGTGGATAACTTCTCCTGAGAACAAGTGAGGTGATTCTAGGGTGAGGTTAGCCATGGGCACTTGGAGACCAGTAAATTCAACCCTCTGTCAAAGGTTACACCATTCAACTCTGCCAAAAAAATAGAACCTTGATCTTGGACTTCCCAGTCTCTAGGACTGTGAAAAATAAATTTATATTGTTTATAAGCTAAAATAATAGTAATAATAATAATGACTCAAAGAAGTCCGAGCTCTCCTAGTGGCTGGGACTCTGAGATGTCCCAGAACACTTCCTATTTCCTCTTCCCCTACTCTCTTGATTCCTCCGCCCCAACTGGGACTTTAAAGGTTCAAAGACAGATCTTTTCTTCTCCAAAACCCCAGGGAGGGATGCCAAGGACAGCCGACCCTCCGCACGCTCTCTTTTCTCTCTATTCTCGGGAATGGTTCAGGCCGCGACTCCTGGGTGCTTTCCTGGGCGGTGTGGGGGAAGCGCAGCTGTAAGGACTCCAGCCATCAGGAATGAGCAGAGAGCCCAGAGCCCCGGAAGAGCCCTGACTGGGAGTGCCGAGTTCATTCCTAATCTCCACTTGCTCCCCACTGCAATACTTCTGTCGGTGAAAGGACTTTAAGGAGTGCTCTCTCTCAAGGAAGCCGGGTCAAGGAGACTGAAGCCACAGGAAAGGCCCTTCTAACCTGTCCCTGAGCTGGGGTAGGGGACCCTTCCACAACAAGGACGGGAGGGGGCGCTAATTTCAGTGCCAATGTCCTTGGACCTCCGCTCTCCGTGATCCCACCGACTCAGACAGGTCTTGGTCTCCCCTTGTGGTCTCCTCTTTTACACCCGCGCGTCACTCTCGCGCCTTTGAGCCCTGGGGTCCTTTCCCCCAATATTTTCTCCAAAACTGCAGTCCTTGCCCTACGAGCTGTCTCTTCAAGGTGTTCTCTAAGGAGACCTAGCATTCCTACCCCAGGATCCACTGTTCTCCCATTCCGTCCAGCAACCCTCCCCAGCCAGATCTACTGAAACCAGCTTCTCAGGAGTTGAAAAAGGGCCAGGCGAATTGCTTTCTGATATAGCGCCCGCGCTAGGCTAGGCGCGGGAGTAAAAGAAGAGACGCAGGCCTCTTTAGGCCCGGTGACAGAAGTGGAGTCGGAAAGTTGGCTCTGTTGATTCGGGAGATTCTGACACATTTGAAGTAAGTTCCCCAGTAGCATGGCCAGATAAGAGTACGCACGCATCTGAAGCTAAAACCCACCAAAAATCCCAGTCGGGGTCCAGGGAAGAGTCATGTGGGGCTGTAGCCTTCCAGTCTCAAGCCTTTGGAGCCTGGAGCTCTGAACAGCCGCTAATCCCCGAGGGATCCAGGATACAACTAGGAAGATCCCTGCGGGCAACTCTGCCTGACACTCCATCAGAGTTTAGCCAGGGCTTAAAGCCAACCGGTCCTTTTACTTTCTTTGTTTTGATTCCCTCCAGCTACCAGGGTTTTATTTGGGAATTCAGAGGTGGTTTGTGGAAAGGTGCATGGTGCCCAGAGAGAGACAAGAGAAGGCAACCTTTCCTGGCAGACACCAAGAGCATTCTTTTACCTTTTTCCCTAATGTAATGTAAATTGGCTGATGATGCCACTATCATTGGAGTGAAATTGGGATGAGGGAGGTCTCTCCCACAATGGCTGATGGCCGCTTTGCTGGGCCCTTCCATTTTGTTGTCCCTAATGATTAGTCCCCAGAGGTGTTTCTGTGAAGCAGTGAGGAAAGACTGAGGAGAGGACTAGAGGCTGCTGGAGGCCCCCCAATCTCTCCCAGGATGAAGAAGCAATAACAGGACACTCAGATTCAAAGGAGGGAGGGAATCATCATGTCATTTATTTCCAAAGAAAATAGTAAAGTGGAGCTCCATGTACACAAAGGCCTTTGGAGGGAAGAAGAATCACAGATTTAATTTCATTTACATTTACATATTTACAACAAGATTAAGCCGTGGCTTTCAACTTTGTTTTTCATTCAACAATCACTTTCAGTCAAATACATTACAACTGTTTTTTCTTTCAAGTTACTTCAAATTTGATGCTAAGGGGACAGATGATAAATCACAAACAGTGTGATTAGAGAGGGTACCATATAGTCTAAGGTTTCATTCAGGCTTTTTCCTGTGTGTGAATTATGAGTACAAAATGTTTGCCTATCTGTATAATTCACATTCATTGCAATCATTACATTTCCCATAAATTAGCAATATAAACAAACATATGGAGACCTCCAGTAAACAAATAAAATCGATATAAGAGACAACATTTTGCAGCAACTATAATAACAGCATGGGTTACAGCTTGGAGAAACTTCTTTACAAACCATTTACTCAGCACACATAGGGTGGGGGGATCAGCACATCCTTGTTTATTTAAACCACCTTTAAAACAACAGGAGGTTTGGGGAAACCTGAACAGGGTGAAAGTTTCTTTCCTGGGCACAATATAAAATGAATAACCGCACATGGGAGTGGGGGGAAGGATGAGCATTTGCATGCATTTTGGGTCACTATGTTGTAGACCAAACTTTCTGGACTCCAGTTGTAAAGATTCTGAAGAAAACAGGAAATTATTAAAATATCTCTCCTTCAAGCCACTCTCCTTCCTATTAATGGAAGAAAGGGCTTGCTGATTGCTGCTAGTGGGAAGAAACACACAATGGGTCTATTTTTAGCAGAAGTGGCTTTGAAGGAGCAGGAAATACTAACAATCACTTGGCTGCAGCCTTTAGTTCCAAGGATCCAGGGGCAAAAATATTGGGATAGCCTCCAAAGGAAGCTCATCTAGGTGACCCAGCTTGGGCTGACTGAGTGCAGGCCAGAGCAGAAGAAGCAGACACCCAATTATGGACTTAGGGTATGTACACTCTGCCTGCACCCTCTGTGCACCCCCTCTGCACCCCATGTTCCAGAGTTTGTGCCAAGGGCCCCCCAACATCTGCACATTTCACCAGTCCAGGCCCTGACCCTGATGTCTAGGCATTGCTTTTGTTTTTTCACTTAGCAAGACTTAGCTCTAAAGTTATCTGTTGGTAGTGTATGTGTATTTTTTTAAAAAAGAAGTTTGATTTTATCTCTTTAGAAACGGTTTGAAACTAACAGGGCAGAGGGAGTTTGACAGAGAGGAGAACAAATCGCTGACAAAGAACCTTTTACGTTTCATCAGCGTTGTTAGGACGACAAGCAAGAATGTCTCAGATAATAACTCCCACTTCAAAGATTTCTCAGCTCAATAGAAAGCGGACCATCCTTTTTATTCAACCACAAGGACTGGCACTAAAGAAGACTCCACTGTTTGATTTTTTTCCATCGTGTTTATTTTTCCTCTATTCACTGGGGTACTTGGATAAAATAAACAACAAGACAATTAAGGGAACATGGACTTCTAACTTTCCTGCCATCTTCCCCACATCCCCTTGGCCTTGGGCTCTTGAGTTCGTGTCCAGGACAAGTCCAGGCCAGAGGGTACCTTGCCCTACCGAGAAACAAGGTGGTGGGGGGCTGCAAGAGACTTCTGGGATAGAGGGGGCAGAAAGGTGGTACTGGGAGCCAGAGTGGAAATATCCCAAGGGCACATTCTGAACTCCCCAGACTTCCTCGGGGTGGCTCCCTTCCCCTCAAGTCCCTATCAAATCCACACCTCTATCCACACCTCAAGATACAGAGAGGCGATTTGCACAAAACCGAACTGGGGATGCTCATTGGTAAAGCTTCTGAGGTTGCCCTAAAACAATTTACTCCTGACCCTGGAGCTTCTTTGGGACGCAGTCAAGATGCACGGAGTCCAGCTCCTCCCTTTCCTGAAAGCGTCCCCTGCGCCAAAACCTCCCACATCAGGGCGCAGGGTGAACCCTTAAATGCGGGCGAGGCAGGTCCTATGGAGGAAGTATATACTGGAGAGCGCAGTGACAGTATTAAATGGCGTAAAAGCAAAGGTCAGCGCAAATGTATCTTAATAGAGTGTCTGCAGTGAAGTGTGCCGCCTTTGAAGCGGCCGCTCCCCGCGCGCATTTCCATGGCGAGCCTAACGCGGCATGCTGATGCACCGTCAAACTCACACTTTCAACCCCAAAACCCAACTCTTTGAACAACCCGAGCTTGATTAGACCTTTCTCCTTTTCTTTCCCCTCTTACAAACCATTTCCTTGCCTTTAGAAACTCGCCATCAAACCCAAATGCGCCCTCTGATCACCGCAGAAAGCAGAAACAAAGGGGGCTGAGCTGCGATTCAAGCGGCCCTTTTCTTCCCTCACATTATTATCCATTTTTATTATGATCGGGAACAAGTGCCCATTCGCGTGGGTTTTGTTTACCGGAAATTAAATGAAAATGATTTAGTCCGCGTCAAACAAAAATATATACTTGTATACACAAGAAAAAAGGCCTGTTAGACGTAAATATTATGTCCTTAATGAAAAGCCTGGACGGGCTCCAGGCTCGGCCTTTCAGAATTTCAGTGCGACTTGCCCATTGCCATAGAAATCCTAACTTACCATGAAGATGCACCGTGGCGAAGAAACACTGCTTTGTGCGCGGGCCCTTTGATGTCCCAGGCTCGAGATGCGGGCGCTCAGCTGCGCGAAGCGAGATTACCTTTCCAGCAACGTGGTGGACATCTGTAACAAGTAAATGAAAAATTAAAGGCGATTAATGGCAGACTAAACATTTTATTTTATTTCATTATTTTGGATTGGAGTAGAAGGCAAAATGGAGAGGAGGCCTAGAAACAGAAAAGAAAAAAAAAGAGTCCAGTTTAAGGTACGGGAACTTTTTTGACATCAGCAGAAGTAAGTTCTGCAGAAGCAGCAAGTTCTGTGAATGCCCTCTGCACCTTGGCGGTAGGGCCGGTGTTTCACGATGGGAAAGAATTGTTTGCTGCCAACTGCAGAGGCTGGGCCAGGCAGCCTCTGGGCTCTATTGTAGTGGGGGCGGGGGAGGGGGACGGAGAATGGGAATTGCAGTCCACCTTCCTCAGAGATGGATACACTAAGGATGTATTTGGAAGACTGCGGTTTTTATCTGGGGCAACAGTCCCACTCAAGTTAGAATATTACTTTAATTGATAGAAGTTGTGGGGGCTTCGGGGCAGGAGTGAGAACTGTCTAACAGTGTCTAAAGAGGAGAGAGCAGAAGAAAGTTCAGCAAAGTGGTAGGGCCAGGACCTGTTTGCTGGGCTCAGCTTTTAAAACTGAGCTCCTTAGGAGCTTCTCCCCAGGGGGAAATATTCTCCCCAACACACACAAATTCTTAGGAAACTGGAAGGGGTCTACCAAAGCTTTATTATTATTTTCTTTTCTTCTTCTTGAAATCTTAGCTAGGATTTCAGAGCAGCCCCATTCCCACTGCAGAGGGAAGGGAAAACAGGCCCTGATTTTTTCCTCCTTGGCAACAATTGCAAAAGCCTTCCTCTCCTCGCCGTCCACCCCACCTCCAGTATCTGGTTCTTTTTTCTGAGGACTTCATACCCAGCATATCAAATACACATTCAATCTAGACCCATTGGTTGTTTGCCTTTACAATATTTATTATTGCAGATCATCTCTCGTTACCCCGCGCCTTTTAAAAATAAGACCAACATTGTGGTCTTTTCACAAAGACCATCACAGAAACAGTGCGATTTACTAAGACACTGCCGCCCAGGTCAGGTCCCTCCGCTGAGGAGGCCCGGACTCAGTGACGTCATCGGCTCGCTCCACACTCGAGCTCAAGCACCCTCAAGATTTCTCTGTCAGCGCCTCCGCAGGGATGGGGGGGGTGGGAAAGGGGTCGGGGAGGCCTCACAGCATTGAATCCTGAAGCCTCTCTAGCTCTCTTTTGTCTGTATTTCCTGTTGTTTGGACTCACCCCCCCACCCCCACCCCAAGCATATAGTGTATGTCAAGTCTGTGGACAGATAGGCAGACAGACATAGATCTGCGTGCTCTGGACAGTCCATGAGGGTGGGGGACATGTTACCCTCAGTGAAGGGAGTGAATCCCCTCCCTTATTTCCTTTATAGAGGTGGTTGGAAAATTTAGGACTTCTGTATTTGTGTTTCAAAGGGTAGCTAGAGAAGGGGAAAGCGTAGGGAGGCAAAAAAGGAAAGAAATGGAAAGCAAGAAAATGGTTCTGGAATTCCTCCTGCCACTTTCCCAGATCTGAACTTCAGAAGTTGAGAGCGATGGGGGAGGGGAAAGGGGCAAGAGTGGGAGGCTCAGACTGGGAAATGGGAACGAGTGGGGGCAGGAGAGGCCCAGTCCTCAAGGAAAATATTTCCTATTCTGTGAACCATGCAAAGACTTCGTGGCTTTACGTTTGCCACCTGCAGTTGCCGGGATTGCACATAAATTCCTCTAATATTTTTTTTCTCATCTTCCTGTCTCTCTTTTCCCCTAACACTGGTTTTATGCTGCTCAGTCATGAGGGCCTGTGTGTGGGAGGTGGTGCTGGGTGTGATCGTAGAATAAATATGGGGACCGTATTTACGTTTTAAAATAAAGGACAATGTATCAGTATATTCAATGAGATCTAACAACTATTAGTTGTGGCCGGCTTTCCTTCCTTTTTTCCTACCTTCCTTCAATCTTTCCTTTCTTCCTTTCTCGCTCTCTCCCTCTTCAAGCCTCAGTAACCCGGCCTAGACTCGCAGTGTACGCCGAAGCGGCAACCACAGAAACATCCCTAATACCAAAGGCGGCGGTGGCGGCAGCAGCAGGGCAAGGTAGTGGCACGGGGCTGGGGGGCGCGGCGGCGGCAGCCACCCCTGGGCCCGAGCCCTGACACACGTACCATTCGCTTAAGTCGGCGCCACGAGCCGCCACCGCCGCCGAGGAGGCCACCTGGGGCTCATGGCTGCAGTCTGAAGAGGGCGACACGAGGGCAGATGGTGTAGCCGAATCGTAGCCAGAGCTGGGCGGCGGCGGGGAGCGCCCGTGCACCTTCATGTGCTTACGCAGCGAGCTGGGATGAGTGTAGCACTTGTCGCAGCCGCGCACCTTGCACGTGTATGGCTTGTCGCTAGTGTGCACGTGCGAATGCTTCTTGCGGTCGCTGCTGTTGGCGAAGCGCCGCTCACAGCCCTCAAACTCGCACCTGAAGGGCTTCTCGCCTAGCGGAGACAACACACAGACATTAGTGCGGGTGGACCTTGTCCCGCGCTCTCTCTCGCCACCCTCCCCCATTCCTCTTACATTTTCTGGAAAATAACCACAAAAGATTTTCAGATATCTTGGCGCCTTAGGTCCGGCACCCCCTTCGGCAGAGAGCGCTCCCCGGGCGCCCTCTCCTGCATGCCTCTACCCCTCCCCTTCTCCCGCCCAGGCTTAGGGGGAGGATACGGAGGAGGAGCGACATTGACTCCATCTTAGTCGACTTTCTATCCTCGAAAATCCTGATCCATTCGGGTATTTTCCTACAAATTTTCTCCACTTGGAGCCAGAAGCACCTCTTCCCGGAGAATAGAGTTAACCGAGTAGCTCACATTTGCTCGATTTAAAAGTTACTGCTTCAGCCAAACCTCTCTTTCCCCCACCCTACCCCCACCCAGCGTTTCACCCCCACCCCCACTTCATCCTGGCCCAAATTGTTTCCTCAAACTGGTTTTGTGCAAACGCCAAGGCGGTGAAATAATTTAAGGATGCGCAGCCGATGCACATGGCGTGTGCATAATGTGGATTCATGCTGCAGGGAAAGGTATTCCGAGCAATGATTCACTCCAGGGGCGATTTTTACAGGAAATGGAGCCCCCCTCCCCCTTTCCTTCTACCCCCTGAGGGCAAACATTTAGCAGCATTCTTCAAATCTTGCCTAAACCGTCCGTGATCCCTCCAGATAAGCGCGCCAGCAATAATATTTTATTACGCTGCTCCAGCGGCCTCCCAGAGACCCAGCAGTGGGCAGCTGGCCCTCCCAGTCCGAACTGACTTAAGAGGTCGACCGGTCTCCCCAGACCACCCCCACCCAGTTGTCGGTCCTCACACGTCTGAGCCAAGGGGTTGGCGCGGCAGGGTCTGCCCAGGCCAAGCGGGATCCGAGGTCTCTACCGCAATCGCGCCCTTGAGCGCCGCGGCTTTGGGAAGAGACCACCTGCTGTGGTCAAGCCAGGTCCGGCTTCGCAGACCAGAGGGCAAGAGGGAGGCTGGGGTAGGCCCGCGAGGAGCTCGATCGGTGGCTGCGATGCCCTGTAGAGCCGAGGGAAGGCGCGAGCGCGCGTTAGGGTGAAAATACTAGCCGGACCGAGCCCCAGTCCGGCAGCTCACTGCCGCGTGGACTCGCTGGCGTGCGGGGGAGGAAAGGACCCTGAAAACCCGGAAGCCCAAATTCCTGCCGGAGCTGCAAATGCTGCCGAAAGGGGAGAAAAAGGTATCCGGGCGCTTTGAACAAATGGCTGCCGTCCGGCGCTCCGAGTTATGGAAACGGTTAACTAGCGTCTGGCTAAAGAGGAAGAGATGCAAGGCTGGAGGACTGTTGCCTTTGTGGTTGCTTCTCCCACCGCTTCCAGGAAAGACAGGCGCTTTGGGGCAGATTTGAACAAACAAAGCCCCTATTCCCGAGCCCTGCTGAAGCTCAGGCTAAGAGGTTTGCCCACAACCCACGCCTCCGCGCAGGCTGCGTCTTGTGAGCCCGGGGCTCCGGCATAACCTGGTCGCTGGGTTCTCATCTTGCAAGAGTATTGCTAGTACACTGGGCCCTCTGGAAGGTGCTGGCACCTGCCATTTCGAGTGACACTGGCACCATTTTATGAAAACGAGGGAGAAAGATGCAGAATAAATCAGTGTTCCTATTTGCCCCTCCTTCCCCCCCATCCCTGCCAACATCTACAAAACCAAAACTTTCTTTCCTCTCTCTGTTCCTTCTTTTCTTTCTAAAACTTCCTTCAAAAAATCATGCAATTCCGGGCCTGCAAAAGAAAACACGATTTTTGTCTGAGAAAACAGAGGAGGAATGGAATTTGAAGTTGGTTCCCCCTTCCCCCCGGAAATAATTCCCGCCACACACTTATCCCATCTCTTGAGCGCCTCGTTGGACATTAACGTAAAACAGAAACAATAATTTCGCTCCAGATGAGGAGGGGAGGAGAAAAAAGCAGGGCACTGAGGTGATACCGGCAGCCGGAAAGTTCGCAGGCCCCTGGGAGGCCAGGTGAGGCCGCACACCCCCATCCCCCACCCCCCACCCCCGCTCCCTCGGGAGCTGCAGGAGGCAGCCTGGTCTCCTTGCTTGACATTCCCCCCAACCTCCTCCCTCCCGCCAACACACCGCCTCCGGTCCTTCCCTCTCCCCATGGCTCTGGGCGCTGCGCCCTGGGTGGGTGGGTGAAGGTGGAGGCAGGGCTGGGTCAGGACTAGGCAGCCCGCCTGGAGCCGCCTGGGTCCCGAGCTGCGCTGTGAAAGGTCCGGAATCTCATCCCAGAGGTTCTGTAGCTCGGAAAGTCCTCCTCCGCGACCCCGGGCCAGGCCTGCCTGACAAAGTTCGGAAGCGTCGGGACAGCTGGGCCAGCGCCATTTTCTCGCACTTGTGGCTGGGTCTGGTTGTCCCGGCGACTTCGCCCGGCGCGGTCTCGTCTCCTCTACCTCTGAACCCCAGCCTGACTCTCTATCGGCCGCTGGGGAAGTTGGGGCGAGCTCCCAGCCCGGGGGTCCTGGGAGGGGCATCAGGCGGCAGAGTGCGGGAGCTGGCCTGCGCCACCCTCGCTGCAGCACCATTGTTCGGGGATCGCTATGACCGCCACAAAGTGAAAGCTTTCGGCAGGGACAGTCGCCTGCAAAGCCAGGCCCAGGATTCAAATAGGGGAGAATCTCAACTCCTGAGAAATTTGCTTCTGTTCGCCGCTTCCGCGACTCGAGGAAATGAAACGCCATTAATATTTGAAAAGGCAATTATTTTCCTGTTGAATCTAGGACTGTCTTCATGAATAATTTGTAGTGAGGTCTATTGCCATTTGAGAAACATTTTGTTGAGTTTTTTTTTTCCCTCTCTCCTCCTTTCATTACTTAGGAGGGGGGTTTGAGGGAAACACCAGAGCAGGCGAGGCTCAAGAGATTTTTGTTTTGTTTTTTTAACCAAAGCAGTAATGAATCAGGACCGTGAGCGGAAAGGACGTACAGAATTTTGTCCTGAATAGACGCAAACCTGAGCCAGCCCCAGCGCACCGAACTTGCTTCTCTGCTGTAGGTCGATTGCGCTAAGAATTTAACCATTTTCTGCTTCACAGACTTCAAACAGTGGGCCGGCAAAGAGCAGTAAAAGTTTGTTTGTTTAAAAAAAAAAAAGAAAACCCGTCATTTCAGATGAGTTCCTTCTTCAGCTCAGGACTGTGCGTCTACTTTGGGGTGTCGCTGCCAGATCCTGGAGTAGCAAGCCTGTGAGCCAGGATCAGTATCTCACCTACCCCCCTTCCTCGGGAATAAAACTTGGGAGGAGGACGGTGAGATGCATGCAAGAGGGTGGGAAGCCCCCCGGAAAGAGCTTGGGGAAACTGTACACTTCCAGATAAGCTCAGAAATAAAGTACAAGAGGCATAGTGGACTTTAGTCCTGCCTCTGCGTGCCAGTGTCCAGGCCCTGGACCTTCCCCTAAAAGGGAGGGTCTGGGGGGAGGCGGGATTTAGCAGTGCCAGCCTGGGGGAGTTCTTTGACTCTAACAATTGTTGATGCTCCAGCAAGCATAAGGAGAGTAGGTTGATGCTCCAGCAAGCATAAGGTAGTAGGAGAAATGGAGCACCAGGCTGGAACTTACTTTATCTTCTCCTGTCCCCACCAGTCCCCTTCTCCCGCCTCCAAAATGGGGGAGGAGAGAAGATGGTGACTTCTTAAACTTCGAGGGAGGGGAGTGAGGAAACTCTGGCTAAGGAGAGTACAAACAATGGCTGCTAAAGTAATTAATGTAACTTCACAGGCTGTTCTGGAAGTGTGAAAACTTTCTCCCTGCAACTGCATTAATTAGAGATGCTTCTGGCTAGAGGAGTTCAACTTTGCAGGCTCTTGCGTGGGACTTCTTTTTTCTGTTAACTAGAACTAACAGATGTGGTTGACACATGTCCCCATTTTGTTTAACAACTCCATAAATAACATTTAGGGCGGATGGGTCCCGTTGGGTCTTGGCTAAAGCAAAAGTGAGGGTTCGCCAAATGTCCCTAATGTCAGGCCACCAAGGCCCAAAAATAGGGCTAAAGTAAGCCAATGCGACCTCCAAATCCTAAAGAAGGCGCCAAGGGCCCGATGACCCCTCAGTCTAAGTGGGTCAGATTGTCAGGCTGACGGGTGGAAAAGCTCTGCCACACAATTCCAAAGGGACCAGGAAAAGTTAAACAATTGTTCCTATGTCTTTAAGAATTTGCAGGAACAGTGGTGTTTTTAAATACCTTAAAATCAAACTCCATAAACAGAGAGCACACGTTTGTACACACAGGGACTCAGGCATGTTCACCCTTGTTCCCCAGAGCAGAAATCCTGCACTATCCTCCCTACACACAGCCTCCGGATACTTCTGTAATTCTAAGAATAGAAGCGCAAAGTTAAATTCTATGACCTTGGTTCATGGAAACAACACCAAAATACCTCCTCCCTCCCCTCAGTTGGAACTTGAGGAAATCCAGACCCCAGGCCCTGCTTCCCCAGAAGTTCTGCACGAGACAGAGAGCGCCGAATACTGACCTGTGTGAGTTCGTTTGTGTATTTTGAGATTTTCTGATCTAGCAAAGACCTTCCCACACCCCGGGAAAGGACAGGGGAAGGGCTTCTCGCCCGTGTGCACGCGGATGTGATTTACAAGTTTGTATTTGGCTTTGAAGGGCTTGCCCTGGCGCGGACACTCCTCCCAGAAGCAAATGTGGTTGGCCTGCTCCGGGCCGCCGACGTGCTCCACGGTGACGTGCGTGACCAGCTCGTGCATGGTGCTGAAAGTTTTGGAGCAGAGGCGCGGGGGCGCGGGGCCATCAGCCGCCAGCCACTTGCAGATGAGCTCCTGTTTGATGGGCTGGCGCATGTAGCGAAAGAAGGCGCCGGGACCGTGCGGCGCGGCGAGGTTCACGGTCAGGTTCATGCCCCCATAGCCATGTAGGGCTGCGGCAGCTGCCAGGGCGTCGCTGCGGGCCGCAGGCCCCGGCGCGAAAGGCTCTGGCCGCGCGTACATGTCTCCCGGGAGCCCCAGGCGGAGGAGTCCGTTCAAAGGACGGCTGGGGGAGGCCTGGGGAGGCTGCTCGTGGAGGCCCGGGAACACCGAGGCGCTGGAGGCGGCGGCGAGCTGGGGGCCATGGTGTCCAGAGCTGCTACCTGTTGTCGAGACAAATAGCGCGCATGAGAACGGGTGGCGTGGGCTGCGCACTCCCCGGGCCCCGGGGGGCAGGCCCAGCCCAGCCACACCACGGCCTCTGCCGTCAGCGGTGGGACTGGGAGCCAGACGGCGCCAGCAGTGAACGGGGTGAATAGAGCAAGGCCAAACGTTTCTGCCGCCGTGGGGCCGGATTGCTGTTCGGCGGAGTCCCCTGCCGCACCATGAGCTGGAGAGGGTTGGTGGCGGCAGGGTAGGTGGAAGGGGCAGTAGGAAGCGAAGGGCTGAGTCTGTGGGTTGCTGGGGGCTCTGCTCCAAAGGGGTCTGACCTGCGCCCCAAGTGGACTTTGGCGACCAACACCTCAGGTTGCTCCCGGGCACGGTGCCCTGCCAAGGAAGGGAGGTGATAGAAGTGGTGATGTAGGTGGTGATATTGAAAGTGGTGTGGTTCTGCAGCGCCCCAGCCATATATATTAATTTCAGTGTCCCACTTGGCTGAGAGAGGGCGGCCAGCTGCCTGACGACCTGGGCTCCCCGGAGCTCCCTGTACCAGGCTACTCACGCCACCGTCACCTGACAGTGTGTGGGGGGGGAAATGACAGCCACAAAAAACTTCTGCAAAGTTTTTTTCCCCCCCTCAAGTTTTGGGTTTTGGCTTCCCCGCCCCCTTTCTCTTTCTTGGTCTTTAATGCCTACGTGAAATCCCCTACACTACAGAGGCAGCAGCGGGGCGCGCGTAAGGAAGTGAATAGAGATTCCGGCCGGGGCCCGGGCCCACCGAGAGGAACAATCGCCTAAATCGCTCATTGGCCTGCGGCCTGGCCCGACGTCAGTGATGACAGGTCCTGCCGCACGCGGTCTCTCTCTCTCTCTCTCTCTCTCTCTCTCTCCCCCCTCCCTTCTTCCTCCCTCCCGCCCACTCCCACCCCACCCCCCTTTTTCCCTCACCCCACCCCCACAGCATCTCACGCTTCTACTGCTCATGCGCTCTGACCCGGGCACAGCTTCTTTTTCTCTCCCCCTCAGCCTCCTCCCTCTCCCCTCCAGAAAGCTAGGTGGATTAGCTTTGCCTCTCGGCTCCTGGAAGTGAGCTGGGCTGGGTTATGCCTCCATTCACCACGACTTCGGGCAGGGGGTGTTGTGTTGTGCTTAATGTTTTCTCCACAGCCGGGTTGGGGCTGAAGGGCAGCACGGTGTGTGCAGGGATGGGGGTCGGCTTAGGCAGTTTGTCCCAGGAGCTGGGAGGAGGAGGGGGAAGGGATCCAGTAAGGGCAGGAGGCTGCAGAATAAGTGGTCAGGATCGGAGAAACTCCTAGGCTGGCGGCCCTTGGGCCTGATTTTATTTTCTCGCTTTCTCTGAAATTTCTCATTTTCCTCATCTTTCTCTTCCTCTTTGTCTCTCTTATTTTCCCCAAAACCCCTACCTCGCTTTACTTTCCTTTCTTCTCCCCTCTCCCTCGCCTTCCTCTCTCCTCTTTTCTTATTTAGCCTTGCAAGCCCCACCTCCCCGGTGCCTGGCGCGCTCAGATACTTGCAAACCCAAATATCTGGCCCTGACCAGAACCAGGATTAGGCAGAAGGCGGTGATGGCCTGGGGGAGACTGGCCTGGAACCCACCCCCTCCTAAGACGGCTCTCCCTGCCACACAGACGTTCCGGCCAGCTGGCCAAAGAAACAAAGGAGAAGGGCGGGCAACCATAAGGAACAGGGTCCTAGCCCCCATTTGTCCCCTGGCCAATCTGAGGTCCTGAGCTCTTTACCCTGTGGTCAGACGGAGCTTCTGGGAAAGGAGATTTAAGGATGACTTCCACTTTCAGCTCTGGCCACTTGTTGCCTGCGGGCCGAGCCTCTGCCTCGCTCCTCATCGCCTTAGAAAAGAGCGGACGCCACGTTTCCGGGTCCAGACTCTGAGAGGGTCTGCGGGTTCGTGGCCTCCATCAGCAAGACACCCTCCAGTGCTACAGGCGCCATCATGGTGGGTTGGGGTTGGTCCTTTGAAAAAAACTTCAGTTCTGGCCCAGTGGAGTGTGGCATAAGCAGGGTGGGAGAGTGTGTGTGGGGGGGTCCTTTGTCTGCGCCCAGAGGCTAGGGTCAGCTACAACGTCCAGCGATTTAAAGGGCTGCTGGCCAGGACCCCTGCCTTGATGGATGTGGCCGAAAATGCCAGCTTAAGTGCTCAGGCCTCCCTGGTGGCCATAGAAAACACTCCCAAAACAGAGAAAGTTTTGGATTTTTTAAGAGAAGTTTTAAGGATTGAGTAAAATATCCTGTACCCCTTTAGCAGAGGTAAGAAGTTTGGGGAGATTCCAAGGAACACTGACTCCTAATTGATGGAAACCCACCCCCATCCCCAGCACCAAGGACTATTTTTACAGATTTCCTGGTCAGTAAATAAGGCTTTCATTGAAATATTTGAAAATAATTAACTTATTTATAATAGTTAGCAGATTCTTTTAGAATTTCTTCATTTAATAATGCATTGTTCCCTGCTTGGGGCTGCACTTTATCAAGGGATTAACTTCCACAACAATTTCTCTCACTTTGACAAGCCCAAGTCTTTCTGCTCCTCACAGGAAGAGCTTGGGCAACTCTTAATAGATGCTGCGTTAAAACATGAGAGGAAAGCATTTGACTGCCAGACCCCTCCTGCTCTCAAAACCAAGGGCTTCCACACAGTGGTTTTTAAACTAGACATTGAGGATTTGTCTTCTTTCCTGGCTTTCACCTTTTCCCACATGCTCACTTTCCAGGGTTTACCCTTCCACTCAGAGGTGTCTCCTCTCTGATCCCTTGCCCTGTTTTCCCTTCCTCCAAGCACTGGCCAGGCCCCATCTCAGTGAATTATTTCAAGTCCCCACCTCACAGGTGTCTGTTGAATAATGCTGTTGTCTAGGCAAGTCTGAGCTGAATTCATGAAAGGCTTAAAAAAAAAAAAGCCTAAAACCAAAACCAAAACAAAGAAAACAAAAATTGAATGTGTTCTTCTCTGGGATCTTTTGCCCAGCTGTTTCTACTGTCTATACCTCAACACAGAGCTTAGTCAACTTCTGTGGCATTCAGGTCTAAGTGCAAGGGCACTTCTACAATAGTCCAGCAACTAAAATATTTTCTCTCCCACTTGAACTTAGGTGATCTATAACCAACTGTCCAGGATGTTTGTCAAACTCATCATCTGCTTTAAGACTGATTTGCACACATATGGATTCCTTAATATATACACTGTGACCCCACCTCCATTACAAGCTTTGAATAACAGTACAGACAGAACAGGGGTCTTTAATTGTTTTAGGCTGTGGAGCTCTTTGGAAGCCTGGTGAGCCCATTGACTTTCTAATAGTTCTGTGTTTGCTGCCTATATTCATAAAAAAAGAAAATGCTAACCTTCAAATAGAATGTTGTGAAAATAAAGATGTGTTTCCCCCATCCAAGTTTATGGAACCCCTGAATTCTAACCACTGACTCTGTGGACTCCAGGGATAAGAAGCTGAAGTTTTCTACACATAGACTTTTAACATTCTACACACTCTCTCTTAATAACTTTGCCTTTGACAAGTTTTGAACCTGTGTATGACTTTTTGTGCCAGCAGCAAAAGGGCAAACACATCTGATTCAGCCAAAATCACCGACAGTAGCCTGGCCCCATGGAGCTCCTTCCCAGATGCCGCCTTCTCTTGAAGTGCTGAAAACATCTGGACCTATCCTGGGTAGATGCTTCTTGCTTGAGTAGCCAGGGGTCAGGTGACTGGCAGGTCACTGAGGTTACCTGATCCTTGCAAGTTTCTTGGAGCCATATGGTCTATATCTTGGTTGGCTAAACACAGCAATGGGGCCAGATATTCTCCAAGCAGAACATTTCCCCAGAGACAGCAATAAGGAGAAAAAACTTCTTTGTATCACTAATATTTACAGATAAAGAACTTTGGGCAATTACCTAAGGATGTTCAAGGTATGCATCTTAAATAAGCACCAAAGCAGTATCCAGTTGACCACAGATGACAGGTGGTATGGTACCAATGTTTGGGAGGCATATTTTAGTCTTTAGAGGGATCCCTTTGAATATTCCAGAGTCCAGGAAGCAAGGAGCCCAAATTTCAGAGATTATCAACTGGCAGGCTAAGGAATGATGTCCCTTCTGTGGTCCTCAGATTTTTTTTTTCAGAAACTTACCTCACTACACTTGCCTTCAATACCAAATATTTGGCTGAAGCATTCTATTTCTAACCACGTGCAGGGTTGTAGCATTGGTAAGCCCACATTCCTGCTTTATTTGCAGAGATAAAGAATATCCTACAACCCAGAGGTGTTTAGTAGATGTCAAATAGAAACACTGGAAGCTTGCTTTCATGGGGGCCTATTTGCAGCAGATTCTACCACTGGACCCCAAACATCCCTCAGTCTCCAGAGCCTCTGCAAACTAGTGCCCAGAATCATTCCCTGAGCACTTTTACTTGCCCCAGCCAGACCGAGGCAATGGGATAGACAAGTGATTTTTCTAGTCCACCTTTCTAGGAATAGGACATTTGGTGGTCCTAACATCTGCCAGAGCTTTTCACATCACTGATTCAAATGTCTGAGCTCTCTCCCTTGGAAAGGAAAAAAAATGGAGATTTCAGATCAATAGGTAGGCTATTTTTCCATTTTGATCTTTTAAGCAATGCTAAATGATGATTATGTGTTGAAGATTATGCCCAAAGCAGGGTCCAAGAACCTGAGAGCCACTGTACAGAGGCTGGCCAAGCACAAGCTTTGTTACATGAATCTTCTGCATCTAGCTCTGCAGTCACTTGTTCAGTCCTTTCTTCCCTGTTTCTGGCCAGGTTGACACCCTAAACAAGTGGCAAATCTCTTTAGAGGCATTCACAGACAGACTTAAGGATTCCTGCAGTGGAAGGTTGTCTCTAGTCTTATGCAAAGAAATAACTTAATCCCCAGGACCCTGCCCATTTGTCTAAGCCCAAATTGTGCAAAGGAGATGAGAACTAACAGGATTTTGGGAATAAAGGAGAATATTATTCTCTGCTATGGAAATTTGGGCATTAATCATCATTAATGAAACTGAAAATACACTTGGATAGAATTCAACTTTCAAGCAAGGATTCTGCAAAATATCCTTTGACAAAAGATTAGGAAACATTGCTAAAGCATCTTCCTAAAGAGCATTAAGGAATCAAAACAACTGAATTTACATAATAACCACATCTCTCTTGAGATTTCTGCCATCAAATCATCTCCAAATACTAGAAGAGAGCCATTTTCTGAGTTGTCCATTCAACTTTTGTAAAGATGGTTGCTTTGCCTACCAAAAGGGAACATCTTTGGAGGCAACCATCAGCTAGTGGTGTAGTTGAAATGAGGAAAAGGAGACACCTGGAGGGAAAGCATCCAACCCTAAATCATATGCTTATTCTAAATGGAATATTAAATTAAATTCTCCACAATGAAGGTATTCCTGACAGAGTGGCTGTCAGTCACACCCTGTTCAGACACCACATTGTGGGAACGTCGTCACTGCCACATTGCAGAAGGGTGGTGTCCCTGGTAAAGATGATGTATATCATGTAAACCCCATCACAAAGATCAAAGTCTGCTTCTTTCATGGAAGCCAATACATGTCAAACCTCATTCCAATCAAATTGTCCGGAAATGAATTCAAGATGAATATGTCATAGAATAATGTGACAGTGGAATTGCAGAAGGTCAGGGGTGGTTGTTTCAATGAGAGAGTCATCAAATATTAATTCTAGAACATCCAGATGAGTAGGCATTGGGGGGGATTAGCCGGCTGCCTGTGGGATGGTGGTTGTGTCATTGATTTGTGTGCAAATGTATCAAACACCAAGGTGTTATTGTAAGTTTCATTTGAACTCAAGAAACACCCCCAAACCTACAGCCCGATATAAGCAAAAGATAAAACAAAACTTCCTACTTAAAAAATCAAAAAACAAAAAACTTCAGCAAGCCAATATTCAAAAGAGGATTTTAACTTACTTGACTCTTTCAGAGTATTTCTGTAAAGCCGTAATCGTCTCCTCATCACCAAGGAAGTCTTGTATCTCATTTTCTGACTTTGAGCCTGTTTGGGAAGAAAACAGTGACAGTCACTAGTTAAATAATTTCATACGTGTTTCTGTGGCAAGATTCTTTGGCCTGAATGTATGAATGAAAAAAGGTGTTGGTATAAAGACAGTCTTTTAGTCTTTGACCATTTTCAAATTTGGAAGCTAAAGAAAAGGACTCTGCTAGGAACTGCCCATATTTATTGCAAAATGACATATCTTTGGTGATAAAAATATTGAAAAATCATAATTTTCCAGCTAGACTTTTATCTGAAACTTGTTTGTTGTTCTGTCTTGCAAGTATAAGTAAGCACTCTTTAAGTCAGTGCTCAAAAATCTATAACTTCTAGAATTTGAATTTACTGGAACCCCCATTATATTTTTCAAGCTTATTAATTGAATATAATGAGGTGTGGTGGGGAAAGCCCACTGTTATCTGAGAGGTTGGCAGTTTAGAATTTGAGTTACAAATGTTGAAACTGAGGGGAGAGGAATTTCTTTGCAGATTTTCAGATCCTGTTCTGTTTATAGTTGTATGGAACACTTAGCTACATATTTCCCACCCCCCCAGACCAATTGGGGAGCCATCACTGTTCCATTGTTAAAAGTTATTATAAAATTCACCAGATTAAAAAGGAATTGTTTTTATCATTTGGGCCAGACTGTCCCCATTTCATAGTTGAGAAGGGTAGAAATAACATTTCCGAAAGATATATGCATTACTTATCAGATTCACTTTGTGGCTAGAGCTACAAAGCCATTGGCCATCTTAAATTCTTAAAACCATCCTGAGTACCTCTTTATTTGTCAGGCAAGGATGAAGGCAGTTGAACAGCTAAACAGAAGTGATCCACCCAGCCTTGACCCTCAATTTGGCCCAGAAAGACAAACAGTCATTGAAAAGGTCTCAGGCTGGACAAACACAGCAAGTCCTCTGTCAATGAGGATGTCTGCCTATCTTGACACTCTAGCCCACAGAACAACCAGTTGTTTAACTTGTTGAACCACAGGCCAAATCCAAGTGGGGCTCTGTTATCTCAAAGGGTATCCAATTTTCTATGTGCAAAGATCTCTTTCTCTCCTCCTCAACCCCCAACCTGCACTCCAACGAGCTTGGCAGTTTTCACCCTTCCCTTTCCCTTTTTTTCTAGGTCCAAGCCTGAGAGGTAGGGGGTAGACTCACCTTTTCCCAGAAGATTTTGTTTATTTTCAATTCTTTCTAACCAAAAGGCATCCTTCCCCAAAGGTTATAAGCTCCTTCCAGCACAAAACAGGAAAGAAAGGAGGCCCAACTTTGCATTCCTACAGAAGGGCAGCATGCTGGGCGTCCTCGCTCTGAAATTTCCTCATGGCAGGATGTCTGGCACGGAAAAGTCCTGGTTGGTTGGCAATAATAGAATTTACTTTTTTCTTCTGAGGAAAATGGGTGTGAGGTTCCCTAGAGACCTCTGTCCACCCACAAGGCTGCCCCAGCCCAACTTCTAAGAGGTTTGGGTGACTTCTGCCCCAGGTCTTGTCAGCCCTTTGTGCATTACAAACCCACAGGCATGCAAACAAATGGTGCAGAGGTTGGTCTAAGGCAGGCAACAGGGACCCTAAGAGGCTTTCTGTAGCAATTCTAGCACCCCGCCTGTATAAGGAACCACAGTGAACACCTCCTTTGATTCAAACTGACACCACTTAGCCAGCAAGCAAGCGAGTCATCTTGGTGAAGGAGTGGTGAGAGAATTTGGGAGCAGTCCTTGGGCTCCTGGATCTGAGGTCCCCACCAACCTCCAGATATAGGAGCCTCAAAAAGGTCTCGGTTTGGCTTTTCCCCAGTGCTTGCTCCCCAACCAGCCAAGGCCACAGAATTACCAGTCGGGAGCACATCCTGGAGACTTTTTAGAATCTACCTCCCTGCCCTCACCTTGAGAAGAGGAAAGGATGCCAGGGAGCCCCAGTGATTGATAGTGCCAGATGAGAGCCAAGAAGATGTGGCAGGGGGTACGAGCAAAAGGCACCATTTTTATTTGGGGGGCCGCTGACTCTGCACGTTGTGGGACCCACCTAGCCGGTGCAGGCCTGCCCAAGGTCAGAGGTCAGCCGCAGCCAGCGGCTTCAGTTCCGGAGCCGCTCCACACTGATTAACCCTCAGGCGCGGCAGCAAAGGCGTGTGCGCCTGTCCGCTACAGCTCAGCTCCGGCGGGCGCAGAGCAAAAGCCCTGAACTGGGAATTCCCTAGCCAGAGACGAAACCGGCTCCCTGCCTCTGCCCGCTGCCTGCTGCCACCAGCTGCACCTCGCACCTTTCTGGATCCCCTCCATCGGGCCTTAAAGCGCCACGAGTTTGAGCTTGAGACTGCGTTGTGCAAGGGCCTTTACTCCTCCTGTTCCCTAGAGAGAGGAGCTCAGGTTCCCTAGTTCCGGGCTGAAGGCTGGGAAGCCTCCGGGTGCCCAGAGTAGAGTCTGCATCAGTGGATCACCAGCAGGATCAGCCTGGGCATTTAACCCTCCTTTTGAATCCTTCCCTCCCCCAACCTGCAGGCCGCTGAGATGGAGGAAGGGAAAGCGGTGCAGTGGACTGGGTCGCTGGATGGCCAATAGGGTCGGAAAGGGGGGAGAAATATGACCTTAGAATCCAAAAGGAGTTTCCTGGAGACGGTGCCAGTCCAGGTGCAGCCCTCCTAACGCCCTCTCTCCATTCTTAATACTCTGCTGATCCCCAACTATTCCTGTGAGCCATTCGTCAACCCCAAACTTTCAGGTCCAGCATTTGAGCCAGTGCTAGCTTTCTTTCACAGCCCAACTTTTTCCCTTCTCACTTGCCCCTAATTTCCAGTGCCCCTGGATCTAGAATAGTGGCCAGAATCCTAGGGGCTGCGGCCTGCTCCCCAGAGAGCGAGTAGCAGACCTCGTTTGCAACCCGGAGAAAGAAAGCCAAGTCCCGAAACCACGGCCGGCCGCACACAGAGAGCAAATCCCAGCGATCAGCATCCTGGAGGACCGGGAGGGCCGGCCTCTGCTGTCAGGTTAGGGCGGAGAAGTTCCACCGTTTTGCTGCCAGCTGCGCTAACTTGGCTCTTTGACCCTGCAGAGGGAAAGCCAAGACCCTCCAGGCTATCCCCGTGGGGGCAGGGCGGAAAAGCTGCCTGCAGTGGCCCCCCTCCGAGAACTGGGGCGGGGGGCACCCCCACTTCTGGGAAGGGAAATTCTGGGCCACGATTGCCCTTCTTGTCCTCATGTTGGGGCACCCAGGCAATTTACAAGGAGAGAAAGGAAGGCAGGCGAGCAATAAGCTACTCTTGGTTCCGATGCCAGTGGGAGCCACATTTGTCCCCCTTGCTTCCCCTCCTCCTGGGAAGAAGAGATGGACTCATCCTCAGCGCTGCCCTTCTGCGGAAGGGTCCCCTCCTCCCCTTAGTGTCAGTGGGGTGGGGCCTGTATCCATGGTTGGGGGGGCAATGAAGGAGGAGATGGAGGAGAAAATCTGGCTGGGCCTCTTCCCCCACTGGGGCTTGGGTGCCACGACCCCCCATGAGGGCGCTTGCTACGCTGCTGCTGGGGGTACAGGTCTCGCCTGTCTGCCCCCTGGACTCACGCACTTACCCCACTCCACCTGTTGCCGGGATCGCCTCATTTCTGCACATCACTTCGGGGTGGCTGAGGGGGAACCACAAACCCCTCCAAGCCTCTCTTTTGTGGTTCCAGCGAGGCGGTCATCCTTCATTTCTCCTTTTCCAGCTTTCGGGAAGCAGTTAGGGAATGTATGATGAAGCAGAAATGAGCCGTCAGGATGATATTTTAATGGCTTATATGTCACGTTGGTGCATGTGGCTTTGAACTGGAGCCGCTCGAGTTTCCTGCAGAGAGCGCCGCAAATCCCACTTGATAACTTCTACAACCCACAACTTTTTTTTTTCTCACATTCACTCTTACCCTGTATATTTGGACGCATTTCCTAAAAATACCCTCTTGTCAACATCCCCGTTGGATTTTCCACGGACTGAAGAGGAGAAGACTGACTTCTTTTTTGAAGAATTATTTTCCCTCTACCCCTCCCAACGGCCACCCTTCCCCTCAGGTCCCCTCCCTTGTTTTTTTTTTTTTTTTTTTTTTGAAAGGCAGGCGAGGTGGGTTCAATATTTGTTCTTCCTAATGAGAGGAATACAGCCTCTAGAGAAAACTTTTCCTTGCAGATAAGGTTTTCACAACTCCAGGGAAAGCAGGATTCCACTTCCCCTTGTAAGTAGCAGAAAAGACTGAGTTGCTCCCATGTATCTTTTTTTTTTAACAAAGTGCATAATAATTAAAAAAAAAAAAAGCCAAGCCCCAGCCTTTTCCCTCCACTCCTTACTCTGTTCCACTCAAAGTTGGTGGGGGAGTACTGAGCTTCCGGACTCAGACTTGTTGCTGGAAAGAGAATAATTGATGTTTTTTTCTTTTTCGTATTTCTATTTCCCGGCACAACTAGCGCAAATGCTCAGCCAGGTCCCTTCAGACACCGGAAAATCATCCCAGATACACAAGTGGACTTTTAAGCCCGAAGAACCCAGGGAAAGGGCAGCCCCGCTCGCCAGCCCCAAACGAGAATCTAGTCGGTGAGAAGACCAGAAAACCAGAAAGGCGAGGAGCGGCGGACCTGCCCTGCCTTCCTCTAGCCCGTGCAGCCCGCATTGGCGACCGGGCAAAAAATATATATATTCATTTTCATTTTCTTCTCGCCCGGGCACTGGTGAGTTTCCAAACCCGGCCGCCTGTGAAAGGATGAGTTGAGGTTTCTTTGTTTGCAAAAAGAGTTTAGGGCTCTGATTCAGCTGCAAAGAAGCCAAATGAAGTTAGAAACAAAGGGCAAATTGAAGGATTCCGACTCTTGGCTTTTTGTGTTTTCCTTACTAGAAAATAATTAGACCTAATGAATATGCAGACACTTAGGCTAAACCCTGGGCCCAGGCTGTTGAGTTTTAAACAGAGCTGCGGAGAAATGCAACCTTCATCCCCCAACCCCCAGCATCCGCGTGCATTTTTAAAAAATGCATAAATGTTGCTCGGCTTAATTGATTGAGTCACAGGGATTTTTTTCTGCTTTTAAGTGCCATACTTCTCTACCTTTCAACAATCATTTTAATATATAGTCAATGGCTCTTTGTGGACGGGACAAAAAGCAACTAGGCGCAGTTGTTGAATAGACTTTGCGCTAGGCAAAGACAGGTTAATCGAGGGCCGCATCGCGAAAACAAGCGAGTGTTGTATGTTTGCACTGAATCCAAGTGTCTGCATTTTCCTAACTAAATCAAAGGGAGTGTTATTTCTTTTTCTGCTCACTCATCTGAAGGTAAGTAAATTTTCTCTGGCGATCAAAAGCCTGGTCGGCAACAAAGACCGCGCCCGCTTTTTCCACCGTCCTGGTGTGGCAAGTTTCGGAATTTCAATAACTGTGACAAGGGTGACTGATTTGTGAACTAGAAAAGGTTTGAATGTCACAAAATTTACATTGGTCCTATCTATTGGGGATTTAAATACCAAAAAAGTATTGGGGATCTCTAGGGAGCTTTGGGCAGCCCAGAGGAACAATGGCGCATTGGGAAATTTACAGTTTTACCTGAATGAAAGGGGCCCGGGTTGGGAACAGGAGTGCAAAGGGAGAGGGTTAGAGGGGGCAGACGTGGGAGACAAGGGGAAGGGAGAAAAGAGAAATATAACACAAGAAATGGAAAAAGAAAAGAAAATCGACAAAAACGTTTCTCACTTAAAAAAAATCAAACCTCAATAACCTGGAAAATTAAGAGCTCTCATCCACCTGTGTTTATTTGGGGGGGGCGCGGGTGCGCAGGAAGTCTGACTGATCTGATAAAAGTGAGAAAAATTGAGGCTACCGGTTACACTGAGAAATCACATTTCTTGTAAAGAGAGAGGGATGCTAGTTTGCTCCGGAGATCTTAAATTATAAACAAGAGGGGGAACAGGCAAGAGGGAAGCAAACTTCAAAAGGAGCAAATAACAAAAGCCTCCTTTGCTGCCCTTGAAGGGGGGAACGTGGGGAAGAAAGAAAAGAAAGTTGCTGAATCGGGACATTCTGGAAGTGCCTTTTCTGTGTTTACCAGCCCCATCCCGCCTCCTGGTCTCGTAGACGCCCCAAGTCTCTAACTGCTCAGAGAAGAGCAGGTTTGAGGAAGGACGAGAACGAGCGCAAGCGAGAGCGAGCGATGGGGTGGTGGGGGGAACATATATGACTGTGAGAAGGAAAAGGAATCGCGGCAAAAAAAAAAAAATTTCCGTGAGAAGAGGGAAAAAATTTGGCTAAAAAAAAAGTTGCTACTCCTGGCAGCCCTGTTTGTCAAAAGGGGATGTCAAGCGCTTTACAATACCTGGGATTGATGAGGCAGGCGGGCCAATGAGCGCCGCGCGGCGTCTCGGCGCGCCCTCCGTTGGCGCGGCGGCTGCGGGCGGGGGGAGTGCGGGCGCACCAATGGGCGCCCGCGTCGGCAGCACGTGACGCCTCCCCCTGCTCCCATTCATCAAGGGGGGGACGGTGTCGTCCTTTCAATTCATTTATCTGCAGGAATGATTGCTGCTATCAGTCTCGCGCTCACCGCCCGGCTGAGGAGGTGAAAGTTTCTCCCCAGGAAGATAAACCGCAAAAGACAATATTGTGCATGATTTGCGCCTTTTCTTTGGCTTTTTCTTTCTTTCTTCTCCCCCCCCGACTTTTTTTTTTTTTTTTTTGCAAAAAGCAGAGAGAGAAAAGAGAGTGAAGGAGCGAGGAGACAAGCCTGTGAGAAAGGAGAGAGAGAGAGAGAGAGAAAAGAAAGGGCGAGGGGCTAGTGGAGAAGTGAGGAGGGGCGCGCGGCGCGAGGCGGAGAGAGGGCGAGCAGTCGCGGCTCTGGCGCTCACATTCCTCTATGCCACAAATCCGGGAGGAAGTTTTTTTGGGGGCTGAGATGCTCCATGCTTTTTCCCGGGCAACCTTGACACAGGGCCTTCTCGGCAGAGACTGAGCGGCGAGAAAGTGTGAGCGGGGCCGGCTAGGTCTGCCTGGCGGGCGCTGTAGCCTGCGGTACTCGCGGCCCGCAGCCGTCCCGCTTCCCAGCGTTTGGCCCGGCGGGCGCCCGGGCGCGCCTCGCTGCTGCCTGCAGGCTAGGACTTCGCGAGGTGGGTCGACTCCTCCTCCCTCCTCCTCTTCTTCCTCCTCTTCCTCCTCCTCTCGTTCCTCCTCCTCCTCCTCCCGATTTTCCCTCCTCGGCGGGAGAGGGTGGGGGGGGCGGGGGAGGCCGGGGCTCGCCCCGAGCAGCCACGATGCTCCTGGACGCCGGCCCCCAGTACCCAGCGATCGGAGTGACCACCTTTGGCGCGTCCCGCCACCACTCGGCGGGCGACGTGGCCGAGCGAGACGTGGGCCTGGGCATCAACCCGTTCGCCGACGGCATGGGCGCCTTCAAGCTCAACCCCAGTTCGCACGAATTGGCCTCGGCCGGCCAGACGGCCTTCACGTCGCAGGCGCCGGGCTACGCGGCTGCAGCGGCCCTGGGCCATCACCACCACCCGGGCCACGTCGGCTCCTATTCCAGCGCAGCCTTCAACTCCACGCGGGACTTTCTGTTCCGCAACCGGGGCTTCGGCGACGCGGCAGCGGCAGCCAGCGCACAGCACAGCCTCTTCGCTGCTTCGGCCGGGGGCTTTGGGGGCCCACACGGCCACACGGACGCCGCGGGCCACCTCCTCTTCCCCGGGCTTCACGAGCAGGCGGCGGGCCACGCGTCGCCCAACGTGGTAAACGGGCAGATGAGGCTTGGCTTCTCGGGGGACATGTACCCGCGGCCAGAGCAGTACGGCCAAGTAACCAGCCCGCGTTCTGAGCACTATGCCGCGCCGCAGCTGCACGGCTACGGGCCCATGAACGTGAACATGGCCGCGCATCACGGCGCCGGCGCCTTCTTCCGTTACATGCGCCAACCCATCAAGCAAGAGCTCATCTGCAAATGGATCGAGCCCGAGCAGCTGGCCAACCCCAAAAAGTCGTGCAACAAAACTTTCAGCACCATGCACGAGCTGGTCACGCACGTCACGGTGGAGCACGTCGGCGGTCCGGAGCAGAGTAACCACATCTGCTTCTGGGAGGAGTGTCCGCGCGAGGGAAAGCCCTTCAAAGCCAAATACAAACTGGTTAACCACATCCGCGTACACACGGGTGAGAAGCCCTTCCCCTGCCCCTTCCCTGGCTGTGGCAAGGTCTTCGCACGCTCCGAGAACTTAAAGATCCACAAAAGGACGCACACAGGTACGGAAACAGCTGCACAACCCTTCCCCCCTCTTCCCGGGCCTGGGACCCCAAATTCGAAAGTCAGCGGCGAGGGCACAAACTCAGCCTCGGTGGGTCCCCCGTGTCAGATTCCAGGAGGCAGGCAGCCAAAGTGTGCGCTAATTTTTAGTTTGGGGCTTGAAATTATGAAAAAAAAAAACAGTGAGAGGGCGGACGAGAAGGATATGGGGATAGAAATTTTTAAAATGAGGATCAAAAAAGCTCGGGAGAATAGTAAGCCAAGCCTGGTTTGGCGGAGCCCTTGGTGTACTTGAAGCCTGGAGAGGTGACCGGCTCCAGACAGCTGCAGAGGCGCCAGCCGTTCAGGCTGCAGACAAATCTAAAGGCTTGCTTGCTGCCAACATCCCTCTCCACACACTTTATTGAGGACTTTGCCTCAAGGAAGGGGCTGAGAAAATCGAACAGATCGGGCTAAGGGGTGTAGAAAGAAACAAAACAGAAAGAAACAGAAAGGCAGGGGGAAAGGAAGTAATTTAGGATTGAAGGGGCTTTTGAAGACTTATTCGTATTTGAAGAGCCTAATTTTAGTAGTGACTGATTTTAAGAGTGGGCTTGAGGTGTGGGGAGAGTCGGTGGAAGAAGAAAAAACCCTTTTCATCAATTAGATTTTATGGGAGCTATTTTCAAAACACCAGATTCCCTGCTTTGGCCTTTAAAAATAATAGAGACACAGGTCGGCAACAGTTATTTAAAAAAAAAAAAAAGTTTCCGGGGCGCTCAGGGTTGTAGTTTGGCGTCAGGCAGGGCAGGACATTCTGGGCCCCTTGTGCCCACGAGGCTGGGGATTCGGTCTCCTTGCCTGTTGTGGTTTGCATGGGAGAGGTCTCAGAACCAAGCTTGGAAGAATTTGAGGCGCGGAGCTCCCTCCGACCCAGATTACCCTATAAAGATGTGACTGTATGTAGGGGGTGGAGTGGGGGAGGTGAGGAGGGGGTGTGGAGCGTCTGGGAGGGGGTAGGGGGAGGAGAGAAGAGCAAAACAGTAGAAGAATCGGCCTGGAGCATGAAAACTAGAAACCAAGAGCTAGGTAAAAGCAACCCAAAATTGTGTGTATAGCCCCGGGCGGAAGAACCAGCTTCCAGACCTGACGCTACTTTGGAATCTTTGCTACTCTGGAATCCAGAAAAGACTACTAATAATAATTTAAAAAAACTAAAAATGAAATGTAGATCTTATTGTATTGGTAGTTTAAATATTGTTAAGATATTTATAATTACGCTGCACACATGTGAATTTATTGAAGTCCCAGGTTTCTAAGCTTGCAAAGTGCTAATCCTGGGCTGTTGGCTTTTTATTTTGTTTTAATTTTTTCCATTTCTTTAATTTTTGGAAAACGGCCGCAGGATTTGTTCTAATCAGACTCCTCTGTTTTCTTTTGCACCAGGGGAGAAGCCCTTCAAGTGCGAGTTCGAGGGCTGCGACCGGCGATTCGCTAACAGCAGCGACCGCAAGAAGCACATGCACGTGCACACAAGCGACAAGCCCTATCTTTGCAAGATGTGCGACAAATCCTACACCCACCCCAGCTCGCTGCGCAAACACATGAAGGTAATCGCCGCGATCTCGCCGCCCGCCTGGGAGGAAGGAGCCCTCTCTGCTTTCAGGCCGGGGTCGGGCGGCGAGTGACAGGCAGGCGGTGGCGGGAGCCAGAGGAAGCAGTTCCACTCTGCTGAGTGGGGCTGGGCAGAGAGAGCGGGGCGGGGGTTGGAAAAGCGGATGGGGGGGGGGCCCAAGGTCGTTTGAAATTCACTGTTTCATAATAAAAGTGAAAAGAAGTGAGCATCGGAGCAGAGGCAGCCACTGAATTTGGCCCAGAGCTAGGGAGTTAGGGCGTTAGCTGGGGGTTGACTCTGCCAAGACTGCCGCCATTGCGGCTGGCAGCGTTGTTCGGAATAGTTGGGGTCTTGCGCCCAGGCCTGAGCTCTTGCTCACCTAAACCTGGGCAAGCAAAGTTCAGGGAGGGAACCATTCCAGGCTCTGGCCTTAAATCGAGTCTCCCCCTTCCCAGACCTATTTTTCTTTTGTGAGTCCTGGGGGTGCTGTCCTTGCCTGGAGCACGGCCTCTGCAGGGCGGTGGAGGAAAAACCAAGCCCAAGTCCGGCTCGTCGGGCCTCCTTGGCGTTCGGGAAGATCCAGGGCTGCAGGAGCAGGGGTGCACGCGGCCTTCACCCTCTCCGGGCGGCCGCCGCGCGGGCTCTTTATCTCCGTAAAAACGAGACTTTATTCCGGCAGGTCCACGAATCCTCCTCGCAGGGCTCGCAGCCTTCACCAGCCGCCAGCTCAGGCTATGAGTCCTCCACGCCGCCCACCATCGTGTCTCCCTCCACAGACAACCCGACCACCAGCTCCTTGTCGCCCTCCTCCTCCGCGGTCCACCACACAGCGGGCCACAGCGCGCTCTCTTCCAATTTTAACGAATGGTACGTTTAAAATGAGAAACAAAACACCGAACAAAACCCTATTTAAGAGACTGAAACACACGTATACACAATATTACTGAAAGAACCCTGCGAATAAAAACAGCCCCCACACAGATCCCGCAATCCTATTTTTTTTAAATCTGCCAATAGACCTAGGACGAGTAAGTGGAAGCTTCAAACCTTTTTAAAATTTTTTCTTTACTTTCTTTCTTTTTTTTCTTTCTTTTTTCTTTTTTGGAAAAGGCTTGGTAGCCCTGGTGCGGGGGTTGGGGGGAGGAGGGAGGGTCGAGGAGAGATGGTCGAGGAGACGGCGGCCGCCCGACCGAATGCCGCCAACTCAGAAGAAGGCCAGTTTCTTGTCTGATCGGAACGGGCTCTTTGGGGCTTCGGCTTTTTTTTTTTTTGCTTTGCTTTTTTGTAAATACAGAATTATTAGCTTAAAACTGTACTGTTGAATTCTGTAAATAGTTACATCTTGGTTGGAGCGGGTGGGTGGGATTGTGGAGTTGTGGTCTTTGCATTGGGGAGGGGGAGGGGCCAGGCGGGAGGGGGGAGGGGGAGGGGGAGGGATGGGCGGCCGAAAGCCAACTGTTTGTACTGAATGGCAAGAATGTTCTAGTAAATGTGTACCAAAATGTGAATTACTTTGTACGATTACAGTCTCCACGTCGACCTAACAGACTATTATTGGTATTAATGTGCTTTTTTTTTTTGTATAAAGTGCAAACATTTCGTCCCAAAGTCTAAGTACTTTAGTGCAGTAAAATGTTGTTTCACGTCCTGTCAAGAATTCGTATAGTACGAGCCTGGATCTGCGTGTCAAACTGTTCCATTTGTTTATGTAAAGTGATATTAAAAATGATATAAACTATAACTGTCCGTTACTTTTGGCAAAAGATACAACCACATAATGTATATAATTCCTCATTTCCATATTTATCCGCATGTAAAGGGCCGGTTTATCCATGTTACAGCTCTTCAATATTTATGGCTAGAAGAACTCGTATGTACACTTTAGTTTCCAGAACTGTTTGGTAACCTTTCGTACCTTATTAAAGATTCTTAAATCTCAGTGATTGTGGTAGGAATTTCTTCTTCATCCACCAGCAACCTGCTGCCTCTTCTGCCTGTCTTGGTGGGTCTCCGGAAAAGCTTTCCAGTCTCCCTAGCCTTCCCTTTCTGTCATTGCAGGTCGTATAAACGTGATAAATGAACGCTACCCTGCTGGCTCTCTGAGAGGATGTAATTAGTATTTATATCAAAATTTATGAAACAAATTTTCGGCCGTAGTATAATTTAAATGACCTTTGCAGAGTAGAATAACAACCATAAAAATAACAGAAATAGATTGCACAGGCGACATCAATATTAATGTAGGCGAATTGTCAGAAGCTCAGGGGCTTGCTCTGCAACATTGCAAATGAACTTGCAGGGAAGGTTCCGCTGCCCCCCAAATTAAATTCCCCGGGAGGAAACCGAGTTGCAGATTTACAATATCATATTTTAAATTGCTGTCTTCAATTAAACTATTTACGGCCATAACTAATTTTCAGGATGTCAAGGCATGCTTTTCCAGGCCTTCCTTCTTTGTACAAAAGTAAACGTCCATAAAGCATTTCACTTATATTTCTTCAAACATGATACTAATTTAAATTAATTACTTCCTATTATATGTTATTATTTCTATAATTTTGCCACTATTATTAGTTCTCTCAAAAATACATCTAGGGAAGAGGTTTATTTTATGTAATTTGATTATCTTTCTATCTCTTTTATTTATTTCTCATTTACTTAAGAAATTCGTTCCATTGGCTGGCATTGATACAGTAAATTTGTAAATGAGGAGACAATATAAAAAAATCTAAATTACTTGTGCTTAATGACTGTAGCAGAACGCCTTTTCTCTAAATCAGATTGTCTTTCTTGCAGTTTAGTTTGATAGATTTGCAAGCTATGCTGCTTCCGCGAAGTTAGCTGCGCTGGTTGGAACGCAGGCTTCTTTGTCTCTGGTTGTAGCTTGCATGATCGCCCCATTAGGCAGACAACGTAGCCAGAGATCACAAATCAGGTCCTTGGCTGGAGCTTCAAGGGTGTGGATGTGTTCGAGCAGGCGGCAGATACTGACCTCGCTGTGGGCAAGGAGGAAAGTGGACCTGCTCCTTTAATATACTATATGTATTCAGAAAGCCACAGGCCATATTGACTCTGAGAAGGAAAACAAGAGGGAAAACCTCACAAAATATGAAAACCTCTTAAGATACATCTATTTTAGAGTGAAATTTGACCAATTACAGAATAAAAATGTTAAATTCTCTTTGAAAATCCTTTGTGGACTTGTCCTTTCATCTCTTGGTATTTGTATTTGTCACTTTTAGTCAACAAATCTTCTTTGCTGAGGAGGAGATTTGCTGCACTTCCCATAGCACATCAAAAACAGGGGATGGTGGTGTTTAACTTTTTTAAAAATGGTATTCTGATTGTAACAGTAATATTGACCTTTCATGAAAAGAGCGCCACCTTGCAATGTTTGGAGAGATTTAAGGAAGTTGAAGCAGGAATTGCTGCTAGCTCCAAAAAGTTGTGAACTGAAAGCTGGCCCCAACTGGCCTTGGAGGTTTGAAATTGATTAACAGTGTAATATTTGAAGTGACTCCAGACATTGGGTCCAATAGTTAAAAATAGAAAGAGGAGTAAAGATAGCTTATCTCTCTAGGCAAGATAACACCTCAATTAATAATCCTTGAGATCAGATTGTCTGGGAATCAGATAAAACCTGATACAAGTATGATAGTCATAATTATAATAATAATGGTACTTTTGTAATTTTGCTAATGCATTTAAGAAGATAGCAAATGATGAGTTGATCTTTGCTTTTACCATTCCTCCAATTTACTGCAAATTTGGAATTATAAGTCTCATTACTTGTTGTGTATCTCATGCCTCTTTTGCTTTAATAGCATAGTGTAATAATTAAATATCACACTATGACATATAATTTAAGTAGGATATTTTAAAGATTAAATTTTAGGGGTTAATGTTTACTTCAAAACTACTTCATATTTCAAATATTTATTTAGACTTTGAAGGCCAAATTATTTTTCAAAAACCATTTCAAGAGTACTCTGTGTGTGTATATTTGTGAATTTTCTCACGCACAGAAAAGGAACTTTTGTAACAGAGGCCAACATTTATGCCAGCTCCCCTGTGAATTCTCTCTTCCAATACCCACCACAAAGAACAAGTCATTAATGATGTAGGTTGCCTAAAATAATGCTTCAAACTTAAATGTAGTCTATTATTTTGCTGGTACCTTTAATGTCTGCTTCTTGAGATGTATTCTTCATACTTTTCTTCATGGGCTATTAGGTTTTGAAATACATGAATGTGAACAGCGAAATATATTGTTAGACTCTATTTAGCAGGAGCAGAAGATGCTGCAAATGGCTGGTTTCTGTGTGTAGCTATAGATTTTGACTTAGGCGGAAGGCCGTCCTGGTTCATATTGCAACTGCATTGTATTCTGGATACTATCAAATAATTAGAACAGCTAACAAGTTATTAAACAGTTATGTTTTATCAACAGAAAATGCCTGAGTACAAGCAATCATATTTGAGAAATGAAGAGAAATGAGTTGTGGTATGTGTGTGTACATTTACAGAGCAAGCATATAAATACACAAGCACCATTTATATGGGGGCTAAGTAATTTTCAAACATTTCAGATCCTTTGTTTTCTTCTTCAAAAGCTACCCCCAGCTGCTTTAAGCATTTGCAGCTGATGATTTTGATTTTTTAAAGTCAAGCATTGACGTTAACCTTTAAGAAGCAAACTGCCTCAAAAAGAAAGATATAACCTTTCAATTGCCCCATCTGCTTACGGTTTTTTTTTTTTTTTTTTTTTTTTTTTTTGGCTTTAGCTGACAATGAAAATAGCTCTAACCTTCTTTGCTGATGGGTCTGGCATTTAGATATTTTTATTTGTTGATTGTGAAATTTTCTCAGAACTTTTAAAGAGCTGGCAACAGGACTACACCCCCCAAATACCTCACTCAGCCCCCAAAGCTTTCAGAAGTTTCCTTTTTGAAGCCAACCTTTAATCAGTGTCTGGGACCCCTTATAAGTTAATGCTGGTGGAGTTGGTACCTGAGCATAATGCTTTTCAGGAAGTGACTTGGAGAAAGCCCTGGACCTTAAAGAGAAGATTCAATTTAAGATATTTCGAAGAGTTATTTGTATGAAGTCTGGCACACTCAAAATAAAGGCTCTGAGCTTGTGCCTTTGTTTGTGGACTAGATATGAAGACATCAGATCTTACACATTCCCAGTTTACATTTCTTTTCCTTTTCTAACTTAAAATACTAATTGCAAATTTATCCCCTCTTCTCTAAGTACAGAGTTCTTGCCTCCTCCTAGCATCAAGTATAGTTCTCAGAACTATGCGTTCATGATAGGAGGAAAAAGTGTTGTTTTCATGAAGAGGATCACAGTTGATATCACTCTCTTTAATTTTAGAATTCTTGAAAATAGGGTGGCAATGGAAAGATTGATCCCCTTTGTGCCAGTCCAGCCACTGAAGGTTCATATTACCCGTGGTGCTCTCTCTTTTTTAGCTTTTTAACCACCCAACCATTGTCTGTAATATGTACCCATTTAAACTGGTTAGATACTGAAAGTGAGATTTTTATGGGGTAACCATATGTCCAACTATTTTTTTTCAAATGGTGTACACTAGTTTGGGGCAAGAAATAAGAAAAATGCTCACTTCTTATAGCATGTCACATTCGTATTGCAAATATAGTGGTATAATAGGCACGACATATGAATAATGTTCTCCTTAAATCTATGCAAGACTGGTTTGCTCCAGAATCTTTCCCTCAGCAAGAGGAAACACATCAGGCCAAACGAGGGGCTATTTTTAATTTGCAGGCTGGAATCTGTCATCAGTTCCTAAGGCATGAAATTTCCAATTGATGCCATACTAAAGGTGAGTTTTTCAAGACTAAGAAATCAGATTTAGCTATCTACTATGGAAATGACATTTGGCACTGAAGATGCCGGAGGCGACTGTCTGTCAACTGTCCACAGTATTTTAGCTGCCTCTGATGGTTGTAGGGCATCTCTGTAAGAATATGCAGGAGAATTCACGGTTGTGAAAGTTACGGTGATATTTTCACCTACAGAATACACAAGAATCAACTATTGAGCATGGGTATAAACATATTGGAATTACATCTCTAAAAACAATAATCACCACCAAAACCACACTTTGAAAGTTCAAAGGCTTCCGACCTCAGCAAACGTAAATATTTCCAAAAAATTTATTATTTTACATCTGTCTTTGGTGTAACAGTTCCCATTAAGCTACAGAAAACAGGGGCGTAACCGGTGAAAGCAGCTCACATCGCAATTTCTTTTTCAATTTTTCTGTCCATCCAGGAAAATCCTAGCTTCTGGCAAAGAAAACTGAAAGTTGTGGAGAAAGGTTAGGCGTGGGGTGAAGTGTGCGTTAAAAGGAAATTCTTGCCTTGGAGAATTTCTTGAAAGTACGGAAACACAGCTTGGGGGTAGGTGTAGGGGGTGAAATAGAAAGACTCCCACACAGCACCTCCACAGAAGGCTGGGTCATCAGCATGTGAGGGGTCCCCTGCTCGACCCGGCATCTCCGCGGGTCGCTCTCTAAATCGCCAGGGCGCGCTGGGCGAGCAGTGCGCATGCGCGGCCCCTGGCCCGCGGTTCCACGTGCTCATGAATATGCATGTGGCTCCCCCGCCCTCACGTGCTGAAAAGGAAACCTCGTAAAGGCTCCGGCCTGAGAAAGTAGCTGGCCTGGCTCCCAAAATAGTGTGGCGGGGAAGCTGCACGTGTTTGTTTTCAAACCGCGCTGGTTTAAGTGAGTTCACAATGCCGGGCAGACAGCAGAGTCTCGGGCAACCTGCGGCCACAGCCATCCGAACGGCGAGGCGTGGGCCTGGCAGTGTCTCCTCTTCGCCAGGAGCGGGGGGCTGCGGGGTGGGCGAGCCCCTGCTGGCCAGAAGCCTGTGCTCCGGATGGCTGGGCTCCTGGTTTACATCGTGTCCACTGGTGATTCCTCTTTCTCCTATCTCCTCCCAAGCTGGGAGCTGTCACCCCCTTAGCTCCTCGGAGAAGACGTCCCCTGTACTTATCGGGCCCCTAAACAGAGCCCAGGTCCGAGGTGGCAGGGGGGCGGCAATGGGTAATTTCCTGGCGCCTACTGATTCTTCCTTTGCCCAGATCCCAGTATGGGTTTCTACTTGTCTTTGTTTCATCCTTACTCTTTCTCACTCCCCTCTCCTAGTTTTTGCTCTCTGACTCTGCCCCAGCCTCCCACCGCCCCATCTGGGAGAGTAGGAACCATTAGGTTGAACTACTGCTCTAGGGTGTTCACCTGACCCTTTCCAAATGATACTAGTCAGCTTGCATGTCTGTGAGCTGGGATAGTCCTGTTAAGCTCAAATGTGCTTAGGCACCGCAAACATGGTGATTGGTGTAAGAACTGCCCTGGCCTCCAGACTGGAAAGTGCAGGGTTTAGTTAGAGAAACCTGGGCTCAGGCGCTGGATTATTGCTTTCCTTTCCTGATGACGTTCTTGGGGTTCCGTACATTGGGTGGTATTTTGTGGCCATTGTACTGACATTTCCAGAGGAAGCACATTCCTGGTGGAGTGGCCAACACTTGTAAACAAAGGGGAGGGGCACTGGAGGGTCCCTGGATCACTCTATTTTCTGACCGACATATATAGAGTTATGTCTTTGATTGTTTTAGTCAGAATCCTGGGTCCCATGACGTCAGAAATGGCTGCCGACATGTTCTAGCCTTTTAGATTTTACTTTCAACTGAACAGGTAGACTCATTTCGTGGAGCCTACTCTCTCACTTCCCCCACTGCCAACAGGGGAGACCTTGGGTCACTGCTCGATTCACACTGCAGTCTAACCCAGGGCTAGATCCACCCGAGCCTGTTCTGGAATACCGGGGCCACAGCATCATTTTACCTGACAACCACCATTCTCCAAGTCTTCAGCTTTGAACCGGAGGACGCTGGGAGAGGGGTTTTGGAAACGTTCCTGCCAGGACAAGGCCTTTCTTTCTACCCAACTTTCCGAGTGGCGGAGCTCAATAACGCCAGGATGGCCAAACAGCGTTTACTCTGGGCTTCTTCGCCTCCCTGACCGCCCCTCGCTCACCGCTGCTAAGCACTAGGCTTACAGAGGCCTGGCAGAAGCCACTCACCGCCCCTTTCCCCCCTACAGGTGACTGGGAGGAAAGTGGCCAGGGCACGAGGATTCGAGTTTTCTAGTCTGAGGCCCAAAGGCCAGAGTGTCCAGCGTCTGTTCAAAGGGCGCAGAACCCCTCGTTCCATCAAACTCCCGCCACAGGGGCCACCCCAGAAGAAACCCCTTCTAGACTTGGGTCCCTTTGTGTTTGAATATGGGGGAGGGCGATCTAAACTCTACAGATTCCAACCTAATGATGAAGAACTGTGTGGGGCTCCCTCTGAACAGAAAGCTCAAACCCAGCGTGGGTTCCCGCGTCTTCTCCAAAAGGCCAAGGCCCAAAGAACCCTTTTCATTTGGCGAGGGACTTGAAGGAAGGGAGGGGCGGAGGCGGGAGCGGGCCGGGGTCTGCAAGCCAGCCGCCCGGCGCCACGGACTGGTCCGGCTAATCAGCTTGGCCACCAGCTTCGGTGCAGGCAATGCGGTTACCCTCTCCTCCGCTGGAGAGTGGGGACGCCCCTCCCCCTCCCCCAAGCGTCCCCGAGGTCGGCGGCTCAGGCTGGATGGCGGAGAGGCTGGCTCTGCTTTCTACCCTTTCCGGGCCGAGCTTAGTCTGTGGAAGCGGCAGCAGGGAGCACCGGCCGGGGCCAAGGGAAGGGGGACCCAAACTGCACAGGCGTTTTCCCTCCCCCTCTATTCGTGACTTAGCCCTGCCCCAATTGCCCGTCTTCGATAGGACTATCTGCCCGGCCTCTCTCAGCTGCCAACCTTGCCCGAAATCTAGACCCCAGACCTGGTAAGTCGCGTTCTTCCCCTACCCCGCCCTGCCAATTTCCCAGTGGACGCGGCCCGCGACTGCGTGCGCGCGCGTGACCTGAGGCGCGCGCTGAAAAGTTGGGCTGATTTGGAGCAACCGCGCCAATTTGGCCTCTGCCACTGGGGTGTATGAACGCCGAGGACTCCAGGATAGTCTGAAATGTCGCGGGGCTCCCCAGTGAGGCGAGAGTGAAAAGGCTCTCCTGTATCCTCCTGGCCCTGTGGACACCAAAGCTATCTTTTAAGAATAAGCGTTCTGATGGTCTGTAAAAGGGGAGTGGGGCAGTAGAGGAGGGGAATCGCCCCTTTGCCTATGGAGTTTCTAATCACTAAGGTGTGCAACAAAGTTTACGCATGGTTTCCATTTGAATGCTGTGCAATTATTATTGTTATTTTAAGTTAAGATTTCTAAGAGTCACCGCTTCTCAAATATACGTGCCTCTTAAGGACATTTCAACACTTATCTTGTCCACTAATTCCACTGTCCTTCCACTGGAAAAAAATAAACTTAATTTTTCACTAGTTGCCTTGGGACACGCCGTTTACATGTCACTAATGTGAAGAAAGAAAGGAAAAAAAGAAAAACAACCTTAGCATTTCTATTTGGAGCTTCGTGTGCTCCATTATTGAAAAGTGAAAGGTGGATTTGGGTGGGGGGGGCAGGGTGGTGGAAGAGGCTTTTGAACCACGCTGCCCCGTTGCAAGGGGCTGACCTTTGGCTGACACAGCCACGGAGCCGGCCGTTCGTTAACGAGGATTTGATACATTACACATTCGAGCTGGGCGTGTAAACCTACATTCTGAATCCAGATTTTGCTCAAATTAGTGTTCGAGGAAATGATCTTTCTAAGTTTTGACGCTTAATCAAGTGTCAGGCGGGCCGATCGCTGCCTGAAAAGGGCAGCGAAGGACATCGGGTAGAAGGCACTTCCTAGCTCCTTAAAAAACAAAAACAAAAACAAAAAAACAAAACAAAAAAAAGCCCCCAAGAAACAAACACAAAACACAAAACAAAAAACCTTCTTTGAATAATTCCTGAATCCTTCAAGCCGCCACTTCGAGGCAATGCTTATAAACAAGGCCAATCATCTTTTTAAAATGAATTCCGTTCTGAGAAATCCCAACACCAGTCAAGGCTATGAAGGCAGTGTCACAGTTATGGCAATTTTTTTTTTTGCAATTCATATTTTTTTTCTGTTTTACTCACTGGAGATACTAGAGTGTTACAATTTATACCCGCCAGTCAGTGGGGTATATATGGGGGGGGGGTTAGTCACAGGTTTTTAAAGCCTTTTAAAAGTTGACGCATCTCGATTTAATTTGGTTCAGCTTATTCCCAGATTTAGGAGCCCAGAAAGGGAAGGCAGGCTGGACACAAAGTCGCCGGCGTGGAGCGCCGCGGCTGAACCTGGGCCTCACAGATGATGCTGGAGTTGGAGATGTCGCTGCGGTCAGGACTGGGAGGCCACTTGCTTGGAAAGTTAGGAGGCTTCCCTAGAATTTATTGACTGGGGGAAAAGGTATGCTTTTATGTAAGTTGTCATTAAAGTTCTAAGTTTTTAAAACGCACCCCCAGAAAATGTTTCTCTTATCTGTCCCCCAGTAACAGAGCCTGCTGGCTGCTCTCAGTTGCAGAGGGGAGAAATTCGCTCCTGCCCGAGTTCCCAGACACTTTCTGGGTGGAAGCGGAAGGGCGACGCGAAATCATATTCTTTCTCCAGCCCTGAAGCGCTCCAATGGCTGACTTCCTTCAGCTGCTGTTCTAGGGAGAGGATGGCAGCGGCAATGGCAGCGGCAATGGCAGTGGTAGTTTTCTGCACCTGAGTGTTGTCTTCCGCTGCCGCTGCCGGGGTTTTCCCCGGGCTGCACAGAGGCAGTTCCTGGGACCCGAATTTATTCCCGGAGAAAAAGTACAAAAAACAGCTTTGTCTTCAAATCTTTACTCAGGGAGTCTCAACTTCCACACCCTCCGTCCTCCGGGTGTAGATGAAAAGGCGGAAAATTAAACGAGAAAGGCAACTACTACCATGAAAAAAAGATACTTCAGGGATTCTAGGGGAGAGAAATCATTCTTCAAAAGCCTACGCTGAAGAAATCCAGATAGGATAGGGCCCACGGGAGCTACAGGTTTGTTCCAGACAGAGTTCTGTAGACTCAATCCCAAGTACCGGCCGATTGTGCCCCAAACTCGGGTCCCCTGACCTTTAGTACATGGGTTATTACGGGGATTGAACACACTTTTTTGGACGATAGAAGGCAAGACCCCCTTTGGCAAATCAAGCCTTTCCACAAATTTTAGAACTCCTCAGCGTGGGAGATTAGTACAATCTGGTCTAAAGGTGAGGACAAGAGTGGGAAAACAAGGAAAGGTTGGGGGCGGGCAGGAGAGCAAGGAGAGAGAAAAGGTTGTGGTACTTAACTGCGAGTTCTAGTTCATTTTCCCTCAGTGGTGGGTCCTAGCACCCTCCTCCCCCAGGTTTTGATCTCTAGCTATCAGCGCACAGACGAGAAACTCCAGGGGAGCATCAACTTCCAAGTTGTGTCAAAGTGAAGCAGAAACGGTGGTCCTATTTATCTATTAAGGTCTATTTATCTTTTAAGGTCCATATTTTTGGAGTCTGTGGAAAACAATATTACGTTGACCCATGTAAGAGTGGCAAAAAGGAAACAGTAGCTGTTCACAAACTTGCTCTTCGTCTCTCTCTGGCCTCTTTTTCTAGAATCCCCACCTTGGCCTAGCCCCAGGAGCCTGCACCGGGTTTGGGCCTCCAGATCCTGTCTCGGTCTGGGGTGACGGAGAGTCCCCAGAGCCACAAACGCTGCCATTCTAACAGCTACAGGACTTTCTGGTGGGCGCGAGGGGAGTTCCTGTTGCCCCTTCTGAGGTTTCATCAGGCCCTGCCGGGGCCTCCCTCCCTGCGTCCCTGCAGCTCTAGTCCAGGCCACCCGGGGGCTGCTGAGGACCTGACGCAGGCAGCGCGGCCGCTGACGTCAGGGGCTGCCGGCGGCTCCAACCTAAGCCCAGGCCACAGGCGACCGGCGCGGGCGTCATTAATTATCAGGCACTAAATGATGTAAAGAAAGCTCAAGCTATTGAGGCGGCAGTGGATATGTATTTTTTCTTTTGGGAGGGAGGAACAGGAAAGGAAAAGGAGAATTGGAATGAGAAACAGCGATTCGGTTTCTCAGAGCATCGTTACTAACTTCTCACCCTCCTCCCTCCAGATCTGCCCCTTGGGTCCACTCTTTTGTAGGTAGGAGTTCCGCGCTTTCTACTTGGTTTGGGGGATTCTTGGTGGAAGTGCCAATATTTGTGCACGTGGGAACCGCCTTGCTACAATTTCCCTGCAGATTTAAGCGTGAGGGGCTTAATCATCTCAATCAACCAAGGGCGTCATTGCTTCCTAAAGCTGGATAGCTGGATTTATATTATTCATATCACATTTTCCGTTTGGTCAGATCCTTAGCCCAAGATCTGATATTATTTTTGTTGTTAACTAAGAAGGAAACAACAACCCCCCCCCCCAAGTGATAGGGCCAAGAGAAATGAACAGTGCAACGCGGCATCAGAAACCAAACCTATCGTTGGTAACATCAAAAACAGCTTCCTTTTTTCCTTTTGTTTTAAAAGAAATTATACTTATAGTAATTAGCTTTAAAAGAATTTTACACAGCAATAGCTTGCTGCTTCAAAATCCACCAGTTCTTGGTTCTAGTACTAACACATTTTCAAAAGCCTTCCTCGAGGGATCATCGCCTAGTAATCACAGGGCAGAGTAGAGTCATTGTGAAGCGAGTTCTCTCTTGGACTCTTCCCTGAAAAGAAAAAGAAAATCATGCCATTTATAATGGAATTCCACAGGTGACAGTGAAGTGATTTTCTGGAAAAAGAACAAAGTGAAATTAGAATTAAATTTAAAAACCCTCCCAAATTTAGAGAATTTTTATGTAAGTGGAAACAATTATCTGCAAATTTCAACGACTTGAATATTATCTTATTTATCATAACTAATTTCCTTGAAATTAGCTAACTGAACTAAAAACACATTTGAAAGAATCTGTATATAAAACTACAACTCACATGTATCCCTGCATATTGACAATAAATAGCAGTCCTTGAAAATATCAAATTATCTTCATAAATGTGAATGTAAATTTGTCAGTACTCATAGGACCAGTATAAAAAACTTCTCTAGTTATATTCTATAGGAAGTAGAAATATCCAGAAAAGTACTTTACAAGGCAAATAATTTGTTTAATATTTAAAAGACAGAAACAACAAACAAAATTATAATTTTCTTCTGGAAATTTTAGATCACTCTAGACAGATTTTTATTCAACTATGATGGTAATGATTTTATTCTGAAATTGGTAATTTATTTTTAACCAATAATTATAGGGTGAACACTTAATACATATATATATGTCTCAGAAGTGTGTAAGGATTAATTTATAAGATATGAGTAAAGAGGAAGCTCATTCTTACATAAAGTATGATATGCTTGTAGCATTTAAATCTTTATGAAGGAGAATTTAGAAAATTTAAATGGTCGCACTAATTCCACAAACATACACCAATAAAAACTTCCAGAATTGTGTGTTAAAAGTATTGGAAAAAAGAGGTACCTGTACACAAAAAGAAAAATGAAAGGGTACCTCATTTAAGGTAAATAAAAACAAACAAAATTTCAGTGTCCACAACTGTTTATTTTCTTTTATAATTGTTATCTATTTTTATGGCTTGTAATACCTAGACTTTTATTTAAAATTCCAAAAATATGTGTTAACTGGATTGAAAAATACTTGGAGTTGAGGGCAATAGTTAATCAGCATTCAGTAACTTCAGTGCTGTTTTTCTATTTTATGTGGTACTTCTTTTATGTACTATAAATCGTTCCAGAGGGCTCTGCTGTTTTTGGTATGACAGACTGAAATTTATGGGTCTAAGATATATTCCAGACCACGTGTATAAAGCTCTGGCTGGGAAAAACCCCAGGAAATTCACTAGGTTAAAAAAGTCAGCTAATATCATTTATGGTTCCTGAATCAATAAATATTTACAGATTTCAGACAATAATTGAATTGAAATTTTAAGGTCATTATGTGTGTTAGTGTGGGTTTTCAAATAAGTGATACAATTTAGACAATATTCTATGGGGGTTATATGATTTTTGGTGCTGCCTCAGTCATGATTTCACTCTCTGACCTGGTAAAGTCAGTTGATATCCTTGGCTCTTAGCTTTTTTACTTGTGAACTTCAGTGTCCTGGACAAGATGCTCCCTAAATTTTTATACAACTCTCAAAGTAGTGATTTGGCTTACTCTTGCTTATAGATTAAAAAAAAACTTTTAAAGATAAAGTTTTATTTGTGAAAAAATTAAATCAAGGTAATCTACTTAACAGATTTATATATAAATGCAATTGACTAACAATTCCTATTGTAAACCTCATTGTTGAGGTCTTTCTTTTCTGAGACCTGTTTCAATAGGAAGCACTCTATTAAACAAGGGATGATAGAGAAAACCTATCTTTCTCTCTTAGTCTGAAAATGACATAAAATACTTTTCTAATATTTTGTTTATGTAAATTATAAAGCATATTTTTCTAAAGCAGGGGTAGAACACACAGGATGGAAGCAATATCGAATTCAATTGTTTAAGGGCATGCATTTGGTAGAGTGTGAACTTTAGGTTCTGGCCATATGAAAATAGATATAAAAGCTATATTCACTGAAGGCTACACAAATCCCACTATGTAAAGTAATAAAAATAAGAGGAAAGCATAACAACTCTCCTGCATACTTTCATTACTGGATCAGTGTGAAGAGCTAAATATATTGAGTATATTATTCAATCTACAGGTTCTGCAGCTGGTGCTTGTTACTTACCTTATCAGCTGACTGCACCTGAATGGATCAATTAATTGATTAATTAATTAACCCAACAAATATTCAAGACAAATATGGTCATTATTATATAGACCATGGCATTTCAAAAATAAATTCCAAATGCTTTCTTCCCTTTAGGAATACAATAAGAGAGACAAATATAGTTAAACAAAATGTAAGGTAAAATATGGTATTTGCCATAAGAAAAGCATAAATAAAATTTGATGGAGAAATTTTTAACTTTTTGATTCTGTTTAGATGATATTGGGTATCTTTGCTCTTTTAAATAAGAACAAAATATATCACAAACTTGTCCTCCCTCTCTCCTTCGTCCACCCCTTATTCCTTCCCCTTCTTGTCTCCTCCTCCTTCTTTTCTTCTTCACCCTTGCTCTGGAACCTAAGGCAATATGAAATTTTAAAAGACCTTTCTCAGGATGGTGGCAGTGGTGGTTGCAATGTCATTACTTGAATCCTTGCTAGGCCTTTGTCTTTTGGGGACAGTTTTGTCCCAGTGCCCATCTGCAATCTGCTAGTCTGGGCTCCCATGGATGGGCTTAGGCTCTGTGAATGCTACACTCTGGGGCTGGTCAGAGATTTTTAGCTTCCAGGATGTCCATTTTCGTGGTTCAAGGGGGTCAGACCAAGCAGAGACCAAGTTCTGACAACTCCAGGGAAATATTTGAAAAAAAGACACTGATTGGTCACCAGGGAATTTACACTTTGCAGAATTGTGCAGAATTCCTTTCCTGTTACTTGTTTTATTTAAATACAGATTCCCTCGTCCCTAACAAGCTTTTTTTTGTTTTTATTATGGTTAATTTATTCATTTTTATTTAGTTTTGAAATATTTACTATAAAAGTATCAGCATACTGACTAATTTGTCATGAATTTTTGATTTGTTCTGAGATATTAAGCCATGTTTTTCCTTTCCCAGAGGCTGACTTGATTCACTGGCAATATTTTCCAAGAAAATTTTATGTCCTCCTTTTAACGTCTGATAGTCACCCCATGAAACCAAGGAATAATTCATGTTGTCTGAAACTGGTTGCATTCAAGTTCTATAAAATCCCTAAGTAAGACTAACCTGTAACTAATCAAAGAAGTAGAAATAACAGGGCAGTTTATATCTTATTTAGATTTGTGGGGTTTTTTTTCCCTTTGTTGCTGTTCTTTGAGTCAATTGGGGAGTGATGCAACACACACCAGTCTGATTAGTATTTGCTAGCTGTTTGGGTAGTGGATTTGGGCAGGAGGGCTTGCAAAGTATGTATATTTTGTCACTTTCATGTGATTCCTATTCTCTTTACAATTTTTTTTATTCTGAACAAATTTAAACATATACAGAACTAGAGAGAAAAATATATATTAAACTTCTGTCACCCAACTTTAGCATTTATCAACTCATGGTCAATCTAGTTTTATTTATATCACCATTCACTATTCTCCTTCAGGATTATTCTGAAGCACATTCCTAGACATCATATTATTGAATACGTAAATATTTATTTTGTAACTGATATATAGTTAACGTTTGCTACAAAGCAGAGTGGCTTTTTGAAGACAACTGGTGTGTTTTTCTGAAACACTGTCTGGTTTGAGCTTTGGGGTCATTATTCTCACTCCTTTTAACTGACTGCTGCTTCCAATACCGGAGCCTTTATCAGCCACTGGAATCAGGAAGGTCTGTAGTTCTCTGGAGGAAAAGAATAATTCAGTTGATTATCATCATAATCAATGAAAATGGAAGCTTCAAGTGGGGAATTTCATAATTTTCAGGGTTCAGTAGTTATAAATGGACCAAAATAATTCACTCAAAAGTTTCTGAGTTTGAGATGTGATGACTAGAAATTCCTTTTTTGAAAAAAAAATCATATGAAATTTTACTGGTTTTTCAACTATTGTACTTGAAAAACTGTCAATAAAAACCATTGGACTTCAGCTTCAAAACACCTAGAACAACATCCCAATTATCAATAAAATAATAAACATGAATTTGTGCATTGTGATTTAAATGTAATGTTTTCTTATATTATCAAACTATATGAAGCCATATGTTGTGGCAATTTTTTTAGAAAGAGAGTACTTATTTTTTAGAACTCTATTGTGAACTATTTATGGATGAAATGATATGATGTCTGGAATTTGCCTTGAATAGCCTTGGGTGAGGGGCGAGTGAGTGATTTTTAAGAAGAACCAAGAATTTCATTTCTGGGTGATGGATATGTTGGAATTCATGATGATATTCTATTTCCACATATATTTGATTTTTTCTTAATAAAATGGTTAAAAAATGAGACAAAAAGACAAAAAAACTCACCAAAGTGTTGACATACCCATTTATCTACCAGCAAAGAAGTCAACTGAATGAAAATATTTGGACTTTAAAATTAGAAAGGTAAAAGTTTATTTCTGTCATCCTGGACAGCCTATGTGTATACCTGGACAAACCAATGAACCTCTCTCAGCCTTGATTTTCACATGCATAAAATTATTCTCCCTGGTTTAAATAAGGGCTAATATTTTTCCAGGCACCCTTAAATATTAGATATCAATTCCTAACACCTTGTAAGAAAAAAATATTTAATAATTTAAACTTGCAGTAACTCAAGTGTTTGTCATTTAATTGTTCTGACATCTACAGAAAGATCTAGTTGTTACATTCCACTTGTAGTTGTTTTGTGCATTGATTATGACAGAACTTCTCTCAGTATGTGGCAAAAATAATGAAAGTTATAGATTTTAAAATGAGATTATTGTTATAGCACAATGCTGGGCCATCCATTTTCCTGGTGGGAAACGTGGATTTTTGAAGTTCAGAATTAACTCCTGCCTGATTGTTCCTTCTTCCATAACTCACCTGCCCTTCAGACTTGACTTCTGGGCCATTTTTGCCAGAGCTTGAAAACACATCAGCATCCTCAGCTATAATTCAGTGTGAAATTTGGGGTTAGATGATGATTTTCAGACTTGGGTTTTCATGGTGGGCCTTTATTTTTAGTTCATGTTGTCTTTCCCTATTTTCTAACCAGATCTGGACTATTAGGGATGAGAACAAGTGAGCCCTTTGAAGAGGCAAAATTATCTTCCTCCCAACTTTTGTTTTGCCCACAAATTGGAATTTCTGTCTCAGTTCTCTTTCCTGAGCTTGTTATAACCAGGTTTTCTTGCCTGGGACCCAAATCTCCTTTAAGTACGAAATAGCGCTAGACTAAGACATTAGGAGCATCTCAGTTCTTTTCCCCCTGGAACTAGATCCTGGTCCACACATCTCCAGCAGCAGTGGTTGTTCTTATAACACTCAGAAATAATTGCTTATGTTATCACTGAGTTATGCCTGCTGTAACAGACCTTTGTTACCAAACTATATCTGAATATGCCAAGCTTGGAAGGCATGTGTTCAATTGACTGACATTCCCTAGCCCAGCGTTTGCAAATCAGGTAAGCTTTCTCTAGACCAGTGTTTCCCAGAGGACATGCATCCGAATCATATAGGGGGTATTTGTTTAACTTTTATTTCCTGGGCTTCACTTCAAGTCTAATGAATCAGAATATCTGGATTAGGGGTGGTGATCAGAAATCTGCATTTTAACAAAGCGAAGTTTAAAAATCGTTAACTAAAGCCCCAGGCTGTTCCTTTGGATTTGAGTTTTTCTCTGATCCCAAGTTTTCTCTCCTTTCTCCTGCTTCTATTGTTGTGCTTTAAAATTGCATGATGCCTGCACTTTCTAGACTCTGGACTTTGTCAGAGATTCAGAAAAAAACCAAACAAAACACTGGTTGGGCTCTTAGCAAACAAAGCTAGTTGTCTCAAACATACTACCTATGTTACTCCATTCCCCTTACCCCAGTTCATAGTCTTCTTGATCTAGCATTAGAATGAGAACTTGCACATGTTATTCTTAATAACAGTATGCATGAAAGTGCCTTTTAAAAGTATCTAATTTTTTAATTGACATATAATAATTGTACATATTTATGAGGTACATAGTGATGATCACTGTGGGCATCACAGGGATAATATACATATAATGTATAGTGATAAGATCAGAGTAATTAACACATATATCCATTATCTCAAACATTTATGATTTCTTTGTGTTGGGAACATTCAATATCTTCCTTCTAGCTATTTGAAACTATATATTATTGTTAACTATATGTAGTCATTTTACAGTGGCATAGGACACTAGAACTCATTCCTTCTACCCAGCTGTGATTCTGTGACGTTGAACAAATCTCTGCCTCTCCCTCCCTTCTCCGTCCCCTTCCCACCTTCTGGTATCCTGTTCTATTTTTTACTTCTATGAGCGAAAATGCCTTTTAAAAAGTTAAAAAGCACCTTATACATGCAATGTATTATTTAACAAATGATCAGTTAATGAACTCATGGTCTATTTGGGGGCACTGTACAACTTGCCCCATGAACATAATGCATAGAAAGTGAAGAACATATTTTCTGCCCAAGGGAAGGCCATAATGAGGATAATGCTATAGGAAAACAATTGAAAAGCAACATACCTGTTTCAAATCCCAAATATGCTCTTTAGTTATATTTTGAATGTACTGAGAGATGTAGAGTAACTACGTATTTATATATTATGTTTTCTACATAATAGATGCTCTATAAATATTTGTTGACTGACTGACTGAAAGGTTAACTGAATGAAGTTAATCAGAAACGATTTCAAATCGTATATCAACCATTGCATCTGTTGTTGCATCTATGACTATATATTCATCTCTATCAAACTTTTACTATTCACCATCTCTACATTTACATGTCTTTAAAGTGAATCTGATGCAATTAGAATGTGAACTCCATAAGAGTGAGAATTTTTGTCTGTTTGTTCACTGATATATTTCTAGTACCCCAAACATGTTTTCTACATAATAGATGCTCTATAAATATTTGTTGACTGACTGACTGAAAGGTTAACTGAATGAAGTTAATCAGAAATGATTCCAAAAAGGTGATGAGTGTAAGGGAGATCTCACAGGTGCTTATAAATTAGTTGGGAATGGTCACATAGGGGGAGGACTGCAGCACTATAAGATAGAACTGATCTTAGTGAATACCTCCATATTTGACAGCTCCAGTCAGTTTGTTATGGGCCAGCTCAGTAACCAATGACTTGTGGTGGTGGTAATTGTGATTTTCTGGCTCAGAGGAGGATTTATTTTTCCCTTTTGGGTCTGAGACTGTTGTGAAGTGTAGCTTAATTCTGTTTGCGGATGTAGGCATAGGAGGGAATTTTTGGATTGAAAATTTTCTTCCTTTAGGAATTGTGTCAAAAAATTTTGGCCAGGCTCTGTGGCTCAGGCTTGTAATCCTGGCACTTTGGGGGAGGAGGGAAGATCTACTGAGGCCAGGAGTTCCAGACCAGCCTGGGCAACATAGTGAGACTCCATCTCTACCAAAAAAAAAAAAAAAATAGATGGACATGGTGATGCACATCTGTAGTCCTAGCTACCTGGGAGGCTGAGGCAGGAGGATTGCTTTGCTGGAGCCCAGGCATTCAAGGCTGCAGTGAGCTATCCATGTCAGCCTGAGTGCAAGAGTGAGAATCTCTTTAAAAAAAAAAAGAAAGAAAGAAAGAAAAGGAAAGATTTCTTCTTAGAAACCAAGTGAGGGTAGCTAAAGTTGAACCACTTACTGATCATAAGCCACTTACACATGGACAGGATTCTAAACACATCTAGAAATATAATTTGGCAATCTTTTGATCTATATTCTGTGTGAAATTTTAATTGTTAAAAAACTACTTGCATATACAGGAATTTAGTTTGTTTTCTCTATCACAATACTGAAGAAGAGTAATACCGTGTGTGGGCATATATTTTAAAACTGCAATTTTCAACCTTTCATTTGTGTGTTTAGCAAACATTTATTGATGCTTTTTGTGTGCCAGGACCTCGTCTACATTCTGGAGATATAGTGACAAACAAGTCAAAGTTCTTCACGAAGCTTACATTCTAGTGTGGGGAAGGGTGGCAACAAAAACACAGAAAGAATACATAGAAAAGGTAACTTCAGATAGTCATGAATGCTGTGGTTAAACTATAATAAGGTGATGGGATAGAGAGGGTTTTGGAGATTGGAGAGGCTAGTGTAACCAGTGGTGGTCTTTCCGGAGAGGTAACATTTGAGCTGAGTCCTAAATGATGTGCAGGAACCAATCATGAGAAGAATAAGAATAGGAGATTTTAGTTTAGGGACGAGAAATGTAGGAGTGGAAACTAGATTGGCATGTTAATTAAATCATGCACTCGTTTATTCCTGTGTACAAATATTTGCTGAGAATTTATTTCGTGACAGGTACAAGGTATTTTAAGGTGCTAGGAAGTCGGTGATGAACAAAACAAACATCTTGGATTTCAAGTCTCAAAGAACATATGTTCTCTGGTGGAAAAGAAAAATGAAAGAAAAAATAAGAAAAGAGAAGTATTGGATAAGGATTAATACTAAATAAGATGGAACAATGTGATAGACACTTTTTGGTTGGTTACCTTAGCTTCAGGGGCCAGATAATGCCTTTCTGAGCAAGCAATCTATATAATGGGATGGTGGCAATATTAGGCTCACACTTGTGTCAGACACTCCTTTTGGATATTACAGGTTACGGATTGGGACGTAGTAAACCAGGCGGAGTACAATAGGTAACTCTGCGGAGCTACCTGTAACCCCAGTACTTTCTCCTCTATTCATGAATGCATATGAGGATTTATAAATCATTTGAATTTATAAAAAGGGAAAACAATTAATAAATTTAGGTACTTCATTATTAGTAGCAAATTACATGCAACTCTCCTCACCAAGGATTTGTGATATTGAGGCTGAAAACAGTTGTTTTAATTGATGAGAATGTATGGCAGAGTTAAGGAGCTTTTGCTGAATAAAGACTAGTTTTAATAGCAATGAACCTTAAAATGACATAATGAAGGTATGCAAATTAGTATGCATTTGAATCCTCCTGGAGAGGCAGGGATCTACCTTGGTCTTAGACTTCTACCTTTTTATTAAAAGCACGGATTCCTCCAGGCACGGTGACTCACACCTGTAATCTTAGCACTCTGGGAGGCCGAGGTGGGAGGATTACTTAAGCTCAGATGTTAGAGACCAGCCTGAGCAAGAGTGAGACCCCTGTCTCTACAAAAAATAGAAAAATTAGCTGAGTGTGGTGGCGTACACCTGTAGTCTCAGCTACTCCTGAGGCTGAGGCACGAGGATCGCTTGAGCCCAGGCATTTGAGGTTTCCGTGAGCTATGATCACGCTGCTACACTCTAGCCCTGGGTGACAGAGTGAGACCCTGTCCAAAAAAAAAGCATGTATTCAACATTCAACATTGAGCACATTTTCTGGTGTTTTGCAATTTCTTAAAAAATGTTGGGATGTTGCCTTGGTTTGTAAACTATGGAAAAGATATTGGGTATTTAAGTCAAGAGTACAATATTTAAGGAATAGAATTCTATTTATTTATTTATGTATGTATATATGTATGTATTTTTTGAGACAGAATCTTGCTGTGTTGCCCAGGGTAGAGTGCATTGACAGTCTTCGTAGCTTGCTGCAACTTCAAACTCCTGGGCTCAAGCGATCCTCCTACCTCAGTCTTCCAACTACCTGGGACTACAGATACACACCACCACGTCCAGTTAATTTTTCTATTTTTGTGTAGAGACAGGGTCTCTCTGTATTGCTCAGGCTGGTCTCGAAATCTTTTTTTTTTTTTGAGACAGAGTCTCACTGTGTTGCCCAGGCTAGAGTGCCGTGTTGTCAGCCTAGCCCACAGCAACCTCAAACTCCTGGGCTCAAGTGATCATCCTGCCTCAGCTTCCTGAGCAGCAGGGACTATAGGCATGTACCACCATACCCAGCTAATTTTTTCCATTTTTTTTTAGGTGGAGATGGGGGGTCTTTACCTACCAGCCTGGCTCAGGCTGGTCTCGAACTTCTGAGCTCAAGCAATGCTCCCGCCTCGGCCTCCCAGAATGCATGAGCTACTGCTCCCGGCCCTGGTCTCGAACTCCTGGCCTCATGTGATCCTCCCGCATTAGCCTCCCAAAGTGCTGGGATTATAGGTGTGAGCCACCCCACCTGGCCTTAGAATTCTATTTAAAATAGTTCAAGTTAAAGGATGTTTATTGAAAGGAAATAGCATGGCCAAGAAACAGAATTTATTTTCTACTTGTGAATGGCACTGAAATGTAGGAGGTCACATGCATCTCCATCTCCACACATCTGCTCTACTTAGTGTTCTGTTTTTCTTTTCACATAAGCTTTCTTGCATTATTTATAGCCCTTTATCTCTTCATAAATTCACTTTATATTTGGTATTGGCTGAAATTAGTCTCAAATTCCATGTGTCCTGTGGTTCTAGTCCTCACAGTTCTCTGACTGACTTAGTCTCTCAATCACCCAATTCTAAATGCAATTCCTGTGAGAGAAATAATCTGATTTTCCCAGCTTGAAATAAATGTATGCCCTGGTCCATAGTATGCTCTTGTGATGCATTATATTACTATTAACAAATAATCACTTTCCCATTATATAAAAATAATTACTGACTATATCACATTTAAAACTTGAAACAATACTTAGAGGGAAAGAGTACCATTTTGACAGCCTCCTTCACTCACTGCCAATCAATGACCCATTCACCCTTTCCCTACTCATACTACTCTTCCTAAAGCTTAACTTGGTTTGGAGGTACACACACAGAGACACAAACATAAACACACACTCTGTAGAATACATATACTATTATGTAAATTAGTTTCTATATTTAACAAATATTAATTGCATGCATTGGAGATTTAGCATTGACTAAAATGAAAAAAATTATTGCCTTTATAGAGCTTACATTCTGGGGGAGGCAGACAAACATAAAACTGAATAAATAAGTTCAATCATGCATTGTTTCACCATGGGGATATGTTCTGAGAAATGCATCATTAGGTGAATTCGTTGTGTGAACATCATAGAGTGTACTTACACAAACATAGGTGGTATAGCCTACTGCACACTTAAGCTATATTGTACAGCCTATTGCTTCTAGGCTATAAACTTGTACAGCATGTGACTATAATGAATATTGTAGGCAATTGTGACAAAATGGTAAATATTTGTGTATGTAAACATATCTAAACACAGAAAAAGTACATTAATGATACAGTATAAAAGATAAAAAATGGTGTACCTCTATGGGATACTTACTATGAAGGGAGCTTGCAGGACTCTAAAGTGCTCCGGGTGAGTGAGTGTCTGGTCAGTGAATGTGAAGAACTAGCACATTATTGTACACTGCTGTAGACTTTATAAACACTACACTTAGGCTTCACTAAATTTATAAAAAAATTTCTTTCTTCAATAATTAATTAATCTTAGCTTACTGTAACCTTTATGCTTTATAAACTTAAAAAAATTTTATCTTTTTGACTCTTTTGTAATAACACGTAGCTTAAAACACAAACACATTGTGCAGCTACATAAAAACATTTTCTTTCTTTATATGATTATTCTATGAGCTTTTTTCTATTTTTAAAATATTTTATTTTATTTTTTTACTTTTTAAACTTTTTTGTTTAAAAAAAGACACAAACACACATATTAGCCTAGGCCTACACAATGTCAGGATCATCAATATAACTGTCTTTCATCTCCTCATCTTGTCCCATTAGAAGGTCTTAAGGGTCAGTAACACACATGGAGCTGTCATCTCCTGTGATAACAATGCTTTCTTTTGGAATAACTCCTGAAGGACCTGGCTGAGGCTGTTTTATGGTTATCTTTTTTTTTAATAAATAGAAGGAGTACAACTCTAAATTAACAATAAAAAGTATAGTATAATACATAAACCAGTAACATAGTCATGTATTATTATTATCAAGTATTATGTACTATACATAATTGTATGTGCTATACAGGCATAGCTTGGTGACAGTGTGGGTTTGGATCCAGACCATCGCAATAAGGTCAATATCACAATAAAGCATGACACAAAAATATTTTGGTTTTCCAGTGCATATAAAAGTTATGTTTACACTATACTGTAGTCTATTATAATAATATGCAATAGCATTGTGTCTTAGAAAACAATGCACATACCTTAATTAAAAATATTTTATTGCTAAAAAGTGCTAACAATTATCTGAGCCCACAACGAGTCATAATCTTTTTGCTGATAGAGGCTTAATGTTTGTGGCTGTCGACTGATCGTGGTGGTGATTGCTGAAGGTTGGGGTGGCTGTGGCAATTTCTTAAAATCAGACAACCATGAAGTTTGTTGCATTGATGGACTCTTCTTTTCATGAAATATTTCTTTGTACCATTCAATGCTGTTTAACACTATTTTACCCACAGTAGAACTTCTTTTGAAATTAAAGCCAATTCTTTCAAACCCAGCCACAGCTTTACTAAGTTTACGTGATATTCTAAGCCCTTTGTTGTCATTTTAACAATCTTAACTGCATCTTCACCAGGAGTAGATTCCATCTCAAGGAACCACTTTCTTTTCTCATCCATAAGAAGCAACTCCTCATTTTTCAAGTTTCATCATGAGATTGCAGCAATTCAGTTACATCTTTAGGCTCCACTTCTAATTCTAGTTCTCTTGCTGTTTCCACTATGTTTGCAGTTACTTTTTCCACTGAAGTCTTGAACCATACAAAGTCATCCATGAAGGTTGGAATCAACCTTTTTTTCAAATTCCTGTTAATATTGATATTTTGATCTGCTCCCCGTGAATTAGGAATGTTCTTAATGGCATCTGGAATGGTGATTCCTTCCCAGAAGGATTTCAATTTACTTTTCCTGGATTCATCAGAGGAATCAATAGGTATGGTAGCTATAGCCTTACAAAACGTATTTCTTAAGTAATGAGACTTGAAAGTTGAAATTACTCCTTGATCCATGGGCTGCAAAATGGACATTGCTTTAACAGGCATAAAAACGACGTTAATCTCCTTGTACGTCTCCATTAGAGCTCTTGGATGACTAGTTGCATTGTCGATAAGCAGTAACAAAAGTCCTAAATGACATCTACTTCCAGTATAAGGCTGTTTTGTCTACATTGAAAATCTGTTGTTTAACATAGCCACCTTCATCAATGATCTTAGCTAGATATTCTGGATAAATTACTGCAGCTTCTACATCAGCATTTGCTGCTTCACCTTGCACTTGTATGTTCTAGAGTTGGCTTCTTTCCTTAAACCTCATGAACCAACCTCTGCTAGCTTCAGACTTTTCTTTACTTCTGCAGGTTCCTCACCTCTCTCAGCCTTCGTAGAATCGAAGAGAGTTAGGGTCTTGCTCGGTATTAGGTTTTGGCATAAGGGAAAGTTGTGACTGATTTGATATTCTATCCAGACCACTAAAACTTTCTCCATGTTAGCAATAAGACAATTTCTCTTTCTCATTTATGTGTTTACTGGAATAGCACATTTAATTTTCTTCAAGAACTTTTCTTCTTTTTCTTTTTAAAAAATTATTATTCCTTTGAACCATAGCACTAGTGTTCTGAGTACAGTAGCCATTTAGAAGTTTGTTGAACTAACACAAGTTCACATTACATGTAAAATACTTGAGGGAGTATGTGGTTCTTATAGTACTCACTTGGTCTCAAGAGAAGACTCTGGCTTCCCTAGTGGGAGCCTCAAAGGGTTCAGGGAGCATAACCTTGAATATTCTGGTTTCTTTTGGGAACTCTTCACTAATCATTATCCATGACTTTATTAACATTTATTTATTTATTTAGTATTTCAAAATATTAAGGGGGTAAAAATGTTTTTGTTATATGGATGAATTGTATAATGCTGAAGTCAGGGCTTTTAGTGTGCCCATTACCAGAATACTATACATTGTACCCAAAAGTTAAGTTTTTATCCCTCACCTCCTCCCACCCTTCCCACTTCTTAGTTTCCAATGTCCTTTACACCACTATATGACTGTGTGTACACATCCTCTAGCTCTCACTTATTAGTGAGAATATGTGGTGTTTGTTTTTCCATTCCTGACATACTTCACCAGGATAATCATCTCCAGTTCCATCCAAATTGATGCAAAGGACATTATTTCATTCCCTTTTGTGGCTGATTAATACTCCATGGTATATGTATACCATTTTGTTTATCCACTCATTAATTGATGGGCACTTAGATTTATTCCCTATCTCTGCCATTGTGAATTGTGCTGCAAAAAACATTTGGGTGCAGGTGTCTTTTTGATACAATGGCTTGTTTTCCTCTGGGTAGATACCAAGTAGTGGGACTGCTGGATCAAGTGGTAGGACTACTTTTAGTTCTGTGAGGAATCTCCATACTGTTTTCCATAGAGGTTGTACTAATTCACAGTCTCACCAACAGTGTATAAACAATCCTTTTTCATCGCATCCATGCCAGCAGCTATTATTTCTTAATTTTTAAATTATGGCCATTCTGATAGGGGTAAGATGGTATCTCATTGTGGTTTTAATTTGCATGTCCCTGATGATTAGTGATGCTGAGCATTTTTTCATATGTTTGTTGGCTATTTGTCTATCTTCTTTTGAAAAATCTCTGTTCATGTCTTTTTTCCACTTTTTGATGAGGTAATTTGTTTTTTTCTTGTTGATTTGTTTGAATTCTTTGTAGATTCTGGATATTAGTCTTTTGTCAGATGTATAGTTTGTGAATGTGTTCTCTAATTCTGTAGGTGGTCTATTTACTACTCATTGATTATTTCCTTTGCTATACAGAAACATTTTAACTTAATTAAGTCCCATTTATTTATTTCTGTTGTTGCTTTGTTTGCCTTTGAGGTCTTAATCAATCATAAATTCCTTGCCTAGGCCAATGTCTAGAAGAGTTTTTCCTGTGTTTTCCTCTAGAATTTTTATGGTTTCAGGTTTTACATTTAAGTCTTTAATCCATCTTGAGTTAATTTTTGTATATGGTGAGAAATAGGGATCCAGTTTCATTCTTCTGTACGTTGCTAACCAATTTTCCCAGCACTCTTTATTGAATAGGGGGTTCTTTCCCCATTGTATGTTTTTGTTTGCTTTGTCAAAAATCAGTTGTTCATAGATATAGGGTTTTATTTTTGGGTTCTCTATTCTGTTGCATTGGTCTGTTTCTCTACATTTATACTAGTACCATGCTGTTTTGTTTACCATAGCCTGGTAGTGTGATTTGAAATCAGGCAAAGTGATGCTTTCAGATACTTTTTGCTTAAGATTGCTTTGGCTATTTGAGCTCTTTTTTGGTTCCATATGAAGCTTATGATTATTTTTCTAGATCTCTGAAAAATGCTGTTGGTGTTTTCATGGGAATTGGGTCAAATCTGTAGATCACTTTGGATAGTATGGACATTTTAACAATGCCAATTCTTCCAATCCATGAGCATGGGATGTTCTTCCACTTGCTCGTGTCATCTATGATTTCTTTCATCAGTGTTTTGTAGTTATCCTTGTAGAGATCTTTCACCTCCTTGGTAAATTATATTCCTATGTATATTATTTTCTTTGTAGGTATTGTAAATTGTTTGGGGTTCTTGATTTGACTTTAAGGTTGACTGTTATTTGTACATAGAAATGCTACTGATGTGTGTACATTTATTTTGTAACCTGAGACTTTTCTGAATTTATTTATCAATTCTAGGATTTTTTTGTTTAGTCTTCCCTTTATTTCTTTCTCTTGCCTGATTGCTCTGGCTAGGACTTCTAGTACTATGCTGAATAGACGTGGTGATAGTGGGCACCCTTGTCTTGTTTCAAATCTTAAGGAGAATGCTTTCAACATTTCCACATTCAGTATGATGTTGGCTGTGGGTTTGTCACACATGGCTTTTATTATTTTAAGCTATGCTCCTTCTATGCCTAGTTTGTTGAGGGTTTTTGTCATGAAGGAGTGCTGCATTTTGTTGAATGCTTTTTATGCATCTATTGAGATGATCATATGTTCTTTGTTTTTACTTCTGTTCATGTGGTAAATCACATTTGTCGATTTGCATATATTGATGCATCCATGCACCCCTGGGATGAAACTCACTTGACCATGGTGAATTATCTTTCTGATATGGTGTTAAATTCAGTTTCCTAGTATTTTGTTGAAGATTACTGCATCTATTTCCATAAGGAATAAAGGTCTGTAGTATTATTTCTTTGTTTTGTCTATTCCTAGCTTTGGTATCAAGGTGATACTAGTTTCTGAGAATGAATTAGGGAGGATTCCCTCCTTGAAGTTATGGAACAGTTTCAGTAGAATTGGTGCCAGTGGTTTGTAGGTCTGGTAGAATTCAGCTGTGAATCCTTCTGGTCCAAGGCTTTTATTTGTTGGGAGATTTTTTATTACTGCTTAAACCTTGCTGCTCATTATTGATCTATTCAGAGTTTCTATTTCTTCCTGATTCAGGCTGGTGGGGGGGGTTGTGTGTTTCCAAAATTTATCCATTTCCTCTAGGTTTTCTCATTTGTGCAAGTAGAGGTTTTTGTAGTAGTCATGGATGATATTTTGAATTTCTGTGGTATCAGTTGTAATGCCCCCTTTTTCATTTCTAATTGAGCTTATATGAGTCCTTTCTCTTCTATTTCTGATTATTCTGGCTAGCTGTCTATTGATTTTGTTTATCTTTTCAAAGAGCCAATTTTTTGTTTGTTTTATCCCTTGTTTTTGTTTTTGTTTTTTGTTTCCATTTTATTTAGTTCTGCTGTGAGCTTTACTTTTTTTCTTCTGCTGGCTTTGGGTTTGGTTTGTTCTTCTTTTCCTATTTCCTTGAAGTGTGACATTAGGTTGTTAATTTGTGATATTTCTGTCTTTTTGACATAAGCATTTAAGGCTCTGAACTTCCCCCTCAGCACTGCTTTGCATGTATCACATAGATTTTGGAAGCTTGTGACATCTTTGTCATTCAGTTTGAAAAACCTTTTGTTTTTCGTCTTAATTTTGTTATTGACCCAAGAATGGCTCAGGAGCAGGTTGTTTAATTTCCATGACTCAGTGTAGATTTGAGAGTTCCCCTTGGAATTGATTTCTAATTTTATTCCACTGTGGTCTGAGAAGATACATGATATGATTTCAATTTTTCTGAATTTTCTGAGACTTGTTTTGGGGCCTAACATATGATCTATCTTGGTAGATGTCCCATGTGCTGATAAGAAGAATGTATATTCTGTAGTTTCTGGGTAGATTGTTCTGTTAATGTCTGTTAGGTCCATTTGCTCTAGAGTCCTGTTTAAGTCTGGTGTTTCTTTATTGATTTTCTGCCTTGATGATCTGTCCAGTTCTGTCAGTGGAATGTTGAACTCCCCAGCCATTATGATATTGTTGTATATTTCTTTACTTAGATCTAGTAGAATTTGTTTAATAAATCTGGGAGCACTTGTGTTAGGTGCATTTATATTTAGGATCGTTATATTTTATTGCTGAATTGCTCCCTTTATCATTATATAATGAAGATTTTTGTCTTTCTTAACCATTGTTGATTTAAAATCTATTTAATATAAGAATAGTTACTCCTGCTTGCTTTGGTTTCCATTTGTGTGGAATATTTTTTTAATCCCTTTACCTTGAGTCTATGAGAGTCCTTGGGAGTTAGGTGGGTTTCTTGCTGACAGCATATACTTAGGTTGTAATTTTTAATCCATTCTCCCAATCTCTATTTTTTAAGTGGAGCTTTCAGACTGTTTATGTTCAATGTTAGTATTGAGATGTGAGATACTGTTCTGTTAATCATGTTGAATGATACCTTGCTGTTTTGTTTTCTCCCTTGTGCTACTGATTTATAAGAACTGTTGAGCTTAAACTGTTGGGTGTTTTTACATTGGTGGGTATTAATTGTTCTGTTCCATGTATAGAGCACTTTTGAGCATTTCCTGTAGGGCAGGTCTAGTGGTGACAAGTTCCCTTAGTGTTTGCTTGTCTGGGAAAGACTTTATTTCTCTTTCATTTATGAAACTTAATTTATTTTACAGGACACAAAATTCTTAGCTGCCAGTTTTTCTGTTTAAGAAGACAAAAACTGGGACCTCAATTCCTTCTGGCTTGTAATGTCTCTGCTGAGAAGTTTACTATTAATCTGATGGATTGCCCTGTGTAAGCTAGTTGTTGCTTTCATCTTGCAGCTTGTAGGATTTTCTCCTTCATTTTGACTTTGGTTAGCCGTTGACTATGCATCTTGGTGATGTCCTAGTTGCTATGAATCTTCCAGGTGTTCAATAACCATCTTGAATCTGGATATCTAAATCTCTGGCAATACCAGGGAAGTTTTCCTCAATTATTCCCTCCAATAGGTTTTTTATACTTTTTGCTTCTTCTTCTTCCTCGAGGATACTTTTGATGCTTATATTAGCCTGTTTTAAGTAGCCCCATATTTCTCTAAGTGATTGTTCATTCTTCTATGTTCTTATTTCTACATTTTTGATTGACTGGATTAATTTGAAAGACTTGTGTTCAAGCTCTAAAATTCCTTCTCTGCTTTGTCTAGTCTATTGTTAAAGCTTTCTACTGTATTTGGAAATTCCCTAAATGACTTTTTCATTTCTTTTCTTTTTTTTTTTTAAATTTCAGAATATTATGGGGACACAAACACTTTAGATACATATATTGCCTATGCACTGCCCATATCAGAGTTACAAGCATGCCCATACTCAACACAGTGTGCCCCACACCCATTAGGTCTGAGTTTACCCTTCCCCTCCACCCCCCTCCTACCTGCCTGACTCCCAATGAATATTATTTCCGTGTGTGCACATAAGTATTGATCAATTAGTACCAATTTGGTGGTGAGTACCAGTGGTGCTTGTTTTTCCATTCTTGTGATACTTTGCTTCAAAGAATGGGCTCTAGCTCCATCAAGGATAATACCAGAGGAATTAATTCACCATTATTTTTTTTATGGCAGAGTGGTACTCCATGGAATACATATACCACATTTTATTAATCCACTAATGTGTTGATGGGCACTTGGGTTGTTTCCACATCTTTGCAATTGTGAATTGTCCTGCTATAAACATTTTAGTGTAGACGTCTTTATTATAGAATGTCTTTTTTTCCTTTGGGTAAATACCGAGTAGTGGGATTGCTGGATCAAATAGTAGTTCTGCTTTTAGTTCTTTGAGGTATCTCCATATAAATTTCCATAGAGGTTGTACTAGTTTGTAATCTCACCAGCAGTGTATGAGTGTTCCTATCTCTCTGCATCCATGCCAACATTTGTAGTTTTGGGACTTTTTGATATAAGCCAATCTCACCGGAGTAAAGTGATATCTCATTGTGGTTTTGATTTGCAATTCCCTGATGATTAGAGAAGTTGAGCAATTTTTTATGTTTGTTGGCCATTATTCTGTCTTCTTTTGAAAAGTTTCTGTTCATGTCCTTTGCCCATTTTTTAATGGGGTTGTTTGATTTTTTCTTGTTGATTTTCCTAAGTTCTATATAGATTCTGGTTATCAGCCCTTTATCAGATATGTAGCATGCAAATATTTTCTTCCATTCCGTAGGTTGTCTGTTCGCTGTAATGATAGTTTCCTTGGCTGTGCAGAAGCTTTTTAATTTGATCAAGTCCCATTTATTTATTTTTGTTGCTGCTGTGATGGCTTTGGAGGTCTTCTTCATAAATTCTTTGCCTAGGCCAATGTCTATAAGAGTTTTTACAACATTTTCTTTTATAATTCTTTGGTTTCACATCTTATGTTTAAGTCTGTTATCCATTGTGAGTTGATTTTTGTGAGAGGTGAGAGGTGTGGATCTTGTAGTATAGTTTGAAGTCTGGTAGATTGATGCCTACCAATTTTTTCTTTTTGCTTAAGATTGTTTCTGCTATACAGGGTGTTCTCTGGTTCCATATGAAGTGTAGAATTATTTTTTCTAGATCTGTGAAAAATGATATTGGTATTTTGATAGGGATGGCATTGACTCTGTAAATCACTTTAGGTAGTATAGATATTTTAACAATGTTGATTCTACCAATCCAAGAGCATGGGAGTGTTTTCCATCTGTTTACATCCTCTGCAATTTCTTTTCTCAGTGTTTCATAGTTCTCCCTATATAGGTCTCTCGCCTCCTTAGTTAAATATGTTCCTAAATATTTAATTTTCTTTCATGCTATTGTGAAAGGTATTCAGCCATTGATTTGATTCTCAGCTTGGCTGTTATTGGCATATATGAAGGCTACTGATTTGTGTGCATTGATTTTGTATCCTGAGAATATGCTGAATTCATTTATCAATTCCAGGAGTCTCTTGGTTGAATCCTTGGGGTTTTCTGTATATAATATCATACCATCAGCAAAGAGTGAAAGTTTGATCTCTTCTGCTCCCATTTGGATACCCTTAATTCCTCTCTCTTGTCTGATTGCTCTGGCAAGGACTTCCAGCACTATGTTGAATTGAAGTGGAGACAGTGGGCAACCTTGTCTGGTTCCAGTTCTAAGTGGGAATGCTTTCAATTTTTCCCCATTCAGTATGATATTGGCTGTGGGTTTATCATATATGGCTTTAATAATTTTAAGGTATGAGCCATCTATGCCTATATTGTTAAGAGTTCTTATCATGAAAGGGTGCTGAATTTTGCCAAAAGCCTTTGCTGCATCTATTGGGAGGATCATATGGTCTTTGTTCTTGCTTTTATTTATACGGTGAATTACACTTATAGATTTGCATATGTTGAACCATCCCTACATCTTGGGGATGAAGCCCACCTGGATATGATGAATTATTTTTTTGATGTACATTTGAATTCAGTTTGCTAGGATTTTATTGAGAATTTTTACATCTATATTCATAAGGGATATTGGTGTACAGTTTACTTTTTTCGTTGTGTCCTTTCCTGGCTTTGGTATCAAGGTGATGCTGGTTTTTAGAATGAATTTGGGAGGATTCCATCCTTCTCAATGTTGTGGAACAATTTCCACAGTATACATACCAGTTCTTCCTTATAGGTTTGGTAGAATTCAGGCGTGAAACTGTCTGGTCTGAGACTTTTTTTGTTGGAATATTTTTTATTGCTGCTTCAATTTATGTGCTTGATATTGGTCTGTTTAGGAATTCTACTGCTTCTTGATGGAGCCTAGGGAGGTTGTGTGTTTCTAAGAATTTGTCCATTTCCTCCACAGTTTCATGTTTTTGGGCATAGAGATTTTTATAGTATTCAAAGGTGATGTTTTGTATTTCCATGATATCCGTTGTGACCTCTCCTTTTTCATTTCTCACTGAGCTTATTTGAGTTATTTCCTTTCTCTTTCTGGTCAATCTAGCAATAGGCGTGTCTATTTAGTTTATCTTTTCAAGGAAATAACTTTTTCTTTTATTAATCTTCTGCATAGTTCTTTTATTCTTGATTTCATTTACTTATGCTCTGATCTTGGTTATTTCTTTTCTTCTCCTGGGTTTAGGATTGGTTTGCTCTTCCTTTTCAAGTTTCCTGAAATGATTCATTGTTTTTTTCATTTGTGATCTTTCTGTCTTTTGGATGTGGGCATTTAAGGCAATAAGTTTTCCTCTCAGGACTGCTTTTGCTGTATAACACAGATTTTGATAACTTGTGTCCCCATTATCACTTAGTTCATAGAATCTTTGGATTTCTGTCTGAATCTCCTCCTTGACCCAATGGTCATTCAGCAATGATTGTTTAATTTCCATGTTTTTGGATAGAGATGTGTGTTTCTGTTGGAATTGATTTCTAATTTTATTCCACCATAGTCTGAGAAGATACATGGTATAATTTCTATTTTTTAAAATTTGTTGAGATCTGTTTTGTAGCCTAGGATGTGATCAATTTTAGAGAAAGTTCCATGAGCTGATGAGAAGAATGTATATTCAGTGTTGTTTGGGTGGAATGTTCTGTAGATGTCTGTTAGGCCAAAATGGTCTAGAGTTCTGTTTAAGTCCATTGTTTCTTTACTTATTTTCTGTTTGGAAGATATGTCCAGTTCTGTCAGTGGGGTGTTGAAGTCCCCAGCTATTATGGCTTTGCTTTTTTTTATGTTGTCTAGATCTAGCAGTATTTGCTTTATGTATCTGGGCACTCCTATGTTGGGTGCATAAATATTTAGGATTGTTAGGTCTTCTTGTTGGATTTTTCCTTTCACTACTATATAGGGACCATCTTTGTCTTTCTTTACTTTTGTTGCTTTAAAGTTTATGATATCTGATATAAGAATGGCTACCCCAGCTTTTTTTTTGTTTCCATTTGCCTGGAAAATTGTTTGCCATCCCTGCATCTTAGTCTGAATGAGTCCTTGTGTGTAAGATGCATTTCCTGGAGACAGCAGATACTTGGCTTGTATTTTTTTTACACATTCAGCCAGCCTATATCTCTTCAATGGGCAATTCAAGCCATTCACATTTATTGAGAAAATTTATATTTGGGGTGGATTTTTGTTCATCCTGTTGGGTAGACTCTTATTGTTTTGTTTTATCTCTCAAGCCACTGAGGAATCAGGGTTCTGGACTTTAGCTTTTGGGTGTTTTTACACTGGTGGGTGTCTATTGCACTAGTCAGTGTATAATGCAGGTCTGAGTACAACCTGCAGGGCAGGTCTAGTCTTTGCAAATTCCATCAGTGATTGCTTGTCTGGGAAAGTCCTTGCATCTTCCTCATATAAGAAGCTTAGTTTTGCACGATAAAGAATTCTAGGTTGGCCATTATTCTGTTTTAGAAGACTGAGGATGGGTCCCCAGTCCCTTCTGGCTTGTAAGGTTTCAGTTGAGAAATCTGCAGTTAGTCTGATAGATTTTCCTTTGTAGGTTACCTGCTGTTTTCACCTTACTGCTCAAAGGAGTACCTCTTTTCATGTTTACTTGGGCCAGCCTAATAACTATGTGACGTGGTGATTGCCTTTTCACATTGAATCTCCAAGGAGTCCTGTATGCTTCTTATACTTGGATATCGAGATTTCTGGCTAGGCCATGGAAATTATCCTCTATTATTCCTTCAAATAGATTTTCCATCCCTTGTGTATTTTCTTCTTTGCCTATGATTCTTATGTTTGGCCTCTTTACATAATCCCACATTTCTTGAATGCTTTGTTCATTTCTTTTGTTTCAGTGTTATTTCTCTTTGACTGATTTGTTTAGTGCATAGGAGTTATCTTCCAGCTCTGAGATTCTTTCCTCTGCATGATCCAGCCTAGTCTTAAGTCTTTCCACTGTGTTTTGTAGATCCTTGAATGCTTTTTTCATTTCCTGTATTTCTGCTTGGTTTTTCCGTATTGGTTTGATTACTTTAGAGAATTTTTCATTCATTTCTTGCTTTGTTTTTTTCTTGTGGCTTCTTTGTTTTGGGTTTCTATTTTCTCTTGAATTTCATTGAGCTTTCTTACAATCCATAATCTAAATTCTTCCTCTGTCATTTTATCCATTTCATTTAAGTTGGTATCTGTTGCTGAGGAGCTAATGATTACTTTTGGGGGTGACTTTCCACTCTGATTTTTCATGGTTCCTGTGTTCTTTCACTGATTCTTTCTCATCCAGCCTCTTGGTCAAGAGCTGGGTGCCTAGGGCTAGCTTATGGCCCTGTCTCCAAGACCCCATGGATCATGCCCTGACAGAGCTGGGGAGAGGAACGCTGGTCCTGTATTACCTTAGGTGTATTTTAGCAAGTTTGATGGACCTCTTGGTTTGCCTCTGACCTGTTGTCTTCACCTCTTCCCAGTGGAGTGTAGTGAGTTTGTTCCCCCAGCTTAAGCTCCAAGCTGGTGGATTGTACTTGAGGGATTGAATCCATTGCTCCCTAATAGCTTGAGATGGAAGGCAATATTTTAACCTATGGCTTTGTTCCCACTGTCGTTGATTGTAGTTTCCACGGGGGAGCCAGTTACCTAGGTAATCTCTTGTGCCTGTGGTAGGCTTTGGTCCCCCAGGTGGGGTATACAAAAGCCCAAAGCTTTGGGAGGGGTCTTATTGCTCCCAGGGGTTACTTTGACCCTGTTCCCCCTGAGGGGGGGTAAGAGCAAGATAGCTCGCAGCTGGAGTGTGAGAGCTTGGGTGAGTGAGCTTCTGTGGAGCTCAGAATTTGCTTATCCGGCCACTAGGAGGAGCCACTGTTATGGAGTTCGGAGCTAGCTTTCCAAGCCTGGAGGGCTGCTCCTGATGGGAGGGACCAACTGGTGTGATTCCTGAGGTCTCTAGCCAGGTTTTCTCTTCCCTGTCTTCAAGCTTGGGCACTTTCCACTCTGATGAGACCACTGTGTTTCTTCTCCACCCAAGACAGGCTCTGGAGCTTCCCCACAGTTCATGCATCTGGCCCCCTGATGTGCATCTCCATGTGTCACTGGCTGATAGGGGGATTTCCAATTTGCACTCCTTTTTCTGCCACTAGTCCCCAAGGCAAGGTGGGTGGGCCTCTCTAGCCCCAGAAGTCTTTGCCAGGGGAATGCTCCCACCAGGGGAATAGTGGCAGCTGAAGGAACTCTTGGGTCAAGCAGAACTCCCTATTAAAGGGAGTAGGGATGGGGGCAGCTGCTCTGATTCAGCCTGTGGCACCTGAGGCATTTGGTTGCCATGGGAACCAGTATATATGCAAATTGAGTTACTATGGCACAGCTACTTTCAATATGGCTGTTCTCTTGGTGGGGGTTGGGGACCTGTGGAGCAGGCACTAGGGCCAATAACTCAGGAGACAGCGAGATCTGGGCAGGCAGGACCAGATGGATGGGCTGCAAACTGTTTCCAATATACCAGTGTCCTGCTGATACAGGTCTGCCATGCCAGGAAGGTGGCTCTCCTCATCTCACTTGGGGCCCATGGTGGCAGCTGTCCACAGCCTCCAAGGGCATAGCCCATTGCACGCAGGTGGGAGAGCCCCTGGACTGGGGGTGGGGTGAATCTAGAGACCTATCTAACAGTCAGCTCCTAGCTAACAGTCAGTTCCAGACCTTTACAGATGGCTGCCAACTGCCAACCAGCCTTGTATAGTGAGCATACACCAGGGTCCCGCTGGTTCAGGTCAGCCATGCCATGAATGTGGCTCTTCTCGACCCACCTGAGTCCCACGGAGGCAACTGCTGGCAGCAACCAAGGGTGTAGCCCATTGCTCTCCATTCAACTCCTAGGCCCTGTTCCCGCTGACTTCCTGAGGCAGGATGCCCATCTCCAAATTCCAGCATACTGTTCTGGGAAGGTGTATCTCAGCCCAGTCTGGTGGAATCCCGGCACAGCACACCTGAGAGTTCTGTATGGTTCCCACAATTGCTTCCTCTCCACAGAGCCAGCTGTCTTGTGCAATGACTTTGCACCAACTCCGGGCTTGTCCCTGACTGAGTGGATGGGACATCTGTGGGGATGGTGCATGTCCACCTGCAGGTCAGGTCACACTGCACTGACCTGGCGAATGTGTCCTTCCTGCGCTCTGGAGTGAGCAATCTGCATGCAGGCGGCCATCTGTGCTCTTCACCTCCTTCCCTTGGAGCGGTGAGGTAGGAGGCCTCTACCAGACCACCATTTCCTCCATCTCCTCTTTCATTTCTTTAAGTTCTGTTATATCTTTTTTTTTCTTGAATGAGCCCTTTTTATTTGTTATAATGGATAGATTTATATTAGGTCATTAAATATGCAATGTGTGATTTCAAATCAAAAGTTTAGCTTATTATATCTCAAGCAAGAAGCAGTACAATTAATCAAAGTGTGCACATAAACTGTTGACACAGTTTTGCTATCTTAATGGTAGCCTGTTTATGCCAGCAGCAAAGAAGCCTGGAGAGCAAGTGGTGATGAAATCCACTTGCTTGTTGAGAATTGAATATTTTTCCTTGCAAAAAGTGGTCCAAAGCCTGGAAGAAGTGGTAGTCAGTTAGTTCAAGTTCTGGTGAATATGGTGGATAACAGTTTCCAAGTCCAGCTTCTGCAGTTTGAGCAGAGTTGTTTGTGTGACATGTGGTCGAGCATTGCCTTGTAAGAGGATTGGCCTGTTTCTATTGACCAATCTCTGCTGCTTAATCGCAAGCATCCTCATCGATTCATCCAACTGGTTACAGTAGACATCTACTGTCATCGATTTACCAGATTTCATGAGGCTGTAGTGGATAATACTGGCACAGGACCACCAAACGGATACCATTATCTTCTTTGATGAATATTCAGTTTTGGACTGTGTTTTGGCACTTCATCTTTATCCAACCATTGTGCCGAATGCTTGTGATTGTCAAAAAGAATCCATTTTTCATCACATGTAACAATACAGTGTAGAAACGGTTCACCTTTATGTCATAACAGCAAAGAAAGGCAAGCTTCGAGATGATTTCTTTTCGACACTGGTTTAATTCATGCGGAATCCATCCATCCAGCTTCTTTACCTTGCCAATTTGTTTAAAATGTTCCAATATTGTTGGAATAGTAATGACAAACCTTGCTGCTAATTCACGCGTAGGTGGAGATGGATTCGCTTCCGCTACAGCTTTCAGCTCATCATTATCCACCTTGGTCTCAGGTCGTCCATGTGGCTCATTTTCAAGAGTAAAATCACCAGAATGGAGCTTCTCAAACCATCTATGTACTGTGCATTCATTAGCCACATCCTTCCCAAGCACTTTGTTTATATTTCGAGCTGTCTCAGAGCATTGGTTCCATGATAGAACTGATATTTAAAAACAACACAAATTTTTGACTTATCCATGGTTTCACAAAAATTTCCCTAAAAAAATTTGAAAGATAATCACAAGCCAAATCATGTGCTTGAAAGAATAAGGATGTACCTTCACAATAAACATAAAACAAGAAGTGTCAAAGGGAAATGTCAGCAATATCAACTGTCTAATTTAGTACTTACAGAAATCAGATATTTCATACTTAATATCCTAAAAGGATTATGGCCACCCAGGTCTATTTCAAATCGCCAGCCCCATACTCTGTCTGTTCTCTTTCACAAACCACTACACCGTGGCACTGGCTGAAAACATTTCTAATCATCTATTTATCTGTAGCTAGTGACCTCGTGGCAATATATTTGTGGTCTGATTGGAGATTGACCACATCCTGTGGCTAAATGTTATTTTTTTGAAGACTATTTAACCACCTTAATTGCTTTCATCTGTTGTTTCTTTTTTTATATTATTATTTTTTTATTTCAAAATATTAAGGGGGTACAAATATTTTTGTTATATAGATGATGTCTATAAGGCTTCAGTCAGGGATTTTGGTGTGTCCATCACCAGAATAGTGTTCATTGTACCCAATAGGTATGTTTTCACCCCTCCAACTCTACCCCCTTCTTGGTTTCTAATGTCCTTTACATCTCTTTGTGCCCATGTGTGCCCATCATTTAGCTCCCAATTATTAGAGAGTACATGTGGTATTTGTTTGTCCATTCCTGAGATACTTCACTTAGGATAATGGTTTTCATTTTCACTCAAGTTGCTACAAGAGACATTATTTCATTCCTTTCTATGGCTGAATAGTACTCCATCATATATATACCATATTTTCTTTGTTCACTCATCAATTGATGGGCACCTAGGTTGATTCCACATCTTTGCAATTGTGAACCGTGCTGTGATAAATATTCTGTTATGTCTTTTGTTATGTTGTTCATCTCTTTAGAGAATTTTTCATTCATATCCTGAGGGTTTTTTTTTAATTCTTTTTATTGGTTTTCAATTTTCTTGTCAATTTCATTCATCTTACTTGCGATCCATATTCTGAATTTCATATCTTACATTTCAACAATTTCCTTTAGGTTGGGGTCCATTGCTGGAGACTTGTTGTGGTCCTTTGAGGGTGTCTAAACAGCTTGTTTTTTCATGTTGCTAGAGTTCTTATGTTGGTTCCTTCTCAGCTGAATCTTCTCAGCTCAAGACAGGTAAGTTTGTGGTGTGCCTGTTCTTCTCTGCTGGGACCTCTCCTACTTATTGGAAAGAAAAAGACGTACCTGGATGGTGCACCTGTGCCTTACTCTGCAAGATTGACATTGCAGGAGAGAGAGGGATGCACTGAGAGCCTATAATGCAGCTGTTCTCCTCCATTGTCCCATTCCCCTGTGGTTGTCAAAATCCAAACTGGTGCTGCAGGATATTCATGCAGAGTGATGGGTTGGTCCCCAGGCTGCTGTTGGCAGGTTGGGCAGGGGACTGGGCATGTCCCACTCCATGGGGGCAGGTGGTGTGGGAGTTTGGTCTGCTCAGGTCTCCCAGCAGAAGTGGCAGTAGTGCATAGCAAGGCCATTTATATGGTGGCTATGGGTGCCAGGGCTACAGGCATTTGCCCTGCCAAGGTCCAAGTGTAGTGGTGGCATGCAGAGGGGTATAGCTGAGGCAAGTAGGGATGTGGTGGCAGATGGGGCTATGGAGGCACATGGTGTGTGGCTTATGGGGGGTTGGAGCATGCCGGCACCTGGTGGGCAAGGCTGTGGCAACAGGGTGGCACTCACTGGGTGGGTCCAATGTGTGGTTAGTGGGGCTATGGTGGCCGGGCATTGTGCAGTGGGTGGTGCTGCTGATGGGCACAGCATGCAGGACAGAGGCAGCTCACGGTGGGGGGTCAGGGTCCCAGCAGCTGGGCAGTTCACAGCTAGCAGGTCCATGGAGGAGCACAGTGCACTGCAGGTGAGTTGTGCTGGCTGGGGCTTTTTCTCTGACCAGAACTGGTAGTGCCAAGTGCTGCAGTGCTATTCAGGTGGTGGTGTAGGCAGCATTATCCAGATGGTGGTGGTGGAAGCTGCAGGCTTTGGGCACCTGCTCTGCTGTGGTCTCCCAGTGGCAGGGGGAGCATGGCACCCAGTCATTGGGCGTATGAGAGTGCCTGTCCTCTCAGCTCCCTCCCTGGCCCATCGGAGGCAATGGAGAGGCAGCCAAAGTGGAGCCAACTGCTGTGTAGACTGGGTGCTCTGGGGCTGAGAGCTCAGAATGGTGTCAATTACAGCAACCCAGGATCAGAAGCCAGTGGACCCTGCTGTGCCTGCTGTCCAGTGCAGTGCTGCAGTCTCCAACCAGTTCTCTGATCAGTCCAGAGGCCTGCCGTGGTGGGGTGGACCCCCTCACAGCTTGGGTTGCAGTGTCCACAGGGAGAGGGTGAAGCCCCAGGGTTCTTTCTTTTGACCTTACCCAAAGTGTGGGTGCCTTCCCCAGGTACCTTCCTATCCTGCCAAGCAGTTCACCCAGCTTCCCTCTCCTTCACTTTAGGTGTCTTCAGTTCCTTCTCTGATGATTCACAATGGTCTCTCTAAGATGATCCGTTCATAAGTAAATATCTACTTGCCGCTTTTGATCCTCTTTTGTAGAGCAGCATGTGCAGGCTCTATCTAGTCTGACATCTTGGCCCCTTCCTCTTCAAGAATTTTACCTTTGTGTTTGAAATTTGGCTATTTGGCACAAGGAGTCTATCCTTCAGGCTGTCATGGCTTTTGACAGCCTTCCTCACTAAGCTTAATCATTTCTAGCTTTTGATTTAAATTGAGAAACATGTGACTCTTACTTTCACTTGAACACTTAGAGGCCATCGTAAGGTTATTAACTGGCCTAATTCCAATATTGTTGTGACTCAGGGAATAAGGAGGCCTGAGGAGAGGGAGAGAGACAGGGAAATGGCTGGTTAGTGGAGCAGTCAGAACACACACAACATTTATTGATTAAATTCACCATCATATAGGGATGATTCATCACACCAAAACAATTATAATAGTAACATCAAACATCAGTGATCACAGATCACAATAACAAATATAATAATGAAAAAGTTTGAAATACTGTAAGAATTACCAAAATGTGACAAAGAGACAAAAAGTGAACACATGCTTGACACAGCATTGTTACAAACCTTCAATTTGTACAAAATTCAATAACTGTGAAGGGCAATAAAGTGAAGTGCAATAAAATGAGGTAAACCTGTACTTCTATACGACTGGCTGTACAGTAGATTGTTTATACCAGCATTATGACAAACATGTGAGTAACGTGCTGCACTACAACATAGTGATGGATAGCCATCACTAGGTGATAGGGACTTTCCTGCTCCATTATACATTTGTGACATACATATGATCTGATCATATTTCTGACATACATGTGATGCATCGTTGACTGAAATGTTATTATGTGGCACACGACTATATGTTATATGGTACTTGGGAAAATTATAAGTGCCATGCAGAAAAATAAATCATGAAGATATACAGGATAGAAATAGGGTGGTCATTGAACAGCTTAATGTGATGGTGATATTTGAGCCACGATTTGTAAGAGGCTATCTAGAGAAAGGGTATTATAAACAGAGGAAACACCAAGTGACTTGCATTTTCATAAAATATCAAGAAGTTCTGTGAGTCTGAAGTAGAGTGAACAGGGGAGAGAAGAGGAGAAGCCAGAGTGATTAAGGATTTGGGAAACTCAGAAAGAGAGTTGGAAAACTGATTATTTAAGCTTTTGTTAATAAATTTAGGACTTAGGATTTTATTTTCAGTGCGGTAGAAGACACTGTAAGGTTTTGAGCAAAGTAACTTGATCTGACATATTTCAAGTGCATCATTATGGCTTCTGTGTTGAGATGAGACTGAAGGGGATTGACAGCAGGCAGATGTTAGGAGGCCATAGCAATGACTCAGGCAAGATATCATAGAGACTTGAACAAAGAAGTAGCAGAAAAAGTGGTAAGTAGTCAAGATTCTACATTGATTCTGAAGGTAGAGCCAATGGAGGTTTCTTATGGATTGGATTTAGGCTATGAGAGAAAGGGAGAAGTCAATGTTGACAACAAGTTTTTGACCTTGATATTTGGAAGAATGGCATTTTCATTAACATAGATGTGGAACACTGTGGAAAGGAAAATATTTTTGGGGTGTGTGTGCATGCACAACAGAATCTCAGTTTTGGGATTGTTAAGTTAGATATGCTTTCAAACATTTGTATGGAGTAGTTGAACAGGCAGTTGGATTTATGAGCCATCGGCAAAGTGGTAATATTTAAAGGGTTTAGGCTGAATGGGACCACCAAAATGAATATGGAGATAGAAGAGAAGAGGTATAAGGCCTGAGTCTTGGGCAGTCATACATTTAGAGGTCATAAAGATATGGAAGAACTCGCAAAGGAGGCTGTGAAATAGTGAGTGAAGACGGAAGAAATCCAGGAGAGGGTGCTATCTAGGAAGCCAAGTGAAGAAAGTGTCTCAAGAGGGATGGAATGATCAGCTATGTCAAATATTGATGGCAGACCAATTCAGATGAGGAAAGAGAACAGATCATTCAATTCAGTAACATGGAGGTTATCAATGACTGAACATGAACAGTCAGGAAGATATGATTGTGGAGATAAAGATCTCTTGTGAGGGGGTTTGAAGGAGACAATAGGAAGAGAGGATTCTGAGACTGGTAACATAATACATAATGTTATCAATCACAAAATGGTAACATGTATTATGCAACTTGGTCACTAAACAATATGTGCTGGAATTCATGCTGTTATTTATACCTCTAGCTTCTTTCCCTTAAACGTTGCATGTTTTTTAATTCTGAGAATGACTACAAAGTGTTTAAGATGATTGTCTAACTAGATTTTAATTCTTCTATTTTAGTACAAAGAATTTCAATCATCCCTACCCTAAAAATACTCATATAGATGAAATATTCAGTGGAAATCCAGAGATAGTGGGGGAGGCTGAAGCATTTTGAATGGTCATATGGAGACAAATGTGGACATAAGCCTGGTTGCAGTGAGAATTTCATCACAGAAACCAGTAGGAAATAAAGTCTTCAAAACTGGCTTCTCTTCCCTGGATTAGGACCAATGCTAAGCAGGCAAACATAGTTATTCACCTCAACAGAAGACATCAGTTCGGGTCACACATCCTTTTGCGAGAAATATTTTTTTTGTAAAACATATAAATCACTATTATGAAACTACCTGTACCTCTCCATTTCCTGCGTGCTAAAAAGGAAAGCTGTTGTTTGGATACCAGTGTCCATGATGAGCATCTTTGCTTTCTGATGCTGTTCTCTGTACTCTAAAAACAACTCATCCTATTTTGGAGTGCTGTGTAGCTAGAAACCCCTTTTATTTCCAACTCTCTGTTACGAAGAAAGAAGCTGTCTCTTCCCAACCTCCCACATTGCACAGCTGCTTATGAGGCTTGTAATTAATGAAGATTTGCTAACAATCGCACACGCATTGACATTCTGGGCTTATTGAAAGAAGCAAAGTGAGCAGCAGTTATTGGGCTAGAGCTTCTGTGCACTTTGCCAATGGGGAAAATTTGGCTGTCGTCATTTTTAGTAAGAGAATTTCTGGAAACTCTGAATTCGTATAAGTTCAGGTTAAATTACCTTGGGAATTATGAAATGATCTCAAATGTAGAAAAATCAAAGAGAAACCTTCTAAATAGAATTAGGTTCTTTGTTGGGCTTACTTTAAGAGGAGTAGTACTGTATCCCTACAAATCTTCAGAAATTTCCAGGTTAATTATCTGGGCTTGTTGATTTATATTTCCAATTGCTTATAAAATGACAGCTTCTGCAGCCAACCTTATTTTCATTGTTTCAATAAGGAGAGCTTTATCTAGAAGAAGCCTTGAAAATCCAGATACCCATAGCAGCCAAAGAAGACATGACAGCAAAGCAGTTCAATATTAGACATCCCTGGGGAGAGGTAAGATGTAGTGTGGATTGGAGAGAGAATGCTCTGCTCCAGTCAGTTTGCTGCCATGTGATGATGTCCACCTAGTGCTAACATTCCTCAAAATTTTTAAGAGAAGCTAGAATCCTGGATTTTATAATGATATGACAACTTTTGGCTTGGAAATATCAACTAATTCAACATTTTTCTTAAAAAAAAGCCCTCTTTACCCCAACACATTGCAGAACAAAACAGACACATTTGCAAGCTGGATCTGACCCCAACAGTTTGTAACTTATGGTCCAGAAGGATCAGTGTTCATGGTAATCATTTCAGACTGGTTCTTCACAGAGACTTGAAAAACAACTGGTTGCTAATGATCTAAATGTTCTCAATTACAAGTTGTTCTTTCCATTTCCTGTTTTGTAACATATCTTAGATCCCATCAGCCTGATGTTTGGAACCTGATGGTTACAAGTATAGTGACCATATATCCTGGACTGCTGAAGACAGCCCTGGCTTAGGCCAGTAGCCATTATGGTACTAATACTGCTCCCTTTCATTCCCAATATACCCCAATTTGGACAATAAATTATATAGACCTCTTAATTCAGCATCCCTTTTGTCTTCTTTCCTCATTTTTCACTTATGTTTAAATTTTTTTTTTTAAAAAAGATATCATGGAAGATTTTAAATGTATAAAAAACTGAGCAAGTGGTATAGTAATCTCCCTGTGTACTCATCACCCCACTTCAACAACTATCAATTAATGGCCACTCATGTTTCTTCCACACTGTTACCCCACTCCCCACTTCTGTATTATTTTCAGGAAAATCCCAGATTCCATATCATTTCATCAATAATTTCGTATGCCCTTTAAATCAATATTAGCTTGGCACGAGTCTACTCCTTAATGTTTACATTTTAACTCATTGTGTTTCAAATTGTCCTTACTTTTCCCAACACCTTGAATTCTTTTTAGCCTCTTTCTTTTCCTCAGTGTCCACCATGAGCCTGTGCTTTTTAGTACAGAGGCACTTCATTAGCACGGCTTGGGAACTTTTCAGGAGTCATTAAATATTTGTTGCTGCTTAAGGGGATATCAAATATTTATGTCTAAAAAGGCAAAGATAATTTCGAACTTTGTTTATTCTAGTCCTTCAACTACATCCATCTTTTCAGATCTTGAGTTGCCCATTGGTTTGCCTCTTGGATGATTTTTGGTGAATTACATCATTGACATGTTACAAAGTTGGAAGATTCTTTCCAGATTCTAATTCTCTGAAGATCTCTGTTATGTATTGTTACTTTGACAATTTTGATGGAATAAGTGTATTCTGGTAACTATGTTCTTTAAAAAAATTTTTGAGTTACAAATGATCATAGAGAAACAAGCCTGACCTTTAAACTTGGATAACTTCGTTAAAGACTCAAAATACTTTTATTATGTTAGAGTTCCTTTGATTTTTGGATTAAACTTTGTATTCATTTTTTGATTAATAGCTATGAATGCACATTATATAATACATGGATATATAATTTGACAATACAAATAATTGTTTCCTCAAATATGCTTGTTTTATTAGTTTGTATTTTACCTATCTGGGAACCCTGAATAAAAAGTCTACATTTTTACTCCTTTTTGATTTTCTTCTGTGTTTTATTTATATTTTTCTTTTCTAATCATGAGCTCATTCAATATCTTATATTAAGATTTTCTCTTTAATTGAGTCTTACTTTTTTTTTCCTTTAGATGTTGGTAATCTCCATAGCATTCCCCCTCCCCCATTCAATCTTCACACAGGTGCAACTTCAACATTTTCTAAAAACATACACTAGGTGTGGATTAACAATAAGGACTAGACCATTTTAAACCCAATTAAATTATTAAATGTATTCTTGATGAACATATATTTCTTGTACTAAATTTAAAGTTCCTTGAGAACAGAATCTCAGTCTTTTATATCTTTGAATCAATGTATTAATCTAGAGTTTGAATAAAGTAGACTTGCCAAATATTTGTTGACTTAAAATCTAAATAGGAAAAATCATGTTTTCTTTCTATGTCTTTGCCAACTATAATATAAATATGTATGCATTATGATTTTATGTATTATAAATATTTAAAGCATTAGCAACATTAATGGAGTTCTAAATAAAGTATAGAAAAGTTTTAGACACAGTTCTACAACTCAGTAAATTAAACTGCCTTTTAAAAAAATTTATTTATTTTTTTATTTCAGAATATTACAGGCGTACAAACACTTTGGTTTCATATATTGCCTTTGCTTTTATTAATCCATTTTCCTGCCAAATCTCTGCTTAAATATGAGGGCAGATAACTTCTACACAGTTTCAATTACTAACATAGCCATTTTTTTGTTTTAAAAATTAACTTTATTGAGGTATAATATACATACAATAAAATGCTCATTTTAAGTACACATTTCAAAAAGTTTCAAGAGCTTCTGACAAGTTTATATACCTATGTATATAAACAACCTCCACAATCAAGATACAAAAAACATTTCATCACTCCATTCCAATTAATTCCCTGCAGTCCTAGATCCAGGAAAACACTGATATATTTTAGGTCACTAGAGATTAATTTTGCCTTTTCTAGAGTTTCATATCAATGAAAATATATAGTATGTATTCTTTTGTATATGAATTTATTTGCTCAGCATAATGTTCCTTATATCAGTAGTTTATTCCTTTTTATTGCTGCACAGTATTCAATTGTATAAATATGCAATTTGTTTCTCCATACACTTGTTGATGGCTGTTTATGTTGTTTCTAGTTTTGAGAAACTAGTTTTATTAGGAATAAATGTGCTATGAATATTTAGTACAAGTCATTGTTGGATATATGCTTTCATTTTCTTTGAATAGATAAATTTCAGAGTAGAATTGTTGGTTGATAGGGTAAGTTAAGGTTTAATTTTATAGAAACTACAAAAATGTACCATTTAGATTTCCCACCAGAAGTGTAAGAGTATCAGTTGCTTACATCCTCATATGACATACAATTATTTTTATTTTTCTTATTTAATATCATTTTTGTAATCCTATTTAGTTTTCATAATCTTTAAACATATTTTGAAAAAAATATATGTATATACAAATTTTATTGAAGAAAGCATATTAAAGGAATGTAAAGGAATTATTCATTTTCTAGTTATTGATTCAAGTATCTGTAGCCCTGTTGTACCTAAAAATTTTTGGCCTAGGTGGGCTTTGGGTAAAATTTGGAAACAAGTAAAAATTTTACTTCAAATCTCCTTTTTCCTCTTGGAGTTTATATTCCTTACCTATATTCCAAAGTGGCCTGTCATTCTAAGTGCAACTTCTATTTCAGTTTTCCATCACTTTAAAACAAAAGGTTTTTATATTTTATACTCCTGATTTTGTATTTAATGTGCTAATGCCTTTAGTGGAGATAGCTATCTATCTATCTATCTTTAACATGTGTTGTTTGAAGACATCCCTTCTATTGGTAAAATTAGCCCTGACAATGCATTTGGTCATTTCTAGATTTCTTCTGATTTTTGCATGTGTCTAATTCTTGTCCTGCAAGGAGTGCATGAAAGGACAAAACACAGTGTGTGAGTGTGTGTGTGTGTGTGTGTGTGTAACAACATGTGTTTTACTGTCCTGGAAAAAGGAGGTACCTCCAGTATCTTCATAATATTCTAGTATAGGATCAGTTGGGGATGAGTTTCCTACTTTTTGAACTTTTCTAAATTCTTTAACCCTTGTATATCCCCTTCTTTGCCTGGCTGGGCAGATGGAGTGTAAGCCTGATGTGCTTCCCTGCCGGAGCGCCCTTTCATTCTCCCAGGTGCCTCGAATTAGATACTGCATTCCTCAATCAGTCACAATTCTTAGTCATAGGCCACAGCCAAGCAGTCAGACTCAGGGGATGATCAAGTTCAAGTTCAGCTTATTAATATCAACCTTGGCCGTGTATTTTGTTTCTGTTCTCATATTTATGTTAGAAAAATGCAAGATTCAGGCTGCTGTAAAAAGCTTACCTCCTCCCCCACCTCCAGGTTTTTGACTATGGAACAGCTAGAAACAATTGGACTTTGGAGTAAAACAGACTCACTTGTGTGCATGTGTGCATTTAGGTAAGTATGTGTGTATTCTTTCTTTCTTCATTTGTCCACTTATTTATTATTGAAAAAAGATAAAAGGTATGATACAATTTCAAATAATACAAGAGACTATTAAATAGAAAGTAAGTATTCTTTCTATCTCAGGCCTCTGGGCTTCTCTCCCAAATGCAACTATAGCTACCATTTTCCCGTGTGTTAATTCATAAATTGTCTATTCACAATCAAACATATATTTGTATTTATATCCTTTAATTTATATCCTTTTCAAAAGTTCAGATGTAACTGACTTGTTTTCATATAAAATGTGTCTTGTGTTGTGCCTCAAAATAGCACATATTGGTCTACCTCATTCTTTTTAAAGACTATGTTTGGCTACATAGTGTTTTATTGAATGGATGTCCATGCAATACTTGTGTGTATATCCACAAAATAGCATTTATTTTTAAGTTTTAATTACATTTAAAACAATTGCTTATTTTTTTAGTTGACAAATAAAAATTGTATATATTTATGATGCACAAAGCAATGTTTCTATACACACATATATTGTGGAATGATTAAATCAAGCTAATTAACATATTCATCACCTCACACACATCACTTTTTTTGTGGTGAGCATTTAAAATTTCCTCTTTTAGCAATTTTCAAGTGAATGTACATACCTTATTAAACCAATTTCCTATGGAGGAAGCTTAAGTTATTTCTAGCTAAAATTTTTTTTTTTTTTTTTTTTTGCTATTAAAGACAATACTGCAGTAAGCATTCATAGAGATGTATGAGGATAATTACTGGAGACATTCCTAAAGTAGATTGCTGCTTCTAAGTATTTAAATTTTGATAGTTATTGCTAAATTGTCCTTTAATGAAGTTGTATCAACAACATTTGAAAGTGCCTAGTTTCAGACCATGTACTATCAAACTTTTTGATCTTTGCAGAAAAAATTCATTTTTCTTCTATAAATAGATGCACATAATCTCTCTTCCATTGTCTATTCTTCTGTCACCTTGAATTTTCTTGGTTTTAACAAAGAATAAGATATTGAAAAGTTACAACTTGTTAGGATTAACCATAAATTTCAAATGTTGACTGTGTAATCACTCCTTATAAGGGAAAAAGAGGTATTTCTCTGGGCCTGCTTTCAATTTCCATGCTTCAATCCCTCTTTGCTTTAAACTCTGCCCACATGCTGGTATGCGGGAGTGTTAATTGGGCATTTTGCTTTTTGAATCTCATGTAGAATGTTCATCCAACTCATTTACTACAAAATTTTTTGAAAAATGAAGAGAGTGAACACAGCTATTAGAGTTGTTGTGAATAATTTGAGTTAAATGTAAATGTACAAAGAAAACAGGAACTATTAAGTACACCTTGCCCTTTGCAATGGAATACAATACAGATTTACAGTGTTAATTATTTCCACCATCTATCTATTTAAAAGCTGAGAGATTGAAATATGAATATGTCAGGTATTTAAATACTAATTTACTTAAAAATGTATTTTATTAAAATATCATTATGTATATTTTAAAGTTAATACTCTGTGCTATGTAGATGTAGAGATAAAATTCCCATTTATTGTCCACTGAATGTGAGGGAAATTGGATTTGTCAGGAAGCTGATTGATATCTCAAAGTGTTTTGTTTTCAGTGACTGGCACTGCCGAGTTACAACCATCTATCATCTAACAGGTAATTAGTCAGATTTCTCATCGTGAGCCTTCAATCCTGCTGTTTTATTATTGAAATACCACAAACCAGCAGGCAATTTGAATGCAGATAAAGTTCTCTGTCATGGTCTTAAGGACAAAGACAACATTTTGCAATTCTGCAGTAGTGAGTTTGAATAAAAGTCACTGAAATGTAAGTTGGGTCTTATAAGAAAATAAATATGAAAAATTTAATTTGATACTCCATTTGTTCTCCATCGTGGCAACTGAGAAACTTGTTGTTTACAAAAGCAATCTAATGTTCTAATATAAACTTGCTTTGTAACATTTTACAAATAGAAAGTTAAGTGAAGAAACACAGATTGTTTGATAAATAAAGTTAGATAAAATGAATGAACTAGGTCTTGAATAGCTTTCACCCATTTTCCAAGATATTTTGAAATGGTAGATGAAAGTAATTTGTGATTAACAATAGCTAACAATACGAAAAGTTTACTCTTCTTAGAATTATTTTTGGAAACTCTAAAAGATGAATTATTTGTTTGCTCTTATACATGCTTGCTTGCTTCTGAAGTTGAGGCTAAAACACTTTTGGGACCTTCTTCTGTGGTTTATAGCTATCAGGCAGCTGATTCACATTATTGGCATCCCAAGAAGAATGGTAACTTCAAACCATTGAATGTTATGTTAAACATTCAAACAGAAAAACAAGTGAGAGGTAATGAAAATTGGAAAACCAGAAAGGAGAAAGCATTTATAGAAAAACAATAAGGAGGAAATGGTTACAGAAACCACCAATCAGAAAATAGAAAATCACCCTAAATGGTGACTTTCTCCATCACACGTATAATTCAGTCCCCAAACCTTGTGACATATAGTCATAGGTGAGTATGACTAACCTTGTGACTAAGCTCTACATCAACATAAATTGCTAACATATAAAAGGAAGAAGTTTAGAGTTAATTAGCATCTTCTCCACTCGCAGAGACAGACCCGTTTCCCCTTAGGAAACGTCTTTGCTTTCTTCCCTATACTATCTTATAACTTCACTATTTCCAATAAATTCTTCATGCACACTTGCTGAGTGTCTGTCATCTCTCTCCGTCGTGCAGGCTCGGCTTGCAATTCTTCCAAGCCAGGAGCCCAAGAACTGGAGCAAAACTTCAAAGTCCAGCCATGGACACCGAACCGTGACAGTTATTTTCCTGACTTAATTCAAAATCACTTATTATCTTTCAAAAAATGGATCTCAAAATACTTTAGCTTTCCAAAAAATCATGGGCCACCATAGTACCTCTTAATGAGGTATATATGTAATGTCTCTTTTTATGAACTTTTTGTTGTGAGAATGAATACATTTACATGCTTTCTCAAATCTAAGTTAAATGATAATTTTCTTTCATCAAAAAAAATATTGAATGTGCATCACATACGCTTTAAAATCAACCAGATCAAGCAGTGTTTTAATTCAGTTGCTTAATTAGGTCTTCCGGTGAATAGACTTCACCAGAAAGAAATTTTTACATAATTGACTTTGATTTTAAAATATTAACTAAACTCTAGTCTTGTATGAGGATTAAATACATATTTTACAAAGATAGTGTATAGTGTGGGCATTCAATAATCCCTATGCAATATGTAGAATATACTATCAAATATCAAATTTCTTAGATTTGTTTAAAATGATGGTATTATGAATTTTTCTTCATTAAAAATACATCAGTATACACATATATCTTTGTTTCTTTAAATAGTATAAACTTTGATTCTACCATTAACATTTCATAGAACCTTTTCATATGAAAACAGATATCAGTTTATTATAAATCATGATTACTTACAGTATCTTAATGCATTAACATAAAAAAGAAAACCTCTTATAGGTATTATCACATGGAGAATAAAAAGTTGAGAGTGATTATAATGTTAAATAAGCAATATTGTTGTATAGATAAATGGAATAATGCAGGTACTATTACTCAAAGTAAAAAGAACAAACGACAAGTTTGCTGACTTGGATAAGAAGATCATATATCCCTATTCTCACACAAAATGTAAAGTTACTACTTCTCTGAGGATTTTATTTAGATAATAGTTATGCAACACCAAATAAACACAAACTGAAACCTTAAGTCAAAGTCCAAGCTTTTACAGGAGTGGAGATAGAACGCACACACCCTGGTGGCTTGGCCCATGGTACCTAAGCATATAGAATTTTGTTTATGGTTGCAAAGGAATGGAAATTTTAGATGTCTATATCGACCACTTGACTATACTGTGGTATAATAATAATAGGTAATAGTAACCAAGATTTGTTGAGAGGCAGCTGGTACACTGAACACATTAGGTGTATTTGCTTATGTAATTCCCCCATGAGTGAAGTACTATTATTCTCATTTTGTGGATGAGATACTAAGGTTGAGAGAGCTTGAGCATTTTTTTAGATTTCTAAAGCTAGTACAGTGGTAGAGCCAGGACTTGAACCAAGGCACTATGATACCAGTCTTAAGTACTTTGTCTCACTGTTTGCTAGTACCAAAGCAGAATATGGCTCTCATTCTAAGCATTTCTCTGGCCATGCATTTTGGAGAGACCATGTGCCTGACAGTGTTCATCTGGGGGCACTGGTGAGTGGCATATGAAATCATTATCTTTGGCATCTCCTGACAGATACCCCCTGTTGGTCTTGCTGCTGTAGGCTTCCTTTAGTCAGCACTGTTTTTTTTTTTTCCCCATACATTACTCTCATCTGAAGCTGAAGCCGAAGCCCAAAGAGATGACCAGTAGATGATTACACAACTATTAAACGACAGTGTTAGATAACTTTTCATCTCAGGAAACACAATTTGTTTTTTTACACACTACATTATACTTTTTGGAATATATGGGAGGCAATGTGGTATATTGGAAAAAAGCATTAATTTTGGAGCCAGAAAGATCTGGGTTAAAAATCTGAATTCCACCAGTTACTAGGAGGGTGTGTACTTGAGTGAGTTTCTTGACCACTCAGAAACTTAGTTTTCATCTTTATAAAATGGGAATTGATGAGAACATCTGTTCGAGATATTCTGTGTGTTTGATGTGTACAGGTGTTAGATACCATACCCTTTTCCCATATGCCCCTGTTCCCTCCCATCTGAAAGCTGCATGAACTCTTCTGCCTCATATTTCAGTAAGTTGAGACATAGCACTAAAACAACTGGAAACTTTATTGTGAGTTCTTCAACTTAATTTAACTTGGATAAATTATAGTCAGTAAATTCTTTATCTTCAAATGTAGTTTTAAAGCATAGTTTACTGAGCCAATTAGCTGATATTCATGAGCTTTTGGGAAGACTGCCTAATAATACCAAGATTTTTAACAAACCTACATGTGAGAATGGTGGATAGACTTATATGTAAGGATATAAGTCTACAATGCTTGGTCCTAGTGCTTTCCTTAGTATTTCTTAGTAACTGTATTCCTTAAGGTGTGTGCTGTGAATCAGTAAGTTAGAATTACATGAAGTGCTGAATAAAAATTCAGATTTCTGCATTCTACTCAGAATAGGGAGAGTGGATTGGTTACCTGTGGGGCATGGCCATTGAGTTGGGTTTTGAAAGATGGGTAGAATTTCACCAGGGAATGTCTAAGGGCTGAGAACAGAGAGCATCTTCCACACAAAAGGAACTGAAGATTAAAAGACACAAATGTGAGAGGTGGATTTTAAAGGAGTTCTTTTATATAGTGTTCTTTGAAATATAAGTTGTTAGAGACTTTTTGGAGGCCAAGTGGGCAGTACCTGTTAAAATGATTTTGTACAAATATTAGACTCTGCATTTCTACTTTTTGATAATATACCCTAGGGAAACATCAACACAGATGTGTACATTGCAGGAGACAATTTAAATGTTTAGTCATCGAGGAAATAGGTAAATAAGTCACAGTGCCTTGACATTTATTTATCAAATATTTACTGATGGTCATTATTATTGGTATTTCTGAGTAGCTAGCATGTACCAGGCACTGTCCTAAGCACTGCAGATAAAGCATTGAACAAATAGACAAAAATATCATCTCTCAGCAGCTTACATTATAATACGGGGATATAGGCAAGAAACAAAATTTTAAAAAGTAGAGTACTGAGAAAGATTATAATAAGTATTATGGTGAAAAAGAGAACAGGGAATGGGTGGAAATTCAAGGTCAGGGTGGGGATGTGGGAAGGATGGTTTGCGATTTTAAATAGTATGGTCAGAGAGGCCTTAATCAGAAAGTGGCATTTTTTGAAATTTCAATAGAGTTAGGGGTTACAAATTGAATTCCATTATATGTATATATTGTATAGTGGTGAAGTATGTACTTTTAGTGTACCCATCATCTGAATAGTGTACATTGTACCCAATAGGTAATTTTTCATCCCTCATATCCTCCCACCCGCCCTGATTTTAAGTCTCCAGTGTCCATTATACCACTCTGTGTGTCAGAGGTGGCATTTGAACAAATGCCTGAAGGATGTGAGGGAGGCAACCATGTGGATATTTGGGGAAAGAGCATCTATATAGGGTTCAAATAAGTGCAAAGACCCTGCGGTGAGAGCATGCCTGGTGGTTCATGCAAGGAAGCCACTAACTGGAGCAAAGTGAGCGAAAGATGAGGTCAGAAGTGAGGGTGATGTTGGGGGTAAGGTTTGTAGCTGTTGTGAAGACTTTGGCTCTGACTTTACATGAGGGGGAGCCATTGCAGGGTTTTGAGCAGAGGGCTGACACGATCTGTCTTACGTTTCAATAGAATCATGCTGTTGCTGTGTAGAGAACAGACTGAAGGGGACAAGGGTGAAAGCAGGGGAAGCAGTTTGGAGGCTATTATAAATAACCAGTTAAGAATGACTGTAGCTGTGACCACAGTTGTGGTGGTTGATGTTGTGAGAAGAGCTTGGATGCTGGATGTATGTGTATGGAAAATAGGGCCACCAGAATTTCCTGATGGATAGGATGTGAGGTGAGAGAGATAGAAAAGAGTAGAAGATTCCAAGGGCTTTATCCTGATCATCAAGGAGGAGAGCAAGAGGAGTGGCTGGGCAGGGAAGGTCAGGAGCATAGATTTGACATGCTGGGTCTGAGATGTCTATTAGACATCCTATTAGGGGTGCAGAATAGGCAGTTTTATATGTGAGTTTGGAAGTCTGTGGGGAAAGGTCTAGCTCAGAGACATAAACTTGAGAGCTGTCAGTGTGTGAATGGCATTTAAAGTTAAGAGATAGAGGCAGTCCCCAGGGGATTCCAGATGAAGGCAATCCCTAGGGATTCCAGAATTACTGAATAATATTCAGTAATTAAGAAGAAAAAGGGAGATGGTAGCCTCTGATAATACTAATAAGCCAATACATATAGAGTTCATACCATGTATCACACACTGTTCTAAAAGATTTTCATTTAAACCTCACAAAACCCTATGAGAGAGTTAATATTATTGAAAAAACAGTGAGGAAATTAAGTTATTTGCCTGGGGTTACACAGGTGATAAAGGGGCAGACACAGAATTTGACTCTTGGCTGTTTGTTCTTAACTGTAGACAAAATTAAGTGAAAATAAGTTTCAGAATAATGTTTTCAGCATGATGTAAATACAAGGAACTCAAAAACTGTCATTTATTTCTGTATATGAATGTATATGAAAATACTGGGAAAAAAAATCTTGACAAATACATGTCAAACAGGAATTAAGATATGGGGTGGATAAGGAGGCTTTAGATTCATTAATATTAGTTGTATCTTTTGCAAAATCAAGAACTACTTGGCATGCCTCAGTTTCTTGATACATAAACAGTGTTTATATTCCTACCTACTTCATCACTCTTGAACCTTACTAGATTCTCATTAGAAAAGACTTCTTGGACATGAATTAGAAAAATGATGCTTAAGGATATTGCTTTAGGTCAAAGGCTCTAATTTTAAAACAAGAAAATTTCATCAAAACAAATTTTTTCATGGATAGACTTTAGTTTGTATGAGAAAGTATGATATCACTTGCTATCTACTCACTAATTTGAATTGGTAATACCTGTCTTAGATATAAAGAATTTTCACAAATGGATTTTTGGATTTTATTTTAATGTGCTCTATTATGCTAATATTTTAAATATCTTTTGAAGGGAAATACTAATTCAATCAAAGAATCCTGCTTAAAAAAACTTGCCCATGCAAATATCCTTGATTATTAATTCATTGAGTCATAAATAAAATATAAGTTAAATTAATTTTGACTTTGTATTCAGTTTCATCTTAAGGCCACATTCTGCCCTTTTGCATACCAGCTGATGTCCCTGGGAAAGGTTTGCAGCTGTTTCCATAACCAGCACTATAATGATTCACCTGACAGACCTGTGCTGCACCCTTGTGAGAGTTTGATGGCAGGGTATTGATTTCTTTAAAGGCTGTTAACATTCTCAATGATGGAGGTGTGAAGGATAAAGCAAAAAGAGACAGAAAGAAACAACCTTAGAAACGGTCAGATAAGTCTTCAAAACAGGAATGGGTAGAGCAGCTGATCTCCTAGTTATCTGACCTACACCATTGCAGAATATAAGCCTGGTCTGAAAATTCTCTTTGTACCAAAGTTTCTGGGAGATTTGGCATTTCCTGCTTGAGGCTAGAAATCCTAGGCACAGTTTCTCACTACCATTTTCCTTTTAGTAGAGATATTTGTGGTAAAATACCTTATGAATGTCCTTATATTTGGGAAAAAAAGTACGATTAGTGCATGTTTGAGCACATGGACATGATATTGTATGATTATCATCAATTCATTTCTAAATCAATGAATGAAATGGACATTTATTTAACATGGATGCTAAACACTATGATTGATGCTGAGTATATAGGAGTGAATAAGACCAGATACTTACCATCAAGGTAGACACAATCTGGGCCAAGAGGGGAGAAACACAACACACAGGGCTACACATCATAAATGTGTTAAATACTGTCTTAGCATATGAATGAAGATGGGAACTCCAAAGGTAGTGATGACTAATTCTCTTTCAGGCAGGGAGAACCATTTGAAAATTTAAAAATAGACTGATATTTGAGCTAAGCTTTGAGCCTTTTAAAGTCTTGAGCGTGGGGAGCTGTATAGGAAAGATGGCTGTGATTGGTGTGTTGAGGAGGAACTGGAGATGCTGAGGGATTGAAGTGTAAATTAGAGTCCACAGATGATGTGGGGTTGAATTTGGGCACCGAAGGGGGAGGAAGGCAGTCTTTAAGGTCCTATTGATTTCACCAGAACCTAGATTTTCTTGTCCATTAATACCTTCATTAAGGTCTATAATGTCAGACTCTATTCATACCCTACTTCTCAGTCCAGTCTCTAAATAGCCAATTATCTTATCTTTAAAATGCACATATTCTGGTTCATTCCCAATGAAACATTTCCGATGTCTCCCCATTGCCTACAGAAAGTAAAAAATCTTTATTCCTTAGCATGCTCCTTTATTCTCATTCATCTTCTCCAATATGTCCAAGGTCCCAGTAATTCTGAACTATCATATGCAGTTTCATTAGGTTGACTGTACACTGTATTGTCCAAAAGATAACACTTTTGAGGGTGAAGGGGAGTGCTGCTAAATAATTATATTAGGTCAAGAGGCAAAAACTTGATCCCAGTATCTGTGATCCTCCTGATTTCTCACTTTTCTGTAATATAATCTACTAATCATTTTGCCTGAAATATCTTCTCTGCCATCAACCTCATTCTCTCTCTGGTGAAATTCCACCCATCCTTTAAAAACCCAACTCAACCGACAAGTGCCAGAGGTAATCAAATCCCTCCGATTTCTTTGGGTGGCTTAATGGGCCATTTCTTCTTTATATATATATATAAAAAATATATTTTATATACTTCTGCATTAGCCCTTCTTACGTTCTTGTAACTTGTTTGATTGTATATATGCCCTTTCTCTTCTACTGTGAGCTCCTAGAATCTAGAATATCGACATATATCCTTGGCATCTGGTACAGTGTCAGGCCCATAGAAGCCACTCATAATAAAATCACATTTCCCTACTAGATTGTAATCTCATGGATACTTTGATTGCTTCCAGTTTATCTTTTTATCCTCTTTAGTACTAGCACGTCGTCTGTAGGTAGTAGGTCCTGAGCAATACTTGTTGAATGGAAGAATAAAAAGACACTGAAAAATAGAGTTAAGGTTTAGGCTATTATTATATAATTCTAAAACCCTGTCCTTAAAGGAATTTAGTATTTTATAGAATACTCCCTTGTTAGATGATTTCCAATCTAAATCTTCAGCCTTAGGTTAACTTTTCAAAAAGATTTTTTTTTTCTTTTTGGTAATGGTGATTTAACTCTATAATATTTTAAATACTTGGGCAAGCAAATCCTTTTGCCATCAGTTGGATTTAAATGTGCAACTTTTTAAAATTTCAATCCTTGAGTATGGAGCATAGCAACCTGTATCCTAGGACTGACTTGAGTTCCTGAGCTGGGCTTTATTGTGTGTGTAGTGAGAGATCATGGGGAGTTTTCTGTGAAATAAGTGAGGAAATATTATTTTCATATAGGAAGAAGAGATGCTGCTTTGTAAACCACAGGCATACTAGTTATTTTCCACAAACTGTCTTCCATAGAAAGAAGAGAAACAAGCCCTTCCCTTTTGATGGGGAGACAAACTGCTTGGGTATCTGCCTGAACATTTGATAGTTTCCAAATGTTCTCTGATGGTGTTTGCAGGGTTAGCATTTTAGCTACTCTGTTCTCTACTAGTTGCAGTATTCAGATAAGATAAAACACAAGAGACAGGATTTTTATTTTGAAGTAGTTACTGCAGAGTCTTCAAACTATTTAAACTAGTTGTTAAATGACACTTTATTATTTGAAGTAATTGATGTAGTCAAAGACCAAAGCTGTCTTGTCCATAAGCAGTTACCACTCTGAGGTGTCAGAGACCAAGGGAATTGGATTTTTATTTTTGGTTTTATTTTTAGCTTGTGTCAGTTAGCCATGCTGACTGAGGGCTGACACTAAAGCCAGCATATAATGAGATGTCATGATTTGTTACTTTTATGTATTCACCTTGGGACAGTCATTATACCAAGTGAACAGCTCACAGTGTCTCTTCCCGTGGCTCCTACTGCCATCACTGGTTCCTGCTGTTCTATAGTCATCTTTCTCCATCTCCTGCCAGCATCACCTCTAGCCAGGGCATTCCACCTTTACAGTTGATAGGTCCTGGCTCCCGGGACTTCAACTAATGATTGAAGTTAAAGGCTCCCCTTTCATTGACGTGTTGTTTCCCAGAGTATAGCACAGAGCTGTGCACAAAGTTACTGGGAAAAGACACACTAACTTTAGGTGCTGGCTTGTTACTGCCTCCACTTGTAGACAACAGAGGTGCAGTTGGTCCAATTGACTGTAACAACTGCTCAAATGGGCACTTAATGAACTATGGTGTCCAGCTATATAGCTATCTTCAGAGACAGGGTTTAAGGATGTTGCCCAAATCTGAAAGTGACCACCCAAGGTCAGAAAAGATCACGATACTTTTAAGTGACTTTAAAAACTATGATCTATTATTTTAGGTGAGTCCCAATTGAATTGATTTCTAATCCTTATTTTATGCTTAGAAGGTTGACAATAATATATTTCTTATGTAAATTATTATAATAAAAGATGTGATGGTGCCAACAGATGCTTCTCTTATACATTAATAGTAAAATAAAAAAATAAAGAGTTTTGTCTTTCTGTTCTAGGCTTATTTCACCTAACATAATGTTCTCCACTTCCATCCATGTTGTTGCAAATGACAGGATTTCATTCTTTTTTACAGCTACATAATATTCCAGTTATTATGAAAATGATATTGCTATGAAAATTCCTGTCCCTGTCTTTAGTGGATATATATGTACATGTTTTTGTTGACTATATACCTTGGAGGGCAATTGTATGATCATAGGGTATATGCATGTTTACTTTTAATAGATACTTTTTTCTACTATAAATATTTTTATTTATTGCTAATCTTTAAAACTAATTTTAATAGTTACACAATATTTCATTATGAGGTTATAATGCAGTTTACTTAATTCTTTCCTTGCTGGCTTACAATTTCAGAACCTCTTAAAAATGAGTTTATAATATTTTGATTAATTTTGAATATAATTATTTTTATTTTATTTGTGGAATGCTCAAATGACATTCTAGAGAAGACAGTCATAGCATACATATACACTTATTTACCATCTAATTTGAACCAGGTATTGAGAGAGGTGCTATATTATGAGGATGAAATAAATTCTGGCTTAGGCACTCAGAGAAACTCCTCACCATGTGGCTGGGGCAGAATATCTCTTTCATTTCTTAAAAAGAATAATTCATAGAATACACTTTACACAGTACATAGATATTTTTCACTTAACAATACATTTGGAGATTTTTTTTTTCCTATTAGTACATACAGATCTGCTTTGTTCTTAATGGTTCATGCCATTTTAATTTATTGAATTACTAATTATCATATTACTCAATTAAATAAATATACCAATGGGTTGAGAAATCAATAACTAAGAATGATACTCTATAGATTTTGGTAGAATTTTCCACTGTCTAAGAGGCTTTTCATGCAGTAAGTCCCACTTTACATACATAGTTCATCCTTACAAAATGGCAAAAAATTAACTATTTAATAATTCAATTTTTCAGTGACTAGTACCTTCACTGTTTATTTCTTTCAACAAATGGGGGGACTAAAATCCTCGTGTATTATTCAATTAAACCAAAGAAACACAGCAAGTGGTATTAAAGCTGGGATTATAGTTCAGGGGCTCTCCTGGTTTCAGGGACTGCTTATTAAGTCATGTTTCAATTAGGGCATAATTTCTTATTCCCTGGTGCCTCATGCAAATGCAAAATGTTTAAATTAAGGAGATTATGTTTTTAAGATCTCCAAATTGCATTTGAGCATAAATTCCAGGAAGCAGATTCACCTTCAGAATGAAAAAGGATTTTATAAGAGAAGGGTCATGCAGTTAGGTATCTAGGTTCAGAGTGACTGCATTTGTTTCCTCCTCCCTGAAGATATTTGAAAGTGGCCCTGAGGCCTAGGTGCAAAGCTCATTGTTTGAGAAACTCAACTATGATCAAACAAGCTTGGAGTGTGTCTCAGATTTAGGAGTATTTTTTTTCCCTCTTCCTCTATTTTTCTTTGTTGTGCTGTTTAGGTGAAGCTTTCTGTAGACATAGAATCTATGTCAATGCAATGTGCATAGCAGGTGCCTCATAAATACTTTATTAAATTGAATTTTTGTTTGACTTATTTCTGCTTACAGGTGTCTACTTTTAAGGTGTCATCTCTTCTGTTGGCATATTTGCCAAAACAATGATAAAAAGCACAATATTCCAAGATAAATATGATACTTAATATTTAAACCAATAGAAATACGTGTTAAATATCTAATGACCAACATGACAATGCATGGAGAAATATTAGTATGACCTTATTGGAATGTATTTTAATTACTGCTTTAAACAAGTACAAAACAGGGGCACGTTGTAGTAAAGATTTTCTAATGCATTGATAAGCAATGTGTGTACATGTAATGTATGATATAGACTATAAATCTGAAATATACACGTTATATTAATGCTCCATTTCATAATACTTTTTCAAAATTATTATACCATGCTGCTAAGAGCAAAGACATACTAAAATCAGTTTTCTATGCTTTCCCCGTACTGGGATAAAAACCAGCATACCTACATATCCAATATTTACTATATGTTGAAGGATAAGGCAGTAGTATTCAGATACTGGACGAAAGTATTTTTTTTTAAATCCTTCTTCTTTTAAAAACATTGTCAGGCCAGGTGTGGTGGCTCATGCCTGTAATCCCAGCACTTTGAGAAGCTGAGGCGGGAGGATTGCTTGAGCCCGGGAGTTTGAGACCAGCCTAACCAACATAGCAAGACCTCGTCTCTACAAAAAATTTTTAAAAATTAGCCGGGCATGGTGGTGTGCTCCTGTAGCCTCAGCTACACGGGAAGCTGAGGAAGGAGGATCACTTGAACCCAGGAATTTGATGTTACAGTGAGCTATGATGGAGCCACTACACTCTAGCTTGGGCGACAGAGGGAGACCCTGTCTTGCAAACAAAACAAAACAAACAAAACAAAAAAAAACGGTGTCAACAACCAACAGCTTTATTATTCTACTTGTCAACCACTGACATGTGTCTTTAATTAGAAACAAATTACTTTTTTGTAAAACAAGTGGTACATTTTGGTTACTATGAGTGATCCAGGGGAGCTGTTTTACTTTTGCTATGGGGAAAAGAACTTTATTTTTAAGTCCCTGAGTGAATTCTGAAAATAGGCTCTATATATTTAAAAAAAATCCTCATCATATCAACAGCATCATAGAATTTTCTTGGTGAATTTTATCATCAATACATCACTTAATTTTAGCATCTTGAATAAAATTGAGACCCACTTCTGCCAAATAAATATTTCCTGAGAATTAATTACTTTGTAATTTTCTAATTAATGAAGAAAAATGTTTTAGAAACACCAAAAAACTGTATACACATCATATTCTTTTAATGCTGATATTCCCTACTAAATAAGATTTAGATAAATAGAATATCTCTTTTCTTAAAAGCACAGAAAAACACTGGGTGTGATAATAGTGCTCTGAATTTTAATATTTTGCAATTTGGAAAGGAAAGAAGTATGTTACAGTGTTTTTGAACCTACACATGCTATTCATTAAGAAACTATTTTTAACATGGTTAAATTTTTTTCAAACTGGTACACTTAGAACAAATATTTGTCAAGGATAGTTAAAGAGAATAGAATTGAGTGTAGCTAGTTTGAGCAGAACAAGATTTTTTTTTTTTACTTCAGAATATTATGGGGGTACAACACTTTGGCTATATATATTGCCCGTGCACTGCCCGTGTCAGAGCTACAATCGTGGTCATCCCCCAAACTGTGCTCCCTGCATCCATTCAGTGAGAGTTTTCCCATCCCCTCCACCCACCCCCACCTGCCCCCCCCATGAATATTTTTTATAGGATGTTAAATGTCTTGCTGAATCTTTGGGAAGGCTAAAGAAATAGACTGTAGGTTGAGCTTCCAGGGACGCATATGAGAGCCATACTCCTGAACTGCACTGCCAAGGGAGTCACCGTTGTTGCCATGATCAGAAAACTGTTTAACTGGGAAGCTGCCATTAAGGCCTCCAGCTTCAGGCTCCATGCTGCCTCTGCCACAGTTTCCACTAGTAAACTGTATGTCTCGTATTGCTTCTCCCATTTACTTCAGATCCAAATTCTAGTCTTGCATGAGTACATCTAATGGCAGAAACTGATACCTAGAAACTGGTATCAGCTAGCTGCAAGGGAGTCTGAGAAGTTTAGTTTTTAACTGTCTAGGCTTTGTAGTATACATGGGCACATTCAAAAGAGATTGGAAAACATATTCATCAAATCAGTTTATACCATTAGTCACAGAAAAGAACAATAACCTATAGGAATACACAGGTTAAATAACCAGCTTAAGTGATGGCAGATGGAGCTCATTAGTTTTATTTCACATTCAGGATATTGATTCCTTTTCACAACTCCCTTACTTCTCACATACAAGTTCAAGTTCCCAATCCTCTTTTGACATTGAGAGTTTCCAAATTCTGACATTTCAATAACCGTTCAATATCTTGACCCTTCTCACTCCTTAACGCCACTCACTTGCTTCACTCCCTGATACATACCACGTACAGCTGTACTTCCATACTCACCTGGTAAAGTTCTCTTTGGAATGTGCTCCCTTTTTCTTTTTTTGGTCTCCTTTAATTCCTATCCAGCTCTCAAAGGTCAATACAAAGTTTTATTCCTTCAGTGGGACCTTGTTAAGCACCTATTTCACAATGATAGTTTCTTAATTGTACTTGTAATAGCATTGGTTCTCTGTGAGCCACAGGTTGCCTTCTGTGTTGGCATTATAGATGTCTTGGTCACTAGCAATAAAATGGACTCTGTTTATCTGGATGAAAATTAGGAATTCATAGAATCATGGAAAGGCTGAAGACCAGGCTAGATAGTGGATGAAAAACAGAGGTTAGGCAGCTTACATAACAGCAAACATTAAACCAGAGGAACAATTCTTCTTATGCTTTCACTACGCTGCAGTGAGAGTTGAACTCCAATAATCTCCATACTGTTACACCACTTCTAGATTTGAAGTCCTGAGTGTGGAGTAATGTTTCTGAATGCGGGAACCTAAGTCAATTGCACAATCACTGGCAGGACAGGGGCAGGGAAGAGATGGACTTTCCCTGGACTTTAATGGCCACTACCTTAAAGACCATGCAAAATACATGATTGCCCAGAAGGGAGTTTTGTTCATTCCTCAGGCATACCTGCCTCTCTAATGTGATAGTAAGGTCTTGACTTGTGTCTCTTTCTTGTCTTTCACAAGAACTAGAAAATTTCTAGAGATATTACAGTTATCTGTATACATTTGTTGAACTAAATGGAATAATAAAATACTATCCTTAATGTTCCCAGAGCTTATATTCACCAAATATCCAAATATGTATTTTTTTACATTCAGGTAAAAAAAATGGTGAGAGAAGGAGTGAATTCAAAACTCCTTCTATGCGTAATCCCATTCCCTGTGAACAGAGATTGAGTAATTTGTGTCCTGTTTCCTGTGTTTTCAACCCTCACTTTTCATCCAGTTTTCTTCTCTTCCTGACACCCTTCAATAACTTCACATCTAACTCATATTAAAGACTGGCAAGGACCTCTCAAATCTAAATCACTACCTCTCTTACTTTATTTCCTACTACCCCTGTTCCCACCCTGGTCCACTTCAACCCACTCATTCAAGGCATCTACTCAGGGACTTGTGCCAGGTCCCTCACTTGGAGCACTCTTGCCCCACTCTCCCCATTGGCTGACTAGCTTGCTTTTCTCAGGTCTCTGTTTAAGTCAGGGAAGCCTTGTCTGACAACCCTCTATAAAATTATTGCTTCCACCATCTTTCATTGGTCACTTTTTGTTATTCATGCTCCTTGTTTTAGTTTTCTTTATCACATTTATCATCATCTGACATATTATATTTGTTTACTGCCTATATCCCCCACCCCTCCACTAGAATATAAGCCTCATGTGAATGAGGATTTTTTCTATTTAGTTCAGTGGTTGTCACATGATAGCCCATGGACCACATCTAGCCCATGATGTTTGTATACCTTGTGAATTTAGAATGTATAGAGATGAACATTTGCAATTGATTTGATCATAGGAATGCTAACTTTGAATCTCATTCAAGCAAAATATGGTAGTAAAACTCTATGAAAACCAAGCAGGTGGGAGGTGGAGGAGAGGACGGGTAAATTCACACCTAATGGGTACAATGTACACTACCTTGGTGATGGGCACACTTATAACTTTGACTCAAACTGCACAAAAGCAAATCATGTAACCAAAATGTTTCTACCCCCATAATATTCTGAAATTTAAAAAAATAAAATAAAATTGAGAAAACTGAGAGCGAAAGAAATTATGAGACTTGATAGAGAACACAGAAAATAAGAATTGGAGATGAGAACTGATACAGACTATTCTGGCTCCAAAGCCCCTACTGTTGCTTCTACATTAAAAGAACACTATTGCTTCTACATTAAAAAGTAAACAAATAAATATTGGCCAATTTGTTTATTGAACTTATTAAAAAATATATTATCCTGTCGAGAAAAAGAATTTTGTTCTTTTCATTAGATCTATATTACAAAAAAATTGTACTCAGTTTTTGTTACCATATTTTGAATGCGATCAATAAAAATTTAGGGAAATCTGTTTCCTCTTTTGCTATGTAAGTGTGTACCTACATCCTTCATTTTGCCGCTTAGCCCACAAACCATAAAATATTTACTCTCTGACCCTTTAAAGACAGTTTGCTGAACTCTGGTTTAGTTCATAACTATATTACCAGCACTTACAACAGTGCCTGTTATATAGAAGGTTCTCAATTAATTTGTTGGATGGATAAATAAATGAATTACTGCTGGGGCTTTAGGAAGGAGTACATTGTGGAGAATGGACTGAAGAGATCTAAGCATAGCTTTGAACCCTATGTAAGATCAGCTGTCAGAATCAGAGACAAGAGACTGGGATCAAAAGAGTGGGCCAAATTCAGGCAGAAGACAAAAGACCCAGAGGTGCCACAGGCAACATTGCCTTAAGGAGCAAGCTTATCATTTATTTACATTTTCCATCATGGTGTAGTAGCATAGGAGAGGAACTAGGAGGTAGTGAAAACAAGAACATCTCTGCAGTGTGACAGATCCTGGCTAGAGTCCCAGCTCTGCCACCTCTAGCTCTAGGATACTGGGTGAGTTAAACTCCCAGTCTGTTTCCTCATCAGTAAAAGGAGAATAAAATTAGTAACTACCTTATTGTATTTTTGAGAGATTCCAATAAAATAACAGAAAATACTTATCAGAGAACACAACAAAACTAGCTAAAAATGTTTTGTTGCTACATGTCTTTTGTTGTATCTTTCATTGATTCATTAACTGACTATAATGACGGAACATGGAGTCTAAATTGAGTATAAAAGAACTGATGACCTAGAGGAGGGACAGTCTAAGGTGGTAGGATCAATGGATTCATCATCTTGGTAGGGTTAAATAATTATCAGAGTTAGGTTACCAGTTGGAAAGACCATTTGTGATCAAGGATTGGGATTTTGAAATTGACATTGAGGTGCAATTATTGGTAATGACAAGGTCTGGTAATGACAAGGACATAATTGGTAATGACAAGGAGGCTGTCCAATAGAAATATAATGCAAGCCACAGATGTAATATTAAATGTCCTGGTAGATACATAAAAAGTAAAAGGAGATAAGATTAATTTTAATAATATATTTTATTTAACCAAATATATCCAAAATTATCATTTCAACATGTAAACAATATAGAAATTATTAATGAAATATATTATATTCTCTTTTTTCATCTTGTCTTTGAAATCTGGTACGTTTTGTACATACAGTACATCTCAATTAGAAAGTTAAATAAGCACTGGGAATACTGATCTATATTTAGATTTCATAACATTTACAATTATAAAAATACATTTACATGCCCAATTTGATCCAAGCATTCTTAAAAGTTTTTCAATAACTAAATTACTTACCATTTTATTTTATTCTATTCTATTTCATTTTTATTTTTTAATTTTTTTGTTCTAGGTCACTTTTCCAGACTCTTTTGTACATATGCTGCTTGGCCCATGGGCTGGAGAGTCCTCTGCATTCTTTTGCAGTTGGCGTGCTAAGTTCTGATTGGCAAATTCGTGGGGCATTCCCTCCTCCCCCAGGTGTGGAAGTCTCCCATCTTGTCCCCAGGAGAGGCTGGATGTCCCTAGCTGTCTACCTAACACATCTATTGGCTTTTGATGTGCCATTTGTATTTTTTTAAAATTTTATTTCAGAGTATTACAGAAGTACAAACATTTTGGTTACATAAATTGCTTTTGTACAGTTTGAGTCAAAGTTGTAAGTGTGCCCATTACCAAGATAGTGTGCATTTTACCCATTATGTGTGAATTTGACTCATCCCCTCTTCACCCCTCCCACCTGCTTGATTTCTGATGAGTTTTATTTCCATATGTGCACATAAATGTTCCAATTTAATTGTGAGTATATGTGGTGTTTGTTTTTCCATTCCTGTGATACTTCACTTAGAAGAATCATCTCCACTTCCATCCAGGTTAATACAAGTGGTATTAGTTCACCAATTTTATGGCTGAGTAGTACTCCAATGTATACATATACCACATTTTATTAATCCACTCATGTATTGATGGGCACTTGGGTTGCTTCCATATCTTTGCAATTGTGAATTGCACTGCTATAAACATTTGGATGCAAACGTCTCTTTTATAAAATATCCTTTTTTCTTTTGGGTAAACACCCAGTAGTGGGATTGCCGGATCAAATGGTAGGTCTACTTTTAGTTCTTTGAAGTGTCTCCAAACTACTTTCCATAGAGATTGTACTAGTTTGCAGTCCCACCAAGAGTGTATGAGTGTTCCTATCTCTCTGCATCCATGCCAGTGTTTGTTGTTTTGGGATTTTTTGATAAAAGCCATTCTCACTGGAGTTAAATGATATCTCATTGTGGTTTTGATTTGCATTTCCCTGATGATTGGAGACATTGAGCATATTTTCATATGTTCATTGGCCATTAGGCTATCTTCTTTGGAAAAACTTTGCTCATGTCTTTTGCCCACTTATTGATGGGGTTGTTTGATTTTTTCTTGCTGATTTGTTTGAGTTATTTGTAGATTTGGGTTATTAGCCAGAATATTATGCAAATATTTTCTCCTACTCTGTAGATTGTCTATTCACTCTAATAATTGTTTCCTTGGCTGTGCAGAAGCTTTTTAATTTGACCAGGTCCCATTTATTTACTTTTGTTGATGCTGTGATTGCTTTTGAGGACTTCTTCATAAATTCTTTGCCTAGGCCGATGACTATAAGAGCTTTTCCCCACATTTTCTTCTAGAACTCTTATAGTTTCATGCCTTAGATATAAGTCTGTTATCCATCCTGAATTAATTTTTGTGAGTGGTGAGAGGTGCAGATCCTGTTTCAGTCTTCTACATGTGTCTATCCAATTTTCCCAGCACCACTTATTGAATAGGGATTCTTTTCCCCAGTGTCTGTTTTTGTCCACTTGTCAAAGATCAAATGGCAATATGAGGATGATTTTATATCTGGGTTCTCAGTCCTGTTCCATTGGTCTATGTCTCTGTTCTTGTTCCAGTACCATGCTGTTTTGGTTACTATAGCCTTGTACAGCTTGAAGTCTGGTAAAGTGATGCCTCCCAATTTGTTCTTTTTGCTCAAAGTTTCTTTGGCTATTTGGGCTCTTTTCTGCTTCCATACAAAGTATAGAATTATTTTTTCTATATCTGCAAAAAATGGCATTGGTCTTTTAATGGGGATTGCATTGAATCTGGAAATCACTTTGGGTAGTATAGACATTTTGACAATGTTGATTCTGCCAATCCATAAGCATGATAAGTTTTTCCATTGTTTATATCCTCTGCTATTTCTTTTCTCAGTGTTTCATAGTTGTCCCTGTAGGGGTCTTTCCCCTTCTTGGTTAAATATGTTCCTAGGTATTTTATTTTCTCTGTTGCTATTGTGAAAGGTATTGCGTCTTTGATTTGATTCTCAGCTTGACTGTTATTGGCCTATAGGAATGCTACTGATTTGTGTACATTGATTTTGTAACCTGAGAGTTTGCTGAATTTATTTATCAATTCCAGGAGTCTCTTGGCAGAATCTCTGGGATTTTCTAGATATAAGATCATATCATTAGCAAAGAGTGATAGTTTGATCTCTTCTTTCCCCATTTGGATATACCCTTGCTATTCCTTTGTGTTTGGGCTTTGATTGCTAGTGGAGCTCATTTCCCCATCATTGTTGGTTGTCATAATGGCTTTGTAAGTGGGAATTTCTGGCTTGCCAGTTCTAAGTGGAAGCTCTCATTTATCCATTACAGTTGGTTGGGTTTGTCAATATGGCTTTTTATTATTTGAAGCTATGTTCCTTATGCCTTTTTTTAGAGGTGTCTTATCTAAATGGGTGGCGAATTTTGTCAAAGCTTTTCTGCTGTATTGATGAGGACTGGTGGATTTTTGCTTTTTTGCATATTTATGTGGTGATCACTTTTAGTTTTGTTGTTGCCATCTTGCACTTGGATGAAGCCTTGGTCATAGGGATATTGATGTGCGTGAAATGGGTTTGGGATTTTGAGATTTGCTCTATTCAAGTTGGTTCTTCTTTTTGTGTGTCATTCTGGTTGGTATAGGAATGATTGTAAATGTGGAGGATCCTTCCGTCTCAGTTTAATAGCTGCAGTTAGGTACCAGTTCTTCTTTGTAGGTCTGGTAAAATTCTGCTGTGAAACCATCTGGTCCAGGAATTTTTTTGTTGGAAGATTTTTTATTGTTGCTTCAATTTTGTTACTTGATATTGGTCTGTTCAGGAGTTCTATTTCTTTCTGATTGAGCCTAGGGTGGTTGTATGTTTCCAGGAATTTGTCTATTTCCTCAATGTTTTCAAGTTTTTATATATAGAGATTTTCATAGTATTCAGAGATGATATTTTGTATTTCTGTGGTATCAGTTGTAATATCCCTTTTTTCATGTCTGATTGAGCTTTTTAGGGTCCTTTCTTTTCTGTCTCTGGTTAATCTATTGAGAGGCTTGTCAATTTTGTTTATCTTTTCAAAGAACCAACTTTTTGTTTTATTAATCTTCTGTATAATTCTTTTGGAACTGATTTTATTTAGTTCAGTCCTGACCTTATTTATCTCTTTTCTTCTGCTGGGTTTGTGATTGTTTCATTCTTCTTTTTCCCATTCCTTGAGAGGATTGCTTAGATTGTTATTTGTGACCTTTCTGTCTTTTGGATATATGCATTTAAGGCTATGAATTTTCCTCTTAGGACTGCTTTTGCAGAATTCCACCACAGATTTTGGTAACTTGTGTCCTCTTTGTTATTTATTTTGAAGAATCTTTTGTTTTGATTTCCATCTTAATTTCCTCCTTGACACAATAATTGTTCAACAGTAGATTGTTTAATTTCCATGACTTTGTGTAGAGTTGAGTGTTTCTGTTGGAATTGATTTCTAACTTTTTTCCACTGTGGTCTCATAAGATACATGGTATAATTTCTATTTTTTAAAAATTTGTTGAGACATGTTTTGTGGCCTATGATGTGATCAGTCTTAGAGAATTTTTCATGAGCTGATGAGAAGAATGTATATTCAGTAGTTTTTGGGTAGAGTGTTCTATAAATGTCTGTTAGGACCATTTGTTCTAGAGTCCTGTTTAAGTCCATTGTTTCCTTGTTTATTTTCTGTTTAGAGAATCTGTCCTGTTCTGTCAGTGGGGTGTTGAAATCCCCAGCTATTACAATGCTGCTGTTTATCATTTTGTTGAGATCAAACAGGGTTTGCTTTATGAATATGGGCACATCTCTGTTAGGTTCATAGATATTTAGGATTGTTATGTCTTCTTGTTGACTTGTTCCCTTCGCTATTTTATAATGACCATCCTTGTCTTTCTTTACTTTTGTTGATTTGAAGTCTATGTTTTCTGATATGAGAATGGCTATACCAGCTTCCTTTTGGTTTCCATTTGCATGGAATATTGTTTTCCATCCCTTCAGCTTGAGTCTGAATGAGTCCTTGTGGGTTAGATGTGTTTCCCAGAGACAGCAGATACTTGGCTTGTATTTTTTTTTATCCATTTAGCCAGCCTATGTCTCTTTAGTGGCGAGTTGAAGCCATTCACATTTATTGAAAGAACTGATAATGGGGTGGATTTCTGTTCATCCTGTTGATTTGTTTTACATCTTCAACCATTGTTGTATCTGGGCCGTAAACTTTAGCTTTTGCATGGTTTTACACTGGTGGGTGTCTGTTGTGCTGGTCAGTGTATAATGTAGATCTGAGTACTTCCTGCAGGGCAGGTCTCATCTTGACAAATTCCCTCAGCATTTGCTTGTCTGAGAACATCTTTATTTCTCCCTCATTTAAGAAACTTAGTTTTGCAGGACACAAAATTCTAGGCTGGCCATTATTCCATTTGAGAAGACTGAGAATGGGGCCCCAGTCCCTTCTGGGTAGTAAGGTCTCAGTTGAGAAGTGTGCAGTTAGTCTGACAAGTTTTCCTTTGTAAGTTACCTGATGCTTTCACTGTACAGTTCATAGGAGTTCCTCTTTTGTGTTAACTTTGGCCAGTCTGATGACTATATGTTGTGGTGATTGCCTCTTGGCAATGAATCTCCCAGGAGTCTATTGTGCTACAAACCAGGGTGTCCAGATTTGTAGCAAGACCTGGGAAAGTTTCCTCAAGTATTCCCTCTAATAGATTTTCCAGCCCTTGTGTATTTTCTTCTTCACCCTCAGGGATGTCTATAATTCTTATGTTAGGCCTCTTTACATAATCCCAAATTTCTTTTAGGGTTTGTTAGTTCCTCGTATTTCTCTGTTCTTTCTCTTTGACTGACTTGTTTAATTCAAAGGTGTTTTCTAGCTCTGAGATTTTTTCTTCTGCCTGATCTAGCCTACTCTTAAGGCTTTCCACTGTGTTGTGTATTTCCTTGAATGAATTTTTCACTTCCAGAATCTCTACTTAATTTTTTTAATACATTGATTTCTTTAGAGAATTTTTAATTCATTTCCTTCATTGTTTTTGTTGTTTCTTTGTGTTGTGTTTCTATTTTCTATTTTCTCTTGTATTTCATTGAGCTTTCTTACAATCCATATTTGAAATTCTTTCTCAGTCATTTCAATATTCTCATTTTGGTTGGTTTCCATTGGTATGGAGTTATTGTTTTCTTTTGGGGATGTCCTTTCACTCTGATTTTTAACATACCCTGAGATCTTTTGCTGATTCCTTCTCATCTGGAAAAGTTTTGCTTCTTATTTTTGGATTTTCTTTTGATTAAATAATCAAAATTATTGATTTTAATCTCTGAGTTTAATCTCTGAGACAATGGGTGGTGCATGTGGGTGAGACTCAGCTACACCGTGTATGACTGAGTCAGTAAATGCTATCTACTTATCATTTAAAAATTACATTTAAATTAATTAAAATTAAATAAAATTTAAAATGTAGGCCCTCAGTCACACTAGCCACATTGCAAGTACTCAATAGCCCACATGGCTAGTGACCACTGTCTTGGACAGTACACGTTTTGGGAATGACCCCTGGAGGAAGCAGCTCAGAAAGGTTAGATGGCAAAATTGTTGGGAGAGATGAGATCAAGAACAGAGACACCAGGATATGAGAAGGCACATCTAATTGGGTAGTGAAACCATCAAGATTTATGATGTGTTGTGTTGGAGAGAGTGGCCATGACTCAGGAATCATAATAGGAAAATGAGGGACAATGTGGATTTGATAGATGATCCACAACAAGCTAACAAGCTGTGGGATTTCATGGAGGAGTGAGGAAAGGAGAATGATCTGGAAGTCACAATGAAGAGCCAAAAAAACAAAAAACAAAATGAAACAGAGATGTATTTCAACTCCTAGCCAAGTGGGCAGTATGGAAAAATAAACCAGGCACTGCTTGAGAGAGCTGTCATGAAGAGAGGCCTTCAGGGAAAAGCCAGGCAAGAGGGTGAAGGGAACCTTCAGAAAATAAGTTGGGTTAAAAGAAATTTTTTCTATGACATATCAAGATTGGCAGAACATACTATACTGTGGAAGATTTTCAGTATTTGGGGAAGGGAAGGCAGTGGAGAGAGTTAGTGGGATCAGCAAAGCAATATGGAGATAAAATCCAAGTGCTGAGGAGTCTAGGGCTTCTAGTGGTGACTGACTTAAGCAGGGTGAAAGGCATAGTAGGAGATAAACTCTCTTTTCTTCGCTTTTCTCTAGTATTGGGGAAAGAGTATAGATATCTTGTTTTTATTTATACCAGTGCTTTCTTTTATGCTTACCTTTCCAAAAACACTTTAGGCTATATTTATCTTATTGTCATAATCAATAGTGAAATTATATATATATATATATTTATATATATTTTATATATATATTTATATATTTTACTGTACCCATACCTCCTGCATTTTAAGACATGGAATTATGCATACATTTTTCCCCTCAATTTGTTCCTTTGTTGCCTATGTTTGTGGTGTCATACTTATGAAACCCTTGTCAAATCCAAGGTCCTGCAGATTTGCTTCTATGTATTCTTATAACAGCTCTGTAATTTTAACTCTTCAATTTAGTTCTTTGAGCCATTTTGAGTTAATTTTTGCATATGGTATGAGGTAAGGGTCCAATTTCATTCTTTCACTTGAAGATATTATCTACTTTGTCCAGCACTATTTGTTGGAGAAACTGTTTTTTCTATCATTGAATGATCTCAGTACCCTTGTCCAAATCAATTGGTCATAAACGTGAGAGTTTATCTCTGGGATGTTCATTTTTTTCCATTGATCTATATGGTCTATCTCTATGTCCTTACTATACTATTTTGATTAATGTAGCTTCATAGTAAGTTTTACAATGAGAAAATGTAAGCCCTCTACCTTTGTTCTCTTTTATTTCAAGATTGCTTTGGCTTTTCTGGGTCCCTTGAAATTCCATATAAATTTTAGAACAGGCTTTTCCATTTCTGCAAAAGACAACATTGGGATTTTGATAGGGATTACATTGACTATGTGTATTGTTTTGGATAGTATTATCATCTTGACAATATTAAGTTTTACAATCTGTGAACACAGAATGTCTTCCCATTGATTTTGGCCTTCTTTAATTTCTTTCAGCAGTTTGTAGTTTGGAATGTACAAGTTTTGTGCCTCTTTGGTTAAATTTATTCCTTATTATTTTTGATGTTACTGCAAATAAAATTGTTTTCTTAATTTCCTTTGTGGATTGTTTATTGCAAGTGTATAGAAATACAACTGATATTTTTATGTGTCAATTTTGTATCCTGCAACATTGCTAAATTTGTTTATCAGCTTTAACTGTTTTGTGTGTGTGTGCGAGAGCACGTGTGTGCACAGGTGTAGATCCCTTAGATGTTACTACATATAAGAATATGTCATCCATGAACAGAGAAAGCTTTATTTCTTCCTTGCCTATTTGGATACCTTTATTTCTTTTTCTTGCCTAACTTCTCTGGCTAGAATTTTCAGAACTATGCTGAATAGAAGTGGTAAAAGCAGGTGTTCTTGTCTTATTCCTGATCTTAGAGGAAAAGCTACAGGTCATTCACCATTGAGTATGATGATAGCTACACAAATTTTTTTGCAGTTTAGAATATTCTATCCACTTCCATATCATGTGCCTTTTATTTGTACTATTTTTGGTTCTATTTGTTGTAATTTCATTTTTAGAAATGCAAGTTATTCATGTGTTAGTTCCGTTTTGTGCTCTCTAAAACTGTAATCTCTTTTCTATCATTTTCATCTCTCTGTTTCTTTCTTCTTAATTCTAAGAGGGCTTTCTTAATTTTATTCTACATATTGCTCATTTCATTTTTTGAGTATGAGTCCAGTTTTGCTCTCTCCTGTATGGATTTTTATTTTGCCATTACATCTTTAATTTCCTTGCATTCACTCCACATTATAGCTATTTCCTTTTTTTTTTTCTTGGCTTGTTCCCTTACTATGATTTTCTGTTTCTTTTTCACAAAGACCACATCTTTTTGCTTTACATTTTACATGTGTATTACCTTACAAATACATAAATAAAAATGTATTTAAATATATTGGCACACATGAGACTACCAAAGAATTTTTAAAAATTTTGTCTTGGATACAGCAATAGGTCTCCTCTCTATGTTCTTCCACACCTCACTTTATATTAGTAGTTTGTAAATATATGTATTTAATTTTTGATTAATATATGTCTTGCATATATGACTGTAAACTTAATGCAGAGAGTGATAATGTCTGACTTATTCTATATCCAGTGCCTGGCACAAGGCTGATTACATAGAACAGGTTAAAAAAAATATTCATTAAACAAATGAGTAAATTAATAGTTTTTAGAATTATCCCTATTTTACCTTATTCTACATTTTTAAAATTTCATACAAAACAGGTTGAGCTGTTACATTTATTTATTAACAGGGTGATATCTAGTCTCACTTAAGATTTTTAAACATGGATCACCCTGGCTATGCCCTTGTCTATTTGAATGGTAGTTGGATTTTTGTTTGTTTTGTTTTTACACCTGATATCAGAGGGCAGGTTAGCATTCTATTCCAGTTTCCAGCAGGAGTTTACCCTATACAGTTCTGCTCTCCTTAGGGTGCCTTCCTATCCCTCTCCCTTTTGATCTTTAATGCTCTGAACTAATGGAATATATAAAAAAAAACAACTACAGATCCCACTGTGCATTACAGTCTGGAGTTGGATTGCAGTGCCTAATGTTTTTAGAGCACACACCCAGGGTGCAACTTGTCATTGCCCATCCTTCTACATGATCTCTTAGTAGTGGTCCCCAACCCTTTAGGCACCAGGGACTGGTTTCATGGAACACAATTTTTCCACCACCGCGACGGGGTCAGGGGGAGGTGGAGCTCAGGTGGTGATGTGAGTGATGGGAAGTGGCTGTAAATACAGATGAAGCTTCACTAGCTCACCACTGCTCACCTCCTGCTGCGCAGCCCCCTGGTTCCTAAGTTCCATGGAAGACAATTTTTCCACGGGTGGGGTGTGGGTGGTGGTGGAGCTCTGCAGCCTGGTCCCTAACAGGCCACAACAGGCAGCAGTCCGCTGGTCTCGGGGGTTGGGGACCGCAGATTACTGGATGCAATGAGCACATTTGGAGGACTCTGGATGGGGGGATTTTCACTTCCTCTCTGTCTCTCTCTTTCTCTATAAAATAGTTTTATGGCTAATTAAAAATGCACCATCTTAAACCTGTATAACAAAGAAATTAATACTTGGTTTTCAGTTTGCTACACATTGTGGGTATCTGAGTTGGAGAATACTGAATATTTTCCCTTTTTTTCAAGTGGTTTATATTTATTGAGATGAAGTATAGTTAGAAAAATCAACACAGTGTATCCCTTTCATAGTTCATGGGTTTTTCACCCTAATTTTGATATTAGCTCTTTTCTATTCAGCCTCCGTTTTTAGTTGTCATGTGGATTTTGGTCTTTTTTTTCCTGTATGTTTTAATGGGAAAGGTTGTATTTGTGACTCTTTTCTAGATATCATTCTAAATTAGAAATTTCTGAATTCTCTTTTGAAATTGATAGCTGGGTACCATCTGAAAGAATAGTTAATTCACAGAGTCCTCCAAATCTTATTTGCAAACTAAATGTGATTTCATCACATGATGATGAGGGAGGAATCTGAAGGCCCTGAGGAATTAAAATGTGGAACCATGAGCCAGAATATGAGTAAAAATTTATAAACATACACCAGGCTGGGAGACTGGTTAACTGTCAGTATGACACCATTTCTACCAAAAGTTCCTAAGGAATCTCTATTATTATGAACTAGTTATGTCACTTTCCTAATGAAAGCAAATAATAGCTATAGTTAAAGATAGGCTTTTTGACCAAATATATGTATTTAAAACTTATTATTTTTTCCATAAGTGGCTTTATTGCTATCACTTAGGGGCACAGTCCCCTAAGTTAGGTCAAGTTTCGTCAAGGTATTAAAAGAACCTTGACTCCTCTGTAGGGGCTCTGTCATTCCTGGGCTTTGCAATGGTCACTGTCTATTCTATCCCACGCAACTGACACTCAGATGACATGCCTGACACCCACAGGATGGGCCTTAATTTCTAAATTCTAAATTCACTGGAATTTTATTCACTTCTAAGCAGGTAGCAACTATGGTTTCTCTAGACAGCATTCTTGAAACTTTGCACATTTATTCCTCAACATCAGAGTATGAAGTTTGAGAGTAATTTCTTACTACTATAGCAAAATGGATATATGGATTTCAATCTGGCATGAGAATTGAAGAGATGATATGGCAAGTTGAATCATCCTAAAATTTTAATTTAAAATCCTTCAGTTTGGGCTACATTAGTTTGTTTAATTTTCAAATAGAATTTTGTTAAATATGCTGTGGCAGGCACTGATTAAACATGTGGAACAAAGCCCCTCACTTCCAAGATAGGCTATCTCATTTTCTTAGAAGAGCTACTTCCCATTTTTCTCAAATCTTAGTACACTTAAGGGATAAGGAGGCATAGCCAGCTAGTACTAATTGTTGATGGGAATGCTCTTGGGATTATAACTACGGCTAGATCCCTCTGGGATGTAGAGAGTGGTATGAAAATGAGTCAACCAATCTCAAACGCTTTCCCAATGAAAACCAAATGGAAATGTTATACTGATCAATTTATTAGTCAGTCCAAATGGGTGACTGTTTGGTTGTTATTTACATATTTGTATGTGCAACTCTGAATGGGAGAATATGATCTCTACTAGTCATCATTGTGAACAGTCAGTAAAGGGCTTGATTACACACAGTGCTTGCTCAGAACCCAGTCAGATTCAGGGTGAAGAGCAACTGTGAATGCCACTATTCTACGAGCCACGTAAGAGAGGCAGAAACGGACTGAGAAATTCCTTCAAGTACATCACAAATGAGGGACAGAATTAGAATGAAAATTCACAATCACTGAGGTTCCAGTCTGTTGCTTAGTCACCAAATTGTTCCTCTATTCAACCTTCAGTCATGGTTCTCCCTTTAGATTGAACGACAGGTTTAATGATGAAAGTTGGTGCACGTCGTGTGACGGGGGAATGAGCACAAGTGAGAATCCAAGTGATGTCTCTAAATTCAGTGTTGTGGATGCTGCCAAAAATAGGCTGTAAATATTTTATTCATTAACTCAGATTTACTTTTTAAAAAAATGCATACATGCTTTCAAAATAAAAATTTGGTATTGTGGTATTGTGTAAAGGAAAAAAGAAGAATAATTGACAAAACAATTGTCCAATTATCCCAATAAAAAATTCAACATTTTGCCAATTTTCCTTCTTTGAACATACAGACACAAAATTTATTATATGTATTATATTCTAAATTTACCAGTCTTTAAACAATGCTTTGAAATTTTAATAAAGTTATTATAGAAGAATATTTAATAATTATTGTGAAGTTCAGAATTCAATAGAATTATAAAGGACTGACCACTACTCTGAAATTGAACATATAAAATATGACATAAATTCATACCTTGCCATGTAGGTCTATAGGAGCCTAATAAGTATTTGTTGAACAAATGAACATACATATATATATATATGTATATACAGAGATAATACTTTATTTCTGTATGTATGAATGCCCATAATTGGCTCAATTGCCTGGAAAGAGACTAGAAAAAATACCAGGGTTAGAGGGGTTTCTTTATCTCATAATGTTATATAATAATAGTAACCATTTATTATGTACCAATTGCTGTACACAATATCATTATAGATATAAATTGTATTCATACAACAAACAAGAAATTTGTGCTTTATTATCCCCACTTTACAGATTATAGAAATGGAGGCTACCAGAGTTTAAATGACTTGCAGAAGTTCACACAGGTAGTTAGTAGCTAAATTTGAATGTAGTTCTATTTGATTTCAAAGGCTTCCATTTTGCACCAGTGCGTATGCTATAAGAAAAATTAATTGAAATAATAAAAAGGAATCTATCAAATAGTAGAGTAGTGTAAAATAATATTTTTTTCTATTAGTCTTCATTATAACCTTTCTTAAAGGAAACTTAAAAGCTTCTCTCTTTGAACTTTCATACATCTACTAATATGAAAGTAAACAGGAATTAATGGAATTGGCTAGTTCTTGGAGTTATTGCTTTGTGGATGTGTCCAACAGTTGCCATGGGTGATAACAAACTTTAGTTTCTGAATCTTGATAGTTTCACAAAAAATTAGATGCAATTGAAAGGCTACAATGACTGAAATTAAAGTCTCTTACTTGCCAAACTCAGTGACCTATTTATAATGAAGTCTGTAGATTTATTCTTTTATGAATGCATGACACAAAAATATCTTTTTATAGAAGGATTCTTTTTGTAAATTATTAATAAAATAAGGGTATCATGTTCTGAATGTTCTAGATTAGAAATATACCCTCTGCTAAACCACTCTGGTCTACATATCACTTAAAAACAGATTTTTTTTTTGTTCATACAACCACCAAGAAAGGTGTGCATAATCATCTCCCTTTAACAGATAAGTAAGCAGAGGCTTAGCGAGTTTAAGTGATTTGTACAAGTTCACACAGGTAGTAAGTAGCTGAATTTGAACCAAGTTCTATCTGACCCCAGAGCTTTCCACTTTGCATTATTGGAAGCAAGATGATTTGATATGAGATATACTTGAAATACAATAAACTGCACATTTTGAACATATACAATTTGGTAAATTTGACATACATATATACACTTGAGATCATCACCACATATACCTCACCTGACAGGGTTTTTCATGCCCTTAATATAATCCCTCCCTCTCTCCTCTTCCCCTCTCCCCACTACCACTTAGTCAACTATTGATCTGTTTCCTGCCACTATAGATGAGATTATTCTGTATTTTCTAGAGTTTTATATAAGCAGAAATGTACAGGATATAATCTTTTTTGTTAGGATACTTTTAGCATAATTATTTGAGATTCATCCTGTGTTTTGTGTGTATCAATGAGTCATTCCTTTTTATTGCTAAGTAGTAGTCTATTGTATGTATTTACCACAATTTGTTTATCCATTCACCTGTTGATGGACATTTATGCTATTTCCAGTGTTTGGCTATATTAAAAATAAAGCTGCTATGAACAATTATGTAGAAGTTGTTATATGGACATACTCTTTCTTTTCTTTTGGGTAAATGCCTTAGGAATAAAATGGCTAGATAATATTACAGGTGTATTGTTAACTTTTTAAGAAATAACCAAACTGTTTTACAAAGTTGTACCATTTTACATTCCCACGAGTAATACATGAGAGTTCCAGTTATTCCACATCCTCTCCTACATGTGGAAAGGACAGTATTTTTAATTTTAGCCATTTTGATCTACCTACCATTTTGAAATAATATTAACAAGGTAAACAAGCATTATTTTTTGTGGTGTCAATAATCAGACTAAGGTAATATAAGGCAAATAATATCAAATGTATAGGGACTTACTTGATTCATTATTATATTGTTATATATTATTGTCAATATTTTATATTTGATAATGGCATGAACATTTATATTTCAGGGATTTCTAATTAAATTGACAATTAAAATTTCACTAACGCAGAGAAAATGTTATTTGTTGAGTTTTTATGGCATAAAGTTTTATGATTTTATTATGTTCTTGTATATTTGTGTTAGTCTAATTTTAGGTATTTTGGAAGGTTTTTGTTATTATGAATATAATTTTAAAATTACATTTTACATATTTCAACATTTTATATTTTTAAAAGGTTGTTAATCATGTACAGGAGTGCCATCTTATCCAGGCTCTTTGATAACTCATTTTTTCAATGGTTTATCTATAGATTCACTTAGATTTTTCCATGTAGGCAATCATTTTGTCTGAAAATTACTCTTTTTTTATACTTTCCAATCTTATATACCTCATTTCTTTTTCATATTGTATTGCATTTAAATTAAATGCTTTTTTTCAAGGGGTCATCTTCTTAGTGTACATTTTGGATCAAGCATATAGTATGGTGCTCTTCCCACATGTGAATTCTAGTCTAAGTTGCTTATTATCTGCATTTATTTAACCGAGCCTCAGTTTCCTCATGTGAGAATAGGGATGATAAAAATATTTGTTAAGTCACTACTGGGATGCTGTGAAGATCAAATGAAATAAAATATGTGAAAGCAAGTTTTATACTGTGGTATGACAGTCAAGGATTAAATTATATACCTATTATGGAGGAACTACTGCATCTGTTTCCTTGTGGTTATTTTAAGGGAGCTATCTTACCCTTAAGTAAGTTTATAAATAGTTACTAAACTGCGTAAGAACTGGTTTTATTCATTGATTGGTTCAGAGCCAGCTTTAGAAAATTTAGCATGAGAAATTAGTATAAATAATGAGAAAATCATAACAGTTTGGGGGTTCAGCAAAATGATAAAAATTTGAGAAAAATAAACCATATTTATAAAAGTATCTGTATGTCGGAAGTCCTTTGAGAATAAGACAATTCCTTAGTTTAGAAATTATGTCATATGAAAACCTAAAACCTAAAACATGAAATCTTGTCACTGTAAATGACATATAATGAATACAATGATCATCATTGCACTTGTATTTTGGTAGTCTGTAGGAGTTCTACCCATAGCTAGATGGCGTATTTTAAAGTACTTTTCTTTTACTTTTTTTATAAGGAAAAATGTACATAGGAAAAATATAAAGCCACATACTGTAGCTAAATGGACCAGTTAATACTGAATTACTCATCAGATTGGCCACCAAGAAATTTTTCTGATCTTTGAAGTAAGACTTGCATTCTGATCATTGAACATTCACTCTTGTTGATCAAAGGCAACCCAGTTATCAAAAGAAGAAAGAAAAACTAGGTCAAAAGGTGAAAAAACAAAATGGGGAACAAACTGAAAGAAAGTACCTCTCCTTCCTAGCTCATTAGTTAATCGTGTAGTGTCTTTTAAAACATATTTTAAATGTTTTAGTTATTGCGAGATGCTATGGATTATACTAGTTTTACATTAATTTGGACTCAAGAACAGAATTTATGGTGATCTATAATAGTAGACAATGATTTTTAAATCTCACAGTCAAATGGAACATATACTTCCTAATAGTGGAAACAAAGTAATTCTTATCACTCAGAATCTACTCAGAATTTATAAATTAGGATATTTTCTAATTACTGGCATATATTCACGCAACATGGATTGCATAATTGAACACTAACTTTAATATTAATATTATGCACATACACCCAATTCCATGGTAGATAGTATTCAAGCAAGCAGCACATAGTTCTGTCCTTGAAGTCTCAAACAAATCAGCAAGAAAAAAACCAAATAACTCCATTAAAAAGTGGACAAAAGACATTTTTCAAAAGAAGATATACAAATGGCCAAATATATGAAAAAATGCTCAGTATCACTAATCAGAGAATTGCAAATTAAAACCACAGTGAGTTACCACCTTACCCCTGTCAGAATGGACACTACTAAAAAGTCAAAAAACAATAGATGTTGGTGCAGTGAAAAGGGAATGCTTATCTACTGTTGGTGGGAATGTAATTCCTACAACCCCTATGGAAAACAATATGGAGATTTATCAAAGAACTAAAGGTAGACCTACAATTCCATCCAGCAGTCCCGCTACTGGGTATCTACCAAAAGGAAAAGAAGTCATTATAACAAAAAGACACCTGCACTTACATGGTAATCACAGCACAATTCACAATTACAAAGATATGGAATCAACCTAGGTGCCCATCAACTGATGAGTGGATAAAGAAAATGTGACACACATATATGGTGGAATACTACTTAGGCATAAAAAGAATGAAATAATGTCTTTCTTAGCAACTTGAATGAAACTGGGAGCCATTATCCTAAGTGAATTATCTCAGGAATGGAAAAACATATACTGTATGTATTCACTTGTAAGAGGGAGCTAAGCAATGGGTACACATGATCATACAAAATAGTATAATAGACTTTGGAGACTCAGAAGCGGGGAGGTGAGGGGTCAAAAATTACCTATCAGGTACAATGTATACTATTCATGTGCCAGCTACACTAAAAACCCTGACTTCACCAGTATACAATTCATCCATGTATCAAAAAAACACTTGTACTCCCTAAATCTATTGAAATAAAAATAAATTTTTAAAAAACCTGAAGTATTTCTGAGTTTGAGCTACTTTAGTCTTATTCAAAGTGGATATGTGTGAGTGTGTGTTATGGGAGGAGGAGAGGAGAAAAGGGAAATCAGGAAGTTGTGCTGACAGGGAAGTCATTGATCATGGAGATGAGTAGGGCTACCAGCTTTTCTGTCCTGATGCTGAGCTATGGAGAACAGAGTGTAGTCATGACTTGGATGTCGGCCTGTAAGGCTTCTTGATTAATGGGTTGATTGAGGCTATTTGCTGAAGAATATTATTTTAGGAGAATCCTAAACAAAGCATCACCGTAATTAAACTGTGAAATCCTGTATATTCTCAACCTTTTCTATTGTTTTTGCATCATTAAATGACATAATATATATTGGCTTGTAATGTAATTACTTTTATACCTGTAAGACCTCCTGCTTCTATTTGGTAACCTTGAGATAATGTCTTAATTTCTTTTATAGTCTCAAGTGCCTGGCCAAGTTCCTTAAACATAGAAGATGCTCAATATATATTTGTTGAATAGTTGAACAAATTAATTAAAGGACACTACAAAAGATAAGAGTGTTGGAAGCCAGAGCCAGGATGCAGAGCAGCATACCCTGCACAATACTATTTTGTAAGTAAAACAATTAAGGCTTAAAGAGGGCAAAAGGTTTCTTGGGGTCACATCACAAATTAGGAACAGAATTAGAAAGAAAATGCAGAGGCCCTGAGGTTTCACTCTGCTGCTTAGTCACTGAATCTTCTTTTCAGCTTTCAGTCATGGCTCTCCCTCTAGATTGAAAGAAAGGTTCACTTATGGAAGATGGTGCATATAGTGTGACAAGGAATGAGTCTGGTCCTGTGACATTTCCATACACCCTTAACAATATCAGCTGTGTTCAGCATCCATCTTTATCAATTTTTCCTATATCAGGATCTTTCAGGTTAAAATATAGCTCTCACTTCAATTTATTCTCATAACTATGGGGACAGTATGAAGATTAGTGATGCAAGACACATGACACCCTGCACACTCCACAGAAGAAAGGTATTATGTAAATACAAAGCATGATTATTTCTGCCACTAGCAGCAGGACTAGGCTTACCAACACATAGTTCACAGGTTGCTGAGCCACCAGCAGAAGATATACATTTTTTTCTCTATATAGATTAAAGTGGCAAAGATTTCCTTTGGGATATTTGGCCATTTACTCTATTTAAGTGTTTTTTTTTTGAGGGGAGGGAGGAGGTGGTGGTAGAAGGAGAGTGTTAGAAGTGAAATTAATTTCAGATTCAAACATGCAGAGGGAGCCAAACAGGAAATCCGGTATAAAGAAATAAATACAAAAAAATAATAATAATGTGAAAAATGTGGGCTTGTTTGTCCCTTACTTGTGTTTCTTATGATGTTGATTTTATTGTGAAACAAAGTATTAATATTATCAAATACATTGTGTTCAATAGGACTTAAATAGAAGAAGAAAGATTATGAGGTCTTTTGGAAGAACCCTCTGTGTCAATAGAGGAATGATAGAATTTAGAATGGATTATAAGAAACATTATATTACGGAAATAGTTTTGTATGAAATCAGTGATATCACTTGATTTGTTGTGATTCACGCTTCTCATGCCTGGAAGGGATGTGATTCTGCAACTTACAGATCAGATAGTAAGTAATATTAAGTGGTGGAAAATGGGAATCATTTCGTTTGACCGCTGTTTAATGTATATGCTAGTATTTTGACATTTTTATATGAATTACCTTCACACCTCATCCATAGTAGAAAAGGTATCCCTCTACTTTCTGATGACCTGGTTTGATGGCTCGATGACGCAAATGGCTTTAGAATTTACTGTCAGGAAGATTGACTCCATATTAACTAGGGAAAGTGAAACACCACCTGGCAAAGACATACTCTTAAAAACAGAACAATGAATACTAAATGTATCTGTATGCCTAGTTCATGTGTTTGATGATCTGAGCTTATATTTGCAGCTAACCAATTCTGGCATGCTAATGGAAAAGTAAGTGGCTCAGGATCATTATCCCTTGGAAATGTTACTGAAATTTTTCTATGGCAACTAAAAACAGGAGGAATCTGTTTTGCACAGTTTCTAGGTTGATAGTAGACTAATACTGTCATGTGAAAATCTGGGCTTTCAATTGAATACTTATTCTTCAAACAACAATAGGTGTTATCCAGTCCCTCATTTTTCTGCAGCAAATAATACTGTTTACAGGGCATGTGTCAGTTGATTTTTATGTCCTGCCTTTATTCCTCACCTGAAAAATTCTGCTTGGGAAACTGAGGCTCAGGGAAGTGAATAAGTTGTCCAAGATCAAACAGATTGTTAAATCCAGATCTCCTTGATTCCAAAGCCTGTGATCTTTCCCATGTACTGTCCTTAATCCAAAGTCTAACTGTGAGAAGTGATTTTTTTTCAGAGACATTAGTCCAAAGGCCAGTCCTCCATCAACTTCTGCAGATACTCTTATGTTTTATCATGAATCCAGTTTGAAGAGAGTATAGCAATTAGATCCATTTACATTAACTGAGACCTTGTAGAATTACTGTCCCTGCCTTTAGCTTTTATTGAAAAAATCACAAAAAGCAGCAACATTCAGTCTATTTCTTTCTCAGAGATCTGATTAAATCCCACAGGAGAATTTCCTTTAGAGTTTGAAGCCCAAGTATTAGAAATTTCTGTGAGGCATTGATATGCTTTCCACTGTTAATTATTAATAATAAGAACTATGTGCCTTTACAAATTTGTTTTTTTTTTCACTAGCTATTATGAACCTCAGTGTTAAATTGGCTATTTTGTCATATGAACCTTATAATGATTTGGCTACAGTATTTATTTTATACTCTCTCTTTAGTTTTGGTTTTCTAATTTATTAAGTATATTTTGCACGTTATTCATTTGAACCATCTCGATTCCTGTAAATCAATAAGAGTAAGCACCATTATAAAGAGAACTGAACTTGATATGTCTTCTACCTGTTATTGTCCTATACTCTTCAAAAGACATTATATGCTGTTCAATGTGTCCTTTGATACAAGAAGATCTGAAGTCTAGGTAAAGATACTAGGGAGAATGACCATGTTGAAGATAAAGAATCCAATTAAACACTTCCAGTGCTTTTTGAGTACAGGCTGTGGGTTAGGCACTATGGGGTATTTATAAGCATTAATATAGTCATAAACCTAGCCTCTGAATATTCACACCCACAAACTAGAAAACAACAAATGACATAGTATATACTTCATTTTACAAAAAGATTAAAGTGTCTTAAAAATGAAAAAATCTGTAGAATATTTTATGACAGTCATATTTTATAAAAAGTTGAAACCATTCAAGATAGAAACTTAAAACATTTATTCTTGAAACTATACAGAAATACCTCATCAACCCATTCTATTGTGTGATTAACTTTGTGTTCTGATGTTTTTTATGCTCAGCACTTTATCCACAGCAACACAGAGTGTAAAGTTTTTCCATGAACAACATGCTATTCACAGGCAAGGGCACTGATGTTTCAGCCTGTGGGTTATGAGTTGTTTTTGGCATACTTACTCTCTCTCCGCTTCTCCATTTAAGAAAGCAGATTGTTATGCAAGTGAAGGTGACATTGTTTTAGAAATAATCTTGAATATGCTCTCATTTATATGAAAAATGAATTATGTACAAACCACAACCTAAATGTGATTACAACATGTAAGAAAATTGCTTTGCTCTATATACCAAAAGAGGGTCCAAATTAATAGGTTCTAATTCTTCATGCTTTACTGATATGAAAAATACTTGATCACTATTTCTCTTATAGAGTTTTTGCTTCTTTAAACATAATTATTTTAATTCCTTTCAACAATTCCTTATGTTTTATTTTTATGGCTAAACAACTCAATGCCTAGTTAGGTGTTAGTAACAAAGAACCTATTATTATCTATGGATCTGTAGGTGTTCATTCTTTATTAGGCACAACGAATGACTATGCAGTCAGTTCATTGGAATAACCCAGGATTTGTTTCACTTGATTTCATTTTTTCCCCACTTTCGTGTTTTCTTTTAATTAGAGCCAACATTGTACAGTATACAAAATTTAAAATTTAAAGAGTACAGATAGCTTCATCCTAAGATCAGCTTCAATATTGATAAAGTTTTACCTTGGGAAATCTTTTTTGTTGTTCTTAATTTTTATTTTTATTTTATTTTATTTTTTATTTCAGAATATTATGGGGGTACAAATGCTTTGGTCACATAAATTGCCTTTGCACCGCCCGAATCAAAGCTACAAGCATGCCCATCCTGGAGACAGCGCATACCACACCCATTAGGTGTGAATTTACCCATCCTCTCCTACCCCCTCCCACCTGCCTGATCCCCAGTGAATGTTGCTTTCATATATGCACATAAGTGCTGATCATTAGTACCAATTTAATCTAGTGTTTGTTTTTCCATTCTTGTGATACTTCACTGAAAAGAATGGTCTCTAGCTCCATCCAGGATAATACTAATACAAGAGGTATTAGTTCAACACTTTTTTTATGGCTGAGTAATACTCCATCATTTACATATACTATATTTTATTAATCCACTCATGAATTGATGGGCATTTGGGTTGTTTCCTCATCTTTGCAATTGTGAATTGTGTTGTTATAAACATTTGAGTACAGATGTCTTTTTTATACAATGTCTTTTTTTCCTTTGGGTAAATACCCGGTAGTGGGATTGTCAGATCAAATGGTAGGTCTACATTTAGTTCTTTGAGGTATCGCCATACTACTTTCCATAGAAGTCGCACTAGTTTGCAGTCCTACCAGCAGCGTATGAGTGTTCCTGTATCTCCACATCCACGCCAACATTTATTGTTTGGGGACTTTTTGATAAAAGCCATTCTCACTGGAGTTAAGTGATATCTCATTGTGGTTTTGATTTGCATTTCCCTGATGATTAGAGATGTTGAGCATTTTTTCATATGTTTGTTGGCCATTATTCTGTCTTTTTTTGAAAAGTTTCTGTTCATGTCCTTTGGCCACTTTGTAATGGGGTTGTTTGATTTTTTCTTGCTGATTTGCCTGAGTTCTTTATGGATTCAGGCAAGCCCTTTATCGGATGTATTGGATGTATAGCATGCAAATATTTTCTCCCATTCTGTAGGTTGTCTATTTGCTCTAACAATTGTTTCCTTGGCTGTGCAGAAGCTTTTTAATTTGATCATGTCCCATATATTTATTTTTGTTATTGCTCTGATTGCTTTTGAGGTCTTTTTCATAAATTCTTTGCCTAAGCCGATGTCTATAAGAGTTTTTCCAACATTTTCTTCTGGAATTCTTATGGTTTCATGCCTTAGATTTGTCTGTTATCCATCATGAGTTGATTTTTGTGAGAGGTGAGAGATGCGGATCCTGTTTTGTTGATGGTAAGGAAATCAGGATTGTGACCCATGAATGTATTACTTTTGACAAGAATTTTAACCTTTTTATGCCCTTCAGGATTTCTGGTACAGATATTTCTGAAATTTCTTAGACAATATAATTAATATAAAATTTTATGATTTTACCTATTTGATTAAGGCAGACAGATACATGATTTTGGCTGGGCTTTGGAAAAATTGTACCATAATGATAATAAAACACAAGAATGGACTACTGTATTAGTCAGGATAGATTACATAATATGGCAATTTGCATATGGCAATTTGACCTCTAAATCTCAACAATTTAAGTCAACACAGATTTGTATTTCTACATACTGATGGAGATTGGTGGGAGGTGGGAGGTGGGTCAGCTCCAATCACTCAGGGACCTAGGCTGACAGTGTCTATCATCTTGTGATGCATCCATCTCAATATGAAGCTTCAAGGTTTGCCATTGTAATCATGGGGAATCACCACTGGCTTTTAAATGGCTCCATTTAAAACATTTAAAAGTAACATGTCACTTCTACTCACATTTTATTTGCTGAAATAAGCCACATAGCTATGACAAACTTTCAAGGGGCAGAGGAGCTTGACATTTCTGCAGGACCAGAGAGGAGAAGCACTAGTAAGATTTAGCATACTTATTGGGGTCGACAGTGGCATCTTTGTGTGTAGATATTAAAGAAAAAAGTAGAAAACTATGTTTAAATAATTTATGTGTGTTTAAAAATATTCTTATAAGTCCCTAAATATCACATTATAGAAAAAAAGATATTAATACTACCATTACCTTAATACAATATCTTATAGCATTTAACTGTATGTACACTTTTTTGTATGTACTTATTATTGTAACTTAGTTGTAAGTATGGTGATTTTATAGTTTTATGACTTCTTTTTGTAATTTAATGTCATAACAGAAAGAATATCTCTAAAAGATTAGTCTTTATGACTGTAATTCTCAATGGTTACATGGAATCACATCTAATGGACATACCATAATTTACTTAATTATTACCCATGGTTGGGCATATTCATTGTTTACTATTGCTATTGTGAATACTGAAAGATATATATTAGGCCTTGGATGTAAAAAATCTGTAATCATTCCTGGAATAAATATTTGTTTTCTTCCCCTTGGATGATTTAACAAATGAAGTCTACTCTTCATCCTCATTATTATTCTCACAAATTTGATTATATATTTTTCTGTATCAAGCCCAGATTTCATTTGCCATTTCAGGGTGCTTCTTACCCTCAGTCTGTTCTAGCTCAGTTGGGATCAATTTTGCCCTCCAGATGATATTTGGCCACTTCTGGAGACATTTTTAATTGTCCACAACTGAGGAGTAGGGGGGATTGCTATTGAAATCTAGTGGGTAGATACCAGTAATCTGCTAAACATCCTACAATGTGCAGGACAGCCCTTCACCTCCCCAATAAAGAATTATAAGACCTGAAATGCCCACAGTACCCTGTAGAGAAACCCTGCTTAGCTTAACTTCCTGGCTTTAGCTCCAGCTTCTCTGATATATTACATTAGTTTTGAGCTCTGTCTCCACTGAATCTGTCTGTATCCCTCTGATGGTTCTTTGAGTTATCTCTCTTCCTCTAATTTGAGGAGAGAAACCATGTCTTACTTATCTTAGTATTTCCCAAAGCAGGTGCTGGATCTTACATTTAAGAAGCTCTGAGCTGATGCTGATATTTACTTAAATAATACAAGATTCTGGGCATTATTAGTATATGAAAATATAATTATTTATGAATAATCATATTTTTCCAGGAAGCTTAGCTATGAGATTTTAGGAATTTGGGGATTTTAGCAAAAAAGAGCTCATACATACGTTTCTTCAAACAGAAAAAAATAGTCTTTTTAAAAAGTGAATTTGACACACATGAATCAAATTAATCATGATTGAATAACCAAATAAAAAGACTGTGTCCTCTTTGCATTATTTTACTAATATAAAAAAAGTAGTGTTCATCTGTGCCTTCATTATTAAGTAATGATTTCATTTAAGTATTTTTGTAAGTTAATATGTAATATACTATTATAAATATATAATCACATTGACATGAATTTTATATTTCATATGCTATTTTATGACTTTTATACTTTATTAAACTATTGTGACTATACTTTAGTGGGAATAGAATAATAGGATTTTAGCATGTAAACATATATAGTACTTGTTTTAGTCTGTTTTGTGCTTCTATAACAGAATACCTGAAACCGGATAATTTATCAAAAACAGAGATTTATTTCTTACAATTCTGGAGGCTGAGAAGTCATCCAACATCGAGGGGCTTAGATCCGGCTAGAGCCTTCTTGCTGCATCTTCCCACAGCAGAAGGCAGAAGGGCAAGAGAGCACAGGTGAGAGACAGAGAGAGCAAGAGAGGGCCAAACTTGCTTTTATAATAAGCCCACACTTAGAATACTGAATCCACTCCCGTGATAACAACATAAATCCATTCATGAGAACAGAGCCCTCATGACCTAATCACCTCTGAAAGGTCCCACTTCTCAACACTGTTGCATCGGGAATTAAGTTTCTAACACATAAAGTTTGGGGACACATTCAAACCATAGCAGTGCTTATAATAATTTTTATGGCAGCTAGTGGTCAAAATTTCCATCACTTTCTTTCTTTGTTTCTAATTTGTCTTATTTTTTGCTTGGGTGACATTTTCCCCTCTCATTCTGATAGGACATAGAGGACTCTCAAAGTGATGTTCTACAATTAGTAAATTTAGAATGGAAATTCTTATGAAAGGAATTTTTATAGAGTCATATGGTGGAAACCAGATTTGAGAGGTTGAAAAGTGAGTGGGAAATGAGGTAATGGAGACATCAATAATAGATAATTTTACTGAAAAATTTGACCATGGAAGGGAAGAGAAGAGACCTGGGAGTAACTAGAGGGGACACGGGGTGGGAGGATAATTTAATTTTTCGCTGGAGAGAATTCATTGTGCTTACAAGCCACCAGTGTCAGTGTTTATGAGTCGTTTCCCTCCCATTACGCCATCTGAAATCTTTTTCAGTTTAAACTTTTTATATATTCTTCAATACTCCTCTGAAATCGTAATGCACCCTCAACAATGAATAATTATTGCAAATAATTGCAATATAATATAGCACAAATATATCTTAACTGATCCCAATATATAATATTGCTGATTTTTATTGTTATATAACTTTTGGTTTAGGTTATTACTTATTAGTTTTATTTTTCCAACTTGTAAGCCTATAATTGTAGGCCTGTTTCTTTCTTATATTTGTTAGTACTGGTGTTCACTGAAAAAAAATATTGTTGAGGACACAGTCTTTTATATCATATCACAGAGTCTCCTTACTGAAGCTATAGCAGAGAAATTTTTGCCACGGAAAGATCTATTTATTCAAGTAAACTGCCTATAAACCCTGTGTCTGACTACATTTTCCTATTGGCTCTGGCTGCTACAATGCTCAGCCTCAGAATCAAATCTTGGCTCATGTATAACATTAATATAAGAGCTTATTGTATGAATTTTTAAAATACTGGACCTTATGCCTACTCTTACCTTTGTTTTCTACCTTATTTCACTTCACTCTCATTTCCACATTTATTTTATTTCTTGTTTTATTGTGTGTTTTCTAGATACTTTGTTGAATTATTTGGAGTCAAATAATAAATTATAAAATAAAATAATATTATTGATGATGAGTTTCTTTGTATGCCTGTAGGACCTAATGACTTAACACAGTAGCCATGCAATAAATATTTCCTGTGGTTGATGATGTTAATGATGAATAAAGTGATAAAAATCCTACTAATCAGCTGAATCGAATATATCACAAACAAACAAAACAATGACAACAACAGCAAAACACATTCATATCTGGGCTTCTTTTTTAAATTTTCTGAAGCCCATGAGGATTTTTTTTCAGTTCTAGTTATTGTCTTCCTTTCGGGAAGCAGGAGCTACAGATTGCTATCATGGTAAATATGTTTCAGTGACACCTTTCTCCCCTTACGTTGTGTAAAATGTGTGTGGATCAGAGGACAGCTTTGAATTTTCTACCTTTGGAGCTATTGTTTAGTGCTTTTCTAATTAAAAGGTATTTCATAAATTATTATTTTGCTTTGGCATAATGTGCAAACTGGTTAGAAATGCAGATTCTTAGATCCTACACCCATCTGCGAAAAGAGTCTTCAGTTTAAAAAGACTTGCCAGTGATTTGTACTCACATTAAAATTTGAGAAGCACCCACTCTGATTCCTCTTTGTAGGCTGATGTTGACTAGCTTTAGGAATAGGATAATTTGACAAATACACAATAGTGACTCTAATTCAAAATTTTGATTTATCAGTTCTCTAGTTTTATTTATCCAGAATTTTTTGAATAAAGCAGGTCAAAGTTTTCAAATTGTGATTTTTAAAAACATTTAATTAACCAGAGCAGTGGCACGTGCCCGTAGAACCCGCTACTCTGGAGGCTGAGGCAGGAGGATCACTTACGCCCGGGAATTTAAGGCTGCAGTGCACTATGATTGCGCTTGTGAATAGTTACTGTACTCCAGCCTGGTCAACACAGGGAGACTGTGTCTTATGAAAACAAAACAAAACAATATTTAATTTTACTAAACCTAAACTTCCCTTGTAGTTAACTTTAAACATGTAACAGCTGAAATAACTACATAAACAGTATATGTAAATAAATACACACACATTTGCAGTCTGCCCATATATCAGTAGGCAAAAAGACATTGCACTGAGTGAGTATATGGTTAATATAGTATATGTAAATAATAGTTTTAGTGGCTAGTTTGCACTTGTTCTCTCCATGAGTTCATTACATTTCAGATACATGTCTGCTTGAAAAATGACAGTAAGTTCCAGTTGGTAATTTGATGGATTTAGTTTGATAAAAAGGTTCTGCGTTTTGATGTCTGTCTAGATCTATCTATCTATCATCTATCACTAACAAATTTCTGTTATGGCTTGTACTTCTATGAGAAGTCTAAGACTACATCTGAATCAATACGTATTAAATACATACAAAAAGAATGAACTTGTGGCATCTGAGTCAACTCCATAGACCATAGAACATTAAAACTGGAAGAAATGTTATTACACACATCTATCTAGTCCCTGGTCCCCACTGCAGACTTAAATCTGTCATTCCAAAATTTTCTGATCATAAGATCTGCATGAGCCACTGTGTCTTGGAATCTGTACATTAAAAAGCTCTCAATGTGATCCTATGGCTCAGGTAAGTTTGGGAAAAAATGAAATCAATAAGTAGATAAATATATAAATTGTTTTCCTTTTATGAAAAAAGCTTATATAATATTGCAATTATTATCACATTCTTTTTAGTCATGTTTTCTATGTGAATTTAGAATTAACTTGGAAACTGTATTTAGTTTTTATCATTCAGAAGAGTCCAAAACCTTTTGAAAAAATCATAAAAATTCAATCCTTTGTGGCTCATTTTCTAGTTTAAAAAACAATAAACTAAAGATACAGCCCATATTACTTGTGAAGGTGGATATTTTTATGATTATGAAAGATTGAATTAAGAAAGCATATACTCTCAAGCACTCGTGTGGAATGTGTCATTAACTTTTTTGGTATTTGTCTTGATGTTGACATCTGTGTGCTCAGAGTTAGGTGGCTGCAGAAGCAGACTGCATAAAGTCCACATCTAAGAACCTTGCTGGGAGACTTCAATTTAGCTGCTGAAAAAATAAATGCAAAACAAGGCAGAGATCACAATGAACTGGCTACTTCAAAAAATATATACGGTGATTATCTCTCTCTTTAGTTTAGGAGTGTAGCAAATGTTTATAAACATTTGTTCAACAGACTGGATTTTCTCATACGCTGCATGGTTCAGGAGTCAAAACCACCTGCAACCTATAATAATGGACTTTTCCAGGGCACAAAGCTATCCATATTCATGTCACAGGAAATGTTTACATGGGAGCAAAATGCTCTAGCATCATAATAAATTAGTAACATCTCAGAGTTCAAATTTCCATATATTTCCTCAACATAATGAAGAAGAAAAATTATGATATTGTATAATACACTTTAATTAAAAACAAAACTTTTCTACAAATCAGGGAAGTTCCCAAATATCACAACCAAATGCACCATTTTGGCATATCATAAACAAGAAGCTACAGTGCAGATATTGTGTACTTTTTTAATCTCTGAAAATATCCTCTTATTTTAATCAATTAAAATAGGATTTGGTTTGGATTAGGTTTTAGGAGTTGTGCCATGTCAGACTGCATCAAGAGAACTTGAATTGTGTTGTCTAGGTGATAGAGAGGTATCTAAAGCATTTAATTCCTTAAAAAAATTATGAGTTTCTTAGTCCTTAAGAAAGCATCTAGCCTTTTTTTATGTCGGAAAACCTATGCTATTTAGATTTCCTTTTATCAAAAATATATTATAATTTATATTAATAGTTGACACTATCACTATTATTTAAAAACTTATCACAGTTATTCTGATGTTTTTCAATGAACAAAGGTCAGCAGTAGTGCATATAATTAAGAAAACATCCAAATAGGATCTTGACTATGATAGGGAAATATTAGTCAATATGCTTGTGAAAACAAATAATTCCATTTTATGTAATCAGTAATGTGAAAACATAAAATTACATTTTATGTGCTAAGTGATTTAATGTACATATTCATTCTTTTTGGAAAAAAGTCATTTGAATTATTCAGAGACAACCAGAATAACCATCATCATTTTTGCAAAATACGCTCTTGTACAGAGGTGGAAAAAATAATGAAATCAATGTGTATTTTCAGATTGAAGTTTCAGACTTAAGTTACTAAAGGGACTGTTAAAGAAGCAACTATTTGAGTATATCTTTAATAAAGCATGATTGAATTACACCATCTCAACCTAAGATTTAGTATAGTCATCAATTTCCCTTAACTGTTTAGATTAAAATAATCTTGGATTTCCTCTTATTTTGAAAAAGTTAGTAGTAGAGCTATGAATTTCATGTAAAAATGATATGACTTTCTATTTAGATACTTATTTTTAACAGCAATTGCTGATAAAGTAATAAAAATAGTATTTCAGATATTTCCACCAATAGTACTATATGTTTTCAAGTAGAAAAGACAGGCTCTTGTACTATACCCCCAAAGGGTAAACTCAGGAGAAATGGAAATTACAAAGCACACAGCTTCCATTTGCATGGGTCTTAAATTTTGAACTTATTAGCTGTAAAACTTCATTTTCATTATTGGAGGGGCACTTTGGCTTGAATGTGACTTTCTAAGTTAGCCAGGATCAAACATAATATAAAATTTTGCATAATTTTTTTTCTAACACTCTGAGTTGCACCTGGATGTAAATAGCTAACTAGAATAGACTAATGATATGCTCAGTGTCGCCAACAGCCATAGAGTTAGTTCCTCTTCCTGTCTGGGTTCTCCAGTGAACTTTTAAACCATTGGCTTTTAATTCAGGAACACACTCCAAGGAGCTTGTCCCCTGCTCTTTATTGCATTCCAGGGGCAGCTCCATCAAACTGCATCACCATCACTTAGCACAGCACTCACTCTCTCTAATAAAAAAACACTCCAGGTGTTATATTGAATGGGTTATTATCAACAGAGGATTCCAAAATTTGGTTTATGCCCTACTCTTTCAAGATTCAGGGCAGGCTGAAGTCCCAGATGTGTTTTATGAGTGCCAACATGACAACTGAAAAAGATCTGGCCTGATGCATGAGTAGAGAGCTGTATTCTGACCCAGTGTTCCATATCGCTGACGTAGGAAACCATTTCAGGAGAATCAAAGATAGTTACCAAGCCCCTTTGTGACAGTGACATGTAAGGAAAGATGGCTGAGAAAGAAAAAAGGGAAACAGTAACAATGACAGTGAGAGGGAGAGAGTAAATCAATGAGTGAGAGAACACCAACAAGACCAACAGGATTGAGGAAATAATTCTTTAGGTATAGTAATTACCTTCAGAAAGGTTCAAGAAATACCTTAATTCTTCCTAGAAAGAAAACCAAGATCTTAGGAAAAAACTCTGAATGATGGGATCTATATTCCCTTCCAGGATTATTTTTAAAAAGTATTTTAATACTAGGTATAAAATAATCAAATCCTGGTAGACTAGGCAGTATATACTTGTTTTAATGATAAATCTTTCTGTCAAAACCACATATTTGTAAACATAATAGTTCTTTGAAGTCAAAGACTAAACCCTAACATGGGGTACAGTGATCCTTTGACTGCTGCCTCCCTTTCTCCCTTAACAATGTCCTCTTTTAAGTCTTCTGGCTCTCATATTTTAATATTTCATTAGTAGTGGAGGTCCTGTTATTCTCCACACATATTCTGGGGTTTTTTTTTCCCTCATCTTGGTGGCATTGTGTAGCATTTCTTCTGTATTTGGAACTTCAGCTCCTTTTTTGTCTACTTAACAAAAGCTCATTATTAAGGCTCAGATGAAGGGTTGGCTCCTCTAGGAAGCCTTCCTTGGTGTTCTCACCTCCACTCAGTAAATCTCTGTGCACCCTGTATTTCTTTCTTTTTTATTTATTTATTTCAGAATATTATGGGGGTACAAACACTTTGGTTATACATATTGCCTATGCACTGCCCAAGTCAGAGCTACAATCATGAACATCCTCCAAACAGTGTGCCTTGCACCCATTAGATGAGAGTTTTCCCATCCCCTCCACCCCCCTCCCACCTGCCCGACCCCTGATGAATAACCCAAGTGCCCATCAATACATGAGTGGATTAATAAAATGTGGTATATGTATACTATGGAGTATTACTCAGCAATAAAAAACATCCTGTATTTCTTGATTGTATTAAAATTGTATTTTTCTTTGTTTTTCTCCTTAACCAGTCTCTGACTTGTTTGCAGAAACTGGATTAAATGCATCATTAAAACACATTTTCCTGGAACTTAGTGGATGTTTAGTAAATAATTTTAGAAAGAATGAATAACTGAAGTGTCTTTAGTGAGTTGTACATCTATTGCTAAGAAAGATGAATTTGCACCACTTTATAAAAAACTGTTTGGGGTCTCAGTTTTACGATAATTGTGGGCACCAATGAAAAGCCTTTAATTGCTAGGTAGGCAAAGCTAGGGTAAGAAAGATGTTCTTAGTAGGTAGGGAGATACTGAAATAAATAACTATTCTTCCAGAACCAGAAAAATTGGGATATACTGTAATGACTCAGTCAGAAATTGTAAATTTCATTTCATTTAATATCTCTAAAAAAATGGAGTAGCTTCTGTCATTCATTTGTTCATCCATATATTTTTGAGAACTTATAATGAGCTAAGGACTATGCTAGGCTTTGGGGAAACAGGGCTGGATATAGTACATATTTTGTCTTTGAGGGCTTACAGTCTGGTCAAAGGTTATTTTATGGCTTACAGACAAGCCTACAGGGATGAAAGCTTTTGAGTGATGAGAATGAAGCCTAGCAAATGTAGAAAAATCTTCAAAGAGAAATAAACAACTTAACTCAAATCTGCAGACTGAACTGGAATGGATGGGGGAAGCAGGATGGGAGAAGGTGGCAAGGCAGAAGTTAGCAGGAGGCATCAAGGTAGGGAAGAGCTCACATTTACGTCATTTATTTCCCTGGAAAGGACTTCACTGAAGGAAGAGAAGGAAAACAGTGAAAAAGCCTACTTGAGATTGATTATGGTGGTGGAGGTGGGAGGGTTATACCTTTGTTCCCTACAAGCCTGTGACACTGACCTGAAGTAAGCCTCAGTTTCCTCATCTGTAAAGTGAGATAAAGTAAGGATTAGTAAAGGGTAAAATCCTTATGCAAAGGCACAGATCAGATCAGATACAATGCTGTTTTCTTTTCACATGCTTATTAAACTTGCTAAAGACACTTCAGTCATTCATTTTAGCATGCTTTTGTGCACAGAATATAAATGGTCTGAAATGCTCAAATGGGAGTTGTATGTCTGGTGTCACTGACAAAAGACCCTCTGAGCTACCCAGCCCAGGCAGAGATGGCTGAGCAAGGCTGCACTGAGCTCCCCAGCACAGCATTACCTTCCTCCTCTCTGCATTTGTAGCTCAAATCCTTAACCTTATATCATTATTTTAATGATGTTTTTATGTTTAATTTAACTGTAAATCACATTAACAGAGTTTTGACTGGTATGTCAGAGGGCTTAAAAATTGAGTTAAAGTCATTCTAAGAGCTAAAGAATTTGTCAAGTTTGACATGTTTAGTCAAGATGATCCAGTCAAGTGTGGAGATGTTGAAGAGATGGTGCAAGAGGTATTTAATTTGTTCAGGATTTGAGCAGTGGAAATAGACTGGTAGTAGAGCTTTTGTTCCATATTAGCAACAATTAAGAGGATAATTTATGGCTTTTGTTAAGGACATTAACCAAGGCAAAAATGCCCCATAAAGCAATTAATCATATATTGTGCTTAGGTTATTTTCTAAATAACATTGCACAATTCAGGAAGCATTAGTGAGATGCTATACTTCCCTTGTATTGCATAAACATATTATGATAATGAAAGATAGGCATTAATTTTTCTATATTTGGAAATGGTATCTTTAGGGGTCAAAAATCCCATTTGTGAGGTTTTTACTATCAAAGACTTTCTTTTCTTAAAATGTTTTTATCACAAAATCAATAGATGTTTAAGCAAGAAAAATATAAAATAAAACAATCAGTTGCCATGGCTGTTAATATTTTGATATATTTAGTTTTTTACTCTTTTCTATGAATAATATTAGTTGGGATATCATAACTGCTGAAACAGACACCCTGTACAATATCAGTGGCTTAACAAGATAGAATCTTATTTTTCTCTCAGCAGGTGATGGCCGTCAGCAGGGATGGGAGGAGTGCGAGGGGTGGGGGGGACTGCAGTGCAGCCGCCCTCTGCTCTGTATAGTCATTCAGGGCAGGGCCCTTACCGCCTCCTACTGGAGTTTCTGGGCCATAGACCTCTAGCCAGGAGGAACAGAAAGGGAATGGCAGGTGAGGTATTTGTTTATATGTTTCAGGCCACAAAATAGTGAACATCATTTCCACTTACACTAGGAAATGTAATTTAGGTATGTACCCCGCCTGGAGGGGAAACAGGCTTAATGTGCACTTAATCTTCTTTGCTGTAACAAATATGTATGCAAACAGGCTCATGTACTATATATTCTGTTTTGTAATATTGTTTATTTACTCAGCAATGTATCTCAAACTTCTTTCCTTCTTAATTGTATCATCGTTATTTGATTGTACCAAAATTTATTTGCCAAGTCAATTTCTTGCTAAACATTTTGGTTATTACCACATATCATTAATATCTGCAACAGTCTGACAACAATCTTGTACTTTTGCATACTAGCCTAGTTGCTTTCTATAAATATTTCCAGAAGTAGAATTGCTAAATCAAAGGGTATGTATTTAAAAAAAGGTCATTTTTCTCTTAGATGGAAGCTGAAAGTCACAATTAGGATCCTTTTTATTTTGGTGTGAATTAAAGAATCGGTCATCAAGTACTTATTGAACATCTACTAGGTGACTGGCTTGTGCTATAAGGAATTCAAGAAAAGTAAATAAGTTTTTTTTTATTAGGAAATGGTACTCTATTCCATATATTTAACATTAAAAGAGAGTTTCAGCTTTCTGTCTTTCCCCAAATCAGTAACTGATGTGCTGATTTTTACTGTGGTTATAGAAGGGAATAAGGAGAGGTAAGGGTGTTTTTTAAAATTATAATGGATGAGGTACCTAATTTACAACAAATACAAATGAAAAAATAAGATATTAAAATTTATTCTTAAAAACTATTGTGATAATAAGTTCAACAGAATTTATAGGGACAGGAAACTACAAGTCACAAAATTAGGTAAAGGCAACATAAATCTGGGGAATAATAAACACTAGTTCCAAGAAGATGGTGAGAGATGACCTCAGAATCATGTATCAGCTTTGGTTTAATGTGTATCTTGGAGAAACAGGGTATATAATTAGATCACTTTTATTATTATAAGTTATGAATTCTTATGGCCAGTAGTAGCCAAAGACAACCTTAAATTTTAAGTTTGATTTTAAGTATAAAGAATACTTTTAAATAAGTATAAAATCTGAGGCATTTTTTGAACTTTCTAAATTTGCTTATTATTTTGCTGATCATGTCAAATAGCTAATAAGCATTACATGCTCCTTTAAAACCACAATGTTTGGATATACTCTGAAACCACATAGATTGATTTTATTTTAATGATAACTACTATCTTTCCTTCTATTATTTAAATTATATTGGGTTTCATCCTTTATTTTTAAGTTATATATTTCCCAAATTTATATTTTTTGCCATGTTTATGAATGCATTAAATGGACATAATTTTTTATAAAATTCATTAATTAGATTCTCATTTGTTTTTCTATTATAAGAGATATAAAGTTTTAGCAAAAGACAGACCTTGAGACTTGAAGAGATGTAGTGTCTGTAGAAAAGTTATTTCCACAAAATGGAAATAAATATATTCTATTATTAGATACATGGGCTACAGGTATGAGTATATGCTCTTCTATGATACAATGCACTTCTATAAACAAATAAATTCATAATGTTATGCAGAAATCTGAAACTTTTCAGATAGATACTTAAGTCTCCACATACTCAGAATGGCCCTGTCCAAATTCAAAGAAAAATATAATAGTTTTCAAAACTAATAGGTATTTATGCTGAGATAATAATTATAAACAACAGCAACAAAAAATAAATCACATGAAAAATGAATTGACATTCCTTTAAAAGTAGCTAAAACAAAATTCTAATGTCTAAACTTGTCTCCAAATTACTTGTTAACTTCAAACAAATTTTTTTTAAACTTATACTCATTTGAGGCCATTTATTCAATGAATTCCTTAAGCATATTTTGTATGTAAGATACAAAATCCACTTTTCTTAAGACTTTATAGTCTACTGGGGAAGACAGACAAGCAGAGAGCTATAATTCAGAATGATAAATGCTCTTAGAGAGGGAAGTTCTGAGTATTCTGGGAACATAAAAAGGAGATTGAATCTAGAATATCTAAGAAAGCTTCTTGAAGGAGAAGGTCAGAAGTCAGAAATTATTTTATATTTGCATTGATACTAGTGGTATTTTGAAGTGTACAATAATTTGTTAGTTTTGAAAACTTCTAAGTTATCACCGTGGATAAAGACTCTTCTGATCATTCAAGGAAGACCACATATATCTGTTTAAGTTTCTGAACAAGTATTATAAAAAGTAATGGAATATGGTCTATATTGAACTATAGTAGTCCTTGTAGCTTATCTTTTGACATCAATTATTATTGATGTTACTATTCTAGACAACACTATTGACAAATATTAAAGTATACACATCCTAGAACTTAAGAAAAATTTATACTGCATAAATATTCATGATTATGAGAATATGTAAAAAGTTTTAGTTATTTATATCCAATTGTATAATATTATAAGTGATCACAATCAAGTCCAAATAGATTTAAAATTTCTCAGATCAAGGTGGACTTGATGGACTTAAATTGGCCTGAGAGAACGTCAGGAAGGACCAGAGAATCTGGAAGCAACCTGGGTTTGGAGTAGCCTGAGGTCAGGAAGACCTCTTTGGGAAGAGGGAGAGTCTCTGTAAAAGGCTCCCAACAGCTGGGTTGTAAAAGGTACAGCTGGAGTAGTTGAAAGGGAAATCGGAAAGGCTTGAAACTACAGAAGAATTAGGGTAAAATGAGATGTGCCTCGCTCAGAACAATAAAGGAAAGGCAGGAACAGCTGCAGGGTTTGGATCTGAGATGCACGGCAAATCCAGTTGCAGAGAAGGGCTGAATGAACAGCAATAGGAAATGTATGTATGTATGTATATCTGAAGACATAGAAGACAAATACTTAGGAAGAATTAATATGCTGAGAAAGTTCTGAGAGATGACTTGCATTAATAAATATTAAAAGGTAGACAGCATTGTATTGACAGATATTTTGATTATACTTTCACATTAGCAACATACTGTAAATGTTGCTAAGAAATGCTTAGAACTGTACACTGGCTACCCAAACAAATTATGTTGAGTTTGGTATATTCTAAGTGCTTAATTGGAGCATTTAAAATACCCCCTACTCTATTTATACATCGACTAATAGGAAATCAATTTAACTTGCTCTACAAATAGTTTAAAAATATTGAAACATTTCCATAATTTTGAGTTACTTTTCATCTTAATTATAATAGGGTCCTGTAGTCAATTAATTATTTTCCTTCATTATTAACAATGAGCTTTTATGAAATTGCTGCTTGGTGCAAGAGCTGCTATCTATCTTTGGGTTATTAAAAGTTGCTGATATGAATTTAAAGGGAAAGTAATATTAATCCCCCCAAATATCTTTTTTTTCAAATTATGTAGCATTGCCTTTTTTTTTCTTTATATTTTGCACTGTATAATATAGTCTGGCAAAAAGTGTGATCTTAATTGTTATACTTGTTTATTTCAGGGAGAAGCCAATGGAGCACTTACAGTAATTAACATATTTTCTCTGGTCTTCTCATTTTGTTAATGATATCTTATTGAAGGCTGAGCAGTAATTACTGCCCACTGAGGTACATACACTGAAACAAATTAATGGCCAATGACCAATAATGATTACACTTGTAATTATCTATTGTGAAGTATAATCAGAAAAAAATTGAAATTAAAAACAATGTTCTTTGATGCTAAAATTAACCTGTTTTGTTAAACTGTGCTAAAAATCATATTAACAACTCAACAGATAAACGATATTCCACAACTTTATCATTTCCACCAGTTTCATATAAGGTACAAGAGACTTTTATCTTTCCAATGTTTCACATTTTTACCCAGTAGGACACAAAAGTAAAAGTGTGAGGAATAGGACACACTTTATATTTACTTTAGGCATGACTTTTAGGTATTTGTAGCACTTTAATATCAGCAACGTAATTTTTTGGTGATTTGAAGAAGTTAAACTAATTTTTTATACCAGAAAACAGTATTTTCTTTTTCTTCTTAAGAGGAGATTGTTTTCCCCAACTGCTTCTTGTTATCTCTCTATGCTTAAGAAGTGCTGGGACACTTACCAGTTTTAACAATTTCAATAATTTTTAATTCTTAAACTTTATCTCCTGCATTTATACACAATAGAGTAATCTTCCTATAGCCCCTGCCTAGTATAATTTGGGATTGAGGGTGGTGACAGATGATCAAAACATTTCCATACGATACAATTTGACTTTGTAAAGTTGAGCAGCCTGAAACTCCTCTTTTTTTATTCTACTTACAACTTCAGCACCTATGTTGTACATGTAGAAAAAAATCATAAACTTTAGCTGAGAAGTAGCATAGTATACTATTGGTATTCTTTGGACTGGAATATAGCAGATCTGGAACCTAAATCTGTGTCACTAATTAGCTGGCCACATTGGTTCCTGGCCTTGGTTTTCCAACATGAGAAATAGGAGCTTTGTTCTAGATCATCTCCAAGGTCACCCATAGGCTTTAATGTTCTATGATAAGTGATAAGGATCACAGGAGACTGAGAATTATTTCTCTTACCTCTGGTTAAATTCTTATGTGAAAACATCTTATTAATATTTTTAGGTGATTTTAATTATTCGGAGTTCAGTTTACAGAGTCAAATTTATTTATCTGTGATTTTCAGGCCTCATCAAATACTTAAAATACAAAATAGAATAATACATTTTTGTTTACTGGAGTAGGAAAACTAACACTAGTATCTAAACGTGGATAACTACTTTAAATATATACAATTTTTAAAGTAAACTTTAAAAATAATATGTAGATAAATGTAATTTTTAGAGTAATTAATAAAGTGGAATGATTTAGTTTGTTGTAGAGTTTTGTTCCTTATGAAAATTTGAGTTTTTATGGGATCAAAATTAAATTTTTACATACGTTTGTACCTTGACTGTTATTATGTATAACAGTTCAATAAAGATTTGTTGAAAGTAAAAAAATGAATGTCAAAATATTTGGTTTTGGACTATCTGTATGTTGCTATGTTGTTATAAATTGTTTTGAGTGTCGAGTATCTTCAAATAAGTTGACTTTCTTTATGATAACTAAAATATTTTATAATGAAGCAATCAAGGCTTGATTCTTTGAGTTAAGTTTTATTATTTGGGTATGGATATCATGATGGAATTGTGATCTTGCTGTTATGAGCTGAATATGACATCCAAATTACTTTTTTTCATATATGAGGAAATTGAGCATAATGAGAATGTAAATTGCTAGATTATTATTATCTAAAATCTCTGCCCCAGAGATTTTAGTCTATCTATTAAAGTTTATTAATGCCTTCTTTAAGACCCACTAGCAAAAGTTGTTAATCTAGCATTAAGATTTTTCAGGACTTCTGACTGGTTTTAATTTTTCCTTCCAGTTCATGGGAACTGGTCTTGTATGCCTGGCTGAACTCGGTTTAGATTTTTGACAGTTTTTTATTTGTGTCCCATTTGGATGATTTTCAAAATGTCCAGACTATTCACACTACATCTGAATAAGCACTATCCAATTGTTCAATTCAAATTATCTGGCATACTTCTAATTAGTATTGTTAATGCTTGCAAATTATTCTTAATAAAATAAAGCTCTGTGTCTAGAGTTTTACTAGAGAAATTATCAGAAGTTTTAAAGAAAAATTTAATTTTTTAATAATTGTCTTTGATAGAAAGCTCTTGGTTGGGGTAAATTAAGAAATGACAGAGGAGCCAAAATAACTATGTCATGATAAAATTCCCAATCTGAGATAATTTTGCTAGTCATCTGTTAATATATTTAGACCTATCAACATTGCCAAACTGTAGGTTGTAAAAATGTATATAGATAATACTTAGTAGCTGCTAGTCTTGCTAAACTAATAATTAGCAGTAAATTTTAACTATGTCTAGATCCAGTGTATGCCTGCACATCAGTATTTTAGCAATTAAAAAAAGACAGTTTGCTACAGTATGAAGTTATAATTTTCCTCCTGTTGTAACTTCATAAGTAATGAGTGAAAAAAACAATAGATTCTGAAAAAAAAATTATCATCTGGAAGTATGCTGGAAAAATACATGGTTACGTGTTTCTAGGCCAGAAATCATGAAATGTTTTTGTTCACTTTGCTCAAAATCATTTTAGGAGAGTTATTTGAGAATCAGATGCAGCAAGAACCTGAAATTTATTTAATTAAAAAAATCAATTACTTTAAAAAAGTGAGGTTGTGGGCACTTACACTGTAGTCTCTTGTCTTTGCTAAGCTGCTTGTCATGAACTTGGACAAGTGGATTTATCATTCAGAGGCTCATTTTTAAAATCTGTTGTCCTATATTTTTCCTGTCTGGAACATCATTAAAGTCCTATCAGAAACCATTTGCTCCATGTATGCCAGTGTTAATGGTTTTGGTTTATATCTATATGTTTATGTATTCTCTTAAAATTTATATGAATATTTACAATTTAAAAAATTAAATGTATGTACATAAACCTTATATAGAAAAGAAAAATAATTCAAAGGAATAAATTACTTTCCTTATTTTGTTCATATATTTAATATAACTCCTACTATGTCATTTTCCTCAATGATGTGTATATTGGCATTATGGTCATAAGAATATCATATTCATTATTACTTTTTTGGGAAATATTTCAACATCTCTATTCAAGGACTGACTAGATCAGGTTTACTGTGGCTTTTCAAGGCATCTGTTCTTAGCCACAGCTGAGAACAGGGCCTACCGTGAACACTGGAAGGATCCACCTAAAATTTGTTGAATTAAGTCCTTGCACCTGGATATAATTGTCATGCCGCTGTGCTGGGGTTTTCTTAAGCTACCGGTAAAACAAATTAGCTCAATTTAAACTGGCATCCAATAGAGAAGCAACAACTCACCTCATATAATGTTTTTCAAATAATTATTTTTGTATTGCCAGTTTTACCTCATGAATATTTTCCGGGGGGCTGGGTGAGAAAGGAATGTAGCTAAACCGGAGACGTGATAAAAATTCTGCTCATATTATAGGCTTTGACATTATTGCAGTATAATTAAGATATGGGTAAATATATGATCATAATTTCAGTTAAGGTGGATTATTCACCTTGCTAAATAAAGCATTAATTCAGATATTTAGTTGTGAGATAAAGTTTAAGAAATATTGTTATATTTGTATGCAAATCTCATAAACCATTGCCATATTTGCTGTGGATTTAATGACATAACTATTTTTATAGATAGAGAAGATGCCATAAGAATTATGATAAGCAGGAGACAGGTCTATTTATGTTTGTCAGCAGAATTTGTATATCTCATTTGGTTATACATTTTTCAGTCATTTATACTTGGCAAGCAAATTCACAAGCTTTCTAAAAATCCAATAAATTCAAAATTTTACTGGCTGGTAAAAATGGGACTGATGTATATGGGCTTATGGGACTAATACCTGTATATATTTCTTTGTGTGTTCATTACTTATCAACTTAAGACAAATTTCATGGGCACCATGTAGGTGTAAGGTACGATTCTCAGCACTGAGGGCACAGCAGGGAAGCATGGGGAGTTCTTGCCTTCCTGAATTTTACATTTTAACTGGGGAGACAGACCAAAAAAAAAAAAAGAAAAAGAAGAAACAAATTAAGAATATAATTTCAGTAAGTGTTAAGTTCTATGAAGAACATAATGTGGGCTAATTAGAGAGTGGTAGAAGGCACAATTAGTTGTCTGTTCAGGAAGGCTTCTCTGAGGAAGTTTCCATGTTCATGTATGTATCAATAAGCACATACGCTAGTTACATTCATATAAGCGTTTCATAGTATGTCTTCGTATTTGCGGTTTCCTTGCACAATGTTTAGCATAAGATGAAAGAAAAATGTTCTGCCTGATTGGAGATGGATGCAACTAGCATTTAGAAAAGTCTGTGCACATGTGTAGGGGCATATATATAAAGGTTGTTGATATTATTTTTTTCCAAATATAAGATAGAGAACACAATAAGTCAATATTATAAAATGATTTATCACTGAGGTTTAGCTATAAAGCCCTACAGAGACTTTCATAACCTTTTTTCTTCAAAAATTGTCACTTCTTCCTTTGTCATATTAACCTGTACATATTTCTTTTATACTGCATGCCATACTGCATTGCCATTATTTGTATACAAGTATATTTTCCTTTCTAGATTTTCCTTCTTGACAGGGCTTTTCCTTTAAGATGTCTTTGTATTTCCAAAGTGTTATACCATCTCTAGGAGCAAATCAAATTTGTTTTGATAAAAGTGTGTGATAGAAGGGATTCTACTGTATTTCAATTAAAGTGTTCAGAACTGATTATACTGGATATTTTCACTTATATGTTGATATTCTGAGAGTAAAGTATTATATTTAATGGCAGAGCTGAATTCAAATTCTGGGAACCCAGATAGCTGACTTGTGCTTATTGGTAGTAGCAAACATTGCAGCTGTGTTTGATTAGCAATTACAACACTACTGCTGCTACTGGAAATATCTACCAATTTTTTAGCCCTTTTCAGTATTAGCTACTGTCCATTACATACATTGTTCTATCAAATCTTGACAAATATCCTATGAGACAGGTGTTATCAACCCACTTTACAAATGAGTGATTGAAACTCAGAATAAAAAAACGGCCTGAAGTCACCAAGCTTGTCATAGATTGAAATAGACTATGATAACATGTGTACTGAGTTATATTTATAAAGTGTATTATGTGTAACAATACCAGTATGAAATTTCAAATTAAACATTGATAAAATGGCTGCTTTATGTATCTAATATGTGTGCTATGATATGGCAGTGGGATATTCTTTTGAATGGCGAAAAACGGGTGTGAAGTGGCAGGGATATGTATTTTGGTAAAGTTTGGGATGCTGTGTGTGTGTGTGTGTGTGTGTGTGAGGTATGCATAAATATTGCATAGTTATTTGATACTATTAGCTTTGAACCGACTTGTATTCATTATTATGCAATGTCTTCCTCTCTTCAAAATGAGCTTTGGAGGACAGGGACCATTTCCTGTTATCTCTGTGTCCTCAATGCATAACATAATTTGTAGTACAATGCAGACATCTACTAAATGCTTGCTAAAAAACCAAAAATTTAACAAAGCAATCTCATCACTAAAATGATTTGTAGCACAGGAGCCCCTAAAATTTTTACTCCCATCAGCTTTAAAAAAATAGCAGCATTAATAGGAGAAAATAACAAATAAATACCTGCCATTATTATTTTTTATTCTAAAAGTTCAGTGGAGTTTTATTTTTATTATAAGAATCTTCAAAATTAAGTAAAAGTATACTTTTATCTGCCTGTAGAATGATGGAGATGAAGGTCAGTCCTCACTGCTAGTAACTTATTTTATGTTTATGTGTATGTAGGTACAGAGAAAGTAGAACTCACTCAAAATTCTTTGTAAAGTTTCAGTACACAGACTTGATTCTGTGCAGCTCAGAGTGAAGGGATGGTCTGGACATAAATGTGGGTGACGGTTACAAAATCTCGCTTTTACATGATTATGTGTTTCAGGTATTAGAAAAAACATGAATATGATTCTTTACTTAATAGGTTCAAATTCAGTAATTACTGAGTACTAAAAAAAGATCTGTCCACAATCTCTATTAACTGGGAGTAGAAAATGATTTTTGGTAGAAACTCCTTACAGACTGTGTGGTACAAATTTATAATTCTCAGAGTTAAAGAGAGGCGCTTTATGGGATGTGTTTACTCTCTTATTTTTTCTAGGGGGACACTTTGTTAATGGAATTAGGGTCACCCTAGGAGTAATCTCTCACAGAATTATGTGCTGCTTCACATATCCTAGTGAAAGCAAGTATCTCACAGTTCTAATATTTTTCTTAAACTAATATTTAGACCAAAATGTGACTGTGACAGGATTTTAAATTTCCCAAATTGTCTGAACTAATCTTAATGTGCCAAGTGTAACTCTGAAAAGAAATTAAATTATGTTTTGTTGATAGTGTTATAGAGACTTATTGTAAGGCTCTAGAAGTTTCCTGTCTGTCATCAAAGATTTGTTTGTATGGGACTAGATGCTATATTGTCTATTTCATAGAAAACTCTATATTCTCAAATGTTTGATGTCCCAAATTTAACTTCACTAACTGATACCCGTGGAGTGGTTATACTAAATCGATATGGGGAGAGAGAATTGGAAACAAAGAGGTGAACAATAATCTAGTTGCTCCAGACAAAAACTAAAGAAACATCTTTGATTTTTCCTCCTTCTTCGTTACTGCAAATGCTCTACATTCTGCTTTCAAAATAACTGTTGTGATTCTGTTGATTTCTCTGCATCTGCGTTTGTACCAGCTACCACCTTCTGTCACCTGGTCTATGTGCTGACTTCCCTGCCTCTGGTCTCCCACTTTAGACACGCTGAAATTTATTCTCCACGCAGGAGCCAGAAAGAGTTTTTAAAAAGTGTAAGTTAAATTATGTCACTCCTTCTTTAAAAGCTTTTCATGGGTTTATTCCTAATAGCCCAAACAGAAAATAACCCAAATATTCATCAGCTAGTGAATGGATAAAAATATCATAGTAATTCCTACAATGGAATTCTTTCAGCTCTCATGAACAACTGATACATATGACAACATGGATGAGTCTGACAGGCATTATGCTAAATGAAAAAAGCAAGACACAAGGGCTACATGATTCTATTTACCTGACATTTTGGAAAAACTCTAGAGACAAAATCAGATCAGTGATTGCTAGCGGGTGGAGGACACAGAGAACTTTTTGGGGTGATGTGAACGATCTATTTCTTGATTGTGGTAGTTACACATCTTTATATTAATACATTTTTCTATAATCATCACATTTTTATAAATGAAAAGGATGACATTTATTACATTTTTATATGTATAAATGTAATAAATATAATGTAATATATGTGTGTATATGTATGTAGAAAGAGAGAGTCCCAATCTCATAGCATGCATTGGGTCCCCCTAGAAAAAAATAACAAAATAAACATATCTTCATAAAGTTCCTCCCTTTAATTCTGAGAATTTTACATGTGTATTGTAGTCTGTGAGAAGCTTCTACTCCAAATTATATATATATGAGATAAATCATAACTCAATGAATGTGACTTAAAAAAATAAAAAATATTCCAAGGCCTCCTCCTGTACTTAAACTAGAACTCCACACCCCTGACTATATAGCCTGTAAGGCCCTTTGAACTTGTTTCTACCTGCCCTTCACCTGTTTTCTCTCCCTGCCTCACATTGTTCCAGATTATTTAGTCAATTCTCTTAGATATTTGATATTTAACTTTAAAAACAAATCAATTGTTAGCATTCTTAAAAGTAATGTTTAATATTTGTTAATGAGGATTTAATGTATAAAACTATGCATTAATAATTCCTTGACATAATACCTATATTTTGTCATAAAAATTAAAATCTGTAATCATAAAATATCTATATTTATGATAATAGGCATCCTGATTTTTAGTTCATGGAAAGCAAAGAGAAGAGGCAGTAATTCTAAATATCTGAGGTAGTTTTAAACTTAGACAATAGCCAGGTATTTTCTGTCAGCTAAACATGACAGAAGATAAGATAAACTTATGCTATATTAATTAATTATACAAGTGATCTTTTATATCTATTAGGTAACAGGATACATAAGGGGGCCATTTTTCACCTTATACAATATGAAGATGAATTTCATTAAATAATAAGCTCTCCCATTTTATTTACAAATATAATTTAACACACAAACATTCAAATACAGTTATGCACTGCATAATAACGTTTTGATCGACAATGGACCACATGAATCATGGTGGTCCCATAAGATTATAATACTGTTATTTTTATCATACCTTTTCTATGTTTAGATGTGCTTAAATACACATATTCTTACCACTTTGTTACAATTGCCTACAGTATTCAGTACAGTAACATGCTGTACAGGTTTGTAGCCTAGGAGCGATAGGCTATATCATCTAGTCCAGGTATGTAGTGGGCTGTACCATTTAGGTTTGTGTAAGTGCACTCTGTGATGTTAGCACGTCAATGAAATCGCCTGATGACACAGTTCTCAGAATGTATCCCCATCGTTAAGTGACATGTAACTGTACATATATTTCATAAATACTCTTCTTGTGTGTTGAATATGGATCAATGCACCAACGTATAGCAAGTACAACATATAAAGGGATAGAGACTGTGCAGGAAACACACATACATACACCCACACGTAAATTTTACTCAGTTCTAAGAAAAATTCACTTTTCTAAAAGTGGGAACATATAAAAGTAAAAATTCAGCTCACATATGTCTAAATTAGATTTACAAAGCTTCTATAGACACGTTGAAACAGATTCACTTAGATCAATAAAACGGCATCTTAGAAATACAAGTCATATCTATTATTTATAGTACCTTATCACACTGGTCACATCTACATATTATGCACCCCAAGAGTATGACAGACTAGACAAAATTTTTAGCACATGTGTGAATTAGCTAAATAAAAATTGATTCTATAGTGGGATTATGGAACTCAAGTTTTATAAGTTTTTCAATTCATTATTTCCTTCTTTCCTTCCTCCCTATATCCATCCTTTTTTTCCTTTTTCCTTCCTTCCTTCCTCCCTCCCTTCCTCCGTTCCTTCTTCCTTTTTTCCTTTCTTTCCACTACTCACTGTTCTTTAGCATTCTTTTTCTTTTTATGCTCACTGATTCTGGTCACTGCAAGAAGTTTCCAGTTTATGGCTCTAGGGTATCTTCAATTCATCTGAAATTTTTGCTGTTCTACATGAATATAGTAAATATACAGATCACTGGCTAACCTGAGTTGCAGAATTTGTTTCTTTTCTCTTAGTTAATTTCCTTTTAATGTCCAAGAATAGGATAACATTACTCAGGGAACATCTTGTGCAATGATGCCACATCCATCACTTGACTAAGAGCTTGTTTTCAACTTTATGAACCAGCGGGGTGACCTTATGTTCCCAAGAGAGGGCCTAAAATGCACTGGGCAAAGCTCTGGCTCTTGAAATGGCTGTTCAGTGTTACAGATGTTCAGGTGACTGACTGATGGTTTCCTCCCCCTGTATGACAGCTCCTGGAAAGCTCTAGGATGTGACTTTAAATGGGAATGATTCTCAGGAGCTAGGTTGGATATGGCATAGTCTCAAGGCATCCCTAGTCTGAAGTTCTTCCAGCGGGTCTGGCGAGTTCTAAAACTTTCCTGGCAAACCAATTTACTCTGACAGCACAGAGAAACACAAGGAAAATACCAAGGTCAAGGCCTTCCCGGGTGTAGCACAGCTTAGTGGTTAAAAGCTTTAGCTCTGAGGTTGACATTGTTTGGGTACAATTCCTAATTCCACCCCTCCTGGCTGCATGACAAGAGCATCAGTTTTCTCGTTTATAGTAATAAGAATAATAACGATGACAATAATGAGAATACTTCTCCAATGGAATTGTGAAGATTAAAGTAAATTAACACAGTGCCTAGCATAAAGTAAACATTTACTAAATGTTGTCTACTAACATTGTTGCTATTGCTGTTTCATTGTTATTCTAAACTTTAGCATACAATTTGGCCATAGTTGAGTGACTACCAGGGATTTATCCATTTTATCAATTATAAGAATAATTTATGGAACAATTATGATAAAGATAAATATAAGGAGCTAAGCAAATTAATTTAAGATGAATGTGGGTGCTGAAATTTAAAATATTCATCAGTAGTTTGTATAGAGATAAGAAAATGTGTTTTGTGTCAATTTATTTTGTTATTTCAGTTTTGTGCACAAACACCTCATTTTCTTGATTTTGTAATTAGGTATAATACTTAAGGACACCAAAATATTACTTAACAGAGGAAGCAGCTTAAGAAGTAAACTAATGTATGATATATTTTTCTAGGATAATCTCCTGTGAGAAATTGGGTTAGTGGAAAAATAAAATTTCCTTAGAGTTTCTTCAGCATTTTATGTTCCTTCTTATACAAAATGCTAAAACCAAACAAAAACCTTGTTTATCTCTTTTTACTGTACATACTTCCTTTGGTAAATTCTATACTAGCTGAAGGAAGCAAATTATTGAAAATACATCTTCCAGCAAATAAAAAGGCAAATATCACTATGTTGTTTTAATATAAAATCTGAGATGAATTTTCAATGATTTTTACATCTACTTCCTCATCTTCCTCTTTTTCTTTATTATTTTATTACTACTATTATTATTATAGCTGCAATTTGTAGAAATTACTAAACAGCAGCAAACATTGAACAAAGGCTATGCAAAGTTAATTTATACAAGAAAATTCCAGCTAGAAATCCAGGAAGACCTTTTTCATTTAGTAAATATAATACATTATCTGTGCAGGTCATTTTTACTTGCTAAGTATTTCTGGGCATGCAACTAATTCTTATTCCCAACTATCTCTTCTATGTCTTGACCATTACTAAAGGACAAAGGACCAGCAGCTCAGAGATTAGCAAGTGTTGTTCAGCTCTCCTAGAAAAGTGTTGTGAGCAAGTCTGAAGAATTTCCCACAGCCCTGAAAGGATGCAATAGCATCATTTAGCAGAAAGAAACAGCCCTGAATTGATGTTCTTTTGGGATTCTTCTGGTTGTGTGATCCTGGGCAAGCTACTTATATTCTTCCATTTCCCAACATGTAAAATGAAAGGAGTAATACCTACCTTACAAACTTTTTTTGTGAGAAGCAAAAAAGATAATATTTGCTAAACATCTGCTAAGTGTAAAATGTTTGTTCCAGTTAAAGCTATCACAGTAGTTAAAAAGGTGCCATTGGCTTGAATTCTGACTAAAATGGAAATAATAATTGTGCCTACCACTCGAGGTTGTTGGGTGGAAGGTACTATATAAAAGAGGTGGGGCAATGCTTGATAAATTTTAGTGCTTTTTGTGACTACTAGTCCACCAATTCTTATTTTCACTCAGAAGCAGATCAAATGGACATACTTAATATAGACTGCAAAAATGATAGAGAAATGAGATTAATTTCAAAAATAAAATGAAAAGAAGAATAACCACATATTGGTTATGAATATGTGATTTTAAGTTCTACATGCACACAATAATAAAATCATTTCAATTACAGGAATATTAACTGAATGAAGTAATTTTGACCATTTAGGTTTGTGTGTTCCTTGGACAGTTTCATGCAAGCACAAAATGAGATGGATTTATTACAGAGTTTGACTTTGACTGGAAATATGTTTTTAATTGGAGAGTATTTTGCATTATCTGGGGAAGTTAACTTCTTTAACATCTTTAGTAATTAGTGCATATAGCTCTAGCTAGGTGGAATTTGAACATTCAGGGATATTTTTTATTATCTTAAATAAAAAAAGATTATATTTTATGATAACATGTAAAATATCCAAGCTGATATGCTCTTTCAGATGGGATGAAAGGAAGTATTAATAGTTTTATTGTATGTTAGAAGAACTGGGCTAGTGGTTCCCAGATGTTAACAGGTACAATGAAGATAATACAATCAACCACAATAAAATATTTCTCTGGCCAAATTGGAGAAAGACAAGATTAATCAAAACTCCAACATGAGGCTTTTATTGTAGCATTTCTCTGAATCTTTCTTATTTATTTATTTATTTGTTTATTTTTAGAGACAGAATCTTACTCTATCATTCAGGCTGGAGTGCAGTGACATCATCATAGCTCACTGTAAACGCGAACTCTTGGCTCAGCCTCCTGAGTAGTTGGGACTACAGGATCCACCATGCCCATCGTCAGAATCTTTACTATATTAAAGTGTATGTGTATTGAGAATCTCTAAAGAGTTTTGTAATATGTTTGCTATTATTATTATTATTGGACTGTTTAATTCTTTTCTTGAGGAGCCATTTTCAGGAATATATTTTTGGCAAGTACTGGGCTAGAAGATCATGTGTTTCCTTGTCTTCATTTTTAAAGGAGGGGAAACAAAGTTCATCCAGATCCCAGCATGGCATATGAGTTTAGAATGTTCCACCACATTCTCACCTTGTTTAGTCAATTCTGTTGGGGACATTCTTGTAAAGCTAGCTCACCAGGCAATTTCTAATGACAGGGGGTTATGGCTCCTGGCTTCTCCCTTTCTTCCTCTTCCTATTTTAGAAGTGGAAGCTGTCTCACAGGCTAGGTCCAGAAAAATGTTGGTTTTGCCACTGAGAGTGTCTAAAATTAAGTATGGAGAACTAGAACAAAGTACTATCTGTGATTTCAAGTACGGAGAGAAGGGAAGACACTTCAAACAAAAGTCCATACCCACAAGAACAATCTTGGAACTTTGAAATATTACTGTAGAGGGAGTATTGGAGGCATCAATAAAATTAAGTCTGTGATAATGGTGACAATTATTATTATCATGGGTTTTATTCATCATCTTTCAGGAAGAAGGGAAACAATAGAAAAAGAAAATCACAGTTGAGAATCCTGTTTTTGTTTTATATTGTTTTTGTCTTTCAACCTTGATACTATTGACATTTTGGGCCAGATAATTTTTTATTGTGAAGGACTGGCCTGTGCATTGCAGGGTGTTTAGCAGCATCCCTAGCTTCTCCTGACCAGATGTAGCAGTACCTCACCCCAACTTCTAGTAAACCAAAGAGGTCTCTAGACATTGCCAAATGTCTCCCAGGGGGCAAAATCGCCCCAAGTTGAGAACTATTGGTCTAATTCTTTCCCAAGTATTTCCTCCCTTCGGTACTCAAAGACAAGTATAGAAAATTAAAGGGTGCCTGAGCGGGGTGTCTCATGGCTGTAATCTCAGCACTTTGGGAGGCTGAGGCAGGAGGATCACTGAGGTCAGAAATTCGAGACCAGCCTGAGCAAGAGTGAGATCCCATCTCTATGAAAAATAGAAAAATTAGCCAGGCACAGTGGTGCACACCCGTAGTCCCAACTACTTGGGAGGCTGAGGCAGGTGACTTGAACCCAGGAGTGTGAGGTTGCAGTGAGCTATGATGACACCACTGCCCTCTATCCCAAGCAACAGAGTGAGACCCGGTCTCCAAAAAAAAAAAAAAAAAAAAACCAAAAAACAAAACACACACACACAAAAAAAAAATGAAAAAAAATTAAAGGGCATAATATTTAATGCATAATATATATGTGCACGTGATCACATAATAGAACTGTAAATAATTTCAGGAGGAATAATAATTCTGTAATTTTTTTGTCATTTTTCTAAGTCTCAGTATAGAAGTGTGAGATCACTTTCTTTTCTCCTACTAGCTGACTCATATTTCATCCTTCTGCCCCGACTGATTTCCATTTCCACTGAAAAGGCTATTATCAAAATCTTCACTTTTTGTCTCAAAAATTTTAAAAAGGAAATTATTAAAACTGTGGCTTAAACTATCTCTTGAATGGTGTAATCTTTCTGGGGTCAACAAACACTAATTATTTAAATAAAATAAATAGTTGCCAAATATGTTGATTAAAGCTATAAACCAAATGGTGTGGGATGGCATACAGTGCCTTGCCTATGCATATTTTTCTCCCTCTCAATAATTTCAATTATTTTGGTGTTTGGGATTCTGTTATGAAACTAGAAATGAAGCAGTCCCTGATAGGTTAGAGAAAAGAGTGTCTATGAAAACAAGCTTATGGTTTTCTCATAGAATCAAGACTAAAAATGTGGGTTACAAGATTATTACTTTAATTATTATTTCTGTTTACTTTTGTTTTGAGTCTCCAAAATTGATTATTCACTTCTGGAAAGGAACATGGTGGACTTTAAAATTTATATCAACTTACACTGGGTTTGAATAACTTCCTAAATAATAAAACAAAAGAAATAACTAAAAAGAAAAACGAGGCTTGTATATCCTGATAACCAGTTAGATTCTCAAAGCTTATGTCCATGATGTACTCATGGAGTAATTTAACATTTTGATATAATATCTTCCCTTTAAGAAATATTCACACATATCTTTTCCAGTTTAAAATAATATAATTACAGTATTGGTAGAAAAGTGAGCCTTAAAGAAATCTATGTCTTAATTTAATAGCAGGAATACTATTTTGTTTTTGCTTTCCAAAGACTTTTTTGAGTGCAGAGTTTTAAAATAATGTGAAATACATTCACCACTCAATATCCTTAGTCTTATAATAGTCTTGAATGATAAAAGCTTAAAGTCCATTTTTAAATTTTACATATGATTACATTTAAGTTAATCTTCTTTATTTTTTGCCTTTTATAAAAAGGTACTCTGTTACCTCTGTCAGATTACATTAGAGGATTTAGGTGACATTCTTGTACCAGAGAAACTAAAAACACTTCTACAGGCTATGTATTTATGCAGCCACTATAGGCATAATCCTATTTTTATGAAGAACCAATAGAACTGACTTGAAATAAAAATAACTTCCTGAAATCACCCATATTCTATTTAGTCCAATTTTAAAATATAACTTAAAAGCTAGTTTCAAAAATTTAAATCAGATAAATTGCACAATCCCTCGCCAAAGGTCAAAAAGATCACAGTAAAAATCCAAACAGAATATCAATTGGGACCTGACAGGGCAAAGGAAGTGGACGATTCAAATGCATTTCTTTTTGAATACACATTTGCTCATCTTTGCTCAAGGGTCAAAAACTGAGAATTATTCTGGAATAGAAATGGTGACTATATGACCTGTTGTTTAAAGCGTGTTTCTAAACTGGTTTATAATTACCAAATTAATCTCAGAATATATTAAAAACCTATTTGCACATTTATGTACAAGTAAAAAGGGGAGCAGAACACTTATACCTGCCTTGATACAAAGCATTGCATAACAAGTATTTGTTTTTGTAGCTATTGTGGCTTCGGGAACAAGTAAATATAAACAGCAGGAAACACAAATACAGAGTCAGTGCAACTGGAGGTTGTCTGGGAGAAGTATGGTGGCTTTAGGAGCTGAATTCTGCTTGAAATGAGCTTTGTCTCAGTATGCGTAAGAGGCTTTGGCGCTGTAACAGACCTCTGGGGCAACCACTCAGCAGGACAGGGATTATCTGGTGGTTTACTAAAGTCTGTGCTTCCCAAGTCATAGAACACTTGCCTCCCTGTCATACTCATATTAACTCACTAGGTACTAACTTTTCCTTTTATATATTTTTCCTTCTAGGATTTGAGGTTTTTTCTGAAGAAAAATAAAAAAAAGGATAGCAGATGTTAATTCAAAATCTAAAAAGTATTTAATGAACGTGGCTGACAAGACACCAAACGTTTGACATCTATAGATAGCAAAAAAGAATAACCACTGGTAATTTTACAAGCTGAGTAATTCCCATTTTCTGAAATTGATGTTTCTTCTTTATTGGTGGCTCCACTGAAAATGTCCTAAGCACAAATTCACTGTATTTTAATACAACTGCAATTCGCTCAAAGTTCCAAATATATTTCCATTGTAACAATGAGATGCTTTCTTTTTTTTTCTCTTTTCTTTTCTTTCTTTTTTGAGGCTTGACAGGGTTAATTCCATTTAGCTGTGGGAAGACTATGCTGTGGTGGAAACCCCATGGTTATTCCAAACGCATGACCATCAAAGAGCCAGATTAGCTGAGGGAGGAGGGAAAGGAAACTGTGCACTTCCTGTCTCTTAATAAAGCTAAGATTACAGAAGTATTTAATAACCATTGTAAGTTTTAATAGGAAATTGTTAGAACACTTTTGGTAATTCGCTCAATCTATGATTACTATTGAAGATTGTTTTTGTTTAAGCTACTTTAAATATCTAAAAAAATGTTGTAAAATCAGGATCCTGTTACGCATAGCACTGCTATAAAGACATTAAAAGTTCTTTTTGGGTATCTCATTTGCACAGAGAAGAGTGAGTTATACCACGGCTAAAGAAACAACAGCAATTGTTTTATATGCACTGCGAAGGCAATAAAATGTGGATTCCTTATGTAGGTCCAACTGTAGCAGCTGGATTTAGCTTTATGAACCATGAAAAATAGTTCCCATCTGGAAGTTGATGTTGAATAAAGATGCAACAGTAAGACAGCATTTTACATGAAACATTTTATACATGTCTAGCACAATCCTTGGTACATTCTGGTTCTAATTGGAAAATAATAATTGAGTATCAGTGAGTTTAGTATTAAATACTCAAAGCTTTCTTAATCTTTGTGTGGTGTTTGTTTTGTTCATTAAGAACAAACTAGGCAACAGCAAGTTATTTTTAAATTTTCTTAATAAATATTTAGCACTTAATACCAATTATGCAATTATAAATACAGTCACTTACACTGAGGTTAAAAATTCCACTGGTAATGGTGATAAATTCTTTAGTATTGAAAAATGTATGATGATGTTTAAAATCAGAAAATTAATATTGTGTAATATGCTGTATATGGGAGTGGATTGCTTACATCATCATACAGCATATTATGCAATATTAATTTTCTCTTTGAATTCTTTATCAAGCCTTCCACATAACTAATATTTGAAGTTACATATATGAACTGGTCCTCCTGAGGCTATTTTACTAACCCCCTGCTTTTGAGGAAACATATACTCAAATATAAAATAAACATATACCCACCAATCAAATTTTATAAGATTTGGATAATGTTTGTCAGCATGTTCCAATCTCCTCCTGAATTTGTTATGTAAGTGGATCAAAATTACTGTTTACTGCCAACTCTTTTTAGTACATGTTTTGCATTTAGCAAGGACAGACATAATTTGTCCCCTTTGCAGTTGTTTTGGCCCTATTAAAATTGAGAGGCTGAGCAGATAATAGGAAGGTTGACAATATTTGTAGGATACAATGGGCATTGGATCATTTGATAAAGGTTGATCCAACTTTATGAGATTTAAACTCAAGGATGCTTTTATTTAGGTTTTTGCTCATTGGTTCTTAAAAAAAGATAGAGATTTTAAGTTCCTAGAATCTTAGTTCTTTATTTCTTTAAGTTGTACTTTTGAGCTACTTAATAATTTCAGATAAAACAAAGCCAGCTTTAGGATACCTGCAAATTACAAATTTCTTTGTAGCATATTTGAAGTTCAATGAAAATGCAATAAAGTAAAGAAGGATAAAAACAAAATAAAAAGTGTAAATCTATTAAAATTTATTAAAACTTGACACAATTTACTAGATAATTTTTTCTAAACTGTTTTTTCTTAAATGCTTATTTCTAAATTCATCTACCATCATAAAGGGAGATCAGAATTTTAATGTTATTTTTTCAAAATAACTTTCCTTCATGTGGAAATTCCATATATTATGATTACCTGATTCAAATAGTTCATGTTTTACACTTGTCTATCAGAATGAGTAGACAGTGGAGAAGACAAATGATTGTGAAGTCCTTAGTATAGTGGATAAGGGCTCGATAAATGGCAGTTAATAAGACCAAATAATGGAGAATCTTTCCTTTATAGTATAACCACTTTTGCTTGGAATGTTAATTATGAACACTTAATTATTTGGATGTTAATTATGAACATTTAATTATTTAATATAAGCTTAAGAACAGTGATATTCAGAAAGTTAAATTTTTAAAAGCCAAAATAGATGAATATTTGGTATGTGTAATGTATGAATTCTACCTATGTAAAAATAAAAAAATCAAACTACCAGAGACTTTACTCTATGTTCTGTTTGGATAACTATCCCAAATATTGATTTATTAGCTTGCTTTTGGCTAAGCTGAAAACTATAGCTTAAAATTTGTAGACTACAAACAAGCATCACTGGTACTCACCATCAAACTGGTACTAACTGATGAACACTTACATCACACAGGGCAATAACATTCATCAGAGGGCGGGCGGGCGGGAGGGGGGTGGAAGGGATGGGAAAAACTCTCACTGAATGGATGTGGGGAGCACATTTTGGGAGAGACCACGATTGTGGCTCTGACACGGGCAGAACAGGGGCAATGTGTATGGCCAAAATGTTGTACCCCCATGATATTCTGAAATTAAAAAAATAAATAAAAAAAAAAAAAGAAATAAAAAAAAAAAATAATGTCCCTGTGGCTTAAAATAGTGAATAAAGCCACAGTGATATACCAAGTAGTTACTTGGCATATGGCTATTAAACTGAATATTTATGAATAAATACCTTAAATGTCATTCTGTGGTATTTAGCATGTCCACTTCTTGACTTTCTCAGCTTTTTTATGTTCATATGGAATGGTTTAAGTTTTCATTTGCCTAACAAAGGAGGGAAGAGCCATCAGCCCTTGTTTTCTGTAGGAGGCCATGTGGTGTGGATGGGACACTAGCCTGGGCACCAGAGAACTAGGATCCCATCCTAGAATTGACACTAAATGTCAAAATAATGTTGATCAAAAACCCTAGACCTCCTGATGCCTCAGTTTTTTCCCTCTGAATACTGAAATTGATAATAGCCACAAAAAAAAAAAAAAATTTGTAGACTACAAAATATTATTTCAGAGTCTTTAAAAATTGTATTATTAAAATTTGAAGGAAGAATGAATGTAACGACAGAGAAGCATTTTTAATTTCCCAATATAATTAAGCATAAATTCTTTTTAAAAATGGAAAGAGAAATTTTTCTATTTTTTCTTTTTTCACATTCTACTTTCCAGAATTGCTTTACCTGTTTTTCTGAAGAGATGGGCCAAATGTCTCTTACCTTGTTTGTGTTTTCTCTTCAAACCCAACCTTGATGATGCAGCTAAAATTGCATACACACACACATACACGTATATATGTGACATTATATGTATGTAGTTTTGAATTTGTCTTTGCAATCTTCTACTCTTTAGATGTTCATGCAATTAAATTTGTATCTCCAAGTACATTGTAACCTCCTTCAAACCAAATACTGTATTTTCACAATATGATAGCTCATCACTCATGGCTTTGTATATAATAGACACACAAGAAATATTTATTGCTTCCCTATCCTTAATAAACATTGCATCAGTGATTTTGCCCCTCATTGGACATTTGGCAATGTTTGGAGATATTTTTGGTTCTCACAGTGGGGGTTGGGGATGAGGAGTGGTGGAAAGTGCTACTGGAATCCGGCGGAAGAAGCCAGGGATGCTACTAAACATCGTGCAATGCCCAGGACACTTGCATCCTTGTCTTATACTCTTACATAAACTCACTAGTGTTTTAGTTTAGGATCTTTAAGATGGAGAGCACCCCTTCAATGGTTAGGAGAGACACAAGATGGAAACAAAGATTTTATTACTTACAAGTCCTGGGGGAGGGTACACAGCACACCTGAAGGCCACACACAGATGCACATGCACACACACACAAACACACACATGGAGGTCAGGAAATATGTGGAGTGAGTGAGAAACCTGTGAGACTATGCCTTTATTGGGGAAAACCAAACAGGTTTTCCACAGAGAGTTTTAATTGGTAGGCTTAAAACAAGAAGCTATGAGTCCCGGGAGGTCACGCAGTGACTGAGAGGTAGTCACTGCAGCATATCTGCACAGTCCATGCATGATGTGAGGGTCAGCAGGGCCAGTCAAATAGGCTGTATGTACACGTCCCAAAGGGAGCTGGTCACCAGGAGCAAGTTGTATAAGGCAGATATCTGGATTGACTACATTGAGGAATTAGAAGGAGATGTAGAACTGGAAACTGTGTCATGGGTGACTGACCCCTGCTTCTGGTATGAGAAAGTCCAGTTTATATTCAAAGTGGATGCCTAAGCAACATAAAATGATAGGAATTCACTACAACTAGGTACTCTTGCAATTTTTTCCTTCTGGGATTTTAGGGGTTTTTTTTTGCAAAAAAGAGTAGATTCTAGGACAAGAATAAATCATACAGGCCAAAGCTTTAATAGCCAAAGCTGAAAAACACTGCATTATGTCAAATAACATCATCACACAGTTAAACAATAAAATTCCAAAAAGAGTTTTTGGTGGGGAAATGGAACATCTTTATAAAAATGTTAATAATATATGTAATTTTTCCCTTGTCCAAAATTTTACTTAATTTCTCATAGAGTGTGAAATATTAGGTACTTTTTTCTTATAGAAATTGTATTACCCTTTTCCTTGAATATTTATTTAATGAGTGTTCTTCTTATTACATAAATTTTACCATTTTGCCAATAGTATCTTTTCAGGTTTGAAACCAGAGACCTAGGGAAAAAGATCCAATGGAAAAGTCATAGAAATCATATGTGTTTTCACAAGGCAGAAAGAAAATAAAAATTGAGGCAATTCCTTAATTCTGAATATTTTAGAAACATGACTGATTTCAACATTTTATATTCAAGTATTTTATCCACTTCTTCTCCCCCAGCCTGAGATCTATACCTCTCTCTACTCTATTCCTATCTTATCTCCTTTACCAATATGTAGCAAAGCTTCTATTAAATTCAATTGTATTTCGGCCAGCTATAACTTTGAGAAAGGCGGATCCACTGGGATATATTTTCCTGAAGGATTGCAACATTTCCTGGGAAAGAAGTGTGCACTCCATCTAAGGACAGTGGTTGGTTGAGATTGAAAAGCATAGTTTTGAACATAGCATGAAGTTTTTAGTCATTTTGTTCACAGGCCCCGTCATCCTATCTCCTCTTCTGGGAGAGGACCTGTCATGAAAGCCTTTGTCTCTCTGTCATAAGAAAGTCCCATTTGATGTTTTTGTAACAGAGTACAACACAAAGTGGGATAAGGGGTTGTAATAATATTCACATGTTTGTAAATACAAATTCCATGCTGGTGTTCACATATTTAAAAACATCTTCAGAAATTTTTTCTTAGAAAAAAGTTGTGAAAGTTGTATAGAAGCTAAGTATGTAATTTGCATTATACAGTAGTTTTAAATTCCTAGCTCTGCCTTGCACTCTAGAAACATAAATATGTTTTTTATTGGAATCCAAACTCTGTTATAAACATACTTTAAATTTCAAAGTAATAGACTTACTTTACATTGAGATAGCTCCTGGTTATTAAGATACTGTCAATAAAAAACACCTTTCTGTATCCTGTTCCATAATACCATGTTTTCAAAAAATAAGTTTCAGTCTCTCTGAGAAGCAATTTAACAGCCACCATACAAGAGGTACATTTATTCAGATCCCAAACTTTTATAACAAATGTCCACATCTATTTCCAAAATCCTGTTCTCTATTCTTATATGAGCTGTCATCAATTTTCTCTTTTTAGCTTTTATTCTCCACCCCACCCCCCACTTTCTTTCTGGAATTTTCTTCTGGAATTCTTTATTCTTATAGAACACCCACTCATACTTAGAAAAATAAAATATTTTTGCAAAATTCTTTCAAATAATTTATTTCTCCCCTTCTCCGCTTAGAGTTGTATGTCTGCTACAAATGTATATTAAGTTGCCTTTAAAAATATTTGTCTTCACTTTGAGCTTACTCTAAAAGGGAATGACCAATGAATAACTCTAGTGCTGCTTTGAAGTATGGTGGCTATCATTTATCATCATAGTCAGAAAATGGAAACTTCTGTTAAATTATAAAAAGTAATCCCTTATTGCTCATACACATAGAAATGACTCACTATTTTGCAAATCCATCTGTCTTACTCCTAGTGAGTCTGGTTTGGCCCAGTCAAACAAAAAAATGAGTGCAGAAAAATAACATGGACATCTTTAATGTCTGATGGTACTTGACTTGCAAAGGAAGTTAGTATTTAGGCTATCGATGCAGAAAGAAGTACAGAGTAATGAAAATTATGGGGTTAGCATGAGGGGAGAGAAATAGATTAATATTGTTCCTCTAAGAAAATTAAAGACAATCAAGTAAAGAAAAGATATAGGTAATATATATTAAGCTAGCCTCTAAGTTAAGCACCTTTTTTTTCTTTTTCTTTCTTCTTTATTTGAAGTAGGCAGGAACTTCCTACTGCCTAATTGGTTTTTTTCTTTCTTTACATGTATAGCTCTCCAACCACATGATAGACTCCTAAGGTTAGGGATTAAATTTTATTCTTTATGTTCCCTGAGTTGAATGACCTGAAGTAGCAAATACATTCATATGAATAATAAGAATACATGAAAAATCTGTGGAAATATTGTAATTTTGGAAAGTCATCACTGAACTTTAAAAATATTTAAAAAGTGTTTTAAAGCTACAGAGCAGTAACAAAATAATATAGCAAACATATATCTAGCCAACACACAGATGTAACATATGTTGACAGTTGGCCATACTTGAACTTTTGGGCTCAAATGATCCTCCCACCTCAGTCTTCAGAGTAGGTGGGACTATAGGCGAGCGCCACCATGGCCAGCGCTTCAAATCATTTTTAAAAGTAGTTAAAATTCCTTTTCTACCTTCTTTCATCCCCTTTGCCTCCTTTTCTTTCCAAAGGCAATCATTGTTCTGATATTGGTGTGTTTATTTACTTTCCATGTTTCTTACACATTTTAAGATATAATCTGTAAATAAAATAGTAAATGGTTTTTCATGCTTAAAAGTGTACATAAATGGCATTGACTCTATGTGTTCTTCCACATCTGGTGAATTTTAAGTGTTTAAAGTGTATAAAATAGAATCTCAATGTTATTTTAATTACATTTGTATTTCCCTGATTTCTAGTGAGATTGAGCAAAGTAAACAGATTTATTTGCCTTGTTAGGTTTCTATTCTGTGAATTGTCAATTCATATCCTTTGCCCATTTTTGTACCCAAAAAACCAGTGAGTTATATGCATTGTCAATATCCTCTCCTTGTCTGTGAATATTTATAGTGCCTTTCTTGTATAGGCATTTTAATTATTAAGCAGATAAATTTATCTTCTTTTTTTGATAGGAGATACTGTTTTATTTAAACCACCTTTGTATACCTTGAGGTCATAAAATTTTCCAGAAAGAAAATTTTCTTTCTGCTTATTTTCTTCTTTTCTCATTTAAGTCTTTAGTCCATCTAAAATTTAGTTTGGTGTGTGAAGTGGTTAGAGATCTTATTTTATTTTGTCTCATATGGATAGCTAATTTTTCTGATCTTTTCTCCTTTTCCCTTTATTCATTACATTGTAATATCACTGGTGATATCCTCATATCTGTGCAGGTTTGTTTCTGGGCTCTCAGTCCTGTTTCATTGATCTATTAATCCATTTGTACACAAATGCCAAATCATTTTGATTATGATACTATGATTTTTTTTTTCTCAGTATGTGCTAGAGCAAGTCCTATCTTTTTGTATTGGCTATTCTTGGCCTTTGCCCTTTCATATGAATTTTAGGATAAGCCTATTAAATCAAAACTTGTTGTTATTTTGATTGGATTTGCACTGAAACCATGCACCATTTATGGAGAAAAGGGCATCTTTATGCTACTGAGTCTTTCCAACCCTGAACAGTGTAAGTCTCTCTAGTTTTTAAAGGCTTTTAATGTTCTTACGTAAATTTGATAATTTTCTCTATAAAGGCCTCATTCTTCTTTCGTTAGATTTATTCCTAACAACCTTATTGATTCTACTGGTATTATTAATGGGATTTTTTTTTTCTTACCATAGAACAAACAAGTCTTAAGAAGTGTGGGTTCTGTGCTAGACACTGTTGATAGAAATGTAAATTAGTACAGCCACTATGGAAAACAGGGTGGAGGTTCTGTGCAAAACTAAAATTAGATCTACTGTAAGATCCAGCAATCTCACTGCTGGGTATATTTGCAAAATACAAGAAATCAGTGTATCAGAGAGATACTTGCCCGCCCGCCCATGTTTGTTGAAGTACTATTCACAATAGCCAAGATATGGAATCAACCTAAGTGTCCATCAACAGATCAATGAATAAAGAAAATGTGGAATATTATTCAGCTATAAAAAAGAATGAAATCCTGTCATTTCATCAATGTGCATGGAACTGGAGGTCATTATATTAAGTGAAATGGGCCAGGTACAGAAAGACAAATATCGTGTGTTCTCACTCATATGCAGGAGCTAAAATAGTTGATTTCATGGAGGTAGAAAGTAGAATGACGTTTACCAGAAGTTGAGAAGTGCTGTGGGAGAGGGGATAAACAGAGGTTGGCCTATGAGTACAAAAATACAGTTAGATAGATGGAATAAGTTCTAGTGTTTGATAGCACAGTAATGTTTACAATAATTTACATTATTGTAGTTTACAATAGACTACATGTATAATTTATTGTACATTTCAAAATAGCTAGAAGAGAAGATTTGGAAAGTTTCAGCACAAAGAAATGATCAATGTTTCAGGGATGAACATCCTAATTAGCCTGATCTGATCATTACACATTGTATACATGTATCAAAATACCACATGTACCCCATAAATATGTATAATTATTATGTATCAATTAAAACAAAAGAAGTCTGGGTTCAAATCCTGACTCCACCCCTCTCCAGATGTATCTCAGTTTATTTAACTCTAAATTGGGAATAATACTAGCACTTATTCAATAGGGTTCTTGTGAAAAGTAATTGAGATAATGTACACCTAGAATATATTTGAACTATTAGCACTACTCCAACTCCTATTACTCCTACACCTTAGTTTTTACTATTATGAAGGATATTATTTATTTTTGTATGCTGGTCTGTAGTTACTCTTAAGTCTTTCTCATAGCAAATTAGATCATACATGAATAATGACTACTTTATTTTTATTTTTTATTCTTGTACTGGTTATTTCTTTTTTTTTTTTTGGCTTATTGTGTTGGCTAGGACCTCTAATATGTTGCATATAAGAATGTTGCTATTTCCTTATTTAAACAAGTTAGATTTTAAAGAACATTTTTGTCAATTTCCCCTTTTGCCAATGGTTAATTACTGTAAAAGTTGTAATCTACTCTTTCTGCTTATTCTAGATATTTTGTCCAAAAAAGGGAAACATTTATCAAGGTTTTCTTTCTGCTTACAATGTTATTCCTCTGTCACCTTCACATTTTTAAATCTTACCCATCTTTAAGACTCAATTTAAATGCCACCTTCTCTGTGAAACCTGTGGCTTCCTCTAGCTGGAGGTAACATCTCCAGTCTCTTACCCTTTTAATACTTCATCAGAATCTCTCTTCTTTGTACTCCAACTTACATTATGGGTTTTATACATGTTTTATCATCCCTACTCAGATCTGAAGATTTTTGAGGTCAGTCAGGATCAGAATCTGTTTTGTTTTGAATTTCCTTTCCTGCTCCTGGCTACTAGGAAAATTTGCACTCAACAAATAATAAATAAATAAATGAAAGAATAAACAATATCTGGAACTGAGTGACATAAAGATCTAAAGTTTGTTAGGGAAAAGGCATAAAAAATAAAGAAATCCTTATTCCTTTTTTAATAACTGGAGAGGGGGTTAGCTATCATTCTTAAAAAATGTGTATGGCCATGAGTATACATATATATAATTAATATTCTGCAACAAAGTAAGAATTTGTCTACCACTGTGATTTTTGATTAATTAACTCTACTAGAACTTGTGACAGAATAGAAAAATAGTACAAGAGCACTCTCATGGGGACAACCAGGATGCACAAATAAATGGCAATCATCTCTATTTAAGAGAAAACTTAATCATCTACTTAGCTTTATTATCTCCTGCTTAATCCAGGCCATTTCAGAAGTGTTCTTTGAAGATATATTTTTTAAAGAAGTCAGATGACTCAGGCATTTGTAAATATGACATTCTGATATTTCCTCTTATTTTTGTCAATAATTTTTTTAAACTAGAGGAGCAAGTTTTGAATGGATAATATATGGTAGTGATTTCTATCATCTTTCAGTCTTTGAGTTTTCCATTGTTGCTTCATCCTAAATGGATTTGTCCCTTTAGGATCTTCATGTTCTCAGCATCTAAACTAGTTGTCATGGCAAATAGAAAATGTCTGGCATATATGGCTGGCTGTTTCTTCTTTGAGAAAAAATAGAACCCACAACTTTATTCATGAGCCATACAGAAGCTTTGTAAAAAAAATGTTCTAAGTATGAATATAAAATATCCTACAAGTAATTTCCCAAGTTCTTAATTTATGCCATCTTATTTTTAGAAACTTGATTTCAACTTTTTTTTTCAAAATATACCTGCAGAGGTCTGCAGGTTTCTACAGGCCAGCATTTGCTCTTGGAGGCAAGGTTTCCAGCTTGCACTGACTTTCAGGATCTTCCTTCAGGCAAACACCTGGAGGCAATCATCTGCAGATGCCAGTCTGCAAGCAGGTGTATATGGGTAGGACAGCAGCATTTTATGCCATTAGAACAGCTGGGAGGAAAGGAAAATGAATGTGTTCTGCTTTCCTTTGTGTCATATAAAATCCCTAAGAGCATTCTCACCTGGAACCCATTTTCCTTCTCTTCTGGTCTTGGCTTGTTTTGATGGAGAAAGAATCTTGCCTCACTCATCTTTCTAAGTTAAGAGGAAGTTTGTCCTTCCTTGACATCAGTTACCTTGGTTGAGAATGTTGCTCAGCAAGCATTTGCCTAAGATGTTTTCCTTTCCAGAAAGTGAACTCCTTGAAGGGATTACCTCTGATGCTGTAATTTTTCTACTGTATGGTGCCTAGTACAAGTGTAAATACACAAAGACACTTGTAAATAATGATGGTTTTCAATTTACATTTCAAATGTGGCTGAAAACTTAATGTGGATAAGTTTACTTATTATTTAAAAAATACATATCCTCAGATCTGCTTTACTGATAAGATTTAGTTTGGAAAAAGTGTTATCTAATTTGATATAACATTGGAGAAACATTAAATTTTATTGATTTTAACACTTTTAATCAATGTAATGTGTTGACTACACAAAAAAATTAAATGGTAAAACATGCACACGCACCACACACACACACACACACACACATACTCTACTAGTTTTCTGCCCCATTCTTGCCTGCTGTTAGTCTTAGTCCCTAGAGGTAAACTTTTTAATTGCTTCTGTTTAAGTTCCTTTCTCACTTAGCTCCATTAATGCCAAATAATATAGAGATACCTCTAATTTCTTTATTTAGTAATTTAAGGCAATATCAACTGTCTTCCAATATGATAGGTGAGAATTAGCTCACAGCAACCCTATATTCCTTCTCTCCCTGACCCAATTTTATTAGCTATTATATTATTTTAATTCTCCTATAGGATACATTTTGGATCTAAGATAATATATTGATAACTCTTTTTATTGTTCTATCAATGTTAGCATCTCAAATCCTCTCTATGTAAAATAACACCAGTAATGCTTCCCTTAAGTCCACTATCCCTCCCAAATTCTGTCTTTCACATTCTCTTAGCCAAAGCTGTTAATATTTCCCTTGTTTTTAACACTCTATTAACATTTATGTTCTGTTTCACCAAAGTTGTTAACAAGTAAACCCTGTGACTATAAGTAAATTTTCTGTGTTTTGACTATAGGTTCAGCCTACAAGTTGAAAACCCAATAAATAAAATTACATTGTCTTTACATAAATGGAGTTTACTACAGCTACATTTTGTGCTAGAATTACATTTCTTTTGCTAATAGAAGAATGTTTTTGACATAAAAAATGAATGGATTATCTTAATTACTTAATTTTTGTTATTTAAAAATTTTGTTTAGAGGTTTTTTTTTGAGGTAAAATTTACTTACAATTAAAATATACACATTTTAACTGTACAGTGTAAAGTTTTGACAAACGCACATACCCAGGGAATGTGTACCTCTATCAAGATATATTATAGAACATTTTCAACACCCCAGAAAGTTCCTGTACACAACTTCTCAGTCTTTCCTCTCTCTTCTCTGATCTTCTTAACTATAGTTTAGTTTTGCCTGTTCTAGGACTTTATATAAATGGAATCATTGAGTGATTCCATAGAGTGTTTCCATTCGTATAAATGGAATCATTCTTTTATATCTTGATTCTTTCAGCATCATGTCTGTGAGATTCATCCATTTTGTGCCAAGTATCAGTAGTTTAATTTATATATATGTTTTTCTTATGGTATTCATTGTATGAATATACCAGTTTGATTATATTCTCCTGTTGATGGACATCTGAGTTGTTTCTACATTTTGCTATTTTGGGTAAAACTGCTATGACCATTCCTATAATAGTGCTTTGGGATATATCTTGGGTAAATACCTAGGGGTGGAATTTTAGGGTCTTACAGCAAAAGTATGCCTAAATATTATTATAAATATAATATAGATATTACAAATATTTTTATTATTTTTTGCATCATTTGAGTTTTTGCATTTTTAAATTAAAAACTACAGAAAAAGTGACCTTTGTTAGTGCACAGATCTGTGAGCATTAATAAATGTAGGCTGTCATTACTGTATTACTCCCCCAAATTTTCTCATGCCACATTGTAGTCAACCTTACCTTCTACCCTGGTCCCTGGCAACATTTTGCTGGTTTCTGTTCCTGTAATATTGTCTTTTTCAGAATGTCATATAAATAAAATCATATACTGTGCACATAACTTTTTGAATCTGACTTCTTTCACATTTTATGATGCTTTTGAGATTCAACCACATTGTTGTATATATTAGTAGTTTGTTTCTCTTTATTCCTGAGTAGTATTCTACTGTGGGGATATAGCATAGTTTGTTTACCCATCCATCAGTTGAAGGACATTTGGGTTGTTTTCACTTTTTGGTGATTATGAATAGATTTGTTATAAATATTCATGTACAGGTTTTTATGTAAACACAAGTTTTCATTTCACTTGGGTAAATACTTAGGAGTAGGATTGCTAAGTCATGAGGTAAGCGTGTACTTTATAAGAAATTGATGAAATAGTTGTACTGTTTTGTATGCCCATAGCAGAGTTCCAGTTGCTCCCTAACTAGAGTCTTCATTATTGAATTAGCATACACCTAACTAGAGTCTTCATTATTGAATTAGTCATAATACCTAATATCTAATTCTATATTCACAACTTCATTTAGTATGGCAATGGCCCTCAGTTCTTCCCTACCACCTCAGTATAGGAAACTTCTGTTTACCAGAAAATAAGGGAGACAACCTGGGTTTTCAATAAGGAAAACCATACATCTAATTTAAATGGTAGTTCTGCTATTCACTAGCTCTCTGATCTTGTCTAACCCTTTTGAAACTCAGTGTCATGAGTTTCAAAATGATGACAATAATATCCATCAACTCAACAAATATTTGCTGACTATGTGTCATGCTTCAATCCCTGCTCTGACACCAGGGGTACAACAGTGGACACGACATAGGCCCTGCCTCAAGGAACCTAGAAGGGGAACAGTGAGTTAAGTGCCATGACGAAGACAAGAACCAGTTACTGTGGAAACATATTAAAGGATCAGCTGTCAGCATTGTGGGAGGATTAAATTAAATACTGTTTATAGAGCAACTGGCACAATGCTTAACACATTGTAGATACTATCAATTGGCTCCAGACAGTTTTAAGATTCTGCTTTGATATTCCTTCCAGAACCTCTGACATATATATGAATGACTATTGATAAAGACTTGCACTTTGAGGGTGGACTCAATTTTTAGAAATGTCAGAAGTCATTTTTTGGCCTGGCTTGGTGAAATGAGGTAGAGATCTGGAAAGAAAATAGCTCCAAGTCAATGAAACTGAGTTTTACTCAAGTAACTCTCTTTTGACCTCAGATTTTAGGGAGCAAACCCACATGATTGCATACATTCTGGCATAGCTGTCAAAAATCAAGCTTATTCTTTTAAAGTCAAGTGTCATATGTAAATTGCTTGACTTTAAAATACAACTATCTTGTGTCTATACATATTACAATTCATTTGGTGAACAATTAGTGATAAACTATTGAATTTCTATATTCAATAATTTCAAGGCTTTTTATAAATCTATATTTATTAAGGATTTCCATCCTATAATAATTCTGAATTACATGGTCCTCTTTTCTAAAGTTATTTTAAAAAATATTTATTTACATTGACTAATATTTATACTAGAAAATAAAATGTGTATTTCTTTCTTTCAGCACTTGAAAAAGATGTAATTGCTCTGGAGATATTAACACACTATCAAGTTTTGAAGGAAAAACAACCTTTGAAAGTTACCAGTAAAGGATCCAGGAGAATGCTGACCACATAGCAAGAGCTTGTTCAATGAATTAATATTAATATGCTTTATGCTATACTTTGAATTAATTAAATAACTAGTATATAACTATACTTTTAAAATCAAATATTAAGCAAAATCATCTGAAAGTAAAGCATATTTATAACTACCAGGTAGTATTTAAATGAGTGTGTATTCATAGTTGATTAATAGGTAGCATAGTCTTCTGGTAAGATTAGTCTTATAGAATTTAGATTCTTTCTTTCTAGAAAGAAAAACAGTATTGGAAGTTTGAAGATGTGCTTTCTACTATACCAGTGGTGCTGAATAAACCCTAGTGTGGTCTCTCAGATACCCAGTTTCTGTGTATATATCAAAGGTACAAAATCTAAGAGGGTACTTGTGATGGTGGCCGTATGCCTCTCAGTAGTACTTCAGGTAAGAGTCTCTAATTTCAACTCTCTTGAAACTCAGTTGAACCACACACATCAGCACATTTTATTGTTTAATAATAGATGGTAAAAAGATTATTCTCTGGTGGCTAAACCTAGTTTTATTGCCCTACGAGTAGTAAGAGCTCTACCACCCCTCTGACCTACCAAAGTCTATGGTTTAGTACATGGCTTTTGGTGTTTAAGAAAGTGACACGAAATCTCCCCAATTTGGGAAACTCCTTTCTTGTTTTATGTTCATGCCTTAGTGAGGCAAACATGGAGTATCCCGAATCTGTATCTCTCAGAAACCCACATCAGAAAGTCAATGACAAAACCTATTTGAATTCACCTGCCAAGAAACTGTTTTGTCCTGCATCATGGATTACATCCTGAGTCTCCTTTGTCTGGCCAGAGGTCTCTGGCTGGAGCACGAAAACGGTGGCAAAAAATTTCTTGTTTTAGCATCTTCACTTCTTGTATCAGGTGCTTGCCCCCCTCCCCAATAATCATAAAGTTTAGCTTGCATCTGCCCTCTCCCTATGTTATATCAATGAGAGATTGAGTGAAGGTGTGGCAGAGGCAATTTTGGCTTTTAAATATGGGCTTCCAATTTCTCTTGCCTCAACAACCTTTATCTCATTTATTATGAAAATATTATCTTTTTTATCTTTTATTATTGATTTCAAAAAAGTATAATAGTGATTCGGCAATGATTTCTTGGATATGACACCAAAAGTACAGGTAACACAAGTAAAAATAGATGAAATGGACTATATCAAAATGGAAAGCTTCTGTGCATCAAAGGACATTATTAACAGAGTGAAAAGGCAACCTACATAATGGGAGAAAATATTTGCAAATCCTATATCTGATAAAGATTTAATATCCAGAATGTATAAAGCACTTCTGCAATTCAAAATAAAAAAATAACTTGGTTTAAAAAATGGGCTGATGATTTGCCATTTCTCCAAAAAAGATATAGAAGTGGCCAATAAGCATAAGAAAAGATGATCAAAATCACCAATCATTAGGGAAATGCAAATCAAAACCACAAGGAGATATCATTTTACACCCATTTGGATGGTTATTATAAAAACGAAAGCAAAAACAAGAAAATGGCAAGTGTTGGTGAGGATGTGGAAAAATTGGAACATTTGTGCACTATTGGTGGTAATATAAAATGGTATAGCTGGTATGAAAAAGAGTATGAAAGTTCCTCAATAAATAGAGTTACCATGTGATTCAACATTTCCACTTCTGGGTATATATTTAAGAGAATTGAAAGAAGGGTCTTGAAAAAGATATGTGTATATCATGCTCATAACAGGATTATTCAGAAGAGCCAAAAGGGTAGAAACAACCCACGTGTCCACTGATGGATAACTGGATAAACAAAATATGGTATATACATGCAAGGAAATATTATTCAACCTCAAAAAGGAAGGAAATTCTGAAATGCTACAATAAGGATGAACCTAGAACATTACTCTAAGTAAGATGAAGCAGTCACAAAAAGAAAACTACTGTAAGATTTCACTTATATGAGGTACCTAAGAGCAGTCAAATTCACAGAAAAAGAAACTAGAATGATGGTTGACAGGGTTGGGAGGAGGGGAAAATGGGAAATTGTTTAATGGGTATAGAATTTCTGTTTTGCAAATGAATAAGTTCTAAAAATTGGTTTCAGAACAATGTGAATAGAGTTGACACTGCTGAACTGTGAACTTAAAAGTGCTTAAGAAGCTAAATTTTATGTTACGTGTATTTTACCACAATTTAAAAAAGCATAATCGTAACATATTTGTTGTAAAAAAAAAAAGGAAGGCAATCGTAGTAAAGTGTGTAAAGTATGAGGTTAAATTCTTCCCTGGTCCTATCCATGAGAGGTACTCAGATTAAACAATTTGAAATTGGTTCTCTTATGCCAAAGGAAAGAGGCATAAAAAATCTTTTTATGATATTGGTAAAGAAGGCCAAACTCACCCCATACAACCATCTGTACTTTGACACAATTAACATTTGATATGTAGTGTCATTTTTTCTAGGCCATGCTATATAGGTTTTAAAAAAAAATCTAAACTAATACTTCCTAGTATCTACAATGTGCTAGGTATTGTGCCAGTTGCTCCATAAACAATATTTAATTTAATCCTCCCACAATGGTGTGAGTTGATCCTTTAATATGTTTCCAGGATAACTGGTTCTTGTCTTTGTCATGGCACTTAACTCACTGTTCCTTCCTCTAGGTTCCTTGAGTCAGGGCCTGTGTTGTATCCATTGTTGTATCCCCAGTGTTACAGGAGGTGCTGGAGCATGACATATACTCAGCAAATATTTGTTGAGTTGACAGATATTATTGTCATCATTTAAAAACTCATGACACTCAGTTTCAAAAGGGTTAGGCAAGATCAGAGGCCTAGTAAATGGTAGAACTATCACTTAAATTAGATGTATGGTTTTCCTTATTGAAAATCCAGCTTGTCTCTCTGATTTTCTACTAAGTAAGAGGTTCCTACATTGAGGTGGTAGGGAAGGACTGAGAGCCACTGCCGTAAACTAAATGAAGTAGTGAATACAGAATTAGGTACCCAGCTCAGTGGATTCAGAGACAAAATTAAGGCTGACATGTATGATGATAACAGTTGGCATTTGCAATAACTTTATGTGGCATTATATATTCATTAATTAGTCTACATAATACTTCATTATGTGAGTCTTCATTACGGAATTATAAGTACCTCAGAAACAACATTGAATTAGCAATTAAACCAAGCCATATGAATAAACAGACACAGTCAAGCATACTAGGAAGTCAAAATGAACTTTCATGTTCCTGGGAGTAAGAACTCAGAAACCGGGCTTTTCCTCATACTATAAAGAAAACTGTTCTTTCCTTATTCTCTAGGGCATCATTTCCCATGAAGCAGCCAGACAATTCAATGACACATCCAAGTTAATGGATTTTATACTTGTTATTTTTAGTTAAGTAATCAATTTAAAAAAGTTAATTTCTGATTTAAGGGAAATTAGTTATTCAGAATTTTGTTATCCAACTTTTTATTTCCACATAAAATTTCCATTCTCTGGCAATCAAAAAACAGCAGAAAAAGTGTTTAAAATATACATTTTTCAATTATACTGAAGTTCTCCAGTTTGAGAGTAAACTAAGTTCACCTATGACAAATATTAATCTTAATATAAAGAAGTTAAAAAAAGTCAAAACAAAAAATTTGGAGTGTAGAAAATGTGTTTCAAATACCAAATTTTAACCAAATATACACTATGTAGTGAATCTTACCTTCTTTTCCATGGGAGAGGTGAATGGGAGGTAAATGTTGGAATAGCTATTAGTTTCAGAAAGAGATGTCTGAAAAAACAGGCATGTTCAAGTTAAAATGGGCTTTTGGAAAGGGAGACTATTCTACACTTTTTCTTTATAAGAAAAGAGCCTCAGGAGGTGATTGAGCCCCCGTTAGAGCCTTAAGGTAATAACCCAAATGACAATGGCTGGTGAATGGGATTTTCCTCTGTGAATTCTGATTTTCTCAGGGCTTTCCAGAAGCAATACCTTTGGAAACCTGGACAAGAAGCTATGAGTCTTGCTCCTGCTTTTGTGGTGTGTGAAGAGGGAGACTAATAACAGAAGAGGAAGCTCTGTTTTTTTGTTGCCTTCCTCTGATGAGGTCAAATTATTTTTAAATGCGTGCAATGAAAACAGCCCAAGTTAGTAGTTCAAAAATATAAACTGTGAATAGTTCCTGTCCTTTAAAAAAGACATAAAAATTCTAGGTATTGGTTAAGCAGAAGATATCCAGGAAAAATCAGGACTTTGTGTGGGATGTGTCTGGTGCAGTCTTGAAGCAAGAGAATACCTACACAATGGAGGAAATAAGTGCATTAGAGGTCCCTAGAGGTGCACATAGGTGAGGGCTACCAGTGTTAAAGATCGTTCAGATGGCATGGAAATAGTATATTTCTTCCTAATGTCTTTGACTCTGGTTCGAGATGGTTGAAAAGTTGTCACTCTGTCTTTGGTGACCTGTAAGTGTCAATTTGGCCATTAGCATTACTCATGAAGCAGGAATCATAGGCAAGAGATAGCTATATGACATCAAAAGAAAAATATATTTAAGACCTCTGTAGAAATACTAAGGGGGGTGCCTTCAATTGTGAAATACTTTCTAAAAAGTAGAAAATAGAGTCACACATTTCTTCTTTTTAAAAATTGTCCAGTTAGTGGTGAAAAAGTATAAATAGAATAAGTTAATTTATAAGTAATTAATTTAAAACAGAGTTTTTAGGGCAATCAGATGCAACTATGGTCTAGTGGCTCTAGCCATATGTTTCACTTGTACATGCTTGTGTTATTCTAGTTAGGCCAAATTTGTGTGCCACTTGTGTAAGATTTTTTTTATTAGATTTCAAAATTGCCTAGTCAAAACATGCATCAAAAATTCATTTTAAAATTTTGTAAGAAGAAATGCAGATGGGCATTTCTACAAAAGAAAAATAAAATATTTTAAAGATCTGGTATTAGCAAAGATGAAGCAAAATGTCCAGTCTCCTGAGCTGCTATGATCATGTAAATTGGCACTACCTTTCTCACAATCTATATCTACAGATCTATACCCATAAAATTTAACTTTTGTGCATACTTTGATTCAGCAAATTTAATTATTGACATTTATTCTCAAGAAATGACTGGACACACTTGTGACGATGACTTGAATGTTGGAATATCAATATTATAATAGCTGGCGAATAATCTAAATATCCATGGATTGGTCAAATAAAATATGGTGTATTAATATAATAGAAAACCCTGATTACTTGAAAAGATGGACTACATGCTTTGAATGAAAATAGGGCAATATAGAGGCTTTGATAATGGGACTAAAACAACAGGCCATTATAAACAGAGACCTTTCAGTTGGAAAGAAGTTAATTGTCGTGTAGGTAGAATGATATCAGAAATTTAAGGACTTAAGGACTTTATAAATCAGTGATTCTTCTGACTGGCATTTCTTAGTTAACTAGCAAAAAAAAAAAAGGAATGATTTGGTAAAAACTCACTTGATTAATTGACATGTAATTTGAGTGAGCTGAATTAACACAAGGTTAATTAAGCTGAATTAACAGAAGATGAAATTGTTTGGGTTGTTCTCTTGTCTAAGAGGTGGCTTTTACACACTTAGAAAACAAACTATCCAGGATATATTTTCTTTCTTCCTTTCTTTCTTTCTTCCTAAGAAAATAGCTTGCCATGGAAACTAATAAATGGTTTTAGTTTGTACTATATTGACTTCAATATGGTATTTCTATAGATCATAGACAAGTAAACTTACTTATACCATAAAATAAAATAAATTGCTATTATAATTTAGCAAAAGTAGAAAATAATATTACTATAGAATCTTCATCATAAAGAAATTCCATACTAAATATATCTATCTTATCTCATAAAATGAGTGGGAAAATAAAGTTCTCTAAAACTCTTATCAAGTATCCATTGAGTACATCCATATATAGAACATTCATGTAAACTTTGATTTCATTGTAGTTTCTTTTAAATGTAAGGGAAAACTTTTTGCTTCATTTGGAAACTGTACATTTTCAACTGAAACTTGATTTTACTTAGAAACAGACATTAAAGATTTTGTGATAGAAATATGATGATAGTGACATATTCCAGGACTTCTTTGAGTTAATATATAACTAGGAAATTAGATCATTGTACTTACTGTTTGAAGCTACTAGGTATTCTGTCTGGAGGCCTTGGATGATATACTTTGTGCATATTTTTGCTAATGGTAATTGAAATTTTCAGAATAAATCAAGCTACCAGTAAGACTTAGGATCTACTTTTGTGCTCTTCCTTCCACTGAGCTCCCCTTCTAGTTTTAGAGATGACACGAGTAGTAGCCTATCAAATAGTTTTATGTCTTCACATGTATCTGGTTATCTTCTATCTTATGCTGATCATTGTGTTTGAAAAACTATTTGTAGAAAATATTTGTGGTTGATATTTTCCATCAAAAAGGATTTTCTTTACTTTTTCCTGGCACGTGGGAACATTAGCAATTCATGACCCCCTTAATCCAAATTCAGAGCTTGATCTATTTTGGGATGCATAAATGATTGAAGCCAGGCAGCAGTCCATCACAGAAATGGCATACTTCAGGTGTTCAGTAATTCCTAGAATGCAGCTCTTTGAGTTCAAGCCTAGTGGGCATTAGTTTATCAGGTATCCACCCTTCTGCTTAACTCATTACCTGTCTCTTCAGGTTTGGCAAATACAGGGTGAAGACAATCCAAGGGCCATACTAACCTCTCTGAATCTTCGGAGGGTAATTAATATATTATTAGCTCTTTAAAACTTTTAAAAGATTATTTAAAAAATATTTAATCTAATTTTTTTAGTTATCTTCAGTGAGAGAGTGTTCTGCTATTAACAGAAGTAGAAGTCCCATATGCCTTTTAACTGTAAATATTCCATCATGTAATTTCTCCTTGGATGTTCTTCCTTGTGAAATTATTTTTTTAATAACTATTATGTTATTATAATATGTATACATATGTATATAAATATGTACATACTTTTTTTGCCAATTGTTATCTAGCCTTAATAAAATAAAAATGAATGAGGTGTTAGCCACACAGTTCCATTTCCTGACTTACATGAATGTGCATATGTGCATAAACTTTGGTGTCAGAGAGATCTGCATTTGACTCTGTGTTCACCATTTATTGCTATGTCACCTTGTGCTACATAGCATAATAAGTTCTCTGAGCTTAGGTTTTCTTGTATATGAAATAAGAATTGCCTTAAAGTTAATGAGATGGTGAATGTTACATGCATGAAGTAATATTTTCACATGATAAGAGGATGGGGAATTTCCTGTTTCTACCTCCCACACTTAACAAATCTTTCAAGCTTGAAGAATTAGGTCTTCAAGAAACAGGCCCTTACCAGGCATATTTTTTCCTCCATAATCTCTTGCGTTATTTTCAATGATCCAATAACTTCTCCCTTTCAAAATGTATAATTATTGTTGTTGTTATTTTACTTGCCCATTTTCTCTAATAGACTGTAAAGTCCTCAAGAACAAGGTCTATTCTTTGTCTCATTGTATCCCCAGAATCTAGGACAATTTCTCTCACAGTATAGTGCTCAACATTTATTTGAGTCAATAAATATTCATATTTGGTTGTTTCAGGGATTGGTCACACACATGTGAGATTTTACTTCAGCTTGAATGGCAAAAAAAAAAAAAACCTCTAAATATTTTTCTGTATATAGTGTATGTAGCTCCTAAAATTGCATTGTGATCTATATATTATCCTTATAAGAATACTGAAATATTTGCCTAAAAACCACATAATTCTAGGAACATAGAAGTTATTGAATTCTGTTTACTCATTTTCCTGTTTTCTCCGATTGAACAGATATTCTACTGCAGACATTTCTACCTTCTTCCTCATTCCAAAGGGAAAGTTTTAAAAGTTTCACTGTTTAATAGAATATTTGCTGTAGGTTTTTTTTTTTTTAAATAACCATCATCAGGTTAAAAAGGCTTATTTCTGTTTCAAGCATGGCAAAAATGCATATCATCAATGGATTTTGAATTTTATCAGTGCTTTCTCTGCATGTATTAAGCTGATAATGTGCTTATTTCCTTGTTTCTGTTGATATGGTAGTGAATTACACTGATTGATTTTTTTTAAAATGTTAAACCAATATTGAATCATGGAATAAAGTCAAGCTGATCATAATATATTACGCTCTTATATATTAATGAATTTGGTTTGCTAACTTTTAAAAAATTTTACATTCTAAATGAGACCAAAACTGGCTTTTAAATTTCCTTTCTCATGCTGTTCTTCAGATATGGTATCAAGTTTATTTTAAAATGACTTGAGAAGGATAATATGTTTCTCTATTCCCAGAAAGAATTTGTATAAATCTGTCTTTGTTTGGTTTGCCATAACAAAATACCATAGACTGGGTGGCTTAAGCAACATAAATTTATGTTCTCACTATTCTAGAAACTGGAAATCCTAAATCAGGGTGCCAGTATGGTTGGGTTCTGGTGAGGGCTCTTTTCTTGATGTGCAGACCGTAGCCACCTTCTCACCTTCTCTCTTATTGTGTTCTCACATGGCAGAGAGAGAGCGAGCATGTCCAATACATTGAGAGGGAACTCAGACTCTCTGTAAGCAAGCTCATCATAATCTACAGTATATAATCCCATCATAAAGACCCCACCCTCATGACTTTATCTAAATCTAATACTGTACCTTCCAAAGGTTCCGTCTCCAAATACCATCACATTTGGGGTTAGGGTTTCAGCATATGAATTTGGGGAATGGACAAAATTTAATCCATAGCAGTTTGGAATTTTCCTACAGCAGTTGTTTGGTAAACTCATTTTGTAAAACTATCTGGACCTGTAGGTTTCTTTGTGGGTAAATTTTTAACATTTGATTCGATTACTTGCGTTTTCCGTTACTTCTTGAGTCAAATTTTGTTAAAGATATGCTTTTCTCAGAATTTATCTACAAATTTGTTCATGATATCTCCTTTTTATCTGCATTATGTCTGCAGCATCTGTAGTGATTATTCAGTTCATTACTGAAATTTTCTCTCTTTCCTTTTCTGCTTGCTTCTTTCTCTCTATTTGATAAGTTTTATCACAGGATTTGGTGTTTCAAAAACACATCTTTGGCTTTGTTGGTCTTCGCCATTTTATTTTTTTAAACATTTTATTGCTCTCTACATTTATTTTCATTTCCTTCCTCCACATCTATTTGGTTTTATTTGGTGATTATTATTCTAACTACATTATATAGGTATTTCCTATGCTTAGTTCATTAACTTTTGACATTTCCCTTTTCCAATACATGAATTTCATGCTAATATTATTTTACATGCTGCTTTAAATTCATCCTATAGGTTTTGCTTAATAGCATATTATTATACCGTTCAAAACATTTTGTAATTTCTTTTATATTTCTTTGACTCATGTGATATTTAACAATATATTATTTAATTTCTGAAAATACGGGAAATTTTCTAAGTTTCAGTTTCTGAATAATTTTTAATGTAATTACATTGCGGTCAGAGACCTTACTTTGTATGGCTCATATCTATTTTAAAATACAGTGAAACATAAATCACATACAAAAATGTACATAAAAGATAGCTATATAGCTGGACAAATTATTATAAAGTGTTCATGTTGCTGCCATCTACAATAGGTTATAAAGCAATTCCAAAACTCTAGAGGCTCCATTGTGCCCCTTTCCAATATTCTGTGTGATTCAAATTCTTTGATATTTGTTGACATGTACATATGGCACAGTGTATAGTAATCTTTCTAAATGTTCCATGTGTGCTAGAAAAGAATATGTATTCTGTTATTGTAGTTTAATATTCACAGGTCAAGTTTGTTAATTATATTTTTAAATCTTCTATAGCCTTACTTTTTCATTATTCATTTTAAAATATTAAGGGGTACAAAGGTATTTGTTATATAGATACCTTATATAATGCTTAAGTCAGGAATTTTAGGGTACCCATCACCAGAATAGTGTTCATTGTAACCAAAAGGTAAGATTTTACCCCTTACCCTCTCCCATCCTCCCCCGTTCTTGGTTTCTAATGTCCTTTACATCTCTTTGTGCCCATGTGAGCCCATTGTTTACCTCCTAATTATTAAAGAGTACAGGTGCTGTTTGTTTTTCCATTCCTGAGATACTCCACTCTGGATAATGGTCTCCAGCTCTATCACAATTCCTGAAAAGAAATTATTTAATTTTTATAGCTGAATAATATTCTATGGTATCTATAATATATACCACATTCTCTTTATCCACTCATGGATTGATGGGAACTTAGATTGATCCACATTTTTGTACTTGTGAATTGTGCTGTAAGAAACATTCAAGTGCAGGTGTCCTTTTGATAAAATGAGTTCTTTTCCTTTGGGTAGATATCCAGTAGTAGGAAAACTGGATCAAACGGTAAGCCTATGTTTATTTCTCTGTGGAATCTCCATACTGTTTTCCCTAGAGATTGTACTAATTTGTAGTCCCACCAACAGTGTGTAAGTATTCTTTTCTGTCTGCATTCACACCAGCATCTATTGTTTTTTGACTTCTTAATAATTGCCATTCTGACAGAGGTAAGTTGGTATCACATCATGGTTTTAATTTGCATTTTCCTGATGATTAGTAATGTTGAGCATTTTTTCATATATTTTTGGCCATTTGTCTAACTCCTTCTGAAAAGTTGCTGTTCATGTCTTTTGCCCACTTTGTAATGTGTTGTTTTTTTCTTGCTGATTTATTTGAGTTCCTTTTAGATTCTAGATATCAGCACTTTATTAGATGTATAGTTTGTGAATATTTTCTCCCATTCTGTAGGTTCTCTATTAACTCTGTTAATTATTTCCTTTGCTGTGCAGAAGCTTTTTAATTTAATTATCATTCACTTATTTTTGTTATTACTGTATTTGCCGTTGGGGTTTTAGTCATAAACTCTTTGCCTAGGCTGATGTGCAAAAGATATTTTCCTACATTTTCTTCTAGAAATTTTATGGTTTCATGCCTTACATTTAAGGCTTTTATACATCTTGAATTAATTTTTGTATATGCTGAGAGATAGGGGTCCTGTTTCATTCTTCTGCATGGGGCTATCCAGTTTTCCCAGCACCATTTATCAAATAGGGCTTCCTTTTCCCACTATATGTTGTTGTCTGCTTTGCCAAAGATCAGTTGGTTGTGGGTAGATGGTTTTATTTCGGGTTATCTGTTCTCCTCCATTGGTCTATGTCTCTATTTTATACCATGATGTTTTGGTTACTATAGCCTTGTAGTATAATTTGAAGTCAAGTTATGTGATGCTTCTAGATTTGTTCTTTTTGCATAATATTGCTTTGGCTATTCAGGCTTTTTTTGGTTTGAAATGGAGCATAGAATTATTTTTTCTGGACCTGTGAAATTTGATGTTGGTATTTTGATGGGGATTGCGTTGAATCTGTAAATCACTTTGGGCAGTATCGACATTTTAACAATATCAATTGTACTAATCCATGAGCATGGGATGTTTGTTCATTTGTTTGTGTCATCTATGATTTCATTTATCAGTGTATTGTAGTTCTCCTTGTAAAAATCTTTCACCTCCTTGGTTAAGTATATTTCCAGGTATTCTATTTTCTTTGCAGCTGTTATAAATGGTATTGAGTCCTTGATTTGACTCTCAGCTTGACTGTTATTAGCGTATAGAAATGTTACTGATTTATGTACATTGATTTTATAACCTCAGACATTGCTGAATTTATTTATCAATTCTAGGAGTTATTTGGTGGAGTCTTTAGAGTTTTCTAGATACAAGATTATATGATCAGCAGACAGGGATAGTTTGACCTCCTCTTTGACAATTTGGATACTCTTTATTTTTTGTCTTGGTTGATTTCTCTGGCTAGGAATTCCAGTACTATGTTGCAAAAAAGTGGTGACAGTGGGCAGTGGCAGTCCAGTTCTTGCAGGAAATGCTTTCAACTTTTTCCCATTCAGTATAATGTTGGCTGTGGGTTTAGCATATATGGGTTTATAATTTTGAGGTACGTTCCTTCTATGCCTAGTTTATTGAGCGTTTTTATCATGAAAGGGTTCTTGATTTTATCAAATGCTTTTTCTGCATCTACTGAGATGATCACATGGTCTGTTTTTGCTTCTGTTTATGTGTTGAATCATGTTTATTGATTTGCATATGTTAAATAATACTTGCATCCCTGGAATGAAAGCCACCTGATCATAGTGAATTATCTTTTTGATGTACTATTGAATTTGGTTTGCTAGAATTTTCTTGAGGATTTTTGCATCTATATTCATAAAAGATGCTTGTCTGTAGTTTCCATTTTTGGTTATGTCCTTTCCTGGCTTTGATATCAGGGTGATACTGGGTTCATAGAATGATTTAGAAAGGAATGCCTTCTTCTCAGCATTATGGAATAATTTCTATAGGATAGGTACCAATTTTTTTTTCTTTGTCTGTTAGCATTTGCCTATGAATCCATCTGGTCCAGGGCTTTTTAAGTTAGGAGATTTTTTATTACTGATTCAGTCTTGCTGCTCATTATTGATCTGTTCAGGATTTCTATTTCTTCCCAATTCAGGCATGGAGGCTGTGTGTTTCCAGGAATATATCCATTTCCTCTACGTTTCTAGTTTGTATATGTAGATGTTTTCATATTATTCACAGATAATATTTTGTATTTCTGTGGTATCAGTTGTAATGTCTTCTTTTTCATTTCTTATTGAGCTTATTTCAGTCCTTGCTCTTCCATTTCTGGTTAATCTGGCTAGTGGCCTGTCGATATTTTTTGTCTGTTGAAAGAATGAACTTTTTATTTCATTGATCCTTTGTAATTTTTTTCTAATTTGCATTTTGTTTAGTTCTGCTCTAGGCCTTGTTATTTCTCTTTTTTTTTCTGTCTTTGGGTTTGGTTTGCTCTTCTTTTTCTAGTTCTTTGAGATGTGACATTAGGTTTTGAATTTTTAATCTTTCTGCCTCTTTGATGTAGGCATTTAGGTCTATGAACTTCTTAGTCGTTCAATTCAAGGAGTCTTTTGATTTCCATGTTAATTTCATCATTGACTCAAGGATCGTTCAGCAGTAGGTTGTTTAATTTCTATAACTTTGTGTAGATTTGAGTGTTTGTCTTGGAATTGATTTCTAGTTTCATTCTACTGTGGTCTGAGAAGGTACATGGGATGATTTTGAATTTTTTGAATTTGCTGAGAATTGTTTTGTTATTGTATAATAAGTTATGATCAATATTTGAACATTTCCCATTTGCTGATGAAAAGAGTGTATATTTAGTAGTTTTTGTGCAGAATTTTCTGTAATTGTCTGTTAGGTCCATTTGTTCCAGAGTCTCATTTAACCAGTCTTTCTTTATTGATTTTCTACTTCAGTGATCTGTCCAGTTCTGTCAGTGGGGTGTTGAAATCCATGGCAATTACAATGCTACTGTTTATTTCTTAGTTTAGCTCTTATAGAATTTGCTTTATGAATCTGGGAGGTCCTGTGTTAGGTGCATATATATATTTAGGATTGTTATGTCTTCTTGTTAAATTGGTCCCTTTACCATTATATAATGTCCATCTTTGTCTTTTTTTGCCATTGTTGCTTTAAAGATTATTTTGTCTGATATGAGAATGGTTAAATCTGCTCACTTTTGGTTTCCATTTGCATGAAATATTTTTTCCATGTCTTTACCTATAGTCTGCTTACGTCCTTGTGAATTAGATGTGTTTCTTGGAGACAGCATATACTTTAGGTGTCTTTCTTTATCCATTCATCCAGTTTATGTCTTTTAAGTGGAGCATTCAGACCGTTCACATTCAGTATTAGTACTGGTATGTGGTATACTGTTCTGTTCAGAATGTTAGGTGATATCTTGTTTTTTGTTTTCCTTCCTGTGCTATTGTTTTATTAGAACTGTGAGCTTTAACTTTCAGGTGTTTTTACACTGGTGGGTATCTATTTTGCTGTTCCATTTATAGTGCAGTTTTGAGTATTTCCTGTAGGGTGGGTTTAGTATTGACAAATTCCCTTAGTGTTTGCTTGTCTGAAAATGTCTTTATTTCTCTCTCAGTTATGAAACTTAGTTTTGCAGGATACAAAATTCTTAGCTGGAAGTTGTTTTGTTTATGAAGAATAAAAATCAGGCCCCAATCCCTTCTGACTTGTAAGGTCTCTGCTGAGAAGTCTGCTGTTAGCCTGATGGGTTTTCCTTTGTAGGTTAGTTGTTGCTTTTGTCTTGTAGCTCATAGAATTTTCTCTCTTTCATTTTGACTTTGGCCAGGTAGATAACTGTGTGTCTTGGATATGTCTTATTTGCCATGAATCTTCCTGGTTTCCAATGATCATCTTGTATCTGGATATCTGAATCTCTGGTGATACCAGGGAAGTTTTCCTCAATAACTCTCTCAAATAACTTTTCCATGCTTTTTACTTTTTCTTCCTCTCCCTCAGAGATACCTATAATTGTTACATTGGTCCATTCTGCATAGTTTCATACTACTCTGAGTGATTATTCATTATTCATTCTTCTTCATTCCTTTTTCTGCATCTTTGACTGACTGGACTAGTTTGAAAGCCTTGTCTTCAAGCACTGAAATACTTTCTTCTGCATGGGTCAGCCTGTTGTTTAAGCTTTCTGCTGTATTTTGAAATTCCCTAAATGACTCTTTAATTTCTTTAAGTTCTGTTATATCTCTTCTTATGTTGTCTGTCTCTTTAGTGAGTTTTTCATTTTTTCATTCATGTTCTAAACATTTTCTTGGTTTCCTTTTTTGGTTTTCAACTTTCTCTTCTATCTTATTCATCTTATTTGTCATCCATATTCTGAAATCCATCTCTCATATTTTGAAAATTTCTCTGAAGTTGTTGTCCACTGTAGAGACATATTGTGATCCTTTGGGTGTGTCAAACCAGATTGTTTTTTCGTGTTGCCAGAATTCTTTTTCTGGTTCCTTCTCATCTGAAATTTATTCTCTCAGCTCAAGACAGTTAAGCTTGCAATTCACAGAAGCTTGCAGTTCTCTGCTGAGAACTCTCCTACTTACTGCAAAGAAGGAGAAGTCCCTGGATGGCACACTTGTGTACTCATCTAGAAGACTGACCCAGCATGATTTGGGCAGATGCCCACTGATTGTTAAATGGTGCTGCTCTCCTGTGTCTTCTGCCTCATTGTTCCCCTGTGGTTGTCACTGGCAGTCTCCGTGTGCAGTGTGACTGAGTGCCCCCACCTAGTTCTATCAGCAGTGGCAATTGTTAGCCTGAGCTGGCTTGAGAGCTACTCCACTCAGATCTGTGCATAGTAGCCTTTGTCTAACTGTGTTGGCTTGGGAGCTGCCCCACTCAGATCTGCAGATGGTGGCATTTGTTGCCCCGTGTGGCTTGAGCATAGTCCTGCTGACACTCTCCAGCTGCAGTGATTAACCACCTGCTTGAAGGCTGCCCCACTCAGATCCACCTATGGCAGTGTTTGTTGGCAGGGCTCTGGCTTGAGCGTAGCTCCCCACATACCCAAGGTGGCAGTGATTGTCACCTCTCACTGCCTTAAGAGCTATCTATGTTAGATCTGTGGACAGTGGCATATGGTGGCCTTTGGAGCTCGAGCATAGTGCCACCCACACCTGTAGGCAGCATCGATTAATGGCCTGTGCTGGCTTGAGGGCTACCTCATTAAGATCGTCATGCAGCAGCATTTGTTGGCTGGGTACCAGTTTGAGTGCATTCTTGCCCATATCACAACCACAGGTGGTTGTCAGCCAGCTCAGGTCCCCCAGCAGTAGTGAGGGTGTGTGGTTCCTGCCCAGAGGACTCATGAGAGTACCCACCTTCCTACTCCATCCCCCTCGACTGGCAGGGGTGATAGGTGGGCAGTAGCAATGGATCTGACCCTTGGGTAGAGGCAGTATTCTGGCCCTAGGATTTTAAAACAGCACCAGTTGCAGTGCCAGTGAGTCACTGCTGTGCCCTCTCTCTGGAGTAATGCCTCTACACAGTCTCCAAATAGCTCTCTGTGTCAATCCTGTGGCCTTCTGCCATGGAGGGTCCCCCCTGTAGCTCAGATAGCAATGACTGTGGAGGAGTGTGGAGCTCCAGGATTCTCTCTTCTGTGCCTTCCCCATGTATGTGCTTGTCTTCCCTGTGTACCTCCAAACTGCAGAGGAGGTCACCTCTCTTCCTTCTCCTTCACTTTGGGTGCCTCCTGTCACCTCTTTTTTGATTCATAATGGCTCTTCTAGACACCAAACTGAAGTGATATCAACTCCCTCCATACCTTCAGTCCTCTCTGTGAAAGTGTCATATGCAGGCTTCTTCTAGTCCTCCATCTTCCTTTATATCCATTTATGTTTTATGTACTTTTTAGCACATGTTATACTTTACAATTATGCAGACCTATTTGGGAAAAGCATTCTAGCTAAAAGCTTCCTTATTAATCTGACTTCTAGGGCTCAGAAAGGCTCCTGTCCATTATATTTTCCCCACATTATCTGGGCTCTCCATCTCCTCCCATGTATTCAATCATCACCACTTTCATAGTTGTCTCTTTTTAGAGCTATCTACCTTTTATCCTCTTATTACCAATATCACCAATTGGATGATCTCCAAAAGCAACAGTGCAAAACATCTCAATCACTTCTTCCTGAACCTACTTTCCTCACTAGCTTTTTCCCAAACTTATTTTACCTTGATATGTTCTTGGTTACCAGAAAACCTGACCAAAGCAGAGCCAGTAAGATTATTTTCTTGGGATATTTTTGAATTAGGACTAAGAGACAAGGATAAAGCCTTTGGTATGGATGGGTGTTAGAAGTGGTAATATTTAGGAGCGTCCAGTAACCATGTATCCTATCATAGAGGAAACCAGTCTGTAGAATGAGAGATCTGAGCTGACATAAAGAGAAAAGATGCCACAACATTCAGAGAAATAGAATCCTGCAAAATTCCAGTCTGACAGTCCAGCTGTCTGAGGTTGAGCTTCATGCTTTCCTTTTTCAAAGATATCAGTGAATGGTCTTTCTATTCAAGCTAATTTAACTTGCTTTTTTATATAATAAATAAAACTCTACTTGGAGGATCTAGGTAACCTGCTCCTGCTCACACTCTTCAAGGTATATGGGAATGACCGGGAGATATCTGCACTAATAATAAATTATAATCTACCTATACAATGATTGTTTTATAATTTATACATGGTTTGCACCCAATACATCCAGCAAATTAACACTGAATTTTTTAGATTAATGAACTACATATAATGCTTGGGTATATTCAATTAAGTGTGTAAAGTTTAAAATATATATATATTTTTAGTTTGAATACAGCCCTTATGTTAATTCACTTAAGATAACCTGTTGAAAATTTGTCTAAGGTTGTTTGTTTTTATTTATGTTGATTTCAACAATTTGATCAAAAGCATAAAATGAAGTTTCCCTCCTCTTGGAGTCATTTTAATGTGTAAATAAAATATGTATGTCAGTCTAACATTTGAAAAGTTCAGTAAAGCAAAAGATAATGAGGTAAAAGTTCAGATTTTAAAAAAGATAAAAGAAAATAACACCTCTATAAGGAATAAAAAATACACATCAGAATGCATGCCCATTCACATCACATCATCTTATGCAGATCCATATGCTATCTAATGTTTACTTAAAATGAGCAATCTCCATGGCAACCAGTGGACCAAATGATACATGAGCTGACTGTGAAGTGCAGATATTTGTATTTCTTAAACTAAAATTGATTATATAATAAACACAATCAATAATGGAATTCTATTGTTTAGCCTAAATATATGTGAAATAATAGAGCTTTAAAAACATGTGCTTTCCCATTCTTCGAAGCGAAGTGTCACAGGATTGGAAAAACAAGCACCACTGGTACTCACCATCAAACTGGTACTAACTGATGAACACTTACATCACACAGGGCAATAACATTCATCTGAGGGTGGGCGGGCGGTAGCGGGGTGGAAGGGATGAGAAAAACTCTCACTGAATGGATGCAGGGAGCACAGTTTGGGGGATGACCACGATTGTGGCTCTGACATGGGCAGAACAGGGGCAATGTGTATGGCCAAATTGTTGTACCCCCATGATATTCTGAAATTAAAAAAAAGAAAAAAACCCAAAAAAACCCGTGTTTTCCGGACTGTGGTTGATAACATTAATATTATTTTTCCGTATATTTCTTTTTCTCTTTCAGTCTGCCATTTTTTGCTTTGCAAATTTAAAAGTGAAGGTTAACAAAAATAAAGCCAATGAGATCTATTTAAGTTGGGTATATTAAAGCAGAATAATGGCCCCCAAAGATGTTCATGCCCTAGCCCCCGAATCTGTGAAAATGCTATCTTACGTGGCGAAAAGAGACTTTGCAGATGTGATTAAGGATACAGACATTGAAATGTAGAGATTATCCTGAATTACTTGGGTGGGCCCAATGTAATTACAGTCATGCATTGCTCAATGATGGGGATACATTCTGAGAAATGAATCATTAGGTGATTTTGTTGTTGTATGAACATCACAGAGTGTATTGACACAAACCTAGATGGTATAGCTTACTACACACCTAGGTTATCTGGTATAGCCTATTGCTTCTAGGCTACAAATCTGAACAGCATGGTACTGTACTGAATACTGTATGCAGTTTTAACACAATAATAAGTAATTGTGTATCTAAACATGGAAAAGGGACAGTAAAAATATGGCATTATGGGACCACCATCATACACATGGTCTATCACTGACCTAAACGTTGTATGGATGCATAACTGTATGTAAGTCCTTAAAAGTAGTAACATTTTTCCAGCTGAGGTCAGAAGGATATATGATGACAGAAGTCTCAGAGATGCTACGTATCTGGCTTTGAAGGTAGAGGAACAGGGTACAAACAAAGGAATGCAGGTGGCCTTTAGAAGTTGAATGATGTAAGGAAATTGATTCTCCCTTAGAGTCTCCGTAAAGGAGGGCAGCCCCACTGGCACCTTGATTTTAGCCCAGTGAAACCTATATCAGATTTCTGAGCTACAGAACTGTGAAATAATAAAATATAAATTATACTGTTTAAGTTACTAAGTTTGCAGTGGGTTTTTTATAGCAGCAATAGAAAACTATTAAACTAGGTGTGACATTGGTGTGACTTCATAAAGAAAGAGAGGAACCAGTTAAAAGAAGGGAAAGGAGTAGCCCCACACTCCCTTATCCTTACTGTGTAGAATGTAATCTAACACATCTGAGCAAAGTACACTTCCCTTGAAAATGATGGTGGGCCCAGCCATAGAATTTGGCAGTTACTGTCAGCACCCAAGAAGAGCCTGGGATGTATTCCAAGAGATTCATGACACTTTCTGTCCTCTCCCAGGCTCTGTTTATACCACATTGGGGCCTCCTTCAACTGTATGAGCTATATTGAATCATAATTAAATGTGAAAACAGGCCCAAGCCTGCATATCTTCCTTAAAAAACTATCCAGTCAGTTAAACAGAAATTTATTTTTCCTAAGACATTTTCAGGGTATGGATGTGTGTGTCTATATTTACATAAATTTTTAATAATAGAGAAAACTTTTCCTCAAAATATTATTTTTCTTTCTAAAGGGCCTTTCTCATGGAGTGGCTGTAAGAAGATGGGAGAGAAGGGACGATTAAGTACTTTTATATTCACTATCTCCTTTAAATATGAAATGGCTTTTAAGTAAAGACATTTTCTTTTCTAAAAATTAAGCAGGCAATAGGTGTTGAAAGATTTTATGAATAATATCTGACAGAACTCTCTTCTTCTCAGAACTGTATAAGCAGGACTTATATTACGGATCTTCACTTTAAATAGAAGTGAAGAGGTGCCAGTATAACAAACCATGCTCTATAAACTGGTCAAACTGAGTCTTCCAAACAAATAGTAACAAGTTTATTTATACAAATTTTGTGTTTCCTTTTACAATTAAAGCAATCCTTTTAAAATAATTGGTTTCTTTTATTGGTTTTTAACACTTTGTAGCTAAATATTACCTTGTCTCAACAATTCTCAACAGGTGGACCCATGAGGGTCGCTAATATCCTTTCAGGGGTCCATGAGTTCTTCTCTTTTCGATAACATGTTTCTATGAGACAAGATTTTCTTCATATTCCTCATCTTAAACAAAACATACCAACAGACTCAATTCAGAAGCAGATACGTGAGCCTAGTTTTTTAGTTTTGACAGATATTAAAGTAGTTGCAAAAATGTAAAACAATGCCACTCTTCTCATTATTTTTTTTTAATTTTGGAAAATATAGTTACTTTCTTAAAGATACTATTTATTTAAATATGTAATAGTAGTTTATTAACTTAATTTTTGAATGAATTAATATGTAAATATGATTCAAACTTTTCAGAGTTAATAGCTAATATGGTAAATGTCAAATGGTAGGATCCACATAAACAAAAACTTTTGGAAGTACTCAATTATTTTTAAGAGTTTGAAGGAGTCCTTAGTCCAAAAAGTTTGAAAGCCACTGCTTAACATCAATAGTCCTCCCAAATCTCTGAGAACATAAGGAAAGAGGTCAAAGGTAAGGGGAGATAGCCTTGGGAGGTTAATAAAATTTGTTCTATGATATGTCAACATGTATGTAAGAGATCCATTGCAGGGTAAGAAGGAAATAGTGAAATTTCAGTGACATATAGTTTATATCATCCTTTGTTAAATTTTTATAGTCATATAGTTTTATAACATACACAATACATTTAGAAATGAGTAAGTTTTAATATATCAAGAGGAGCTGAAAATATTTTACCCTTAAGGTCCATAATTTTGAAAACTTAGAGACTATTGAAATAAGAAACTAGACTACTTTGTCTACAGTGGATAAAGTAGTGACCAAAAATCTTTTAAAAAACTTTTTAGTGTAAGAACTCTTATATTTAAGAAAAAAATCACAAAAAAAACAAACAAAAAAAACCTATTTAATGAAGCTAAAAAAAATCAAAGCAGATCTCTATCAAGGAGCAGTTTTGTATGAAATGTCATTTGTGTTGTTCTTCATTTAATCTTTTTGAAGGAACTGTCTTGTGTGGAAGGCCCATTTCTTTGTACACACTTTTTGATAACCAGATTTTCCATCAGCTAACTTTCCTTATTTTCCATATTAACCTTGGATAGTTGAATGTCATATCCACTTAATTTTCTTGGGAAAAAAAAATGAGACCACTAGTTGTCACCACATTAACATAAAAATTTCAAAGTAAATTGAGGAGTAATTTCTATATAGATTATGTCTTTCATAGAAATTGAAGTAAATGCTTATGACTTTAAAAAATGAATCTTTATCTAATCTTTAATTTTATAATAATCTGTCCTTAATCTATATTGTATTTCTGTCTCCCAATATCCCATAGCACACATCCTTTGATCCCATCCAGTTCTCTGTCCTCACAGACTTAACTAATACTCTTTAACCATTTATGGGCTATGGCCATTCCATCAAGGAATTAGGGTCTTGTGAGGAGAAAAACACATTGTCACAAATAACTGGCATGAAAAGAAGATAATGATAAATGTCCCAAGAAACATGCAAAGAATGTGCTTGTGTTAGAGACTAACAGCTATCCATACAATATCTAAGCTTCCCTTCCTTTTAGTATCAAACCTTAGTTTTATTCTGGCCTGCAAAGTTCTCAGCCACCATTGTAGTTAATTATGACTTTGTCACCAAGTTCACTTGCAGCTGATATGGCCATGTGATGCTTTGGTTAATAAAGTGAAAGCCAAAATTGTTGAGTTGAATTTCTTGGAAAGCTCTCTATAGGCACACATCCCTTTTGTCCCTCTTTCCTTCCTATTTCTTGCTGTCTGAAACTTGAACAAGGTGGTTAGAGCTCCAGCAAACCCCCTGAGGTGATGAAATAACCTAAAATAGAAGCCAGGAAGGAGTGGAAAAATAAAAGGAGCTTAAGTCCTTTATGATGTAAAGTCAAAAAGTAACTAAATAAACATTTATATTACTTGCATTATTGGGGTTTGGGGTCCATGTAGGAATGCCTCTGTCATGTAATTTTGAACCTGATCCTAAACTATATGACATTCTTAGAAATTTAGAGAGAGAGAGAGAGAGAGAGAGATACTTCCATGGTGTTTTTAGTAGCATTTGAGCTAACCCTAGAAGATTAAACTGGATTTTATCACGTGGTCAATGCCACAGAAATCAATGAACGAGAAGATTTCAAAGAGAAAGTTGTATTCACAGTTTATCAAATTTAATGGAAAAGAGCATAACAGCCCCTTTCTGAGCCTCTGCCCACACCCACTCAATTAAAAGGCCATGACCCTTCATATATAAGAAAGACCTAGTTCAAAACCAGGTTTTTCAGCATGGTCTGCCCACTCTTAGTACACTTAGTAGTAACTCCTATAGCACTAAAAGCTTACTCACTCATAGGCAAGCCTACATTATTTGTTATTCTAAGATTTTTTTCCATATGTCTTGTCTCACAATATAGGTGATAGGTTTTCTGATGTCAGAGAGTGATCTTTAAATTTCTAATGATATTCATAGTCTTTGCAATTCTTACAGGTTTAATCACGGAAAATGCACAATTTTTAACTCTCTTCAAATTTCATTATAGAGTGGACTGGCTTGACTTACACGCTGAGCACTTGGATATAAAATAGATAAATATACAAATATCAATTCTATAGTGTCTGATAGCCTACAAAGGGTTTTATATCCATATTTTTTACATAGTTTTATAACAACTTTGTGATTTAGGTATCACCCACGCACTCCTTTTTTTTTTTTGAAACAGAGTTTTGCTCTGTCACCTGGGCTAGAGTGCAGTGGTGTCATTATAGCTCACTGCAACCTCAAACTCCTGGGCTCAAGCGGTCCTCCTGCCATAGCCTCCGAAGTAGCTGGTACTACAGGCACACACCTCTATGCCCGGCTAATTTTTCTATTTTTAGTGGAGAAGGAGTCTCGCTGTTGCTCGGGCTGGTCTTGAACTCCTGAGCTCAAGCGATCATCCTCCTTGGACTCCCAGAGTGCTAAGATTACAGGTGTGAGACACTGTGCCTGGCTACCCATGCACTTTTTTATTCAATAAAATATAAGCCGTGCTTAAGGCCCACTGGGGAAGTAGTACAAAGCATGTAAATAATTACAATATAATGGAGAAGTACTGATATAGAAGCCAGGGCAAGGTTTCAGGAGGCTTAACTGACTGAGGACATAGCAGCTTTCTGTTGGGGTGGGCCTGAGAGCTCCAAAAAAGGCTTGATAGGTGAATGGAAATGGAAAGGATGAAAAGTGGCTGAAACTCTGGAAGAAAGGGCATGGCAGGCAGACCAAACAGCACGTGTACAGCACATAGGCCTGAGACAGCATGGCCCATTTGAGAATAACAAATAATACGGCGTAGCTGAAGGGCAGTGGAAGTATGAAGTGGGTTAAAGTCACACTGGAAAGTTAGCAAGAGGCCAGAAAATGAAAAACATGTACACTAGCTACAGCATTTCTATTTTATCTTGTAGGCAAAGAAACGTTGCAAAAGAATTTTAAGGAAAGCTTGCTTAAAATTCTACAAATTTGAATCTGTAGTCAGATTTACAATTTGGAAAGATAATTCTAAATTCAGTGTCTCAAATTATCCAGGAAAGCAACAGCAAAAAAATTCATAGGAAGTTATAAGACACATAGCAGGGCAAAGTAGTGCTGTGTTTCCAACCACAGAGACACGTAATTCTGAAGCTGATTTTGTATATTAAAAATTGTACTGGTTGTCATCAGTGCAATTAAATGCAGCAACATAAATACTTTTTTTAAGATTTCAAAATGACTGTATCCCTGCCCCTCAAAAGAAAGAAAGAGAGACCCTATGATTCACAAAATGTCAGTGTCTCTTAAGAAATCATATATCTTTCCTGATTTTTCATCTTCTTTTCTGGTTTGATTGTTTATTTGTCTTTATACTCCTCCATTAAAATGGAAAATTAACTGTTTAAAGTCTTCACTCACAAGTTGAACAAAAAATAATAATATAATATTTTTCTTCCTCAGTTGCTCTTTTCTTATTTCTTCCTCAGAAATCATAAAGATTGCTCTTGTATCAATTTCAAATGCCATGATTAATACTTTAGGCAGCAGCAACATTAATCAAATATAAAAAGGCATCTTACTTTTTTTAATCCAGAGGTATTCAAATGCACTTTGTGACGTTCACTCATAAAAACAGCTTAGTGCACCATGAGAATTTATTAAAGACTGGATAAAAAGAATTAGCTGTCTAAATAAGACAGCAAAGCAAGGTAGAGCTTAGGTATTTCCTTTGCCAACAACTGTTTCTATACTAACATGCTAATGTACTTTTTGGAAAAATGCCAAAGATGATACTATGGACCTTTGTTTTTCCTTTCTCTCTGCCCATATGTTTCTAAGAAAAATTATACTATGAACATATAAACTAAATCTCTTTTTGCCTCATAGAAAAGAAGGTGGATTAGTTATATAGTGTGATACTGTACGTTTTTGAGCAACCTGAGGATGAACTCCTTCTCTACTCTTAACCAGTTGTGACCTTAGGCAAGTTACTGGACCTCATAGGGCCTGTTTCTTTAACAGCAAAATGAGGATAATAGTACATACGTCATAGGGTTATGTTAAGGATTAAATAATATACTATATATTAAGTGTTTAACAGTGCTTGGGATGGTAAATGTTCAATATAGAACTATTATTATTATTAATATTTCTATTATTAGAAATGCTTTACTCTGCCTGCTGAGGTATGAGACCTTCTCTGTTGTGGAGAAATATCTCTTGCCACAAAACTCTTGTCAATTCATCATTTCATTTGTCAAAGTTATTTTTAAGGAGGCACTATGTCATAGTGATTAAGAAATCTGCTATCCTAAAATTTCATTTCTGGTTTTTGAGCAGATTTGTAACTTTAAGCTCCAAAATTAGTTTAATGTGGTCTTAGATTATTACTACCCACTGAGGTATAAACAAATTGTCTCACAAAAAAAGAACTTAGACCCTAAGCTTTGGGTAATACTCAAAAATGATATTTTAAGGGCAATAAGAGTCAAAGATAAATACATAAGGAAGAAGAAAAAAATTGAGTAGGAGCCTGCAGGAAAATGATGACTTCCCATATTGTCATTGTCATAAACTAATTACAAAATATCTACGTTTATGCTAAACAAGTATATAACAAGTTCAAAAATTTCTGTAGGGTATGAGAAGCCAAGAAAAAGTGACATAGATTTAAAAAAAAATCTGTTTGAAGAAATAAAAATTACTATAAAATACAATACAACAAAACCATAAATAAAATACAAAATAATTACAAGAATCCAATACAATAAAATAAAGTGTACAAAATAAAATTTAAAAATTAAAAATATGCTCCATGGCTATGTTTGCCAGCAAACCAGGCACAGTAGTAAAGTAGCAAAAAGTGGTAAACTGGAAGATAGATTAGGAGAAAACATCCACAGTGCTGCAAATATAGATAAAAATGTGGTCAACATAGAAGAGAGAGTAAGAAACCTGAAGAGTATAGTGAGAAATTCCAGAAGGAAATGATAATATTTCTAAATTTTTGTGTATATAATTACATGGCCTCAAAATAAAAAAGTAAATATTAGCAGTACCAAATGGAAGGGCAAAATTAGAGTGGAATACTGTAATATACCTCTCTTAGTTGTTGGCAAAATAAACAGAAAAAAAAATAAGTAAGGGATTTTTCTAGGCCAAGATGGTGGACTAGAAGCAGCCTGCACATGCTACTCTCACAGAGAGGACTGAAGGTAGCCAGCAGATATCCACCTTCATTCAGATTGATTGTCGAAGAGAGAGTATTGTGATTCAAAAGAGAGGCAACAAGAGGCACCCAAAGTGAAGGAGAAAGAAGAAAGGCAATCTGCTCTGTGGTTTGGAGGTACACAGGGAAGATGGGTGCATACGTGGGGAAGGCACAGAACAGAGAATCCTGAGGCTGCACACCCTGCCCATGATCATTGCTATCTGAGGTATGGGAAGGGATTCTCCATGGCAGAAGGCCACAGGACTGACATAGGGAGCTATCTGGAGACTGTGAAGCAGGATTGCTCCAGAAAGAAGGCACAGTGGCAATGTTACTGAAAGTTGGGCGCTTGTCCCTAAGGCAACATCAGAAGAATGAGGACGAGTGGTTTCAGTAGAAGGAAAGGGGAGTTTATTAATTTTCCAGAAAATGAGGAGTATGGCAGACTCACATCTTAAAGTACCACAGTCCTAACTATAAGCAGAAATATGGAGCTTTTAAAAGGGAGGGTTTTCAGCTTCAGGCTATTGCTGAGTTGATCATTCTGATCAATACCATGTCCAGCGAAGACAATCTCATGACCTCCACCCACACAGTTCCATTGAGCCATCTCCTGTGGTACACAGAACAAAGGACACTCTCCTGCCCTTCTGATTACTGGGCTTGATCAGAGATGCAGGTTTTGATTCCCAAAAACAGTGGAGGAGGTTTTAAAAAGACAACTCATAAAACATTTTTACCCTTTTTCAGGCTGTTCCCTCTGTTACAGTGACCCACTGGCTCCTGAACCCTGGGTGCTATGGCTGACACCATTTAAAAATCCTAGACCCAGAGCACTGCCCCTACCCAGGGGTCAGATCCATTGTTGCTGCTCATCTATCACCCCTGCCAGTCTGGGGCTGGGGGGAATGAAGTTGGGAGACTGAGCACTCTCCTGAGTCCTGTGGGCAGGAGCCACATGCTGTCACTGCTCCTGGGGGATTTGGGAAGGTTGAAAATGGTCACTGTCTGTTGACATGGGCGGGCCTGCACACAAGTCAGCACCTGGCTGAAAAATGCTGCTGACTGAAGTTCCAAACTAGGCAGCTGTCAAGCTGGCGCAGACTAACAGTTGCTGCCGCCCAAGGGAATGGTTGGAGTTGCACTCAAGCCAGTACCTGGCTGACAAATGCTGTTGTCCAGTGATATGAATGGGGCAGCCCTCAAGGCAGCATGGCTGACAATCGCCACTGCCCACAGGCATGGGTGGAAAGCCCTCATACTTCAGGGGCTAACAAATTCTGCTACCCTCAGATCTAACCTGGATAGCTCCCAAGCTGGTGCAAACTGACAATTGCTGTCACCTGCAGGTGTGCATAGAGCTATGCTCAAGCCAGTGTGCTGTGGACAAAAGCTGCCTGCTTGAGATACTTCACTTAGGAGAATGGTCTCCAGTTCCATCTAGATTGTTGCAAAAGGTATTAATGTATCTTTTTTATGGCTGAGTAGTACTCTGTTGTATACATATACCACATTTTATTAATCCACTTGGGTTGAACTGGGAGTAAGGGAGAGTAGGGATGTGGTAAAAACCTACCTAATAGGTACAACAACACTATTTGTGTGATGGGCACACCTATAGCCAGGACTGAAGCATTACAAAAGTGATCCACATAACCTAAAACATTTGTACTCCCTTAATATTTTGAAATAAAAAAAATAAAAGCTGCCTGATGCAGATCTCTGTGGAGAAGCCCTTAAGCTGGCACAAAGTATGAATCTCCATGGCTGGAGGGTGCAAATGAGACTGCTCAAATCACATGGGGCAACAAATGCCACCACCTGAGGATCTGAGTGGGGCAGCTCACAAGACAGTGCTGGCAGAAAATCAATGCCACCCATAGATGCGGGCAGGGCTGTGCTCAAGCTGGCACAGGCTGACAAATGCTGCTGCCCACAGACCTGAGTGCAGCAGCTCTCAAGCAGGCTAGGGTTGACAATTGTCACTAAAGACAGAACTAGGTGGGTATTCACTCATTCTGCAACATGCTGACCACCAGTGACAACCACAGGGGAATGGTGAGGCAGGAGATGCAGGAAAGCAGCAATGTTAGATGCTCACAGTGCATCCACCCATATCAAGCTGGGTCAATCCTCCAGAGTAGGATACAAGTGTGACATCCAGGGACTTCTCATTCTTTCCACTAAGTAGGAGAGTTCCTAGCAGAAGAGAACAAGTGCACTGCAAGCTTAACTGCCTTGAGCTGAGAGAAGAATTTTCAGATGAAAAGGAACCAGAATAAGAATTCTGGCAACATGATAAAACAACCTGGTTTGACGTACCCAACGGATCACAGTAGGCCTCCAGGACTGGACATGAACCTAAAGGAAACTGTCAAAATGTGTGAAATGGAATTCAAATATTCAGAATATGGATGACAAATAAGATGAATGGAATTGAAAAGAAAGTTGAAAACCAACAAAAAGAAGCCAAAACAAATTTCAGGACATGAGTGAAAAAATGAAAAACATGCTAAAAGGATAGACAACATAAGAAAAGATATAACAGAGCTTAAAGATTTGAAATAGTCTTTTAAGGAATTGCAAAACACAGCAGAAAGCTTAAACAATGGGTTGGACCAAGCAGAAGAAGGAATTTCAGTGCTTGAAGACAAGGCTTTCAAACTAACCCAGTCAGTCAACGATGGAGAAAAAAGAATAAAGAATGAACAATCACTCAGAAAAATGTGGGACTACATAAAGCAGTCCAATATATGAATTATAGGTATCCCCGAGGGAGAAGAAGGAAAAGCAAAAAGCATGGAAAACCCATTTGAGGGAATTATTGAGGAAAATTTCCCTGGTATTGCCAGAGATTCAGATATCCAGATACAAGATACACGGTCATTGAACACTGAGAAAATTCATGGCAAATAGGACATCTCCAAGACACAGTCATCAACAGGGCCAAAGTCAAAATGAAAGAGAGAAAATTCTACATGCTGCAAGATGAAAGCAACAACTAACCTACAAAGGACAACCCATCAGGCTAACAGCAGAATTCACAACAGAGACCTTATAAGGCAGAGGTGAGTGAGGCCCCATTTATACTCTTCATGTACAGAACAACTGCCAGCCAAGAATTTTGTATCCTGCAATCTAAGTTTCATAACTGATAGAGAAATAGAGACTTTTCCAGACAAGCAAATGCTAAGGGAATTTGTCACTACTAGACCTGCCCTATAGGAAATACTCAAAACTGCATTATACATGGAATACCACAATAGATACCCACCAGTGTAAAAACACCTGAAAGTTAAAGCTCATAGCTCTAATGAAACAGTGGCACAAAAAGGAAAACAAAACAACAAGGTATCACCCAACATGCTGAACAGAAACATACCAATACTAACATTGAACACGAACGGTCTGAACGTTCCACTTAAAAGACGTAGACTGGATGAAGAAAGACACCCCAAGTATATGCTATCTCCAAGAAACACACCTAATCTGTAGGAAGTCACAGAGACTCAAGGTACAAGGATAGAAAAAATATTCCATGTAAATGGAAACCAAAAGCGAGTAGGTGTAGCCATTCTTATATGAGATAAAATAGTCTTTAAAGCAACAATGGTAAAAAAAAGACAAAGATAGTCATTATATAATGGTAAAGGGAGAAATTCAATAAGAAAACATGACAATCCTAAATATATATGCACCTAACACCAGGAGCTCCTAGATTCATAAAGAAAATTCTACTAGAGCTAAGTAAAGAACTAAACAGTAGCGTTGTAATGGCCAGGGACTTCAACACCCCACTGACAGAACTGGACAAATCATTGAAGTAGAAAATCAATAAAGAAACACTGGAATTATATGAGACTCTAGAGCAAATGGACCTAACAGACTTACAGAACATTGTACACAAAAATTACAGAATATACTTTCCTCTCATCAGCAAATGGGAAATGTTCAAAGACTGATCACATCTGCGGCCACAAAACAAGCCTTAGCAAATACAATAAAATTGAAACCATACCATGTACCTTCTCAGACCACAATAAAATAAACCTAGAAATCAATTCCAAGACAAACACTCAAATCTACACAAAGTCATGGAAATTAAACAACCTGCTGTTGAACAATCCTTGGGTCAGTGATGAAATTAATGTGGAAATCAAAAGATCCCTTGAAATGAATGACTAAGAAGACACAAGCTTTCAAAGATCTATAGGATACAGCAGAAGTAGTCCTAAGGGGAAAGTTCATAGCCCTAAATGCCTACATTTAAAAGACAGAAAATTCCCAAATTAACAGCCTAATGTCACATCTCAAGGAACTAGAAAAAGAAGAGCAAACCAAACCCAAAGCCAGCAGAAGAAAAGAAATAACAAAGCTCAAAGCAGAACTAAATGAAATGGAAACAAAAAAATACAAAGGACCGATGAAGGAAAAAGTTTTCCTTTAACAGATAGACGATATCAATAGAACACTAGCCAGATTAACCAGGAATAGAAGAGAAAGGACCGAAATAAGCTCAATCAGAAATGAAAAAGGAGACTTTACAACTGATACAAAAGGAATACAAAATAACACCCATTAATGCTATGAAAACCTCTATGCAAACAAGCTAGAAATCATAGAGAAAGTAGATAAATTCCTGGAAACACACAGCCTCCCAAGCCTGAATCAGGAAGAAATAGACATACTGAACAGACCAATAATGAGCAGGGAGATTGAAGCAGCAATAAAAACTTTTTCAACAAATATAGACCTGGACCAGATGGATTCACAGCCAAATTCTACCAGACCTACAAAAAAGAATTGGTACGTATCCTACAGAAATTATTCCATGATATTGAGAAGGAGGTTTTCCTCCCTAACTTATTCTAGGAAGCCAGTATCACCTTGATACCAAAGCCAGGAAAGGATACACCAAAAAATGAAAACTACACACCAATATCCCTTATGAACAGAGATACAAAAATCCTCCACAAAATACTAGCAAACCAAATTCAACAGCACATCAAAAAGCTAATTCACTATGATCAGGTGGGTTTCATTCCAGCGATGCAAGGATGGTTTAACATATGCAAATCAGTAGATGCAATTCACCACATAAATGGAAGCAACAACAAAGACCATATAATCATCTCAATAGATGCATGAAAAGCATTTGATAAAATCAAGCACCCTTTCATGATAAAAACCCTCAACAAACTCAACAAACTAGGTATAGAAGAAACACTTCAAAATTATAAAGCTATATATTCCAAACCCACAGCCAACATCCTACTGAATGGGGAAAAGTTGAAAGCCTTTCCCTTAAGAACTGACACCACAGAAATAGAAAATAACATCCTTTAATACTATGATAGCTTCTATTCAAACAAGCCAGAAAACATAAAGGAAGTGGATAAATTCCACTTCCACTTGCCCACTGTCACCACTTCCATTCAACATAGTGCTGGAAGTCCTAGCTAGAGAAATCAGGCAAGAGAAAGATATAAAAGGTACCCAAATTAGGAAAGAGGAGGTCAAACTATCCCCATCTGATGATGATAACATCTTGTATCCTAAAAAGCTCTAAAAACCCCACCAAAAGACTCCTAGCACTGATAAAGAAATTCAGTAAAATCTCAGGTTATAAAATCAATGTACACAAATCAGTAACATTTCTATATATTAATAACAGTCAAGCTGAGAGTCAAATCAAGGCCTCAATATCATTTACAATAGCTGCAAAGAAAATAAAATACCTAGTATTATACTTAACCAAGGAGGTAAAAGATCTCTACAAGGAGAACAACAAAAAACTGATGAAAGGAATCACATATGACACAAACAAATGGAAAAACATCCCATACTCATGGATTGGTAGAATCAGCATTGTTAAAATGTCCATACTGCCCAAAGTTTTATACAGATTCAACACTGCCTCCATCCAAATACCAACACTGTATTTCACAGATCTAGAAAAAATCATTCTATCCTTCATTTGGAACCAAAAATGAGCCCAGATAGTCAAAACAGTCTTATGCAAAAAGAGCAAATCTAGAGGCATTACATTACCTGACTTCAAATTATACTGCAAGGCTATAATAACCAAAACAGCATGGTACTGTTATAAAAGTAGAGACATATACCAATGGAATAGAACAAAGAACACAAAAATAAAACCATCTACCTGCAGCCAACTGATCTTTGACAAAGCAGACAACAACATACACTGGGGAAAGGAAGCCCTATTAGATAAATGGTGCTGGGAAAACTGGATAGACACTTACAGAAGACTGAAAGAGAAGACCTATCTTTCACCACAGACAAAAATTAATTCAAGATGGATAAAAGCCTGAAATGTAAGGAATTAAACCATAAAATTTCTAGAAGAAAACCTAGAAAAAACTCTTTTAGACATTGGCCTGGCCAAAGACTTTATGACTAAGACCCCAAAGGCAAATACAGCAACAACAACAACAACAAAAAAAAATGGGACTTAATTAAATTAAAAAGTTTATTCACAACAAATGAAATAATCAACAGAGTTAATAGACAACCTACATAATGAGAGAAAATATTCACAAACTATACATCTGATAAAAGGCTAATATCCAGAATCTATAAAGAACTCAAATCAGCAAGGAAATAAACAAAGAACCCCATTAAAAAGTGGGCAAAAGACATGAACAGAAGATTTTCAAAATAAGATAGACAAATGACCAGCAAATATATGAAAAAATGCTCAACATCACTAATCATCAGGGAAATGCAAATTAAAACTACAGTGTGATACCACCTTACTCCTGTCAGAATGGCCATTATTCGAAAGCCAAAAAACAATAGATGCTGGTGTAGATATAGAGAGACATGTATGCTATACACTGTTGGTGGGACTGCATAATAGTACAACCTCTATGGAAAACAGTATGGAGATTCTTCAAAGATATAACTGTAGACTTACCATTTGATCCAGGAATTCCCCTACTGGATATCTATGCAAAGGAAAAGAAGTCATTTTATCAAAAAGATACCTGCACTTAAATGTTTATCACAGCACAATTCACAGTTGCAAAGAGATGGAATCAATCTAAGTGCCCATCAACTGATGAGTGGATAAAGACAATGTGGTATACACACACACATCATGGAGTACTACTTAGTCATAAAAGGGAATGAAATATGTCTTTTCCAGCAACCTGGATTATCCTAAGTGAAGTATCTCAGGAATGGAAAAAGAAACAGCACCTGTACTCTCTAATAATTGAGAGCTAAAAGATGGGCTCACGCAGGCACAAAGAGATGTGAAGAACATTGGAAACCAAGAAAAGGGGGAGGAAGGCTTAGGGGTAAAACTTACCTATCAAGGTACTATTAACATTATTCTGGTGATGGACATACTGAAAGTACCCACCTAAGCATTATATAAGCTACCCATATAATGAAAATGTTTGTACTCCCTTAGTGTTTTGAAATTTTAAAAAATGGAAAAAAAATGAATAATTTAACAATGATCCCTTAATGTAACCACCACTTAAGTACAAAGTTGCACTTTTAAGCATCCAAATCTCCTTCTGTGTTCCGTGTTCTGTATTCTGTGTTCTTGATAATATTTCCCAATAGAAGTAGCCATTATTTTGACTTTTATTGTAATCACTACTCTGAGCCTTTTTTCTTAGTTTCAAGATTTATCTATGAATCTTATACAAATATATTCTAGTTTTTCCCCTGTTTTCAAGCTTTATATAAATGAAATCATGGTATAAGTATTTGTTTTTTAAAATTTTTAATCCAGTGTTATGTTTGTAAGATTCATCTGGGTTTCTGTGAATAAACTTAACTTGTTTCTTCTCATTGCTTTATAGTGGCCAATTGCATGAGTATACCAAAATTTATTTATTCATACTACTCTGGATGGACTTGAATTACTTTCAGTTTACATACCTTTCTTCAGAGTGGACACTAGAACTGGAATATTTATGTTACAGTATATATAAAGTGATTCTTTTACTTAATTACATGATGCCAAACTGTTGTCTAATGTGTTTGTACCAATTTAATTCATACCAGCCTGATAAGATAATTCCTATTGTTCCACATCCTTGCTAACATTTAATATTTTGGGGCTTTTGTTTTTGTCCTAATCTGGTGGGTGTATAACATTTTCCATTATACTTTTAATTAACATTTTCCTGATTTATAATTAAGTTGAGCATCTTTTCTTTTGTTTATGGGACATTTGCATATATCATTTTATGAACTGTACATTTAGGTCTTTTGACCATCTTTCAATCAGTTTTTTTTATTTATAGTTATTTATATATTATGAATACTAGTCTTTTACTTAATAATTTGTTACAATTTTCTTCTCCACTTCTGGAGGTTATCTTTTTACTCTCTCAGTAATTTCTTGAGAAACAGAATTTATTTACTTTAATTATGTCAAATTTATCAATTTTTACTTTTTGGTTATTTTATTTTTAGTTAGTTTGTGTACATGCATGTGTGTGTGTGTGTTGTTTAATAAATCTTTTCCTATCCCAGGGTCAAGAAGATGCATTTCTCTATTAGGACTTGTTATGGTTTGAATGAATATGTCCCTCCAAAATTTGTATGTTGAAACTTATTCACCATGATGATGGCAGTGGAAAGTAGGACCTTTGAGAGGTGATCAGGTCATACGGGCTCCATCCTCATGAATGAGATTAGTGCTCTTACAAAGGACTGGAGGGAACTAGCTAGGCCTTCTTGCCCTTCCACACTTCCACCACGTGAAAACACGGCATTCTTCCCTTCTGGATGATGCAGCAACAAGGAACCATCTTGGAAGCAGAGAGTGAGCCCTTACCAGACACTGAATCTGCTGGTACCTTGATCTTGGACTTCCCAGCCTCCAGAACTGTGTGAAATAAATGTCTATTATTTATACATTGCCCAGTCTAAGGTATTTGTTATAGCAGCATAAACAGACTAAGACAGATGTATAAATTGAAAAGGAGAACCATAAACCTTCCAGGAGATAATTAAGAAGAGCCTCTTTATGATCATGGTCATAGAAACAGATTTCTAAAACAGGTACAAAAATATCTATATCCTGATTTGATTTTTATTTTGTGTATAACATAAAGTTGGGATCCAAGCTCACTTTTTTTCAATATAGATAACCATTGTTGTAGTATAATTTATGGAATATGAGTCTTTTCCTCCTGCTCTGCATAATAACTTTGCCATAGGAGTTTTGTTCTCTTCTATTGGCCTATTTGCCTAATTCATAATGATTCTACACTCTTTCAATTGAGAGCTGGTGGAGCAAGTCCTTCCATCTTATTCTTCCTTTTTAAGAATGCTCTGGCTATACATGGCCTTTCGCATTTCTATATAAAGTTTAGAATTAGAAACTTTTAATTACACAAAACACCCTGTTGGTATTTGATTGGGATTACACTGAATCTGTAAAATATTTTGCAAAGAATTAACATAGTTTCAACACTGAGTCAAAAATATACACAAATGGCCCATAAACAATAGATATATTTCAATTTTTGAGAGTCTTTAATGTTTCTCATTGACACTTTATAATTTTTCATATAGAAGTCTTATACATATTTTATTATATTTCTTCCTAAGTAGTTGTCATTTTTTGATGTAATTGTAAATGGATCTGTTAAAGGAGGCTATTTTAAATTCCACTTTTTGTTTGTGGCTGGCATATAAAAATGAATTAAATTTATGTACTAATTTTTTATTCAACAAATTTGCTAAATCTCTTATTAATTTTAGTAACCTATATGTAGATTTTATTGCATTTTCTGTGTAAATAATCATGTTAGCTGAGAATAACGACAGTCTTATTTGTTCCTTTCAATTCTTAGATGAGTTATTTCTTATCTTACTGCACTGGTTATGACATAATTAAAATGTTGGATGGAATTGTGGATAGAAAGCATCTTTGTCCTGTTTCCAATCTCAAAAGTGAAAATTTGCAATGTTTTACCACTTACTATGATATTTGCTGTAGGTTTTTTGTAGATACATTTTACCAAGTGTATTTTCTGCATCTATTAAGATGATTGCATGATTTTATTCTTTAATCATTTATGTGGTAAATTACATTGAATATGGTTAAATCAGCTGTGCATTTCTGATATAAAACCAATTTGGTCATGATGAATTATCATTTTTACATCATTATGTATTCAGTTTGCCAATATTTTGTTTTTAATTTTTCTTATTGTGTATATGAGTGAGATTCGTCTTTATTTTTCCTTTCATGTTCTGCCCTTGTCAAGATTGGTTGAGCTCATAAAGTGAATTGAAGAGTAAAAGTGTTTTTGTATTATCTGGAAAAGTTTTATAAGTTTGAATTACTTCTGCTTTGAGCATATGGTAGAATTTGCCAATGAAATTATCTAGATCTGAGTTTTCTTGGTGGGAAAATCGTTGATCTCAGACTTGATATCTTAAATAAACAAGATTCTTCCAAACTTTTTCAAGGAATTAGTTCATTTCATTGGTATTAACAAATTTATTGGCTTTAAATTACTTGTACTATCTCCTTATAATCATTTTAATTATTTATAGAAATAATCTGTGGCCTCAGATCATAGAGTCTTCTTTAACAGAGAACTTTGATTTTCTGAGTTTACCTCTCTGAGTTTTTAGGTCTTCAATATTTTGGCCTGGTTTTTCATCATTTGCTTACTTGATATTTTTAAGCATATTTAAAAAAATTTTATCCCGGCTCTTTTAGTTGTCCTCTGTAAGAAGTCTGGTCTGAGTTATTTCATATACCTTTACCGAAATTATATGTTCCCATCCTTCATGTGTTTTTTGAAAAGTCGTCAGCCACCCTATCTACATTTTCAACCCTTGTGAATTTCATATTCCTCTTCTCTGCTTTATTTTTTCCTTAACATTTATCACTATCTAATAAATGATATATGTTACATATTGTATTATTTCTTGTTTATCTTCCTTCTCCTCTACTTTCCTCCATATAATAAGAGATTTGGGGCTGTTCTCTTTACTACTGTACCCTACTGTATTCTCAGTATTTACAACAGAGCCTTGCACATATTAGATGCTCAATAAATTTTTGTTGAATGAATAAAGAACTGGTTTTTGCTGTTTAGGAGCTTATAACTTAATTCCTTATATTGTTCAATTCTATGCAAGGCCCCTGGAGCTATACTTGTAGATTCACCAAATCTGAGAGCTAGAAAGACATCAGAAATCATCTAATCTAGTCCTCTTTTTAGATTTTTTAAAATAAGGAAACCGTCTCAGAGACGATGAGTAAACTTTAACTTTAAAAAGAGGTTCTTAGGTAGCATTTCCTTCTTTAAACAGAGATTGAAGGTTTATTTGATGTATAGAATCATATAATAATTACTGAAAGATATTTTAAAGTCATTTATACTAGGGATTTTTAACATGGGATGCATACACAGACTTCAGGGATCATGGATCTCCTAAAATTAATATAAATATATTATTTCAGTATGAACCTAGGTATTTTGCTGTAAAGTAGGTCTAGAGATTCACTTGTCTCTCCAAAGTGTTTGTGGCACTGAGAAGTTGCCTTTGGTCTGGGTTCATGTTGCTGATGAATACTTAAGGCTTTCAGCATCCCAGAGTATTTTTTAAAAATTCAGATCAAGTTGATACCCTTGATTCTGATGACCAGAAAACAGAGCCCCATTTATGGGCAAAATGTGATACAGATGAAATTCTTTATGCATTCTATACATTTGCTCTTGCCTCAGCCCTCTCTCTTGGAAAGAAAGTACTCTTCAAACTGGACATTGTGGACTTCTGAGATCCTGTGACTCACAGACTGTGGATGGAGTGGGAAGATCTCTTTCTCTGTCAATATTAGATGTGAAGTCCCTTGAGGCTTGATTTTGTTATTGATCAGGGATGGTGGTTATGGGTAAGAAGGCTATGATCTTTGCTAACTTTCAAGTATCATAGGTGAAGAAGAATTCTAGATTTTAATTTAAAAAATTCTCTGACCTTTTGTCTCTGATTTTTTTTTTGTTCTTTTTGTTGTATGAGAAACAAATCCTTTTGTACTAGATTTTTCAAACACAATTATACCATCATGTCTAATATGTATCTTCAGACATATTACCTTAGCAGGGCATTCTAAGGTATACATGTGCAGTAGTAGGTTAAAGTTTTACTAGGACTGCACGATTCACATTTATGTCCAGGGTTAATAATGATACAGTTATTGAAAGAAAGCACCCCAAGACAAAAATAAAATGAACAGCATGGAATATGTGAAGCATGAACATTTTCCAAGATTTTTTTTTTAATGATAGCAATGCACCAAGTATAAGAGACAAAGTTTAATCCAACCCATTCATTTCTTTCCTTTTTAAAAGAAAAATTTCATTTTAAAAACTGCTACGAATTCATCCTTCCTACAATGCAGTAGACCATTCTGCCATTTGAGAAAACACACTGCACTGGGTCCTCTGAGCAATGAACATGTCCTAAACTTTGGTTTCCCTTTTAGTTAATTGTCTTATCTTCCATGCCCTGCCCCAAGCTGCTCCCAGCCTCTGATCACTCTGCATTCACAGTGTTTTTTAGGTGCTGCTGGAAAGACTGGGGCTCACTTTTGTAGTGACTCCTCTGTGTGCACCAGTGTTGCATCCCATTCAATTTGAAATAAGAGAAGTAGACTCAGACAGATTGTAATTTACTCAAAGTGATACTCTGGATATTCCATGCCTTTTAGGCAAAGAATATTTTATCATATTTCATTCTTTCATTGTTTGTTTAGCATATATTTTATCCCAGGCTATATACTAGTATTGAAAATATCAAGATGAAGAAAGCTTGTTCCAGCCCGGGTGTTCCTGTTCCAGTTTAGAACATAGATACAAGATCATGTAATGATGTAAGGAGACACATTTTATGACAGAAGCAAAGGAGGATTCTACTCCAGAGTGTGGGCTGGGGTCAGGGATGGCATCTGGAAGAGGAGCCATTTCAAGATGGGCTTTAAGGCTAAGAAGGCATATACAAGACAAAAGAGGGTAGAGTCATTCTAGAAAGATGAAATAGCATATATAATAGCATTTTCCGAAAAGAGTAAGGACTTTAGTGGAGTGGGAAAGAACAGTAGGAGACAGATTTAAAAGACATTTTAGCGGTAGAATTGGTAAACCTTACTGTTTGAATTTGAATGTAAGTGTTGACAAAAAAACATTGCCAAAGTAACTTTGAGGTATGGGATTCTAAGTTATTTAATTAAGATAAAGAATATTTAGTTCTGAATACATCAAGCTCTTTATGTAAGTATGTGAAACTAACATGAAGGTATTTGGCTGGGCTACTAAAATTCTAGTCTGAGATTCAGGAATATGGGTGGGGCTAATAGAGATTGGACTGCTTCAGGTGGTCATGGGCCCTGTCCGGGTACTTAGTATCACAGACAGAGAGCATCTAAGTGTACCCTATTGGGCAAAGAGCAAGACTGAACACATTTACCCTATATTAATTTTAGGTTTTGAAAATGGATTATTTTGCTTTGGAAATTCTCATATTAAAGAGAACTCTGAGAGACAGAGAAAATTATAGTATATGAACTCTCCCTTTTAAAATATAATTAATATTGAAAAAAATAATTTATATTAAAGTTCTCTAGAAGGAAGGGAAATAGAGTAATCAAAACAACTCATGGCAGAGATGACATGCACCCGTGTATTTTTTTCTACTCCTGTATTTTTATAAAATTTCAGTGGAGTAAAAAAAAATGGAGTAATTTGGGGGTAATGGTAATTGGTGATTTCCCTGATTGTTGAGAGATAAAAAAGAATCACTTACAGCCCCACAGAAGATATGCAAAAGGAGACATCCTCATTAACTACAGGGACCTTGATGTATTCATACTCTTTATTAGGACTTTAATTATTTGCTTGATATCATTTAAATGGAGATTTCCCATTTGTTAAAGATTTTGTGTCAAATTTAATGACAATTGTATATATTTTAGGGAGGTATAATGTTATAATTGATCACAAGTGTATGCATTCAGTTTACAAAATTCTTCAAGTCATATACTTGAGACTAGTAAATGTTTTGGTATGTATTATATGTCAATACATTTTTTATTAAAATGATATGTGTTTTAGAATTATATGCTTATTTTTTGTGTTTCTTTTTTAAAGTATATATTCTGCAATGGAATAATTTGATTAGAAATCCTATGCACTATTATTCATTTTCATCTGTTGGATTTGCATATGTTTTCAGGTGGTCATACAAAAATTGCACTACACCAGGAAAACTGGTTTAAAAAATACAGAATGTGCTCTATGTGTGTCAGGTGATTTAAGGTTTTCCAAACAACATTCAGAGATTCCATTTATGTACCTCAATTGCAAACTAAAACTTAGAAAAATGCTTCCCTGAGGTGAAGTTAACTTGCTGGGACAGAAGACGTTTTTAAGGATGCCAGTTTGCCCACTGTATGGCCCAAGTGTTTATTCATCTGAGGCTTGGATGAAAGCCACCACATCAATGTCACAGTCTCTCCGCACATGTGAGGAAAATACATGTGAGACATAGCAAATTAGGTGTCATGCTCTGAGAAGGGCGGAATAGGATTGATTTGCCACTTTTAGCAATGCTCTTTTACTGTCAGCTGTGGCTTTGAGAAAAGCATTAGAAATTCTTGTCACAGATGTTTCTTTCATAAACTGTTGTGAGAGAATGACATTCTGCAAAAATGGTTTACTACTCTTCTTTCTTCTCTTGGGGAAACAAAGTACGCTAGCAATCCTAGCCAAATGGACTCAAGGAATGCTTTACATTTATACCACAATAGCATTAAGAATCATGACATTTACAAAGTTGATTTTAGAACTTTGTTGGCAAATGTAGTGTGTTGAGGTATTTATTCAACATATGTGCTATTGAGCAGGTTTTATAAGACTCATTATAGGGGAGGGTAGAAACCAGCCTATGGGTGTTTAAAACTGAAATTAAAAAATATTTGTATACATTTAGCTAAGAATCAATTAAAGTAATTAATGTTTTTAGCATATTATACTCCATGCAAACTAATAAATTGTGAGAAGTTAAAAATTCTTTCTAGCTCAGCCATTTTTGTTTATAAGATGATTTTCATGAAGAACAATATTTGTACAAAATATGCTTGATAGAATTATTTGATGGTAATTTTAAAATTAAGGGATAAGAACTGCTTATCCACTGAGAATTTTAATTCATCACTTCTATTTGTAATAATTTTCACTGAGAATTTGGTAAGTAAATGTGAGCATTCTATACCTAAGTATTTTCCTGATGAACAAAATACAGTTACTATAGCAACGGCAATATCACGTGGGATTTAAGACAGAGAATATTTTACAAAGAGCATGTTTTCCAAGTGTTATATTAATTTTTCTAATTTATGCTATGTGCTAGTCAGAATATTTTTCTCTGATGCTATGTGGATATCCAATGTTTATTCATTAAACATTATTTTTTTCCTTACATGTTCCAAGTTGCCTACAGAAGTTTTTCTGTTTTTTAAATACGTGTGCATACATTGAGTTATGAAAAATGTCCCTTGCCAACTTAGATATTGAAGGTTAAAATAGAGCAAGAGGATAAGAGACACTTGTCCTCTTCCCTAGCTTGAAAATATAGTCTTAAATGTTTATTTTGAAAGACTTCCATCCCCTCTGCTCACAAAAAACTTCACAATTTTTTGATTAATTGAGTGTAAATGAGTGAAAAACAGATGGTGAAATTTTATTTTTGATACAGATGAGTTTAAAAGTTATATTTTCCTAAACTTTTTTTTTTTAAAAAATCAAACACCTAATAATTTACTCATTCTGAGGTTTGGATTAAGTCCTCTATAAGCTTTTCCATATAATTACATCCTAATACTGTGCTTCACAGTATCAGTTCTTATTGATCTTTGAAGTCTTTCTACAATGGAAGGGTTAAGGGCATTTTCCCAAAATTGTATTTCTGCAACTATTACTTCGGTAATATGGGTTGTGTTATCTGGAAACTTTGCCAGAAAGCAGGCTCACTGCACTAGTGTGAAAGCAGCCTCAAAATCTTTTTTCCTCATAACTTTTCCTTTGTGAATTTCAGATTCACATGGTTTAAGATTATAGTTTTAAAACTGAAGGTCACTGAGGAAAGACTATGAGAGGTGTTTGGATTAGCTCTTGTTTCTTCCAACCGTTAAACAAATACTATAATATTCTACTTAGTGAAGATTCAAACTGGAATTTTTGGATCCACAGAAAGGTTTTATTGGGGAGGCAATACCTAAACTAAGGGCAAAACTAAGGGCTAAACTAAGGGCTATTTTTGATGAAAAATGTCTCACGGGGTTGGAAAAAAATAAAAACATTTGGGTGGCTATAAGACATTTGTTGAAGCACTGAAATTGAAGCAGTAATAAAAAATCTTCCCACAAAAAAAAGTCCTGGACCAGATGGGTTCACACCTGAATTCTACCAAGCCTATGAAGAAGAATTGGTGCCTATACTGCAGAAATTTCTTGAAAATATCCAGAAGGATGGAATCCTCCCAAACTCATTCTACGAAGTCAATATCACCTTGATACCAAAGCCAGGAAAGCACACAACAAAAAAAGAAAACTACAGACCAATATCCCTTATGAATATAGATGCAAAAATTCTCAATAAAATCCTTGCAAACCGAATTCAAATGTACATCAAAAAAATAATTCATCACGATCAGATGGGCTTTATTCCCGAGATGCAGGGATGGTTCAACCTATGCAAATCTATAAATGTAATTCACCATACAAATCAAAGCAAGAACAAAGATTATATGATCCTTTCAATAGCTGCAGAAAAGGCTTTTGACAAAATCCAGCATCCTTTTATGATAAGAACTCTTAACAATATAGGCATAGATGGATCATACCTCGAAACTATTAAAGCCAAATGCGATAAACCCACAGCCAATATCATACTGAATGGGGAAAAATTGAAAGCATTCCCCCTTAAAACTGGCACCAGACAAGGGTGCCCACTATCTCCACTTCTTTTCAACATAGTGCTGGAAGTCCTAGCCACAGCAATTAGACAAGACAGAGGAATCAGGGGTGTCCAGATAGGGGCAGAAGAGGTCAAACTTTCACTATTTGCAGATGATATGATATTATACATAGAAAACCCCAAAGATTCAACCAAGAGATTACTGGAATTGATAAATGAATTCAGCAAAGTCTCAGGATACAAAATTAATACACACAAATCCATAGCCTTCATATATGCTAATAACAATCAAGCCGAGAAACAAATTAAAGATGCACTAACTTTCACAATAGCACCAAAGAAAATGAAATATTTAGGAACACACCTAACTAAGGAGGTCAAAGACCTATATAGAGAGAATTACGAAACACTGAGAAAAGAAATTGCGGAGGATGTAAATAGATGGAAAGCCCTACCATGCTCTTGGATAGGCAGAGTCAACATAGTAAAAATGGCTTTGCTACCTAAATTGATTTACAGAATCAATGCAGTCCCTATCAAAATACCAACATCATTTTGTGCCGATCTAGAAAAAATAATTCTACGCTTGTGTGGAACCAGAGAAGACCCCGTCTAGCCAAAGCAATCTTAAGCAAAAAGAACAAATTGGGAGGCATCTATCTACTAGACTTCAAACTATACTACAAGCCTATAGGAACCAAAACTGCATGGTATTGGCACAAGAACAGACACGTAGACCAATGGAACAGGACTGAGAACCCAAATATAAAACCAACCTCATACAGTCACCTGATCTTTGACAAATTCCAGAAAAACGTACACTGGGGAAAAGATTCCCTATTCAACAAATGGTGCTGGGAAAACTGGATGGCCATATGTAGAAGACTGAAAGTGGACCCACACCTCTCACCTCTCACAAAAATCAATTCACAATGGGTAACAGATCTAAACCTAAGACATGAAACCATAAGAATTCTCGAAGAAAACGTTGGAAAAACTCTTATGGACATTGGCCTAGGCAAAGAATTTATGAAGAAGACCCCCAAAGCAATCACAGCAGCAACCAAAATGAATACATGGGACCTGATCAAATTAAAAAGCTTCTGCACAGCCAAGGAAACTATCACTAGAGTGAACAGACAACCTACAGAATGGGAGAAAATATTCACATGCTACACCTCTGATAAAGGGCTGATAACCAGAATCTATACAGAACTTAGGAAAATCAACAAGAAAAAAATCAAACAACCCTATTAAAAAATGGGCAAAGGACATGAACAGAAACTTCTCAAAAGAAGACAGAATAATGGCCAGCAAACATATAAAAAAGTGCTCAACTTCTCTAATCATCAGGGAAATGCAAATCAAAACCACAATGAGATATCACTTAACTCCAGTGAGATTGGCTCATATCAAAAAATCCCCAAACAACAAATGTTGGCGGGGATGTGGACAGATAGGAACACTCATACACTGCTGGTGGGACTGCAAATTAGTACAACCTCCACGGAAAGTAATATGGAGATACCTCAAAGAATTAAAAGTAGAATTACCATTTGACCCAGCAATCCCACTACTGGGTATTTACCCAAAGGAAAAAAAGACATTTTATAATAAAGACATCTGCTCATGAATGTTCATAGCAGCACAATTCACAATTGCAAAGATGTGGAAACAACCCAGGTGCCCATCAATACACGAGTGGATTAATAAAATGTGGTATACGTATACCATGGAGTATTACTCAGCAATAAGGAACAACAGTGAATTAACACATCTGGTATTATCCTGGTTGGAGCTAGAACCCATTCTTCAAAGCGAAGTGTCACAGGAATGGCAAAACAAGCACCACTGGTACTCACCATCAAATTGGTACTAACTGATCAACACTTACATCACACAGGACAATAATATTCATCAGGGGGCGGGCGGGAGGGGGGTGGAAGGGATGGGAAAAACTCTCACTGAATGGATGCGGGGAGCACAGTTTGGGGGACGACCACGATTGTGGCTCTGACACAGGCAGTGCATGGGCAATGTGTATGGCCAAAGTGTTGTACCCCCATGATATTCTGAAATAAAAAAAAATGCTAAAGCAAAGAAATATGTTGATTCATAATTCCAAACTGCAGTTTTACATTTTAGTGTACAGGATTGTTTCAGGTTCCACACCACAATGATTCACAGCCAATAGCTTGTCTTCTAGAGGAGTAACATCCACATCATAACTATCTTGCTTCCATTCTAAAATGGAACTTGCTTCATTTGTGGTATTGGTACCTAACTTCTTTATTTAAAGGCTGCTTTATTGTTGTAATAATGTGCTTTCTTCTACCCTGTCTTAAAGAAAAACTAAGTTAGCTTAATAAATTCATGTTAAATCCTCTTACTTTATTTTTATTAAATGGTTTGGTTATTTGTAGTAAATCTTGGATATGATTTCCACTTGAAATAGTGATAAAATAGCAAGAAACTTGAAACGGGCTCCTTTTTCCCTACCACACCATGCCATGAAGTTGACCAAAATTGGGTTGAATTGGCCAGACAGTTTTGAATATCTGTAACAGATCTATGCACAATTTCCATTTCAAATATTGACAAGGTAGCAATAACTTCACAAGCCTTTTATCCCTCACCATGTGCCATAATGTTGATAAAAATTTTATTGAATTAGCCAGACAAGCAGGTGTGGATATTCTCAGATGTTTATAAGGCTAATCTTGACTTCCTCAAAGCCTTATGGTCACTAGGGTTTTCTCTCTCTGTCTTTCCCCCGCCTCCTTCCCCCTCCCTCTCCCTCTCTCTAAGTGTGTGTATGTGTGTGTGTGTTTGTATGAAGTATACTTCACTGCTGGGAATTACTCAGAGCATGAGCAGGTGGTGTTTTCACACCAGCCATGTGGTAGTCACGTGGAAGACTGAGCACAAAGATCTTCAAGGTTGGCTGGTCTTGAAAATGGCTTTGTTTCTCTAAATACCTTATCTGGAAGTTAAGGCAATGACCCCTACCTAATGAAGGTGCCATGTTACAGTGCATATCTTTGTAATTTAGTCCTGCTTCAAACAGATGAGAGATATGTAGAAATGGACTGAAAAAGGCCATATTTGCTTTATTTACTAATATAATTTTTATTAAAAACCATTAATTAAATAACTAAATAATGAGTGGTTGATCATAAGAAAATACAAGATATGAGGAAATAAGAAAACACAGACACTGTTATTTATTTTTTTCTTTTGAACCCCACCTGGGACACTGAACTTACTCAAAGCTAGTGCCAGCTCATGTCACTGCTTTTCATGGTGGTTCTCCAGCATTTTCGCTGAGGCAGGCCAAAGGACTTGTTGGCTCTCAATGATCTCATTGGAAATCTGCCTTATCTTCTATTTATACTTACTGTGGTAAGGCATTCAATGCTTATCCTTTTGGGTTGAGGCTGAAGCTGCTGCTGCTCCTAAACTACAATCACCAAAGAAGAAGACTGTGCTAATGTTTCCAGCATCTCTATAGTCAGAATTTCTTCCTATTAGAAAAGATACTTGTTCCTCTCTACCTTTATTAACTCAACTGCTCAAGTCAATTAATATACAATAAGGATTGGACCTAATATGACTGTACAGAAGTTTTGAGACCCCCAGATTATACTCATATCTTCTTCTGCACTATTTCTCATTCTTTTCTCTGTACACATCCTTCTTCCAACCATTATACCCTGAATTCTTAGGAGACCAACTTTGGAATAAGTTTTGCATGTTCAAAGAATTTGTTAACTGTTTTAAAAGACTTTGCAACATGTGCTTACCTTTTTAAAATGATTCCAGATTTTTCCAATTAACCTGACCCCACTTATATCACTACTCTATATTTCTGAATTTAATTAATATTGACGATTTTTCCTTAGAAACAGAGAATTAGAAAGTTCTAGAGTGACAAGGCCAATTTGCTTTGAAATTCTCTCAAGCTTTTTATGAATTATTTTAAATATTTTTCACCAACTCTATTTTAAGCTGTTGAGAGCATAGATGGTCTCTATGGTAGACTGCAATTTATGTTTGTAAAGTAAAAGACTTCTTTTAAATGAAGTCTTTTATATGTGATTATAAAATATGACATAATGAATATTAGCTTGATGCAAAATTGTCAAACAGTGCATAAATATTAAAGTAAAAGTAAGTCACTCGCTGCCCTCTTTCTAAATCCCATATTTCTCCCCACAGAAAAGCAATGATAACAGGTCGGTAAGTGTCCTGCAGTGTCCTTTTCTATGCATATGTACACAAACATATAGCTCTACAAAATTTCCATGTCAGTACATAGATTTATATCATTCTTTTTAACATGTATGCAACAACATAGTAGTGTAATCATTTTCTTATTTTTAAAGACTTATTAAAAATTTAATAGTATAAATATATTATAAATAAATATTTTTGTCCATGTATGCGGATTTTTACAGGATACATTCTTAGGAGTTGAAATGCAAATGCAGTTTTAAAAAATGGTCAGTAATGTAGTTTTATACTGATTATGATATTTCTAGTGGGCACAGAGGCTCTTATTAGAATTTTAATATAATATATTCAGTCATTGAATTTTAAGAGACATATAAGGAGATTTAAGAAAGTGGTTTAGGAAAGATGAAAGCGTAATTAAATAAATACGGAATGAAATCTCTGGGGATGAGTTGGGACTAAGAGCAGTTTAGCCACAGAAGGGAAGACTCAGAAAGCTGCCCGGCAGTTTTCCACTTCCGCAGATTCTGCTGTGGCTTTATATTCCAGCAAGTGAAACACTGTGAAGACTTCGTAGTTATACATTTGCTTATGTGCTAGGACCAAGCATAAATGGAAGCTATAAAACCTCTGGTTTTGGAAGTCTGAAAATTGAATAGGCATCTGTATTTCTTAAATGGTTTTTATGAAAATCACCTCATAATTAGTGCTAGGAAGAAATCCTTGAGGGTTTTGCTTTCCCCTTTATATTCCCATTCCCTAATTGGTTAAATAATAGTGCTAATTTTGAACATAAACCTCATCCCGATAGAGGTTTACAAAAAAATGATGACTTGATATTCTTTTTCAAAAACAGTGACAGTAATCTTCTGAACTCTTGTGGCTCTGGTTTGTCCCATGCACACGACACTTACCACAAATCAACTTTTCTGGAATTTATGTAGTCACTGTATCATCTGCCTTAAATTTCAGGCCTCTTGGTGGATGGGAGAATGTTTTGTTTATCTTTGTATTCTGTCCAATATTTAGCACAGTTTCTTATGCACAAATAATGATTAGTAAATATTCTTATGAATAATGAGTGTATAAAAGACATGTTTGCCACTGGGGCACAAGGTCATTTAGAAAACCTAACACTGCAATGAGAAATGTAATTTAAGGCATGACCTGAATGACAGGGAATCAGAATCATTTTTCCTATATAGGAAGGACAATATCTTTTTATGAAAATAATTTTTACTGTGAAAAGGAAAAGTGGTATAAAATCACAAAGAACATCAAAAACAATCTTCTCCTGAAATAAAATTGATTTTGTATGCATAGTATGTATTAAGCTTATAGAATGTCATGGTCAAAATTCTGTGATTCTATTATTCTATACTTTGTAATGTGAATTTTTGATGTTTACCAAAATATTTTTTAAAAGTGACTAGGAAAAAATTTTGACTCATTATTCTCTAAAGAAGAATTAATAGTGTACTTTGAAGCTGAGGGAAAGCGTTACTACATGGCAATATTACATATATCATGGAGACTGTTCCTCACATCCTCTAACACAGATGTCACCAAAAGTAAAATGGGAGCATTGGTATTAACAGAATACAGTAGGAAAGTAGAGACAGAAATAGCATTCAATAGACATTTATTGCAATATATTATTTTTTTATCTCAAGGTATTTTATTGGTATTTTACTATCAATTATTGGGATAATTCAAAAGAACTTTACTTTGAAAGGGTTTTGACAATATTGCAGCATTTTGTAACATGCCATTCTAAGGTCTTAAAGCTAAAGTGTTCTCTGCTTGCCTCCAAAATGAGGTAAATATTATTTTGACAGACAACAAAGAAAGGATTGATAAAAAGAAACTTTCTTGTGATGTTTATAAAATATTATAATGCAATTTAAATCATTGCAAATAATAAGGGCTTCTACTTTTTCAATAGCAGACAGAGTTTTATTGTAATTTGCTTTTTGGGCCTAAATTAGTCTAGGTCAACCTTTGACATCATTCATCATGCTCTTTGGTAAATTAAACAGGGATGATTTCTTTTTTTAAATAGTGAAAATTCATGTCTTGAGATCTTCCTCAGGGAGGAAGGGAAGTGCATGGGTGATTATTACCAGACAAATCTGTGTAGTCAGTTCCTCAGAAAAGGTTAGGGGGAACTACACCTGCAGTTTCCAGTCTTGGCATATCTGTAACTTTCTCTAGAAATAGATGATGAAGGGATAGTGGGATTTCCGGGGGTCTTACTGGTTACTTTAACCTGTGACTTTTATACAGTTATGGACCTAGAAGTGATTGGGGACTGAGATTGGCCAGATTAATTTCCAAAATTGACTGGTGAATTTTAAAAAATTTGTTGAAAATTTTTGATACAAATTACAAAGGGAATTGATTAACTATCAGGTATTAAATTCTGAGAAGAGCTCTATATTTTTGTTTCTTTATATATCCACACTGTTAATATTTTTGCTTTTTGTATACCCATACGAAGACAGGATATATTATCAAAATACAGATGAATTTCTCTTTAAACCACAGCTTTAGTAACATAATTTCTAATGAAAACCACCACTTGACACTAGCTTGGGGCAAAACCATTTTTGAAAATATGAATCTCCCCTATAAGGTATTTAATCAAACAGATTTCTTAAAGAAGTAAACCAGATGCCATGATTTAAAATGGTTTAAGAGTAAAGTTAGTCCCTGGTAGAGTTGACTTGCTTTTGGTTAGTCCTGATAAAATACAACAAAATTCCATCTAACATACAAATCAAGTTTTGAGAAGGTTTAAAATTAAGAATGCAGAAAACAAATAACATTAAACTCAGTTTCTGATTCATCTGGTTTTCAATCCAGAGATAGCAGAGGCATAAGCCATTCCATGTTTGCCTGGAAGTATTTTCCAGTGGGTTTTTCCTCTTTAATATAAGCTATCTGACACATATTTTTGGATGTGAGAGAAGTAAGCACATAATAATTGTAGCCTTTGTAATCTTTGTTTCTTTCTAATGGAAAGATCCACATTTTGCATCCGATAAAAGCTTTCTGCTTAGCCAAAAATTTGGTCAGATTTTGGTGAACAGGATTTTCCTGGAGTGGGACTAGTAGCACTGAAATTACAGTAATTTATTGGAGTTTGATCCAATAAGACACATAAAACTATTTCCAAGTGCTACATTTATTTCCATCATCTCTTTCTTTGACAACTATGAATCATTTAAGTTTACAAAGCATAAATAGTACTCTATCTAGAAATAACTGGATGGCCACATAGATGGACCCTGGATTTTTAGAACCAGTATGACATGACTCTGGAAGACAATTTCCTAGAGTCTCTTACTCTGGATAAATGGACTAATGTTCACTGAAAAAACAAACCATTCTTTTACATAATATAACAATACATTTATTATGCAAATGGAACAAGTAGAAATGTTGATGGTAAAATTATCTTCTGCCATATTTCAGTGACGTTCAAAACAGTAAACTTTGACTTTTTCTTAAAGTATGAACTTCACTTTGAATAAGGGGAATTTCAAACTGTTTAAAAATTTTCCTCCAAATCTACAGATAAATTAATAAACCATATCCATTAAACTTCAGTGAAATTTGCAGTGACCTCATTAAAAAGGCCAGGTTTTGTTTGCTTTCTTGTTTATCCATTCACATTTGATTTGTTCTTACTTTTTGCCTATTTTGAATAGTGTTGCTGTGAATTTTAGATTGTGGTGATGGTTGCACAACTCTGTAAATTGGCTAAATATCATTGGATTGTACACTTAAAGTGGGTTAATTTAATGATATGTAAATAATACTTAAATGAAGCTTTAAAAATGTGCAGTTTTCAATATAGCTAGATTATACATGCTGGTTGATCATTTATGAGATGTCAAGAAGGCTCTCTTGCCCCCAGTACACTATATCTTATATATATCTTACATATATCTTACTATATCATGCACATACCTTTATCAGTATCTGACATTTCACCACCAGAGACTTATTATTTGGGTTATGAATTTGACCATATGTAAAATGCCATTGGGAGGGATAACAGATGAAGACTAATCACTTTGTTGTAGGAGGCACAAATCAATGATTTGTTGATGAATTAAAATTATATAGTTGGATATAGTCCAAGGGATAACTTTTCAGGATGCTGACTGGAATAGAACATAACAAAAGGTAGAATAAGGGTCCAGAGCAGGGGAATATCTCAGGAAGAGAAGATGTAGATTGGGTAACACCAAGGAGGTTCTGGGGAAGCAGAAAGACACTGGAAGACCTGGGGAGGGTGCATCAGGCTTCTGGGGAAAAGATTTAAGAATGATGGTGATAGCTTGATATAAAAGTATTTACAAAGCTCTTTTATGTATAAGTATTACAGTGCTTACATATGTAAGTGCTTACAAAAAGTTTAAAAGATTCACAATGAAATGGTGGGTTCTGCTAGCCTAGTGGTGATAGTCAGATTCACAGCACCAAAGAAATGCAAACTGCCTAGAGAACTATTGTGAAGAAAGCTAGCTCTTGGGTAATCTTAGAAAAAAATGGTACAGAATGTCTCAATGCAAAGAATATCTTGGTACATTTTTAAGTTTTATGCTACAGGTTTGAATTCCTAAGGGTTTCTGTTGATTGGTGATGGGACAAATATTCCAGTAAAGTAATTCTTTTGACTGCATGGTGAATTATTTTCCAAATAACGGTGTTTCTTTTGGCATCTGGCAATGCTCATTTTGGTGTTTTTTAAGGCTAAAATTCCTGCTCAGGACAATATTTCACTGATGAAGTTGGCTTCTCATGGCCACCTGTCTTATAGTAGAGTATTTGCTTGCAGCACAAAGACAGTCATCTCTAAATACTTAGCTGCAAGCCCAAAGCCACCACTGGGCAACTCTTTCTCATCATCTGTATTCAATATCTCTGAATTTTAATTTATAATTCTAAAACAAGCATGATAGATTGTAGTGGATTAAAAAAACCACTTTCATACAAGTCTCCCCATTATTATTTCATTGGAGTTAAATGAGGATGGAGCAAGTTGATGAGTTATTCATTTAATGCAGGGAAGTAATTTCACTCTCTTCCTTGGACCCCTGCAGAGTTCCACAGATTTTACCAAAATATTTTGTAGATTTCTATTTTTTTAAGTTAAAAATATGGAAGACCTAAACGAAATGGGTAAGTCTCCTTCAAAAGTCAAAAAAATTCAATTTCACTGCTCAGCATGTAACATTTTTTTTCTCTGTTTCAAATTATGTTGTAAAAGTAGATCATGTCTTTTTAATACAGAAAATTAGTGTTGTACATTGAAAAAAAATCATACAATAGAAGAGTTCAACTTTCTGTGATTATGCTTGACTATTTAAAAAATGTTCCATTAGTAATGTATTTTTCATTTATTTCATAAGGAAAGAAACTAAGATAACATTTGCTCATTGACTATGAGGAAGAAAGAATATATGTAAATACAGAAAACTTATATAGCAGCCTTTTTCCTCTCATGAACCTAGATATCTTTTGGCAAAGAGCACTTTCTGGACAACTCGAAAGGTTAAGTGTGGCTTGCTGAAATATTTATCCAAGGCCTGATAGGAACGCTGTTGGAAAACAGCAGCCTGCCAGGAAGAGGACTTATAAAAACACCAATTTTCTTTAAAGAAGATTTCCAGTAATGTACCAATCACTGTATTGTATATATGAAACAAATAAAGAAGAGTTTTTGCATTTGATGACAGATAATATCCAATAAATATGTCTAAGACAATATTTCTGGGTGCTAGAAAATTTAATCAGTCTCTATGTCCTTACATACCTAGAACGTGCTTTCAAGTGCACATTACCATAATCTACCAATAGAAAGACTATTAGACAAGTACAATTCCTGTAATTATAATTTTTAAAGTGAAAGTGACTTTCAATAGTTTCTAAAGGCAAAGGCAGTTCAGGAAAGCGAAAGGCTAATCAGCAGGTTTTATGTAAATAGTAGTACTAATAGCTAACATTATTGAACCTTTGTTATGTGGTAGGCACTGTGCTAAATATTTCACATATATTTTAATAGTGAATCCTAACAAGGACTTTGAGGTAGATACAACTTTATGAGGGGCACCTCTTTTTTACAGATGGGCAGCAAGCAAAGAATGCTCCCTAAGAACACACACTGGGGCAAACACTGAGATTGCCTACTCAGTATATAGTTCTGCCACCAGAACCCCTAGTGAAGCCATGTGCCCAGCTTCATATGATGGATCATTATTGGTCTAAAACAGGGGTCAGAAAACTTTTTAAAATAAAGGATAAGATAATATATATTTTAGGTTTTGTGGGCCAGGAGATTTATCTTGTGATTACTCAACTTTGCTGATGTAGCATGAAAGCATCCATAGATTTAAAAAAATGTGTGTGGCTGTGTTCAAATAAAACTTAATTTACAGAAGCAGAGAGCAGGCAGCATTTGGCCTATGGGATATAATTTGCTAGCTCCTGGTCTAAGCCAATCTTGGCATCCTGTTTCTCAATTTTTCAGCCTCTTGTGATGTGATCTTGTGATACTGCTGAGATGAATGAAACCTAAGCAGACATCTGGTGGGAGGGTGTTGGGACCTATATGCCTGGAACTGCCTGTCCCCGTTTTCTTCTTTTTTTTCTGCTTTTAATGCTTTGCTGGAGCAAAAGCTGTCATTTTGTGACCATGAGGCAACAAACTGGTATGTTAAGAATGGAAGAACAGAAAGACAGGGACCTCGAGTTACCCCATGATACAGTGGAGCAGCTGGATCATTGCTTGCAGCTGCCTGTTTCTGGACTTACTGTTTTAAGAGGAAAATAAGCTTTTATTTGTCTAAAACACTTTCTTTTTATTGTTGCTAGTTGCTGAAGAAGGAAATTCCAACTGATACATTCATTTCTCTAGAATTTTAAATATAAATGCATAATCCTAAATTATTTGCTACAATTTCTCAAAGCATAATGGCATTTTTGTATTTAAGAGTATGGCGAACTACATTCGGAGCACATTTGAACCTACAATGTATAATTTTAGGGACCATAAATTTATCTGTTAGTACAAGTTACTCTAACAGCCTTGACACTTTCTGGGAAGTCAAGTAAGTCTCCTTTCCCGTCTTTCGTCTCACTGTCTCGTTGGTGCTTCTCAAGCTTAAGAGAGTATGCAAAATATCGAGAGCTGGTTAAACATTCACACCCTTTAGTGCCATTGCAAAAATTTCTGATATAGCAGGGTTGTACACGAGTCTACATTTCAACTAATTAACTCCAGGTGAATATGAAACAGGTGGCCTTGACAAACACTGCTGTAGAGTCTAGAGTAATTTCACTGGGTAATCAGGGACAGGATGGTGGTAATTTTTATGAACAGATGTGTAAACAGAAATAATTTCTATAAGACCACTCTCTTATTTCCCATGAACAACCAATCATTTATCTTATAATTATAGCTATTAAATGGAATTTCTGTTTTGGTGACTGGTAATTTTGTCCAGTTGGAAGTGTGATTTTTTTTAAATTCTTGGCTGAATAGTGTTGAGTGATATCCAGTAGATCTAGTCATGGGACAGCCATGGATGGTTGCAAGCATGTAGGTATGTTTTTCTGGGTTTGGTCAGGAAGGTTCCATGGATGGTACCTAGAACTTTGAATATAGTAGGTACAAAATAAATATTTGTTGACCAGATTGTACCTTTTGATGGCAAAATTTGCTGAGATATAGGTTTTACCAACATTTGGTCCTGAATTTTTTTTATGGCTGTGAGGAGTAAATCATTTATCATGAATGGCACTCTGTGAGATCTAGGCACATACTGTGGTGCTTAAGGCAATACGTGCTGAAGCCAGAAGTTCTAGGTTCAAATTTTGGCTCTACCACTGAGTGGCCTTGAGTAAGTTACTTAACCTCTTTGCACCTCAGTTTTTTTCATCTGTAAAGTGAGAATTCTTATTTCCTCACTTCATGGGGTTGTTGTGAGGAGTAAATGAATTAATATGTGTAAAACAATTAGAATACTGCACAATATACCCTTATTACATGGTAAATTCCATGTTTATCAAAAGTTTGAATTTGAGTGCCTTAAATGGAAAATTTATTGTCTAGTTTTCTGAAGTCCTTACCACTCCTTCAGTTGCCTCCATATATTTCTCACATTTAAAATAACTGCCTGGCCACTGAAGACTAAAATATGGGACCTTTGTTCACATATTATTGTTACACAGTAATTAATTTTCAAAATATAATGGAAAAGTCAATTGACCTTCACATAGAAAGGGGATTGGTAGGGTCAAGAATATGCTAAAATATCTGAGATTTGGGGTACAAATAACTCACAGATTATTAATTAGCTAAGTCCTATATAAATTTAAGTAGAGGATGCATAGGGCCCCAAGGTTAACCCTGGTTCCAGCCTCTGGAGTCTTTTATATTTCCAGTATAATTTTTAAGCACCTCTCCCCTGCACATAGCAATTAGTTCAGTCAAGCTGTGCAATTTGCTGTTTCTGATACTGGCATCTTTTCTCAAGAACATTCTCCTGCAGTGCTTTATGCTGTCTTCCCCAGTGACCCTGTCAGAAGAACTCTTCCTTCACCTCTAAAATCTACAGCCTGGATCTGTAGGTTGTAAATGTTCCTTCTTGTTTCCTACCATGCAATCACACAGTGAAATGAATAGAAAATGGGCTTTCAAGACAGAAAGAATAAAGTTAGAATTATCTCTCATATGTTTGTTGAGTGACCTGTGAAATTTAGTTTCCTCATTTATAATGGGAAGAATACTACCCACTTCTCAGAGTTGTAGCAAGTATTGGAAATAATCTGTGGTACTAAAAGGAGGCCTTCTTCCCTGATGACCCTGGATTTGCTACTGTCATAGGTCAATAAAGGCACTGCAAAAGCATGACTCAGCCATTGGATTTATAAAATAAGATGCAGGAGCCTTCTGACTTTGACTTATCCCACTACTTGCCTTAGTTATACACCACAGTGTCAGTTCAGGATAGAAGACTTACAGACTGCATGAGAATCTGCAGTTCTCAAAAAATGCAATTCAGTGAGCTGCTTAAACATTGCCTTCATTGTGGCTTCTGATTGACTCCTCTGTGGTCTCCCTCCAAGCAGATGTCCTGGATGGGCAGGGAATGTGGCCTGAGCCACAAATGGCTTTTAAAACATTCCTGTTCCATCTCTATGCCTTAAGCAGGAGTAGCACATACATAAAAAGCAAAGGGGAGCAGGTGTTAATATATCACTGAATGCAATTATGGACATTAGGTATATTTTTGACTGTTGATCACCATTAAAAAATTAGGGGAAGAAGAAAAATAGTCATAATCCTGTTATCTCAGCATATTATTTTCATTTTCCAGGTTTTAAAAAAAGATTTTCTTACTGACAATCATATTTTTCTATAGTTAAATCAAAATGTGCCTTCCATTTTGAGGAGCAGCGTGGAGTAATATGAAAGAATATACTTTGAGATGTGAGAGAAGAACCTGAATGAAATTTCTGGCACCATTTCTTTCTAGCTGTGCCATCTTTAGCAAAAGCTTTAACTCATCGTGCCTAAGCTCCATCTGGAAAATGGGGTGGGGGACGGGGTAATTCTCCTCTCCATTTATTTGTTGTGGTAATGATTAAACAAAGTAGTATTTTGTATAAAATATTTAGTGTCTGGCACACAGTAGGTGCTTAATAAATGTTAAAATTTTCTTTCCCTTTTTCTTTGTAGCCTGCCTTTTTCACATAGTATTATATTGTAAACATTAGAAAGGCTGGTATAATTTTATAATTTTACTTTTATTTGCTTCAAAATATTTCAGTGAGTTTGTGGTGTTTATTTTCTTTAACTACTTTCCTACTGTGGGATACTATTTTTTATGTTTTTGTCAATTATAGGTAATATTCCATTAGTGCAGTTATTTTGAGCTATTTCTTAGGATTAAACATCCCATATTATGGTTACATTAGGTAAAAATTATGATGATTTGTATGTTTTCTAGATGTAAGGCACTCTTATTGCTATACAGAGTACAGAGTTACAAATGTATGAATGTACCATATCAAAACTTTGCACTTGTATAACATGTTTCATGGGGCTGTGTGTTAGCTGGGAACAACAATAATAGCACAGTGATGAAAACAGTTCTGGAGTTAGTCAATATGGGTGGAAAATCTGAATTCCTCCACTTATATGTGACTTTGGGCAATTACCTAACACCTATAAGTGTCCATTTTCTTATTGCTAAAAATGAGGTTAATAATAATACGTTCCCTTGGGGGTTCTGTGATAAGTAGGTCACAATGAATATAGTGTCTAATATATAGTGAACATTGTAAATGTTAGCTTTAAATTGCTATTTATTGCAATAGCCAGTGTATAAGTTAAGCTGCTATAACAAATAAACTAATTTAATATGATAGAAATATCTTACCCGAAACAATAGAAGTTTGTTTCCTTCTTATGTAACAGTCTAGAAGTAGAAAGGTGAAGTACTAAGAGTGGAGGATTATTAACTTTCTTTTTAGAGATGGGACTCAAAAGTCAGACACAATGTTTATGTTTACATTTCAAAATTTACCTTATTTTGTTTAACTTAACATGTCATCAATTATAAGACAAAACATTATTTTATATGTTTAGAATAATTAAACTATGACTCAATGATTTCTTATTCCTTGTATATTTTATTTTATACTTATGTAAATAGTTCTTTTAAATCTATTTAGACATAGTTTTAAAAATAATCATATATCACTTTTGTGCACTTATAAACAGAAAAATAATCTAAAACTTCATTACATCTTAATTTAGACTACTGAATCACTTTTTGGTTCAGAATTGTTGATGCCCACGTTAATTAGCAAAATATTTTTAAAATTTCAAAATATTAAGGAGGTACAAGTGTTTTTGTTACATGGATACACTGGATAATGCTGAAGTCAGGGCTTTCAGCATGCCCATCACCAGGACAGTGCTCGTTGTACCCAATAGGTAAGTTTTTAACCCTCATTTTCTCCCTTCCCCCCCTCTTAATTTCCAATGTCCTTTATGTCACTTTGTGCCCATGTGTTCCAATTGTTTAGCTCCTACTTATTAGTGAGAACATGTGGTGTTTGTTTTTCCATTCCTGAGACACTTCACTTAGGATAATGGCCTCCAGTTCCATCCAAGTTTCTGTGACAGACATTATTTCATCCTTTTTTATGGCTGAGTAGTACTCCACAGTACATATATACACCATATTTTTTTATCCACTTATGAATTTATGAGCACTTAGGTTGATTCCATATCATTGCAACTGTGAATTGTGCTGTGATAAACTTTCAAGTGCAGGTATCTTTTTGATAAAATGACTTATTTTCCTTTGGGTAGTGGGATTGCTGGATCAAATGGGAGGTCTACTTCTAGCTCTTTGAGGAATCTCCATACTGTTTTCCACAGGAGTTGTACCAGTTTGCAGTCCCATCAACAGTGTGTAAGTGTTCCTTTTTCTTTGCATCCATGCCGGCATTTGTTGTTTTTTGACTTTTTAATAATGGTCACTCTGACAAGGGTAAGGTGGTATCTCATTGTGGTTTTAATTTGAATTTCCCTGATGATTAGTGATGTTGAACATTTTTTCATATGTTTATCTATCTTCTTTTGAAAAGACTCTGTTCATGTCTTTAGCCCACTTTTTGATGGGGTTCCAAAAGCAAATACCACAAGAATAAAAATAAATAAATGAGACTTAATTAAATTTAAAAGCTTCTGTGCAGCAAAGGAAATAATCAACAGAGTAAACGGACAAGCTATAGAATGGGAGAAAATATTTGCAAACTATATGTCTGGCAAATGACTAATATCCAGAATCTACAAAGAGCTCAAACAAATCAGCAAGAAAAAAACAAGCTTGTTTTTTGTGCCATCAAGATTATTTGTGATATTGCCTTTCTTAAAAGAGTGCTCCACTACTGTCTCTAGGATTTTACTTCAAGCCACTGACACCTATTCTCCAATGTTGACAGTTTCTTATTTGGTGAAACTCATAAGTTTATTTTTCCTGAATTATTTTCTCTCTTCCTTATTGGGGGATTTAGCAATATCTGATGCCTTTAGTAGCATTTCTTGGTGTGTAAAAGCAAGAACAATGTATATATCTTAAATGAAGTGATGATATTTATAATTATGGCTAGTAGATTTTTTCAAAATAATAGAAATTTATTTTGGCATAATTTGTCCAGAATAAGAACTATATTTTCCAGCTTCATTTACAGCTAAATGTCAGGTTTCAGATTTGATTTTATCTTACTTAGAAACAAATAAATCACCCTGTTACTGTTCATGGGTTCTGGAAAAGGACTTGAGACTCTTGGGTCTTGGGCCCCAAATTTTATGGGGAAAAGCAGAGGAATCCAGGTGAATGCTATAGATGCAGTGAGTTTGCACCACAGTTGAGGAATTTGAAGAGTTTGTTTTTATAGCAAGCAGTAAGCAAGCTTGCTTTTTGTCTCAGAGCTAGACATTACCTCATTCTTCAAAGTTTCTTGCTATGAGCTCAACCATAAGAAATGGCCTGCATAAATTGTGGCTAAGGCCTTGAATTCTAGGCATACCCCAAAAGATTGATAGGAGCATGTGGGAACCATGGAAGTTTATATGCTAGTGCTATAATATATATCATGAAACTTATGGACCTAGATGAAGGATTCTTTGGGGCATATTCCTAAGAAGCAGAATTGATTGGTCATACAGTACAAATAAACACACTTTGAAGTCTTTTCTCTGCCCATAAAACAAGATATTGCCCCCTCTCTTGCGTGGCTGGCTTGACTGTAGTGGGTTAATGCATATAATCCACTTGGCGCAGTGACTGACACAGAAGGTATACCCAGTAGATGGTAGATGTAGCTGCTGCTGCACTATGGAAGCCGCCTTATAGAGTAAGAACCCTAGCATGTATGCATCTCCTACGCACACATACCAGACACACACAAACACACACACACACCACAAACAGACACAGTTAGTGTTCCAGCCTCCTCAATTTCTGACTTATTGATAGTGTCCATGTTATTAATTCAAGGAAATGCTTAACAAAAAAAAAAAAGAATAAATTGACTTACAGGACATAAAACTTTAAATGGAAAAACAGCATTAGAATCAGGAAATTAATAAAATAGTACAACTCTTCTCAAAGACTGTTTTGGAGATCTGGGTAATGAACAAAACATGGCAGTTTTTATTTTACCTGGTGGTACAATTGATGGTTAGTCAAGCCTTTCTTCTTGGGCCATGAATGGACTTGTTTCTTTAGGATTGATTTGCATGATGCTGATAGGGAATTGCTGATCAAATGATCTTATACACTTAGTCTGTTGAAGAATTGTTTCTTACCATCCATCCTCCTGTAGGAATCAAGGAGTCCTGCAAGGATAGAACAAAAACTACAGGAAACTGAAAATTTATAGATAGATAATGTACAGACCAACAGTCTACAACTTAGCTTAGGATTTACTCCTTCACATATAGATTACTTAATATTGTGCTATAAAAGTTCTCTATGTTCTTAGAAAGAAAACAAAATAAAGCAACAACAGTAGCAGCAACAAAAATCTCTGCCTTGGTACTATCATCAGTGGTTTGGCAAAGGAAATAAAACAAGTGAGTAAAATTTCACTTGTTGCATGCTCTGGTACTTTTGAACTAAAATGAGATTTGGAAATTAATTTTATATTTTTACTTTTTTATTTAAGCATTGAAAAAAACAATGGGAATTTAATTGCAGCATGAAAAATTTAGCTTAAAGAGAGGCTAGAGAAAGAGAATAGATCTATTATTAATCACTTTATACCAACACTGTGCTAAATGCTTTATGTAACTTCTACAGTTCAGTGAGGGCTGTATTTGAAAATAATACTAAATATGTTATTTAGTTCATCATCATATTTAGAAATCATTTGTTGAGCAGTTTGTGTACAAAACATACACAGGGGTTAACCTTGGATCATCTTTTTTGAAAGAGTATGAATGGATGATTAAATTATGTTGCAAATCACTTCTGATTCTATATTTCTACATAAGTCTTATTACATTAATAATAGAGGAATAAATAAATAACCACAATCAAAGTGTTTTTGAATGTGTAAAATAAACAATTTGTGACATTTTGTATTCAGGAATAGTTTCAACCAGGCCTTTCGTCCAGCACTCATAAAGCATTTATTGAGTTATTTCTTGATGTCTAAACTATTGTTAGATAGGAATGTAGGATTTTTTTATGAGAGATTTATTATGATAATTGGCTTACATTATTATGGAGTCCAACAAGTCCCACAGTATGCTATGTGCAAGCTGGAGAACCAGGAAAGCTGGTGGCTCCAGTCAGTCCAAATCCAAAGAGAACCAGAGGAATCAGTGGTATAACTCCTAGAGTCCAAAGGCCTGAGAACCAAGAGCTCTGATGTCTAAGGGCAAGAGAAGATGGATCTCCCAGCTCAAGAAGAGAGAATTTGCTCTTACTCCACCTTTTTGTCCTATATGGATGGGCCCTCAATGGATTGGCCCTCAGTGGATGTTAGCCCACATTGGGAAGACTGGATCTTCTTAACTCAGTCTACTGATTCAAATGCTAATTTATTCCAGAAATACTCTCACAGACACACCCAGAAATAATGTTTTATCAGCTGTCTAAGCTTCCCCTAACTCACACAAGTTGACACATAAAATTAACCATCACAGGCATTAAAAGGCAAGGGGTGACCCAGGGATTCCTTCCAGAGCTTCTGCCCTGCAGTGACTTTTGAAACCCCCTTTTTAGTCCTCAAGCCAGAGGAAGGGTTTCTCTTAGAACTTTCTATTTTTTAAACATTTTTATTTTTAATTATAATATTATGGGTACATAATAGTTGTATATATTAGTGGGCTACATGTGATGTTTTGACACAGGCATACAATGTGTAATGATCAAATCAGGGAATTGGAGTATTCAGTGTCTCAAGCATTTAACATTTCTTTGTGTTAGGGACATTCCAATTCCACTCTTTTAGTTATTTTAAAGTATACCCTAACTCATTGTCGATTATAGTCACTTTGTTGTGCTATCAAATATTGCTCAATCTATCTAACTAACTATATTTTGACATCCACTAACCATCCCCACTTTATTTCCCCTTCCCCTTCCCAGCCTCTGATAACCATCCTTCTACTCACTATCTCCATGAATTCAATTATTTTTTAGCTTCCACATATGAGTGAGAACATGTGAGATTCGTCTTTCTGTGCTTGGCTTATTTCAATTAACATAATGTCTTCCAGTTCCATCCATGTTGTTGCAAATGACAGGATTTTACTCTTTTTGTATGGGTGAATAATATTCCATTGTGTATATATAGCACATTTTCTTTACCCATTCATGTCTTGATAGACACAAGTTGATTTATCTTGGCTATTATGAACAGTGCTACAATAAATGTGGGAGTGTAGATATCTCTTTGATATACTGATTTCCCTTCTTTTGGATGTATACCCAACAGTGGGATTGCTGGATCATATTGTAGTTCTTTTTTAGTTTTTTAAGGAACCCGTTCTCCATAGTACTAATTTACATTCCCACCAACAGCATAGGAAGAATGCAGAATTTAATAAGATGCAAGTCTTGCTCTCAAGGAGTTCACAGTTTAAAGAAAAATAGGAATGCAAACACTATTTACAATACAACTTGGTAACTCTTGAAAATACATGCTTGCAAACAAGAAAAAAAGACCCTAACTTTACATAAGGAGTCGGGGAAGGTCTTGCATCAAAGTGGAGGAGAATAAGCTGAATTAAGAAAGTCACCAGGTTAATTACCAGGTCAATGTGTGAGAAGGCAGCCAAAATAGAACTAACAGGATGGGCAAAACAAGAAAGTACTTGTTTTTTTCAGAAATTCTATATGAGCAAGCATGACTGAGAACACAGGTTGGGTGTGAAGGATTAGGTGGAAATAAGGCTGGAAGATGGAGATGGGAGACAGTTAATGAAGAGTGTGGCCTTTTGCTATTTTATAGATGAGAGTTTCTCAGACTTCAGTGTGTATATGATTCACTTGGAGATCTTATTAAAATGCAGATTATGATTCAGTTGTTTCTCGAGTGAGGCTTGAAATTTGGTCTTTCTAATAGGCTTCCGCACATGCTGCTGGCCCCCAAACCTCAATTTGAGTAGCAAGAATTTAGGAGATGGCTATGTGGTAAAGATTATGAAATAGGGTAAGAACCCAATTAAGTTTGAACTTTAGAAAGGCAGCTCTGGATGTAGGGTAGAATGCATGTAGATTTGAGGGCTGTCACTGAGATGCTTTATCCCAGTGTAAGCTTATTAATTAGTATCCGTATGAACAAATTTGGTAGCGATATAAAGAACAGTGGAAAACAAATTTCACCAAAGACAAGCTATTTCAATAAATGTTTTCTGATTATTAATATATCATGATTTAAATTATTAGGAAATTGTTTCTAATATTTTTGCCATCTTAAAGGACATAGTGAAACCTAGAGAGACACAAGTGATCCTTTCTTATCCTAATCTGACTTTTCTTTCTTCCTCATTATCCTTTTTAATAGTAGCCTCAGAGTTGGCCAAACAACATCAAAATAGTGTTACTATGAACAGTTATTGGAAAAAAAAGAACCAGCTCCTGGTCTCAAGAAGTGCACAATCAGAAAGGGAGAATGCTACTTTTATAAGGTTACAATAAAAATCATAAAATTACAAATACTACAATAATATCAACCCCATAGAAACAATCACATTTTAGGAGTGAGCATTCTTAAGAGCATCTGGTCAACTCTGAAACATGCAGTGATTATAAAATGCAAGCACATCACCTAGAAAAGGGTCAAACATAAAAATCCTTGGAAGAACGTATATGGTTAGGAGTTCTACAGTTTTGATCATCCATTCACATTTTGTTGGATATTTGTTAATGGTAACTGTCCCTCTGGAAAGGAACATAAACTTCCCAAGACAACAGATAGATCAGTGGTTCTGAACATCTGATTGAATGTTAGAATCATCTAGGGAACTTTGAAAAAATACTGATGGCCAAAGCTCTATCCCCCAAGATTCTGATTTAATTGGTTTGGGATGGAGTCACAGCACTAAAATTTAAACTATATGTTTTATTGAAGTATAATGTACATTTAGAAAAGTGTATATAAGTATAAAGGTAGATAAATTGTAATGAATTGAAAATACCCATTATTCAGCACTCAAATAAAAAAACCAAAATATTACAAGTTCCCATTGTAGCAGCCAGGATTGAGAAGTCCTGATATGACTGATGACCATTTGATGCTGTAGGACTTAAAAGAAAGGAGACATCCTTCCAGAGTGGAGTGGAAGGATAAAAAGAAAATTTTTGTTCATTCCATGGAGGATGTGACACCTAAGGTTGGAGTTGAAAGATGGCAGAATTTGGAGATATGGTTTTTGAGAAGTTTATGAATAGATTTATGTGAATGAAGGAAGGTTGGCAGGAAATGAATGTGATGTTTGGCGAACAAGAGATGGTTCAGGTTGGTTGCACAGGAGAATGTGAGAAGCGGAGTAGAGAAAAACTAGGGTAGAAAGTTGAATATTTGTAAATATAGCTATGTTAATAGGGTAGAGAACATCACACATGATATAGCATTAAATTGTCTCATTTATGGAACAAAAGTAAACTTGCATTTTTATGATTTTAGGCATTTGCCTTTCATAACTATTTTACAATCAAGAAAAACTATAATTAATATAAAACATACATATGGCATGTTACATTCACTTGATAATATATTACATGGTTTTAAAGTTTTTATTTGTTTACTCATTCTGAATAATTTACATCAAGTAATTTTCAATTTTAATTCTCTTTTTTTAACATGATTTTTTAATCCTTACGCTATGTGCAATAATTTTAGATCTTCCTGTAGCATAAGAAGGAAGTGAAAATCATTACTGCAAGCAAAGATAATCTTTTATTTCAGGTGTATATGTACTCTGAATATAAAATTCATCATAATATCAATAATTAGCCTTGTCATTTAAAAAATGATAATTATCTCATTTACATGTCTATGACTTTTAAAATGCATCATACTACTTCAATAAATTACATTCTGGATCATATCAGTATCTCTTCAAGAAAATGAAGTTAAATCTTTGTAGTAACCAGCAGCTTAATTTTCATTAGGCCAGCTATTTGATAATTAGTCATGCACCATAAATCAAACCCCAAGTCTTCTAGTTTCTTAATTGAAAATTATTGTTTCTTGGCTCTCTGGCTAAAAGTGCAGCAAGTGTGAGTGTGATCGATGTGGACCCTGGCACAAACAGTTTGAGACAGTCAGAACTTGATAGATCATTGCCCCGAAGGGGCTTGTAATGGTGGATAGGCAGAAATCTCCAAATTAAAGATTTGCTTTTATAATTGCGAGTGTAGAGACAGCTCTGGTATACCACATCCATCTTGACATTTTGACCACTGTTCTTCCTTTTCTTTTCTTATTTTTTTTTTAATGTTAGCTGGAGTCCACTTATTTGCACCAGTGACTAAAAAGACAATATAAAATTATTGGAAAATCCAGCCTTTTTTGGAAAAAAATATGAAAATATTCCCTACTGTCATGAACAAATACTGAATTTGTTGGTATTTTAAAGCAATTTGAAAACATTGTCTAAAAACACTCTGCTCCTCTGACAGCTAATCTGAGAGAACAGATGGCTACCCAAGTATTGCCCCCAGTCATAAAATCATTTCAAATATGATACTGTTGAGGCTAAATAAAAGACTTTGCAAGTAATAAGGAAAATATTGCTTCATTGAATGACTGCAGCTTGTTGCTATTTTTCTTCTGACAATCTAGGAGGATTTGCAGAGAACTTTGGTCATGTTTACAGTTCTTTAGTTAAGAACAGCCACAGGGTTTTCCAGCATTCATTTCTTCCTTCCTAGTGGCCTGGCAGCCAGGACCTGATGAGGGACACAGCAGGGAGTACTGGGAAATGTACCATAAATTTCAATGTAGGAAGTCAAAAGAGCTAAAAAAAAAAAAAAATCTGGGCACAAGAACCAAGGTTGGAGTTTGAAAATCACCTGGACAAATGCACCCTGAAATAAATACAGCATTTTGCCAGTTCCACATGTAAAGTGAAGTGAGTTGTTAAAGGTGGGTACCTTGCCAATAATTCATCAAGGTTAATGCTGACATTATTTAATCCAGAATAATTGCACTATTATTATGTGTTTTAGTTACATAAAGCCTTCTTGATGGCACATTGAAATAAATTTGCTTGGTTTTATGAAAGGAATGTAAATAAAGCTTTTGATAAATTATGGTTTGAACTAAAATAAGAATTAGCTGGAATGCTTGTGTGGAGATATGATACCTAGACATGAATAATATCTTAGAATTCAATGAATCTTACCACCCTTCAAAGAAAAATCCAAAAATAATTACATAAATATATTTTATCATCTTTAAGTTTTTAACAAATTGTTAAAATAAACATGTTATCTGTAAAATAATGGAGTTATGATAATTGAACTCCTATATTCTTTCTTTTTTTGCAATATAAAACCACCTTTATTTTATTTTTTTCACAATCTAGATGGGTAATTTTCTTTTTCTTTTTTTTATTTCAAAATATTATGGGGCTACCATACTTTGGTTATATATATTGCCTATGCACTGCCCAAGTCAGAGCTACAATTGTGGACATTCCCCAAACTGTGTGCCCCGCACCCATTAGATGTGAGTTTTCCCAGCCCCTCCACCTCCCTCCCATCTGCTCGACCCCTGATGAATATTATTACCATGTGTGGACATAAGTATTGACCAGTTAGTACCAATTTGATGGTGAGTACCAGTGGTGCTTGTTTTTCCATTCTTGTGATACTTCGCTTCAAAGGATGGGCTCTACCTCCATCCAGGATAACACCAGATGTGTTAATTCACCGTTGTTTTAATTCACCATAATACTACATGTATACATATATACTACTGTATTTATTACCACTCGTGTATTGATGGGCACCTGGGTTGTTTCCACATCTTTGCAATTGTGAATTGTCCTGCTATAAACATTTGCGTGCAGATGTCTTTATTATAGAATGTCTTTTTTTCCTTTGGGTAAATACCCAGTAGTGGGATTGCTGGGTCAAATGGTAGTTTTACTTTTAGTTCTTTGAGGTATCTCCAGATTACTTTCCCTAGAGGTTGTACTAATTTGCAGTCCCACCAGCAGTGTATGAGTGGTCTTATCTCTCCACACCTGTGCCAACATTTGTTGTTTTGGGACTTTTTGATAAAAGCCATTCTCACCAGAGTTAAGTGATACCTCATTGTGGTTTTGATTTGCATTTCCGTGATGATTAGAGATGTTGAGCATTTTTTCATGTGTTTCTTAGCCATTAATCTATCTTTTGAAAAGTTTCTGTTCATGTCCTTTGCCCACTTTTTAATGGGGTTGTTTGATTTTTTTCTTACTGCTTTTCCTGAGCTCTATATAGATTCTAGTTATTTGTCCTTTATTGGATGTGTAGTATGCAAATATTTTCTTCCATTCTGTAGGTTGTCTGTTCACTCTAGTGATAGCTTCCTTGGCTGTGCAGAAGCTTTTTAATTTGATCAGGTCCTATTTATTTATTTTTGTTGCTGCTGTGATTGCTTTGGGGGTCTTCTTCATAAATTCTTTGCCTAGGCCAATGTCTATAAGAGTTTTTCCAACATTTTCTTCTAGAATTCCTATGGTTTCACGTCTTAGGTTTAAGTCTGTTATCCATCGTGAATTGATTTTTGTGAAAGGTGAGAGGTGTGGATCCAGTGTCAGTCTTCTACATGTGGCTAGCCAATTTTCCCAGCACCATTTATTGAATAGGGATTCTTTTCCCCAGTGTATGTTTTTGTCTGCTTTGTCAAAGATCAGATAACAGTATGAGGATGGTTTTATATCTGGGTTCTCAGTCCTGTTCCATTGGTCTATGTCTCTGTTCTTGTGCCAGTGCCATGCTGTTTTGGTTACTATAGCCTTGTAGTATAGTTTGAAGTCTGGTAGATTGATGCCTCCCAATTTTGAACTCCTATATTCTTTCCTATTCTAATATTCTGTGATATTGAGGAAAATTTGTATATGAGGCTAAATTCCTCATTCTTGATTACATTGGGTTTTGGCCTGTGAGAATAATTAAAATCCATACTCATTTGTATAGGGGGTGTGTGTGTTTGAGTATGCATGTTAGGGTACGTGTAGATAGCTTCATAAATTAGCTATATGCAGGCCTGATTCTACCAACGATGTTTTTTTTTTTTTTTTTTTGGCCAACATGATATTTTAAAAAATCCTGATACTTGCCAACATTTCAAAATCCAGAAATGTCACATAAGAATCTGGATGTCTGACTTGTTTTTAGAAACAAGAAATAAAGAAATACATCTTTTTGCAAAAATATAGTCACCTAGAACTGAATAGCAGTTTCTTTCTCCCATATATTACAGTCTTTGCAATCTTAAGTTTTCTTGTCTATGCTAAGCTTGGTGTCAGTTAACATTTATCAGTATTCTTGCCCTGTTACACACTTTGTTCAATATAGTCTCTTTACTCATTTGCATTATATATTGTGGTGGCCATAGTCAGGCCATGTAAAATGAAACCTCCAGTGGTCCTGGTGGTAATGCTGAATAGATTGTGCAAAACTGTAAGTTAAGTACACCACATTTTTCTTCCTGGTAATAAGGTAAGCCCCAGAGTGCTGATCTGCTTCTCTCCCATCTTCCCCAGCCCAGCCACTCTTAAAAAAAAAAGTGAGCCTGAGGTTCGAGGATTCTCTGACCTATCTGATTTTTCACTCTAAGGGTGCTAAAAAACCTTTTGATATTTGAGCAAAACTTTGAGGATCTGGGAAGGCAATGGGAGCTGCATTCACTGAATTATGCCCTAGATTTGATGATTATCCTTTCCATCCCTTATTTGCTGGATCAATATCAAACTGAAATTAAAGCAACTTCAATGGTGTTTGAGTTATGGTTAAGCTAATCTTTGAACCTAGACTAGCCGTTATAGACCAGATCAACTCACCTAGTTGGCTAGTGTTCTAGATACTATCTGGAGTCCTTCTATTGCTTGGTTCGAGACTCTGATAAATTTCTCCAGATCTCCATGCTTTTTTCAAAAATAACCTCTCCAACCCTAATTGGGGAAGTCTGAGAAGAGATAGTTCTGATGGTCCAACTAACTCCCTCTTGGGCACTGACCACAAGAGCTGACTTGACCAGGCCAATCAGATTCATTCCCCCAGAAAGTAAGATCGAGAAATGGAGACTCAGCCATTTAGTCATTGGGAACCAAATTAGACAATCCTGTAGATCTAAGGCTGATAGTGCCATTTTGAGAGGCACAGAAAAGACAGGGATAAGTCACAATGTGGCTCAGTAAAATTTGGTTGTCTTTCTAGCAACTGTGTTAGGAGATGTCCTGTGATCAACTTTCATTTGACTTGCAACCGAATGATCTCTAACTAAACAGATATACTGAGATTTTCCTAGACAAATTTCTGTAAGGTATTCACTAGATCAGTAGGTATGCTTCTTTTGAAAGTTCTTCGTATATATTTCCAAATTATCCTTTGGAAATGTTGAACTGATTTTTGCTCCTACAAGAAGGTGTAGGAAAGCAACCATTTTCCTGTACTGAAAATATGCCTCTGGGAAAGTCAACATGGAGTTGTTATATTACCAGATATGACATTATACACTGAATTTTCCCAGGATAAATACTTCAAGATTTTCACAGATTGTGAAGATTTCTTTACTTCAATATTTTTCTGGTGGTGATAATTACGTGAACACTTCTAAAACTTCTGGGACCCTCTTGCATATTTATTCAAAAATAATGCATATACATTCAATTAAACATGGCAAACAAAAAGCATATTTATCACCATTCTTTCCTCAACTACAATGACAGGCATACAAAACTTATAAATAAAACCATAAGGCAAAGAATGTGAAAGAAGAAATAACAGAGAAGATGACAGCAGGTTTTTAGAAGGTGGAAAGCAGACAGAAGGGTAATAACTGACTCAGCAGAGTAGAAAGAGTAGAAACTTACATGCCTGTAGAGGGAGGTAATGATGAGAAGTACAGCAACCTTCTCTGCAGAACGTTGGCAAGGCTCAGAATTTGGAGGCCTCGGTTACCACAAAGAAGGGGATTAGACTTGAGATGCAAGGCACAGAGCAGCGTGAGAGCAAGAAAGTAAAAGGGTGGTATCCCCAGACAAATGACCTCACTTTGGCCACCAGATTCCTAGCAGCTGGGCTAATATTCACCAGCAAGGAGATTGACTACAACTGAAGATATCCACCCAAACATACATTTAGTTAAAGATGCTAGGGCTTCTAACAACAAAAAAGATGGTTTCACTAATCTACACCCTTCCCACCAATCAGAGGCGCTATTCAACTTCTTGGAGACTTACTTTTAAATATGAATGAAGTGCTAAGAATCTGCAGACATTTTAGAAAGGTCTTAAAACATAATACAGAGGCCAAAACAAATAAAAAGTGAACTACAAAGGGAGACAATTTAGGGAACAGAAAAAAACAAAAACTAACTGATATCATTAGAGAAACAGAAGAAACTATTGCTTCCATGAAATAAGAATAAGATGTTGTTTTATTTTAAAAAAAGGATCAGGGAATGAAAAAGAGCTCTTGGAAATAAAAATTAAACATGTAACTAGAAAGGTTAAATGATTAAGTGGAGGAAATCTGTGATAAGTAAATATAAAAAGACAAAAAATGAACACTAGGAAGTAAAAGAAAATTAGAATATTTTCCAGGCAGTCTGACATCAAAATGAATAGTAGTTCTATAAATAAAGAACAGAAACAGAGCTATAATGCAAGAAACTCTTCCAGAAGTGAAGGACATAGGTCAACAGATTGGAAAGGTCTACCAAGTACTTAGCATATAAAATTTGATGAAAATGAATTCAACCTAAAAATCTATCCACTGCCAAACTCTGGTCACGTAAGAATAAAGACATTTTCAAACACATAAAGTTTCGCAAATAACCTTCCATATACTTATTCTCAATCCAGTACTGCTGTTCCACTAGAATAAAAGAAGTTAATCAAGGAAGAGAAACATGGGCTCCATCATAGGAGTGTGGCAAAGGAAGGTTCCAAAATAACAGCTCTGTAAATGGCCTAAAGAACAATCAGATCAGGTTTCACAAGAAATCAGAGGATGTAAAGAGGAGGATTTATGTGGGAAAATCATTTTAATTTAATTTAATTTGATTCACTTTGACCATGTGGAAAATAATATTGGGATAAGTATCATAATTCTGTTGAAAATTTTAGGACTAATTAACTTGAGACAAATAGTACAAGGAAAACAATATACTAATTTTAAAAAGGCAAATATTGACTTTATGCAACATAACAAGTAAAGCAAGAGATGAAAAATAATGATAGTATGTTTGACTATCATCTGACTCAGCAGGGAACAATATTTATATAACCCAAAACATGTACATCTTAAAAAAAAAGGGTGTACATCACAAAGGATTTGGACATGGGAAATGTTTATGTAAGATGATACCATAATGCAAAGTCAATATACAATATAAAAAATTGATAGGTTATGAAATATAAGTCTAAGGCATTTAATTAGAAATGTGAAAGCAAATGTAAAGAAAGTAGTTTTGGGGAAAAGAATTTGGTAGGTTAGGAGCTATGAGTAGAAGTCTTTTCACTGTTACTGTTTTTGTTGTTTGAAGACTAGCAAAACTGAATGCACTGATTTGATAAAAAATAAAGTATTTTAAAAATTGGTAAAAATTCAAACAGAGCCAAAATTTCTTTTCCACTAATAGTCTAAATAATTTCAAGCAGATAAATGTATGTGGATATATCCCTATTTTTTTACATGAGTAGTAGTAAACTATTCACTGTCTTCTGAAATTTTTGAAATACTTAGCAATATATTTTAGAGATTGTCTTCTATATCTACCTGTCTATTTATCTTTCTATCTCTCTATCTATATCTACTTTGTTTTGGCTGTTCATTGCTCCATTTTATGAATGTACCCTGGTTTATTTGACATTAGAAACCCTCCTTTTAAAATGTACAAGTCTTTACGTGATCAACATGTATATAAAAATTTGTGAACAAACCAATTTTGCATGAAATAAAATTTTAGTACACAAAAGTCATAAACTCGCTTGGACATTAAGTGAGATGATGTGTATAATAAAAATACTTAATTTGAATTGTAAATGCTGATTGAGAAATAAATTTTTAAGTGAATACTTACATCTTGTTTTACCTTTTGTGTAAACTTGTGTTTCTGCAAAATGGTTTGCTTAAAATAATATATCATTTAACATTAATACTTATTAATGTTAATAAATGTCTTTGGGTATTTAATAAACATGTAAAGCTCTAAGAGTGACATGAGGGAATCATGGTGCATCTACTTCTAAGCATAGTTAAATTGATGAACGGGCATCTCTTATTTGAAAAATGTAATAATTAGTATTTCCAACAAATTTTTACTGAAATTTATATATGCATATATTCAAAGAGAAATTTTTTTACTGAATATGTATATATGTATATATTCAAAGAGAAGATTAACAACTTTTAAAAACATTTATTTAAAATATCAGTTCAAACATCTAGTAGGGAGATATATCTTTTTTTATACAGACAGCAAAGAGTAATAGTTATACTACCATTTATTTTTCTTTGCTTCTTTCCTTTCTAATTATTCTATTTCAGATAATAGAGTCTGAAAGTACAATCAAAGATTTTTTAAGGTACATATAATCATCTTGGTTAGTAGTGATAGGCAAATGTAACTTTCTGACTATAAGTAGATACTTTAACAATAATCTTTAAATTAGAAAAGAGTGTAAAGCAATTCAGATGGGCTAATGCAGATTTGAACATTTAGAAAACAATAAAATTTACAAGATTACAAACTCTAGAGCAGATGATAAAAAGAAAACATGATATTTGGGATATAAATGGGAATATAGCTTAAATGAAGTGAGAGGAATTTTCACAGGCAGAAAGCATTAATCAGGTGTTTCTAACTAAATTTAATCCAATTCAACAAAATTTATTAAGTACTTATTGTGTGTCCTGGACCTTTGCTTGGTGCTCAAAACACAAAGTTACGGTTTTTGCATTTACAGACATTGTGCAATAATACCTTATTATAAAAGTATGTGTAAAGTGAAATGAAAACATAAATGTGGGTCTATACGTAGGAGGACTTGGGGATGTAAGTACAATTTATTAGAATTGCCCAAGGTAAAAAAACAAAACAAAACAGTAGCTTCCTTCAGTGGTATTGAAATATTCATTATGGAAAATAGAAAACCAATTGTTTTGAAATAATTTTATCTCTATATATCTATTTCTGTATCCATACCTATATCTATGTCTTCATCTATATTTATATTCAATTTTTCATGCCAAAATTTACATAATAATGTTCTTGATATGCAATAACCTACAAAATCAATACTATTCTTTTTCTCATTTTACTAGATAAAGGAACTGAAGCATGGTAGAGAAAATAACTTGGCCCAGGTCACACTTAGTCAGTAATGAAATTGGGACATTCTATAATTTTCCAAACATGATCTAGAATAGCATTGTCTAATACAACTTTCTGCAATGCTAGAAATGTTTCATATCTGAGCAGGTTCATGTGATAGTCACTGGCCACATGTGACTGTTGAGCACTTGAAATGCAGCTAGTGCAACGAAGCAACTAAATTTTAAATTTTATTTAATTTTAATGCGTTTAAATTTAAACAGACAGCTCCAGAACCTGGAGAAGCAGACAGTGGAGATGTAGCAGGAAAAAGGGGAGGTGAAGAAGCAAAGTTTTGAGACAAAAGTGCGAAGGGTAGAGCCTAACCCCATGTGGAAGAACTGAATTTCACTAGGATGAAATGCAGCTTTTCCATTGTTAGAGGAGGAAAACAAGAAGAAGGACATGCATGGAGTAGGTTAGTAGATGAGTGGGAGATAAGGGCATTGTGGTGACATTGAAATATGAGGCAAAGGTGAGAATGAGGGAGGGAGCAGCAGATAGATATTTCAGGAGGGGCTGTAGTGGTTGATTCCATTTCTTGTATATACGTAAAGACTCGATAAAAGAATATATTAAAAGCACAGAATTTGCCTGACTGGAGAGTTGGGGGAACTGGATAGGTGGAGGAAGGGATAGGAAGAAGAATTTTCACTTGCTCACATTTTTATTCTTTATTTTGGCCAATAATTCTTTATTTAATATGACAATGTATTATTCATTCAAAAAATTAAACTAATTTAAAATATTAGATGAGAAGACTTAGAAACGAGTTTACCAGACAATAATAAACAGGATTGCTGTGAAATATTGAGAAGCCCGCAGAAGTTTCAGCTTTATAAGAAACAGTAACAATGTGTTTTTGTTTCCTTTTTTAAAAAAATTATTTTCTGGTGCATATTATTATGAAAAATGCTGATTTCATATGAACAACAACAAAACAATTTTACCTGACAAGATATTTTGAGAAAGTAGTATATTTAAATAGATTCTATTTAATGAATCTATGGATTTATTATAAATCTCTCTATATAATATAAATCTATAGCTTTATACCTCTGGGGTCATTGAAGTGCATTGATTTGGGGGGAATAACATAGTGATTTTGGATGGGTCTAGTAACATGAAACTCTAAATAGGTTATGGGCCTTTTGAATGTAGTTTTAAATAATTTGGACCTAGCAAGTAGACTCTGCTGATAACTAAATACATAGCAGTATTAGGGAATAGTAGGGATATTCCATGGTATGCTTTTTATAAGTAGACAGTGTCAAAACCCCAAGCTTATTGGATAATGATATTGTACTATTAGGGAATTTTATGTTAGTAAATAATATCAGATGAAATCTTAAAAGCAGGTTTTCTTTCATGTTCATATTTCTTTCTAATGGCTGAAGAATTTTATTTTTCTATTTCCTGCATCATCTTTCCTTTACTCATTTCTTCTAACACTACAGACTCTGCTATTCTTTGGCAAAACAGCAAGGTGGCATAAATAGAAAGGGTAAAACGGACTTTGCTTATGTTTGTGCATACTCCACCCCCATTTTTAACAGAATGAGGCCTATGGGCATCACTTTCCCCTCCCTTAGATATTTAATCCGTCAACCACCCTTCTTCCTTCTAACTCTGTGTAGAACTAAAACACTCTGTCAGGCCCTTTACTATGAATGTCAAATGCAAGGCAATGTAAAAAAGGAAATAAATGCAAAAAGAATATAGAAAATCAAAGGCCTTTGTGATCTCAATTCTATATTTGTATGTGTGATCTAGAGGTAAATATGTATATGATATCAAGAGGTTATACATATTAAAATTTTTGTTAATATTAGATTTTATAGTGATCATTCTTCAAGTGTCTTCCACACAAAACATTGTTTATTAATGAAACACATTGCTTAGCCTGGCAGGATGCAGTGATACTCTTCTGTAAATACTTTGCATGTGGGCTTTCTTTCAAGGCAGTAGAAAAATTGTAAAGAAACATGCAGGAACAACTGTGTAAGATTTTAAAGGGTAAGACTTTTTGGTTGTTCTGGATGAGTGTATGGGGGTGGGAGGGTCCTACTTATTTCAAGGCAGAAATTTCCTCAAACTCTGTGAAAGATTCTCCTCATTTTTGTTCACAATTCCTAGAAGATATGACACCCCTTTGCTTTCAGACCAAACTAAACATATCGTATGGAAATATAAATCCCAAATAACCTATTGGTATGAAGGTGGGGACATTTTGTCATTTAATCTTCAATCTCAAACATATCAGGGTATTAAGTAGAAAGGAATGGCATTTTAGGGACTTGCATTCTACAGTCACCCCGTAGCAGAAGGGGATCACTATTGCTGGCTACTGTCAGAAGGCACTGAGAATGAGACAGAGAAGTAAAAATGAAACCTAACACCAATGTCTCTTCTGACCACTCTGCATAATCTAATGTACTTCAACTCTTCCTGCAAAATCCTGCCGCTTTTCTGTTTGATATTCTGACCATTTTTGAACCCTTGAACTCTGACAGGGAGGAGGGACTTACAGAGGTTGTCATCTGATGTGTGTTAGAAGGCGAAAGGAACAGCTTTCTAATAGCACTTCTTTCTGCTTAGCAGTTGGTGGGAGTTTAAAACCATCTAGGTGGGTAGGGCTGGTTAAATGTCTGAGGATATTACTTTTTTGGGAGGGCTCATCTGCATGTCAGAAAACAGGCAGGTGATTAGAAGTGGAAGGTTTATTTGTTCCTTCTCTTCTTTCTTGCCACACATTAATAATATTTTACTGCTTATTTATTCATTTTTATGATTTACTCCAAGTCTTGATGGAGAACAAATTCCTGCTATGCTACTGTCTAGCCAGAAGCATGGCTAGACACTGACATTCTGAGTTCCAGCCATATTAATTGCTGGATAAAGGCTATAATCCCTCTCTCTTTGAAGCCCAAGGCTGATTTTTAGGCAACACTTCAAAAGCAAAGCACAACTGAAGAGGCATATTTCCTACTAGCGCTGAATTACCGTGATTGACTCAGCTTGCATTAGACTACATGTGCCTTACATATTTGGCTATCCAACAAAACAGTTTGATTCTGATATTAGAGAGTGAAAGAAAAGACTGTTTGTGATCCAAAAGCTGATCTGTAACTCCTTGGGGGATATTAGATGGTTGTTTAAACCACCTTAGAAATAGAAACACCTAAGTCATTCTTTTCTTACAGTAGAAAACATTATGCTTGAAAGTTCTCTCTCTGCCACCCTCCCCTCGTTCTTTCGCTCTTTCGTGCTATGGCGCAACATCATATAAAGCCATCAGTCCGAGTCCACTGTGATTAATGACAAAAGCCTTTGTAAATAAAGCATTTCAGAGATTCTCAAATTATTATAAATGTTGGATGTCTTTTAAAAAATAATTGTTAACATCAGCTATTTAAAATTTACATCTAATACTTGTAAAGCAATTGTAACCAAGATTTTAAAATAAGGAAATGCAATGTATATATATTCTGTGAAAGACTACACAAAAACGATAACCACCAAAACCAAAAAAGCAAACCAAAAAACAACAAAAACATGACTCAAGTAAATGGAAATTTATGACCAATATGGAACTTTTCTTTATTGGTGTCTGTTTCACTTACAGCTTGTTTATCTCTGAATCTGTACTATAGGGACTTTCTCACTGCCAAGTATACTTAGTGTGCTATGTTTGAGAAAGATTAACAGTATTTCACATCAAAGGAGGACCCTGCTGCATGGTCTTACGAGATTGTCATTCACTCCCATTATGGCTCATTTGCACAAGATTTTCATGTAATATGAGCCATTGTTTTGATGGCAGTGATTTGACATAAAGACAGGACCGAACTGCATCTCAGCCTCCTAGTCAGTCAGGCTGGGGGGTATCTTGGTCCCAAAGAACTTGCCAATCATAAAAGGCAACTGTTACTCAGTTATGGATTGGCTCTACCCCCCTCAACTCCCCTTCCTTGTTTTTAAGGTGGAAAACTTCTTGAACGTGCGTGGACACCATAAAAATCAGACAATGCCTACTTGTGCAAGATTAGATACAGTTTAACCAGACAAAGTTTCAGATACCCTATTCAAAAGATCAAGTTATGAGCCATTTTAGTGAACTGCTTTTTCTTCTTGTGCTTTCTGCCATGCTTATTTTAATTTTAAAATAACTTCAAGTGGTGTAAAGTTATGCCTGAGCTACATTCAAAACTTTTCCTTAAGCAGTAATTGTGTTTTCCTAGTGATTTACTTTCATGGCTATGCATAGAATACATTTTTACATATTACTAGTCACTAACATTCTCTCCCTCTTTCTTTCTGCAAGTCAGATTAAAAAGAAAAAGAGAGAGAGGTGTTATCGCTGCTTCAGTGGTGCCTAATAATATAAATAAAAAAGAAATCATCTGGATGATCCTAACTGTGATTTTATTTAAATAAAGATTAACTGATTTAACTTCTTATTAAGGCTGTTCAGCATGTATCACAATATAACATATATTTAGGTGTATTAAATATACAAATAACATAAAAAGAAAATTTGAAATCATTTATTCTCAAGAATAAATCAAATGTAAAGAATTAGGAAAGAAAATTACATTAGAATATAATCAATTTTTAGTGTCTGGTTTGAGTTTTCTAAACTACTGCATTTTAAATCTGTAATTGTAAATCCTGTACAGCATTTACCATTACTGGCAAGGTGCTGGTTAGTTTTATGTAACCTTTGTTCAATGCTTTAGAAACCACCATGCATCTAAATTTTTCAATTTTTAAAATTGATTTTGTATGTTATACCAATGTCTTACCTAAATTTTATGTTTAGACACAGAATTGACTATAATTTGTTTTGGGTTTTTTAGTCTTGTTTTTAAGTTTTTTATAGCAATCATAATGTCATAAAACAAAAGTGTACTCATATGAAATCATGGTACTTGAGGATATGTTCAAAAATAAGTGAAATCATTATTATATGCTCATTTTGTAAACATAGGAGTAAATATAAATTTTAAGTTTAAAATTATTTTCCGCACTGAACCTCAAGCAATTATTGAAAGCAATATAATTAAGATAAATTTTTATATTAAAACTGCATTAAAAGTTAACCATACAGAAGCTAGCATGTTCAGCAAAATATGTTTAAATACATATTTTCATAGAAAAATAGTGAACAAAATAACCATAGAAACTAAAAATGAAATAAGCAATCAGAATATTTCCTCCAAATTTTTTGTGTGAAAAATTTCAAACATACAAAAACATTGGAACACAGTACAGCAAGCACTCGCATGTCCTCCATCCAGAATCAACAATATTTTTACTATTTACTTCATTTTTTTTCCTGAACCATTTGAAAGTAATGACACCCCTAAATTTTTCAGCATGCATCTCTTGTGGACAAGGATACTCTATTACATAATTATAATAACAGAAAATTGAAATATTTCTATAAAATCTAGTAATCAGAATATTTAAAATAAATTACAGATTACTTAGAACTTGGGGATAATTAAAAATATATATATCTTTAATGGCAAATACAACTTTAATGATCTACATAAACATTTTTTCAGTTACTTCAAATTTCAATTCAGACTTAATATGTTAATACTTCCACTGGAATTTATAAATAGGTTTTAAAAAACAAATACTACAGTATTAGCTGAATGTATTTTGTTTTTATGAAACACTTTTGAAATACATGAACAACAGCGCCCTCTACATTTGGATAGCATATCATGAAAAACATTTTACTAGTTGAGAAAAGGAACCTTTAACAATAATCACTGTGGATTTGGGGACAAATGAAGTGATTGTTATACATTACAAAAATTACATGGTAATCTTTCACATGAGTTTACAGTATTTTAAACCATTGATTCAATATGGGAAATCAAAATCTGGAAATTCAATATTGTACCATTTAGCAAACAAACTGAAGGAAATAATAGTCAAGAGGAAATAGAAGGCTCTCTAGGAAAATATATAAACCTACTTAAAAATAAATTTGACCACATTATTTAATAAATTTTCAGAAATAAGTTGTTAGTAGTTAAAATTTTATTATTTTCCTTTCTTGCTTATTTAAATAGGACCTTATGATATTTTCAAATTCAGAAATGGATTACAGGCTTTTAAAAAATTCTTTCTAGTTTTCAGTATTAACTATTGAAGAAAATATAGGCAAGAATCTAACATTTAAATGTTTTCATGGAATAAAATAAAATTAATTGGTATTTAAGTAAGTTCTTTTGAGAAAATTCTTTTTCAGGTTAAGTCATAATAAAGTTGTTTATGAAATTATAAAGACATATAAAAATATAATCAGTCATCTTATATGTAGACCCTCATGTCTGTCATTAATTAGCAAAACTATCCCCGAAACAATTAGTACATTAGTCCCTGAAAAATTAGGATGAGAAAAAATATACACATATTTTATAATTAAAAAATAAACAGATTTTTGTAGCATGGAACAAAATTTTAAACATATATTTGTGTTTCCTTTTCCTAACTATAAACACTTTATTTTATGGCACCTAAATTTTAATTTGTATGAATAGTCAATTAGTAAAAAAAGATGTGCTTAATAGCAGTAAAATCAGTCCAATATGTTTGTGTTTGAAAGGTTTAGTTTCAGTTTAATTTTGTTTTTTCAGTGCAACTTTTTCACTTAAGAAAATAATGCTTATTTTAAAAATAATATTTTGCTTTAAACACAAGTTTGATACTGTGTCACTATTAAGTTTTGAGGGCAACTTAAATGTTATAGCCTAAATTAAAAATCTTTTAGTAAATTTTTTGTAAGCTGTCAATAGTCAAAGAAGAGAAAAATTGTTAAAAACTGAAACATGCTATTCCTCATCAATTTAATGCAAGAGTTTCAATGTCTAAGTCATTGTATTTTAAATGAAAAACAATACCATAAAAATTAGAAATTAACAATTAACAAACATATATTTTGTTTCAAAAATAGTCAACAACTAAAATATCTAAAATAAATTAAACTCCTGCAAACTACTTTGTCCATTTTAAGTTACAGCAAACTTAAATAGTAAAATAGCTTGTGAGGAAAAAAAAGAATGTTCCTTGAAATTATCCCTTTAGTCTTTTCCTTGGCTTACAGTGCTATGAAAAATCCTAGAGTATGTTCTAAATTTCTAAAGACAAAATGCCAGTGACTCTGGGGATCATCTTGTTCATTTTAAGAGCAAATTAAAACAGTGAAAGAATGGTGCAAATAATTGTTTCATATGTTCTTTGCTTGTGACTGCTGTAATCATCGGGCCTGATTTACAAATGTAGACTTGAAGGTTTCTCAGCTTCCTGCAGGGTAGAAGACTGTTACTTTGGCACTCGCCCTCTCGCCCTTGTAATCACCACTCAAAACTGTGCCCTGGTACTTCCAATTCCCAGTCTCTTGATTGAACACCTCATTCTGTGCTAACAAGGTGTCCAAGGTATTTGAACAGGGGCTCCAGTCAGAAAATTGTTAATGGTTTTGCTCATTAAGAGTTGCTGCACTAGTTTTGGTAATTTGGTAACTGTCTAAATTGCAAGTTGATTTTCCCCCCTCCAGCTTAAAGGATGCTAAATTTAAGACAGTAACAGTAATAGTTCTGTTTCAAAATTGACAAGGGAAGTTGTGTGCTGTCTGTGATATTTATTATGCAATAGTTTGTGAAGGATTAATAAAATTATCTTGAATGTCTAGGTTTATTCTCCAGTTATTTTTAAGATCTGATTAAAGAAGAACTAAATAAAATTGAAAATAAAAAAATTCTCATAGGGTGTACCTATGAAATAGCTAAGATTTCCTGGAAGTTTAATTGATAAAAAAGAAGCAACAAAAATGATTTCTTTCAAAATGTGAGAAAAAATAGAGTTATGACAGTATTTTAAAATATTTTATGTTAATATAAAATTGATTAATTCTATTTTTGACACCTACCCTATTTCTATAAATATACAAATATGCCTTAAAAACACATTTAGCCTCTTTTTTTAATAAAATTTTAAATAATGTTGATTTACTCTATTTACTGTTAGAATGACTTTTCATGATCATTAGCTACAAAGTCCATTTGTATTCAAAATAGACAATTTTAATAGATATATATTTTTTGGATAGTTATTTAAAGAGTGATTTCAGATGTGGTCTGAATGCTTAAAATTGGCTTTTACAAATATGCATTAAAATCCTGAGGATATTTTTTGTGAGTTAAGTGCATTTGCCTCTATTGAAATGACTTGACAATGCCAAATTATTTTACTTACAGAATCCATTTCTTTACATTTCTATACTTTGTAAATGATACAGTTCCCAAACGGAATTAAGAAGGCTGAATTAATTAAAGAATCAATATTTATAGATTCTTTTAAAACTTGTGATATACTTTATCAATTCAGATTTAAAGGGAAGAACATTTCTGAAAAAATTTTTTCTCACACATTGTCTATTTGCTTCTTTCTTAATCATGAATAGCTATTACTAAGTTTGGCAGCAATATCTTCAGGGATTTATTTTAAATTATTTTTGGTGATTTGGACAGTTGCCATTTTATCACAGAGATGAAAAGGTGGGAGATGAGATTCAGCTGAGGATGGAAGTTTCTCCCTATATGGAGCAAAGGGCTATTTTAAAGTGATTTATGTGGCAGTTTTCTTCTGTGTCACCATTATGTCCCTGCTGACTGAGTGTGACAACGCGGTGCCTGCTAACATTTTGGTAGTAATTTATTGGGATGAGATTTTTTTTTTTTTTTTTTGCCCGAAGTTCAGCCTGCAATCCTTTTAACGCTCTGCTAAAAGGCGTAAGTTCTCTACAGGCTTATTTATTTTTCACTTTGGAACTGTGCACTCACACAAAAACCTGCCTACATAAATCTGCAACTTTTCTTTTTGAATTGCAAGTTGAATGCAGACCATGACTTGTGCATATAAAAAAATGCAGAAATAATGCCCCCCTACTGTGTAAGTATTTTTGTTTTTCATGAATCAAGCCCAAAGTTATTTAAATTAATTCTAGCCTCATCATGGTAATAGAATATCATTTTTTTGGCTTCTTAAAAATACTGATGCATGGATGTAATTTTACTGGTTATTTGACCAACTTTCTCATGCATTTTAAAATTATGTAACACAAAGGAAAAAAATTGATGGCTACCGTTTCATGTTAACAGACTTTAATCAGTCAACATGAAAATACAATTTTTGATGTTTATAAATCATTATATATTTTAACATATCTTTGAAAATCCAGAAAACCAAGAATTTATGGGTTGTTTCTCTGTGTTTACATTGAAAGCTCTGCAATTGATTAATCAATCAGGGACTCTGAAATTTTGCTCTTTGAAGTTGGGTGTTAATTTTGAAATTCTATCACCCACCTAAGCTAGACACATTTGTTTGAAAACAAAGGCCCCAACTTCCCTATATGTTTGGCCATAAGCACAGGCAGGTTAAAAATATAGTTTATTGTGCTAGACCTAGATTTGGTTGTAAGTGAAACATAAATTAGTTTTTTTTAAACTTGAAATTTTAAACAGCTGATTTGATTGATCTTTTTAGTCATTTGGCACTATAAAGAGACTTCAATATGCCCATAAATGTGTTAAGAGTGATTTTTTGTTAATATTAGTGGCAGGTAGTTGGACAGTGGACTTTTTAAAATCTTGGTGGTAGATCAACAGATTCCTGCTTGAAAAGTACCATTGATTATCTTAGTCATGGATCTGTAATTAAGATATAATCAAGGCATAAATTGAGGACTTAATAATAACTAATGGGGACTCTAAGCTTTTAAAATAACTTTTGTTGTTTTCTACCGGCTGTGTTATTTTCTTGGAAAAACTACTGCCATTTCAAAGAAGATAAAATTGTTTTATAATTCTTGGTGAAATTATATTAATGTGTGTAGTCAATTTAAGTAATTGGTTTCTGTGCCTGGTCCTGAGATTCTTTTAAATTTATTATACGGACAAAATTCTTATGAAACACAGTAAAAGAAACTATTATTTAGCTAGATATATAAAATGTATTGACTAGGTATTTTAGCATAGACTGTGACTTTAAATTATGTTATTTTAATTATGAGCACCATTTTAAAACAGGATAGGCTCCATAAAGGGAAGATCGCACAATTTTTTTTTAATACGAGAACTTAACTTTGTATGAGGTTCAGTGCTTAATGTATTATTTGTTTTAATAAGTGCTCAGACACATGCTCATAGTTAGCACTTTAATTTCTATAAGAAGGAAATTCATTTAATGCTTTAAAGGCTAGTATCCCACAGTGAAAAGACAATGATCATTTAGATACTTATTTTTGTCAGCTTTGTTTATGTTATTGCAAATAATAATACAATTATTTCTCCAATATCTTAGGTCTCAAGTCATGATCGTAGTAAGAAATCTAATGATATAGTTCACTAACCTATTGAGAAGACAAAAATTTCCTATGATTTGAGGGTACTAAGAGTTATCTTTTCTTTTTTTTTCTAGAGACAGGATCTCATTCTGTTGCCTACGCTGGAATGCAATGGTGTCGTCATAGCTCACTGTAACCTCAAATTCCTGGGCTAAGAATTATCTTTGAAGTGACTGAAATATGATAAATTTTTAGGCCTGTAAACATTTTGGCTAGAGTCAATTTATTCGAGTGTTTGAGAAAGCTGTCTTCATGTTGATGTTTAGCAAAATTCATTTTACCTCATATGTCATAGTTATCCAAATGTAAAAAGCAAAGTCAGTGTTGGAAGGGATGTTAAAAGTCAGTTTACAAATGGGCGAAATGTGATACAGAGTTAAGGTAAACTTACACATGATTTTTCTTTATACATCTTATGGGACTTTTAAAATGAATTAATTCAAGGCCTTCATTTTAAAGATGAGGAAGTTGAAGGCAGAAGAGGTTCAGGAGTTTTCCCAAGGTCCCACAGCTAGTTAGCAGTCCCAGGACTAGAATCTGAGTTCCCTATTCACAGACCAATATTCTTTCCATTCTCCCCAACCCCCTCAGTCACATCAAAATTAATGCCTACTTGAGTGGTTGTGTTGAATGGAAAAATAAATGCTGGTTTGGATTCACTGAACTATTGAAGATGACTTGGTCCTACTCATCATGTATTTGTTACTTGCAAAACATCTTTAAATCATTCTTAAATATTAACTCATGGTGCAAAGATCAGAAACAAGAGCACAGGATGAAATTCTGCTAAAAATTACTAGTATATTGCTTGTGTTTTTTATCGAAATTATCTTGCATATGGGAAAATATTGAAGAAAGGAGGAAATTTTTATAGGCTTGACAGTGGTTTGATTTTCATGGTATTTTTATGCCACTGGAAATAACACATATTTTAGAGGAGAGATCTAAGTGTATAAGTATGTATGTGTGTGTGTAGTTGGTAGCAGACATAGGGTTTATCCATTACTCCCTTTGCTACTATCTAGAAACAACTCATACAAGCCATGATTACGGGAGGTAGGGAAATAGTTGTAGGAAACAAATTTCTGTGATCCAGCCAGGCAGTAAGAGCTGTTACATGATCATGTTATATGGAGGTATGGTCTAACAATCCCTATAACAGGAATAGAGATAGAAGAGTGATTATATAATCAGAGATGGTCATGAAAGACTTCAGAGAGTTGAGTTTTCAGGAAAAAAAAAAACCTTAGAGGATAAATAGGAGATCATTATACTAAGAAGCAATACAGAGAAGGTTATTTTAATGGAGGCCCACCATATTCTCTAGCCTACTGGACTATTCTTTGCTCTTTGAATATGAAGTTTGCTTTCATGCCTCTGTGGAATAGTCTCCCATGTTCCTCATTCTGTCTGAAATACAGTTACTCTCTTTGTCTATCTAGAAAATGTCCATTTTTTCTTCAAAACCTGACTGGAGTGATACTATAACTCTTTAGCTTCCCTGGACTTTTCCTCTTGTCTCAAACAAAATTGAAAACTTTCTAACATACTACACATCACATTTTATTCTAAATTACAACAGTAATAAATGCTCATTTGAAAATAAGCATTCAGTATCCTACCACCAGAAAAAATCATGTTAACATTTTGATACTTTTTTTCTTACATAAAAATACACACAGATGGACATATACACATACTATGTACACATTACACATATTCATATATGGCTGAAATGATACTCTTTATACTTTTTTTATCCAACTTTGTTCACTTACTATCATATTGTGAGCATTTGCCCTTAGAACTATATCTTCTTAATTTTGGTAGCCCCCCCAAAATCCATTTTGAATTGGACAGATGTGGATTTTAGAAAGAAAACTGGAGGTGGTGGAAAAGACAAATTGGGGGGAGAGTGGTTATTAGTGTACCAGGCAACAGATGATAAAGGGTGGAGCCAGAGCAATGGGAGTAAGGAGCAGACGTGGGTAAAGTACCAGCAGCATCAAATGTGCTACAGAGAGGTCAAGTGGAAGGGGCCCCTGAACTGGACAATTAGTAAATTGTTAGTGATGTTTGCAAGGATGGTATGGGGGAAGTAAAGAGGCAGGAGCAAAATGGCCCACATAGAGGAGTAACGAAAAGATGAGAAGTTAGATTCTGCAATATGGCTTCTCCCCCAAGAATTTTGGCAAAAGGAAAAGAGATAAGTAAGGAAGGAGCTTGAGGAGAAGGCAGGGACCAAAGAAGTCTTTTTTGTTGTTGTTGTTGCTATTTGAGAAAAAAATAAATATAACAATTTGGATTCAAATTAGGGGAAAACAGTGGAGAGGAGAGCAATTGAAGATACAAAGGAGATAGAGGTTAGTTTCCAGAATGACCCCCCAAGGACATAGGCGCATAGAACACAGAGGAAATTGGTCAATTTTTAATCCAATTCTTTTTATGTTTGTAGCTGGGCACTTCAGAATACTGAAACTGAATGTATGGAAGAGTTGTGTATCATGGGAAGTCTTTATTTGATTGTGAATAAGGATTATGTGATTTTGTTGAGTAGAGTGCTACCACTCTGTGATTTGATGCTAGCTTACATTTATTGAGTACTTCCTTTACAGGGTTGCAATAATTCAATCCTCACAATGACCTTACAAGATAGGCTCTATCACTATTCTCATTTTATAGGTGAGAAAATGGAGGCATAGAAAGGTTAAATTACATGCTTAATGTGACACAGCTATTGAAAGATAGAGTCTGGATTCAAATCCAAACAGGCTAATGCGAGATCCCAGATTCCTATATCGCCACTTGATGATTCTAACTGAATAGTCACATAAAGAGGAGTTCAAGAGAATATTTACTCAGGGTTGACTTTGATAGCTCCTGATTGGTGGAATTTGGCATGATTTCTTACTTTTGCCTTTGACTTTTGTAGTATTGGTTGATTTGTTTTAAAAAAACATAGTCTTCTTTTGGTAAAATAAAATAAAAAGTCGTGATTCTAAAATATTAATTTAATGACAGGATTATGCTAGATGATTAGCAATTCCCTTCCAGTTCCATCTTATTATGTCCAGTGTGCTATCTATTATAAATTCTGATGTGAAGCTTCAGACTCAGCCCTGACATTTGTCCCACTATGGTAGTTTAGTTTCTGGTCTCTGAAATTGAGTGGTCTGCCTCTAAATTCCAGCTCTGCTCCTTACACCTTGGGTAAGTGACTTAAACTCTCCAACGCTTATTTTCATCAAATGAAGGAACAATAATACCTAATTCTTAAGGAAGTTTTGAAAATGTAATAAGCTAATCCAGAGAAAGAATTTAACATAAGTGTCTGACAGCATTAAATTCTCAACATTCTTCTAAATTCTTTCCATTGATGGTGCCTCTGTTACGCTCCAGTGGATTTCCTGTGGACACCTACCACTGGGTATTGACACTTATTCCATGTTAATTCTCAGGGTCAGAGCCAGGCCTTATGTCTTTTTATCCTGTGGATTTAATGTAGTACCGGAACTTCTTAAGGGTTCAGTATATCCTATGAAATAGAATCACTCAGAGAATAATTGCTTTCAGAATTAAACACATAATTGAATGCAGAAATATAAAATTTGGTACATAGGGTGGCATATAAAGCTAAGAAAATTTCCCAAGACATGGGGTTAAAAAAAAATGAAAATATGTAATAATGATCAGAGACACGGAGGTTCTAGTGCAAATACTGAGAGGCTGGATCAAGCATGGTATATTGGAGGAAGAACAGGTGACCAGCATGAGCAGTATAGCGAGTGAGGGTAACAGAGGGTAAGCAGAGAGTTAACAGATGGCTATCTCAGATACAGACAGATTTATATTTTTTTCTGTGATGTGTTAGCTGTATGATCTTGATATAACTCTGAACCTCTCAATGATTCAGTTTTCATGTATAGAATGGGATCATATTGATCTTATAGAACTGCTTAAAATATAATGTGAGATAATTCATATTAATAACTCCAGAAAGAAAAACATAATAATCTCTATAGATGTCAAAAAACATGATTACAAAATTTAGCATTGATTCTTGATAATAATTTCTTAGTAAGATAGGAATAGACAGATTTTTTTTTACATAGATATATTTATGTTTCAAGAATAAAGCTTAACTGTGAAATGCAAGAACATTACATCTAGCATTATTATTTAAATTTTTTCTGGAATTAATGACCAATGTAATTAAAGAGGTAAAATAAATGAGGTTAAAATTTGATAAGGAATTGAAAAAATTATCTTTGTTTTATAGATAATATGATGATTTTTTAAATTTCAAAATATTAAGTGGGTACAAATATTTTTGTTGCATGGATACACTGTATAATGCTGAAGTCAAAGCTTTCAGTGTGCCCATCACCAGGACAGTGTTCATTGTACCCAATAGGTAAGTTTTTATCCCTCACCCCCACCCTCCTCATTACTTAGTTTCCAATGTCCTTTATGTATCCTTGTGCCCATGTGTACCCATTGTTTAGCTCTCACTTATTAGTGAGAACATGTGGTATTTTTGGATAATGTGATGATTTATTAAAAATATTTCAGACAATAAAATGAAAAACAGTTAGAAAAATAGGAGAATGTCATACTATTTTCCTGATTAAAATACATATACTTAGGTTCTAGAATGTCATTTATCCCTTAATGTTTATTTATACCAATCTTCCTGCTAACAGTGCAATTATGACTCATCCATTTAGAATTGCATTTTATGTAAAATAAGAGAATTCTTATCCCAGTGCATGAGGAGGAGAGGAAAGAAACTTGGGAAATAGTTACGGAAGTAGGTTAAAAATAAAGAGAGAATCCAGCAAATGAGAGAAGGAGCGATCACAGTGGTGGAGAGGGATTCATAGAATTTAGGGTTATGAAAACCCAGATGACAGTTTGAAGAAAGAAAGCATGATCAATAGAGAAAAACAGTGTATAGAAAGTGAACATAAAAAAGACTGTGGAAAGAGGGTTAGATGTGGAATTTAGAAGGTCAGTGATCATGTTTGGCAGAGTAATCTCAGTAGAGTGCAGAGGCTGAAGTTAGATTGATATGAGTTATTGTATACTAAGGAAGTTGAGGTCAGAAGAGAGATCTGGCAACTTAAAGAGACAAGGCCAATTTATTGTCATCATCATCATTATTATTATTTTTACTCTGGGGGATTTTGTAGGCAGAAAGTAGGAGAAGAGTTTTAAGATGATACAACATGGTGGAGGAAATGAAGTAAAAGAAATTAATAGTGGAAATAGAGGAGATAGTCTTCATAACTACTGAGAACAATTCTCTCAGGGGCTGGCATCAAGCAGGTGAGCAAGCAAAAATATAATTGGAAATTTTTGAGGTAAGGGACCATCGTCAGTTGGCTACAATCTTCAATAGGAGAAAAGGTCTTATGCAGAGGGTGTTGGTGGTAGCCATGGGGTTAGATATTAAGGATATTTAATTTGGTAAATTTTTGCAAGTAATGTTGTAGAATAAAAAATATAAGAAGAATTAGAGAACTTTTGAGTAGGTAAGGACCCAGTGGAGGTTAAAAAATAATGCAATAATATAAAAGGGGCCTAATCATCTACCCACTGGACTTTAAAAAGATTTTCAAAATAATTAACTTGTTCTTTTTTTGTCCAATCACCTTTATTTGGACATCAGAAATTATGCCCCAAATCATCATTGGCAAACTTACTTCAATTTTTCAGCCAGTTTCAATTTGGTTAAAATAAAGTAGGAAAATGGTTTACTATTTAAAAATAATTTTATTATCTCTCTTGGAAATTCTCTTTTCAATTTCACACCACTGTTGATTAAAATACATATGCTTAACTTCTGCAATGTTTTTCCTCCATTAATGTTATTTACAACACTCTTCTTACTAAGGATATAATTTTAACTCAATCGTTTAAAGCTGCATTTTACATAAAAGTCCTTTCATCCTGAAAATGTCACTGTGTGTGACTCCTTTCAGTCTGATAATGTCCATCTAAGAACTCTACCACTGTAAAATGATAGTTTAATATTTGGGGCACTTGGATTATCTTAAGGACTACACACAAATCTGAGATTCCTTTACGGTCTTTTAAACATTTTATTTGTATGTACAACCCAATATATTTTAGCTTAGTTTTTCGTATTGCTTTGGCCACGGAATAAGTAATCTTCTACTTGCCTCTGGACCAACTCTACTCCTTCTGCATTGAGGGAATTCCAAGTTCTTAGTGATAATGCGAGTAATGGTAAAGAAACATCCACATTTGAATTATGATTCTATCACTAACTAACTGGGAGGACCTGGATAAGTTATTTAAATCTCTGGGTCTCATTTGTTATTTTTCCCAACCTGAAATGACTTTTCCTTTTCAGTCAGAAATTCTTACTATTGGAAGCCTCTGTTAGCTTCTATTGCTGCTGTAACAAATTACCACACATGACACAAAATTACTACCTATAGTCCTGGAGGTCAGAAGCCCAAAATGGGTCTCACTGGGTTAATATCAAGGTGTCAACAGAGCTGCATTCCTACTGTAGTTTCTAGGAGAGTATCTGCTTGTTTCCTTGCCTTTTCCAGCTTCTAGAGTTTGCCCAGTTCCTTTCCTGTGGCCCCCTCTCCATCTAGAAGGCCATCAATTGCATCACTCGGACTTCTGCTTCGCTTGGCACATCTCCTTCTCTGCCTCTGACCCTCCTGCCTCCGTCTTTCACTTGTGATTCTACTGGGCTCACCCAGATAATCTAGGTTAAACTCCCATCTTAACTTCCTTAATTTAATCACGTCTGTAAAGTCCATTTTGCCATATAAGGCAACATATTCACAGAATGCAGTGATTACGACATGCACATCTTTGGTGGGGGGTGGGAGATTATTCTGCCTACCATAATGCCAGAAATGATACTCTATATATTTCCATCTCCCCACCAGAGAAGAATATCACTTTTATGAAAATCCTTTATGTGGGTGTTTTCTTAGTGAGTTTATTTGTATAATGAATTATCTCTCTAAAAATGCTAAAATGTAAGGGTTCTGTTAGTGTGCTTGAACACTAATTAACAGGGACAATTGTTCTTATTTCATTTGACTTTCATAGGTTTTGCCCATCAATAACTGCACCATGGAATTGATGATTCTTTCCCACCACAGCATCTCATTTTTATTACCCGTGTATGGCTTCACGCTAACCAAAAGGTTAGACATTACAATTATTTATGCTAATCTCCATTTGCTTTTGTGCTGTAGACAGTACAAATAAAGCTGCAGCAATTGATTACACATCACTGACACCAGAAGGAACATACAGTTTCATCAATGAAAAAACTGAGTCATGTAACAGCTCAATAGTTGTGTGCAGCCTCATGAGAACGACAATCAAAACCAAGTCATAATGATATGAATATTTATTGGGTACCTCATCCTGGTTTAGTAATTTTAATAATCTGTAAAAAAAAAAAGTGTAAAGGGAAGCATTTCTGTTTTTATCGAATACTCCTTTTTAAATACAGTCTATTCATATGTAAGTACTTTTATATCAGTTTTCTTGTTTTTAGGTTTTATTATTCTATATTAGTTTGACTTAATCTTAAGAATGGATAAATATCATATTTAAATATATATATTTGTAATTTTTTTATGTCTGACTCAGGCACATTGTTGTCTTAATTAGGTACTGTTGTGGTAAATTAGGCTGAGGAATAGTTAGAAATGATATAAATGATGTCTTAAACAGTTAAAATAAACATCTATAAAATTTGATCATCAAAATAATTTTTTAAGGTTTAGTAACAGATTACTGAAAGGATAGAAATATAATGCATAACTTCCATACTGTCAGAGGAAAAGAAAGGGGAGAATAGAGAAAATGCTCTTAGTTCAATCGAAGACTGGAAAGGAGGGGAAATATCAGAGAGAAAACATGCCAAATATATTTAGTTATTCAGCAAATATATAATGAGTGTATGCTCTAGACCTCTGAAAATGTTATCCAAACAAATTGATAAGCTCAATAAGTATAAATAGATTAAACTCTTCTATTAAATATCAAAGGCTTTCAGGTTTGATGTATTGCACTTTAAACTCTAGATATATATGAGCAGCACACCTAAATAAAAACAAACAGAAAGACTTATAAAGAATAAATGGGAAAAGATATATAATATGTGTGTGCTTTACTTATTGACATAAACTTGAAATATGTAAAGCCTAAGATAGAGAATTACAAGGTAAACCCAACAAATACAAAATCATAGCGAGTGCTTTTTTTCTTTGCATGTATCACAAATCAATAGATTGATCACAACTAAATTTAGTAAGGATTAAAAAATTCCGATATATCATGTCTTTTTGACTCATGGGTTTTTTTTAAAGTATGGTAACATGGTAACTAGTGAATGTAATCAGCTTGTATCCACAATGGAATTAAATGGCAGCGTAACGTTCAGCATATGTTAAAGCTTAATTATTCCCATCCTCTTTTCAGATGGGAATAATAAAATTGAGCAGATCAATCAGAAAAGATAAAACTATGAAATTAACATTTCAAATTATTGCTTTTTGGTGTTTGAATCTACATTGTGTTACTTACTAACCAGTTGTTATATGTTAACTTCCTGTGAAGTATTGGTGGTAACATGTAGAAAATGAGATGTGGTCTCTAAATTATTGTTAACCTAAGTATAATTTTTGTTTGTTTGTTTAAAAGGGTTGATTTTTACAATACATCCCTAAACATGGCCACACTTTGCTTGCCTCAGGACTTCTAACATTTTTGGTGATAATTAATTATTCTATAATAGGATAATTTAAACTGGCCACCAATTAGAAGGATGTCTTTGGATAATTCCAGAACTGCTGATGTAAGGACTGAGAATAAAAACCAGAATTAGAATCTCTTTTCCCGGTGTAAGAATGTATTATCCTTTCTGTTTAATACTCTTTATTCCTAGCTGTTATTCTTGTTATTTATTATTATATTTTTAAAATGTAAAACACTTTGCTTACTAGTCTAATTGTTAGTAATTATTTGAGAGGTTGCCTTCAGTCTATGACTTTATTCTATTACAAATGACTACATAGCTGATATAAAGTAAATGTGAAGCCCTTAGTTCAAAAGAGATTGAGAAAGGGTGGGATGAAATAAGCCATAATACTACTTTCATTGTTATCATGATGTGCCAATGAATTATTCTGTTTAAAACTCTCCTCTTAATGTGACTTAATAAACTTACTCAAAAAACGTTTGGATGTTTCAACTTTAACTAGCTGGACCAATATTTTCCTCCCAGGTGAATAGGGAAAACTGCTAAGAGTCACCTTCTCAATTTAAGTTGAAAATGTCATGTAACTTTATAATTTAAAAAAATCAACTTTACATTTGCAGATTGTTATGTAAAACTGAAAATATAAATTATCTGTTAAAGTTATTTTTCTTTTCAAACAACATAGACTTAATTCAAATAAAATATCCCAATGATGTTAGTTCTTAAGATCTTTCTTAATACTGATTTTCTTTTACTGTGAATGTCTTTTAAAATACTATTAAAATAGAAATAGTTTATAGAATGTTCATTATGTTAGTCCCTTTGTTTTATGGAGTAAGTTTCTGTGATTACATGTACTTTATGGACTGGAACTGGAATTACATTTTTCCTTTTATGTCATAAAAATAAAGCTTTTAAAATTATGTATAATCATAATTTATCATAAATTTCTACAATCTTTGATTTGGCTTGAAAGAACATAACACTGTGGTAGACAATGACACAATTGAATTGACAATTAAGTCAGCACTTAGGCTGCTTTAAATAGAATTTAAGTTCCTAGAACCGAGGAGGTAATAACCCGACTCGACTCTGAATGCTCACGTTACTGTGTTCATTTTTGGTTCCTACTAAAAGGAATGTAGAATCAATCTGCTGGTGAGACAACAGAATGGAAGAGATTCTAGGATCAGCGCACACGAGGAATCATTAGATGGAAAGAAAAACAGAAGTGTCTGGGATTATATGATAATAGTCTTTAATAATTTACCAAATAAAAAAAGGAATTTTACATTTTTCTGTGTACTCCAGAGAATAGGTTTAGAACCAAAATGTGAGATTGCCTGGAAGTAAAATCGGATGCAATAAGAGACAACTGAAGCTACGTAAAGTTGGAATGAGGTTTTGCTTCCCCTCCACGGAAGCTTGAAAAATCATTTATGAGAGGTATTTATAATGCATTTTGGTATGGTTGAAGAGCTGAGTTAGATTACTTCTAAAGTTTATCTCAAACTTTAAATTCTATTTCTCTATATTTAAAGATAATAAGTGGCAGAAATACTCCACCAAAATTCATCCTGAGCATGTAAAGCACTTATCTCCTATTAATTGTTTCTCCTATAATTATAATAATAATAATGAGAGGGATATATTGTTATTACTTCCATTTTACAGATGGATAAACTGAGGTAAATTGAAGTTCAGCAACTTGCTCAGTTACAGAGCTAGTGAGTCATGGAACCAGGATTTTAACCTAAATTGATTTGACTCCTGAGCCTGAACTCTTAATGCACATATTTTACTGCCCACTAATTACAAGCAAAGAGAAAGGTTAAATCACCAATGTCATCTCCAAACTGTGGAGAATAATTTTATTTAAGAAATTAAATAAGAATAAGTGTCTTGAGATTTCTTATGCCAAAATTATGGTGGACGTAATAATGATAGTGAAATCAACAGCAATTATACTTTCTCCTGAAACTATTACTGTTATCCTAATTTATTGGGATTTATGAAGTCCCAAGCACTGTGCTAAACACTTTTAGGTATTATCTCATTTTATCCTTAAAACAATATTCCTTATAGGCTAGTTACAACTTTCTCTGCTTTACGGATGAAGAGGCTGAGGTCTAAGGTTATACTCCAGGAAATGAGGGATGTTATATTACTTAGAACAATTAACAATTATTCACTCAGTGTAGTCATTCATTCTATTGAGAATTATTATCTTTTATCTTAGGAGTTGTTCCAAATGCAAAATGTGACACGTCCTTATACCAGGATTGTGGATTACTCTTTCAAGACCATTTTAATAGCTATTTTTAAACAAAGGAATCTCTGTCTATGGAGAATAGTCTATCAATCAATCAATCAATTCGTGAATTAATCAGTAATCAATTAGCAATCCGTGTGCTAGCCACTGTGAAGAATACAACTATAATCCCTATAGTTAAGAAGCTTATGCCTTGGCTGAGGAGGCAGAAAAATACAGACCTAAACAGAGTTAACAATAAAGGAAGTCAAATGATTATTACAAATGGTAGAAGATTTTTCATGGAAAAATAATTATGATGGACTGTGAATGCTCGGGAAATCTTTATGAGATTTCTCCTATGCATAGATGAATGACTGATTTAGATGAGGAAAGAGGATCAAAAAGAGCAGTTGACATAGATAGAGGGAACAGAATGAACTACTGACAAATAGTTTGTAGTATATAAAATATTGGACTCCAATAACTAGACTAGGGTGGTTTCTAACTACTTGATTATTTACAATTTTACAGTTTATTATAGGAGTAATTCTTTTAAATTTTCCTTAAGAAAATATAGAACTTTCAATAACAATAGACCCCAATTGTTATTGCCAATCAGAATAACAGGGACAAGTGGTAAGATTCAAAGTTTAATTTGTCCAAGAGTACAATATTACCTGCAGGCTAGCCTCCCAGAAAAAAAAATTGGCCTCCTGCACAGCTCCATAAAATGTGGCTGTGTCTGTGTGATTAAGTCTCTCAATCCTGGTGTTGTCATTTACAAACATGGCCCAAATATCTAACATTTTTCCCATCAGAGAGTTGGGTGCAAGTCCCATCCCCTGGAATTTGAGTGGACCCATGACTGCTTTTCCAGTAAAGCAGAGCAGACTGGACTCCATGGGACTTCCATCGCTGGACTATTAAAAGCCATGCAGTTTTGTCTTTATTCACTGGAACACTCACTCTTGGAGTCCTGAGCTACTACGAGGCTGCCATGTTCTCTACAGGAAGATGCCGTGTTTGGGTGCTCTGGTTGATATAATCAGCCTCACCCTTGCCTTTCAACTGTCCTTGCTAAGAGACCAGACATGCTAGTGAAGCCATGCTGGATCCTCCAGAGTGGGCCATTTTCCAGCAGAGTACAATTCAAGCTCTGTCAATGCCACATCAAACAAAAGAATCACATAGTTGAGATTTGTCTGAATATCTAACCCATGAAATCATGTGGTATTATATTATGGAACAGTTGTTAAGAAACTAGGTTTTGTTATGCAGTAATAGATAACTAGAACATCTGGTCAAGTGTAAGGCCTGGAGCCCCTTCACCCTTGACCCCTGCCATCATGCTAGAGGTGTAGCTTTTGCTTCCCTAGTCAGGATGTCTGATATGGAAAATGCTGTCACCATCTTGCACTGCACTATAATACAATAGGCGCTCATGAAACTGCTCCTGTGTTCCTGCTCCTGTTTCTGTGATTTTTTTCCTGGTCAATATTGCCCTAGAAGACCTGGAATATGTACTGCTCAGCCACGAGACATTGTTTACACAATACATGGGTTTTTCAATGTTCCGTGAGGCACTGTGGGACTGCATTGTATAAACTAGAAGTAAGTTGGATACCAAAACACTGGAGAAAAAGGTATTCAAAAGCAAGGAACAGATCACACCATACTATTGTGAATTATTTGGGACAGCCTGATTCTAAATTTCTATCTCTATCACCAAAAATTATTGAAACATGTTAGAATTTTCTACATTTTGGGTGTCTAACTTATTAATTCCAGACTATCGTTTTCCCTGGGAGAGGCATAAAATCTTTTGTCAGACTATATGTCCCAATTTTGTGTTCAGAAAATAGGCCAATGTGCTTTTAACTCAGAGTAACAGTGCAACAAATTTGGCAGCTATAATAACAGTATAGAAGCTGAAGGCCTGCTGCACACCATAAAAAGGGAAAGTGGAAGAAAGGTAGTTTCTATATAAAGTTTATATTTAGTTCATATATACAGATATTCTTGAAAAAGGTAATAATTTAGCCTAGTTTTTAAATAGCTGAAATTGTCATTGTGAATTAATCTGGTAGATTTGCATTTTTGCTAATATTTTCTTGTGGATTTCAAAAGATGTATTTTTAGTCATAAGAGAAAAAAAATTTCATCTCAGAAAGACGCTATAGAAATTCTTTAGCCCATTTTTGTGCTTGTCCATTTTGTTCCTGGTGACTTACCAGACTTTAAAATTATGGTATACCATAATCATTGCTATCATGCATATTGTACCTTTGTATTCTGGCAGATTAAGAGTGAAAGGAAAGCCAACAAAATCCCATAGCACCGTAACTTAACTGGGTTTTGACCATGCCACAAAGGGCGTTTATGGGACTAACACTGAATTGACATGTAACTGCTCACCATACATAGCTAAACTTGCATGAGGCACCTTCTCACTAGAGATTACCAAGTGAGGCTTCATGGGCAGTACTAGTTTGTTTAATGAAATTCAAAAAATAGGCCAAGTGTGGTTGCTCACACCTGTAATCCCGGCATTTTGGGAGGCTGAGGTGGGAGGATCACTTTAGTCCAGGAGTTTGAGGCATGAGTGAGCTATGATCGTGCCACTGCACTCTAGCCTGGGCAACACAGCAAGCAAGACCCTGTCTCTTAAAAAAAAAAAAAAAAAGAAAGAAAATAAAACGAAAAAGAAATTCAAAAAGTAAAAGAGACTTTGATCAGTAGAAACAATATCTGCCAAATAAGTACTTTTCTTTTTTTCCATGATATAAATATGACCTAAGTAATTCCAATATTGCTGTTAATAAATATGAAATTTTAAAAAATGTATTCCCTATATTTGTAATTATACCTGTACTATACCATGGAGTGAATTTTGCTACCATGTTACCCTGCTACCTTTTATCTAATTCATCATTAAATTTTCCTTAAACTTGGTCTTACTTCATTCCTTGGATTACCCTGTTGCTCACTAGTAGTAATGTAATAACTACTATAAAAGAGGAACACCATAATATTATAGTTAAAAGAAACATGACTGTCCTTAGGTAAAATTTTAATGTCACTTTTAAGGTCATTGTAAAGAAACCACACAGTAACTAGATTTTCAAACTTTTTGAGAAAGCGTTTATTAAAAAAAATATATTTTTAAAAAGGGATGGCCCCTTCAGAAAATAAGAAATGGTGTCAGAAGAATGCAGGTAATAAAAATGCATGACTTGAACGAAAGAGTGATTCAAGTAATTGAGTATGCTTAAAGGAAAAAAGACAAAATCAAGTAAATGAGTTATTTAGTTGCCAACCTTCCTGATTAAAAGTGACATCAAAGTGCTTGAATAAAAATTTACATTGATTAGGTGCAAAGAGTCTCCCCCTTTTCTGTTTCTGATAGGGAAAAGAGAAAAGATCTGGAAACTGAGAAGGTGGTAAAAGAGGCAGTTGGAGACCTGCCTCAAGATTATGAAGGCAGCCCCTTTCTAAGGGCCTCACTATTTAATTGAAGCTAAGTATCAGGATTGAAGAAGTTCACCTATCAGTGATTCTCAGTTAAAGCAAAATGTAGGAGAAGTTACTCTAAAAAACTTTTGCGGCTCCAGCTGCAGGTGGCTCACTTGACATTGTGAACAACAACAACAAAAAGCAGTAGGGTATTTCAACTCCTGAAAGCACTCCACTGAAAGCAAAAGCATGCCAGGGATGGAAGGATATCCAGCACTTAGTTAGGAAATGATTGATAACAGGGTAGGGAGGTAAAACTCTATAAACAAGTATCTGCATTTATTTAACTCTTGACTCTATGATTTGACTTAAGTACTTTACAAAACACATGGCGTAGTGGAGAATATATGGGATCACAATTGAACAACCTACATAGAAATTCAAATCTGCTCCATACCAGTTGTGGGATTTATAAAGTGAACATGATTGGTTATTGTAAGAAATGAATACTTTACAATTGGCATAAAATGATAACTTTCATATGTGTTTATTATAATATTGGCTTAAAACATTAGAAAGGGAAACATTTGTTTGAGCGTAGACTTTGTTGTACAATCTCACCTATTCATGCCTGAAAAGGAAGGGACGAGGAAGGTAACATGTTTTGAGAATTTACTGTGTGCCAGGAATGGTGCCAGGCACTTGATTACTCAGTTCCTGAGAATCCTGTGAGATGGTTACCTTGTCCCCATTTTATAGATGAAGAAACTGAGCTTCAGAAAGGGAATTTGTCCAAGTTTTTATGGTGATGGTTTATATATGGATAGTTTGAGAGTCTAACACCGATCCTTATGTCTTCAAAGATCATTTTCATTCTGTTCTATCAACTTTCTAATGAAATTATATGCCACGTCTGGTGGGTCTTGGAATTGTAGCCATAGGGCCTGGGAGGAAAAAACTGTTCTTTGGTCATTAAAGAAAAATATCTACATAATGACACGTATTTATATTTATGTGGAATGCGTCTTCAATTCCACTAGTATTTTTTTTCCACGTCTGTTTTAGAGGTCATATTCTTACCCTGTCCTACTTTCCTACAATTCCTAAATATTTGATGGTTATTAAACATGAGTTTAAATTTGAGTTAATATGTTAACTCTTTCAGCAAGATTTTTATTTTCGCTATTATTTCTAATAATGGTATAATTTTAAAATTATATTTTAAAAATATAACTTTATATTATAATTTTAATAATGGTATAATGTGACTTCTAGAACCCATTTCATGAAATGTTTTCAGGACTGATTGGATATAACTTAAATATTTCCATGTGAAGTATATGTTTTCTGATATTATATCCTAAATCTAAATCTAATCTCTGTTTCAGTGAACAAAAGAAAACCCAACAAGAACATGCTCCAGTATCAAATTTATGGGTAAGAGAATATAATTTCTGTTGCTTCACTTAGAATGATGCCATGTTGAGGGGAGTGGGGGCATTTCTGAATTCAAAATTCTACATGATTTCTGAATTTTCCCACCAAAGATTGACTTTGGATATCCTGCCATAGTTTAAGAAGGAACTCAGATGCATTTTTTGCTACTGTTCTTAATGGAACATCTGGTATTTATTGACAGTATTCATTAGTAATGATTTTCAGTGAAAAGAAGGCCAAAGATTTGATGGAATATACATTCATCTTTTTTTGTCATACTATCTGTGTCAAATCCAAAGCCCAAATATTACTTCCTACCTACAGTGACATCTGAAAACATATTATCCATAGTCATGGAACTGTAGAGATTTTAGCTGAAGACTATTCAAAGTATCAAGATGAAATAACATATCAGTAATTAAACAATAATAACACACTATACTGTTAAATATATTTCTAAATATTTAGGACAAGATACTCGGTAAAACACATCTTTTCTTTTTTGATATCCAATATAGTTGGGAAGAGACATATTCTAATTCCTCTTCTCAAAGGACAAGTATATTCCCTCATGAACCAACCCTGCTGCAGCAGGCTGATTTAGATAATAAAAGGAAAAGATATAACTGAACAGATCCTCAAACCTTGCTTCAAGAATTGGAGCTGGGGGAGCCCCTCAGGGTTGCAGGGCGATCCTGAGGCTGTCTCAGGTCTCTGAACAGCTGTTTGGTAGTAGTCTCGACAGAGCTCGTTAGCACAACTCCTGGTTGAGACCATGTTAACCGCATCCCTTCACTGTCGCCACCACACTCCCTCTTCTCATGTCCCTCCATTATCACCTTCCCCTCCCCAGCTTGCTCGGTTAACACTTCCACTCTCCTGAGAGCAAAGAATTTTTTCTCTCTCTTCATCTCTCTTCCACCTCCCTCTGACTAATTCCTTTTCATCTCTCCCACTCTTCCCTCTTTGCCCTTCCCTGTCTCTTTCTCTTTATTCTTTCTTTCATGGCTGTTTCTCCCAAACCAAAAAGTGTCCTTTTTTCCCCCTCCCTCAAGCACTATTCTTCACTAGTTTCAATCCCAGCAATGGAAGAAACTGCCTGAATATCTCAAATCATCAGACTAGAGGTATATCAAATTCCTTTGGAGGGAGGTAGTAAACAGAACTGGTTAAGAATACAGGCTTTGACATTATACCAGAATTAGACTTAAATCTCAGTTCTGACATGATGTTGAATACAGCACATGTTACTTAATCTCCCTTAGTTCAATTTCTACCTCTGTTAAATGGGGACAACAGCATCTTCCTAAAGGTAGGTATAGGAATTACAGAAACCATTGTTGTAAATGTGCTTTATGCAATGCTTGGAACAGAACCAGAAAGCGGTAAAGAATAGCTAATGTTATTTATAAATGATACCTGCTGATCAGACGGAACTGGTCTCCAGTCTTTGTCTTTACTAAGTTCTCTTTAAGTCTTCCCTCTTTTCCCGATCAGCAAAAATGGAATGGAATGTTAAGAAATAAAATGTTAAGTAATGGGGGGAAAAAAAGTCTTCCCTCTTTGCTCATCCTGTCAAGCCTGTCTACCCTGTAGGAATCTCATTCATTTATTCATTTGTTCATTCAGAAGCCTACATAGAGAATATGCTATGTTCTATTTCCAGGTACTTTCTATCACTATGCCACGGTCACAAAATTAATCACCGCAAAATTGTTACTTGATAAACTTTAAGGCATTATTCCTTCCAGCCACTTTAATGACCTGTAGGGAAGGGACAGAAAGGAATAGGGAAATAAGGAAGAGATAAGGGTGGGATGTTAAGGAGTCCCTTTAACTTCTAAAAGGTCTTCTGTTCCCAAAGAGTACACTTGCTGGTGATGGACCAGCTATGCAGGCAGAGGAGCTATTCTGGGCCAGCACCTTTTTCTTTGCCTTTTCAAAAGCAAACCTGTTTCTAATATCTTTCTTGCTTCTTGGCTTCAAATAACTGCTGTGTCCATATTGTATGAGCACGTGTATGCATTGCATACATGCTGGGTGGGTAGAGTGTCAGGCAAATTAATATGATCCTGACATCCTGTTAAATATACTCACTTTTTTGTGAATGCTTTGTAATCTCATTCGATTCCCACAACACTTAAGGTAGGTATATTTATTCTCCTTTTACAGAAGTGCAAATGGACTTCTTGAGGGGTTAAACAGTTTGCCTTAAATCACTCAGCTAGTAAATGACAAAGATTCTTCTGATGCCTGAACTCTGGCTTCACTTTCTACATCATACTTACGCTGCCTGCCCATTGAGAAGTTCTGAAATAGGATAACTATCTATATCCTTTCTCCCCCGATAACATTTAATTTATATTCAGAGGTGGAGACCTTTTAAAGTGCCAGATAGACTGTAATCTTCATAAGTAGTGTCTAGGAACTACTCTTTCCTCACTAAGGAGAAGGAAAACCTTAAAGGAAGAGCTAGATGCCCCCTGAACAAAATTCTGATTCCTAATCTACTAATAGCCATAATAAACGTTTCTCCAACTTCTGTTTGGGCAGTGATTCTCTGTCCTACTCATCATTTTGTTTAAAGGAGGAAGTGGGGATGTATATTTTATTTCCATTGTATTTAATCATGCATATAGTATAATTTTTCTAGAATTTGCCTGATTTTCTTTAGGTACAAATTGTAGACCAGAATTTATATCAAAGTTTTATTAAGCCAAAGGCAAAATGAATTCATGTTCCTGTAGAATAGTATACACTTGTTGAATGCTTAAAAATGAATGAATTGGTTATGACCTTTTTAAAACCCTTTTGCTTTTTTGCTTGACCACATGAATGCCTACTATTTTAATTTGTGAAACAAGTTCAACCCCATGGTAACATTTAGGGCATAAAATTCCACAACACTGTGTGTAATAATTGTGAACTTATGAAATTACTAGGGCCATGAAACACTATTTTTCCACTGGCACTGTTTAGGCAAAAAGAGAAAGCACAGGTTCATACCTCATCAGAAAATAATGAAGATTTCTAAGTCAAAAGTTAAACTATTGGACGTCAGGCTGAATCCCATTAACAGATGTGTATGATTTATAAAAAAAGCTCACCTAGTGTTTTGGTCTTGCTTTTTAATTGAATTAATTGCCAACATTTAGAAATCAATAGATTTCACATACAAATCCAGATTTCCAGCATCACTTGAAATATCAGAAGACTGTAATAGCAGGCCCCAAAATAGCAACTTCTGGCTTCTATGGGGCACATACTCTCCATTTTCCTACAGCCCTCATTTGACTGACTTATTTTATTTGCTTAGCTCTTGTAGGAATTTTTTTTTCGTTGGGGGGTGTTTGTTTTTTATAAGAGACAGAATGTCACTATGTTGCCCAGGCTGGCCTCAAACTCCTAGGCTCAAGAGAGCCTTCTGCCTCAGCCTCGAGGGTAGCTGAGACTATAGGCATGTGCCACTGTACCTGGCTGGCATTTGAGTTTTTGATCAAACGTTTAAGGAATGGTTTTCTGATATCCTTTCAAACAGATTAATATTTGATCTTCTTCCAACTTACTTCTTATCTCCCACCACCTCCACCTTATTTTTAGGGTGGGTACTCAAGAGATCAGACTGATGGCCAAACACTTTCAACAACCAAGCACCAAACAACTAGGAAGGATGTGGGCCACCATTGTGTGGCAGCAGGGACTAGAGGGCTCCTGCTGTGCTAGGCTTTAAGCTTTTTGTTTCTAAACCAGAGGTAGATAAAGGGGAAGGCCTTCTGGGGAGGGTTTTCATGTGCCAAGTAAAGGAGGGCATCCCAATAAGGAAGTGCTAACATGTCAACAAATAGGACTGCTGTGCTGGTGCCTACCTATTGAATATCTGCCTTACCTGTGTTTGGGGTCAAGTGGACAGTGTTTTTGCCCTTGAACACACATTCCACTGGTCCAAATCTGTGTTTTAGCATGCCTCTTGGCATTAGCCAAGAGCGTGTGTGTGGAGTGTTATTTACTAGATTAAAGCTTTACAAAGGTAACACAGTGCCTTGAACAATGTATACAGTTCACAAATGTATTTTAAATGAAATTAACTAAATTATTTATTTATTCCACAGGCTTTGTTATGTTCATGGTCATATGATAAATGAAACTACATTTGGTTTCCTTGTGCATGTTCCATTTTCATACACTTATATTTCATACCAAGAAGAACTCCAGTCAGCTCTGTCCTATAAAAACACCTCTGACCAGCACATAAAGCATCTTATACAAACTAACATTTAACCTTTGAAATTGAAGTATAAACAGGAGGAGAATTCGTGGATTTGCTAATTGTCTTATCCTGCTGTGGACTCTAGCAGGCATTCTGTCTTTCATTACTACCATGAATGCACACGATAATTAATGCAGAACATAGGAAAATTAGTCTAAAAGTATAAAGGTCATTTTTAGATCACTAGATATTGATAGTTCCTTTTATTTCATCCTCTACTATAATTTTCAGCTTTGAAAAATTTTAATACAGATAGAAACAATGGGAAGAAATAATTCTTAGAGGAAATATTTCTATTAAAATTGTGAATTAGGAAGAAGGTAATATTTTTCTGGCTGAATACAAATGTGTAATTGTAGAAAGGTCTTAAAATAATGGTAAACCATTCTTCCAACAAAATCCAATTAATGTGTATTTGATATAGAAGATTTGGCTTAAATATTATATGTATAATAGTGTATAATACTTTCTCACTGAAACTTTTCAAGCAGCCTTATCATCGAGTCAAGGAATTTCTTTCTGTTTAGACAGTTCTGTGAATAATAATTTATACTTTCAAGGGTTTAAGGAAGTATTTCTCTTTGAAACAATGGCTTTTTTCCTAACCTGACTGCCTTTTGTAAAAAGATGTCTATGAAGATATTGGTAAGACACATACGGTTACTGAATTGATTTTATTAAGTGAATATGCTGTGTTATTTTATATACAAAAAAGTTTGCATGCATTTTGAAATTTGATGCCTGAAAAGCTAATTTTAAAAGAAAATGATAGTAACTAATGCAAAAACTATTCGTCTTTCAAATCTCAAAAGATTTCATCCCTAGGTAACTGTACACACACACTTTTATTTTACCCTAATGTCAATAGGATTCCATATTTGTTTTGTTAACTTTATCTATAATTTCAAAGTCAAGATTACATAAAAAATAGATATTTAAGTTGTTTAAAAAACAATTACACAGTAGTTCAAAAGTGTTAAAGATATTCTAGGAATTATATCAGTGAAGGAAGGGTGGTGCTCTGGCAGTAGTTGCTGGTTTGGCTGCCTCTACTTATCATCCTCTCCAAAATGCTGGGCTGAGTCCATGGTCTTCAGCTGGCAGAGCTGATCTTGGGCTGCTTAGTAAAGAGCTGTCAGCACCACCATGATAGTAGCAAAGCTGAAACCAGAGGCTGTCCACTGTTAGTCACATGCTGAGTTACACAGCAGGAAATACTGGAATGGGGTGAGCAGTGGGTGAATTCAGAATCTGTGGATTCTGTGGTGTTTTTGGAAGACCCCAGGGCTAGCTACCAATGTCGTGGCTTTGCCAGTCTTGAAGTACAGTACTTTCAAACTAGGATATGAGAAACAGCACCAGAAATATGGACATTTTCTCTTCAGTGAAAGATTAAAAGGTTCTCCTTATTTCTCCATGCTGTATAAGCTGATTGGCCGTAAGTTTTCATGAGATTTCATGACCACGCCTAGTCAAGTACTGCCATTAATTGATTTACCCTAGTTTACTAAGACTCCTGGATTAAGCTGAAACTTCGGTTGCATTCTCTGGGAAGTTTTAAAGGGTCATTGTAATACTCTGGTGAGTCTTCAACACATCCCCTTAAACCTCATGGTATGTCATCTTATTGTTAAAATGTTTCTTCAGCTGACAAGTCATTGTCTGTGTCATAGGACTAAACCCTAGAGCGGCTATTTAGGCAACTCAGAGAATTACCAACATTCAAATCAGCTTAGTTTTTCAGAGAAGGCCAAGTTGTTTAGTATGAATGAAAGGTTTTTGCTCCTAGACTGCTGTGTATAATATTAGTGGAAGCAATACGCAACTTGGATTGGTTACTTGAGTTTTGAACCTCAGTTTTCTCCATTTGAAAATAATTTCCACTTTACAGGATTGTTACAAGATTAATAATAAGCTGAGTGCATCTGAAATAGTTTTACATACAAAACACTATGCAAATTTCAAATGGTATTTTAAAAAATGTTTTGCCTATAGATAAAATCAGGAGCCAATGGACAGCTAGCCTTAATGGTAAAGATATCTCAGTCCTCTAGGAAAATTTTTCTTTTTTGCACTCCTATTCTGAACTCTTAAAATATCTAACTATATGAAACCTATGCTTACTTCCTGAAGATTTTAAATTTTAGAGCAAAGAAGTGATTTTTTTACAGCATAACTAAGTTATCTCCTGGTTCTTCTCATACTCTATGCCCATTACTTCTCTATTTCCTTCCATGGGCTCCTTTCTTCTCTTTTTTATTTTTTCTGTTTCTCTTGGCTCTTTAATTTTTCTTATCATAACTTTGACACATGCCATGGACTTAATGACTGCTTATATATCAAATATTTCTCAATCTGCATTTGTAGCTCAGAAATTTCCCCTGAACTGTATAGAGTAATTTACACCTATGTATTCCACAGATCTCTGAGCTATGTGTTCCCTGATTCCAAGCCCCTAAACTTGTTCCCTTTTAAAATATTCCATTCCTTAGTCAAACCCCACTCAAATACATTCTCTACTGGATTAGGATTATTTTTCTTAAATACAATTATATTATCTGATCATATTATGCCTTTATTTAAACCCTTATAATTGCTTTCCATTACCTTTAGAATTCATGATCTAAAATCTGTTTCTCTCTCCAAACTCAACTCCTGTTGCTCCTCGCCTCACAGAATGTGGCTTCCTAAATCTGCCAGGCAGCTTCTTGCCTTCATATGAGAGCAGTTCATGCTGCTCTCTTTGCCTGAAATGGCCTTTCTGACCTTGTCTGTTTAAGCAACCTCCTATTTAACTTTCAAACAGTCAAAATATCTTCTGTAATATCTGTCACTATATCCTCTAAGAAATCTACCCCACCCTTCCTCCCTCCCTCCCAAACAGAGTTAATCACTTCTATTACTATAGTTTTACAATGTATTGCAATTATTCACTTATGTGTCCTTCTCCTTTATGAGACTCTGAATAATTAGGATATATGGTACATGCCTTATTCACCTTTGTACACAGATCATAGCACAGTTCCATAAACATGATAAATGCTTAATAATGTGGACAGCAATTCAATGAAGACTATAGCATTGTTACGCCATTGACTTCTAGGTGGGTTTGAGTTTGTCCTAGCAGTGGAGAAATGTGGATGTGGAGAGAATATTACTTTCGTCTCTCACCTCCTCACATTTGTTCCTCTGGAACGTGTGTTCTTTGTTGAAGAGTATTCCTTCCTGGGTAGAGAAAAAAGACTGTTTCCCAGTCAATACTGTCAATGAATTTGCCACCATCAAGACATAATACTTTTATTACCAGAAACATACCTATTGAATGTTATTTGCAGAGAAAAATGCCATTCATTCATTCAGCGCATGATTAGTGAACGCCCACTGTCTGCCACGCACTGTTCTGATCACTGGGGCACACCAGTGAACGAGGCAGGCCCCAAGCCCCACCTTCCTGGAAAGAAAGAATGAAGGAAGGAAGCAAAAGAGAGAAGGAGGGAGGACAGGAGGGAAGAAAGGGAAGGAAGGAGGAAGGAAGAAAAAGAGAGAGATAAAAAGGGAGAGAAAATAAATATATTTTATTAACAGAGAGAAAGCGCTTAAGTTATTTTTCCACAGGTATTATTAAATATATCGTGTTTTCTTCCCCACAAATCCTCTTTCTTTCCTCCCTACATTCTCACTTTAAAATGTTTTAAAGGCTTAAAAGTAAAGGTAAACAAAAAAATTAAAATATTTGTGGAAGGGCTGTTTATGAAAATTATTGGGAATGGAGTTTCCATACATACTTTGTAGAAAAGTGAGAAAAGCTCTCCATTTTGTTAAGATTATTTGGTATGCCAGGCATAGAAAATTAGTGTGTTCTGCAACAAAGCCACCACTACTGAGCTGTGTTTTGGTCAAAGTAAGCTTTAAGAAATGTTTTACTCAATTATTATAATCTTGTCTGCTCAGTCAGAGTGAGTGTATGTGTGTGGTTTGTGTAAAGGCAGCTATTTAAAGTTAAGTTGATCTGGTTCTTATACTACTGAAGCATGTGCTTTGGTAATTTTTCACTTAAATGGACAGCATGTAATATTCAGACGTCCCAGGGCAATAGTTAACCTGTACCCCCCATTTTTTGATGTTTTTTTCAATACTTTTTTGATCAGTATGCATATCATATGACTATAAGAGCTATGTCTGCCCATTTTCCATCTTTTCAATTGTACATAGCATAGCTACTTAATACTAAACAGTTCATAGTGCATAACCACACTTGAGAATGAAAACAGAATTTTAATGAATCTCAAGCAAAAAAGTGTCATACACCTAGAGAAAAGTGTTTTACACTTCCCTTGAGTAATGATAGTACCACTTACATAAGTGTAAGCCAATTCTTTCTTCTTGGCTAAAAGTCAGTTTTTAACAGTGTATAGCAGAGACAAAAAACTAAATTTTTCATGTGCACTCACAGAGGAGTCTTACATTCCTAAAGTAATGATCAATGAAGTTTAAGCAGCAGAATTTTAGTCATATGGATTTTATTTTCTCCTTCCTTTAGTCACAGCTTTTCTTATTTCTCTTTACTGCCCAATCCTGACTTTGGAAACTATGAAAACATGTAAGGCAAAAGCACAAGAACAATAGTTCTGGAAAATGTAGGCCAATGTTGCTGAGAGTCTTCGCCAGAAACTAATTTTAGTTAAAGGAATCTAACTATTTTCAAACCATTCACTTTCCACCCTTCCCTACCAATCCTGGAGCTCTACAGATGAAAGTGCCTCATGGAGTTTGGAATTTGTGCCTGTGACAAGTTTAAAAGGAGTTCTTTAAACTTTCTTTCATCATTTCATACCAAACTCAACAGTTATGCTAGGTCAAGGGTTGGTGACCTTTGGCATACACACCAAAAATGGACTGATACGAGGGACAACATCATGCGTACATTCCTCCTTTTTAACAAACACCCCTTTCCTTTTTCTAGATATCCCTCTTATCCCCAGGACAGTTCCACACCCACCAAACCCTCACCCAGTTTCTCTTTCTCTTTTATTTTGGTTTCTAGTTAGTAAGGTGTTAAGTGATAGATAAAATGAGTAAATTAAGGGAGACTACTCCCAAATACATTTGCATTTAAGAGGAGACACTAGGTGCTGGAAGAGCCTCAAGGCAGCTTTGAGGCTGGAAAAAGAGCAGGGGATGCTGATTTTAGGTCAGGCAGCTAGGCGCTCTACTTTATAGGACTGCCCCCTGCATTGCAGCCAAAATTATAAGTAGATGGCTACAAATAGCTTCTTTAGGTCCAAACCCCATTTTAAAAACAAGTTTCTTCTATTCATAGTTTAAAAAAAGAGTATCTTAAAAACATCAAAATCCTTATTAAGTCTGTCATTCCTCAGGCATCCTATTTTTAATTTTTAACAATTTTAATTTCTATTAAGATTTATTTTTATAGTCAACTTTTCTAATTCTATGACTAGTGTTATTGCTTTCCTCTGAATTATCTGCAAAATATCTTTTTTCTTTTAACTTTTGCAGTCAATAACCAGGTATATTTCTACAGCAATGTCCAACATGCAGGGAAAAGACTGAGCCTAAAATTCCTAGAGATAATTCTATTGTTTTTTACTATTTTAAATTCATTTTACTAATTTAAAGGATAAAACTGTGGATGAATTTGAAACTTTTCCTTTATATGTCCAAGTTCAGCCAGACTCATGATGGCTTTGGGGAGATAAAAAAGCTAGATTAAAATATTGCTAAATCTTGTTTAATTTGCAGCCCCAGTCTGAGCACTAGACCCGTTAAACTTATTCACAACTATACACAATACAATTCATTTTTCATTTAGATAATTTAATTTACTTTTTAGAAAATTTACTTTTAAATTGTACCATCCAATATATGTCTCTTGAGATTGCCCAAACTTTTCCTGATTACTTTTCCAAGTTACTTAGATTTTCTTGAATTTTAATCAAATTTCCCAAGGGATACACAACACCTCCTTCCAGGGTTTCATTTTTAACACATTAATTGCCATGTGAGTTGTATTTAACTCATGCTAGTTTTGATCCCGGGGCCTCGTGAAGCATATGTAACTCATGCATCTCTTTACCTTGGGAGCTATGTGGTGCAGGCAACTCATGCTGCCATGCTGTAGCATACATGTTACGTGACGAGTGGCTCCCTGGGCAAAACCCTGCAGTTGGTTTGTGAAAATCTCACTTGTTGATGTTCTTATTGTTACAATTAATATTGACAATATAATTGCATATAACTCACACACAGAAAACAATAAAAAAAATTTTCATTAAATCAGAAAGGATCGTTTTGTTTTCAAAGTTTTTATTCTATTTTCATAATAAAACACCATGGCCCCAAGGAAAAAAGATTTTTTTTTCTAATGTGGCAGTCCATGTGTTAAAATGAATAAACAGGATTCCTGTTTCACCATCTAAGTCATGGATAAAATGTATAAAAGCATTTGGCCTCAGTACCCTCTGCTGTGGAACATATCCAAGCAGTGCTTCTTAATTGGTGTCCCAGAATGTATGAATAAGACATAATATTTCTGTGATGCTTGACCACAGCCGCCACAGTCTGGAAAACGAACACTGAATTTCCAACTCGTTTGCCCAACTTGGACATTTCACATTACTGAGGCAGAGATAGGCAGGCAGAGTACAGATGAATGTCCTTGGCAACATTACAACAAGACAGAAAGTTTTTTTGGGGGGTGGTGGTGGAGTGACATGGGGTGAAGAGGACAAAGTCCTGAAAGGCAAGAGCCCTATTCAGTGTAAAATGAATTCAGAATAGTCAGTGCATTATTCTATGCCATATTTGAAAAACTATTCAACATTAATTTGTAGGAATTGTGTACCTATGTGCATGACGGTAATTTATGACAAATATCAGAATAGATTGAGAGAGACAGACAGAGAGAGAACTTGAGATTCAGTCAGATGATTGACTTTTGGTCCAGCTGAATGAGTTTTTTTTAGCAGTGAGGAACCACAAATAGCTCAGTGTCACAATTGGTTAGAGATGAGGTAGGGCTAGAACTCATGTTATTAAGTCATAGGCCCATGTTCTTTCCAACACACCATCACCTTCACATAATATTCTTAATCATTATCTGTCAGCCTAGCAGATTCTTTCGGGAGCAATCACTATCATTTCACTATAGCTGAAATGTATTTGTCTGAATTGTATCTCTTCTTAATGAGTTAACTGCTTTTGCCAGGGTATGACAAAAGTCTTATTAAAATTAACAATTTATATTGATGTCATTGTTCAACTTTATTACCTTTCTTTCATATTTTATTTATTTGTATCTGACTTTTCTCAGTTTTTTAGTAAATAATGGTAAAGAAGCCAAAAGAAGGTAACCCTCACATATGCCCAGATCAGATGATCATAATTTTTCAGTTGTGTTATTGAAAGTTTAAAACATTTTCCAAAATGCAGTTAAAGTGCTGAATTCTAGCTTTATTAAATATGCCATTTCCATCAAGAAAGAAAAAAAATGTATACTGAGAGATCTTCCTTTACAGTTTTTCCTCCTACTTTAAATGATTGTCTTCCTAAATTAGGTATATATTTTAAATATAAAAGTATGGTGTGTTTTATAACTGTAAACTGTCAAATATTGTGTATGTTCCTGACAGGGAAAATGTTTGAATTTTAATAGGTGTCAAGGAAATCCTAATTTTCTGCTAATAATTTTCATGGCTCTTAATTGGAGGAATTTTCCACAGACTTACTTCTGGCTCCTGTTTCTTTGCCACAACCCATGGACTTCCTGCACTGGGCACTACAAGTATGTTCATAGCACAACACAGTCTCTGACCCTGCACTTTTAAGTCATTATATTAAGTCAGCACAGTGAGCAGTTGAATATTTATAGGAGCCTTTCCTAAATGTGTATGGCTAACAATAACTTAGCTATACATGGAAATGACTGCAAACCTCATAAATATATTCCACTAAGCTAAAGTTAATAGATCTCCAGCTCAGCTTCCATTAGTCAGATCTCAAATATGCCCATAGTTTCTCCAATAGAATGGTGTGTGGTAAATGATTCTCTGGGACAAAATGTATGAAAGTGCGTGTGTGTATGGATATAAAGCATTTATTATAGATTTACTGATATAAAAAATGTGCAACACAAAATTTACAAATCATAAAATATGCAATACTTTGGTATAAATTCCATATAGACAATTGATTGTCGCAGGAAGTTTGCCTTGATTTTTGCTAAACTGTTGTGTTAGTGGTCAACCTACAGTTTCAATTCAACTGTGATTTGACAAACGCAGTTGTATCTCTTTTAGTGTAAAAAAATAGCAAAAAACATAAATTTTAGCTGAAGGAAATGATAGACATTGAAGTCTTTATCTTTATCCCCTTATCCCTGTTCCCAGACCCTGAGTAGCCCCTATTAGCAATTTTTTTCCAGGCATTTTTTCTATTTTGCAGATGTGATTTTTGAAATTTTTTGATTATTATGGGTACATAATAATTGTATATGTTTATAGGGTACATGTGATGTTTTGATAGAGGCATACAATGTGGTTAATAGGTACAAAAATATATATAGTTAGATAGAATGAACAATACTTGATTGCAAAACAAAGTGACCATAATTCTTCCAGGCATTTTTAATGGAAATGGCCTCATGTGGTGGTTGAGTCCTACTGCCTAGGACCCACTTCTGGCTGTTACTGTTCTCTATGTGATCTCAGGCATGTTACTTTACCTCTCAATTTCTTCATTTGAAATTAGGGGCAAAAATAGCTTCTGTATTGTAAGGTTTATGTAAGGATTAAATTAGTTAATATGCAAAATTTGGCACTTAATTAACAGTTAATCAGGACTAAAAGAATTAATAAATATATCTTAGCATTTAGTGCACAGGAGAAAAGGGAGTAATACCAAGATTAAAAAAGACATAAACTTTGCATATAAACGAATTTATAAATTAAAAAGGGAAAACATTGCAAACTGATTTGGACTTTGGAAATATAATTCTGATATAATGCAGGCTGTTATTTGAGCTCATCACCTTGGTTATCACATCATGGATATATTTAAGGATGAATAATTGCATTCTGTTCTCAAGAACCTTGGATTATAGTAGTTAAAAGTATACATCGGTACACACACACACACACAACACACACAGAAACAATAAAGAAAGATGACATCTGTTAAGTGTATGAGCAGATACAAACAATATATCTGTCAGTTCAGAGATGGGAGAAAGATCTAACAAGTGTGGTCTAGAAAAGGAATCACAGTGGTAGAAGATTTGGCCTGACTCATTGAAGCAGAAAGAACAAAATGGTGACTTAAAGGGTAAATTTGTTACGAGGTTAAAACACATACAGTATTTTAAAGGGCTTTTAAAATTTGCCAATATTTAAACATTGGAAATTTTCTCTTTTGTATTTTTTTTCTTTCTCTTTTTTTTTAATTGGAAGATTTGGCAATACATAACGTTCGTCCAGCACTGCCACAATCGTTGGAGGCAAGTAACGGCTGCCCCTCTAAAAGGGGCATCTACTCTTCACTGCAGTGGCAGCAGTAGCGATATGTATATTCATACTTGTAAACTGGATTCCAAACCTACAGCCACTGAAGAATCAGAGGTAGACACAAATTAAAGACTTTCATTTCAGGTTTACAGTGTGCTTGCTTCACAGTGCCTGCCAATCAGAGTCACTCTTCTACCTGTTTGGTTCTTTGTCAAGAGGCAGAAATGTACTTGACAATGACATGTCACATAATTGAACTTACAAAACCTCTCCACATATAGATCAATCATATTTTGCATTGCTTAAGGTGGACTGGCCATACCTTTCCAGGGTCTGTATCATATCAAGGGAGAGTTCAAACCCAAACTAGCAAGGCCATTTCTGAACTGTTCTTTTTTCCACTTGCCCCCGCCTTTATTGTCGTGTATTCTCTCTATTTTTTTTCTATTGTGGAAAAATTTGCATAACATAAAATTTACTATTTTAGGCATTTTTAAGTGTACAGTTCAGCATCATTAAGTACATTCACATTGTTGCACAACCATCACCACTATTCATCTCCAGAAATGTTTTCATCTTGAGAAACTGAAACTCCATACCCATTAAAAAATAGCTCCCCATTTTCCCTTTCTCCAACCCCTAGCAACCACTATTATACTTTCTATCTCTATGGATTTAAGTATTCTAGCTACCTCATGTAAGTGGAATCATACGACGGTTTTCTTTTTGTGACTGGCTTATTTCATTTAGCATAATGTCGTCAAGATTTACACATGCTGCAGCATGTGTCAGACTTTCCTTCATTTTTATGGCTGAATAATGTTCCATTGTATGTATGTACCATATTTTTTAAAAGGCCATACATCAGTAGATGTATACTGAATTTTTTCCACCATTGGTTATTGTGTATAATGCTTCTATGAACACACATGGGTTTGCAAATATATGATTGAGTTCCTACTTTCAATTCTTGGGGTAAATGTCCAGAAGTGGAAATTTTGGATCATATAGTAATTCTATGTTTATTTTTTTGAGGAATTTCCATATGATAGTCCATAGTGGTTGTACCATTTTACATTCCTAGCAGCAATACACAAAGATTCCAATTTCTCTACTATAGTCATGTGTTCTTTTATGCTACCTCCCCTCCCTGTAGCAGAAACTTCTTCTATGTGGCAAGTTTGATGTCTACCTTAAGATATGGTGTGACAAAAGAAGAATATTAAAATAGATTATTAAATAAATTTAAATTTATTAAAGTCAGAGTGAGATTCAACTTGAGAATTCTACAAGACTAGGAAAATATCTCTGTAATATATGCTTTTGCTAGGCGTGTGGAAAGCCCTAATCCCCCTTCCTCCAAGGAAAAGAAGTTTGATCCCTTCTAGCTGGAGAGATTTAATAGGTGTTAAAATGATTGAGACTTGAGCTTGAAGAATTACAGAATTTTAATACCTAGCATAAAATATCTAACACAAACATACTTAAAAATTCTATACAACACAGGAGGAGGAAACTGAGAATTAAAAACCATTAAAATGAATCTCTTTTATGACATTAAAAAATAGGGCTGGGGGACTATTTCCATGGCTATATTTTCCAAATTACACAGCAAATATATTAATGGGCATGCTACTGGATATAGCTTTTAGATACAGCTTTTAGTTCATATTCCACTTGCATGTGTAGTCTAGAAATTCAAGGAATCAAAAGCTGGTAAGAGGATGTAACTACACTTGGAGAAGAAAATGTTTGGGGGCTTGATAATCTACTCAGCTCAAGAGACTGTGATAATGGGAAAAGTGGTTTGCAAGGCTTTACACCAGGTGTCCTACTATAATAGAACCAAGCATTTTGGGGATAAGGAAAATTGCCCTGCATTAAGGGGTAGGCTTAAGACAAAAAAAATCTCAATTTCAGATAAAGTAGAGTGGAGTCCATTCTATTTCCCCAGCTTCAAGACAGGGGGACTAAAATATCAGGATACAACTTATAGGTATGTCACTGAGTGAACTTCTACCAGAGAATTTAGCCAAGGGTTTATGTACTAGTGTAGAGAGAGTAAATGCTCTGATGTTAAAAGCCCTGCTTCATGGAGTTGGGGTCTGTAGAATCACTGAGAGAGGTGGGGTGCCGCCGACTGAGATCCGTACAGCAAGCCTTACTGTATGGGGTCATTTATCTCCCTGCTCCAAGAAGAGGAAGAATGGTGATCTTTAAGATCCTTCCGCACTAGCATTTTAGGACTCTTCTTACATTGCCCAAGTGTGGTTCAGCTTCCTTTAAAGTTGTTGTCTGTATTGTTTTACTACCTCTGGTTTGGGATGGCTCAATGACTTATGACTGTCACATTTACACTTATTCATTCCAGTTAAATCTTTATCTATCCTAATCAATTTTTATTTCTATACATAAGTTTTAATACAACTTCAGTTTTTAAAAACTTGATTGATTCAGGTATTTCTGTGTTACCTTACCACTTTCACTTGTCTTTTATATATATTTTTAGGAGGTAGCATGCACCTAGTTGAGTTGTAAGATGAAGTACCTTTGCTTGTAGGAGATAAATATTAATAATTTGTGAACCCTCACAATACCTGTTATTTAATCCAAGAAATTAACCTTTGGAACAAAATGCGTTCTCTTCAATCAGTAGATCCCTTTAGTGTTCCCAAGCCACACATAAGCTGTGCTCTAAAAGCAGATTAGAATTGACAACAATTAGTCACCTGTCTGAATTTTTGACGGAAAATAAAAATGAGCTGCTGTGCACAGAAGTCCAAAATTCATCTCTCTTTCGCCTAAGGTCTTCTTTCCTCAATATACCTTCTGAGTTTAATATGAGATTGTTGACTTAACAATGATGTATTTCAAGCTGAAGGCAGAAATGAATTTTGCATTAATAAATTGTTTTGAGATGGACTCAAAGAGTATTTCATTATATAAGAAGGGTAGCTATAAAACATGTTTGGTGGTCTTTCCATCATTACTACCTGTGGCCCATTTGTGGAGATAACATTTATCAGTATGACAGGGAATATTAAGCAAGTGATAGACAGTTATTAGCTGAAGTCCTGATATATTTACACCATGGGAAAATGCACTTGGTATTTTCTTTCTGGCAACTGGTCTGCTGTTCATAATTTGATGGAAAATTGATTAATCACACATTTAACTCAATGCAAGATCTTCTGCACTGTAATAAATTATGGCCATTAATCAATAAGTACAAAGTAATTCCAGGAGTCTGGAGACATGCTGGTTTCTAATAGAAAAACTTGCACTTAGGCCTTTCTGCCAGTGACCACTTCATCTGAGGTATTTTGCACCTGCCTCAATCCAATTAGATGACATAATTAATGAACCTCAATGCTCTTGATAATTTGTTATACAAAAGAAAGAATGTTTTGGCACATCCATTAAAACCTGATGTACAATACTTTGCAGAAAAGGAAAAAAAAAAGATGAACCAAAGCAACAGAGGGCTTATGTTCAGAATCTTGGAGTTCAAGTGTAAATGTGGGACGCAGCATTTTTACTTCTTGTTGGGTGAAGATTCAGTTGCACTTGTTAAAACAATCCAATGGGATCTTTTTTTCCATTAAAAAAGTGAACTCGCCTCTGTGCAAAGTTTCATGCCATCTTGTTTCTTCTATGACAAATTAAATGGTATGATTAGAATAAGTATTCAGGAAGTATTGTTTCAGAGGCAATCTAATAAATGTTTCCTTGGTTAAGTATCAGTTACAGTTTTACATATCACAGTCATTTCGCACCTGTTTTATGCAGCTAACAATAGGCTCTCAATAGATTTTAGTGAGAGAAAGCCTGGGAAGATAAAAAGAAAACCAGTTTGCAGCTAATTCTGTCACTAGGAAACGCCAGGAGTAGATTGTGTTTAGAGACTTTGAAAAACAATTAGCTATGGATTATAGGACTAAAAGGCCTTTCCTAACTGTACCTGGAAAATACTTTGCCCATTTAATGCCTTCTAAGCTGTCACTGAGCTTGAACTTCAGTCCCAGTGATTAATGAAAAGCTGCAGGGCACAGCTAGAAGCTAAAGTCTCAATTATGAAAAAGCAGTAACTAGTTTAATGTGCTGATGCTTTTATACTTAAAGTGACAGCTATGAAAAATGGCAATATTTCCAATCATGATTTAATAATTTATCATTCATTTATTGGCATGTCCAATGTGCTTTACTCCCACTGTTCTTTTCCTCTTTCTAGGTTCCTGGTGTTATAACACTGAAGAACACAATATGGTCTATTTCCTTAAAAAACAGACCTTCCTTTTTGTAAGCTAGGGCCCATAAGTATAAAGGATTATGTCTATATCTATCTATCTACCTATCTATTGTCTATCATTTATCATCATCTATCTATATAATTTCCAATCAGTGCCACCATATAGCAATAAAGTTTTTGAAAACAGCATAGTCCAGTGACCCCTGTCCACTTCCAGGTCACAAACTGGCACCTTACTTCCTGACAGACACTTTGAATTATATGCCTTTTGTTACAAGAGAAACTAGACAAGGTTGGTAGAGGAATCAGTTTAAGTCTATCTTTGCCAAGGGGAAATAAATCCAGATGTGCAGATGGTAGGCAAGTATAAGCAAATTATAGAGCAGTAAATGACATAGGGGGAAGATACACATTTTTTGAGGGTAGTAGTACTAAGGTATCTTGTAAAATTATTTAGGTTTAATTTTATGTTTTTAATTTCACCAGTAAATTAGTCCACACCTATAGTCATTCTCTTGATATAGTTTTATTAGATCGTATTAGACTTTGTTTACCACAGTATGTGCAGTGCTTACCATAGTACCTAGTACAGCACCTAATGAGTGTAGAGGTAAACAAATGAATAAAGTGAATCCACAAAGCTGGGCTTCCATTTAATTTAAATTAAATTTCTCAAGTATTGCTTCAGTGCCCACTGTATAATCAAACATTAAGTGTACAAAATTAGTGAGATTTCAAGGAACTTGCAAACCACAAGCATATTTATAAGCATTTCAAATGAAAATTATAATATAACATCATAAAGTATTATATGAAGTCTTTGTTGATTGGGTGGTAAAATATTTTCCACTCTCCTGAAATAGAATGAAGGTACAAATAAATATATTTAATAGTTGCAACAGTCTAGGATTTTTCTAAATTTAACTTTTAAAAAAATAGAATAGATTATTAGTACTTGTGAAATGCTTATAAATAATATAGACAATATTTAAAAATTGCCTTAGTTTCATTTGTTGTGTAGATGTTTTTCTCTCCTTTTTAATATTTTCTGTAATTAAACAACATATTTCCCCATTTCAAAGTAAAAAATATTTATACATCATAACAGAATATATAACTACTTAATAAAACAAACTATTTGGGGGTATAATAAGAAAAGGCATAATTTAAAAATAGCTTTTTTATAATCTGATAGAGGGCAACATTTTTTTTTTTTAATTACTATCATCAATGGTGCTAGGCACCATGCCTTCAAGGCTTCAGATCATAAATTTGTAAATGAATATATCTACAAGTGAGGTCATAAAACTTAAGTTACAAAACAGGTGGCAGTTTTGCTAGTAAAATATTCAAAGAATCACTTTAAACTAAAATGGGCTTAATGCACTTCCTATTTGTTTGTCTCTGTGGAAGGTCAATTTTGACTCATGTACCAGTGCTAGTGCATGAGTCCAGTGATAGGAGTGGCACACATTGTCATCTCTTTGGTAAATAAGGAAATGTATTTGCTACCCTTCTATAAATAAAGCAAACACATGACAGCCTTTTCACGGGGCTGAGCTTACCAAAATTGTAAAAATAAAACTGGAAACTGGTTCAAATCCAATAAGCTATATGGTTTTCTTCAGATAAAAAACCAAAAACAGAATTTTTATTTCGAAGGGCACAGGTATTAAATGCATTTTTTGGGGAAAAAATACAGTAATATGAATATAACATGGTATTTAACTTATCTAACTTTCTTTTCAAATACCTCAAATCACTTTCCAAGATTATCCTTAAGTTTGAAGCTGATCACATTCTATCTTTAGGCCTTTATTTTGGCTCAGATCTATTTCTTGAGCATATTCAGGATGAGATTTTGATAAGTCATATTTTCCCACTCTTTTCTCCAAATGTCTATGAATTTTCTAGCACACACTGAAATGTACCATGGGTGTTGCCCTGTTCCTCTCTGTAGACGTTGATTGATCTAGGCATCTGTCTACAGACATTTCCTTATTCACATATGTGGGTGCACACACACACCACTCACATACATATCTTAAACACACACACATGCACACATGTACACACAAAACCACACTTTATTTTGTACGTGAGTATAATTTCAGTCCTTTGATCAGGCTATCAAACCTTTTTCCCGTTAATCTACTCTAGTCCCATATAGAACGTGAAGAAAAAAATTATGGTTTTCTAAATAACTTCATTTCTTCTCCTGTGAGGGAAAGAAAGAAAGAGGGGTTTAAACCCAGTTGCTTGGATCATGGTGAAGAAAAAAAATATCCCCTGGGTGGCAGAAAATATCTTCTAGGCCCTTTGGGTAAGGATGATATGATCCCATTATAGAATTTTGGAATTTTCAATAAAATTGCTTCATCTAGGGGTAGTTTCCCCAAAGTTGTGGGGCAGTTTGCTCAGATCCTCTTTCCACCAGGTCAGACAAGGTTAAGATGTGGGAGCCCTGCCAGAAGCTTGGGCTATTAGGTCCAGCTGTAGGATTTTATCTTCTGCATCTGTCTTGTGGGTTCACTTCAACAACCATTTATTTTGATAGATAGTTCTCAACATAGCAGACTGTTTCTCAGTTTCTTCTGGGAACTATCTAAGCAGTTATTATAGGTTTCAATTTTAGAAAAATTTTAACTAGCATCCTTTTAACATTTTAGGTGGTCTATATATGTACATTTATGGTCTTTTTATAATATTAATATAAAATAATAATAATTATTATGATAATGGTGATTGCTGACATTCCTCACATATTTGTATATATTTATTAAATTTTTACAAAACCCCTATGAGTTAGTTGTTCTTATCCCCAAAATATACGTGGGGACACTGATGCATAAACAGCTTAAATATCTTGCCTAACTTTATATAAGTGGTAAGTGGCACTTACATAAAGTGGGATTTTGACATAGGCAGTCTTACCCCAAGTGTTCACTCTTAATTGCTGTGTTATACATATTCTAACTAACTAGTATGAATGACTTTCTACCTTATGACATAGGTGAAACATGGTAGAAATGAGATCATTACAAACTAGCTGCTGTGATGAGGTCTCTAGCAACTGAAAAGTCTGTACAAAACCCTTTCTATCATAATCTTTCCTTCTCACACATAACCCACTTTTCACTGATTCCTTGTCTCTTGATCATAAGTAATAGAATGGAGAGGAGACTCATCAAGCTTTTCATGATGATATTCCCTGCGACCTGGTGGCAACCTGTTTTCATTTCTGTACCATCCATTGGATTCCCCTTCTTTATCCTTCTTCTACTTCATCTCATATTGTATCAAAATGGAAAGTGAACATAATTTTTTGGGAATTAGCTGTTTATACCTGTGTAAAATATTTCTTTCATGGCACCCATTTCTTTTTTTTTTAATTTATTTTTTAAATTTCAGAATATCATGGGGGTACAACACTTTGGCCATACACATTGCCCCTGTTCTGCCCGTGTCAGAGCCACAGTCGTGGTCATCTCCCAAACTGTGCTCCCCACATCCATTCAGTGAGAGTTTTTCCCATCCCTTCCACCCCCCTCCCGCCCGCCCGCCCTCAGATGAATGTTATTGCCCTGTGTGATGTAAGTGTTCATCAGTTAGTACCACTTTGATGGTGAGTACCAGTGGTGCTTGTTTTTCCAATCCTGTGACACTTTGCTTCGAAGAATGGGTTCTAGCTCCAACCAGGATAATACCAGATGTGTTAATTCACTGTTGTTCCTTATTGCTGAGTAATACTCCATGGTATACATATGCCACATTTTATTGATCCACTCGTGTATTGATGGGCACCTGGGTTGTTTCCACAACTTTGCAATTGTGAATTGTGCTGCTATGAACATTCGAGAGCAGATGTCTTTATTATAAAATGTCTTTTTTTCTTTTGGATAAATACCCAGTAGTGGGATTGCTGGGTCAAATGGTAATTCTACTTTTAATTCTTTGAGGTATCTCCATATTCTTTTCCATAGAGGTTGTACTAATTTGCAGTCCCACCAGCAGTGTATGAGTGTTCCTACCTGTCCACATCCCCGCCAACATTTGTTATTTGGGGATTTTTTGATATGAGCCAATCTCACTGGAGTTAAATGATACCGCATTGTGGTTTTGATTTGCATTTCCCTGATGATTAGAGAAGTTGAGCACTTTTTTATATGTTTGCTGGCCATCATTCTGTCTTCTTTGGAAAAGTTTTTGTTCATGTCCTTTGCCCATTATTTAATAGGGTTGTTTGATTTTTTCTTGTTGATTTTCCTAAGTTCTGTATAGATTCTGGTTATCAGCCCTTTATCAGAGGTATAGCATGCAAATATTTTCTCCCATTCTGTTGTCTGTTCACTCTAGTGATAGTTTCCTTGGCTGTGCAGAAGCTTTTCAATTTGATCAGGTCCCATGTATTTATTTTGGTTGCTGCTGTGATTGCTTTGGGGGTCTTCTTCATAAATTCTTTGCCTAGGCCAATGTCCATAAGAGTTTTTCCAACGTTTTCTTCGAGAATTCTTATGGTTTCATGTCTTAGGTTTAGATCTGTTATCCATTGTGAATTGATTTTTGTGAGAGGTGAGAGGTGTGGGTCCACTTTCAGTCTTCTACATATGGCCATCCAGTTTTCCCAGCACCATTTGTTGAATAGGGAATCTTTTCCCCAGTGTACGTTTTTCTGGAATTTGTCAAAGATCAGGTGACTGTATGAGGTTGGTTTTATATTTGGGTTCTCAGTCCTGTTCCATTGGTCTACGTGTCTGTTCTTGTGCCAATACCATGCAGTTTTGGTTACTATAGCCTTGTAGTATAGTTTGAAGTCTGGTAGACAGATGCCTCCCAATTTGTTCTTTTGGTTAAGATTGCTTTGGCTAGATGGGGTCTTCTCTGGTTCCACACGAAGTGTAGAATTATTTTTTCTAGATCAGCAAAAAATGATGTTGGTATTTTGATAGGGATTGCATTGATTCTGTAAATTAATTTGGGTAGCAAAGCCATTTTTACTATGTTGACTCTGCCTATCCAAGAGCATGGTAGGGCTTTCCATCTATTTACATCCTCTGCAATTTCCTTTCTCAGTGTTTCATAATTCTCTCTATATAGGTCTTTGACCTCCTTAGTTAGATATGTTCCTAAATATTTAATTTTCTTTGTTGCTATTGTGAAAGATATAGAATCTTTAATTTGTTTCTCAGCTTCATTGTTATTGGCTTATATGAAGGCTATGGATTTGTGTGTATTAATTTTGTATCCTGAGACTTTGCTGAATTCATTTATCAATTCCAGTAATCTCTTGGTTGAATCTTTGGGGTTTTCTATGTATAATATCATATCGTCTGTGAATAGTGAATGTTTGACCTCTTCTGCCCCTATCTGGACGCCCCTGATTCCTCTGTCTTGTCTAATTGCTGTGGCCAGGACTTCCAGCACTATGTTGAAAAGAAGTGGAGATAGTGGGCACCCTTGTCTGGTGCCAGTTTTAATGTCATGGCACCCATTTCTTAAATTTCTGATTGGATTCATATCCAACATTCAGAAAATTTCTCATATGTTTGGGTTTTATCTTTCCATTCTTGTTTCTGGAGTAGCATATTTTACTCCTCCTTTTAGATCTTTAAACCAGATGTCAATCCCCAAAACTCCTTATGCTGTTTACTAGAGTAGGACATAAATGTAACAAGTTTTAATTATTGGCATCCTTTAACTATTTTATGACTTGTTTCAACAGCCAATTTTATATGTTCCTTTCTTTAAAAAATTATCTGTTTTCACATTTTATGCCATTGGTTTTGTTTTTATTTTTCATAAATTTAAGACTCTAACATTTAGAAGAACAATTTAAAAGTTTTAAATACAGTATGCTAAGCTATTAGAAAATAGCTGCATTCCTAAAAAAATCCCATATTTTTCAAGAATTCTATCATAAATATTTACTCAGTTAAGAAAAAAAGAGTTAGAAAATTGAAGGCTTCAGACCTGGAATAAGAAGATTATGTTTCCTGCATGATTTAAAATAATAAAATAGTTTTTATTATTGAAAGCTAAAATAATGAATCAGAAAATCAAATCCAGCCACACTAATTGAATTTGGAATTGAATTTAGAGATGATCAAATTCAGTGGGTTTATAGACCATCAAAACAAACTACTGCACAGCTCACAACTGTCACAGTAGACCAGAGAAGGCAGAGGTGAAAAGACACCTACAACAATAAAACAGATGTTTATTTTTATACTGGAGCAAAACAGCTTTTTAAAAAAATTTGCTGACTGACATTATGTTATAACCAGTTGTGGTCCATATTGCATTTCTTAATTAATTGTTAACACATTTTTAGAAATCAATAAATGATCGGTGTTGGGTTTTTAGTAGTGTAATAGAGCTGGTCTGTACTAGCTTACAAGCGCTGATTGCTAAATTTTCAAAAACTTTGAGGGCCAGTGATTAAATTTAGCCATTTTTAAAAATTAAATGACATAAATTTACAAATACACTGAGTAACTGTGATGGTTAATTTTATATGTCAACTTGACTGGGTTAAGGGATACCTAGATTACTGGTAAAATATGATTTCTAGGTGTGTCTGTGAGGGTGTTTACAGAAGCGATTAGCATTTGAATCAGTAGACTGAATAAAGATCTGCCCTACCAGTGTGGGCTGGCATCATTCAATCCATTAAGGGCTTGGGTAGAATAAAAAGGCAGAGGAAAGACAAGTTCTTTCTTTCTTTTTGAGTTGGAACATCTATCTTCTGTCAGTTCTTGGGCCTTTGACTTTGGGACTTATACCAGTGCCCCCATGTCTTAGTTCGTTTGTGCTGCTACTTGAGACTGGGCAATTTATAAAGAACAGAGGTTTATTTCCTCACTATTCTGGAAACTGGGAATTCTGAGATCAAGATGCTGGCACCTGGCAAGGACCTTCTTGCTGTGTCCTTACATAGTGGAAAGTAGAATGGCAAGAGAGAAAAAGAGAACAAACTATAGCCTCAAGCCCTTTTTAGAAAGGAATTAATCCATTCATGAGGATGGAGCCCACATGACCTCAACACCTCCCCTTAGACACCATCTCCCAACACTGTTGCCTTAGCTAGTAAGTTTCCAACACGTGAGTTTTTAGGGGACACATTTGAACCATAGCATCTTTCCCCCAACCACCAATTCACAGGCCTTCAGACTTGGACTGAATTACACTCCTAGCCGTCTTGGTTCTCCAACTTGCAGATACCCTATTGTAGCCTTCATAACTGCATGAGCCACTTTCCATAATAAATCACTTCATACATCTTTATATATCCTGCTGGTTCTGTTTCTCTGGTGAATCCTAACTAATATGGTAACAAATACTAAAAATTCATCACTTCCTAATTATTTGCTACATTTTTACTATTATCTTTGTTATTGATGTTATTTATGCCTATGTATGGTGGAAATGCTATATAATAGTGTCCAATAGCATACATTTTCCCAACTCCATGTTCAATGATATCACATTGCTAGCTTGAAATTAGCTAAGGAAGGAAGGATTTACACCACAAGAATTGATGAACTATACAAATTAAGGTACACTCCAATTCTCCCACCCACCACCATCTAGAACTTGTTGTTAAACCTTGACCAGCCCATCACTGGTTTTAACAGAAATCTAATTAATGTAATGAGATTTTACCTCAGTATAAAATTGATATTCTAAACATTCATCATAAACATTATCAGGAAATTAGTTGGACTTTATGATCAAGAATATATTTTCCTTTTTAAAATCAGCAACAACACCTAGAATTAATAAATCAACTTAATACTTACTGTAAATCAATTAACAGGTGACCAGTCAGCAAATATTGCTGATCTCTGTGCTACTGGTTGTGCTGAATAGTCCACTACAAATAGGTGTGGACTGTCAGCTGGACAGTCTCCAGTGGTATTGCATTATGCTCTTTATAATACTGTCCATTATACCACATAAAGAATTGGTTTTGGAGGACCAAATGCATCTTGAAAAATATCTCTGAGATTTAAATGGCTGATAGAATTTGCTTTTCTTTAGCTATTAAAAAGTTTTATCTCATAGAGGTGGTGACTCTTGTAGCCAATTATGTTCCCATCTTTAGTTTGACTATTAAGAAGCTCAGAGACAAACCTACCACCCCTTTTAACAATTGCACAGGACATTCTGATGTGCACTTTTGTGTAGCAACTTTAACGCACTGGCTTTATTTTACTATTCTCTTTATTTTCTGTTTTGCACATTTTATCTATTTATAGTGGATATATATCAAACTGCCTGACCAGTATCTCTTATCTGGGAATTTCCCATTCCATACAGCCTCATGGATCTACTTAACTTGAGTTAACCTGACTGTTGGCCACAGGTGATCTGGTCCTGACTTAACCTGGGCTAAATGAGTCTCTTTGGTTTGGATTTGGGGCAGAAAGAGGCAAGTCAATCTCTCTTCAGGAATCTCTAATAAAATTAGAATTTAGTGCTCTTGATGACCCCATGCTACCTTGCATACAAGAGCAAAGGAAGGCAGTCAATAGTGAGAAAGCAGGATGGAACAGATGTTGTGTAAGAGAAGTTAAGAAACACTTAGGGAATGTGCTGACCACATTCAATTTCCATGTCTAGTTGGTCATGAGGCAGATCTGCATTCCTGTCCTTGAATTCTTTGAGCAGTCGTCAAATCCTTACAATAAATTTTCTTTAGATGGTTACTTTTAGTTGCTTTTTATTTACTTCCAAGCAAAAGGTTTTTGACAACCAGGCTAAATTTTATTCCATTGTACATATTTTTGTTAGATAACTTTGTCTACTAGTAATGAGGCAGATGTAAATAAATAAAATATTTATAATCAGTGCTATATTATTCTAATATTTTATATTAACAAAGTTTTCCAAGTGATATTAAGAGAAGCCCCTTATGAAGATGAACCTAGGTACTTCTCAACTAAGTACATGGAAAAAATTCTATATTTTGCCATTTACAGTGGAGAAGAAAATGCTTTTGGACTTTTGTTTTGAGCTTCAAAATTTTTCTACCTCCACCTCAGCCCTTCCTCCCACGATTCTTCCTCCTCCTCCTCCTCTTAGTTATTTCTTTCTGCCTTTTCTTCTTCTTCTTCATTCTGGCTTCATTGATTTTCTTTCCTATTGGCCACTATCATTAAAATTCAGGTGTGAACTCTTACCATACACACCTCATTCTTCTCCCTATTTTGTTATCCAGTCCATGTTCTAACCTGTTGTGTTAGTTTTCTACCACTGCTGTACCAAGTTACTGCAAACTTAGTGCATTAAAACAACAGAATCTATTTTAAAGTTTTGTAAGTCAGAAGTCTGTTATGGATCCCACCAGACTAAAATCAAGGTGTCGGTAGTCTGAGCTCCTTTCTGAAGGCTCTAGGGGAGAGTCTGTTACCTGTTCCTTTCAGTTGTTAGCAAAATTCAGTTCGTTGTGGAAACAGGACTGAGATCCCAATTTCCTTGCAGGCTGTCAGCTAAAGATTCTTCCCATAAAAATGGGGCAGAGCATTGTGCCTTAAACACAGAAGGCATACAATAGTGCTGACTGGAAGGACCTACAAAAGTAACAAGTAGTAGGAAAAAATTTCTAGAATACATACTTTAAATCCAAATTTTTAGCTACTTAATTAGTGCTGGCCTGGAAAATAAAAACCAAACCAAAAGTTCAGTTGTTCCTAACACTAGAAATTTAACAATTGGAAAGATAGAATCGATTTTTTGGATAGTATTTACCCACCAAGTGATGTCAGGCTCCTGAAGATTTTTAAATTACTAAATAAACAAGTTACCACCAGTAAGGAGTTTAGATATTCACAGGAAGCCCATTTGGTAAGCTTGTTCCAAGATCATTTTTAATGCTTTTTCATTATATCAGTTATAATTAAACTACTTCATATATGTAATTATGTGGCACAGTAATGGAGACAATATATTATGGAACTGTGTAAAACAAGTCTTACAGATTTGTACTTCTTCAGGGCTCTGTTAGTACTTAATCTGCTGCTTACCACCCACTGAGCTGGCCTGGAGGAAGCTGCCTTTTGATCTCTTTTATGAAATGACCTTTGAGGGCAAAAATAGATGAGAATAAACCTTAAAAGGTTTGTTATAAATATTCTGTTTGGCATCATGTATTTTTCCAAAATGCCAGAATAAAACACTTAACTAAAAAGGGTAACTTTAATGTCTTAGACAAATAAGGCTAAGCTCACTATTACAGGCTGCTTATCATGTATGCCAGTCATCAAATTTACCACAGAACTCCCCATAATTCCCTTGTGCATGGGCTAGGGGAAAGCAAAGAAACTTCCACACTTACAATCCTAGAGTTTGTCTTTTATTACTTTAGCATCCTTTTTGCCCTATGATCCTCAGTCTTTGCAGTCTGTGTAACCAGCCAATGTTCCCATCTGTCATTAGGAGCAACATATGTACTCAGAAGGGAGAAACATTGTATGTTAATGATGCCAACCTGCTCTGTCCTTTAATCAGAAAAGTCTTATTTAAAGCCTGTGTAATGGCTGGAGGTGGACACAGCTCATGACTGCCAAATGCAATGAATTCTGATACTATTAAAATATATATTTTATTGAGATTAGATACAAGAGCAGTGATTGTGATAAAACAATGCTAGATTTATCTTGAAAATATTATGGAAGGAGGGCTGATTCCTTTTGTCAGTGTTTAAATCCCTAAATGAGATCAGCCAGCTCGTTCTCCATCACCTCTTTACTCATTCAGCAAATAATTACTAATGACCCACTATGTGAGAGGTGCTAGTTGGTAGAAAGAGAACAAGGATCTAAAACTCACCACACTGATTTATGCTTTGTATTCTCATTGTTACAGGTCAAAGTTTCCATAATTCTTACCATGAACAAATGCTGAATTTTCTTCATGTTTTTTCAATTTTAACTTCTCCTAGAACTGGCTTCTATGTTAGTTTATTTTTGACCAAACTACCACCTGCTTTTGTTATGGAGGGGCCTACAAGATATAAACCCCTGATAGTAACATCTCAGAGAAAACAACTTTACTATCAGCTTTGCAGAAAGGATCAGGTGAAACCCCAACTATAATAGTAAAACAGAGAAATGGAAGAGTCCAATTGTGTTGGAATATTTATGTTGGGATGAATAAAGCTTTGTCAGGCAGAAAGTTGACATCATGTTAACAGGACAGTAAAGACCAGAGGGTTTAAAATAACTTAAAGGTCTCAACAAGGAAATAAGAGGAAAAATGGGGTTGTAGAAAAAGTTAATCATTCAGAATATAGAAAAGAAATGGAAAGAGGAATCCTAAAGCAGAATGTAGATTTATGGAAATAACAAAGAGAAATTTAACACCTGGTCTAAGAAAAGATAACAGCAATTCCAAGAGTTACACACATCCCCCTCCCGCTACCATCCTCTCTCCCTCTCTCTCTCTCAACAAAGATATACCAGGGAACAACACTTATGTGATTAAAGGAATGAGCTACTGATTAGGATGAATAAGAAATAAAAGTAGAAAGCAAGAGTGGGGACTCTGAGAAGACAAAATTTTACTATTGCAGAAGGAGCAAATTTGGAGAAAGACTGTTTAAAATTTATTCCATGTTTCTATTTAAATAAACAAATCACAGTTTGCTTAACTTCTGAAATATGAGAGTTTAATAAGTATATAAAATTTTTAAAATGTCTAAAACATAAGTTCACGTCTGTAATAACATTTAAATATCTGAAAAAGGAAATAATTATTTATTATTTTAAGTTACTTATTTAATTACTTATTAATTCTGATAATAGTAAAAATGGCATAGATACGTTAAGTTTATTTTTAATATTATTGACACTTATATGGCTTGTACAGCTGTGTTCCAAAAATACAAAATTAAAAAATATATTATTGACACTATTTATTAACCATTACATGTCAGAGAGCTTATCCACATGATTTCTGGTAATAATCTATGATATCATTATTCCTTTAGATATATTTACATATACTTGAATAGTTCGTGCCACCTAGAAAAGTTAACAATATGTCTAGGCTCTAATTTCTTGTGGCAATAAGCATATGTTCTACACAAGATTAAAGTTAGTATGTTAGCCTTTATTCAGTCAATGTGTTTGAAGAGTGGAAAGGAAGGGTAATACAATGTATTTAATACAACAAAAATCAGCAAAGGTTATTTACTACTTATTCTATTTCATAGCAATAGCTATTGCAGGCATTTAGTGTATAACACATATATCTATATATTTGAACTTAAAAAAAAACCACACACCACGCAATGTATCTTGTCTTTAAAAAAAACACATACTGTGAAAGTAAAATTTGCTTTTTACTCAGTATATTTTGAATGTCTTTCCATATCAGCAATAAAATAATGACTGAATATGTTCTGTATTTTAAAATATATCATAATTTACTAAAATATTGATGAGTATTATTCTCACCAATTTTCTTCTCTCTAACTTACACCTTCTATATTCATTCTTATATATATATATATGCATCTTTAGGCATATTGAATCAATAACATGCATTTTGAAAATTTTGATAAGTGTTGCTAAAAGTTTCTAAAAAGATTGTACTATGTGCTTACAAGCAATATAGGAGAGTTTTATTTTCCTAAACTTTAAAAAATTTCCATTATTTCTAATCTTTGTTAATTTGATTTTGACCAAAATGACATTTTCAATTAAAATTTCAACTTTGCATTTTTAACTAGTGAAGAGGTTGAACATTTTTTGTATATTTATAGGATCATTTTATATCTTCTTTTGGGTAGTCTTTTCAATTCTGTCTCCTGAATTGAGATGTTTCTACTGAGATGTTTGTCTAGTTTTTGTTGAACTGCAAGAACCTTTACATCTTAGCAATTTTGTTTCTCTTACATATTTCAAATGTCTTGCCCAGTTCAGCAAACAAAGAATAATTTTAAAATCTTTGTTTTTTAGTGAACAAAGTAAGTCCTACCCCTGGATAATAAAGAAATTCTTATTGTTTAAGTTAAAGTGAAAGGAAAAATGTTGGGGCAGCTGTTTCTGCATTCTCTTTTAAAATAAAATTCTAGAACAATTTGAGTTTACTTGTGTCCAAGATACATTACCCACCTGAGGATATGTGAAGCGCAGTATTAATTACTTTTACAATTATTAAATAACAAACTGTTTGAAATATTGGGCATTTTAGAAGAATTATATTGAAACAAGAAATGTAACCAAAATGACTGAAATTTAACCTTTGAAAGACTTAATTTTAAGCCCATATTGTGATTTGTCTGATTTTGTATACAAAATGAAAACCTTGATCCTTAGGGAAGTACCTGCAGGTAGAAATGGCTACCAGTTGTCCTTTTCTCTGGAACACTATACTATAAGACATATCAGTCAGATTATTGACATCTGTGTGGTTCCTATGAAAGATTTTATTTTACTTCTTTCAACGAATTGAGTCTTTCCATTCTGTTTTTATTTGCTGACAATAGAAAATATGTCTACAGTTAATTCACCTAATGAATGGGGTGGGAAATTAATTCTGTGGGGACTAAGATTGTTTGGTTTGTCATGAGACATACTAGACATTTACAGCTTTTTCCCTTTTGTGCTATTTCAGTACACTGTTAAAAGATTGTGCTATAAATCCAAAAGCATGTTTTGCAAAGTTCATATCTGCATTTGCTACCTTTAATATTAATAGGAGTGTATCTTTAAAGTGAGTAAATTGAGAAAGTGGCTGAAACTATAGTTTATAAAAGAAGATTAGTGGGTTTAATATGCACTGGAGAGTAAAAGAAAAATCTTATTACTGTATGGAGAAATTACCTCATAAAGAAGCTAATACAGCAGGCTAGGGAATAATTTTTAACAAGGTTTTTATGATGCGCAAGTGTAGGCAAGTTAATGAACTTATCTTTCTAGTTATTTTCAGATTGTAACGATGCTCTTCCTTTCTAGTTCTTGTGCTTTAAAAAGTAAAATACATTTAATCACCTACAATAAAACTAATTCATTACTTTAATAAATCAAGTACAATCTTACACTGTACACTTAAATGTTGTTGCAATAATGCTGGATGGAAAGCAGATCAGGTGCTAATGTTTAGCATGGATCAGAGCAAAAGGTAACCATGGAGCTTATTTATTATTTAAATTAAAGTGTCTCATTTTTACAATGCATAGTCATTTTGGGAAGCTTTGACTCCCTTTTCAGCTATTGGATGCAGGAAGTGAAGACAAAAGAATAGGAAAACACTACGTTTTAATAATCACACAGTTCTTTGCAGCATGACAGTGTGGTCTTTGAAATTCACACAGAAATTCTGAAGAATTGTACATTCTACAGCAAAATAACTTGGGGGGAATCCAGTAAATCCAGGATGCCCCTCTGCCAGCATCTTGCTTGGAACAGTTAGGGATTATTTAGGAAGAGCATCTCTGCATTTTTCTGCTCAGACAAAAGACACACTGCTGAATCCTTATACTAATTGCTGAGGTGCTTTTTATACTGAAAATGTAATGAATTTGTTTGGGTAAGATGAGGGAAAAGGTAAATGGATAAAGAAATGATGTGAAAAATAAATCTTTTATATTATTTAATCTAAATTAGGTTTACTATAACAGATTCACCACACATCACTCCAAATTATGATATGTAAGCTATAAACATAAGTGTGCACGCACACACACACACAATACCTTATTTTGATTTTAACTTTTCCTCAACATTGGGATACCAGAGAAAATCATTTGAATTACAATGGTCAGTGTAAAATTCTACATATATGCCATCTGAGAAGCAGTACTAGATTTAGACAAACTTGTGAGGTAGATGTACATACTGTCCTGGTTTTACCAACCTGACAACACAGTCTTTCATAGGCCCATTTAGGATCCATGTGCCCTGCAGCCAAACAATAGCATCTGTGCTGAATGTTGCTCTGTCTGTTGGACATGTCTTACCACCTTTTACTCTTTACCTGTCTCCAAATCAATACTTTTCTATCTTATATTGCTCCCTTGGCACCTTCTCCGCTAAATCACAGTCTGTCAAATTGAGTAAGTAATTCATACCAAAGTGATAATAGCTGATAGATTACCATCTACTAATGGTAAAATGCTTATTTTTCATGCACTCTTATATGATGCTGACCATAGGAAATTCAAGCATGGTAGAAGGCTGGTGAGGAAGGTACTATATTTTCATCAGTATTATTTAGAGTGTCCCTAAATTACTACATACAAGTAGCAGCCTATTTTGAGTTTCTGTGAGGTTCACTTTGCCTGAGAGTTAATGTTAGATAATAATAAAATATACTCATATTTGAAGAAGTTGTTTTCTCCACACAAAGTAATTCACAAAATATTTTGTAAAATTAAGTATATATTGCTAATACACATTGCATGTGCCTATGTCTGAAACAAACATAGCAGAGCAAGAACGAACATACTTACTGCATCTAAAAATTCACTGTTTATGTGTTCTGTCTAGGGGTTGATTTTTGAGTTGAGAAATTAGATTTCTTAAATAATATCCAAATAATGGCAACTCAACCAACCCAGTTTTCAAAGGTTATAAACTAGTATAAGTGTAAAATTTCTTGATACCAAATTATTTTTGGTATGATAAAATAAATATACATTGATATGTTTTTCCATATTGAGGGATTTTATTCCCAAAGCAATTTTTGGTTGTTGGAGAGTTAGATAGATTATATGTGCTACCTACTATGGTCTTAGCAGATCAGTCACTGTTGGGGAAAGTGTCATAACCACCCAGAAGGCTGACTCTCACTCTGGGGGTAAGGTTGGATTGTTGGATAGTGTCCCACAGTCAGCAGTGAGCTGAGCTCTTTCTGTGTTATGTCCATCTTTATACTGTAAATCATTCATATTGTCTCTTTGTCTCCCCAGGTAACCCCACTGCAAATCCTTGAGAGTATTGTTCCTCTGTTTTAAGGAAATGAGCATCTCTGGATGTTTTTGTCCTAAGCCAAACTCAGAAAAATCCTCATAAGAGATAAGATGTGTACAATGGGACAATAGGAAGAAATCAGAAAGAACACTGAAGAGTCGGTAGATGTGTGCTCCAGACCTGACAATCGGTACAGTGAGAAAGGAGTTGATCACTGTGAGTTTGGCAGTGAGGGAGGGGTTTGGATGGGTCTTGACCAGAATAGATAAGGGCACTGGGTGATGAGATTTGACAGACAGTCTGCAGCCATGTTCACTAGGAGGCACTTTCCAAAGCCCCCCTAAATCAAAGAGGTGATCACCTGACTGATGCCCAAATGCCTGATACAATAGTGGGACTAACTCAGTAAAAAGATTGATTCTTAAAATAATAAAGTAATAAATTTTATTGTTTTTTTCTTGATACAAAATAAATTAATTCCCTAATTTGGGGGTTTAGGCTTTTAAATTTTTTCTTCCTTTTTTCCCTTCCCTTCTCTCCCTTCTTCTTCCTTCCCTCCCTCTTTCCTTCCTTCCCTCCCTTCCCTTCCCTTGCCTGCCTGCCTCCTTCCTTCCTTCCCTTCTTCCTTCCTTCTCTCCTTCCTTCTAATTATAAGCAGTACCACAATTTCTGCTTAGGATAAATTTTAGAAATAGTCTTATTGAATCAAAATATATTTAAAAATTAAAGGCATTAAAAAATTTTTTTTAAAAGTCCTTCATAAAAATTCTACCATCTTGCCCTTCCTCCAGCAATATATAAATTCCTATTTCTCCATCCCCTCATCTACAGTGGATATTATCGTTTAACAGTACTTTTGGTAATTCAATAGACATTAAGCTTGGTATCAAGAATAGTACTTATCCAAACTCAGTATTTCCCAGAAAATGGACCAGAACCCCCCTGTGCTGAGTTACAAGAGGGGAATGCTATTTCTAAGGACTAATTTTACATTCTATTCCATTGAATTATCCCTTAATACGGGGATAGTTGAGCAAGATTCCTTATTTCTTAATGTGACCAAAAAAAAAAAATCTCAGTATGCTAATTTTAATGTTCTGGTTCCGTAGTCATTAAAAAAATCCTAATCTATGGTTATATTCTGGCCTTAAAACTAATTTTTTTTAGGAATTCTTTTTTTTATTGTCCTTTCCTGGACAATGGGATCACCACAGGCCTCCAGACTTTTGGTTGTCCTCACCTTTCTTGATGGTGTTCTATAGGTAGTCAATTTAAAAGTTGGTCACAAGTGCACCTGGGTATAAGGTCTGTAGTCAGCTGATGTTATCTTTAGTGGTTGTCCACAAAGAAAGCAAATATCTCAGAGGTAGTCCATTTGCAATAATGGCATTCAGGGCCAAACTGCATGCATGCATGCATGTATGTATGTATGTGTGTATTTTTGCTGGGAGTGGGGGTAAGAGAATAGTAAAAAAAGTGAATACATTTGTAAATGAAAGATTAATCATGAAGTAAGTTTTTTTCTTGAAAAATAGTGTGTTACTACTTGATTTGTTACAAAATATAATAAGCAAAAAACCTCATCCATGGTACTTTTCCCATTCTTTGGAAATGGGATTTGAGCAGATGCCATAGCTTTATTGTCTGGTCCTGCTTAACAAATATGGCATGGCTGCCCTATGCTACTCCAAATCTGCAAAGTCCATAACCTGATTTAGTCCCTTTTAGTCCAAAAGCTTTTAGGAGCCTGCTGAACATATTGACTCATGAACATGTGGTATATGTTACTTATCTTGTTTTTGTTAATGTATTCCACATGCCCCTGGCCCATTTTATGAAATCATCTTCCTTGTCTATTCTATTTGTCTCTATTTCCTACTGTTCTGAATATAGCCATTCTCTTTCATATTATTTGCCACTGAGAATATTTAATATAAATGTTTTTCATTCATAAATTTCTTACCAATAAATAATGATGCTTTTAGTATAGTTTAGGACCACAGAGGGCTAATCCTCCCTAAACCATGTGTTATAAATATTTTAACTTTAAAATAGGCTTTAAAGACAGAGATTCAATTGGCAGGGAAACAGCCTATTTTAAAATCTGTTACTTATATAGACATCAAGCAGCATCACATGTTCTCATTTGCTGTTAGCTGTTTGTTATTTGAAAAATCTTTTACATGGATAATCAACCATGTAAGAATTACAAAACACTTTACAAATCCATTTATTAAAGCAGATTTGCCTAGAGTGTCTCTGGACAGAAGAAGGCAAATGGAGGGTGGATGTATTCATACACAAAAATGGAGACACCAAGCCCTTGACTGTAATACAAACTGGAGCACACCTTTTATTTGACAAATGAATGAGTTATGCTAATCTGAGTGTTCTCCTGATTCATTATCTGGCCCACAATATAATGCAATCCCTTAAGATGGACTAAACACTCTCTCTGTACCCTTCCTGAAATCAGAGGTTTATTTGTAATTAGGGCCAAGAATCACTCGGCCAGAGCTGTCAGCCTCCATGGTCACTGACTGAAGCAGTTTCTCAAGCAGCTTTCAAAACTGTTGAGAAATCTGTCAATGAAGATGCAGCTGGGGAGACTCCACACATGGGCCATACTGGCCTTGCCTGGCTCAAGACTCATCACAGGAGTTGTGTGTCCATTTCTGGGTTTGGCTACAAGCCCTGGGGAGTGCCTGCTCCTTTTCTACTTTATGTGGGCCACAGTAGAATACTGAAAGATTTTTGGCCTAGAATTTAGACAGGGCCCAGAGATCGCCTTGGATCTGCCATGAAATAAAGGCAATTCATTGCACTCTCATTTTCTACAATAATCCTTATCTTGCTTTATTCATAAAGCTATTGTGGGGACAAAATTATATAATTTGCATAAAAATATTTCAGGAGTTTGTGTTCTTCAACTTTGTGCTTTTATATATTTACATTTTCAGCAATAAACATATATCTTTTTTAATATAAAAGAGCCAACATTTTCTATTTTTAATAAGTTCTACCTACATATAGTGTGAACATATTCTAGAGAATGTTTTCTGGTAAAATTAAAATAGCAATAATTACTAGTAGTGGGAAAGGGCAACTTGGTTACAAATGTACATAGAGTAGAACCCCAACATGAGGTAAGTTTATTTTTAAAGGTTTGAGAAACAAATCTGTGCAAACATATACTTTTTGAATGCTAACTACACTCTGAAAACAATCCAATATAATAGTATTTGCCCATAATCTAGATGCCAGTGCTGTCTCCTCACCCCAGTGTGTTTTAGGAATCAGCTGCAGCAATGAGATAATTAGGAAGGAAGCCTAAGGAAGAGCTTCAGTATGGTCTTCTTTTGAGATGAAGGACCCTTTCCTAGCAGAGTAATAGGATCCTGGCCTCTCTATAATTTAGGAGCTGCTTGTATCGTTCTTGTTTAGGTCTGTAAAAAGAGAAAAAAACAGAAAGTAGGAGCTGGGAGCTGTCTCTTCTTCTAAAAACTCACTTGCCATCCCTATGAATAGTTAATCTCTAATATTAGTTGATCTTCAGCCTTCTCCTGGGCATCATAGCACCACTCCTTTCCTTAAATTGTCTGTGAAATGGTTTATTTGCATATCTTGCCCATTTTTATACTCTCAACATTTCTAAAATCAAACTGCTATTCCATCTGGAAATGGTATTCTTTTATTAGTATTATGGAAAGGTAGACACTTGAAAATAATTATTGATATATCTATGTTTCCTAACAGAAATTATAGGAAACTAGTGGCTGCTGGAAAACATAGATAGAAGGAGAAAGAACCTGTCATCCTCAAGCCAAATGATGAACCTATTTAAGTGACATGTTGGTTACATTTCTAATGATGTGTTAAATTGGCCTTAGGTAAGCAGGTCACCAGGTTAGCAGAGGGCAATATTAGTTGGGGAAGAGTTTTAAATCTCCTGAAGCAATAATCTCCTTCCTCCCCTCTTAAAGGCAGTCAACAAAGGCATACATATTGACGGTGTAACTTTTAAAAAATCTAGAATTTAAAATTTGTTTATGTATTTTAGCCTCATTTCTTGGCCTGTGGTAGTCTCTTTATATTTTCACCTCAAGACATACCTCAAATTCTGTTTATTTCTGAGATTAAAACTACTGTGGGTCTTAATGGCATTGGAATCAACAAAAGACATTTCCTTTCATAGAGCCCGTAAAATTTTCCCCTCTGGAAAGTAAATAGAGAGGTGGATAACACTTTCTCTTGAGATGCAGGAAATAGATTAGTTTGGGAGTAAAACAAAGTAATGAGAGCAATCCCACAAGCAACGTAGGTAAATACATTTTATTAGTTAAAGGTCACCTTGAATATTAGGTAATGACAGAAGATATGTTCATTTCCCATTCTTCAAACCCAGACTCCCAGCACCTAACCTGAAATTTGGTAGAAGATTTGAAACAAAATACCTGTTCCCATTTCCTGAAACTCTGTTATCCACCATGTTTCAAAACGTCAGCAAAATTCCTGATGTATTTTATTTCTTCTCCACAACCATTAGTCATCAAGTAGCCTTGAATTTTCATTTGAAATGTCTTCACATTTATACTTTATCCTTCATTGACATTGATATATCACTCCAGACTAAACTCTTCTTATTTTGACTATCAATTAACTGAAATATTCTGTTAATATTTTATTAAATAACCATGTGATAGTATAGTGTAATAATACACTATTGCTCTATCATGGAATAGAAATGCAAAAATAATCACAGACCATTAAAAAATGTAACTGTGGCAGAAAAGCCAACACAAATGGAAATATTTCAAATAAAGCTATTTATTTCAGCAACTGTGATATTTTCAAATATATTAATACTAATTGGATAGCTTACAAAACTGAGACTGATATTTTCACCGTAGTCCAGAACCTAGTACATGTAGGCATTTTCCATGTCAATTATGATAAATGCTTGTGATTGATTTGTATCAATTTGGACAGAGCCTGTATAGTCTTGATTATTCAATACACTTCATTTGTTATACATGTTAAAACTACTACTATTAATACTAATAATACAGTTTCATCTTGGGGAGCTGTAATTCATTTTTGGTTATTCCAACATCTTTTTTTATATTGCCTTGGTGCTGCCATTTTACAACCAGGATAGAAGTGTCAAGTGTGTCACGCTGTTGAAGAAAGTATAGTGTTTAGGTTTTTGTGTGTTTTTTTTTTTTGCTGTTGTTAGCAGTTTTAGAAAAAGGTAGAGTTGGGAAAAGATGAAGAAATAAGTAGCAGAAGTAATTTGAGAAGGAGTTAAGTGAACTCCTATGAAATGGGGTATTGGCTATATTACTTGAAAATTATAAACTATTATTTTTCCTTTGTTCTAAATTCACAGCTTCACTCTAGTGAGTTATGCATTCATCTGCCTCGGAGCACATATGAGTAGAGATTAGACATGTTACAGAAGGCACTTCTATAGAAAGAACACATGCAAAATATTGTTATGCCTCAAGACAATAGCTTCATAAACCAGGCTATTGCCTTGAAAATTGATTTTTCCAGATTCCTTATTCTCCCCCTTTAGCATATTAAAAGCTTGATATCAAGCTCTTGAAATTTTTGGTGTAGAAAAGGTTCTCCTTAGACTTGCTGCTGCTGGGCTAAAGAAGGCTATGGCTTGGGGCAACCTGAAAACTGGTCTACCTTGGAAGAATGGGAAGAAGACAGAGAAGGAAAAGAGTCAGCCAGTCATGAACCTAGGGCCTTGGCCCAGAAGAGAAAAGCATGTTAAATAGAGTGTGATAACCCTAATGGAAGTTGTGTGCTGAGAAGACAATCTTGGGGAAATCCTAGTTTATTTAACCCTATGCAAAGAAAATATTGCCACCATATTTTGTTTACATCAATAGGACTTTAGATTGCATAGAGATATGTACATAGACTTTAGTTAGTACCTAGTATAGTCCCTGGTATGTGGTAGCTTCTCAAAAAAGTTTGATTAATTAAGGGATATTTAGATAATCTCTCACATTGGGACACAACTCTCCTGTATTACTGGTACTTTTCATAAGTTACTAAAGAGAAAACCCGTAATGTATGTTTTTGTTATTTTGGCTTGGTAATATTTGCTCTCACAACAAAAAAAAATTATAGCATAAAGGATATTTATAGATTAGCTCTAGAACTAAATGTGACAAAAATGCAAGTTTAAAAAATAAATATTTTATAGGGAATTTTTGAATCATTTTTTGGGAAAAGGGGGCATTCTTTTTAAATATGGTAAGTATCTGAAGAAAAAGCCAATTGCCAACATTTTGTTGCTATTCTCAACCGATGCCAATTTCCAAGCCTGGCTTTCATATTCTTGTCAAAAGCTGTGAGCTGCACGCATACGGGAAATTCTTTGACACTCAGTGAGCAATTCACGGGTGTCTCATGAGTCCTTAATGATAGCCAGCTTTCCGAAATGCAGGAAAAGAACAGACCATAGTGGAATGATAACACAATTCAGTGGTGCCATGTACTTTAAAAATCAAATTTTTAAAAAGCAAAGTACCATCAAAAAGATTTTCAGGGGTTTCATTTAATTATAATGTACAAGATGATACTGGAAGTACGAGTGCACTTTGCCTGCAATTTTACTTTGGTTTCCTTCTTTCTGCCCCTACTTTCTTCTTTCTTTTGCCTATTTCTCATGCAACAGGACACAGGCAGCAAGTGACACAGGGGACTGCACTGCAAAGTGAAGTACAGCTAGAATGGAATGAAGTGTTAAAGGTTTCTTTTTAAAAATTCATCGGACATTCACACCCAACATTATAAATCAATGATCAGCGTATGCAGTACTTCAATCAAGGAAGTGAGGAAATGCATTAATGGGTGTCAGCAAACAGATTACTAGGGCATCACTCCAGAGCCAACAGCCCTATAAAATGGCAAAATTCAACTGTGAAAGACGGTCCTTGGAGATTCATGGTGTCTGCTTCTAAATGTTTTTTTTTAATTAAAAATTACTACATAAAATATTCAGCTTTCATCATTGCTTTTTGAAATTATAATACGTAATTGTTGTTATTATTATTTGTGAGAGATCCATAGATAAATACTGAGATAAAGGATAATTTGGTTTTGATTGTTTTTCCTTTAAGTTCAAGGTTTCATTAATAGCTGAAATAAATACATAATATTGGAATAAATGGAATAGATTTAAGACAAGAGATGTTTAGTTTAAATTATTTATAGGTTTTCTAAGCAGAAGACAGAGGAGTTTGGGGCTAGAAGAGCTATGGGAAAATTGCAGACACTGAATAAAATCTGGATTTCACACCATGAATTGCATGGTCTGGTCCCTGCCTGCTTCTCCATCTTCATTTCCTTTCATGCTGTCTTCATGAGACTGTGACTTATACAGTAACTGTCTTAGTTAGTTTGGGCCGCTATAACAAATTACCATAGTCTGGGTGGCTTTACAAAACCAAATATTTATTTCTCACAGTTCTGGAGGCTGAAATATCCGAGATCAAGGTCCTGCCAAACCTGACGTCTGGTGAGGGCTCCTTCCTATTTTGCAGATGGCTGCCTCCTCATTGTATCCTCACATGGCAGAGAGAAGAGGGAGAGAAAAAGCAAACTCTTTCTCGTCTCTTCTTTTAGGGCACTAGTCCCATCATGAGGGCTCTATCCTCACAACCTGATTACCTCCCAAAGGCCCCATCTCCAAATACTATCACATTGGGTGTTAGGGTTTCAATATATACATTTTTGGGGGAGGAGGGGGAAGATTCAATCCATAGCAGTCGTACAGGGCTTCATGCTTGGTTTAAAGCTCTGCTGTTGCCATTCTGAAATTCTTAATAATTTTATTTTCAAATTTGTGTATTGTAAATGAAGTCCAAGGAGATGATGCAGCATGCCCTTAAGTGGAAAAAATATGTGCAATGTGTGGGTCCACTGTTTATTGATGCCCCAGTTTGCTGTGCCACATAAGCACAAAATTCTGCTGTTTTCATCATTGTATGGGTACTCCCAGCCTCCAGGGGCCTTTTCCTTACAAACCAGACCTTACTCCAAGTGAAGAAAGAAGGCAGTGGCATTTTAAGAATCCCAAAGGACCAAGAAACCCTATCCTCTCTTGCCCATTCTTATCTGTATTTGCCAATTATGTACACTGAAAGGAATAATATATAACAGAAGGGAAGGGAAAGGTAGGGCAGCCCACAGATCCTTTTCCACTTGGTTACTTCTCCCCATTTATCAGTAAGCTGAAGGTAGGGAGTGTTGGTAGGATGTGTTTATATCAAGAAGTGAAATAAAAGTATTTAAGTTCGTTTTGTGTAGCATTTCCACTGCTCTGATAAGAATGAAATACATGTGTATATATGAACTATAAAATACAAATTGTGAAATTTCAGTGATACTGCATACAAAATAAAGGCTCTTATATTCACATTTAAAAGTGGCATTGGCCAATATAAAGATAAATGATAAAATTCATGCTAATTTAAAATTTTAACTTTTTAAAGAACTTAGAATTATATTAAAGTAAGCAAAAAACACCAGAATAAATCAAAAGAGAGACAACAGAAAAAGGAAAATACTTTATATTTTAGTACCTTTAATGGCACATTTTTCATGCTTTTTGAACAAGGGGCTGCATGTTCATTTTGCACGCAACTTTGCAAATTATGTAGCTGACTCTGCTTCCACTCTCCCCTTTGACTGTGACATAAAATCTTTTTAAAATTTTATTTATTTTTTTACTAGCTCAGTAGTTCTTTCCCACCTCCAGTCTTTCCACCAAACTCTTATCCCTGTCTGGGACAGGTTCCTCCCCATTCTTCCCCTGGCTTGGCTTCCTTCACATCCTAGTTAAAAGTCACATTGTTCTCTATCTCTACGCCCTGCTTGTCTCCTAGTAGTGCTTACTATTTATAATTATTTATTAATTTTAATCCACTTTTCCAAAAAAGAAAAAATCCATCACCCAATACATTATAAGCTCCTCAGGGAAAGATATTATATCTAAATGTGTCCTCAGTATGGACAGAGTATGCAGCCAATCACTATTTGTTGAATGAGTGAATCACTATTTGTTGAAATTAGTGGAATTTGAATTAAAGAAACTTTGTACGCAGATAATGAGGAAGATAATGTATAATCCTAGAGAAATGTCTTTTCACAGCTTAAATATTTTTAAGTAGGGATGCCAAATAAAGTAGAAAATATCCAGTTAAATGTAAATTTTATTTGCTAAATCCTGCATCCCATCCTGAGTTTTTATTAGCTATATCTGGCAACCTTAACCTAATAAACAATTGTAAAAAGATTTGAGTCTTTAAATAAAAGGTGTAGTGTGATAAGAGTACAGTGCAGTAGTTTGAACCTTTTTTCAGTTGTGAACCCACTTAGGGATCTGATAACAGCTATAAGTTATTTATAAGTTATTTCCCCCCAAATTGTAAGTAATCACATTCATTTTCCTATCTGGGGGAAAGTTTACAGACTCTCTGAAGCCCATTGTTGATTTCTCCTGTTCTCACAATTCCACATCTAATTGATCTTCAAATCTCCCCTGTTCCCATTTCTAGAACCACTTACTTTAAGCCATCATTGGTCATCTGGATTCACATGGTGGCTTTTTTGCTTAAGAGACAGAGTCTTGCTATGTTACCTAGGCTGGACTGGAACTCCTGGGTTCAAGTGATCCTTCTGCCTCAACCTCCCAAGTAGCTGGGACCACAGGCATGCACCACCTCACACGGCTAACATGATGCCTTCTTATCTCGTCCTTCCTTTAGTCCTGATTCCCTTTATTTCACTTGCAAATAGCCGCTAGACTAGAACTTTTCTTCCTAAATATACATTTAGTCATACCTCTTCCCTTAATTAATATCATTGCATTACCTACCTACAGAAAAAGTCTTTACAACATATTATGGTAAAGTTTGACTCTTGCACACTTGGTGATAACTCCTCCCCTTCCACTTCGTTAGTACATGGTATTGGATTATTTGCAGCTTCCCTATGCTACTATGCTGTTTACAACACCATTGATAGTGCTTACTGTTCATTCTGCCTAAAATGCACCGTCAGCCTATTGTCTGCCAAGTAGGTGCTCCTGTGTGAGACCTTGTATGAATCTCTTCCCCACCCCTAACCCACTTTAGGCTTACTTGGTGACTCTCAGTTTCCCCTGTCTCTCATAAATGTACTACTCTCAAAAGGAATTGTTCACTCATCTGTGGTTTCCAGTCATCCCTGTAATTCTTAGAACAATGACTTGCCATTGAACTTTACACTTGTGCTTTTTGAACAGTGGCTGAGATATAGTAGATAGTCAATAAAGTTTTGGCATATGAATACATAAATGTTTACATGTATTTAATAATTATTGTCATCACACACACCCCTGACATTTTTTGTCACCAAAAAGCAAAAGGAGTGGGTTATGGTGGCCCATTAAGAATTTATTTTAGTAAGAGACTCGCAGTGAGAATAGTGCAAGTAGTTCTGGATTGCTTTGGTAAGCTCTAAGCTTATTAATATCTGTGAAGATCTGACAATTATGAACTGTCTTAGTCCTTTAGGTATTTCAGGATATTGTAACAAAATATCATAGACTGGGTAGCTTATAAATAACAGAAATGTATTAATCACAGTTTTGGAGTCTGAGAAGTCCAAGATCCAGGCATTGGCAAGTGTCTGGTAAGGGCCTGTTTCCTGGTTCATAGATGATGCCTTCTTGCTGTGTCCTTTCATGGTGGAAAGGGAAAGGCAGTTCTCAAGGGCTTCTTTTATAAAGACACTAATCCCAATCATTAGGGCTCCAACCCTATGACCTAATTACCTAATTGTTTTCTAAAGGCCCTATCATATTGGGAATTAGGTTTCAACATATGAATTTTGGGGAGACACAAACATTCAGACCACCGCATGACCAGAATGATTTTTTCATGTGAAAATAAACAAATAAATACAATTTCAGGAAGCAAAGTGTCAATTCTGTATTGTAGAAAAAAATCATTAGGTAAATACATATTTTTCTTTTTCTTTTTTTTCTAAATGCTAAATTCCACAAGAAATATGCTAATCTAATAAAATGGGGTGTATCTGACTTATCACAAAAATAAATATAACCCAAACAAATTGGAAGTACACATGAAGCCAGTTATTTTTAACCATAGCACAGTGAAGTATGAATGCAATGACATTCTGTCAATATTACCTGTCATGTTCAAGGAGACTGTTCATTAAGTAAAGCTGTAAACTTCCTGTCATAAGGGATACGTGTTGCTTTTTAATTAAAAATTGTTTTTAGTAACAAGTAAGTTATGACTATATTTTTATTACAAAATTCAAGCAATGCATGCATGTAAAATTAAATGTGAGCCATTTCACCTTGGTTGGATTCCCCTCACACTCCAAATTGGTACTGCCTTTTCACTATGCATAATGTTAGTACTACTAGCATTGCATTATGCTGCCTAACTTGAAGGCCTTCTTCTGTTTTGCATGTATATTTACATCTCTCTAAATATAGTTTCTTACACAAATAAAATTATACTATATACATCTATTTGTAAAGTTCTCAACGAAATCTGCAATGAACGTTTGTAGGCTTACACTTAGAGTATACTCTCTCCTTTCTGGTTATTAATAAAAGCAATCTAATGGTTCATTGGAGAACCCACTCCTCTTTCCTCCCCATCCTCTACATTCTGAGTAGGATTGGCCCAGCTGTGCTTCCCGGACAAACCTTGATTGGCTTGTCTAATCAGTATATCGCTCCTCCAGGCCATAGTTACTGGCTTCTGGAAGGATTCTAAACCCATCTGAGGCAATGAGAAAAGGGTGACATGATTGAGGATTGTGAAAAGCTGTAATAGGTGCTTTGCAAAGTCAGAAAGTGAGGTCTTTCTTCAGGCTAGATCTGATTTTTATATCTTCAAAAATGAGCAATGAGGCAGAAATTTCAGAACATCGTTGTTCCAATATTGCCTATTTAAAATAATATTACACAACACTAAGATATTATATTCTAGGTTCATTGTATTGCCTCTGAGATTTTTGATTTTTTAATATTTCCAAGCAGGACTGGCCACCCCTCATTCCCAAGACACATGTGCCCTTTTTGGCATGCAGCCTGGGCTTCTACTTAAAATGAAGAAGAATATTCAACCCTGTTCATAACATCTTTCTAGGTAAAAATGATTGGCGGGGATGAGACTCAATCAAAACTTTATTACCTAATTTGAGATGGGTTTAATGAGTCAGGTCCTTCTCTGGCCTTCCTGACCAACATTAAACAGCAAGCCAAGATAATTATTAGATGAATATTTCCCTTAGGAACTACAGGTTTGATTTATTGGAAGCTTATAAATTGATATTTTTTTCCCTGGAAAGGTATCAATCGATCTTGGGGTGATATTATTTAAAGTACCATTCTCCCCTCACCTTTTACCTAGAGAGAAAAAAATTATTAAATATACAGAAAGTATAAAATGAACTCCATGCTTAAAAGAAGATAACCAAGTGTTTCTCAGAAAAGATAGAAAAGCCAATTCTTCAATGAGAGCTACCAGAAGGAACTCCCTTTTTCACTGGAAATGATCAAGGTGAGAGAGGATGAGGTCTTGCTGCCTTTGAAGTACATGAAACAACATCACCCCAATGCCTGATTGACTCTAAAAACTTTTTTTACTTAAATAGTTTGAAGGGAGTTTTAATCAGTTATAGTCAAAATTCTGACTAATGAAGAACTTATGAAACAAAGACAAGACATGTTTTTTTATCCTCAAGGAGTTAGGAATATACTAATGGGGACAGATAGTAGAATGGAGGACTAGAATGCTGGGCTAGGGGTGTGCAGAACAGATACTTAAAAGATCCACAAAGTCATTTACAAATGAGCTAATGCCTGAAACTGAATCTTAACTAGACATCAGTGTTATGAGAATGAAAGACAGAGGGGAAGTTCAGGTAGAGAGCAGGTCGTGAAAATGCATGGGAATGAGAGAAAGAGTAGTGAGTTCGGGATATTAGAAGAGTTCCCTTCATTCAAAATATATTGGCTGAGTGCATATACCTATGGGGATCTCATGATTAAAGCAGACAAAGCTCTTGCCCTCAAGAATCTTAAATTATAGTGCTGTGAGACAGAAGATAAATCAACAAATGAACATAATATATAAGGTAATTATGAATGCTATAAACAAAAATAAAGCTGATTAAAGACAATTGTAGAGCCAGGTGGGAAGTATTATCTGATGTAGGTATGTCAGGAAAAGACTCTCTGATAAGATAATGTGACAAAAGCTGCTAATTACCTCCCAATATTCATGTTTTCTTGTTCCTTAGGTTATAGGACACTTGAGTTTTAGCTGGCCACACAGCTACACAGCTGAGATTACGTTTCCCAGCCTCTTGTGGAGACGGTGATTAAGCTCTGGCCTATGGGATGTGAGTGAGGTCACATGTGCAAGTAAGCACTGCCTCTCTTTGCCTTTTCTTCTTTCCCAACGTCCAGAAGGTGAACATGGTAGTGGGAGATGTAGTGGCTGTCCAGACCTCAAGATGGAAGCTGCATTTTGAGGGCGGATAAGCAACATGATTGAAGATGTCTGAGTCTCTGACACTATGAAGCAGCTACAACAGCCTTGGACTGCTAATATTCAGATTCATATGTGATGGAGAGATAAGCTTTTATCTTGTTTTATTCATTATTTGGCCTTTGTTATAATAGCCAAATCTATATTCAATTGAATAAAGGTAATATTTGAGCATGCCTGAAAGAAGTGAGGAATCATGAGGTTTTATGGAGAAAAAGCATTTCTATTAAAGGAATAGCAAGAGCAAAGTCCCTTAAATGGATTGTGCTTAGAAGTTTCCAATTACAGCAAGGAATCCAGTGTAAAAGGAATAGGATAAACAAGGATAGTGTTAGTTGTTGAAGTTAAGAGATTTATAGGGACCAAATCATTTAAGTCTTGCAGTCCATGGTAAGGCCTTTAGATTTTACTCTGAGTGACACCAGAAGGCACTGAAGTCTTTTGAGCAATGGGTACCATGATCTAATTTGTGTTTTACAAAGTAATTCTGGCTGCAAGGTAGAGAATATTTGTGTGGGCAAGAATGTAAGTAGTGAGACCAATTCAGAGATTGTATAATCCAGTGAGTGATAATGTGGCTTGGACAGGGTAGGGCCTTGTAGATGGTGAAATTTAACTTTTTTTGAGGCAATAGGATTTGCTGATGGCTTGATGTGAAGAGAGGGGAGAGTCTTGCACTTTAGAAAAATGGAGGTGCCATTTAGGGGATGGAAAGTCAGTGAACAGGCAGTTTTGGAAACTTGTAAATGAAGAGCTTGATTTTGGACATACTGTATTTGAGATGCCTATTAGACAAGCAAATAGAGATGAAGGTAGGCATTTGGGGGTGGGGGAAAAAGAAGTCTGGAGTTTGAGAAAAAGGTGTGGGATCCTTAGATACATTTGGAAAACATTAGCATATAGATGGAATTTAAAGTCATGAGACATAAAATCTCTAAGAGACTGTGGGTAGAAATAGAAGAGTTCTAAGAATGGAGCTCTGGGGCACTCTGTGACATTTACAAGTTGGGGAAATGAGTCAGAATTAGCAAATGAAACTGAGGAGCAGATAAATAGGGAGGAGGAGAACCTAGAGAGAGTGGTGTTCAAGAAGCCAAGAAAGGAAGTGGTTCAAGAAAGAGTAAGTTATCAACTGTGCAAATAGGTCAAAGAAGTTGACGACTGAACACTGACTATTGAATTTAGCATGTAGAGGTCATTAAATACCTTGACAAGAGCAGTTTGGGTGCAGTGAGAGGCAAAAACTTAAATGAAGTGAGTTCAAGCAGCAGTCGGCAAGCTAAAGGGGGATGTGTGTTTTGGGGCCTTTTTTTGAATGAGCATTTGCAGGAGTTATTTTCATGGCAAATAATAAAGGAATTATCATGATTAAATATTTATTTATCAGTCTTCTACATGTGGCTATTCAATTTTCCCAGCACCATTTATTGAATAGGGATTCTTTTCCCCAGTGTAAGTTTTTGTCTGCTTTGTCAAAGATCAGATGGCAATATGAGGATGGTTTTATAGCTGCGTTCTGTGTTCTGATACATAGGTCTATGTCTCTGTTTTTATGCCAGTACCATGCTGTTTTGGTTACTATAGCTTTGTAGTATAGCTTGAAGTCTGGTAAAGTGATTCCTCCTAATTTGTTCTTATTGCTTAAGGTTGTTTTGGCTATTTGGGGTCTTTTCTGGTTCCATACAAAGCATAGTACTATTTTTCCTAGATCTGCAAAAAATGACTTTGCTATTTTAATGGAGATTGCATTGAATCTGTAGATCACTTCAGGTAATATAGACATTTTAACAATGTTGATTCCACCAATCCATGAGCATGATGTTTTTCCATCTGTTTATGTCCTCTGCAATTTCCTTCCTCAGTGTTTCATAGTTCACCCTGTAGAGGTCTTTAACCTCCTTAGTTAAATATATTCCTAAGTATTTTATTTTCTTTGTGGCTATTGTGAAAGGTATTGAGTCTTTGATTTGGTTCTCAGCTTGACAGTTGTTGGCGTATATGAATGCTACTGATTTGCGTACATTGATTTTGTAACCTGAAACTTTGCTGAATTTATTTATCAGTTCCAGTAGTATCTTGGAAGATTCTTTTGGGTTTTCTAGATATAAAATCATATCGTTTGGCCTCTTCTGCCCCTCCCCCATCACCCCCCACATTTAGATACCCTTGATTTCCTTCTCTTATCTGACTGCTCTGGCTAGGACTTCCAGCACTATGTTGAATAGAAGTGGTGACAGAGGGCAACCTTGTCTGGTTCCAGTTCTAAGGGAGAATGCTTTCAATTTTTCTCCATTCATTATGATGTTGGCTGTGGGTTTGTTGTATATATCTTTTATCATTTTGAGGTAAGTCCCACCTATGCCTATTTTGTTAAGAGTTCTTATCATAAAAGGGTGCTGGATTTTGTCAAATGCTTTTTCTGCATCTATTAAGAGGATCATATGGTCTTTGTTTTTGCTTATATTTATGTGATGAATTACATTTATAGATTCACATATGTTGAACTATCTTTGCATTCTCTGGTATGAAGCCTACTTGGTTGTGGTGGATTATTTTTTTGATGAGCAGCTGAATTCGGTATGCTAGGATTTTATTGAGAATTTTTGTATCTATATTCATAAGGGATATTGGTCTGTAGTTTTCTTTTTTTGTTGTGTCCTTTCCTGGCTTTGGTATCAAGGTGATATTGGCTTTGTAGAATTAGTTGGGGAGGATTCCTTCCTTCTCAATGTGATGGAATAATTTCTGCAATATAGTAACCGGTTCTTCTTTGAAGGTCTGGTAAAATATGGATTTGAAACCATCTGGGCTGGGACTTTTTTTTGAAGTATCATAAAAATGGAAAAACAAACACCACATGTACTCACTATTAAATTGGAACTAATCCATCAACACCCATGTGCACATATGGTAGTAAAACTCAACAGAAACCAAGCAGGTGGGAGGGGAAAGGAAGGGACGGGTAAATTTACACCTAATGGATACAATGTATGCTATCTTGGTGATGGGCATGCATAATTTTGACTCAAAACAAATCATATAATTAAAACATTTGTACCCCCATAATATTCTGAAATAAAAATAAATAAACAAATATTGATTTTTATGCTAATGAATAAACAATCTGATAGTGAGGAAATGCAAATGATTTGGGAAAGAGAGGAGAAAACTATAGGAGGAAGGTCCTTGATTCTGGGAGGAGGCTTTAGTGTACAGGTGGTGGAGTTGGCCTTAGAACAAAGATTTTATCTATTATGACAGAAAAAAAGACAAAATATATGCATGCAGACACATATAGTTTTATTGACTTGGTAATGGCTGCTGAATTCTTTGTTTAGCCAGAAATGGAGCAAATCAAAGAGGGCATGGATGTTAAAATGCAGCAAAACTGAAAACTCAGTGGAAATGGCAACTTAGAACCAAAAGCAAACACAAAACACCCCAAGATCCCACAGAAACCTCAGGAAAGCCATTGGATTTCTTTAGCTGATATCTGGGTTGTTTTAAAAATACAGATTCACACACACACACATACACACACACACACACACAAAGACCTCTTATTATGTACAAATTAACATTTGATCTAAAGTCAGATAATCTAATACCAGTATTTTTTTTAAAGTGTAATACCTTGTGGAAAATTGTACCTTTGTCTCAGCTTTCATTTCATCTGCAAAATAGAGGTAATATTACAATACATATAACTTATGAACACAGATCTATCTATCCAAATCACTTATAGATATCTCTGTTTGATTTGCCATAGATATCCCAGATATTCAAAAGTGGAATCATTTTTTCTCTAATTTATCCACCATGTTTGAATGAATGGACACTGTCATGGGCCAACTTTCCCAACGCTTCCACCCTGCAATTTTTAACCTAGAGCTCTACTCCTCTCTCCCACCATATCAAGTTTAATTGATTAAAAAGTCCTGAAAATTCTACCCCCTAAATATAATATATCACCTTAACATAATATATGTTTCTGATATCTGAAGTCTAGGTCTTTGTAAGTAGACTGGCATGAGTGCATATGCTTTTCCTTGGATTTTTGCTTTAATTTAGTTTTTATTATTTTCTAAATTGTGTTTGTTGTTGTGGTGGTGTTCTAATTTTTTTCCTCTTCCACAAAATTTTGCTTTTATTTTCTTAGACTTAAAAAATGAATTCCTCAACCATTTTGGTATGTCTTGTTGCAATTTTTGTACATAGTTTATAACCCTTTACACAAAATATTTATCTACTGAATATGTACTAATATATACTAATGTGTACTAAATATCAAACACCTTAGGTTTTGTCAGCGTTGTAGAGTATTGACTTTCAACTTTGGACATGTGTTTCTGCATCTGGATTTTCTGCCTGTACCAGCTTTTGAATAATGAGTCACATATCCTTATGAGTAATTGGATCTTTTGTGCAATTAGAACTTTTCCAGTATTATAATTTATATCATGGTTGAATTGAGCAATGCGTAATGAGTCATTTTTCTGAGGCTTTTAAGGAAGTTATTTCTGAAGGTCTGCCTAAGAGGCTAAAATATGTCTGAATTAAAAGGAATGACAGGCTGCAATCAGGACTATAAAATAAAGGTGCTCAGTAAGCAGCCCTATTACAATCAGAAAGTGAAGGAAACGGATCTCTGTCTTATGTGTAGAAGCAAAGGAAATGATGAATACCTTAGGTAACTCATTCTGTGCAAAATCAATCTTTCACTGTCAATTTTAAATGAACTAATTTGTTCACAAATCTGCTCGGTCAGTTTGGAAGCATACTCTGTTCCTTCATATTAGCAAATCCTTTAATCTTGACTAGTCCACTGAGTAAGAAATCTAGAAATGTGTTAATATGATTGGACATATGTAGTAGGATAAGAATTGATTCTTTTAATTAGTGTCTGCTCAAGTTAGAGTCCCTTTCTTGGCTGAACTATTGACCCACTAATATCAAGAGATTATGTTATGACTAACATATATCCAAAGTTCAATTTAACATTTTCTTTATTGACCAATATTGCAGTAAACTTTCTGTAGACTAAATCCTTTATGTCTTTTTCAAGGAATGTTTAGCTTTAGGTGTTACATGGAGAGCTGCAAATGCATAAATGTCTGAACATTAACTCTTTACACCACAATATAGCTACAAATTGTGCAATTATACAGCACACATTATTTTGGAATCCATATTCATCATAAATTTAATTGTCATCTATTAAAATGAAAAGATGTTCCATATCATTTCTGCACGAGCTTCACTTTTAAATAATTGGAATTTGTATGCAAATTTCCTCCATGGTGTTATAGAATAATATGAGACAGAAATCCAAGAAGTACTGTGTGAATATAGGATTTGGTTATGAGATATGGAAATAAGATATTCTAAGTATAATGACTCTGTTATTTTACATATATTGGTAGTTACGGAATAGGCATGTGCATTTTGATTCAGAAAGGGAACAATATGGAAATTCTGTGTAAAATGGATGGCTATAAAACCTAAAGATACATTTTAAACCTATTTTATTTTTGCTAAAATACATTCATAAAAATATATTCTTAAATGAATTACATCTGTTTATGTTAAAAGAAAAACTATTGATGAAAATGTTGAATTATATACACTTATGTACACATCCTATGGTATTTTTAAAAATCCATATTAAAAAGATAATATCTTACAAATATTATCAGTTTGGCTATTTTACCAGTTTTTAAAATATTTTTCATCACTTTAAACACTTAGAGAATAAACATAATATTTATCAATGAGTTTGAAAGAGACTATGCTCATATATTTTACACATGCTATGGACAGAAAGGTTGAAGGACTAAGTACATTTTAATTCATTCAGCAAATATTCATTTTACATCTTCTTTGTGCAATGTCCAGTACTAGGTATTTTGTGGGATTTCAAAAGCTGTCAAACATAGTCCCTAATTTAAAGGAAATTATAATTTGAACTTTGATCTCAGAGGCTATGCATTATTTTAATGTGAACATTGGATTTAGACTTTGTGCCAATCCAATTAAGACTCATCTGCTTCCTCAAAACCACTCTACTGGCAGTCTTTCCCACTCCACTTGCGGCAACTGCATTCTTTTAGTTGATCAAACTGAAAACCTTTGGGATTATCTTGAACTCCTCTTCTTCCCTCTCACTTCACACCAAATTTGGTAAGAATTACTATTGTCTCTATCTTAAACTTTATTCAGAATCAAAGCTTTCACCTCATACCTTCTCATTGGTCCCAGATACCACCATCCCTCCTGTGGATGCAGCAGTCCCCTCCTTATTCTAGGTTTTGCTTTTCATGGTTTCAGTTACCCACAGTCAATTGTAGTTCAAAAATACCAGATGAAAAGTTACAGAAGTAAACAATTCATAAATTTTAAATTGCACGGCATTCTGAGTAGCGTGATGAAATCTTACACCATCTCACTCTGTCCAACTTGGGACATAAATCACCCTCTGAAGATAAGGGGGACAACTATACTGTAATAGCCCCTTAATTGTTCTCCTTGATTCTATCTTTGCTTCTCACTCCACCCCATGTTAATGTATTAGCATTTCGGAGTGCTCCTGTTAAAATTTAAGTCAGTTCCTACCATCCCTCAATTCAAAATCTTTTAATGTTTCTATTTCACTCATCACAAAGAGCTAAGCACTTACAATGGCACGCAAGGTCCTCAAAGAACCTGTTGCCTCTTATTTCTATGACCTCGGCTCCTTCTCCTTTCCCTCTCATTCTGTTACAATCACATTGGCCTCCTAGTTATTCCTCAAGCACACTACTCATGCTGCTGCGTTGAGGCATGGGCTCCAGCTGTTCCTTCTGCCTGGGATGCCCCTCACCAGATAGCCACATGGATAACACTTACACTTCCTTCAAGGCTGCTCAAATGTCTCATCTTCAGTGAAGTCTGCCATGACAACCATATCTAAAATTACAAACTTTGCCTCCACAATTCAAATACCCTTGCCCTACTTTATTGTTTTTTTTCTTAGCACTTATCAATTTCTAATGTACTACATAGTTTATTTATTTATTGCATCTATTATTTAATATCTGTTTCCCTAGAATCTCTGTTTTGTGTGCTGATAATATTCTAAGCACCTAAGTCGATGTCCGGTACATGATAATGTTCAGTCAATATTTGTTGAATAAAAAAAGAATTAAAATTTGTACTAAATTGTGGTTTTAGTGTAAAATATTTGCAGTTCTTAAGAATGTGACTACCTTGTCATATGTTGTTATATTGCATTATCTTAGTATTTAGTTTCCTCTTTTATTTCTAAGGGCATAGTATGGATTTTCTTGTAAAGCATTGATTAGGTGACTCTCCTGATGTCTCTCCATTGGCATATAACCATAATGCTATAGAATGGACCAAGTATTTATATATTTGTCTCATTAGTTTCATCTGTTGCTGCTTGATATCTTGATTTGTGGTTGCAAACTCAGCTGTACTCTCTCTTTCAGTGTGTTTGTTCAATGAGAGCTGATGATCTTATGTCTCATTTGCAAATCATCCTGAAATAAAAACTATTGAACAATCTCTTATTAACAAATCTAGATTTCCTATTTGTTCAAGATGTATGATGAAAACCTCAAGTATTGTTTTTATTTCTTTTAACATCTTCCTCCTAATCTATAACAACTGTACTCTTCCCATAATAATTTATTGATTGTTACTATACTTTAAGTTTAGATACTTATACTTTAAGTATCTTTACCTATTCTTTAAGTTTAGATGCTTATAGGTGTTCAATAAGTGCTTGTGGATTAACTGATTAAATTTGACATCTGTTTCTCTTTTTGTACTAATTATTCAGTTTGTCAAGAGAGATCAACTGGAAGAAAGGTGTTGTCTGGTTATTGACAATGCCTTTGGTCTTTGAGCTTCCCTATCATATTTTACTAAGATAAGCTAGCATCTAATTGAAGATGTAAATAAGCCCCGATATTTTTTAAAATTGCAAGTTCTAATTATGTGAAATGGCATATCTGTTTTGAAAGCTTCAAATTACATTTGCTAACACATTCTGTTGGTAAGGCTCTGAAGAAATAAGCACTCTTGTGCATTGCTGGTGGGAATGCAAAATGACAGAACCCTATATAGAGGGGAATTTGATTATATCTCACAAAATTACATATATTCAGAATCTTGGGTGTAGTCCTCTAAAAGCTGACCCTCCAATGAGAATTCATATACAAATGTGTAATTAAGGAAGTGCTTCTAGGGGCAGAGCCAAGGGAGTAATCCAAGGAAGATGAAGACATCTTGCAAGGGTTCAGTTTCAGGCAAAATCTTCAGAAAGAAGCTCCTGCCTGATTTGATAGGGGTGTCTGTGGCATAAGTGCTACGCTTTGAATCAGTCCATCTTTTGCTAAACTCACCCTGGAAGGATATATGTTCCTAGGTACTTCTAGCAATCTGAGCATGCAAGACAAAACTGCTCCAGAAGCCTCAGGGCAGTTCTCCAGTGACAGTGGCAGGCCATTATAAAGGCAGACTCACAGAAGCTGAGAGAGGAGTGCATAGCAGTGGGAAGAAGAGAAAGGGAGCACAGACTGTGCCTGCTATATACAGCAATCCCATATCTAAGAATGTATTTCAAAGATATACTGGAAAAAATACAAAATGAAGACTTTACAAGACTATAATAGTATTATTTATTAGACCAAAGAATGGAATCAACCCAGATGTCAATCAATAGGAGACTGCGTGGTACATCCGTACGGTTGAGAACTTTACAACTGCAAAATGAATGAGGAAGATACCTATCTACTGACATACACTTTTACCCAGGTTCTACTATTAAGTAAAAAAAAGCAAGTATTCTGATTTTTATCTAAGAAAGTGGTGGAAATATGAATAATTGTATGGATTACTTGCTTACATTTAAAAAAAATAAATAATGGAAAAATAACATCGAAATTAATAATATGATTACTTTTAGGGGAAGCAAAAAACCAGAATGTATGGGACAGGGATGGAAGAAAAACTTCTGTGAGTATACATTATTGTAGAAGTGTGTAACTGTTTAACATGATTGAAAAACAAATTTAAATGTTTCCTAAAATTGAAAAATGACTGAAACAAGTGAACCTAACTTTATATCAGCTGGAGAAATAACCACAAAGAAAACAGACTTTGAAACACAGTACTTTGGATATCCTTGGTATATTGTATTCAAAGGATTAAAATAAAACTCAGATTTTATTCAATATTCTTAATTTTAATGGTAATATTCATATTTTAATTTTGAACTTATAGGTATATTTAAGAATAAAGTAATTAATTGTGTTAATATTGGAAACTATACATTTTTGATATTAAAAAATATAAAATTATAAAATCAGAGAAGCTAAGTAAATCTCTATAATAACTTTAAATTCAAAATAGCAGTATTAATTCAAATTTATTTTTATTGTGTGTGTGTGTGTATATATATATATTTTTTTCCTACCTTTGTCACTGGAAAACAAATAGTGAAAATTCTATAGCAGTGAACATCCCTAGCACCCAGGTTGTGGTCTGAATATCATTTGCCACTGAAAGGAACTGGGGTCTAGGGTTCCTTGGAGAATGGCTGATTCTGGAGCTGAGCCAGGGAAAGTCTAAACAAAAACTGAATGTTTGTTATACCAGAAAGAAAGGGAAGCCCTCAAAGATTATTAAGCAAACATATGTAAAAAGCATAAGAAGCCAATTTGAAAGTACCCCCACTAGCCTAAAAGGGAACAGTTTGGACATTGAAAGGAATCATGCCTGAAATTGATAGAAACACAACAAATATGGAAATATCTCTAAATTCTCCAATGCATTTCCTGTCAAAATATCAGCTGATTTTTTTCAGAAATTGGAAAGCCAATCCTAAATTTTACATGGAAATGCAAGACACTTACAACAGCCAGAACAATCCTGAAAGAGAAGACCAGAGTTTGTGGATTCATACTTTTCCAATTTCAAATCTTACTACAAAATTATACTAATAAATACAGCATGGTACTAGCAAAATGACAGACTTATGGATCAATGGATAGAATTTTGAGTCCAGAAATAAACATTAACATTTATGATCAATTGATTTTTGACACAGGGACCAAGACAATTCAGTAAGGAAAGAATGTTCTTTCACCAAATGAGGTTGGGACAATGGGATAACCATAAACAAAAGAATGAATTTGGATCCCTACCTCACACTATATACAAAAAACAACTTCAAGTGGATCATATAGCTAAATGTAAGAGCTGAAACTATAAAACCTTTAGACAAAAATACAGGAGTGAATCTGCACGATCTTGGGTTAGGCAATAATTTCTTAGATCCAATACCAAAAATGTAAGCAATAAAAAGATCAATAAGTTGGACTTCATCAGAATTAAAAACTTTTGTGCTTCAAATGACATCATCAAGAGTGTGAAAACAAACCCACAGATTGGGAGAAAATACTTGAAAATCATACATCTGATAAGGGATATGTATCCAAAATATATAAGGAACTCTCACAACAATAATAAAAAGACAACCCAATTATGAAAACTGACAAAAGCTTTGAACAGACATTTCTCTAAAGAAGGTATATGAATTAGTAATAAGCACATAAAAAGACATTCAACATCATTAGTCATTTGGGAAAGGCAACTTAAAACCACAATGAGATATCACTTCTGCCTCAGTAGAGTGGCTATAATAAAAAAGGCGGACAATAACAAGTGTTGGCATGGATGTGGAGAAATTGGAAACTTAATTCATTGCTGGTGGGAATGTAAAATTGGTAGCCACTCTGGAAAAAAGTGTTTGGCAATTTCTGAAAATATTAACATAGAGTTACCATATGACCTAGGACTGTCACAACCAATTATGTACCCAAGATAAATAAAAATACATGCCCACACAATAACTTGTACATGGATGTTCATAGTAGCATTATTCATAATAGCTAAAAAGCAGAAACAATCAAAATTACTATCAACAGGTGAATGGATAAACAAAATAATAGAATATTATTTATCAATAAAAGTGAATGAAGTACTGATAGGTGTTACAACATCAGTAAACCTCAGAAATATTATGCTAAGTGAAAGAAGCAAGTCACAAAAATTTACATATTGTGTAATCCCATTTATATGAAATGTCCAGAATAGGCAAATCCATAGAGACAGAAAGTAGATTAGTCATTAAAAGTCTGAGACTGGGAGTAGGGTGAATGGAGAATGATTTCTAATGGATAAAGTTTTCTTTCTGAGATTATGAAAATGTTCTATACTAGAATTAGATTACGGTAATAGCCAAACAACTCTGTAAATACATTGGAGTCCACTGAACTGCTTACTTTAAAATATATATATACGAGCTCATAATAATACCTAAAACACACACAATTAGTTACCAGTGGTAATTGCTAAGGTACAAGTTTACCTTATTCAGAAAATTTATAGTACAAAATAATAAATTACATTTGTCAAATTGCCAATTTAATCTATGCAATATTTATTTGTAATGTTGCAATGAGATGTAACCTGAAAATATTTTATACCAAGCCTAAAATATTAATAAGATGTAGATTATAAATTTAACTGTGTTTCTCACAGTGAATACTGCTAAAAATAGTCAATAAAATTTGTTTTATGTATGATATAGATTCTAATATTGCAAATAATATTTACTTTTTTCCTTCACAAGTTTATATGTTTCCTTGTCTGAACTTTCCTCTTTGGTTTCTTTGTTTTATACTTTATGGATTCAATCACTCTTAGGAAATACTAGGGCTTCTGAAAAAATTTTTCAATGCTAATTAGAAACCAATTTATTCACACATACATGCACACAAACAACTCATGAAACAGTTCCTTCCCCTTATAATAAGCATTAATTTTAAACCTAAAGTTTTCATCAGGATGCTGTCTAATGGCCATGAAAATCAATCAACACCAGCAAAACACCATATGTCATTAACAAAGATATATGTTAGATGGAAGCAAAAGTAAATTTCAATTTATAGTAGAAGTGGAGAGAACTAGAAGTGGATAAAATAATAATCTTAATGATTGATTTTGAATAAAAATGTAAAAGAATTAAAACTCAACCTACCCACTCTTAAATTTTGCTCAGAGTTAAAATGGCTTTAACAATGTAATATCTTTTTGTAAGACATTATTATCTATCTGTGCGCACACACACACATTAAGTTGTATTTCAGGTCCCTACTTGACTTCCAGAACTAATGCTAAAATCTACATCCTGAAGCTTCAAAAACTCAGTTTCCGTTTTGTTTTTACTGGAAAATGGCACATGGGAAATACTGGCAAGATGTGAAACTGGTCAGTGCATCTGCCGTCCCCAGGTGCTGTCTTGGTGGAACTCGTCAGTGCTCTCCGCCTTGTGCACTGATGCTGAAGACTCCCCCCTGACCAGATCCTAGTCATTTGCCAGGCTTTCCCCATCATGAGGAGTTACACTGGCAACTGATCCTCATGCTCACCCTGCTGTCAAAGCATTCCAATTTTTAATCACTACATGACTTGTCAGATTGAATATGAACCACATGCCTACAATACAACCTCCCTAATAATGAGAGTGCCAAAAAAAGGAAAACTTTGGACATGTCTCCTGTCACTGTTCACATTCTGAAACTAAGTTTGAGAAAGATCTTCAACTGAAAATTATGTTTCCACATTGAGAAACTAAATTGTTATTCCCTTAATTTACTCAACAAACCACTATATTGTCAAAAGCATGTGCCTACAAATGAATGTTTCTAAGGTTCTGGCTGAATTTTATGGAGTATATTTCCACTGCGGAAAAGAAGCCATCTCCCATGATTAAGGAAGAAAACAGCCAAACTTCACTTCCAGATCTGTACACCACACCTGTCACTTCCTTACCTACTGGGACACATTCTCATCTTGGCTATATTTAGTTGGAAATGCTAAAGCATATTTTAAGAACCTTCTTAAATTCCAAATGATGAACTTTATTTTCTTGAGAATGTTACCTGAATCACAGTCTCAGTTATTTTTCCCCAGGGTTTGAGATTTGGAATTTTTACAGGATTTGAGAATTAATATAAAAATAGAAGGCAAATTTTGTTAATTAAAAATTGAAATAAATTTACTTACATTTATGTATAGATATTAATTCTAGGTTTTGAATGTGTCTAGAAAAGATATGCCAAGTGCTATTATTTACTGGATGTTGGCAAGGATTTTCTGTACATGAAAGTGACGTCTGCCAAAAGACACATCAGGCTCTTTGTGGGAAACATCTAATATGTATGTTGATAACTACAGACAGCCAATTCTAATTCTATTGCATATCTTCTGCATTTTACTAAAATCAGGTAAAAGATAAAATAGCCTTGTAGCCCCCATGTGGAGTGAATAACTTGGCAATAAGACATTCCTATATTTGCCTTAATTCATAAAAAATAATTAACTTCTATCCTGGTTTCTCAGAGTATTTTTTTTCAGAGTATTCATTTGGGTTTTTTAGGTCTTTCTGTTCTGAATGCCCACACGCAGCAAAAATTTTCGATGAATTAATCTATGGTTCTGTTCCTAAAAAAAATCCCATCAAGAACTTTATCATGGAAAGTGTGAGCTAAATAGTCCAATCCTGAAGAAAGCACTAAATGTGTAAGTTTCCTTATTACCAGATCTTCTGCCTTGTTGCTAAGAGTCACAATCCCTCAAACTGGAAAACATTTTAATGATTTATGGAATCCAGACTTCATTAATCTTCTTTGGAATTGCCAAGCATGTCACATCTGAATACAAAAGCTCAGCTCTTCATTTATCTTTTACAAAGAAAACCAACAAATTCTACCTACTACTTCCTTTTTACTTGCTGTAAGCCAGTCCTGAAGCAAGTAGTATCTTGAAAGGGAAATCAAACCACATCTTTTTAAATACCAAAATTCATTTGCAACTTTAAAGCTTATTGATTAAAACTATTTATAAAACCTTTACCTTGTTTATCAATGCAGGGCTATGGCTGCCTGTCTATAGACCTTGGCTTCTTGGGGGTATCACAATGTCTTATTACTCTTTGTGTGCACAATAGGATTATATAGTTCTTGGTCATGAATGAGGTAGGTACAAGCTAAATGACATGTAAATTAAACTTCTTGCAGAGATAGGAACTAATTCCATTCCTACGAATTATTACCCATAACAACTTTCTAATTATATGTATTGAGAGAATATCCTTTGAGTTTTTTCTTTATTATCTATTTTTTCTATTATTTTTCTTTATTCTTTATGATTTCTATTATTTCTTTTTCTTTGTTATAAACACTGGAATTGAATACTATATAACATTCTGACCTTTAAATTTTCTACCTATTACAGTAGTACAAACCTTACAAATTTGCAGGGCCTCATCAGCTTACCAAGTGAGGGTAGAAATATTCCATGCCTAGTGAACTAAAAAACTAGAATGGTCCCCACTTAAACTGGACAATGAAATTGACACCCTTAAAACCGGAATTTTTTTCTTTGTAACTCAACTCAAAGTACACACCAGTAAAAAGTGAGTTTGATAGTATTGTACTGAAATTCCCAGTTATGGTTGGGTATGGCCATTAAAATAACATTTGAATTAATTGGCTATTTTTCTCCACTTTGGTAGTAAAACAAATGAACTGACTGTGATATCACACTATTCATCCACATTAGTGATTACATGTTTACCTCAACCTTTTTTATGTTTACTATAAAAATTCATATACTAGAATTGGAGGTTACATAATGAAAGAACTAAATTATATCCATTGTGTGTACTTACCACTTTCTTGCCTTTCAGCATTGTTTTCCCATTTACAAAGAAGAGTTTTCTATTTCTTCCAAATTTTTTTATATGTTTTGGAAGCAAAGTTCTTCCCTTTGAGAGTGCTGACTTTGTGCATTGGTGCTGACTTAAGGGGATTCTGAACCTATTACCTTACATCCTCTGCAAATCTCACTATTGAAAATGATGAACATAGCTATAACAATGTTTAAATTTATTTTTATATAGTTTTTAAAACTTTTAAAATTTAAAATATAAGTGAGAGGAATATTTATGAAATGTCCAAAGTATATTAGTCAGGAATATAAAGTCTTCTTTTCTCATTCTTTTATACAACAACATTTGATACATTTTTGACACAATTTTACTTTTATTTCTAGATAATATGAAAGTGCCATAATCACTTCATAGTTTATACTCCATTGAGGAGAAATATTTATAATGTATTGATAGCGCTGCCAGATTTAGCAATAAAAAATACAGGACACCAGTCAAATTTGAATTTCAGATAAACAATGGAATTTTAAAACTTATTTGAGACATACTTTCCTAAAACATTATTTATTGTTACCTGAAATGCATATTTCGCTTGGTGTCCTGTATTTTATCCTGCAATTCTATTTGTTGATCTTGATGAAGAATCTATTAAAAATTTACAATAAAAATACTTCTAGAAATAAGAAAGGTACCACAATAGGAACACTATGATGAATTATTACTGCATATGTTTGATACACTGAAGGCCAGATAATAGTTGTCAAAAGTAGAATATGCAGAGTAAAAGCACAATTTGGGGTGATTTAGTCTCTATCTCATTGTCATAAAAGTGTTCATTCATTGACTACCTATGATATTTCAGGAACTAGTTATACTAATTCCAGGTGTACCCACAGCAGCAAAAGTAACTTTGAAGTTGGGTGGGAAGCTCTAACACTCACGAGAGAGACACAGCCATGGAAGAGATGAAATTATTTAGAAATTATTAGTGAAAAGAGGAGAGGCCAAGGGCAGAAACTTAAAGACTCCTGCATATAAAGGCTGGCAAAAGAAGACAAATATATAAAAAGAATGTGAAAGGGCATCAAGGAAAGGAGGAAGCATTCGCACTGAACATTCCTTACCAAAGTAAACCAGAGTCCCCTGGAAAAATGGCTGACTTTAAGACAAGGGAAGATAGATGATCCTGAAGTATCTCTGGTGCCAGAAAGAAGTACTGAAAAATTGATGTGAAAATGTCACAAGGATCCAGGAGACAACTTGAAGAAATTCCCATGGGCTGAAACAATAGTAATATATTATAACTCATTAAATAAAGTTAGATTTCATGACCCCTATTGATAATAACTGATAGATAGATAGGAAGAGAAGGGAAATTTGTTCCTTGCAGTGAAGTGCTGAGTAATAAATGTAGAAAGAATGGAGTTAGAAATCACCATTTTGCAATTATCATTGTAAAAATTGATTAAGGAAAGAAATGGATAGTAAATCTAGGGTGAGGAGGGAGGTTAAATGCGGTTCAGAATACTTACATAATATTAAGAATCACCCCACAAATTACTTATTATTGCTAATCCTCATTATTCACAGATTCCATACTTACAAATTTACTTTCTTGCTAAAATTTATTTGTAACACCCAAAACAATATTCGTGGCTATTGCAGTTACTTATGAATATATAAGAGCAGTGGAAAATGTGAATTGCCTAATGTACATGTTCTCAGCTGAGGTGGAACAAGGCAACCCTCTGTCTTCTTATATCAATTCTTCTACTGTAAACAAGCATTCTTTCATGGTATATTTAGTGTCAGGTTTTTGCATTTTTGTGCTTTTTGTTGGTTATTTTGCTGTTTGAAGTGGCCCCAGAGTGTAGTGATGAACTCTCTTTCTAGTGTTCCTAAGCGTGAGAACATTGTGATGTGCCTTACAGACAAAACACATGTGTTAGATAAGCTTCCTGCAGGCACGAGTTACAACGCTGTTGGCTGTGTGTTTAATGTTAATGAATTGACTATATTATTAATAAATAAGGTGTCTTTAAACAAAAACACACTTAAATCAAAGTTACGTACTGATCGGCTGATAAACATGTGATCAGGGGCTCACCAGAATCTGACCCTGATTTTGCAATGCTTCTGTATTTGCTAATTCAGTATTCACAGCAACTATATAGAAGATAACTATCATGAATAATGACACTTGACTATAATTACAAAAGGATAAATAATAAATACACATTGGAGAAATTGGACAAAGCTTTAACCAAGTGATCCAAATTAATATCACTTATAAGGGGCAAAGGAACATCATGGTCCACCAGATTTGATACCCTGAGAAGCATATAACATTCCTTATGCAGTATTCATGCCCATAATGTTTAAAAGTTGAATTTAATATTGAAACGCCAGAGAACTCAAATTGAAGGACATTATATAAAACAATTGTCTCATGTTCTTCGAAAATAACAATGACATGAAAATCAAAGAAAGACTGAGGAATCGGTCCATATTAAATAGACTAAAAGAGACATACAATTAAATGTATTGTGCAATTCTATACCAGAAAAATCCTGTCCTGGAAAAAAATGTTATGAAAGATACTTTAAAAAATGATTACATTTTATAATAGTTTAATATTAACACTAAATTTCATGAATTTGATAATGATACCATGGATATGTAAGAGATTATTCTTATTCTTAGGAAATATGTATAGAAGTGTCATAGGGTAAAGAGGAACGATGTACATAACCTAAGCTCAAAAGGTTCAGACAAAATTAGCATTTCTAAATCTACGTCTATAACTATAACTGCCTGTCTGACTATCCATCTGTCTGTCTGTCTAGAAAGGGAAAAAGAAAGAGAAAGAATGTGCATGCAAAAGTGGCAAAACATAATACATACGTGAATCTGGGTAAAGGAAATTATTGGTACTATTCCTGCAACGTTTATGTGTTTGGAATTACTTCAAAATATAAAATTTTTAAAAAAGAGAAGGAGGAATCTCAGTAGGGTGTGCTGTCAGAGGAGGCCGGAGAAGAGAAAGTGATCAGCCATGTCAAATGCTATAGAGGTAAGTAAGGCTTTGGATTTAACAACAAGTTCTTAATGATTCCAGTTTCAATGGATTTGTTGAGACAGAAGCCTGATTGTCATGGGTGCAAATGAAGTGGTGTGTGGAATTATGGACAGCAGATGCCAGAATTTTAGCTGTAAAAGAAAGGAGAGAAATATGGTAGAAGCTGGGGTGAGAAAGGCAATTGTTTTATTTGTTTGTTTTTAAATTGGAGTGATGTGAATATTTTTAAATGGTAATGGGGACACACCTCTGGCCAGGGGGGAAGAAGAGGAGGAGTTGAAGACCAACGGAAAGGAAGTAACAACTGAGAGAGGGAGGGCGCTAATGGAAAGTGGAGAAGGAACAGCAAGCACAGGCCAGACACAGAGGGCAATTTTGAATTCTCCTTATTTAACTGGAAAATGGATCTTTTAAAAAAAATTGAAATGACATTATTGATATCTTTTGTCAGCAGACATTATTGACATTTTTTGATTTATGAAATCTTTTGGATTATATTAAGGGAAGTAGTATGTTAGCATAGAGAACATATTTTAAAAATAAAGGTGCTGTAGGGTGTTTTCAAATCTGGCAAAAGCAGTGATTTGTCTTTAATATTGTGATATTTCAAATACACAGAGATATTAATTACAGTCCTATGTTTTAGACATATTTTCTTCCTACTCCAAAATATCTCCCTTGCAAATATGTCATTTCTCCTAGGTTTGGCTCTTATCTTTGGAGGGATAACTGTTTAAATTTCTCCAGTTCCAGGCCCTCATTTCAAACTGCCTGCAGGAGTTCTACATTTGGATATTTCACCTTAAACTCCATAATCCTCTCCCCCAGTACTGCTTTTGTACATTTTTTATTATATCTAATTGAGGTGAAAACATGGCACATTTGGAAATCTTTTGATAGACATGGTTTGTTTCCCATGAATGAGAAACTGCTTAATTCAGTCTTCTGCTCCTCAAGAAGGCTAAGCCAAGGAGTCATGAGTCCCAAGGAGAAAAAAAGTGTCACATTTAATTTATCTTTTGGCTATAAAACTATTGAGGAAGTAGTTATTTAACATTTATGAGTAGCCTAAAAAAATCAAACAACACTATTGTAAAGTCTATTTTAAAGTCTATTTTAAAGTCTCATTAAATGCTAAAGTTAAAATTCAACCACATAATAAAATATTCAACTTTGGCACTTGTGTTTGAACCTGAGCTGAAATTAAACAAGTAGAAATGCTTTGGCTGCTTTTGACACTAGATTTACCATCTCCTGCTCCATAATAGCCCAAAACAACTTTTTAAAAAATTTGGATAGATTATGGGATGTTAATACTAACCAGTAAGATAACTGTAACTGAAAACTAGGGTGAAACTGAGTTCAATACTTTTGTTTGTGTGGGAACAGGAGGAGGTATGGTAGAGGAAGACAGAAAAAAAGAGAATGATACAGGGACAAGTATTTCTCTAAGAAAAAAATAGAAAATCTGGATCTTATTTCCGGTATTATGTGTCAGAATGTCAGTCGACTATTAACTCTCTGCTTATTCTTCTTTAAAATGTTAGAACCAAAGTCATGTGACGTTTGCTCCACAGCTTCTTTGTATGTTACATTTTTAAATTCTTTGGACAAAAGTCCATGGCAACTTATTTGATTGGGTCAACAAATACACAAGCTTTTAGAATCTCAGAGTCTATCAAATATAAAGGGACCAAGTCACTTGACCATTAAATTAGAATAATGTGTGTTTTTAGAGGAAGTCATATTTAAAATTTTTTACTATAAGGTTACATTTAAATAGGAAGTTCTATGGGAAATTGTAACAATTTTGTTGTTATTTCTCCAAGATTGTAAAAACATATATTAATCTTGCTCTTCCAGAGCTGTGGTATCCCTTCTTAAAATCCTTTCATGATCTGTGACCACTAGCATTTGTGAAATCCCTTCAAAAAGACATTAAATATAGGGGACAAAACAAATACAATTTTAAATATCAAAACAGATCCGCCAGAAAAATCCTATTCACAAAATAATGGCTCTTTGTAACTTATGTTCATTTAGCTATGGAAATTTGAGAAATGTTTTATTGCTTGGATCATTTTAAAAACCACGATTTGAAAAAATATGGTATGAGTTGTGATTCTAATTAAAAACCAGGCAAGCCCTTAGGTGGGAGTCACAGTAAGCAGCCCGGAGTTTTTCCCAAGCCTAACAAAAGAGGGAAGGACTTGCCACTGCTTGTGCCTGCCAACTGTGTATTGTTAAAGGAATCAAAATAAAGAGGCAAGGAGGTCAAGGGTTAGGAGCTCATATTTCCACTCTACATGACCTCGTCTAGGAGCTGGGGGTGCTCTTGTCATCTGTTTCTGAAGGTCTCTCAACACAAGACTTTCCTCGACTCCTTTCAGGAGACTCCCGTGTAGACTACGCTGGTGATTAATGAAAAGGGCTCACAGGAGACTTTCTTAAAATGCTTTGGACAAAAGGGTCCTCAGCACGAAGGCTTCAGAAGAATACCTGCAGACATTACTGTCTTGAGAATGTAGTGGAAATAGCTGTTTTCCACCAATTCCACCTTTTTATGACATATCAAATAACTTGATTAATGGTATGCCACTTTTTATTTTTGTTACAAGCTGTCACCAGAGTACTTACTTAAACTTTCACACTTTATGAGTTGTGAAATGGTTGATTTTTATGTTATTTTCATTATTTCAAAGTAGGATAAGGTGACGTTGGATTGAATCCTGAAATTTCACTTAGCCCACAAAGAGTGGAAAATTATAATCATGTTCTAGCAAATAAAATTTAGATGTATAAAATAATTTGTCAAAATCTGAAAAATTAGAACATAAATTATTAATATTCACCTTGTGACATTGTAGATATCTGAATCAAAAGCACACAAAATATACCTCATTAAAATCCAAAGTTTGCAATCATCACATTCTCATTGACTGCTTTGCTAGAGATTTCTCAAGAGATTATTAAATATATTAATGAAAATTCAAAAGTGATTTTAAAAGATTTTTTCCTGAACACTTCTATCTCAGTGAAATTAAACATGCTGTGGCTGTTATTTTTTTTTTTCAGTGGTTTAGGACAGTGAAATAAGACATAGGCTCTAGCTCTAAGAGCTATCTGGGGTCCAATTTCTGGAAACCCTAATGCCTAATGCCTAACCTACAAGTGTACTGATTAGGACAGTGGCTTGCCAATTCCACACTGTTTGCGCTAATGAGCCTACAGAAAACTAGGAATTATCAGTTAAAGCTGCTGTTAAGCTGCTCCCTTCACAGTATATCAGCTACATGACTTTTCTTACTATCCTACAATTCAATATAGCATCTCTCAAAATAGTTGGCTTCCAGTTCCCATAGAAATTTGTTGTGGAGGAAGAAAGGAAAGGAAGAGAGGCCATTTTTGCCTATGACTGGGTGTAAAATGTCCCCTCTCCAAAGCTGAAATTTTAAATACTGAGTTCTATCAAATACCATTCCTTTACTCTGTCTATATGGAATTTTCTGGATATACACCTTAAGAAATTCATCCTTTCTTCTTACTTTTCATTCTTACCTGCTTTCCAAAGTAAAAGAAGTTCAGATTTCTTAATCACAGTTATGAGACTATGAGGTGATTCTGGCCAAACTGAAGAGAACAAGAAGAAAAAACAAAAAAATAAAACAAAACAAAAAATACCCTCCTTTCATTAAATTTACCCAGATAACTAGAAGCAAAGCAGTTTCCACTATTTTAGCAAAGTATTTAACTAACTTCCAAAATAATCATTGCTATGGACAGATAATATATGTATTTGGGGGTATATGATAACATTTTCTAGATAAACTGAATTGTAATTACAGAATAGCCTTAGTTACAGAAAGTGAGAATTATCAGCTTGCTGAAAAACTGATATAATGGAAAGGGTTGACACAACACATACATACAAGTAGAGGAAAAATAAATGAGAGAAAATTTTCCAAACTGTCTAGAAAACTTCTTTGATTATTTCTAGGGATCATTAGTCAAATTTAAAGTTTCAACTCATACTCCTTCTCCTCTGAAATGGTTCTTTGATCTATTCAGCTAAATGCACCTTCTGCCTTCTCTGCCATCCACTGTCATTCTTCCTGCCTCCCTTTGCCTCACCTGAAGCTCTTTCTCTCCTGTCCTCCTACTGTAAGTTAAGTGACTGTGCTATGATGAGTAAGAACCTGAATGCTTGGAGCCAAACTTCCTGTGTTTGGGTCTGCAACTTGATGTTTTTTTATCAGCTGTGTGAGCTCAGACAAATTATTTAATCTCTCTATGCTCTGTTTCTTCATATGTAAAGTGGAGATCATAATAGTTCCTACGCTGTAGGCTTGATAAGGGGGGTTAAATTGTTAATTTGTTTAAAGCACTTTGAGCAGTATATGGAACATAGTAAGCACTATAGTATTATTAGAGCCATTTGCATGCAGGTATTTGCCATACCAGCTCCTTGAGGGCAGGGGCCAGGTTATTCTTTTTCCTTTTAAAAAAAAATTTCCTGAATAACCTTGTACAGTGTTCAGTAGTAATAGCCAGTGAATACTGTCAGTCAGTGAATACTGACTGAAGAAAATTATTAAAGTGTATTGCTGTGGCTAGTTTTGTCATTTCACAACCTGTCTTTGTTGGACAGAAGTTTTGCTGTGCTCTCCTGTTTTGCTTCAGTTTCTTCACGGCTTCCACCTAGAATGAGCTCAGCAATCTGTCTGCAGCTGGAACCAGAAGCTGGAGCACGATTTTTGAGTTGCTAGGCCCTTTCCAGGAAAGGAAAAGAATGATAAGAAGGAATTCACATCAGCAATATGTGGCCCAGTACATTTCAATATGAATTGCAATATGAAAACCTACAATGTTTTCAAGGTCTTTGAACTGATTCTCTGTGATATTTATACAAGTAAAAAGGCTGTTACTTTAAAAAATAAACTTTAAATTAGGAAACTAAATCATTTGTTTCTTAAGGAGAAGGAGCTAAGGTTTTACAGAGAGAGGGGGCCAGCTGCTTTTCACCTCTAGAAATGATCTCTAATTATGCCAGGGCAATGATTCCACAGATATGTTTAAATTTCAATATAAGCATAACATCAGGCCTAGATAGTGTTTGGTGGGTGCCTCTGTTGTCAGTCGCACACATGGCCTTTATCAGTGAACACTGTCATATTTGTGTGTTATAATCACTACCTTAACAGGATCAGATAAGCATCAGTAAAAATTTTAAAAAAGAAATGTGCTCCCTTTGTCTACAAACTGTCAGCACCTTTGCTTTTAAGCACTATTAATTTGCACAACATAGGTTATTAGCTTAAAGATTTGAATTAATGGGATGTTAAAAAGTGTGGGGGTAGAGAGCTAAATGCCTGTAACTAAAGTGAAAAAATGAACCATTTTCATTGCACAAGGGAGAGCTGTCACTGACTGACCACAGGAGTTAATAAATGAATATGTTCCTAGAGATTGTCTTCCCATTTAAAATGCTGTCCCAGCAAAATTCCTAATTTTATGTATTAATGACAATTGATATCAACAATTAAGGAGGACCATGTTAATTAGTTGACTAGCTACTTGGCTTGTTTGAGGTGTAAATAAAGCACCTTTCATGAACTCCAGATTGACTTTCTGCCTTGCAAATACTAGCCCCTGTTTACTTGTTAGCCTTTATGACATAAACATTCCTGTATCATACTATATGAAGGAACTTCCCACTCAGGAAACCCAAGGAAATATCATCTAGCATTTTGGCATTCTCACAAAGAATTAGTGCCTAGAGGAAGCAAAACAGAACATTAGCGAGGATTAACAGAACTTTTAGGAAACCATCTTTTTTTGTCTTCTCTCTGTCCCACCTTTTATGTACTAACCTTCAAATTATTTTAGCATTTTTTTGGTCTGGGATTATTAAAAGTAGTGTATTTTTCAATATCTAGCTAGTAGATTGTTTATGATTGTTTTACATTTTCCCCCAAAAGCCACACTGTATTTAAATTTCTACATGTTAATATTGCTATGCTTTAAGTTTCAAACAGATAACATGACATAATTCTTAAAAATGTGTTTTCTATAGGCACATTGATTTGGTAGCTTTGCTGACTATGTCAGAGGGCTCTTAAACCATTGTCAAACATTTCTGGGAGTTGATAAGAGATAGATTTAGAAACTCTTACAAAGAATTCTGTCACTCACAAACTGTGATGTTTTGCAAGTCATTTGGTCTCTGGGCTTCCATGTCTGCATCTAAAAAACAATGGACTTGAACCAGATGATTTTGCCAGTTGCCTCCACATTGGAATCATGTTAGGTACTGCTGATGGACAGGAAGTCTGAAGCCCTAGCTCTTGTGGCTTGACTGGAACTACGTAATTGAAATGAGAGGAAAGATGGGCTTGAAAGCAAAGTGCTTGAAGCAACATAAAGCACTCTGCATAAAGGGCATCAGGTATAAAATTAAGCCTGTAAGCCATAGTCTTCAATGAAGTTGTGTCTTCAACAATATGTCTGTTTTTTAAATTGAAATCTGTAGGCTCAAGCACTGCAATTCAAGAACTCACGCAAAGTGACCATAAAATGAATTGAATAAACATGCTTCAGGAATCATTTTTAAGGATTAGGTAAAATGTAATCACTGTCACGTCCTCCCTGTACTTTCACTGAAACAAAAATATCTTTATTTCTTGCTTGTTAATATGGTCAAATGCTGAAGGTACTTTCTTCACAAATAGCTCAGAAAACCAGTGATATTCTAAAATAATAAAAAAATTTCTTTCTAAATATGTCATCTATTGCCCTTAGTTAACAGTTCAATCAGTTATGTCACTACTTCCTCTCATACGAAGAACACTAGAGAGATCTTTTTCCTAATTTAATTCAACAAGCCACCCCAATGCAATGTCTGATTCCCAAGTCTTTCAGTTAGCTGTGGAACTAAAGTTCTTGGTTAAGTCAAAACTATTATACACATAAGTTGCCATAAATAACAATTCATTGAGAAGAATGTGGGTCATAAACATAAAAAATATAATACGAAAGACAGTTTCAAACATATGTTGCTTCATTTCTGTTCAAATAGTCTGAATAGCCTGTTAAGATGCTCCAACTTTCTGTAATAGAGAGTGAAATGAACATTTTTCTAAAAAATGTGTCCCTCTTGGTTATTTAATGTAGCAGAACAATAGCAAAATAAAATACCAGTAGAATATCTGATAATTTTTTATTGAGGAAACAGGGAAGTTAGGATGAAATGTAGTACTTTTCAAGTTAACAGGAAAATACACTTATAGCTTTCAGGCCCACCTAAAGATCCTTTACCATTTATCAAAAAAGTCTTCAATTTTCAAAAGCCCTCTAAAGACCTCCTGGGACTATAAACAAAGGCCATATTGTATCCTGGGCTGAAGCTTGTTAAGTGGCTCATGAATAATACTAAATGCATCCTCCCCATAAATCTCCTTGATGTAGAACTACTGTTATCCAGCCGCAAACTTCACTGACATCCATCATAAACTCAGAGATGGGAGATTTGCAACATGCATCCAAATAACTGCTTCCAACATCCTATCGATGTGATTCTCTTGAATACTTGAAGTTAGAGAAAAGAGAAATGCTGCTTTTTTTTTCTTTTGGTACAGTGAGTTGAAAACACTTTTAATATTCTTTGGGCTGATCTTTCAGAACAACGATTTAAGGTTATGAATCATTGGAACCTACATTTGCAATAGCATTTCATTCAAAGTAACTGGAAAGAACTGAGTATTGTGAAAACTTATTTCAGAGATTCTGGGCTTTTTATTCTTTAACCTTCTTTTTTTTTTAAAATAGGAAACCACAAATAATGTCTTTACATGCCTGCGTAAGTTGGCAACAGCTTGGAGGTGTTCCTTCTAATGAACAACCTAATTTTGACACACTATTTGAGGCAAAAAGGAAGAAATAGCTGGCAAATAAGACCCAGTGTAACCCAGTGATGTTTCCTGTAGAAAAAAGAGGAAGTCTAAGGAGAAATTACACACATTTAGAGTCCCTCTGTGATTTGCAGAATTTAGTGGTAAATTCAGTGTCACTTGGAGGAAGCATTACTCGTCTTTTTTCTTTAAAGTACATTTATCACGTAAAGCTGTATAGTTTCAACAGGGAAAGGATTTATTTAACATCTCACAATGGACCCTTGATTTTCAGGATAAGCATAAGCACATAGGATACTTTCAACAGATCAAAGAAATGAAAGACCATGTAAAATGTTTTCCATTTACTGTCCTGTTATTTGGATCTACTAGGAAAATATTTTAATACCCACAGTAATAATTTAGTTATATCATTGTTCTTTCCGGGAACTATGGATAAAGTTAAATTTGCTTTTCAGTTTGTTAATGCCTGTATAGAGAATGTAACTTGCTGAATGCTGCAATCTTAGTACCTCTTTAGAGTGCATATAAATCAAGCTATGACTATTTATTTAGACAGGTGCATATCAGCCTCCAGTTGTATATGCATATAAATTTTGTTTAATTCTTCTAGGAGTCAGAAAATATAGCTTGTCTGCTTGTTGATGTGCTATAGGCTAACTACAATTTTTTTGGAGTAAAACAAAGGAAACTTCAAAATTTATCATGTTCTTACTGTAGTGATTTAAAATGACACAGTATTTGCTGATATAGACCAAGGATATTAGATTAACTGATAATTATTTTGTTGCTGGTATTTTTAGACCTGGGGTTTGGGATGTTTAGGTAGAATTAGGTAAGAACACATTTGAAACATGGGGATATTATTATTATTATTCAATAAGAGAATTTATGCATGCCAAAAACTAATAGTGTTTATTTGAATATGTGGTTCTATAGAGGAAAATTTATTTCAACAGAAAATAATTCTTCAGCATTTTCCCTTATAGTGACCACAAGCTTTTTCGTACTTAATTTGAATTATAATTCTTTAGTGCTTACATGAATCTATATAAGAAAAATAAGTTTTAAAAGATTGAACACTCTTATGTTCAGTCAAATACTTTATAGAATCATAAATGAAAGAAACATAATTATATCCTCCAGACTACTCCCTCCTCTCCAAAAAAATTTTTTTTCAGAGGAAGTATTCCAGGCTTATGTTCATGGGCAATGGAGGTCATATTTTGCATCATTGGCCAAGTATGTCAAACTTGACATGCAATGTCAGCTGCATTCCAGAAGAAAAGGATATTCTGTTGATACAGCTGTAGCAGGATATGCTTTTCATTGTATAGAAGCAATTGTTTCTTTATTGAAAATAACCAAACTGTGAGGGATTATCTCCCCAACAAACCTGAGGCATATCCAGGACATATCTAAATATTAGCAAAGCAAAATGAGCTATTTACTGACTGTATTTTTAAAAATATTTTGTGTGAATGCATGTACATGCATGAATAATCTCTGTGTGTGTCTATTTGCATATAACCTTTAGTAAGTTATTTGCTTAGAAGTGGTGATGATGTCTCTAAGAGCTTTAAAGCAGAACAGTGTTTATTTTCCACTAATAATAGCTAATCATTGACACTTAGGAAGTTTTGTTTGTCTTAGAGCAGGAGATGGCATTTTTTTCTGTAAAAGTCCAGATATTAAATATTATAGGCTTTGAGGGCCAAATAGTCTCTGTTGGAACTTCGCCTCTACTGTTGTAGCACAAAGGCAGTGATAGACAATACATAAAACAATGAATAAGGCCAGGAGAGGTGGCTTATGCCTGTAATCTCAGCACTGTGGGAGGCTGAGGCAGGAGGAGCACTTGAGGCCAGAAGTTTGAGAGCAGCCTGGGCAATATAGCTAGACCATCTTTACAAAAAAATTTTAAAATGAGCCAGGTGTGTTGGCACATGCCTGTAGTCTTGGCTAGTTGGGAAGCTGAGGCAGGAGGATCACTTGAACCCAAGAGTTTCAGGTTGCAGTCAGCTGTGATCATGCCACTGTACTCCACCCTGGGTGACAAAGCGGGAATCCATCACTGAAAAAAACAAAAAAAGGAATGAGTAGGACTGTTCCAATAAACCTTTACTTACGGACACTGGAAATTAAATTTCATACAATTTCCACATATCATAGAATGTTATTATCCTTTCCATTTTGTTTAACCATTTGAAAAAGGTAAAATTTTTCCTAGATAATGGGCCTTAAAAAACAGGGGCTGGGCTGGATTTGGCCAGTGGGTTGCAGTTTGCCAAGCACTGTCCTAGAAGAATGTTTGGACAGACAGTTACTCCACAATTTGGTTCATTATGTATTAATTTTGGTATAATGTTTTGTTCTTCTTAAAGAATCAAGTTCATACATGTCTTGAAATGTGTACATATATACATTATATAATTTCGCATATATCCCTTTAAGTCTTTTTCTTTTTCTTAAAATGTCAATAAGTTTAGCTTGGCTTTCCTTTTAGTCTTTTTTTTTTTAAGTTCAAAATATTAAGGGGGTACAAATGTTTTACCCCCTTGGATCATTTTTGTAACGCTTGAGTTCTGGCTATAGGTGTGCCTGTTACCCAGATAGTGTTCATAGTACGCATTAGGTTGTTTTATTCCCCTCCCCTCCTACTCTCTTCCCCTGGTTGCTTTCCACTAAGATTTATTTCCCACTGTGCACATGTGTGATTATCAGTTAGTTCCAATTTAATAGTGAGTACATGTGGTATTTGTTTTTCCATTCTTGCAATACTTCACTTAGAAGAATGGTCTCCAGTTCCATCCAGATTATTGCAAAAGGTATTATATCATCTTTTTTTAATGGCTGAGTAGTACTTCATGGTGTACATATACCATATTTTATTAATCTACTCATGAATTGATGGGCACTTGGGTTGATTCCACATCTTTGCAATTGTGAATTGTGCTGCAGTAAACATTCAACTGCAGGTGTCTTTTTGATAAAATGACTTCTTTTCTTTTGGGTAAATACCCAGTAGGGGGATTGCTGGATCGAATGGTAGGTGTACGTTTAGTTCTTTGTGGAATCTTCATACTCCATAGAGGTTGTACTAATTTGCAATCCCACCAATAGCGTAGAAGCGTTCCTTTCTCTCTGCATCCATACCAGCATCTATTATTTTTGGACTTTTTAATAAATGCCATTCTAACTGGGGTAAGGTGACATCTCATTGTGGTTTTAATTTGCATTTTCCTAATTAGTGATGTTGAGCATTTATTCATGTTTATTGGCCATTTGTCTATCTTCTTTTGAAAATCCTCTGTTTATGTCTTTTGCCCACTTTTTAGTAGGGTTGTTTGTTTTTTTCTTGCTGATTTGCTTGAGTTCTTTGTAAATTTTCCTTATTAGCCCTTTATTGGATGTGTAGCTTGCAAATATTTTCTTCCATCCTGTAGGTTGTCTATTTGCTGTGTTGATTGTTCCCTTAGCTGTGTAGTTTAATCTAATCCTGTTTATTAATTTTTGTTGTTGCCATGATTGCCATTAGGGTCTTTTTCCATAAATTCTTTGCCTAGGCTGATATCCAGAAGAGTTTTTCCTACATTTTCCTCTAAAATTCTTATGGTTTCATGCCTTAGATCTAAGTATTTTATCAATCTTGAATTAATTTTTGAGAGTGGTGAGAAGTAGGAGTCCTGTTTCATTCTTTTCCATGTGGCTATCCAATTTTCCTAGCACCACTTATTGAATAGGGCTTCTTTTCCCCAGTGTACATTGTTGTCTGCTTTGTCAAAGATCAGTTGATTTTAGGTAGATAGTTTTATATCTGGGTTCTCCATTCTGTTCCATTGGTCTATGACTCTATGTTTGTACCAATACCATGCTGTTTTGGTTACTATAGCCTTGCAGTATAGTTTGAAGTCTGGTAATGAGATGACTCCAGATTTGTTCTTTTCACTTAAGATTGCTTTGGCTATTTGGGTTCTTTTCTGGTTCCAAACGAAGTGTAGAATTATTTTTTCTAGATCTGTTAAGTATGACTTTGGTAACTTGATGGGGATTGCATTGAATTCGTAAATCACTTTGGGTAGTATGGACATTTTAACAATGTTGACACTACTGATCCATAAGCATGATACACTTTTCCATTTGTTTGTATCCTCTGTGATTTCTTTCCTCAGAGTTCTGTAGTTCTTATTGTAGAGATCTTTCACCTCCTTGGTTAAGTATATTCCTAGCTATTTAATTTTCTTTGTAGCTATTGTTGATAGTATTGAATCTTTGATTTGACTCTTGGCTTGAGTGTTATTAGTATATAAAAATGCTGCTGATTTTGTACATTGATTGTATATTCTGAGACTTTGCTGAATTTGTTTATCAGTTCTAGGAGACTCTTGGTGGAATATTTGGGATTTTCTAGATACAAGATCATATCATCAGCGAAGAGCAATAGTTTGACCTCCTCTTTCCCAATTTGGATATCCTTAATATTCCTCTCTTGCCTGATTGCCCTGGCTAGGACTTCCAGCACTATGTTGAGTAAGAGTGGTGACAGAGGGCATCCTTGTCTTGTTCTAGTTCTTAGGGGGAATGCTTTCAACTTTTCCCCATTCTCTATGATGTTGGCTGTGGGTTTGTCATATAAGGCTTATATGATTCTGAGTTATGTTCCTTCTATACCTAGTTTGTTGAGGGTTTTTTAATCATGAAAGGGTGCTGGATTTTGTCAAATGCTTTTTCTGCATCTATTGAGATGGTCATGTGGTCTTTGTTTTTGCTTTTGTTTATGTGGTGAATCACATTTATTCATTAATGTATGTTAAACCATCCTTTCATCCCTGGGATGAGATCCACTTAGTTCTGGTGGATTATTTTTTTGATGTGCTGTTGAATTCAGTTTGCTAGTATTTTATTGAGGATTTTTTCCTTTACATTCATAAGGGATATTGGTCTGTAGTTTTGTTTTTTTCTTGTGTCCTTTTCTGGCTTTGGTATGAAGGTGATAATGGCTTCATAGAATGAGTTGGGGAGGATTCCCTCCTTCTCAATATTATGGAAAAATTTCTGTTTTATGGTTACCACATCTTCTTTGTAGGTCTGATAGAATTCGAGTTTGAATCCATCTGGTCCAGGTCCTTTTGTTTTGGGGGGAGGTTTTTTATTACTGATTCAATCTCACTGTTCATCATTGGTCTGTTCAGGAGTTCTGTTTCTTTCTGGCTGAGCCTTGGGAGGTTGTATGTTTCCAGGAACTTGTCCATTTCCTCTATGTTCTCTAGTTTATGCATGCAGAGATTTATGTGGTATTCATGGATGATGTTTTGTATTTCTGTGGTATCAGTGGTAATATCACCTTTTTCATTTCTGATTGAGCTTATTTTCATCCTTTCTCTTCTGTTCTTGGTTAATCTAGCAAGAGGTCTGTTGATTTTTTTTACTTTTTCAAAGAACCAACTTTTTGTTTTGTTAATCCTTTGTATTGTTTTTTGGTTCTCAAATTCATTTAGTTCTGCTTTGACCTTCATTATTTCTTTTCTTCTGCTGGCTTTGGGTTTGGTTTGTTCTTCCTTTTCTAGTTCCTTGAGGTGTGACATTAGGTTGTTAATTTGTGATCTTTCTGTCTTTTTGAGGTAGGCATTTAAGGCTATGAACTTTCCCCTGAGGAATGCTTTTGCTGTGTGCCAACGATTTTGATAGCTTTTGTCTCCTTTGTTGTTAGCTCAGAGAATTTTTTTATTTCCATCTCAATTTCATTCCTGACCCAATAATCGTTCAGCAGCAGGTTGTTTAATTTCCATCACTTTGTGTAGGTTGGAGTGTTTCTGTTGTGATTGATTTCTAGTTTTATTCTGCTGTGGTCTGAGAAGATACGTGATATGATTTCTATTTTTGCAATCATTGAGACCTGTTTTGTGGCCTAAGATATGGCCAATCTTGAAGAAAGTCCCATATGCTGCTAAGAAGAATGATATTCTGTAGTTTTGGGGTAGAGTGTTCTGTAAATGTCTGTTAGGTCCATTTGATTTAGAGTTTGGTTCAAGCCTATTATTTATTTATTTATTTTCTGCTTTGATGATTTGTTGCGCTCTGAAAGTGGGGTGTTGAAGTCCCTGGCAATTACAATGGTACTATTTATTTCTTTGCTTAGCTCTAGTAAGATTTGCTTCATGTATCTGGGAGCTCCTGTGTTGGGCACATATATATTTAGGATTGTTATGTCTTCTTATTGTATAGTTCCCTTTACCATTTTATAATGACTCTGTTTGTCTTTCTTTACCTTTATTGGCTAAAAGTCAATTTTATCTGATATGAGAATGGCTACACCTGCTCTCTTTTGATTTCAATTTGCATGGAATATTTTTTTCCATCCTTTTGCATTGAGTCTGTGTGTGTCCATGTGGTTTAGATGTGTTTCCTGTAGATATCAGATATTTGGGTTGTGTTTTTTTCATCCATTCAGCCAGCCTATGTCTTTTCAGAGGAGCATTCAGTCCATTCACATTGAGTGACAGCATTGATATGTGAGATGTTGTTCTGTTCATCCTGTTGGGTAGTCCCTTATTGCTTTGTTTTACCTCTTGTTCCATTGTTTTATAGGAGTTGTGAGTTTGGGGATTTTTTAAAGGTGAATTTACACTGGTGGGTGTCTGATGTGCTGATTTGTGTATAGTGCTGTTCTTGGTGTTTTGTGCAGAGCAGGTCTGGTCATGGCAAATTCCCTCATTGTTTGCTTGTTTGGAAAGGACTCGATTTCTCCATCCATTGTGAAACTTAGTTTTTCAGGATACAAAATTCTAGGCTGGCAGTTGTTCAGTTTAAGTTGATTGAAGATGGGGCCCCAATCCCTTCTGGCTTGTAAGATTTATGCTGAGAAGTCTTCAGTTAGCCTGATGGGTTTGCTTTGTAGGTTATTTGATCTTTTTGTCTTGCTGGTTGCAGAATTCTCTCCTTCATTTTGACTTTGGCCAGGTTGGTTACTATGTATCTTGGAGATGGGCCATTTGCTATGAATCCTCCCAGTGTTCAATGTCCACCTTATATCTATATGTCTGAATTTCTGGTGATGCCCAGGAAGTTTTCCTCAAGAACTTCCTTGAATATGTTTTCCATGCTTTTAGCTCTTTCTTCTTCACCCTTATGGATAGATACCTATAATTCAAATGTTAGTTCACTTCACATAGTCCCATATTTCTCTCAGTGATTGCTCAGACTTTTTATACTCTTCTCTGCCTCTTTGAATGACTGGATTATCTCAAGAATCTTGTCTTCAAGCTCTGAGATTCTTCTCCTTGGTTTAGTCAGTTGTTAAAGCTTTCAACTGTTGAAATTCTCTCAATGACTCTTTCATTTCTTTAATTTCTATTATATCCTTTCTTATGTTGTCTAGCTGTCTAGTGACTTTTTCATTTTTTTCATTGATTTCCTGAAATACTTTTTTTAGCTTCTTTTTGTTGGTTTTCAAGTTTCTCTTCAATTCCAATCATCTTATTTGCCATCCATATTCTGAATTCCATCTCTGTCATTTCAACAATTTCCTTGTGGGTGGAGGCCATTACTGTAGTTCCATTGTGTTCTCTTGAAGTGTCAAAATATTTTGTTTTTTCTTGTTGCCAGTGTTCTTTTGCTGGTTTCTTCTCATCTGGCTCCTCTTCTCTTAGCTCTGGGTTAATAGGAATGCAGGGCACCTGTTCTGCTTTGCTACGGACTCTTTCAAACCAAGTCTAGGAGTGACAGTTGCTCAGAGCTGGGGGGTCCTGAGTGAAGTGTTGGACCTCAGGGAGGTTCTGTCAGCCCTGTGGTAGTGGTGGGAACTCAGTAGTGGGGTCTTGGGGTCCAGGAACAACTCTAGAATCTTGGGGGTGGAGTTGCAGGCCCAGGGGTGTCCCTAGAGCTACAGGGGCAGAGGCTTTGACTCATGCACAGTGAGAGCTTTAGAACTGGCTCTGGGGATTTCAGGGGCAGAGCCACCCATATAGGGGCTGTTTCACCAGTGTGGAGACTCCTGATGCCCACTCATACAGGCAGAGTTTTGTCTCAGTAGCCCAGGGTCTGCATAGGTGGGCCAGAGCTGCTGGTCAGCCAAGGTTCTGCCCCCACACCTAGGACCCACTGAAGCAGTCACCTGAGGGTTCCCAAGTGGTGCCTGTGGCATCTGAGGCTCCCTGTCTGTTTGGCTCACACACCAGGGAGGAGGCATGCTCAGCCTCCAGTCATAGGGCTGGATATGGGGGAGCATCTCTTCCCTCCTCAGCCTAGCAAGGTGATGCTAAGGTTACTGCTGGATGGCTGGGTCCTGAGCAGACCTGGTTCCCTAAACCAGAGCAATCAGGATGTCATCGGTTCCAGAAATCTGGGATTGGCAGGCACCGGACCTCTGCTACACCTGCTCTCCAGTGGAATGTCTCTGCATAGACTCTGAGCACCTACCCAATAAACTTAGAGGTCTGCAGTGGAAGAATGAGACCCTCACAGATAAAGCTGCCTGTAACTTTTGTTTTTCTCCTAATAAACAGTGTCCCCTCGGGTTGCCTCTATTCTGCTGTCTTCATCTCTTCCCAGCAGTGTGAATTGTATTGGATCCCCAGCTTAATCTCCAAGTTGGTGGGTGGTTCTTGTGAGTAAGAATCAGCCATGCCCTGTTTGATTGAGTTGGTAGATGCTGTGATGAGCTATAGAGTTGTTCTCCCTGTCAGTGGTTGAGGCTTGCAGGAAAGAGCCATGTGCCAAAATGTTCTTTTGTGTCCATAGTAAGCTCTAGTCCCTCAGATGGAGCACTTGAATGCTCCAGGCTTTGAAAGGGGCCTTGTAGCTCCCAGGGGCTTGCTTGATCTCCACCACAGGAGAGGTGGAAGGAAGAGTGAGGCAGAGTGTAGTTAGGTTGTGCTAGCCTGGAAGCCTTTGCAAAGACTTTGCAGGGTTCAGAGGTTGTTTCCCCAGCCACTAGGGGGAGCCGCTGAGAGGAAAGTCAGGGCAGGCTCTCCAGACCGGTAGGGCTGCTCGTGGAGGAGAGGCCTGAACACTTGGTTGCTATGGTGTCCTGGGGTGGGATTTTCCCCACTGGAAGACCTGCGCTAATCCACCAGCATGGTTTTCCTGCAGGGGGGATGGGTGCTGTCCCAGATCGCTGCATCTCAGACCCCCACAGTATTCTTCTGACAGTTCTGTCCACATGGCCTCACTTGCCACCTAAGCCCAGTTCCCAAACCTCCCCCCTGTGTCCCCCAGCAACCCGCTCGAGTCCAGGGGGCATGAGATCCGGCCTGCATGTCTGACCCACTGGCATGCATCTCCTTGAAACACCGGTGGGCAGGGAGCTCCCAGAATGGGCACCCTGGGTTTACTGCATGTCCTCATGGTGAAAGGCATGGGCCCCACTCTCTGTGGAAACCTTAGTCTGGAGTATGTGCCAGTTGGGGAGAGGCAGCAGCTGGCCATAGTCTCAGCTCAATTTACTCTTCCAGTTGCAGTGGGTGGGGTAGGGACCACAGTTCCCTGACAGCCTGAACACCTGAATGCACCACACTTGGTTGCTATTGCTCCCCAGGTTGAGATCTTCCCTACCAGAGGACCCACCCTAATCCACCAGCATGGCTTTCCTGCAGGGGGGATGGGTGCTATCCCAGATCACTGTGATTCGGACCCCTCAGTATTCCCCATCAGTTCTGTCCACAGAGGGCTCCCTCACCCCTCAAGTCCAGCTCCCAAACCTCCCTCTTGTGTCCCCCAGCAACCCTCTTGAGTCCGCAGGGCACGGGATCCACTTGCATGTCTGACCTGCTGGTGCACATCTCCATGAAATGCTGACGGGCAGGGAGCTCCCACACTGGGCACCCCAGATCCCATGCAGGTCCTCAAGGGGTAAGTCTTGGGCCCCACTCTCTGAAAACTTCAGACTGCAGGATGTGCCAGCTGGTGAGAGGTGGCCACTGGCCAAATTCTTGGCTCAAACTGCTCTCCCAGTTGCAGTGGGTGGGGGAGAGAAGGGGAGGAATAAGAGTCTGAATGGAAGAAAGCCGGCTCTCCGGCCTCTCACGTCACTCTCCCTGGAGGGGAACCCTACGTGGAATGTCCAAGCTCTGGGATCATGCAAGTTCTCCCCACTATTCCATGTTTGCTGCAGTGCTTGGGTTTGTGGGGATGGGGAAGCTTCTAAGAAACTTGGTAGCCCACCATTCACTGAAGAAGTGTGTGAGAGAGAAAGGGACCTCCCCTTATCCCTTCACTGGGCTCCAAGGCTCTCTGGGTTTGATCCTCACCAATATCTTTTTTCCTTTATTTTCTTCTTTATGTGCTTTGCACTTTTCATCTGTGAGGTCCCCAGCAGACTCCAGAAATTCTCTCTATGATCTACACCTGAGCTTCATCCCCTCTACCCTCTCCTTTATCTGAAATCTTACCTTCCCTTTGGGCTGGTCCAGCAAGTGATGTCTCTAGTCAGCCATCTTGCCCCCATCCCTCTTTTAGTCTTATTGAGGCAGACTAGTTTATTAAGATACTGATTTTTTTTTTTGCTCTTGGTGCAGTAGGTATTCCCCCACCCCCATCCTTCAGCTAAAGAAGATAGCCAACATGTCAACATTTTCAGTTATTTAGACACAAAGTTATTAATAGTATCAGGCAACAACTTTCCTAATGAGATATTTGAGCTGGATTGTCTGGTGAAGGGGATCCTAGGGTTGGAAGAAGTAGAAATAGACTTTCCAGTTGATCCTAAGAACATTGCCAAGGAAATGCTGAACTTGGAGCAGATCAGGCTAGGAAAATTTGCCCAGAAATTCAGACATTTTGACCAAGGATTGCTGAAGGCTGGAGGTGGCACTATGGCCTTGACCCCAGGGAGTCTGTCGTCACTCAGGTAAAACCACTGCAGGTTATCTCTGAGTCAGCCAGGACAAGAGTGCTCAAACCTGGGTAGCGGAAAGAGCAATGCTTATGATGGCTACCACTGTGGACCCAAGCCCAGCATCCCCTCACTAGTTCTTCAGGGCGGAAAAATGAGCCCCACCCTATAATTCTGGCATGACTCTAGAAACAAAAGAGAACTTTTTCAAGTATGATTATACTAAGTTTTCTTCCATCCATGCAGGTAGTATACTGGAAAGTATTTAACTGATTTAAAAAATAAAAGTAAATTATATTTGTTTGATTCAAGTTTCATAGAAAGAATTTTATAATAGCTACTGAGGGCATAAATATTAAAATGTTAATTATTATATATTGAATAGATTAAAAATGTGTACTGTATTTAGAGTCTCTTTTGGAATAATTGTATTTTTTTCTTCAGTGGAGTTTGTCAAAGTTGTTAAGAGTATGGGTCTGGAAGTTAGATATGTCCATCATTTGCCAGTTCTGTGACAAGTTACTCGGCTTCATTAAGCCTTAGTTTTCTCCAATGGAAAAATGGGCATAATTTTACCTCCTTGTAGAATTTTGTAAATATTTAATTATGTAATTAAATTAAAAAGTTTAGTATAGTAGTGACATGAAATAATAAATATTCAACAAATGCTAGTAATTATAAATTCAAATGTTATTACCTTTTTATTTTTTAGCAATGCATTTGAAAAGTAATGCATGGGTATGATAAAGATATTACGTATATACTTATAATATTTGCCCATCTTTTTCCACATTAACAATCTTAGTTTTCAGAGAAAGCCACTTAAAATAATGATAAGTGTCTTTTAGTGATTCTTTTTCTCTAAGTGATATGACTATATTACTTTTATTGGTTTATCAATTTTATATAATATCTGTTGACTTCATATTAAAATAGATAAAGATTTAGCTAATTTAAGCCACTCTTACGTCTTCTCTGCCTGATTTTGATATAGACATACATATATCTATTTTTACTTTTTTTCTATTTGTTATTTTTGTAACTGTGAGAAATTTTGTTACATCTTCATTTCTTGTTCAATCAACTATAAACTATTTCTACACTCTTCATTTTGTAAATGAGGAACTCTTATGCTCTGTTCTGTAACTACTATTTAATCTTTTGTTCTATTTTTATTGTTTTCCCTATCGACCTTCACAAGTACAAGATATCTGGTTCCTACTTCCCACTCTCACAGATAATTTCAGGAACGTGAACTTCATTTGTGGTTTAAAAAGGCAATTGACCTAAGATGACTCTCTGACCCTATATCCCTAGAACAAAGACTGTAAAAACAATCATATATATATATACACACACATATATATATTTTTATATATATTTTTATATATTTATATATTTTATATACATATACACCGCACACCCTACATACACAGAATACAAATATACAAAAGTCAAATCTGTTATATCTTAAAAGAGTAGCATGCAATTAAAATTTTTTCCCAAGAATTTCAATTTTGTGTTCATTTTGCAACATTATTTATAATAATTGCTTATGCTGGACTCTCTGTATTTAATATTAATTTTAATATTTACTTACCAGGACTTTTACATTGTAGCTTCTCATTCTTGAGTTTTAAACTTTCACTTATGTATTCATTATCTGGAATGGCCTCTCTGAGAAATTTTCTTAGGAAGAATAGATAAATATTTATATCTTGAAATCTAGAATATTTGAGAATATCTTTCTATTTTAAAAAGGAAAACTATGTTGTTTTAAATAAAAAATATGTATTTACATATATAAGCACATATACATAAAATTCTTGAGCTCCTTTACCTAAAAGCATGGCAGACATGGCTTTCTTGTGATGTGGCATTTACTATTTCTTTAAGTAAATTTTGTATTGAAGAATAACATAAATACAGAAAAATGCATGAATCATGGGCATATAATGATAAATTTTCATAAAATTTCTGTTTTTACTATATATAAATGTAATTATAGAGTACTTACTCTTTTGTGTCTGGTTTTTTAAACTCAATAATATGTTTTTGAGATCATTCCACATTTATGTTAGATGTAGTTCATTTATTCTTGTTGCTATATGATATTCTATTGCATGAATGAACTCTATCATTTATTTAACCATTCTATTGTTGATGAATGCTAACTGTTTATAGTTACCAATAATGCTGCTTTGAACTTCTCAAACATCTTCGGTATCCATATGTAAATATTTCTGTTGTGTAATAGACCAAGGAGTAGAATTTCTGTGTCTTAAGATATATGTATGTTCAGCTCTAATAAATACTGCCTAGTCATTTTGCCAAATTATATTCCTATTGGTAATGTATAGGAGTTCCAATTCCTGTACATCTCATCAATACTTGGTATTGACAGTATTTTTAATTTTAACTATTTAGGTAGATATATAGTGGTGTCTCACTGATCTTTGTGTTAACTAAGATTTATACTTTTGTTTTTCTATAAGAGCAATCTTTCTTTCTCATACCCAGATATTTTTATAAACCTTTACTGTATCCTTAAATTTTACGTCTTTCTTGCTTGCTCGTTTTTTCTACTTCTCTTTCTCCTTTTTAATGCTTCTCCTCTTCTTCTTCCTTCTTCAGAAACTAGGTATACACTACTCTTTTCTATAAAAAGTATGCTTGGAAGAATTTTTCTCAAGTTATGGATGCTTATAAGAATCACTAGTGAAAAAAATTTTAAAATACAGTTGTCAAGGTATCTCTCCATTCACACATCAGAATCTTCAGAGACTGAGCTTGAGCATATGTACTTTTATAAACACACACTTAATTATAAATCATTGGTTTTAAACTTACTGATACCTTTTAATATGTGGGATGAAGTTTTTTTGTTTTTTTTTTTTTTTTGAGACAGGATCTCACTCAGTCATCCAGACTGGAGTGCAGTGGCATGGTCATAGCTCACTGCAACATTGAACTCCTGGGCTCAAGTGATTCTTCCACATCATCCTCCCAAGTAGCTAGGACTACAGGCATGCACCAACATGCCCAGTTAATTCTTTTTATTATTATTATTTTTTGTAGAGACAAGGACTCACTATGTTGCCCAGGCTGGTCTTGAATTCCTGGCCTCAAGCAATCCTCCCACTTTGGACTACCGAAGTGCTGGGATTACATGTTTGAGCCACCATGCCTGGCTTGGATGAAGTATTTTTTTAGGTCAGGAAAGTTTCCTTCTATAATGTCATTAATTATTTTATCTGTTTCTATTTTTTGTTTCACTCTTGAATACCAATAATTTTAAGGTTGGACCTCCATTATCTCTCCGCCAAAACTATATCTTCTTTCTCAGTGTTCTAATCTCTGTACTTTTCCTTTGTTTTATCAATCAGAGTACACTAAACTCTATACTTTCTTACTTGAAAAATAACAATGCAAATAGGATTGTTCTCCTATTGTGAAAAGATAGTTAAAATTCCCAATGTATGATTCCCTTACTAAATTATACTTGAGATTTATTTTGTCACTGTAGCTGCCATTTAATAATCCTATATTTGATTAAGATTCTATCAATGAAACCTTTAGTATCTGAAACCTTTTTCACTTGATAGGGTGGATGGAGGTGCTATGATGGTATCTTTTCTCTTCACTTGAGCATAATGCAAACAGAAGTAACTGGGGAGATTTAAGGGCAGAACTTCCAGAAGGTTGAACTTTTCAGAGATTTGGGAAGCCTTTTTAGAAGGAATTCATCCTGTGGGAAGGAGGAGACCAAGCACACAATGGATTTGTCATTCCCTGACACAGAAGGCAGTGAAAAATGAACGTATTTAATTTACATTTTCTTCCTTTACTGATGAACCCAATCAGTTTCCTCATTTCTTAACTTTTGCTCCAACATACACACATTCACCACTAAGGCACTTGAGCCAGACCATAACAAATGGAGGCTGTAACTATAAATTCTTTAAGACTTTGAAAGCATAAAACTCAAAGCATTTAGAACAGCAAAATTCAAAATGGGGAAAGTGATTCATATCACTCTGGCATGAAACACACCATCATTTCAGAACAATGAAGGTTATAGAATACATAATGTGGCCTTGCCATATGCGTGACTTATTAGCAGCTTTTATGGACTAGGAACCAGTGCCCAAAGCTCTCAGTGGTGGGACTCAGTACTCATACCACAGCTATTTTAGCTTTTTCAGAAGCAGTACTCTCAGCAATAAATACTGGCAACATCCATGTAGACCTTGGGGAGCATCATCAACTGCTGGAGCAACTTTGTCACCCCCAGCATCCTTGACAACAGATTATGAACCAGAACTCAAATTTAAGCCAGAATAGATCATAATGCCAGCTGAAATACAGGAAATAACCCTTGGAGAACTCTACAAATAACAAATGGAGATTTATATGGGAGACTGAGAACTTCATAAAAAGAGGTAGAATGTGTAGTAAGAGCTATGATGTTTATTTCTTTTATTAATATGGCCTATACATGTGTAACCCCTGCCTGGTAGAGCCTCAAGAAGCATAAGTCACACTTTGCAACAACCCCATTTCTTTATATTTAGGATTGGGCCTATTTGATATATGCAGAAGATGTCAGACCTGCAACACTTTCTGTTTGAAGTTCTTTTTCACTGTTTTGAAAGTGTACCTGCATTCCACTTTGGGGGTCTTTACACTTCTGTGGACCAGATCTAGCTACATACATATGAAGGTGCACGTGACAATTATGGTAGTCAAGTTTTATAACCACACAGATCATTGACCATTTCACTAACATACTTCAGATGTTTAAGATTAGATTATGCAGGACCCTGAAAAATCTATATTCATTATTTCATATGATACTATTATGTCCAGAAAATCACTTAGACCTAAATTGGCTATTTACTTCATTATAAAACACAGTCAACTTTCAGAAATAACTAAAGTAATAGACTGCTGTAAGTGGAAATTCACTAGCTTTAGCTGATACATAGAACTATTTTAAACATTGACTTTTTTTTAAATTTAAAAGAACCTTTATATATTGTATTTTTATAAGTGGTAGTTTGAAATAAGGACATTAAAGGCAAAAAAGGCATAAACATTTGAAATTCATAAGACTGTCTTTCTAGGAAAATAATCATCAATAATTGATATGTCAATTTTCCAGAAGTAAGCAGTGCTAACCACAGCTAACAAAAACAACCCAAAATTTCCACAGTTCAGAATTCAGAGCATAACTCTGCTTATATCAGAGAAAGACAGAGGAATGCTTCAGGAAGCCTGGGGACTGATAGTCTATCAAGGTTTTGCTGGTTTTGATGAAAATTAGTGTGATGTGATGCACAGATGAAAGAACAAATGGGTTTTTTTTGCTTGATGAAAGCAGTGAATTCTGAAATTATGCACAGCAGGTACAGATGGAAGATACTGCACAGATTTCAAAAGATATCTCACATAGTTTTTATGCTGAAACATTTGCTTTATCCTTTCACCTCATAGCCTCTTTGTGGGGAGAGGAAGAGCAAAAAGTGAGCATATTAGTCTAAATAGGGAGATCTTATTTTAGAGGGAAAGGTAAATGATGAAAAGATTATCATAAATCGAGCTGCTTATTCTTCATTTATCCCTTCATTAAACAAATATTTATTGAATCCCTACTATGTGCTGGGCACTGTGCCACAGAAGATTTCTAACGTTCTTCACTTGACTGAAATAGAATTGTGTAATCAGGGTCATTCACAGGCAATATTATGAAACAAGTAATTTTTCTCTAGATGTTCCCTCCCTTGAGATTGCCTCTTCCATTTCCAGACTTATCATTCATTGATTGCACCTGGTAGCACATTGCTCTCTCCTATCACTTACAGTTTCTTGTAAGTATCAGCTTATAAGGCTTAAGTGTTCTGAAACCAATGCTAACACAAAGTAATAGACAGTGTGTGTGTCTGTGTGTATGTTCTTGTGTTTGTGTGTGTGAGTGTGTGTAGAAACGTATTTTGGAGTGAGAATTCTACGTAGAGGCCTGTAAATCACACTGTATTTGCACCATCTTCTTTATCTCTAAAATCATGTTTGTGGACCCTTCCTTGAAATCCTTGGGGACAGAAACTACTTACATTTCTTTGGTCTCTTCATGGAAGATTCTCAACAGATCTTTTCTACCATGAGTTGGAAATTTCATTTATTCACTCATTCAATCTTTGAGTCCTTACTCTGTGGTGTTCTAGGGTTTTGGGACACAAGAATGAACAAACTAGACAAACAAACAAAAAACACTGACTCATGGAGCTTGTATTTTAGTGGCTGTAAGATGACAGTAAGAATAAATATAAATGAGTAAATTCTACAATCTGTAAGAATGTGATAATTTCCAAGAGAACAAAAAAAGAGCAGCAAAAGGAAATTTGGGAGTGTTGAAGAGTGGGAAATTGCAATTTTAAGTAGGATGAGTAGAGCAGACCTCATTGAAAAGGTGACATTTGAGCAAACACTTGAGGGAGGTGAGGAAAGTAGCTGTTTGGCTATCTGGAGAAGAGAATTCTTGGTAAAGTCTGTGCAATGACCCTGTGGTGGAGTGTATGGCATGTTTCAGGAAGAGCAGAGAGACCAGTAGAGCTGGAACAGAGTGAGCCAAGTGAAGAGAAATGAGGCATGAGGTCAAGAAGGACCATGTTGTGTGGGGCCTTGTAAAACATTTAAAAAACTTTGGCTTTTCCTCTGATTGAAATGGCGAGTCATTGCATGGCTTTGAGCAGAGAAAGGACATGATCTGATTTATAATCTTAAAAGATCCTCTGGCTGTTGTGTGGTACATGGAGAAGCCAAGTGTGAAAATAGAGAGACCCATCAGGAAGCAAATTCAGAAACGGAGGAGAATGTAGTTTTCTTTGTTTTGTTTGCTTTAAATGGATCATTCCGATTCCCTCAAGAGAATCTCTCCATCTCAAATAGCCTCCACAGGCAGAAAATTTTCACATACTTGTAAATAATGGTATTGGCATAAAATTGATGAATCCTGTGCTTGAGGGCAGTGGGGCATCAATCTCAAGGGAAAGGATAAGCAGGGAAGGGCAATTCAGGTTGTAACAGTTCCCTGTACTGGGCTCCACCAGTGTTCTCCCTTTGGAAGGGCTGGGGAATCTGTAACAACACTGCAATGATAATAATAGTTCCTGAGACCCAAACCAAACCAATTAATTCAGATTCCTGTGGTTAAGGCTTAGCCACTAGTACGTTTTAGAAGCTCCTTGAGTGATTCTAATGTGTAGCCAGGGATGCAAGACAACAGGCTACACATTTGAAGCTCTAGGAATCCATCTTCTACATATGATTTCCAAGATTACCCCAGCCATTTCCAATTACTTATTACCCAAATGGGAAGGCAGAGGGAAGAGTATGTCTAGGGCTAGTGCCTGGTAAGTAAGTGGCAGAAGTTGCACATCTCACTTCTTTTCACATTTCACTGGTAAGAAAGGAATCTTTTGTCCATATGAGTCACAGAGGGGCTGGGAAATACAGTTGAGCCAGATATCAATGTGGCGACAGTGTGTGCTGTGGGAAAGGGAGGGCAAACAAGAGTGTTTGCCGTATTATCTCAAAATCGCAAAAGGGAAGATAAGTTTAGGGGTAACTTGGTTTAGGTCAGTTTTTAGGAGACACCTATAATCCAGCCACTTATAGATGAAAACTGAAGTTGGACAAAGCTGAGGGGCTAAAGCGCTTGAATTATGGAAGATTTTTCTTTCTCATCCATTCTGTGTCTATGTAACCTTTGAAGTGACCTGAGTTGACTATGAACATTAGAATAGCAACATAAGACTTGTCTCAGTGGTTTGTTTCTATAGTTTCTATCCTGACATTGACACAAAAAAACCTAGGTTATGAGAGGGACTGAGGGAGGGGACCACAAGCTAGTGTCCTGTTATGGTGGTAACCTTTGCTTGTTAAATACGTAACCGGGTCATCTGCCACTGTCCTCTCCTAGAGAGCCGCCATTGTAGATTTTCTGAAACGTAGTAGGTTAGAAACAGAGCATCAGGGTCTGAATCTGCTCTCTGAATTGTCTACTACAAACAGTAATTGTTATGTGAGAAGGCTGGAAATTTCATACATGATCATTGGGTGCCCTGGCAGTCAGTGGTATCAAAAGAATTAGGTGCTGGCACAGGGAAATACCATGCTAAATGAATAATGGTGTGCCCTGTGTTTGTCCTGCATGCATCAAGCACAAAATAACACTGTAGAAGTGAGTGAAGGAGGAGAGGAAAGAAGGAGAGAAAGAAAAACACAAATTTTCATTGTAAGATAGCCAATTTGATTTACAGGGATCTAAAAAAAGCCTGCTTATATTATCTCAGGGTTATTATACAGTTAAGAGCACACAAATCCCACAATCCAGAATTCACAGCTGCTTCTTTTGAGCCTATAATTATAACAATTGTTCTCTTAATCAGAAAGATTAATTAACTTTTCCAAGGTTACATAGATTCATATCCAAGACTGGCAACCTCATCAGACTTTGTCTTTTAATCTTGCCTGATTGGTTTTATTTTATTATCTAACTTTCCATAGGTTTCTAAAGTCTCTTTTCAACTCAACATTAAGTTGCATGACTGTAAGGACCCTGAGTATTACTGCTCACAAGTCTTTCTATATAATTTTCCTAAAAAATATTTATTAAATAAATGCATGCAAATGAAATATATAAAGAAGTTCCAATAATCCACACACCAACCAGAATATACTGTCTTAAAACTCTCACCATTCTTACAGAGTAGCATATCAAATTGTGGGAACTTTTAAGAACTATTTCCCCCAGGGGTGGTCAGGTTGTCTGTCTTGGGTTCATTGCTTCGGCAAATGTTTTCCCATTGATTCAGAACCCTTTAAAAGTGACATATCTTCAGCTGGGTGAAAAATTGGCTTGATTAGAACTAAATGGGTGCAATTCTCCTAATGTAACTGTGTATAACATCTGCTGTCATCTATTTTTCTTATTAAATTGTAACAGGTGAGCCAGGCTGGCAGCCTAGTGATAGTATTCCCACAAAGAGGCAGGCCAATTCCCAGTCTAAATGCTAAATTACATAAACAGTAGAAAAACTAAGTTAGGATTTAGGATCTTTAATGGATATTATGGTAGCCTATGACGCTGATCATCTCATGTGATGGTAAAATGTAGCTGTAATGTTTTGGAATATTTTCTAGAATTTAAGAAAGAGACTTTTGTGGGGAGCTGTTCTAGTTTCAAATGGATTAAGAGTATATTAAAAGGGAATAGTAGGTCATGGTGGGGGAAATGGGTTTTTTCCATTTTTTTTCCCACCGATACACCTTTAACATGTAAATAGTACCCGAAACATAGTAGGGGCTCAGTAAATACCTATAGAGTTAAATCATATGTGCATCACTTCTGTCTCCATAGAAGGGTCTTGGAAGGTGGAATTAGAAAGAAGTAATAAGGTTATTTGCAGTTTAGCTTGAGATCTAAAGTTCAAATATGCCCAGGCCATACCATCTGTCTGAAATTAATGCCCCCTTTTGACACATACTCTCCCCTAATCCTATGATACCTATTTATCCTTCTGAGTGCTACATTTCTACTGGTGCCATGTCCCAATTTCTTCACCAGAATGTGGTCTTTGTCCTTTTAGTTCCTTCAGGAGTCATGCTCTGTGTGGAATATAGCATTTAGCACCTTTTATTCTTTGCTTCATTTTCTATATTTTAGCCTCATCTCTCTAGCTTGACACTTTGCCTATACCTATTAAACTTGTTTCTTCATTTTGAGGCAGGAGAAAATATATAATACAATAATGGAGATGCCAATGGTTTTAAAACTTAATAATAGTGTTCTAAACAAAAAGGCAAACAAATCTATTATGTAAAAGAAATTTCTCAGAGAAAAGAAACTATAGTTTCAAGAAGAAAATGCTGGGAAATAAAAGGTGATCTTATATCTCATATTCTGTATTCTGGTTGATAAAACCAGTAATGAGAAGAGAGGGAAAAATGGGGAGAGACCTGAGGTGGGAAGAGAAAGGGAGAGGGAGAGAGAGAGAGGGTACAGCTGGTGCGGTATTTGTGGAATAAGGAGCCTGCTCTAATAATACAAGAATTTTTAAAATTTTTATTACTTTAAGTATTAAAGAGGTTTGTGAATTTTATTAATAGAGTGGATATATTTTTTTAAAGGGGAAACAAACAATATCGCCTGTAACAGCAAAGCATTTCGGTAATTGTATCTTTCAGTCTCTTTGGAGGTGAAAAAGAAATCACCTTTTACCCACAAAACTAGGTGAATAGCATGTTAATTTAAAAATGCTCTTTAGCATTCTATTTCTATCAAAATTCACTGGTAAAGTTGAAGTAATGCTATTTGAAATATTGAAAATACTAAGATAAAATGTTAAATGGCACTTACCAAGTCCCAATGCTTCTGCATTAGGGGAGCTTCTTTGCATCAACACGGTTACTGTGTATCCACAATCTTTTGTAGATACATACCAGGAGTAGAAGGTATTCAATGAGAAAGTTACTGGCCATATTTAAAAGTATTTGACTTTTAAATTATTGGTTAACAACTTTATATGTAAAGCCAGTTTTCTATATTAAAGTTTTAATCTAATTTCAGAGATCAGATAATTTACATTAGGAAATAAAATACTGTATCAAAAAAATTTAGTATATCTGAGAAGTGTGGATCCTGTCTATTAGAATAGTTTTAGTTTCTAAATGATGTCGTGCTGAATCCCCAACAAAAATATTAACATCTGATGCCAGTAGTGTTTCCATTGCCAATCTAAATATGTACTATACTAATATGAAACTACATCTGTTACTTTGCTATTTAAAGTATAAGAAGTATAACATTAAGCTTTGCATATATCTGGACTAGAGATCTACAAACTTTTGTATTTGCGCATCCTTTTTGTTATAAATGTTGAAGTATGTGTTCCCAACATACCTATTTTAAAAACTAAAAACATGTACTTTTATATGTAATATAACATATATTTAGAAAGCATAAGCAAAACTAAAAATGATGAAGTAGAACACCTACTTACTTTTATTCTTACTTAAGAGAATTGACTTGCACAGATGCTAAGTTGCATGTACTCTCCTTTGGAAACCACTGGTATGAAAACTGTGTCATAGACCTAGCAATAAATTCATAAAAGAAGCAAAAGATACAGGCCAGTAACTTTAGTTAAAAGTGGGCTCTTAACAATATCAATAAAGAAAATACTAAATACTTCCTTGAGGAATGTTGGCAGGAACAGCTCTGGGCAAATGGAGGTATAACAGTGGTGTCATAATATCTCATGAGTCTTAGAAGTACTGTCAAGATTTCTTATCTTGCTTCATCAAAATGACAACCTGATTACATGGGGTGTGTACATGTATGTGTTGAAATAAAAAGCTATGATGTAATACATTTTTAAAGGTCACCTACCATGAAATTTGAGTTCAAAAAGAGTGGCCAAATTCTTATGGTAAAGACTGATTCTCTTCCAATGACATGATGAGAAACACAATGAGTTAAGACCTGCCAGCTTCATTTTGCCTTTTGTGCCTTTCTAGTGCTTTATGCTGTATCATAACATTGTAATTTAAGTATAGCCTTGGCTGAGAATTTCCTCATTTATTTTTCAAAAGTAATGCTGTAAAAAACACTTCCAGGGACATTATAAATCACATATTACTATACTGAGACACTTAACTAAATCCAAAGGCATTCTTGCCTTTCAAGTAAATATGACTTCTGTCTTGTTTAAATATGTATCCAGAATTAATACTATAAATTATTTTTGCATTTTGTCACTAAATACACACAAACACACAAACATTTCAGTATACGTATTATATTAGAAACTGACAGTAACTAAATACTTAGGCACTTTTAAAGGAGATTTAAAAAAAAATAAGAATGAATATGAATTTCTTTCAAGCCATTAAAGTCCACAGTATCAATACAGTGCCAAGTGGAAACATTTTCTACATATATTAGAATGGCAAAATAAATGTGTTTTAAAATAAAATTGCATACTTTAGCTTTCTAAGATTAATAACAAATGAATTCTCCATTACCGACAAATAGCAATACAGATTCCCATTTAGAAATAGAGGCCCAACAGCAGATGTAAGTGACTATTTGGATATCTCACATTTAATTATCTTCAGGGGTAGCACATTATTGCTCCTGAGAAGGGAGTTCTGAAGCAGGTCAATCCCCAGCAGGCACCTGGGCATTATGGGGGTACCAGAGTGTCACTCCAGCACTGAAAAATGTCCTAGGAATATCTGAGCACCAGGGGAGAGAGATTTTTTAATGTGACTTTAAAAAAAATTCCTCTTCTTAAGCTTCCGATCCTCCTATATCATCATCCCAATGACATGACCAGTTGTCATTTTACTTTCTGTCTACGTAACCTCATGCACAGCTAGGAAATAATGATTTAGGACTTGAAATTCAAAACATAATGGTGTTCCTTTTTTTTCATTCCTCATTTTACTCAACACCCCTGCAGAGTTGATGCAAGTACTGAGCTCCCTTTGAAGTCAGCTTGCATCATCTTTGATGGAGTATAAAGCAATGGGAGATACTGACTGCAGTTTTGAACATCTAAATTCTCATCTCAGATGATGCTGATACATTTGTCATTAAATGTGTGGTGTGAGTAAATTCCTGCAACAATTGCCAAGCAGTTAAAATTGGCAGGAATAGTCTACATATTTCTACTATAAAAGAATAGAAAAGAAAAAACATTAACCTCTTTTTAAAGCAAGTTATCCCATATTCCACTTACGTTATTCTTATTGGTGAGTGATTTTTGTACCACATTCTTTTTATTTGGTTGATTTTTCCTAATACTTTTGATGTTTTGTGAAAAGTTATGTTAAAAAGATATATTTAGATGCCAAAAACATTTGAGACCTTAAAGAATTATGTTCTTCTTGGTTTATGTAGTGGCAAAATAAATAGTGGCCTTATCCATTTTCTGCTGCTATAACAAAATACCACAGACCAGGTTATTAATAAATAACAGAAGTTTAATTGGCCCATGATTCTGGAGGCTGGGAAGTCCAAGAGCGTGGCACTGGCATCTGGAAAGGATTACCCCATGGTGGAAGGCTTCACATTTTGAGTAAACAAAACAGAGAGAAAATGGGGGCTGAAGTTATCCTTTTGTCAAGAACCCACTGCTGCAATAACAGCACTAATCCATTTATGAGGGTGGAGCCTTCATGAGCTAATCACCTCTTAAAGGCCCCACCTCTTAATATTGTTACAATGGCAACTAAATTTCAACACGAGTTTTGGCAGTGGCATTCAAACCACAGCAATAAGTATCTGGATGAACACTGGTAGTGTTGGCTTTTTAATATACTTTGCTCTTGGCAGTAATTCTATGCCACTGAGTGAAGATGAGGGTGATATGGAGGTAAAAGAAGAAGAGCAAGACATTTGATTGTGAAATTCTATGTGCATTTGTGGTAGGCATTACTACTGATCACCAGTCTCAGGACCTTATCTTCTGTGACGCACATGGGAAAACTGCACATCTCTGCCCCCTTGATGTTGGGTTTAAACCATGTGACATGTTTTGGCCAGTGAAATATGAGCATAGGGATTGTGTGAAGCATTTAATTACTTAAGTTTTCTTCCTCTTCTTCTTCTGCAGAGGTGATCATGGAAGCATGTGTGTTGCAAGATGAAAGCAAGCTGGAATGTAAAATGAACACATGCAGTACAGCTGCTATGAAGAGTGATGAGGAGACCACAGTGGAATTGCCTGATCAAAAATTTAACTTTTATTGTGTTAAACCATTAAGATTTTAGGATTGCTTATTACCACAGCACAACCTAGCCTATCCTGACTGGTATATATAAGTACAAAGTTTTAAAAAGGTATAAATTTAGTAATTAAAATTACACAAAGTGAAAGACACCAACAATCTGTTTGTGAAATATTCCACATTTTTATGGTTTCCACTGGCATCAGTGGAATATATTATCATATATAGATCTGCAGTAAGTGTCTTTAAGCACTCACAGTCTACTCTTATTAGGATAATCACATTAATTTCTATTGCCTTATGCCCCTCTAAAATTGGATTTTTTAAAATCATATTTTTATAGCTATTTTAAATAAATTTTGATTGTTTGGGGAAAAGAGTATCAAAGGAAAGAGATGAGTAGGTAACAACTTTATAGGCATTTTAAACAGCACAGTTAATTTTAGAGAATATCTAGTTGCTGTGAATGGCTGTATCGTAGGTTATAAGGAAGCCTAGAGTAGAGAGGAGAATTGTAGCAGAAAATGTGTGTGGATAATTCTTTCCTGTGTTTCCTTACATCTATATATCACAACAAGAGATTACATTCCATTAATTTCTACAACATTTCCATTAAAAATACAATCTGAATCCTAAGGGGAAAATAGTGGCTACCAGAAATGTAAGATTCTCAGAGGGCTTAGCAAACTGTATGCTAAATTGCAGACAGACATGCTAGTTTCCTTTGAATCAGTAACTTAAATCTGTCCCCTTATTTTTCCATCTAATTTTCAGTAGGTCACTCTCAAGTCAAAATTTAATTTTATGTGGTTGAAGTTGTAGAGCCAAAATGAAATTGCATGCTGTAGGGGGAAAAATTTAACCTACTTTTAATAGCTCCTTTGAAAGATACTTTGAAGACATGACTTACTCTCATAGTATGTTGACTATCTGAAGAATGAATTATTATATCCTTGTCAAATTTTAAATATCATGCTGTTAAAAATATTAGTCACACAGAGGGCTGTTTGACAGCAATGTCACAGAAAAGCTCTGGTCTATATGAAAAGGCAGAGTCTGCAACTTAACACCATGGTTCCATGGAGCTCTGTCTTCCATGAGCAATGGCTGAAGGATGGGGGTGGGAGCGGGAAACTGCTTCAAGTTTCCTTGGAACATTGGCAGGATTCTGCCAACTGCATTCTACTTGCTGTTCCAGCTAGCTGAGGGGGCCTTGGGTCTTTCTCCCTGCCGTCCTCTCCCAGCAGAGCTTTAGAGGAGAGTCTAAAAGAAATGAAAAAGCTATCATTTCAAGTGAGGAAGATTTTTTTTTAATACATCCAAGAAATGTGAGTTGAGATCTAGACTAGAGCTTATAAAGAAAATGATCCAAAGAATTTCTTTTAAAAGGCAGGGTTTTTTTTTTTTTTTTAAGCCTAAAAAATAAGATTAGAAGCTGGCTTGGATGAGCCCAACTGTGATTAAAAAAATAAACCTTTTATAGTTAAGTCAAGATTTTTTCCCCCTTTTTGTTCTTTGACTTTTCCTTGCAGGGAAAGGGGAAATCTTTACCTAATCAGAGCGAAGCAAGAATCACTGAGGCAGCGGAAGCATCATGTAGGTGAAGGTCAGGCCAATTTTCACCCAAGTGATGCTGTTTTATCACTCATTGAACAAAGATTGGGGCCTTCCTTTTCTTGATCCTTTTGTGCTTTCCCCTATTACTTGAACAGATCTGAACAAACCACGGATTCTTCATCCGAAAGTCCCACGTAGCTGCATTTATTTCAAATCCTCCAAATTTCACATCTCTATGTTATAGCAACTTACGGATGATACAAAACCCACATGTTCAGGCAGTAAGATAAAGTTAACTAAAGACAGAATTAACACAGAACACAGTGATTATTGTCATTGGAATTTGGCCATTTATTTAGTACTGAACTTCATGTCAGCCCTATTAATCCACCCACTTTTTAGTTTTAAGGGGTTCTTTTCTGTCTTCTGTGTGTCTACAAAATATGAACACTGTTGATGAAACATTGGGTTACAAATTGGATCATGTTTTGCTTGGCAACTTGGGTAAGGGTCAGGCTGAGAAGCCAAGATTATAAAACAAATACTTATCCTAGCGATGTGTGGTTTCCAAAATAAATGTATTGTGCAGTTGCCTATGAATAACTGCTCCAATGCTGCACTACTCCAGGTAACATCATGCCAGGCTCATTTGCTTTCATGAGTAGATCTGGTATTTTCAAAATGGGAGATATTAAAATGAGGAAATGGGCAAAATGTTATTTTACAAAGATGAAGTTAAGAATTGGTTTAATGATTTTAAAAAATCATTATATTTTAAAAGTGTAGCATTTTGACTTATAAGCTCCAGTGTGGCACTGCTTCTTAGTCCTGACAACTATGACTCAGTTTCCCCATATCTGAGTAACTCTGAATTATCCTTGATTATCCTCGTCCTCTCTTCTACCTTTCCCTTTTTCATTGATCATCTTTTCTCAAATCTTTACTTGCCAATTATTTCTGTCTCCTCTTTTTCCTCTCTTTCCTTTCCAGAGCCCCGGTTGGGGGATGGCCATTTTCAGATTGAGGGATTCATCTGGACACTTTTCCTCTCTTAAAATGGCTTGAGTTTTTAAAGTTAAAAATTGCATAACTTTGTGGATATAGTAAAAATGTTAATTCTGAGCATAATGTAATGAATTCCTAAGTACTAGCGATCTGAGTTCCTCGGAGGTGAGTAGATGAGGGATGCTACCTCTCTTATTCCTATATTGTGCCCAAACTTTATCTACTATGATATGGAAGGGAAGGCACTGTATAATTCAGTGATTTTTATGCTTTGAACTAATGGTAAAAATATAAAAGACCACTCCCACTCACCATTTGTCTGTTCATCTCTAGTAATAAATACACAGTATTCTAATATTCTGAGGAAGCAAGTGGAGTGAAAATAGGGCAGGCACACAGCTGGAGACAGGAAACAAACTATAGTGCCCTTGCTGAGGAGCTTTATAGAATCCACCAATTACCTCTGCTAATCCGTCCCACACAGTACCTCTCAGCACCACCTTTTCTTGTTCATTGGACCAGCCAGCACTCACCGAGGCCCTGACCATCTAACACTCTGTTATCCAACAGAGCCTCTTTACTAGCCTCCCTGCCTCCATACTCTCCCCTCACCCCTTCTTATGCCTGAAATAGAATGACGCCGCAACTGTCATCCTTAAATTCATCCTCGGACATGCTCCCAAGAGCAGAAATTTCATGTTTACTTATTTAAGAGTCAGGATAGGAAGAATTAGCAGAACTAGCTCATGGATTATATAACTCTCCACAGCAAGAACAGTATCTTCTTTCTGTTGTCCACAGCTGTGTAAATGATTTATCCTTTATTTTCATTCTTCAGACCCTCGTGACATTGTGTGTTCATCCCCCTAAAATGAAACAATGAATTGAGGCCAGAGGGGTGCGTGCTGGGAGGTGGGGTGGAGGCCAAAGAATAATGCACATAAAAACCATGAAGGAGTAGAGAAGGGTGGTTTATCCTATAAGAAACAAACTCTTTTAAAGCTCTTATCCAGGAATTTTAAGCGCTGAGAGAATCAACATTTATATTTAATTATAAACACTTTGTATTCATCATAAAATGTCCAGAATTATTTGGTGGCATTTTATTAACAAGTTGGTTCGTAGTACTCTCTATCTTGAAAGAAAAAGAATTTAAAATATCATCCATTTTTTCTTTATTTTGGAATATACTTTCTACCACTCATTTTAAATCAGTGAACTTTCACTCTGCATTTTCTTCCCATTCTCCAGGGTTCCATTTATCTTCAAATGGAACAATTTCAAGCCACATCTTATTATTATTATTATTATTATTAAAAAGAATTCAGTAACTTTCAATTCTATCACAAATATGGCTAGAATAAAAATGCTTACTTGGTAGCTTATTACTTGATTTACAACGCAGTTTTCAGAAACCAGTAATGTACTATTCCCTGTCCAGTACAGTGAGCTACAGAACATTTTTTAATCTGCTTAGCTGATGCTTGTATGCTCAGTTAACCAGCCCTTGTATATTCTGTCTTTTCTAAGCGTTGTAGAAATTTAAATACGGTAAATGCTCTATGTCAGTACTGCTGTTGTGGAGTTAATTCATTTTCTTGAGTAGAAGATCAGTTCACAATTGCTTCAGGACAGTCTATACAGTCCACCTTAGCTGGCCATTAATTAAGCAATAAGACATGACAGGCAATATATTTCTGGGCCATTTAACATATCTCTTGAGGGATTTTTAAAGCCAAAGGCTAAAGGTCAAGTGATTCAACCATTTGAGAAGTTCACTGCCAGGAATTTTCTGTTACTACAAGGACATTTGAATATGAATTATTGAAACTAAGACAAACACAGGATTTTGTTAGTGAATAATTAGGAAATTGAGTCTAAAATAATTTTTTACACTAATTTATGGAGTGCTACACATTGTACTATAGTTTAGCATGTATTACCTCTTGTAATTTTCCCAACAATCTGGTGACTTGCCCATTATCCCTATTATACAGTTGAAATATGTGAAGCTCAGAGTTTTATGGCTAAAATGCTTTGCACTATGATTTACAATTCTGAAATTAAATATTTATTGGATTACAAGTTCTTGAGTTAGCCAGATTTAAAGCATTGTTCTCTCCCATCCAAACTCTAGCTTTTTTTGATGAGAGCAAAGATCATTTTAGAAAACATGGCTGCCCCATGAGGTACTGGGAAACCACTTCTCTGGACTTTATGATTCCTTTTAGTGAGTCCTGCAAAAACTCATAACGTTATTTATTAGGTATATGATTCATTCCATAAATAAAAGAATAAATACAATAGTAGACAAATCATCTGGAAGAAACTTTTGGGCTTCACTGGAAAATACTTAAGATTTGTCTAGAAACTGCCCCACCATGCTGAGATTCTTTCTTGAAACATTGTCCTATTTATGCACCTTATTTCATCTCCCTTGACCCCAGACATTCATTGTCCATATCTGCCTCCTAAATGCCCTGCTCTACTCCACTCTTACTGTATATATAGACATGCTCTTTATTAATTTCTTACTGTGAAAAGAACATGTTCTGCTCTCTTTTCCAGCTAATTGGACAATTTTCCCTAAGTTATTTCTGACCCCATGCTCAGCACTCAGAATGCTTCAGACTTGACCACTAAATTCTACCTAACTTTTCTGAGTTTTTCCTACTCTACTTATTCCCACCTTTCCCTGCTCATTGTTTTTAGTAGAGATATCCTGACAAACAGACATCTAATTTAATTTTATATTCCATGTGCTTATCATGATAAACATATATGCTCAATAAATGTTTTATTGACTAAATTGATGTATGAATAATTTTATGAAACCCAAAATTTCAGAAATTTCAAACTATAACTAAATATTAGGTAGCACAGAATGTTCTTTAATACTGAATTTGACTTTTAGATTTTTTAATCCAGCCTTTTTTTAGTTTCCTGAATTTACCTTCACTTTTAATATACCCAAAGTATTAGCTAGATTTTGATTTTTTTATCTTTATTGAAGTAGTTTTTTCTATCACTTTCTATATTACAATACCTACCTTATTTTTGTTCTAATGACTTCACACTTCACTCATTTCTTTATTCAATATTTATTGAAGACTGGCTATGCTTCTTCCATCTTTTTACGTATTATCAAAGTTAGAGTTTTAGCAGGACTCAATCCAGCTTCAATGGTTATACTTAACTAAAATTGTTCCCTGATTCTAACCCTACATCATCTCTCAGTCTTAGTTTCCAAAATTGTAATGTTTTGGGTATGTATGTGTGTGTATGTGTATGTGTACTAGCACATGTATGTGCATGTGTGTATTCCTGGGTATGTTACAAGTCAGAATTTGTTGAGTCAATAGTTATTATACAGATGACATTATAAATCTCAAGAATGTTCTTTGGTTATTCTTTTGGTCAAAATCACAGGAAAACAACCTGTATGATTTCTTGTCATCTCTATTGCCTAAAAAATCAAAGGAAACCCCTGGAAATCTGATCATGTACATTTTATCATTTAAATCTTGGCCAATTTAATTGAAACAATAATTGATGCTCTCTTGAGTTTTTGGAAAGAGATTCTGTTTTGAAATGTTGTTGAAGGGAGTAGCTGTTTCCACAAGACATGCATTTGTGAGGATGTGTGCAATGCTGGAGCCGCTGGCAGCCTTCTTGTGGGGCTAAGAGGAGCACCTGTCTGAGAGAGGAGTCAACCTAAAGAGAAGATGACCTGAGAGGCAGAGAGGAAGCTGCCTTCGAAGTCATCCTTCACACTTTGGGATTCATTTTGGGATTCATTCATCAGTTATCTCATTAGTCATGTCTACGAAAAATAATTCTGTCTACACCCTTTCTTTAAACCAGTTTGGGCTTTTAAATGTGTTCATTTTTTGTCACTTGCAGCTAATATGATACTGGTAAGATGTCTGTAAAATTTTTGGTATGGTAGGGATGAATTATGGGTCTCAAATAAATTACCTTCCCATAAATCTATTACTACCTGAAATATTGACCCAGTACTCAGATTTATTCTGCAAGAAACAAATTTCACTTTTGAAAGTACTCTTTATATGTTTGGGTCATCCACATTTTTAAATCTCTGCCCATATTTGCAATCATTTAGGCTCTAGTAGGTTCCAGAGATTTACATATGAAGAAATTGGTAAAGAAGAAAGTATTTTTAAAATTAAATGTTATTCTATCCTTGATGATGTTCCCTGGGAGAGTGATGTAAATTACTAAAAATAAGTTGAACCTGGATCAACTATGGCTCTCCAAATATAAATCTATGGCAGAAGTAGACTTCCAGCAGTTTCCTCAGGGTTCTTTTACAAGATAGATTAGATAGAATGTTTACCACATGTCTTTCATGATTTCACTGTTAAGGAAGACTTTCAGCAATCAAATTATAGTGTTGTGTAAAAATTTACTTGGTAAAATTTTTTGTGGAAATCTCAGGCAGCATAGTGTCCTTATGATGAACTATGTGAGTGCTGCTACCTGTTTAAATGAAGTTCCGGAAATCATGCATTTTGAGGTCCAACATCGAGGCCAAACTTCAAGGAGTATTTTGTTAATCTTTTTCTAGGCATCTAAGGTCTGCACAAATATCAAGCTTTTATCTTAGAATGCTTTTTCAGACCATTGCCAGGAAAACCTGATCTGCTATATTACTGCAGATGGCTCTCTCTAATACACCAATAGTTATTAAAGGCTCAAATCATGGGTTCTTAGATTTTTTCCCCCATTTTTCCTTTTTTATTTGTAAAAGGCTTCTATAAGAATTACTGTACATGCACAAAAAGGCCCCATTTAGAAAATAGTTTGTGAATTCCCATTCTGTACAGTAATGGTCCATATAACTGTATTAAGTCAGCTCCTTTAATAGGGAGAGTGCCTTTTTAGTTTGTAAGAAATCTGCCCCCGCTGAGATTTGAACCAGGTACCCTTGGATCTAAAAGCATTTGCTTTACTCTTTAGATAAAGTGAAATCTTCTTAAAAGGGGTGGGGGGAGTTCTCTTTGACTTTGGAGCCACATCTTTGACGATTTTATTTTTCTTTCTGAATTACTGTCTTGGTCTCTTCCCTCCACCCTTTGTTTTATCTGTTCTAGGGCTTTTTCATTTGATCATTTAGCTACCATTGGTCTTTACAAATATGAATATAAACCTCTGTATCTAAGGTCAGCCTTTAATATCTAATTAGGGTGATGTTGTTGAATAATCTGTAAATGCCAGGTTCCAGGATTGGAGAGTCTGTAATATTCTCCCACCTCCAAGAGTTCAAGAATCTAAGTTATTTCTTTCATATTTTAAAATAAATTTTTCCTATGGAGGAAAAATGACTATATGGTACTTTGAAATGGATACTGTATGTGTGTTGCTTGATCGTTACATTCTGCCCACAAGGCTTCTAGAATTCACTTCTTAAAAACACATCGTGGTAATGAAAGAAAAGTTAGTTTCCTATATACTCTCAGAGTCTCATTATTTGTCCACTAGCCAAATTCTAATGGTCCTGCAATTTGTGATGTAACATTCCATCATTCTTTGCAAACTTCATCATATTCCGTAAGATTTCACAAGAAAAATATAGATGCTAATATGAGTTTTCATAAGATGAACTTGTTCTATACTCAAAGCTAGACTGTGTTCTAAGTGTTTTCTAGACAGAACAGAGTGTGGATTCCCTAATAAATAGGACAGATGGGACAATAGGCTATAATATTGCAGTAACCGAAGTGATTTTCCTCCTTCTTTGTCATAGCAGAGTTCCATTCAGACTACAATGGCCACAGGAAACAAGGTTTTAGATCCTTAGTTGCCATTGCTTCATCATTAAACACTTCTCAAATGCTCACAATATGCCAGATGCTTTATAGAGTATATAAAGACTAGTTCTTACATAAGAGAAAAACATTTATTCAATGATGACAATGGACATATTATAAGTACTCCCACTGGAACCGTATGTAAAACAAAAAGGATTTGGGGGACAAAAAAGAATTTAGCAAGGCATGTTTTCATTTCGTTGCAACGCCAGCCCTAATTCTTCACCCATAGTTCTCTGAGGCCAAATTGGTAGCAATCTATAGCTGGATTTGGTAATTTATTCAAGATCAGAATGTGACAAAACTTTATTATTTGATAATGATCTTTAAAAAACAGGGAAGCTGGTGTGGATTCTTTCTTGGACAGTAAACTGCAGTCTAGCTCTAAATTCCTGGAGTCACATTGTATTAATATTTGCCCTTGAATTAAGTTGTCAGTAATAGCTAGAACTTTGAAGTTCAAAGGTGATCTGAAATTAGGCTAAGTACACTGGAGAGTCTTTGTGTCAGAGAGTAATGCCAGTTCTGCACTAGATCAGGTGACAAAACCTGAAAACGAGTGCTGTTTATTTACTGATAGTCCGTTTAATATCAGACCTAGTTAATGACAAAACACATATATGAATTTCTAGCAAAGTGCTTACAACATAGCAATCATTCAATAAATAATTGTGGAACAAAGAAAGTTCCAAAAACTGTGGTAAGAAAATATAAGTCATGATTTCTGACCACAAGAAAATGAAATTAACATTTGCAAACCAATTAGACAGTTTGATAATTGAGAAGCCTGGGGCCTGAATTTTGTATCCCTTACTTAGCTTTTACACACCATAAAATGTTAAAATTAGTTTTTCTTTCAGGGCCAACATTAAACATTTTTCTAAATTGAGACAGGATCTTGCTCTGTCACTTATGCTGGAGTGCAGTGGCATGATCATATGTCACTGCAACCTTGAACTTCTAGGTTCAAGTGACCCTCCAGCCTCAGCATCCAGAGTAGAAGATAGGACTATAGGCATGCACCACCAGGCCCGGATGATTTTTTCAATTTTTATTTTTTGTAGAGATGGGGTCTTGCTATGTTGCCCAGTCTGGTTTTGAACTCCTGGCCTCAAGCAATCCTCCTTCCTCAGCCTCCCTAATCACTGGGATTACAAGAATAAGCTACCGCATCCAGTCAAGAAAGGTTAAGTTGGTGGGAAAAAAGTTAAAAACTAATAAATGCAACAGTTTAAAATGAAAAATAGAAAGTGAACATGAATTTAAGACAACATTCTGATTAAGAAGCAATGGGTTCCTGAATGAATGAGTATAGTGGGAAGAGAAGAGACAGGGATAAATGAGGGAGATAGTTCTGTGATAGAATGTGTAAGAATTGAATTGGACATGGAGAGTACAAAGGGAGAGTAGTCACTAATACTTCAAAGTTTATATCCAGAAGTTGTAATTAAGCAAAATAAGGAAGAAGTTCCAATTCAAAAAATATCTGTTGGCATAAAATCAAATGTTATTTGATGTTCAGAGAAGAGAGCAATCAGGGGTTGGAGTAGTTAAGAAAAGTCTTCATTGGAAGCTTTGAAAGTTGAATAAGAATTCCCAGTAAAAATGCAAGATAGAATGGCTAAGTAATGTGCAAATAAAGGACTCTAACTCTTTTCAATTTGGGTGTAAGTTTTTTAATAAAAATGTTATTACAGATTATTCTGTTCTTTAGATAGTATCCAAGATGATCAAGAATAGAAAGAACTGAGGTTTAGATTCACATGGATGTTATTAAGATAACTCAGTCTCACTAGAAAGAAACTTTTTTGAATTTGACTTTTTTTCCAACTTATTTTTAAATTAACAAACAGTAAAACTCACTATTTTTGGTGTACAGTTCTAAGAGTATTGACAAGTGCATAAAGTCATATAGCACTACCAAAATCAAGATATGAACATTTCTATCACTCCAAAAGATTTTCTCTTGCTGTCCCTTTGTAGTCAGTGCCTCCCCCTACATCTAATTCTTGGCAACCACAGATCTGTTCATCTTCCTTCTAGTTTTGCCTCTTTCAGAACATCGTTTTGGTGGCACAATTTTAAGATGGCATGCACCTCTGGTCATAATAATTTCTGTGATTATGCTACATTATATGTGTGGGCCTAATCTAATCACACAAACCCCTTAAAAGTACACAGTTTTGCCAGGTGGTAACAGAAAAGAAAGTCAGAGATTTGAGGCAGGAGGGAGATCCAAGGTACCATTGCTGGCTTACTGATGAAAGGGGCCATGTGGAAAGGACCTGAGAGGCAACAAGGAAATGAGCACTGAGTTTTATAATCATTAGGAACTGGATTCTTTCAACAACCTTGGTGAGCTTGGAAGTTGCTTCTTCCCCAGGACCTCTAGATGAGAGCCCAGCCCAGTGATGCTCCGACTTGGACCTTGTAAGAATCTAAGCAGGAAACCCAACTGAGCCTGCCCTGGACTTTGACATATAGAAATGTGAACTAATAAATGGATGCTGTTTTAAGCAGCTGTTTGTGGTAATTTGTTATGCAACAATAGAAAATGAACACAGTCACACAAATGAAATCTTAGAGTATGTAGCCTTTTAAGACTGGTCATTTTCATTCAACATAACACATTTGAGATTCACCTGTATTGTTATGTAAATCACTGAGTAGTATTCCACTGGACGAATGTGCCATAGTTTGTTTATCCCTATACCATGTGAAAGACATTTGGGTTGTTTCTAGTTTTTGGAGATTGGAGAAAGCAGCTTTCATCATTAGTATACAGGTTTTATGTGAAAATAAATTTTCTCTTGTATAACTACCTGGGAGTGGGATTCTTGTATTATATAATACATATATGTTAAAATTTGTGAGAAACTACCAAACTGTTTTGTGAAGTGGCTATACCGTTTGGCATTTGTATCAGCTATACTTTCAATATTGTCAGTTTTATTTATTTTGGACATTTTAATAGGTGTATGACAATATATCATTGTTTAATTTGATTTTACATACATTTACCACAAACTTTAGAAATTCTGCACAAATTATCATTTTCATAGAATTGTGATATAAACATTAGCGTGTCTTAGCTTCTTCATTTGAAAGTCACATTTTGAAAAATGCCCTTGGTCAAGATTATTACATTTTTAGATAATGCTAGTTCTCCACTGAGATACCAAGAAAGCATATTTGGACTAAGATTCATTCCTTTATTCAACATTTACTGATATCAGGCATGATGTTAGGTACTAGGGATAAAAGATGAGTAACATATGGCTCTGCCCTCAAGAAGTTTACACTCCTGGGGGAGGCAGATACAAAATGTGTAATTGTAACATAGTCTGGTAGCTGTCATGATGGAGGTAGGTGAATAGTGCTATAAGGTCACAGGTGAGGAAGCTAAGAATTCTGCTTGAGGGAGCAGGTTAGTGAGGTGATGTGATACGACTATATGTATGCAATAATTGAGACTGAAGACTTAAATTAGCACTGAGGATCTATGTAAAATAGATCACTGGTATTCAATTGGAATCACATTTTGTGCAATCTGATGGCAAAGATGTCTTCTCTCAGCTTCTTTCAGATTTTTGGAATCCTTCCCAAATAATTGTGCAGGCTATATCACTAAAGATAATATATGACATGATTTTTTAAATTCCCAATAGGAAAGATTCTCATTCTTACATATGTGTTTTCATGGCAGATGCACAAAACTGTGCATAACAAAGATGCTTTGGAATTTTTTTTTTGAGAGGCACCAATAAAAACAGTTAAGCAGACTTTCTTGGCAGAATCTTTGATATTTTGATATTTCCTTTGTCTTGAAGTTAGTGATTTATGCTGTACATAAATATGAGTGTGTGTGTGCACTAACTAATGAGCATGTGACTACCTCTGCTAGTACTATGATCTTGGACTCTCACATTCAAGAACAGTTAACCTATACCCTAACATGAATAATATCATACACGTTAAACGTAATAAAAGAGACATTTAGGATAGTCCTGTTTTTGTAGTACATCCGGTATTTCCTATATCCAGGGCAAGAGCATATGTGACAGAAATATATGTGTGAAGAGCAACTGAGAGTAAACAAAATTGTGCCAAACAAATTAGGGATTGTATGTAATTGAATAAATGTAGGGCTAGTCATCCAATAATTAAAAGCATTGTTTAAAAAAATTCTCACACACAAAACCTCAGTTCTAAAGAAAACATTTGGACATTTTGAGTTTTATTTGATTTTAAATTTCAGAAGAGTTTTTGTTGAGGTAACATTTACTTTTGAGGTGTGTAATCTGGGCTCAGCAGGTTGTAATGCTATAGCCTTTGATGTTCACCAAGTTTGTTTATGAACTGTGCTAGAGATGGCAATCCAATATCTTCAAGGAAAATTCAGAGACAAACACAGGACATCTTTTTTCTTTCTGTTCATAGTAGTGTCTTTACTGCCAGAATGTAACCAAGGATCTGTTAGAAATATAAACAAGATTGCCTTTGTGCACCAAAGAGCATGTGATTGGTGTACCAATATCAAAAGCCAGTGCACTTTAGGTAATGCAAAATGCGCTACAGCATGTACAATATCCTGAAGCATTTCTAAAGCTGCCTGAAGCAGAACATAAGCACTGAGTCTACAGAATTATGAGTGATTTGTGCACACCAACATGTTTTCAAAATATTAAGTATGTTTTCTTTTGTTTGCTTTTGGTTTTTGGCAGGCTACCAGCTTAAACTAGGTTTGTGAGAGCTAGTGAGACACCATATTGCAATTTTTGAGAGCTCTTCTTTTGATGGCTTGCAATAAACCACACAGGATATTCCCATTGGGGGGCAGAGAAGTTATAAACTGTCACAAAGATTACAATTTACATGATTTGGAGCTTGGGGATCTCTTATTTAGGTTTTAAACTCCAGCTAATCACAGATTTTTCTGTTTTGAAAACAATGATTTGAATGTAAACCAACTCAAAGAGGCACAATAAGGCAATTTCAACAAGCTAATTAATTTCTATAAAAAAGAGTAAGAAATTTCACATGCTCTGAATTTGTTTTTGAGGTTGGCTCAAGAACATACACTTCATTTGCAGAATCAGTTAAACCAATTTACTGATACATAGATGAACTCAACGTGTGGGCTAAGATGACATCTACCCATCAGAGCTGTGAAAAATATTAAACTAACCAAAGATAAATAGAAAGTGTCAGATAAAACACTTTAAAAAATTCATTATAAAAACCAACTAATATAAAGGATTTTCATTTCATAAAACCACCTTTAGAATTTAAATGATAGACTTTCATTCTGTTATGTTCAAAGCAGCAATATTTTAGGCTTTCATCTTTTTTTTAATTTTTCCCCAAGATATTCCTTGAATTTCACAAATGCCAACTTGTCAGAATCACTGTGAATGTATGTATGCTCGTAAAGTAAATAATCAGATAATAATCTTTGAGGTATCTTGTAAAAGTAAAGGTGGAATCTGTCTTAAACTAATTTTTAAATTTTATAAAGAAGGTGAAATGTACATTTTGGACATTTTATATATGTGTATCTAATTCAAAATTTTTTAAATGCTTTATTCAGTGTTATGTGGGATACCTCTATGTTTAAATAAATTAAGCATCATGGACGAATGGGAAACTCTCTACTACTCATTAATTTAACACGTATTTATCAAGGACCAGAAGCTAATCACTTTAGTACATCTCAGTGACATTTTTCCAGTTGGAGCTACCATCATCTGTCACCTAAGTCATCGTAGTAGGCTCCTAAGTGATCTCCCTGCTTCTGTCCTCATTGTCTTAGAGTTTATTCTCAAAAAGCAGCCAGAATGATCTAGTTAAAGTATAATTCACCATATGGCTTTTTTATTTTTTTGTCCAAAATCTCCCAGTTGCTTCTCATTTTACTAAGAGCAAAATCCAAAATCTAAATCTTTCCACTGGCCTCAAAAACCCCCAAATGATTTGTTCCCATCCTCTATTCCCACTTTTCCTCTCTCACTGCATCTCCCACCTCTTTCACCCCTTGCTTATGCCATTCCAGACACTTAGCAAATTGGGCCATTCCTAAAGTGCTCCCAGCACACTCCTGCCTCAGGATATTTGCATTTGCTTCTCCCTCCTGCTGCATTTGCATTGGTATTTGGAACGCTTTTCACCAGTTATCTGCAAGGCCCACTTTCTCACTTTCTTCAACTTTTGATTCAAATGTTGCCTTCTCGTTGAGAATTTCTTTGGCCCTCTTAAGATTCTACATCTCTCCACCCCCTCCACAAATGCACAGATCCTGTTTGCCTTTCCTTTGTTGATTTTTTTTTCCTCCCAATACTTATCACTGTTCCAACACTTAACACTATAGAGGCTATGTGTTTTACTTACTTATCTTGTTTATTGCCTGTCTCTGCCACTGGAATATAAACTCCATGGGGGCAAAGAGTTTTATTGTTTTGTTTACAGTGCCTGACATAAAATATGATACTCTAGGACAGGCATAGTAAGTGCTGGGATCCAGGAATGAACAAAATAGACAAGTTCAAGAGCTCTCATGATGTCAACTTTCTGATGGGGAAAATAGAAAATAGATAACAAGTAAGTAAACAGGTAAATGTTCGCATCAGATTAGGGACAAATGCTACAAAGATACTATGTCAACGAAACATGACAGAGAGTGGTCATGGGTAGGGGGTACCTTGGCTTGAGTGGTCAGAGAAGACATTCCTGAGAAGTAACAATTGAACTAAAGCCTGAAGGACAAGAAACAGGGCAAATAAAAAATGTGTCAAAGGCTAAGTGGGATAACATAAGAGAGAGCAGAACTTTACATTTAATCACATTCATTATTAATCAACAAAGTTTATTTTTCATCTTTGGCTAAATGGTATGCTGGTTTCTAAAGAACTTAAGATATAGTGCTTACTGTAAAGGTATTAATTATATACCTGGGGGACACAACAGTCACTAATATGAAGCAACAAATAATAAAAGATAAAATTTCAATTAAGAGGCACAAGATATGAGTGAGGGTTGTAATGATCAGGGCTAGAGAATGTGGAAGAGTGAACACTGGAAAATTTCTGGGCAAAAGGATAGAGGTGGGAATGAGTACTGTGTGCGGAAAGAATCATGAGGAAATGTGCTTTACTGCAATTGGGGTATTGCAGGGGAGAGGAGAACATGGGGTATATGGAAAGGGAGGCACTTGCCTTGGAAGCTGACAAATGAGTTGAGGACTCATTTGCTGAAACCACAGGAGGCATGCTGGATTCTTCCATTTCACTCATCCTCACGTCCAGTTCATCAGCAAGACTGGTAGGCTCTGCCTCCAAAATACATCCCAGAGTCCCTCTTTCCAGCCACTACTTTATCCAACCCCCATCCTCTCTCACTCGCACTGATGGAGTTCTAACCATGCTCCCTGTTTCCACTCTGTGCCCCTACGTTACATTCTCCACGGAATACTGGACGTCGTCTTTTATAAATATAAACCAGACTATGTCACACACACCTCTGCTTCAAAACATCTCACTCACTCCCTTTGAACTAAGAATAAAATTCTAGCTATTTTATTTAAATAATCTAACCTAGGCACCTAACCGACGCCTTTCCCCTTCTCCCTCCCAATGTTTTGTGAGGACTCCTCTGTCTCAGTCATGTTGCCGCCACACATACTTTATGTTCCACGTTTTCTATGGAAACTTAACAGGCTTTAAGAACTTAGCTTTTTGTATGCCCTCTGCCTTAAATATTTTTCACCCATCTTCACATAGCTTTCTCTTTTTCCTTATTTGTGACTCCCCTGAAATGTCAAGTCCAAAGGGAGACCCTCCCTGACCATCTTATCTAAAATATTATTGCCAATTCCACCGCCCACCATTCTGTGTAACTTAATTACATTGTCTTCCTAGGTTTTAACCGTTATGTGAAAATAATTTGTTTGTGTATTATTTGTTTATTATTTGTCGTACTCTACCAGAATGTAAGCCCTGTAAGAGCAGAGATTGTATTTATCTTGCTCCTGGCCACAAACCCAGAGCCTAAAGACCATTTTTATATGCATATCTGGAATGCAGTAGGTAGATAATGAATTTACTTGAATGAAAGAATAAAAATAGAAAATGATTGAAAACTTTTAACCTATTTATGAAATTGGGAAAGCATATTTTAGAGTAAGCTGGCAGGAAAATCCTGAAGTATCTGGACTGAAAATAGAGAGGAATTGACAGCTATGAGATATTTCATAAAAGAAATAAATGGGCCCACTCAGTGACAAGAGGTGGAGAATTGCAGTGACATCCAAGGAGAATACATCCAAGATAATTCATTCAGTGAATAAGTCAAAAATAATTTTCAGAAAGACTGCAGTGGCTAGATTAAAGAGTTATTGTGGGATATCAGTAATTAGCAAAGGTTGCTCTATGGTTGGGATAATTTTGTGAACACATTTTTTTTTTGTTATTCTGGCATATTTTTGCTGTATTATTGTTGCTTACATTATTGTAAATTTATTTGCAATTGTGGTCTCATAATAAGATGTGAACTGCTCCCCTGGATTGAATTAGGCACTTTTGGAAAATTTGTACTACATCTTTGGAGCCATAAGGGTACTACTGAGTAAGCTACTATCCTCCACCCCCCCAACCTGTTTCCCCACACAAGCTTACCTCATGATCCTACAGCCTTAAAGAAAGATTGTTATGAGTCTTCCAAACTGCATTCTCTTTCCCAGCCTCTTTCCATCAGAATACCTTTTAGCCTCTGGTTTATTGTGAATGATTTGTCTGGAAAATTGACTTATTGCATATCTCAGGACTACTTTTTACTCTTAAAATTTATTAAGAACCCCAAAGAACTTTTGTTTATGTAAATTTTATCCAGCAATACTCACCATACTAGAATTGGAACTGTATGCTTGCAAGAGAATGAGAATGAAAAATTAAATATTTCTATTAAATAGTATTGCAATAAAAAATATTGCAATACTATTTAATACAACTTGTTCTTAAAGGGTAAATACTATTCCTTAGCAGCAGTTAGAGGCTGAAGGAAGAGTGACTTGCTGAAGCAAACAAGAAATTGGAGACCATTTTCCTAAGTGAAGTATCTCAAGAATGGAAAAACAAACAATACATGTACTCTGTAATAAATTGGAACTAACCAGTGGGCACACAAGTGCACAGAGGGAAATAAAAGTCATTTTAAATCAAGCGGGGAGGGGGAGGAGAGGAGGGGCAGAAACTCACCTAATGGGTACAATGAACACTTCGGATGATGGGCACATTTATAGCCCTGACTCAAGCCACAAAATAAAAACATTTGTACCCTCTTAATATTTCGAAATTTAAAAAATGAGAAGAAGAAAGAAATTGGATCTTCACTCTTTTTCTCTCTGTGTATAACATTTTTGTCTTTCTTGATCTGTACTTTTCATCTTTCCTTTATTTCCTTAAATCATTGTTACATGGAGATAACACATAACCTACATGTATTGTTTTTAAATACATTGTTATAATACCTGTTGTCAGTTCATATTTTCTTACTTTTTAAATCAAAAAATCTAAGACAAATTGTATTCTCATTCTGTAAGCCAATGTTTGTATTAGACAAATTTTTGTTTGAGGCATGTAAAATGATTTTTTTCTTTGAGCTAGTGATTTTTGATTAAAAAAACAAGCATTCATTTGCCTCCTTTTATAACACTGAAGGTCTCTATTTGATTCAAATATGTTATCTTGGGCATAGAATACATTAAACTGAGTGATTTGGCATGACTCTCTTTAATCAATTAATTATACTGTTAGAAAATCTTGGGGACAAGAGTACATGAGATTTCATAAGAGCAAAGAGAGATATAAAGAGAGAAGAAAAAAGGCCACCCCAATAGTGAAGATCCTGGGAAGACAAGAAGGGTACTTTTGCTGGTAGGTAATTTGGGAAAATTATTTAGCCTCTTTATGTCATGGTTTCTTCATCTATAATATGGAGATTGTGATGATATACTATTTTAAGAGTTGCTGTGAAAATTAACTGCTTGGAACAGTGCTTAGAGTTTTACATATATTAAGTTTACCTATTTTAATACATGAAATTATTATTATTTTTATTAGGAAATATTATTTTTTTAAGGAAGATAGTTCTAGATGAAGAATAAAAGGGTGAAAGGAAAATGGTTAGAAGAAAAAAGCACTTTATGCCTAATTCACAATTTTCTTTACAGTTGAGCCTGTTTAGACATTTAGACTTTTAAGATTTCTGAACTCTGTTAAAATGAGAGAACTCCTTTTCAAATGTTTTCTTCTTTCTGTAAAGAAATATAGCTATAAATATATAGATCTCTAATTATCCTAAAGCAAAGAGGCCTCCACTTGAACCCGAGGCTGCCTATAATCGCTGCTATTCTCTGTTAACTTTTAACACCAATGGCTCCACCCAGACATGACTCTTACTGCCTTCCTGTCCTCACTACTGACTTTAAAATCTACAATCTAGCTTAACTGCTACCAAAACAATATCAGTCGTTTTATTATCATCAAACCCTTCTCAAAAAGGGGCTACATTTAGAAATATTGGCAGAATAAAGGTAAGCTCTGGAATCCACAAAGACTTAAGTGGAAACCTTCCCAAGTTACTTAACCCCACTAGGCCTCAATTCCTTTATCTCTAAAATGGAAATAATCAAGAATGAAGGGCATACAACACAGGTCCTGTCACATAGTCTCTGACAGTGAATTGTTTTTATTGTATAACTCATTTACGTGCATTTTGAAAAAACTGAACTGCAAAATGTCAGAAAAAATATCAGTCCCATTTCTGTGAACTAAATTTGAAAAGAGGCCAAGAATTGTGTTAAAGGGGCAGGTAGAATTAATCAGAAATAGTATTTGTATTATTGTCACTTGGCAGCATCACTTTCTGGCAAACACAAATACAAAATAGGCAACATCATTGTTCGTGCTCTACATACATCAGAATTTTCTGATTAATTTTGGTAATGATTGCAGTATTAATTTTTAATCATCAATATTAAATTTTTTAAAATCCTATCACAATGTTGCTCAAATTCTCCTTAAGTTGTGCTAACACCGTTGCTGAAAATATGAAAAACTTCAGAAAGGTGTTTAGATGTGATAAAAATTATTTGAAGAGGACTTAGAATCCTCACAATGTCCTGTGCTATTATTTTAGGAGAGGAAGTTTTAGACACACGTTGAGAAAAATAAAAAAGCACCCTTTGATTCTCATACTTCATTACATAACTAGGCAAAGATAATTGAAAAAAAGAAGAGAAATGAAGAATGTGTGTGACATGACATGGCTGAGAGATTAAAAGGCAAAGTCAAGTGCCCCTAAGCCACATTGGCTAGAGATCTGTGCAAGTCAAAAACAAAACCCTTACATTTATTCCTATGGGAAAATTCCTTTTAAATCATATGTGTTTTGAATTATGTTAGGTCTTTAGGAACACATCCTTTTCATATTAGACCACCCTGTATCTTTAAGTTCAAATCCCCTTTCAGTCACTGTGTGCTAGTGCAGTGTTTAAACGATTTGTTTAAATAAATACTCCTTATAAAGCTTGCATTTGTAAACTGATGACTTATTTTTTACAATACCTCTGATATATATTTCTAAATTAATAAAGAAATGTTTCCTGAAGCGGAGAGGCCCATTTACCCTTCTATAAGCTCAGAGGTGGTCTTAGGCTCTATTCTCCTTGAAAAGCTGTGAGAAACTCCCTTACCTATCCTTCAAATATCTGGCCTGGGTTAGACATTCTGGTTTGGCACAGTCTAGCAGCTTTTCTGATACTCCTTTGGTATATATAAGTTACAGGTCAGGATCTCCATGTCCAGCTCAGTTGTGACACTTGTAAGGCCAGAGATGGGATGCTTCTTGTTTACTAAAGCCTGCTGAGAACCATTCCTAACTCCATCACTTCTCCATCAATTCTCCATACCCTTGACCCCTAGATACCTTCACCAGAGGTAGCACACACTGCTTGGTGCTTCCTAGAGACATGGGAGGTGGGACAGGTGTCCATGACACAACTGTACACTTGACAGCCCTTTGTGGTCCTCAGCATCATGTGACTGTTCTGGAATATCCTCTACTCAAGGTCCTCAAAGTTAGCAAGGGGAAGGAGCTCTTGGGCAGGGCTGAGTAGTACACCTGCCTGAAGTCCTAGAGATTGTTGGAGCCTATACACAGCTAATTCATTCTTACAGTATGTTTATCAATAAAGGCATTGTTCTGCCTAAAAAAAATAGTTATTGTCAAACATTTGCAAAAATAATAAACAAGCAAAAAAAGACAAAAAACCAAATAGTTTGGACAATAATTTGCTCTTATTTTAAAAATGAGCTGCTACTATTATTGAAAAATTGGAAACTATGAATATTCCAAATGGACGCTATTTCTGCCAAATGCTACAGACATAATGTGTGAGAAGGTTTTCCCAAATTACACAGTATATATGCTCAGCATATATTTCCTAGTCTCAAGGATGCCAATCTAACTGTTTAAATAAATACTGCTTAGAGAGCTTATGTGAATAAGAGCTTTAATATCTAAGCTGCTTATTTTATGAAGTCTGTATTTTTCTCAAGGCTTACTTCAAATATACACCTTCTCCTTGTTCTACAATTCCTGCCACCGGGATAGGGAACCACATTTATAGACATAGAAATGCAACACAGGTTTTGTTATGTTTATTTTTACATTGGAGCTTATCAGATCCATTTGAATTCACAAATAAATGAAACTATAGAACAGTGAAAAGTAGTTCTCTATTTGATTTTCATGTGTAATCTTAGTATTCTATGAATCTTCCTGTAACAAAGAAGTTATTTTTCCTCTAATAAGGCACAGAATTGTTTTTTAAGTGAATTAGAAAAAATAACTTACCAAATTTTTACTATAAAACTTAAAAGTAGGAACTGATTTATGATAATAATAGTTTAATGTTTTGTTATCCTGAGAGATATTAAAATATGTAATAAATAATAAGGGCATGGGCACCAATCAAACAGAAGGAGTATTGACCAGTTGGAATTGTCCCTTATAAATAACTATGATACTGGCTCTGATATAGCCTGTTAGTTGCTCCTTATTCTGTGATTCACATGGGGCTTTCTTCTAGAGGAGAAACACAGAAAAGAAAGAAGGTGATGGATAATTTTTGCCTTTCCATCTACTCTCTGTAGGACAAAATACTTAGTTGATAAATTGTGGCCTGCAATACAACTAGGATTTTTAAAGAGTATAAATTTTAAATTAATTCAGCCAAGAAATCTTTGCTGAATATGTGAATTTGTTCAAATTCTTCTAGTGTATGAGATATCATTTATAAGTTATTGTGCTGGTCAGAACACAATGACATACAGGGACAAGCTTGAAAAGTACAAAATTGCACCAAGAAAGTACATTGTCCAAATTTAGATTGTGGCAGCCAGGCACTCCAGCTCAGAATCCACTACCTAAATGAGTAGTCCACTTTTTTCCCCCAGTGAGAAAATAACCATGTTGATCATCTATTGTCTGCCAATTATTGCTGGGGGCATTTTACATACCTTAAATTAGAGCTGTATATCCTGCAGGCTTAGGTTCTAAAGTAACCTTCACTCATTAATAACAAAATTATCCTCAGGAATCTCTCACAACAACATCACCATGGAGACTGAAATTCCATCTCAATCAACCTGGAGCCAGTTTTTTCTTCAGCTTCGGGACAGATTGTTATTTCTTGAATTAATTCACAAATAAAATAATTAGCTTATACTTAAAGAGAAATGCTTATCTTGGAACACTATAAAAATAACATGAGATGGCAAGATGCTTGTACTACAAGAGATGCACTGGACCAGAGACCAACAGAATGAACCATGGACTCACAGCTCTCAGACTGGGACATAAATTCTTTGAATATAGAAGTAGGTAGAATCTCCTACATCTTTCAAAAGTGCTATTTCTCTTTCTTTCTTTATCCAACCCACTCCTGAGGCCTACGTGTGTACTGTTGAATTTGTTTTACCACTAATTGAATGTGCATTTCGTATTACTGTAGTGCATCTATAATACTTGCAACAACCCTGAAAGGTGGGGTAATTATTCTGATTTAACAGATTAAAAAATCTGAGGCTAGGAGAGGTTAAAAGACATGTGCAGATTACACTGCTGGCAGGGCTGAGTTTGAAGGGAGCATTGGTTCCAGGGCATCATGTTCCCACTGGTGCATATAAGCCCTGAGCTAGTACTTTGGCACCATATTGGTTATAGACGCCCCACCAAGGCCCTTTCTCCATCCTGGAAAAGCCTCATCTTCAGATATCCTGTCTTTAGAAGCTCTGTTTATTTATAAACTTGAAATACTGCTAAGTCATCTATCTAACCTGTGGAATGATAGGATTCTCATCCCATCTCTAGATACAGGGTCTGAAAAAAGAAATGCTGGGTCTTAGGTATTCAAACTCAGAACAATTATAATTTACAATAAAAATTTAAAATAAAAATTCTAGCTCTTAAAATTCTAACTGCTCTTATTTCTCAGGGTTATCAACTATTAGGTTGAACCATATGAAACTGCCATTTTTATGGGTGAAAAATGTTTGTTATAAACAATTTCATGGGGTCCCAACTAAATTTATCACCATGACTTTTATAGTAGAAACAGGCCTTTGAAACAATGCAGTGTTTTCTGGTCACCTTATGATATACAGCCATCTGGAGACTATTATCAGCCTGAGTTTTTGTTTGTTTTGCTCTTGGTTTATTTTTTTCCTTTCTCTCTCTTCATAGCAATGATCAGAATCTACAATAGCCTTGTCTATCTTTTTTCACTTGTTTACCCTCTGTCTTCCTCCAGTAGAATTTATTTTCACCACCTAGAAAAGTACCTGGAACATAGGAAGCACTCAGTAAATATTTGTTGAATAAAATAAACTTGATGGTTTAAAAATATATGCCCCAAATGTTGAATTATTAGATATATTCTTTATTTGGAGTGTTGCTATAAAACATACACTTCCAATTCTCCAATGTCCCTTTGAAAAAGATAAATTAATTCATTTCATTAGTGATATTGTATTGCCTGTGGCATGACTTGTCATTGTTGCAATAGACTGATGATTGGATAACAAGGGTTTATTTATCATGGAACCAATTTTTGCCACTGAACTGAAGTATAAATAATGATATATTTATATTATAAATACTGTTTTAGAGTTTGTTAGTTGGTCATAAAAATCCTCCCTAGGCTGAAACAACTCGTGGGTAAACATTGCATATATCACATACGATATATCAAAATAACAATGCAGTGGTCCTTTCTTAAAGAACAAACATTACATACAAAATTCTTTTTATATAATAAGAGTAAAGCTATTAAAGAACCTCAATCTGTCCTTTCTACCATTTATATTTCTTAACGACACTCAGCACCTTGGAAATAATGGTAGAATTAAATTAATCTTGTTGAGATAATGTGTGTACCTATAGGAACAAGATGGAAATATACTAGAAAATTCATTCAGAAGAGAAAATGAGATTTTTCAGATAATATGAGGGAGCAAGATGGTTTAATAACTATGTGGTAAAAAAGACTTGGGGGACCAAAAAGAGCTGCCAAGAAGTACAATTCTGGCTTCTGGTATTCCACTATGCCAGCACTCTTGACATTGAAGTGCAATATGACCTCTCACAAGTATTAGAGATTGATTTTTACAAACCTTCTGCATAAGCCATTACTTTTTGAGAAAATGCAATTTGGCTACAGAAATCACTCCCATGTCCAAAAAACTTATTTTGTAAAACATATTATTTTGGTCAACTGAGAATACTCAAAAATTCTTCCTCAGACTGTGTATGTGCCAATCAAGTGATTTCTATGGGACTAATGTCACCCGTTACAGAAAAACCACGTGAGCAGCCAAGGGATGGAAGGCCATCCTGGAGCTTCTGGTTTTCTAGAATCTCAGGGTAGGCAGATTTTGCAAACATTCAGCCTTAAGAAAAATGGTGACCTGTTTTGGAACCAACAAGTATTAACAGTTACAGTCCTGATGACTTACCTAAAATATTTTAAAATTTCCTCCAAAATGACAAGCTTTTTGCTATTTCAGGGGTTTTGAATATTGTCTTAGTCCATTTGGGTTGCTATAACAAAATTTTATAGACTGGGTAGCTTTTATAAACAAAGAAATTTATTTCTAACAGTTCTGGAGGCTAGGAAGTCCTACAGCAAGACACTGGTAGATTCAGTGTCTGGTGAGGGCCACTTTCTCATTCGTAAATGATGCCTTCTCACTGTGTCCTCACATTGTGGGAAGGGTAAGGGGATCTCTCATGGGCCTCTGTTACAAGTGCACTAATCACATTCATGAGGGCTCCACCCTCAAACCTAATTACCTCTCAAAGGCCCCATTTCCTAACACCATCAACTTGGGGGTTTGGATTTTAACATATGAATTTTGTGGGACACAAATCTTCAGACCATATTATATGTGTTTTATCTGCCTAGAATGTTCTTTTCTTAATACTTACTTATCCTTCCAGAATTCTGTTTATATATCATTTTCTTAGAAAAGACTTCCCTATCCTCCCCCTACTCCACCCTGATGGACACATGCACACCTTCCTATTATGGTTTTTCATAGCCCCCTTCTATATTTCCACCTTAATACATGTGTGTGAACATTAGCTCCACAAGGGCAGGCATAACTTTTCATTTTGTTGCTGCATCTCCAGAATCTAGCAGAGTACCTGGCACATAGTGGATGCTTAATAACTATTGCTCAATGCTTGACTCTTTGAAGTTGTTTTTATTCTGTTCCTCTGTGTTTTTCTTGGAAAAAGAATTACAACAGATACAGACTGTATGTTCCTTTGTGGCACTGCCTTGTTTTGTTTCTAGCCTTAACCCTACACTCCTGCCAAACCAACCATTTGTCATCTCCTGTAGATGGCTCAATAGCTGCCAACTGCAGCTGCTGCTCTGAGCTCGGCTCTCTTATATGATCCACGGCTGAGGCAATTTCTTCAGTGTCAAAGTTTTAGTTCTATTCAATGAGCATTTTTTGAGCATCTGTGATTGTCTGGGCACCATGCTAGGAGCTTAAATATAAAAATGAAGAATATGCGGTTTTATATTTGAGGATCTTTGAGTCAAAGGGTGGGGAGAGAAACACATGGATAGATCAATGCAGTGAAATGTGCTAACGACACAGTCAGGGTGTTATAGAACTTAGCCTAGACTAGGGAAAGGGTTTTTTTTCACTGCTTGTGACTTGCTGACATGCCAGGGTACCTGATAGTGATATATTCAGTATATTCAATGATTCTCTCATGAGAAACAAGAGCTCTGCAGGTGGAGTCATGGGAATATCACATCAGAAGTGATATAAGTTCTTAAATAGCCACATAAAAAAATTTGTCTAGGGAAGAAACTTCGTAGATCTCATTCTTAGTCTGGGTTTTTTAAAAATGCAGAGTTCTAGGCTCTAATCTCTCTCTAATCAGAGATATTTCTTCAGTAGGTTTCTTTTTTAAAAAGCATTCTAAGTATTTCTGATGCCATCGGGCCACAGACCCAGCCCTTTCTTCACAACAACAACATTGACATTAACCTGTTCATCAGGTTATATAAATTATATTTCATGAGCCATGATCTTCTCTTTCCCCTTCTCCTTGCTACGGGAAGTTTGATTTGTTTTCTTAAAAATTGTCTTCATTTTGAGGATATTCTCACTTTAAAAAACGGGAAGAAATAATTATATTTGCGGGAAAGTACACCTCTAAGCAAAGATCTCCTTTATTCTGTTGTTCTAGGTGAAGGATGGAAAGGCAACGCCAACTCTTGGGGCCAGTGGATTTCATCCTGGTACCTCACTCCTTAAGGACTAATCTTTTTGAAATGCTTACACACAGTAGGTCAGGATTGTTAATGGAAATTCTAGGAAAAAGTGACCGTTGGTTTTTAAGCATTTATAGCAGGATGAAACATCCAATTGTGCCATTTCATTAAGCTCTATTTGAGAAGCCTTCAACTATTATCCCAGTTGGGTTTGATCTTTTATTTTTAAGGGCTTTATTTATTTACATTTTTGGTACTTTCTCACATCTATTATAATTACTTAATTATTTCTTGAAATATATTCTGTTGGAAGATAGAATCTGAGCTCTGAGAGGGACTTCATCTCTGAAAGGACGGGGAGAGATCGAGTTAACCGTGGTACCTGGAAACCACGAGCCATGTCTGCCTCCAGACCAATTATAGCTAATTTTTTCTGCAGCACCTTACATGTTCCAAATGCATTTTTCACATGCTATCTCATTTAATTCTCACATCTTTCCTGTAAGTTAGTTTTTTGTAACTCCATTTTATAGACAAGAGAATAGGATTCAGGAGGAGTCAAGTGATTGTTCAAAGATGATAGAGCAAGTAGAGAAAAACAGCAGTCAGAAGGAGGACCTCTGCTTTCAAATTCCATAATCTGCACACATCTTCTGAATGCAACAGCGTTACTGTTCATGGGCAGTGTTGGTCTCTTCCAGGCCAAAGATTTTATTTATCTTTATATCCATACCCCCAAGAGCCATTCTACCTGGCATATAGTGAAGTTTAGTGTGTGTATTTCTTGCTCAGATTGAATTGATTCTTTGTGCAAGAGTATGTTTCATAGTTATCTTATTTTCCTTTTAAAAAATGGCATTTTACAACCTTATTTTCAAAGTCCAGGGAAAAACAAAAAAATAACAAAAAAGCAAAATAAACAGGACAACAGAAAGAAGTCCATATTTCCTCTAAAAAGAATGCAATGACGTTTAAGCTTCAATTACACTTCTAGCCACGCTGTGAGCAGCCACACCAGGACCCAAGTTCTCTTGCTGATTGAGAGCACATTTTGAGTTCCCCCCATTGTTCCTGGCAACCATGCTCCTGTGTAGCAAGCAGGATATTCAACTTGACAAGCCTCTTTCTTTCTGGATAAGGGAGGGAGCAAAGTTCTTGTCAGTTTGAATCATGAGCCCACACTTGGCAGAGCTGAGTGGACAGGCACAGTGGGGGAAGGTGCCATGTGCACACCATCCCTGCCCCGTCATGTGGGCCTCTTTCCCCACCTCCCAAATAACTCAAGTGGCTTCAAGCTATCCTTCTCTGAGAGGGCCTCTTTCCCATTTGGCCAGCTGATTTGCTTCTGACACTGAATCTCCTCGTTATTGAGCTTCTAAAATTTAACTTTAAGGCTTCATCTCTCTATGTACATTTTTTCCAGAGCTGCAGCTGAGAATATCCAGTTTTGCAATTTTCAAGGTTTTACTGTTTTAAAACACATTTCTAAGTATGAAAATGACATTTTTGGAGTCCACATCAAAGAACTTTTAGAAGTCATCAAAGAAAACTTAAAATCTAGTTTATGCTACTCTAAAAATGGTTTGTATTATTTTTTTAAACTGAGCTTTAAAACAATGATGAATAGAATTATTGAAAGATGAAGTTTGGAAATTCTGATTATGTAATCATGAAAACAAAAGCATCTTATTATTTCATCCTTTTATCCCTAAACGTTCACACTTCAGTTGTGTTTGTTTTAGGAGGAAAAAGGAACAAATCTTTATTGGTTAAGGATGTTAACAGATGTCTGAAAAGTAAGTAATCTGGCCCCAATTTTCTTTTCACAGCATTGAGAACAATATTTTTGATTATTACATGAATGTGAAATTTTATCCTTTGCTGTTTTTGCTTTTTAAAATCATGTAATAGCAGTAAAGTTTTTTTTGAATGTGTATAAATCTTTCTTTAGAATATTTTATGGCAGCAGACTCCATCGTTGGTGATGTGTGATTTAATTAAAGGACTTTGTGATGCTGACTATTCAGTCAACTTACCAAATATATCAACAAACCAGATAATTAAGAGAGGGAGAAAAAGAAAATGACTAATAATGTTAAATTCAGTCAAAACAGTTGTCCTGGGCTTTCAATAATTCTTTTCAATAATGTTTCAGCAGAATATAAAATTCAAATAATACACACAACACTTTGCATAATAAACTCAAATTCCTTCCTAGTTGCCTAACACTAAATGAAACTTCACCATACCTTTACGTGTACATCTAAATTTTAGATTGCATTAAGAATTTCTAACAGGTAATAACTATAAGAAACATTGCTCTTTGGAGCTGTTAGCAATATCTTTTTTTCCTTTTTTAAGTTCCCATGTCTCAGTTACATACTGCTGGCACCCTTTACAAGAAAGTTAATAGGGGCAATGTGTTGTTACTATTCTGTTACTGACTTAGCTGCACTTTGTATGTAGTTTTTCCCACTGGAGTACCTTTATGAATTACTTCAGTACACTAAATCATCATTGTCATCATTCTTTGATAATTATTTTTGAATATTTATTAACCCTAATAGAGTAGTACCTAAAAGGACCCTGTTATGCTAGATATATTTTTAGTTATAGTTCCTGCCCTAAAGAGTTTTTCAGTCTAAAATCAGTAATATATACCAGCACAGAATTTAATGGTTATTAATAAAATTTGTAAAATAGCTCAAATATATATGTATGTGCACATAAAAATGGAGCTACATAGTATTTGGGATAAAGGCGAGTGGAGAGCTGAGTCAAATGATTCAGAACAGTCAAGCAGAGATTACAGTGCATAGTAGAAAAATTTAGAGAGCAGGAAGTTGGAGTTTGCTGGTAGTGATGAGTTCTCCTGCTATAAACATATGTTTAGGGAAGTTGTTATTAAATTATTTAGGGTTGAGGAGGTGTCTGTATCCAGTGTATGGATGAGGCAGTCATATTAGTCATAGCAAGAACATATTTAAAACCTATGTTGGTCACTAACCCCAGAGTAATTAGTCTGAGGATTTGATTATTCCTTCTAAGGCATTTTTACCCTCAGCTTTTAAAAGGGGAGTGAGAGACCAGGTGCAGTGGCTCACGCCTGTAATCCTAGTGCTTTGGGAGACCACGGCAAGAGGATTGCTTGAGCCCAGGAGTTCAAGGTTGCAGTGAGCTATGACTCCAGCCTGGCCAACAAAGTGAGACCCTGTCCTCAAAAATAAAAGGGTGGGTGAGTGAGAAAGGGCACCTATAGCAGACCCCTTTTTGTTTCTATTATCTGGTACCACTGGAATTATGATGGGTAGCAGAAACTACCAGGATCTTAAAGAGGCCCCATATAACTGAGCAACCACAGTACAGCCAGGGCCAGGTGGGGAAGGCAGTGATAAGAAAATGAGGGGAAGTCACTGAAATCTCGTTCCTTAATTCAGTTAATAGATTTCCCAAGTGCGAATAATGTTGATATGATGCAAAACAAATATTGGCTAAAAGTTTAAGTTGACCCTTCTTTTTGGTTTGCTTAGTTGTGATATGTAGCTATGTATTCTCTTAAAAATGTTTTTAAAAAGTTAAAATAGTTCAGAGATTATCTGGTGAACTGTTTGTAGTGGAGGTAATAAAGAACATTTCAAAATGGAATATAAAATCACCTGTAGAAGGCTAGACTTTGAACTAACTGGGCATATTAACATGTGTTATAAGTTAGTGGTTTTGTGATTTTTGAATTATGCCACTATACATAATACCGTGTTGTTTGAAAGACTTCGCTAAGTGGCCTGGAATTAAACCAGACCTGTCATCTAGAGGAGAAAAAGGCAATTCCAATTTCACTTAAATACGCTTGTATTGAAATAACGAAAAACAAATGTGACACTGCTGCAATAGCATGGATGAATTAAAGTGCTTACAAATATTTAATGTTTGCAATATAAGACTGCTTACCAATGGGAGAATCTTTTTTGTTACAAAGTTCTGGATTGCCTTTGATATAAGTTGGTAATAAAAGTGATATAGGGTTAGTATTTATAATCCCTGTAGGTTATAATGACATGCTTCTTGTGTTATTACTGTACCAGACACTAGAAAAAAGCTATACAATGTGGTCGCTTTCCTTAAATAGCATGTACAATATGTGCATAATCAACTAGGATATTGAATCAACAGTTTATAGGACCTTGTTACATATCTTGGAAGTAATACTGTATATAAAATCTTCCTATTCTTTCCTGAAGAGAATGTCATGTGTGCTTTGTATCATGCTACATTCCATTGCCATACAAATATGAAATATATAAAATTAATAAATGTCATGTTTTAGTCAATACCACACAGTATTTTTTAGAGGAGGAAAAAGAATATAGCCGAGTTAAAGACTACAATAAACCACTAAATTCTGAGATTGATGAAGTAAGACACTTTATTATACAAGGTTAAGGGATTTTCCCTTGGAGAAAAGAAAATGCAACATGACTCTACTGATGTATTTGAAACTAAAAAATTGGCTACTAAATGTAATGGCAAAATTCCCATCATTTCAATCTCTACTGGTAATTAGGAAATATAAGAATAACATGAAGGAAAATAATCACAACAGTATTGCAGATCATCAGGCAAAGAGAAGATTATAGTGATATTTTGAAGTCAACATAGGCTTTTATGTGTGATTATTTAATGAATATTACTTGTAATGTCAATCTAGTATTACTGAAATGTTACTGTAAAAGAGTAATATCAACACTGAATTTGAATTACTCCTTCTAATCCATCCTAGCCAATGCATTGACCTGCTGACTATTAAGTGAGTACATATCTGGAGATAAATCCCACAGAGTGACTCCACTGAAGCTGATGCCAGGTTTGATTGCAAGCCTGGGAAAAATATTCTTAAGCAGGTATGGTCATATGGCATCACTTCAACTATACTACATATGTGGCTGACTATCATACGTCCATGCTGGGCTGGCCCATCCATAAGTTTTCCTCTTGAGAAAATGTTCTGTATGTATTTTTGATAATAATAAATGGGAATTTTCATCTACCTCATATTTAGGGATAGATCCAGTAACAAAATAGAAAGTGATATTATTTTAGGTCAGTTATGCAAAACTTGAGATAGTGTGGTAGGCAGAATTCCAAGATGGTACCCGAGAGTCCTGCCTTCTCATGTACATGTCCTATATAATCCTCTCCCCTTTATTGTGGGTGGGACCTCTGAATATCATAGAATATTACTCTCATGATTTGGTTATATTATATAGCAAAAGTTAAGTGATTCTATGGGGGTAATTAGGGTTCCTTAATCAGTTGATTTTGAATTAATCAAAAGAGAGATTACCACGGGTGGGCTTCAACTAATCAGGTGAACCATTTCAAAGAGGATCTCGAGGAAAGAGGCAAGAAGTTGCAGGAGACTCTCTCCTGCTGGCTTTGAAGAAGCAAATTGCCATGGTGTGGTGAGGGTCATTTGGCAAGGAATGGGTTTCAGTCCTCACAGCTGTAAGGAAACTGAATTCTGCCAAGAACCAATTATGTGGGAAGAGGATCATGAGATCACATAAGATTGTACCTCCAGCCAACTGATTTAAGCCTTGTGATACAAGAAACCAGCTAAACTGTGCTCAGACTCCTAACCCACAGAAACTGTAAAATTATAAAGAATAAATATGCAGATTTTAAACTACTAAGTTTAGAGTACAAATGTATTTGTTACACAGTTGTTCTTACTTCCAGCAAAGTCTCTTACTGAATTTGAATTCCATGTCCTTCAGCTTTGTATTCTAAAGAAACAGAGAATACTTAGAAAATCCTTTCCTTGCAATTACTTAGTAACTTTTACCTCAGCTCTCTAGTCTACATGTTAAGAAATCTGGATTCTTTTAACCTTTTCACTTAAACTTTTAAACTCTATATACTTTTAACATTTCCGTGATACATATTTTTAGTTCTTATAATGTTTCCTTCTAACACACTTCAGTTTTCTCACATATACTGTGTTAACTTAATCTGGTTCAAGATCCAGTAAAGAACGTGCCTCTGATAATAGAATAGAGGCATTAGCATTTGCCCTGATATTATCATGCATCTTTGCATACAGTGTACAGGAGAATACTCCATTAATTTGGCTTTTCACCTATTTGTTTATTTGTTACTATTTTTAATACCAGCTAGAAATTGTTGATAAAATTCAATTCGGGTGTACATTCTGACTCATGTCTCTTCTCTGTCTCATTGAAGCCGTAGCAGACATTTCTCAATTTTTAATTCTGTAATTTGATTTGGAGCCAATAGAACCAGGTAAACACTGACAGCTTGTTGTTTTGTTTTGCTTTGTTTCATTTTTTAGAGATAGGGTCTTGCTATATCACCCAGGCTGGTCTTGAACTCCAGGCCCCAAGCAAGACTCCCACTTCAGTCTCCCAAGTAGCTGGAACTACAGGCGCGAGCCACCACGCCTGGCTATGTTTTGTTTTGTTTTGATTATGGTAAAAAAAACCCATGTAATATGAAATTATATGTTTTATCATCTTAACCAATTCAGTAATGATAAGTATATTCACATTTTTGTGCACCAATCTCTAGAACTTTTTCATCTTGCAGAAGTGAAACTCTACACTCGTTAAACAACAACTCCCCATTTCCTCCTCCTCCCAGCCCCTGGCAACCACCACTCTACTTTAGGTTTCTATGAATTTGACTACTGTAAATACCACATAAAAATGGAATCATTCTGTACTTTTCTTTTTGTGACTGGCTTATTTCTCTTGGCATAATGTCCTCAAGATTCATGGATGTATCAGTCAGGTTTCTCCACAGAAACAGAACCAAAAGGATGTGTGTATAGTATATAGGAGAAAATTTATTTCAAGGAATTGGCTCATGCAATTATGGAGGCTGGTAAGTCCAAAATCAGCAGAGTGTGCCAGGCAGGCTGAAAAACCAGGGAAGACCCAGTGTTGCAGTTCAAATTTGAGGGCTGATTGCTGGCAGAATTCCTTCTTTTTTAAGGCTGAATAATAATCCAGTGTATATATTTGCCACATTTTTTTCAATCCATTCATCCGTCAGTGACACTTGGGTTGCTTTTATCTCTTGGCTATTGTGACTAGTGCTGCTATAAACATGGGTATGCAAATATTTCTTCAAGATCTTGCTTTTAATTCTTTTGGATATGTACCCAGAGGTGGATTTGCTGGATCATAGAGTAATTTAATTTTTAATTTTTTGAGGAAGCATCATACTGTTTTCCACAGTGGCTGCACCATTTTACATTGCCACCCACAGTGCACATGTGCTTCTATTTCTCCACATCCCCACCAACACTTGTTATTATCTGTTTTTTGTTTTGTTTTTATGTGTGTGTTTTTTACAGTAGCCATCTTAATGAGTGTGAGGTGATATAGTGGTTTTGATTTGCATTTTTCTATGATTAGTGATGTTGAGTATTTTTCATATGCTTGTTGGCCATTTGTATATCCTGGAGAAATTCAAAATCCTTTGCCATTTTTTAATTTTGGTAATTTTTGTTGTTGTTGTTGAGTTGTAGGAGCTTATATATTTTGGATATTAACCCTTTACTATGGACTGAATGTTTCTGTTTTCCCAAAATTCATATGGTGAAGCCCTAATTCCCGATGTGATAGTATTTGGAGGTGGGGCCCTTTGGAGTTCATTATCACGAGGGTGAAGCCTTCATGAATGGGATTAGTGCCTTTATATTATAAACAGAGATAGGAGAGAGCAAACCAAGAAGAGGACCATTGCCATGTACTGAGTAAGCCAGCACCTTAATCTTAGACTTCTGAGTCTCCAGAACTGTGAGAAATAAATTTCTATTGCTTAAGCAACTTAGTATATATGGTGTTTATTAATGGCAGCCCATACTGACTAAGAAACCCTTTATCAGATATATGATTTGCAAATATTTTCTCCCATTCTGTAGGTTACCCTTTTGCTCTATTAATCGTTTCCTTTGATGTGCATTTCTAAAGTTTGATGTAGTCTCATTTGTTTCTTTTTGCTTTTGTTGCCAGTGTTTTTGGTGTCATATCCAAGAAATCCTTGCCAAATCCAATGTCATAAAGTTCTCTCCCTATTTTTTCTTCTAGGATTATTATAAGTTTGGGTCTTACTTTTATGTCTTTGATTTCATTTTGAGTTAGTTTTTATATATAGCATAATGTAAGAGACCAATTTCATTTTTTCACATGTGGATATCTGGTTTTCCTAGTAACATTTGTTGCAGAGGCTGTCCTTTCTGCAATTGAATGATCTTGGCACCCTTGTCAAAAATCATTTGACCATATATGTGACAATTTATTTGAGGGCTGTCTATTTGATTCCATTGGTCTGTCTGTTGTTAAGCCACTACCACAGTGTTTTGATTACTGTAGCTTTGTAATACAATTGGAAATTAAGAAGTGTAAGGCTTTGTTCCTCTTGTTCAAGATTATTTTGCCTATTTGGGGTCCCTTGAGATTTTTTATGAATTTTACAATGTATTTTTCTATTTCTACAAAAAATGTCATTGGGATTTAGATAGTGTTTCCATTAGATCTGTAGATAACTTCGAATAGTATTGAAATCTTAATATTATTTAGTCTTCTTATTTATAAATATGGATGTTCTTCCATTTATCTGTGTCTTCTTTAATTTCTTTCAGCAATGTTTTGTAGTTTTCTGTGTACAAGTCTTTTGCCTCCTTTGTTAAGTTTATCCATAGGTATTTTATTCTTTTTGATGCTATTGTACATGAAATTGTTTTCTTAATTTCATTTTGAATTGTTCATTGTCAGTGTATAGAAACACAACCAAATTTTGTGTATTGATTTTATATCCTTCAGCTTTGCTGAATTCATTTATTACCTCAAATAGATTTTTGTGTTTGAAAGGTTTTTATAGGGTTTTCTACACATAAGATTATGTTTTCGGTGAACAGAGATAATTTTACTTCTTCTTTTTCATTTTGGATGCCTTTATTTCTTTTTCATGCCTAATTGCTCCAGCTAGGACTTCTAATGCCATGCTAAATAGAAGTGGTAAAAGCAAGCATCCTTGTCTTATTCCTAATCTTAGGAAAAAAGCTTTCAGTCTTTTGCCATTCAGAATGGTATTAGCTGTGGGCTTTTCATATAGTGCCTTTATTATGTTGAAGTAGTTTCTTTCTGTTTCTGGTTTGTTGAGTGTTTTTGTCAGGAAAAGTTGTTGAAAATGTCAAATATTTTTACTACATCAATTGGGAAGATTGTGTGTTTATTATTTTTCCATTCATTCTGGTAATGTAATATAGTACAGTGATTGATTTTTGTATGTTGAATCATTCTTGCATTCCAGAAATAAACCTTGCCTGGCCATGGTGTACAATCTTTTTAATGTGCTGTTGAATTTTATTTGCTAGTATTTTGTTGAAAATTTTTGCTTCGGTATTCATTAGGGATTTTGGTCTATGGATTTACTTTCTTATAATAAGTGTCTTTGCCTGGCTTTGGTGTCATTGTGATGCTAGCCTCAGTGAATGAATTTGGAATTTTATCCTCCTCTTCAATTTTTCAGAAGAGTCTGAGAAGGATGGTATTAATTCTTTTTAAAAATATTTGGTAGCATTCACCAGTGAAGCCATCTAGTCCCAGACTTTTCTTTGTTGGGAGGTTTGGATTACTGATTCAATCTCCTTTGTAGTGATAGGTCTGTTCAGATTTTTTATTTCTCTATGATTCAGTCTTGGTAGATTGTGTGTTTCTTGACATTCATATGTTTCATCTAGATTATCAAATTTGTTGATGTACAATTGTTCATGGTATTCTCTTATGATATGTTTATTTCTATAAGATCATTTCTAATGTCCCTCTTTCATTTCTGATTTAGTTATTTGAGTCTCTTCCTTTTTCTTAGTTAATCTTGCTAAAAGTTTGACAGTTTTGTTGAACTATTCAAAGGAACAACTTTTGGTTTCAATGATTTTCTCCATTGTTTTTCTATTCTATATTTTGTTTATCTCTGCTCTAATCTTTATTATTCCTCATGCTAGGAATAATAAAGTTAGTTAATTTAGTTTGTTCTTCTTTTCTCTAGTTCTTCAAGATAAAAAGTTGGGTAGTTGATTTGTATTCTTTATTTTTTTTTAATGTAAGCATTTACAGCTATAACTTTCTCACTTACCACTACTTTGCTGCATCCCATAATTTTGATATGTTGTGTTTTCATTTTCATTTGTCTCAAGATATTTTCTAATTTCCCCTGTAATTTCTAATTTGATTCATTGGTTGTTTAAGAGTGTGTTGTTTAATTTCCACATATGTGCAGCCTTTCCCATTTTCCTTTTACTATTGATTTCTAGAATCATTCCATTGTGATCAGAAATGACACTTTGTATGATTTCAATCTTATTACATTTATTAAGACTTGTTTTGTGACATGACATGTGTTCTATCCTGGAGAATGTTCTATATGCACTTGAGAAGAATGTGTATTCTGCTGTGGTTGGGTGGAGTGTTCTATACATGTCTGCTAGGTCCAATTGATGTATGGTGTTGTTCAAAGTCTTCTATTTCCTTATTGATCTTATGTTAGGTTGCTTTGTTGCTTTTTATTGTGAAATTTAAGTGAGTCATCATATTTACATAATGCTATACAATTTGTTTGATTTTCTTCCCCAAATTCCCTGTTTTGTTCCTAAGTCAGTTTTTTCCTTGGCGGGGGAGGGGAGTGAGTCATCAGGTAGACTGTTATAGAAATAAGAAAAGATTTGGCTGTAGAATGGCAGTACAAATGCCTTCCTTCAGAGCTTTCTGACTGATTGACTCAAGCATTCATCATCTAGCTAAAGTTGTCAGTTTAACTCTCCAAAATAGGAGGTCAGACACTTGAGATTTCTCACAGTGAGTCCCGGGCTGGAGAAATGGGGCAAGGGTTCTATTTCACTTAGAGTTGCTGTGAGAAGAAAGTATCCTAGCATTTAGTAGACATATAATCTGCATACCTTAAAATAAAGCCTGCTCTGTTACACAGGCCCGTTTCCTCTTCTGTGGAGCCACAACTTCCATAGTCAGGGCTCCATGTTGAGATAGTATATTTACTGCAGGCACAGACGTCCTGTCATTTGGGTTAAGGAAATGACCTTTAAGTACCAAAACTGTTGATCCACATCTCATCTATATCTATATCTATATCTATATCTATATCTATATCATCTATATCTATATCTATCTAAATGAGAGAAAGAAAAGAAGCACCAAGATATAAAAAGGGAAAAACTAATCTGAATGGATGAGAGTCAATGTAGGAAACAAGAAATAGTAAAATAGGTATAATTAGTATCCTTATGGATACTTTAATACCACATCCCTTAAAATAATTCAACAACAACAGCTGAAGTAGGTAGCACTGAAAAAAAGTTAAGCTTAATTCTCCATGTGTCACTTCATCCTTTCATTTATAAGCTGATTCTCCTAACCCAGTGGTTCTCAAAGTATGGTTCCTAGACTTGCAGCATTAGTATCACCTGAGAACTTGTTAGAAATGCAAATTCTTCATAGACTTACTGAGCTAGAAACTTTGGGTATGGTGCCCAGTAGTCTGTGTTTTATTGAGCCCTGCAGTTGATTCTGATGCATGCTAAAGTTTGAGAAACACTTCTTGACTGCACATTGAAATCACCTAAGAAACTTAAAAAGTACGGGTGCCTGGCTCCAGTCCCAAGCAATTCTGATTTAATAGACTTGGGTGTAACTTGGGCTTTGGGGGTTTTAAAAGTGGCCAGGTGATTCTACTGTGCAGCAAAGTTGACAACCAATGATCTAGATCCGCCAGGCATTTTGATCCCTCTCCAGATCTGGTTAAAGTAGTGTTTTCCAAATATGTCTGCTCATTGGAGTCACCTGGGGAGCTTTACAAACACTGATATGTGTAGCATCCCCCAAAATTTCAATTTAATTGGTCCAGGTTGTGGCATGATCTTTAAAAGAACAAAAACAAAAATCACATAATTCTAATGTGCAGACAAGTTCTAAAGATAAATTTATAGTTCCAAAAACCAAATTCCTAGATCTGAAGCAGATGCTAAATTTATGAACTTTATAAAGACTAATTAGATATATGTGAGTATAACTAAAGTAAGATTTAACTGTCTTCCAACATCTCTAAACAAAACAGAGATTAAAAAAAATGATCTGTAGCCTAAGGTAAGCTAAGGAGAACACTGCTTCCCAACCTTGGCAGCACATTAGAATTCCCTGGGAGCTTTTAAAATTTCTGATACCCAAGACTTACCCCAATTAAACTAATTAAATCAGAACCTCTGGGTGTAACTGAGGAATCAGAATTGTTTAAATTAAATCTGAATGTTGTAGACTAATCAAGGATTCAGTATTATTTAAATCTCCCAGGAGGCTCAAAAGGATATCTGAGGTGCAGAGCCATAGGATGGGGGTTAGACTGCACCATCACTTCAAGTGAGAAAGCGATTTTCTCATTCCAGCTTTCTTACAGGTCACGAAGGAGCTGGACCTGCCTTATACACTCAGGGGAGGAATAACAATGTCACTAGTAGGGGTAATGACATTGGCACCAACTAATATCACAGGCTGCTTTGCAGAGGGACATGGGACCTTTCCTAATATGTGGCTATTCAGTACACTTTAGGTTCTTTTAGTGAGTGGATATTTGGTCATTGGATGCCCTCTGTACAAGTTACTCTATAGTCTTTTAATATTATTTCTTTACTAATAGTAAAACATTTGCGCCTAATTGGAACTGCTACAGTAAAATTAAGTTGCAATTGCTTCTTAGTGTGTTTTCGACCAGTGGTGATTTTGTCCACCAGGGAATATTTGTCAATGTCTGGAGATAATTTCGTTGTCACAACTGCAGGGAGTGGGGGGTGAGGGAGGTCTTCTACTGGCGTCTTGTGAGTAAAAGCCGAGGATGATTCTAAACATTCTATAATGTACAGGATAGCTCCCTACCCCAACAAAGAATTATTGAGTCTAAAATGGCAATAGTGCTGAGGTTGAGAATTCCTGCTTTTGTGTAAAGCCTGCAGGCTTCAACTATTTTAGGACAAAAAGTGGATCAAAGTTAGAAAGTCCATTACAAAGAAGAATTTTCTTGGAGGTAAGTCCAGAGAATCTCCAGAATTTCTTGATGAAAAAATAAAGCAAAAAACTTTGAAGACCATACCTTATTTGTAAAAAAAAAAGAAGAAATTCAGCCATGCAGTGGTTTGGCATTAAGAAATAACTGTGATCACAGCATCTATTTAAAGTTTACTCCTCTGTTTATCAAAATAAATTCTAATTTGCAATATAAAATATATTCTAACAATAGAACCCCATTTCTTTGTAAATGTATTTAGACCAACGAACAAATCACCTAGATTTCTTACTTTCATGTTTTCGCTCCCTCATCTCTGAGTGCCCTTGCCTGTTCTCTGATCAGGCTAGTCCAATTTCATTTATTAACTGACAGTCGAGGAATCAAATTTTCTACAAAGCCTTGCTTGGTTTAAGACTTCCAGGCTAATAACAAGTGTCCGTAATACTCTGTGCACATTTTTCTCATAGTACTCACATAAATAAATGATTATTTTAAAATGTGCATTTATGCATCTCACTCCTCCAATAAGTTGTATTTCTTGAAGGTAGAACAATTGCTCTGTAGCTTCAGGACCTAGTAAAACCCCTGGCACATTGTAGGTACTGAAATTTTTGTTAAACAAAAAAATGAATGATGATACATTGCATCATTAGCGGTTCCTTACTAGGAAAACAATTATTTTGGATTAACTCTTATGTAAGAAATTTAGGTCTATCATATCAAAATACTTAGGAAGATCACTCAGCCACAAAAGTCTACATTTATACTTACACTCATTTCTCAGTATCACTTCCTGCCTCTCCTTGTCATTTTCAACCCTCAAATTTAGAGATTAAGGTCACTGAGCAGAAACAATAAATTGTTTCTTTTCTCCCATAAAATACTGTGAAATCTAACCAAAGTGTATTAGCAAGAAACCATGGAGATTAAAGTGGTTTTTATTTAGGCTATTTAAAAAAATTCATAGAAATTACATTTTTATTGTTTAAAAATATTTTTGCAAGAAAAAAAAAAGGAGCTGGAACTTTTGACCTTCTAACTGAGGATATGTTTTACAGCTTCTTCTAGCTATATCTGCCAAGTCTAGTTCTAGGCACTTGTAAGGTTTTTTTTAAAATCATTTGTGCCTATTCGTTTTGATTAAAGGAATTGGAGGAAAAAAGAAAGTAAGCCCTTCCAGAAAGGGCTGCAGAAAGTGTGTCATTAACACTAACATTTAACATTAAGTCATCAACTTAATAGATTTAATTGTTCTCATGAGGTTTTCATAATGACTGCTTCATTGACCATCTTTTTCTACAAAGAAAATATAGGTACAGACTCTGAAATTCTATATTATTTCCAGGCAAAGATTCAGCAATGAGAGACAAAGCAAATGTTTTTAGTTCAAAATATGTATTTGTGAGACTTTTGGAGAAAAGTCACTGAAAATCTAAGAATACTTTCCATTCTACCAGTACCTGATGGCTAAAGATCTCAATGAACCATTTAAGGCATATCAGAGTCAGCAGCTAGTCAACAAACCTCTAATAAGACTTTCTTTCTCTTCACTTACATTTAACAAAAATAGAAAGACCATTGAAATACAGACTAAAGAAAAAACAAGACTATAAACTAAGTCTGACTCACTATGGACTTTTTATGTCTTCCCTGGTGCTGCATGTCAATTGTTTGTGTACTTTTGCTACATTTCTGTGAGTTCTCTTCCTGTTCTGCCAAGATAATTTTGTATTGAGGAGGAGGAAGGAATGAAGTTTTATGTTTTGGAGCTGAAGGACTGGATTGCTATATATGTACATTGCTACTGACTTGTACTGTACAATTAACATCTAAATAGCATTCTGTTTTCTGTATTCCCCATAAATCATCACCGGATACTGGCTAATTCTAAGTAGAAGCCCTTAAGTCTTATTTTCTCTCATTACATCCACCACAACTATATTTATGTGTGTGTATAAATATACATATTTATGTGTATTGTTCCAGAGGCAAAGTTTAATGGTTCTAGAAACCACTAATTGTGTAATATGATAGACATCATAGAAAGAAAAATACAGGATGCATTTTTCAATGTTATACACACACACACACATGCATGTGGGGGTGTGCTTACTGGATATAGAAAAGTAGGAAGTATGAAGACTCAGTTGGGAGTGACACTTGTCCACATGTGTTTGAAGGGTGGCAAAAATACATAGGCATGAGGAAAAACAAAAATATATATTTTAACCCCCTCCCCACAATGTAGCCTGTAAGTTAGCGTGTTTAGCTAGATAATGTAGACGATTTCTTATTTCTATGAAATTTTAGGGTTCTATGTATGCATTTTTTTAAGTAGTGCATATACTCACCAAATTTTTCATTTGATGGTGAAGGCTGGAATCTATATCTCTGTGGGCCTCCCAAGGTTGTTCAGATTAAAAAAAAATAGGAATCAGCACCCTGATCTATCTTTTTCTTTTTACTCATCACTTGACAGCTTTTTCTTCAGATTCTCTAGGAATCATTCATTGAACCTAGAGATTCTGTTCAGAGGATTAGTAAGGGAAGAAAATTGTAAAAGCTGTTTTACAAAATAAGAAAATAAAAAGTTAGTGGTAAAAGTTGCTCTATCTCTTTCAAGGGGCATTATCAACAAATGGCAACATATTCTTCCAATTTTGTAATTTGCAACAAATAAGCTTAATTTAAAACATTTCATTACTTAAAATTCTTTCACAGTTGTATATGTTTCAAGTGACATTACTTGTCTAATTGTTTTAACGCATTCTTAGCACTTAATGCAGTCCTGGATACATAGTAGCAGTCAAGAAATTGTTTGTCCATGGAAAAATGTTACCCCATGGAAGGAGTATAAAATATATTTTTTTTCTGGGAAACAAAATAATGGCTAATAGATGTATTACTCTTAAATTAAAATTCTCTATTCTAGCATATAAACTGTGTCACCCACGGTTCTTGGTTGCAGACAACAGAATCTACTCTGGATAGTTTAAATAGTAGAGGATTATTAAGAAATATTAGAACTGTGACAAAACTTTTGGAAGTGGTGAGGGAATGGATTATATGTTGAGCTTATAGTAATAATTTTAATCATGACACTGCAAAAATGCCACTGTTCACACCAGAACCACAGTACTTTTACTGAAGTCAGGCTTTTTCTTTGCCTTGTTTCCATGACAAGTAAACTGCCACAACCACTGACTTTCTCTGTTACACACTATTTCATCACTCTACACCTGCTGCCCTGGCTCTTTCCTTGACTATCTTGCTTCCAAATTAAAGTTTAATACAAATATATCTAATTAGTGTAAGATGCACTTAGCACAAAGGAGAAATATATACATATATTAAATTCTACCTTGGAAAGGTTCACAATGTGGGAATAAGGTTCAGAAGACTTGAGGCAGCTATGAATGACAGATACTTACTCTATGAAATCATCATTAAGCAAAACAAAATGAAACAAAACAAACAAAAAAACCCCACCAAAACCCTCACTACTGTGGTGTGTTACTATTACAATGGTTTTACTACTACTGTGGTTACAATTTGAGGTCTGAGAGCCAGAATAAGAAAAATCAGAAAGTTAAGTATTTGGCCAGAATTGAAATAATGCAACAAAAAGTCAGGACTTGTTGATTATCCTATTCTGAATAATCTAACTTAATATTATTAAAATATTAAAAATATTTTATATTTCCTTGATATAACATCAAATTCCACTCTAATATGGGAAGTCTAACTTAATCAGTTCAGGACAATTAAAAAAATCATATCTCTTAGTTGCTAATTAATAGTTTAGACCACAAGGTCTAGATCAAGCCAACAGAAATACAAAGGTTTCAGTTTACATAGCTTTTGGGCAGCTGAAATTTCCAATTTATTTTGCAACAATTCTCTACAGAGAGCATACGTCGGCATGGCTAAATGAGAATGACCTCCCCATAGACACAGTCTTAATTTTCTCTAGTAACAACTAACTGTATCCTCTCCCCAAACCAAGGCAGCTTCTTCCATTATCCGTTTGGGATGTGGATGAATATAGAGTAGTACAAAAAGAGTACAAATAATAATATAAATAAAGTATATAAAATACATAAATAAACATAATGTAAAGAATAATATAAGAATACAGGGAATGTATGTCTAAAGTAAAATTTATTTTTATACTTGACAAATAAAAAAATATAATCCACATGTGTGCTTCCCAGAGAATGAAAGCATTATAACGGAACATTTGAGGGCCTAATTCAATTTTACCAGCTTTCTTTCCTTTGGACCAAGTATACGTGGTAAACATTTTATACAGATATCACAATGTGCTCAAGGTTCGGGCAAGCACATAATTGCTTAAGGAAAACAATTATTAGTGTTAGAAAACACTTAATCTTGATGTTTTCTTTTTCCATGCCCATGGATAGACCTATGTGAGAAGCGTTCATATGCATTTATGGCTACTCCAATATTCCTTTCACAATTTCTGTTACTCAAAATACTTTCTAGGGCTTACATAATCTTTATCCCAAGATAAATCTCTATATTGGACCTCTCTCACTCACCTCCATACCAAATTCTCCCCTTTCCATGTTCCTTATGTCTACAGTCACTTTTGACTTTGTTGTTGCTTCTACCTCGTCTTTCCCTGTCCTGCTTTTTTTTTCTTGCTTTTGCTCAATTTGTTTATGTTCCTTTTAAAATAACCTTTATAAAGGTTTGCATATTTACTGCTGTTCCATATGAATTCAGATAAGCTATTCATCCAATAAACTTTCAATAGGGTCAGTCCTTTACTTGGTAAATTTGGCCAAAAGAATGGGATCCAGAAAGTGCTGGAATGATGTACCCTACGTGATTGAAATGGATATGTATTTGTTTCACATGGGCTGGAAAATTTGACTTGAAGGGTTAGGAAAGTAGGTTTTCAATTCTAAATTTTAGGCCCTTATCTAATAATATCGAAGAAAAAAAGGAAGAAAACTATTTATGTTTAAGAAAGTATTCAGAGCAAAGATATGACAGAGACCTTTACCAAATAAAAATGTTTAATCTCACACTCAGATATTTCTGAGGAAAACGATAGGGCTGAAGGATTGGGGTGTGTTTAAAGCAGCATTCAGGAAGTGGTAGCATGTAATAAATAATGCAAAGATTGGTTTTTAGTTAGAAAAAAATGCTCAGACTCTCTAGTGATAATTATAATTTTTACCCATTTATATTTTTTATTTACCAGAATAGGTGCTGGTAAATAAAGGAATATAAGAAAGCAAAATGGCTTTCATTGATTAATTGATTTTTGATAGGATAGTTTCTAACTGTTTAACTCATCTGGCAAAGAATACGATATTACTATTAACTCCAGAGCATATCCTCAAAAGTTTCATGAGCAAGACAGAGAGAGAGAGAGAGAGATAAAGACAGAGACAGAGACACAGAAAGACACAGAGAGATAGAGAGAGAGAGTACTTAGTCATGAATTCTGCTAGGTTTTTGAGGTTTGTAGGAGAAAAAAAGTAATATCTTTGTCCTACCCATCACAAGGTTCGTAGCTGAGACCCCTATAACAAAAGACAGATTAACAAGAGAAAAGCGTATGAATTTATTTAAATTTTATGTGACACGGGAGTTTTCAGAAATGAAGACCCAAAGAAATGGGGAGATCTGTGTATTTTTATGGATGGTGGAAGTATAATTGGAGGACAAAATGGCATGATCTAGTGGTAATAAACTGGAGTAGGTGGGTACTTAGCAAGGCTTGTTTATTCTGTTTCTTCTTGGCATCCCTGGGACACATTCCTTCCCTCTGGGAATAGGGCATGTCACTTGTCACATGAGGATCCTCAGGGGAAAAAGGTGGGAGAAGATCAGAGAGTGACTTTCCTAAGTTTTATGGCTGGCTTCAGGGAGGAAGGGGCAAGGAGTATTCGGTTTCTATGACCTACTTCAGGGGAGAAAGGGGCAAGAGAAGGTCAGATAGACGTTCTTGCTTCTGCTGTTTTCTCCATTTCCAAGGTGCCATATTTTGAGGTAGTGCTTTTCTGCACCCCATCAGGTTGCAAAGGCACATACAGTATAGCTATCTTCAGGGCTTTTATTTTAGCAGGGAATCACCTTTCTGGGAGTGAGTAACTTTTTCTGTCTCAAGGATCAAGGAATTCTTCACAGAAGAGTTATTGCCTGAACAGGACTTTTAAAGCAGTTTTTCTTAGTTCTTGTTGAATATTAGAAACAAGTCACCCAGGAAGTTCTTAAATCATACCAGCATCTGAACATCTTGTAAGTGCCACTTGCCACCCCCTCCATGATCATAGGTTATTCTAATGTGCAGACCGAGTTGAAAATCACAGGTGCAGTGCCTGTTTTTTGCATAGAAATACTTTGATTCTTAGGATCTCAGGGTGTGGCACACTTTTGAACAAGTACCTAAAATGATGCTTGTACACCTGGAAGTTTGAAAACTTTAAATGACAGAACTTTACTAAGCAGACTGAAGATGGTGGGAGAAGAGGACATCCTAGGTAGGAGCAGTAGTTTGTGCAAACTCACAGAGGTGTGAAGCTGGATGGTGGATGATGAAACTAAAGGTTAAAAGAAGGGACTGTACTATGGAGAGTGTGCTATGCCAACAAATATGCTTGATTCTTGCCAAGTAAGTGAAAAGAGCCATTGAGGAAAGCCAAGTGACATGCTCAGAAATGAATTCAGAAAGACCATTCTGGTGAGAGTGTGTAGGAAAGACTGAAGAAAAGAAGACCAATGTGGAGACTATTGAAAAAGTCCAGGTGGTGAGGGAAACTATGATGAAAACACAAAAGTACCACATAAAATTAAGAAGAAAGATTGATAGAGCTTTAAGATTTATTGAGAAAAAGAAGGGTCTAGGAGGATTTCCATGTTTGTTTCTTTGTGTTTTGCTTGGGTGGCAGTAGCAGCACCTGAGTTTTCTACCTTACCATGTAGTTAAAGGCAATAGCACACACTCAATCCATGTCCTCAATGAATGTTAAATAAAAATACATGAATGCAGAGAAACACATTATGTTGACATTGACAGATAGAAAAATGGAAACTATCAATCAATAAATGAACTTCTTTTAGGTGCTGACAAGAAATTTAATTCAATTGCTGGTGAATTATAGGGTTAAGAGTCACACATAATCAACTAAATTGAGATTAAGCTTTGGAAACACACTTTTGAAAATTTAGATGTAGTGTGGCAAGGTTAAAATCAGTTATTTTATGACCATTCTAGGTTTTATTAAACTGATCTAGAACTGCTTGGAAACAGTTCTGATTGTGAATTGGATCCCGATGGCTTCTCTTATTATATCAGATTTTCTCCAAAGCTAAAAATGGAGGCAGAGGTAACTTTATTTTTGAGTGTATTTTGTTTGGTTGAGTCATATTTCATAATTTAATAATCATATATGAGAAATAACTAATAAAATTGTTTTAAGGAATGTGAATGTAACGTATGTGCAAACATAATAATGTACTTAATGAACTATAAAAATAACAGGCTAGATTAATATCCTGTGAAACTTTTGCAAGTTAATTACGATACAATGAGAGGCAAAGGCATATGTATTTTACTTAGCTCTGTGTGGGAAGGGAATTTTAGATATCCCTGGTTCATAGGTGATCACTGAGTGTGCTGAACCATAGAAAGAAAAAAGGCCAAAATGTTCATTAAGGGCATAGTGGGGAAATTAAAAAATGAAGCAATTATGGCAAATACATGTGTTAACTTATTTTTAAATATTTTATTAAATATTTGATAATATGGTATGTAAATAAAATTATCTAAAAAGATAAAGTTGTTTTGTGGAGAGTTACAAGTACATAAAATAATAGTCACTGGAAATTGAAAAACTTTCATGAACACTAGCAAAATAAATAGTGTATTTAAGTAAAACAAAAAACAGCATTAGTTTATTCAATTAATATTTCAAAAAATACAGTTTTCTAATACAAGAAAATGCATTCTTTCAAACAGGAAAATTACGTAGAAAAACTTTTTTTCTACCAGAGAAACACACTTTTTTGCTACCAAGATTACGTGACATACATTTAGCGGATATTTGGCTTTGCCTTAATAATGTTAGGTATCTCTACATTATTGTATAATCTACTCTTTTTCTCATAATAATGTGGCATGTATACTTTTTAATGTCAAACATTTAAAATGGTTGTAAACTTCTTACTATTGAATATTTTCTTGCCATTTTAAAAAATATGAACAAAAGTGCAATAAGCACCCTTGTGCATATACATTTATACACTATTCTAATTACTTAGAATAGCTATCTGTTAGTAATATCAAATTATACTGCTAAATTGACATCTGGAAAGGTGTCAATGTACTATTCACACCTATGTTGATATTGAAAAAAGTCCTAACCAATTTCATAGCTGAAAAAGATCTGCCTAAACAGCTTTTAACATTTTGGGTGGGGGGCAGTATTTAAATACTCTTTATTCATGATCCTGTTCACCACTACAGTTCCTATAGTTTTATTGCTCATTATAAATTTTATTTAAATCAATCTATTACTCTTTTTCTTACAAAATTGTTCCTACTTTAAAATTATAAAGATTACTTCTCAAATTTTATATGATTGTTTTTCTAATTAAATCATTAATTTATTTGAGATTTTTGGTTTAAGATATGAGGAAAGAATATAATATTGTTTAATTGGAATCACATGGTCCCATGTCAATTTATTCTTTCCCTACTGATAAAAAATTCCAGTTTTATTGTATATCAAATCCTGATATTTACTTGAGTCTATTTCTGAAGTCTTTAGTATATTCCATTGCTTTTTTTTCCTTTTCCTGTCTCAGTAACAGTTTAATTAATTATATTTTCATAATCGGTATCTGATATCTAGTAGAGTAAGTCTTTCCCATTGTCCTTTATTTTAAATGTTTTTCTGGCTATACTCACACATTTATGATTTCAATGAACTTAAAATAATCTTACACTTTTTTCATCCAATTCAATTGGGGTATTAATTAGAATTCATTACATTGATAGGTTAACTTTCAAAAAATGTTTACCTGTATAATACATACATCTAAGAAAATGACATGTGACTCTGTACATTAAGGCTCTTTTTAGCTCTTAAGTTAAATTTTTAAAGTTTCCTTTGTATAATTACTGATTATTTTTATTGCTTATTCCAAAGTGTTTTATGTTTTTCCTGCCTGTTATTATTGTTGTTATAGTTATTTTGGATATATCTCTTTTTCTAATACATTTACATAATTCTTTTGCATATTTACTTTGAAATTGACTTTCTTACTAAATTCTTTAAGTTTCTGAAAACTTTCTTTTAATTTTCCTGAATTTTCCTTGTATCAGATAGCTTATAAATTATGTCACTCTTGCTCTACTCTTTTCATATTTATTACCTCTATTATACTATTGGTCTTCTGAAGCAACTTTATAAATAGTATTGTTAGTGTGCAAGCTCATTTGGTCCTTGATTTTAATAAGAGTGTTGTAATTTGCTATTAGGCATAAAGCTTGCTATATGTGCACGCACACACACATACAGATGAATTTTATAATAAATGTCTTTTTCTGTAATAAATTGTTATGATTATATATATTCTTTAACTATTAATATGGTGAACACCATAGATAACAGATTCTCATGGTACTAGTCGACAATTACAAAATTCCTGTTCATTTGGCAGAACAATTTTAACCCTTTTTTGTCTAATTCAGTGATTTCTAATTTGGGATAGTACATTCAGGTAACTGAGAAAAAAATTAAAACTTTAATTTTAATAATCTATGTCTTTTTTAACAATTGCATAGTATTTTGGTAGAACATTACATCCATTTTTATATTAAATCTTTTTAAAAATTTTATTTTATTTTTAATTGACAATAATTGTATATGTTTATGGGGTACAATGTGATGTTTTGATATATGTTTACATTGTGGAATGATTTTTAAACAAATAAACACATATTGCGTTTGCATATTCAACATTTTTATCCTGCATTGGTCTCCTAGATAAGCAAGAAGAGATGTTGAACTTTCACTACTTTCCTAAACAAGGAGAAATTATCTCCTTTAGTGTAATGACACCACTTTATGAGATCAATCATCTCAAGCTATAGTTGATTTTTACAGTTGTAATTTTGTTCTTCTAATCACATTGATTACATTGATGCTATGACATTTGGTACACAAACATCTGCTCATAAAGTTAATTTCATTAGGTCTATAATGAATAAAAAATATTCCGTGTTCCAATTTAATGTTTTGACATTGAATATTTTCTGATATTAATATTGTGAACATTACTTTTATTTTTTATATTTATCTGTTGTATTTTTACCCATCCATTTTGAGGCACTTTTATTTATGTTCTGCATTATGTTCAACAGAAAATCACTATAGATAATTCCAATACAAATTTATATACTAATCACTACTATTTTGGATATTGTTTCAGAAGAGTTATCCACTAATAGAACCTATAAATCTGAAAAGGGTAAGGCATAAATATTATTCACAGATTTTATGATTCATAGAGTTCATTTTCTCAAATTTCCTTAAGGTCCAAAGGCACTTTTTTTAAAACATGCCTCTTATTTTTTGGAGTAAGCGTTCCAAAATGTCTTTGTCACTTTTCTTTCACATGTTGTGATGCTTTTCTCCCCTGGAGTTATCTTTTTCATTGGCTCCATAGGCATTTTATTTTCTGTTTCTTACTCATGGCCGTAGCAGAGTTTCACATTGGCCAGGACCAATGTGGACCCTTGTTGAGTGGACCCTTGTTAACTGATCCCAGTTAAACCAGTTACCCATCAAATCTTCAGCTGGAAGGCTGGGTATAGTTTACTATTTGTGTTCAGACACTTAGCTGTCACACATACTGAAGGAAAGTGAGGTGGGAGGTGGGGCAGCTGAACAGCAGCAGGGTTGTATATGTTTCCTGATCACTCTCCTCTGCCCTTGACTGTGTGGTGACATCTGCCCTTATGCCTGGATAGGATTCTTGCTCATCTCTGTGGTTTCACACACATAAGAACACCTCACCTGTGGATGAGAGACTTGTGGCTCAAACTCAGTTGTTTAGTGTTTAATTGGCTTGTATATAAATTAATTTTTTTGTTTGCCCAAAAAATATCCTTCTGGCAAGAAAAAATTACCTAATATATGAATTCTTATAAAACCTGCCCTTTTAGCAGGATATATCTCAATTATTTGATTTTAATTAGGGGAATTATGTGAATTTCCCTCAAAAAATGGTTTGAGGGGAAAGATCTGAGCCTGAAATAACCATAGTCAATAGAAAGATCTCACACACAGCTTCAGCACTTGTTTCCTGGCAGTATGACAAATGTGGGCTATCATTATAAATCTTTTAGTCAACCATGAAGAGCAATAGTGAAAAAAAGAAGGAAGCAATAGGGTAAACGGTTACCTCTGAAATTATTATATAAACATGAACCTATATGACCCTGTTTCCTTTAAAAAAAAACACTTATATACAAAAAAGAATGAGAAAATAATGATGATCCCAGTGGTACTTGGGTAGGTTATGGTGTCTCAGGAGAAATTTTACACTGGTAGTAACTTAAGTAGATTTAAAATGTTATGCTTCAAAAAAAAAAAAAACTGGTATGGAAGTAGAGATGATACAACCTAGAAAATGGATGACTCCAAAGTAGTTCTATGGTGAAGATATTTTTGATGTGAAAAGCTTGAAAACAATTGTTTCAGAAGTTGAGATTGAAAAATACTTTTAAGTTACTGTCTTTTAAATTTTTCTTTTTTTCAGTTATTTCTTTTTTTTTTTTTTTACATATTTGTTTCAATAGATTAGGTGGTACAGATGGCTTTTTATAACATGGATGAATCGTATAGTGGTGAAGTCTAGGCTTTTAGTATTCCCGTCACTTGAATAGTGTACGTTATACCCATTAAGTAATTTTTCAACCTATGCCTCCCTGCCACCCTCTCCCTTCTGAGTCTCCAATGTACATTATGCTACTCTGTATGACCATGAATACCCACTGCTTAGCTCCCACTTATAAGTGAGAATTTGCATTATTTCGTTATTTATTTCTGGGTTACTTCACTTAAGATAATGGCCTCCAGTTCCATCCAAGTTACTGTAAAAGATACTATTTCACTCTCTTTTGTGGCTGAGTAGTATTACATGGTATATATGCACCACATTTTCTTTATCCACTTATCAGTTGATGGGCACTTAGGTTGACTCCATATCTTTGCAACTATGAATTGTGCTGTGATAAACATATGAGTGCAGGTGTCTTTTTGATATAATGACTTCTTTTCCTTTGGGTAGATCTCCAGTAGTAGGACTGCTGGATCGAATGGTAAATCTTTTCGTTCTTTGAGACATCTCCAAACTGTTTTCCATAGAGGTTATACTAATTTACATTTCCACCAACACTGTATAAGCATTCCCTTTTCACCACATGCATACCAGGATCTATTGTTTTTTGACTTTTTAGTAATGGTGGTAGAAGTGAGGTGGTATCTCATTGTGGTTTTAATTTGCATTCCCCTAATGATTAGTGATTTTGAGCATTTTTTCATATGTTTGTTGGCCATTTGTTTCTTTTCTTTTGAAAATTGTCTGTTTCATGTCTTTTGCCCACTTTTTAATGGGCTTATTTGTTTTTCTCTTACTAATTTGTTTAAGTTCCATATAGGTTCTGGATATTAGTCCTTTGTCAGATGTATAGCTTGCAAACATTGTCTCCCATTCTGTAGATTTTCTGTTCACTCTATTGATTATTTCTTTTGCTGTGCAGAAGTTTTTTAGTTTAATTAAGTCCCATTTGTTTATTTTTGTTGTTTTTGTATTTGTTTTGGGGGTCTTTGTCACAAATTCTTTGCCTAGGCCAATGTTGAGGGTAGTTTTTCCTAGGTTTTCTTTTAATACTTCTATGGTTTCAGGTCTTACATTTAAGTCTTTAATCTGTATTGAGTTAACTTTTGTGCATGGTGAGAGAGAGGATCCAGTTTCATTCTTCTGCATGAGGCTATCTAATTTTCCCAGAACCATTTATTGAATAGGGTGCCTTTTCCCTAGTGTATATTTTTGTCTGCTTTGTCAAAGATCAGTTGGTTGAAGGTACGTGGCTTTATTTCTGGTTTGTCTATTCTGTTCCATCAATCTGTGTGTCTACTTTTATAACAGTACCATGGTGTTTTAGTTACTATAGCCTTATAGTATAATTTGAAGTCAGATAATATGATGACTCCAGATTTGTTCTTTTTGCTTAGGATTGCTTTGGCTGCTCATGCTCTTTTTTGGCTCCATATAAATTTCAGGATTGTTTTTTCTAATTCTGTGAAAAATGACATTGGTATTTTGATAAAAATTGCATTGAATTTGTAGATTACTTTGGGCACTGTAGACATTTTAACAATATTGATTCTTCCAAAGTATGAGCATGAAATGCTTTTCCATTTGTTTGTGATATCTATGATTTCTTTCATCAACGTTTTACACTTCTCCTTGCAGAGATTTTTCACCTCCTTGGTTAAGTATATTATTGTTCATAACTATTGTAAATGGGATCGAGTTCTTGATTTGATTCTCAGCTTGGTTGTCACACATGTGCAGAAATGCTACTGATTTGTGCACATTGATTCTGTAACTTGAGACTTTATTGAATTCATTTATTTATTCTAGGAGTCTTTTATAGGAGTCTTTAGAGTTCTCAAAGTATAAGATCATAACATCAGCAAACAGAGATAGTTTGACTTCCTCTTTTCCAATTCGTATGCTCTTTATTCCTTTTTCTTGCCTTATCGCTCTGGCTAGGACTTTCAGTACTATGTTGAATAGAAGTGGTGACAGTAGGCATCCTTGTCTTATTCTAGTTCTTAGGTGGAATGCTTGCAGCTTTTCCTTATTCAGTGTGATGTTGGCTGTGTGTTTGTCATATATGGCTTTTATTATTTGAGGTTTGTTCCTTCTATACCTACTTTGTTGAGTGTTTTTATCATAAAGGGATGTTGGATTTTATTGAATGATTTTTCTGTGTCTATTGAGACGATCGTATGGGTTTTGTTTTTAATTCTGTTTATGTGGTGAAGCACATTTATTGATTCATGAATGTTAAACTATCTTTGCACCCCTGGGCTAAAACCCACTTAATTGTGCTGAATTATCTTTTTGATGTGATTTTGGATTTGGTTTGCTAGTATTTTGCTGAGGATTTTTGCATCTATGTTCATCTAGGATATTGGTCTGTAGTTTTCTTTTTCTGTTATGCCCTTTCCTGGTTTGGTATCAGGGTGACACTGGCTTCACAGAATGAATTAGGGAGAATTCAGTCCTTCTTGATATTTTGGAACAGTTTCAGTAGGAATGGTGCCTCATTTTTTTGTAGGTCTGGCAGAGTTCAGCTGTGAATCCGTCTGGTCCTGGGCTTTTTTTAGGGAGATTTTTTCTTACTGATTCAATCTTGCCATACATTATTGGTCTATTCAGGATTTCTATTTCTTCCTGAATCAAACTTGGAAGGTTGTATGTTTATCCATTTCCTCTACATTTTCTAGTTTGTGTGCATAGAGGTGTTCATAGTAGTCTCAAATGATCTTTTGAATTTCTATGGTATCAGTTATAATGTCTCCTTTGTTATTTCTTATTAAGCTTATATTAATTGTTGCTTTTCTTTTCTTGGTTAATCTAGCTAGTGGTCTATCAATTTTGTTTATCTTCTCAAAAAACCAACTTTTCATTTCATGTATCCTTTGTATTGTTTTTTCTTTCTTGTTTCCATTTTATATGCTTCTGCTCTGATCTTTGATATTTCTTGTCTTCTACTAACTTTTGGTTTGGTTTCTTCTTATTTTTCTTGTTCCTTGAGGTGTGAGATTATGTTGTTAATTTGTGATCTTTCTGTCATTTCTATGTAGACATTTAGTGCTATATATTTCCCTCTTAGCACTTCTTTTGCTATATCCCAGAGATTTTGATAGCTTGTGTCATTATCATTCATTTCAAAAATATTTTTAATTTTCATCTTAATTTCATCATTGACCCAAAGATCATTTAGCCATAGGTTGTGTAATTTTCTTGTATTTGTATATTTTTGAGAATTCCTTTTAGAATTGATTCCTAGTTTTATTCCACTGTGGTCTGAGAATATACTTCATGTGATTTCAATTTTTCAAAATTTGTTGAGAGTTGGTTTGTGGCCTAATATATGGTCTATCCTGGAAAATGTTCCATGTGTTTATGAGAAGAATGTATATTCTGTAATTTTTGAGTAGAATATTCTATAAATGTCTATTAGCTTCATTTGTTCTAGTCTCATTTGAGTCCAGTGTTTCTTTATTGATTTTTTGCCTCAATGGTCTGTCTGGTGGTGTCAGTGGAGTGTGGCACTCTCCCAAAATTAGTGTATTGCTTTTCATTTCTTTTCTTTGGTCTAATAGTATTTGTTTTATCAATCTGGGAGCTCTGGTTAGGTGCATATATATTTAGGATTATTGTATCTTCTTGTTGAATTGATCCCTTTATCATTGTGTAATGAGTTTCTTTGTCTTTTTTTTACTGTTGTTGATTTAAAGTCTGTTTTATCTGACATAAGAATAGCTACTCTTGCTTGCTTTTGGTTTCCATTTGTATGGAACTTTTTCCCCCATCCCTTTACAAGTTAAAGGGGTCTCTTGAGTCTACAAGTTAAGTGGGTCTCTTGGAGACAGCAGACATTTGTTTTATTCATTCCACCAATCTATATATTTTAAGTGAGGCATTTAGACCATTTACATTCAATGTTAATATCAATATGTGAGATACTGTTCCAGACAGTATTATGTTGACTGTTACTTAGTTGCTTTGCATTCTCCCTTGTATTACTATTTTATAAATGCTATGAATCTTTTTTTTAAACTTTTGGGTGTTTTTATATTGGTGAATATCAATCTTTCCTTTTGATGTTTAAAACTTTTTAAAGCATATCTTGTAGGGCCAATCTAGCAGTGGTAAAATCCCTTAGCAGTTGCTTGTCTAGGAAAGGCTTTATTTATCCTTCATTTATGAAACTTAGTTTTGCAGGATACAAAATTATTGGCTGACCATTATTCTGATTAAGAAGATTAAAGATAGGACTTCAATCCATTCTGGCTTTTAATGTTTCTGCTGAGAAGTCTGCTGTTAGTCTGATGAGTCTTCCCTTGTAAGTTACTCAATGCTTTTGTCTCTAAACTCATAGAATTTTCTCCTTCACAATGAGTTTGGCCAGTCTGATGACTATATGAGTTGATGATGTCCTTTTTTCAATGGATCTTCCAGGAGTTCATTTGAGCTTCTTATATATGCATGTCTAAATCTCTAGCAAGACCAGGGAATTTTCCTCCATTATTCCTGCAAATAGATTTTTCAAGCTTTTTGCTTTTTCTTTTTCTCCTTCAGGGATACCTATGATTCTTATGTGTGGGCATTTTACATAAACCCATATTCCTTGAAGACTTTGTTCACTTCTTTTGATTCTTTTTCTCTTTATTTTTGACTGACTGAGTTAATTCAAAAGCGTTGTCTTCAAGTTCTGAACTTCTTTCTTCTGCTTGGTCTAGTCTGTTGTTAAAACTTTCTGCTGTATTTTAAAATTTCCTATATGAGTTTCTCATTTCCAGAAGTTCTGTTATGTTTTTTAAAAAATATCTATCTCTTTAGTGAATTTTTCATTCATGTCCTGAATTTTCTGTGTGTGTGTGTGTTGGTTTTCAACTTTTGTATGGATCTCATTGAGTTTACTTGCAATCCATATTCTGAATTCTTTGTATGATATTTGAAAATTTTCCTTTTTGTTGTAGTCCATTGCTGGAGAGCTCTTTTGATCTTTTGGGGGTGACAAAACAGCCACATTTTTTCATACTGCCAGAGTTCTCATGGTTGTTCCTTCTCATTTGGAACCTCTTCCCTTAGTTCAAAACAGATAGCTTTGTAGTTAACCTGTTCTCTTTTGCTGGAAACTGCTGCTCAGTGTAAAGAGGGAGAGGTATGCTGCCTTCTGGCTCATGCAGGTAGGTACCCCCTGTGGTGTTGGTGGCAATTTGGGCTGGCTGGACCTCAGACCCCTGGGAGAGTGTTCAGGTGCCAGCAGTGGTGGACCAGGTTAGGCAATCCCCAGTCCCCAGGAAGATGTGCTTCAGTCCTGGTGGACAAGACTGAAACCAGCCTGGTAAATTTGCCCTCAGGCTTCCCTGAGTTCAGGTACTGAGTGTGATAAGGAGGGGCAAGGTTATCTCCTGGTCCAGAAGAATGCTCAGGCAGGAGAAGGACACATACACTATGAACCTGCCACAAAATGGGTGGCCCTTCTTGACGAGATTGGCAGAGGCAGGTAGCTGTGGGGTGCACAAGCTGCTCACACATCCCTCTCAGCAGTGGTCTTTGTCCTTCAAGGACACAAAAGCACCTATATTCCCAGCTCCCACCCTGGCCCAGCTATAGCAGAGGTGGTGAAGTCACCTGTTGTATGTGGGGCTATCAGAATGGTTGTGGGCTGTGACTGAAATTCTCAGGTGGGGTAGGCAGTTGCGTCCCAGATTTGCCTCCAGGTAGGGCAGGCATCTCCCAGTAAGACCAGAAAGCTGGGGGCAAGAACTACTCACCCTGCCCTCTCTCAGTGGGGGTGGTAGTTTTTGTCCTTGGGGTACATGAAAGCAAAAGTGCCCAGATTCCCAGCTCTCTTCCTATCCCAGCAGCAACAAAGGTGATGGAGAAAACTTGAATCTTTTTATGTGGGGCTCCCAGAATAGCTTGGGGCTGCCACTAAAATACTTAGGCTGGGGACAGTTGTGCCAGCAACTTGCCTCCGGGGAGTAGGCTCCTTCCAGAAGACGCAGGCAGCTCAGGGAGAGGACTGCTCACCCCTGCCCTCACTCAGTGGAGGCAGTAGTTTTTGTCCTGTGGGGTGCAGGAAAGTGCTTGCTGCAGCTTTTTAAAGGGAAAAGCATAAGCCTTGCTCTCTATAGAAGCCTGGGTGTGGTGAGCGTGCTGTAGGGGGTGGGAACATCTGCTCCCAAGGGCCCTAGCTTGATTGTCCCCTGGGGAACGCTTGCCATCCCTGAGCAGGAACAGCTGTGGCTGCCTTGGCAGCAGTGGGTGGGGGAGGGGAGAAGGAGGAGAAGGCTGCAAATTGGGGAGAGCTGGCATTCTGGTACCCTTTGTCCTGAGGGGCATGCTGGTGTGCTGCACTTGCCTCTCAGTTGGAAGTGGCCTGCCTTGAATGCCCAAGCTCCAGTTGTCCCACAGCCCCCTGGGATCCACTGGTCCCATAAGGCTGCTGTGGTCTGAGTGAGTACTAGGGAATGTTAGCTGTGGATCCAGCAATGTAGAGGCCCAAGGGCTGAGTTTCCTTGATTTGGGACAGCTGCAAAAATGTCCATGAAGGGAGGGAAATGAGCCACATCCTCCATGGAAAACCCAGGCATGGTGAGCACAGTATTACTGAAGGTGCAGCACCCCCAAACTCCCTGCAAGCCCAGAACTGGCACACTTGTATCAAAAGCTCTTGCTTGGGAGCAGAGGTGACTATGTCTGCAGCATTGGGTGATTGGAAAAGGGGAAGTCCTCAACTCCAAGTTCCTTCCTGGGCTCCATTGCTGCTTCTGCTCCGAGGTGGGAATACTCTCCTACACTATACAGATCTCTGCTCTGTCCCCATGTCTTCACTTGGAGAAGTGTAGACAACTTTTGATCATGAGTCAGGGACTCTCAGGTGCAGGAGAGTGTCCTTTGTCCTACAATGCATTCATGGCACTTCCCTGTTCCCTTAAGACAGCCAGTCCTATGGGTCAGGACTCCAAAAATACTGCTACTCTCTTGTGTCTCCCTCTTCCTTTGGGGTTGTCACAGTCACAGCAGGTGCTGAGGAATATTTGTGTGGGATCCAGTGACAAGGAGACTGAAGGGCTGTTACTCCCTAGGCAGGATTGAGGCACACAGTGGGTGTACAAACAATATGGCACCTGCCCAACGTGGTTCAGGTCAGTGGGAGAGGGAAGCAACTTTGTGTGGGCTGGCAGCTCAGTGCTCTGTTCTTAACAAGTTCTCAGTTCACCAACAGCAACAGCACTAGGACTCCTGAGGGTAGAAGGGCTCTCTTACAAATCAGGGGCTGACAGACTGCTACAGGTATGAGGGAAGGAAAAATAAACAATCCCACCTACACTTTCTGCCAGACTCCAAATTCCTTGGGGGTTGGTCTCTGCTAAAATCTTGCTCCTTCTTGTCCTGCTTCACAACTTCTTCCCATGGACTCTCCAGTAAAGGTAAATTCTGGCACTCTTTCTTCAGTATTCCACCTGGAGTGTGCTTTTTCACCAGAAACTTTTTCTTCTTTTTGGGATGATCTGGCAACCGATATCTCTAGTCAGTCATTTTGCCCCTTCCCCCTCCTATTCATAATTTATAAGTGCATTCATGAGAATGGCCATTATTAAAAAGTCAAAAAACAATAGATGCTGGCATGGATGCAGAGAGAAAGGCATGCTTGTGTACTGTTGGTGAGACTGTAAATTAGTATGACCTCTACAGAAAACGGTATGGAGATTCCTTAGAGAAATAAATATTGACTTACGATTCCATCCAGCAATCCCACTACTGGGTATCTACCCAAAGGAAAATAAATCATTTTGTCAAAAAAACACCTGGACTCAAATGTTTATCACAGCACAATTCACAATTGCAAAGATGTGGAATCAACCTAAGTGCCCATTAATTCATGAGTGGATAAAGAGAAGGTGTTGTGTATATACCATGGAGCACTACTCAGTCAAAAAAGGAATGAAACAATGTCTTTTGCAGCAACTTGGATAGAACTGAAGACCATTATCCTAAGTGAAGTATCTCAGGAATGGAAAAGCAAACACCACATGTTCTCACTAATAAGTGGGAGCGAAACAATGGGCACACATGGGCACAAAGAGATGTAAAGGACAGTGGAAACCAAGAAGGGGGGAGGGGGCGGGGGATGAAGGGCAAAAATTTACCTATTGGGTAGAAGGAACACTTTTATGGTGATGGGCACACTAAAAGCCCCAATTTAAGCATTATACAAGGTATCCATGTAACAAAAACATTTATACCCCTTTAGTATCTTGAAACAAAAAAAAAAGTATTCATGGAACTAACTCTATAGATAAATTAATTTTAAAGTAGATATTTGATTATTTTATCCATATTTCTAAAAGTTTTTTAAATCAAAATTGTTTAGACATTTTTGTATCTTCTCATTTTGGGTAAGAAAACAAAAATGGCTTTGCTGAGATCTGTTCTGAAGAGTCTGCTTTGTTATTTCTCGAAACAGAGTAAGCAGGACTGCTTCTAATGGTTTTGGAGCCCAGGAGAAAAGGACAAACAGATGCCCACTACCACATGTAGTGATTATTTAAGATTATAAAACTATCTAACAAACAAATAAAATATATTCTTATCATCTTACATTGACAAATATGCCTTCATAAAAACAAAATTTTAAAAAACACTTGTAATCATTTTCATGTGGCTGAAAAGTCAGCAAAACACTAACAAATAATTGCACTTTATTATTGTGCATATTTGGAAGATCTGGTAATGGGTAAGCAATGTTTAGATGAGTAATAAAATAAGGGCTGGCATAGTTAATAAATTCTTATTTTTTTACTGAAATTTGTTTTATTGCCTCTATTTCACAAAATTACTAATTATTGTATTATTGTAATTGAGATATTTACATAGTTTACGTTACAAGTATAATGTTAAATTAGACAACATTTCTTAAGGCATTGTTGCCCTAGTTTTCATTACCCTAACTTTGGAAAAACCTTCACTTTGTAAACTTTACATACCATGTGTTATCAGCTAAATCATGTCCTTCCCCACAATGTATATGTTGAAGTCCTAATCCCTACTACCTCAGAAGCTGACCTTATTTGGAGGTAGGGTTGTTGCAAATGTAATTAGTTAAGATGAGATAATACTGGCACAGGCTGGGCCCCCTAATCCGATATGACTGGTGTCTTTATAAAAAGGGTAAATTTGGACAAAGACTTATTTTATGGGAGAACACCATGTGAACATAAAGGTAGAGACTGGAGTGATGCAACTACAAGCCAAGGAATGCCAAAATCACCAGCAAACCACAAGAGGCAGAGAAGCATGGAATAGATTCTCTCTCACAGCCCTCATAAGAAATCAACCCTGCCAATACATTGATCTTGGACTTAAAGACCACAGAACTGTGAGATAATGAGTTTCTGTTGTTTAAGCTACCCAGTTTGTAGTACATTGTTATGGCAGCCTTAGCAAACTGATACACCATGTTTGAGCTCTGTAATGGAATAAATGGAGTAACATACAACTTGTTTCATTGATAAAATATTTTGTGTTTTCTCCAAACAAGCTGCTCTACTTATACCATGCTTTCACCATCTCTTAAAATAAAATCTAAAATCATACAGTTCTTTCAAATGCTTCAATACTGACATATTTTAAAGAAAACTGAACATAGTGATATGTTGCTCAATTCTTTCAAGTGGCTTTTCAACTTAGACAAAACTTGATCTAGTGTGGCCGGAAACTGGTCTGTGTAGAAATTAAATCTTAGTAAATATTATATTAAAATAAAGCTGCTCATAGTTCTAGTATTCAATGTCCACATAGCTGCTAATACCAGGGATCTTATTTAGCTTCAAGTATGTTACATGAAGATCTACATTTGTAAAAATATAAGAGGAATATAAATTTTTTAATATCGTGAAATATTTCTCAGCCACTCTGTACAACTGTTATAAATATGACAACTATATTGTAAATACGTCTGGGACTAAGAATTAGAACCTGAAGAAAACTAAGAAAATTGGGGGTTGGCATTATTGGAAAACAAATCTTTATTGTGCAAGAAATATTACATTCAAACTATCTGAGATGAATAAATTAATTAATTTTTCTTTTTCTCTTCCCTAAATTCTTCAGCTACACAAATCCTCCCTGAACTGTGAAGCAGTACCCATCTCTTACGGCACAACCTGCAAGCCCTCAAGATGTTCAAATGCATTCAGCAACAGCTGAAGATGAGAGTTCTCCTGGAATCTGAGTGCTATTAGTCCCAAGAGCCAATGGGTAGCTGCATGGTACCAGTGCTGAGTATTGAATTATTTGTGACCTCTAGAGGGGCCCCTGTGTGTTTTAATGAATTTATTTTTATGTGTTTCTGATATACAAGACCCTCTAAAATGTGTGGCCCAGGGCAGGAGTCTCTCTTTTCCGAGTCTACCGCTCCTATTGAAATGGCAGTACAGGGGATAAGGCCCCTTGGAGTCTTTATACTTTTCTCATGAGTTTCTCATGTCTCTTTCTAGGTCCTCATCTCTTCAACCTGAGTTTTTAACAGAGTCATTCAGAATTGTCTCATCTGTTATCCTCTAGAGAGTTAAAAAATGAGTTTCACATCGTTTAAACACTATGTCCTCTAATTGCTTTGCTTCAAAGTTCGTATGTCTGGCATACCTACAGAGGGGGTATGTTTGTGTGTGTGTGTGTGTGAAAGAGATTACTGCCATTTTCAACTTTTATTAAGAATAGAATAATGGAATATGCTCTCTTTTTAGTTCTTTTTATTCATTTGTGTATGTTTCTTTTTTTAAATTTCAAAGTATTATGGGGGTACAAATATTTTTGTTTACATGGATCACTTTTGTAATATTCGAGTCAGGGTTAAAAGCGTGCCTGTCACCCAAGTAGTGTTCACTGTACCTGTTAGGGAGGTTTTCACCCATTCCCCCTGCCCCTCCACTTGATTTCCTTTGAGATTTACTTCCCTCTATGCACTTGTGTGCTCATCAGTTAGTTCCAATTTAATAGTGAGTACATGTGGTGTTTTTCCATTCTTTAGATACTTCACTTAGGAGAATGGTCTCCAGTTCCATCCAAATTGTTACAAAAGGCATTAAGCCATTCCTCTTCATGGCTGAGTAGTACTCTGTGGTATATATATACCACATTTTGTTAATCCGTTCATGAATTGGTGGGCATTGGGGTTGATTCCACCTCTTTGCAATTGTGAATTGTGAATTGTGCTGCAATAAACATTCGAGTACAGGTGTCTTTTTGATAAAATGACTTATTTTCCTTTGGGTAAATACCCAGTAGTGGGATTGCTGGATCAAGTGGTAGGTCAGCTTTTAGTTCTTTGAGGAATCTCCATACAGTTTTCCATACAGGTTGTACTAATTTGCAGTCCCACCAACAGTGTATAAGCTTTCCTTTCTCTCTGTATCCATGCCAGCATCTACTGTTTTTGGACTTTTCAATAAAAGCTATTCTGACTGGGGTAAGGTGATATCTCACTGTGGTTTTGATTTGCATTTCCCTGATGATTAAGCATTTTTTCATGTTTATTGGCCATTTGTCTATCTTCTTTTGAGAAGCTTCTGTTCATGTCTTTTATCTACTTTTTAAGGGGGCGTTTGTTTCTTTCTTGCTGATTTGCTTGAGCTCTTTGTAGATTCCGGTTATTAGTCCTATCTTGGATATATAGCTTGCAAATATTTTCTCCCATTCTGTAGGTTGTCTATTTGCTCTGTTAATCATTTCCCTGGCTGTGTGGAAACTTTTTGGGAGGAGAAAGAGAAAATCATAATCTTTCCACTGCCTGCTTTAAGTGTTACTGATTACTTTACAAAACCTAGAAATGTTTATGGCTGAATGTATAAAATTCAGTACATTCAGTGTAAAAAGGCAGATTCAAGTACCTAACTGGATTATAAAACTTTACATAATAAAAAAATCACAATGTATTTAGACCTTTCAGAAAACACAAATTATTTGTGGCTCCTATGTTTATTCATTTTTATTTTAGATTATGGTCTGAAGCATTTAAATAATTATTAAAAATTAATAATATAGTTAGGATTAGAGGAATTAACTGGAAATGAAAGTGTGTACCTTTTGTCTGTCAGCTGGAAAGTCCCACTCAGAAACTGTTCAGATGTAACAATAGCACTATTATGACAGAACACAATAGTGCCATCACGTACAGGATATTTCCTCAGGTCGAGGAGTGATAGTGTGCAAGTGACATATTAACAAAGACAAACTTGTTTCATTTAGGTAGTGTTAATTAGTGCCTCATATAATTATCGACATCTGGTCTGGTTTTCACCTGCTTTCCTTTTGCTGATAAATCCAATCTCCATTTAGGTGAAGTCAGCAAAGTGGGCTTCAATGTAAAGAACAATATATCTGAGAAAATACACAGGCTTTGAGATAAATGTCAAAATGAGTTCATAGTTACTGAATAGAACTCAACCAGTGAGTATAGGTAGCATAAGGAAAAACAATACATGTATATTCACATCCAGTAGAATCTTTGCAGACCATGGACCCAGGAGTTCAGACAAGGTTCTGAAGAGTGTACCTATAAATTCTTCTCATTTCAGTACAGAAAATATTATAACTTACTTAATTGGAGATAAAAGAAGTGTAACAGTTCTGGGAAGACAAATAACAACTTAATGGAATTTTCCGATTGATTAAAAATTACTCTGAAATAGTTTCTTGTTTCAATACTTATTGGTTAGACAGCCTTCTAAAATACATATTTAGTGTCTTCTTCTACCCTAGTAAATAACATGCAAATATTTTCTGGAGATTGAAGATTTCACCATTCCTCTGAGTCATTCTGTACAGTAAAATATTTGGTGCCGTACAGGCATATTAATGGATTGAAACTTCATCTAGAGGGACTGTAGCACAAAATCCAGTAGTTATTCTTTTGCAAAAAACTCCTGCCTATTTTGCTGCCACTTACTTTTTTTCTAAGAATCTGGTTTACACAGTTAAAATCTGCATTTGTCTAGTAAGTAGTTTTTCTGTGGAATCCCATTTTCTTTTACCTAATTAAGAAAATCCCTCTGACAGTTTTCATTTTTCTTTATATAATCATTTCTTTTTCCCATTACAGGGTCATTACCAGTAATATACAAACATGGTATTATTTCTTTCATTTAAAAATCTCTTCTACAAAAAATATTTTCTCAGACCAAATTTTTGACCAGCTGCCTCACCAATTCTCTGAGCCTTTTCCACAAAACTCCTTGAAATAACGGTACATACCTGCTTCCTTCAATTTCTCTTCTCCCATTTCCCCTTGGTCCCTTTCCAACCATGCTTTTTTGCCCACCACATCACTGAAACCTAACTTTTCAGGGACCTCCATGTTGCTAACTTCAGTGGTCATGTTCTCCATCCTCTTCTTATTAGACCTTTGTCAGCATTTGCCTAATTGATCATGCTGCCTTCCTTGGTACGTGTGCTTCCCTTGGCTTTCAGAGTACCGTACTTTCTAGGTTTTCATCCTACCTCAATGTTCACTCCTTCTCAATCTTCTTTTGTTCAATTCTTCTCTTCTCTGGACCTTTAAATATTAATATTTTTCCCCATCTACATTTATTTTCTTGATGATCTCATCCAGACTCAGGACTCTAAACATTATTTTTAGTCCAAAAGCTCCCAAATATGTATTTCCATCCCTGATCACTTTCCTAAACTCCAGACATAAACATTCAACCACCTGCTTAAAAATCTTCACTAATAAATAGGGAGTTAAATAGGTAACTCACACTTAACATGTCCAGAACTAGATTCCTAGTCTTGCTAAAAAAAGGTCTACTTACAGTCTCACAATAATACCTTTCTTTTTCTTTCAGTTGCTAGCGTGACCGATCATCCCAGTTTACCAGGGACTGACGAAGTTATCAGGATGAAGGACTTTCATTGCTAAAATGGGAAAGTCCTGGGCAAAGCAGAATAAGCTGGTCACCCTACCAGTTGCTCAGGTCAAATACCTTAGGGTCATCTTTGATCTTTCTCTCACATTGCTTGTGTAATATATTAGAAAATCCTGTAGGCTCTTCCTATTAACTGACTAGTTCTCATCACTTCCACTTCTACCACCTAGTCAAACCACCATCCTCTCACCTGGATTACTGAAGCATCCTCCCAACTGCTCTTCCTACTTCCACCCTTCCACCTTGATACGGTTTGGATGTTTGGCCCCTCCAAATCTCATGTTGAAATTTGATCCCCAGTGTTGGAGGTGGGGCCTGGTGAGAGGTGTTTGTGTCATTGGGGTGGATCCCTCATGAATGGCTTGGTGCCCTCCCTGAGATAATGAGTTCTTGCTTTATTTGTTCAAGTAAGAACTGGTTGTTTAAAAGAGCCTGGCACCACCTCCTCCCTCTCTTGCCCCCTCTCTCACCATGTAACACATCTGTCCCCCCGTGCCTTCCTCCTTGATTGGAAACTTCCTGAAACCCTCACCAGAAGCAGATGCTGGCACCATGCTTCTTGTACAACCTGCAGAACCATGAACCAAATAAACCACTTTTCTCTATAAATTATCCAGCCTCAAGGATTTCCTTTAAAGCAGTGCAAATGTACTAATACACATCTCCTATCATGAATTCTCAACACAGCTGCCTAAACAATCTAAAATACAATAAGACCATGATATTCTTTATTCCCCAAACCCTGTAATCTCTTCCTATTTCAGAGTAAAAGCCAAAATCTTTACAATGGCTTATAAAACCTACATGATCTAACTCTAACTCCTGATCCATATAGACCCACCCATAGTTGATTAATTACCTCAACTCCTACAATTCTTTCCCTTGTTCATTCTGCCCTGACACATTAGTTCCCTTGCCGTTCCTTGTTCCTGCAGACCGACTACTGTGTTAGAGTCTTTGCTTTGACTGTTCCTTCTGCTTGGAACACTATCCAGGTATCTCCATAATTAACACTTAACACTTGCTTCAAGTTTTGCCCCCAAATCATCTGCATGATGATTATGCTATTAAAAATTGCATGCTTCTCCATTCTCCAGCTCTCAGTCTGTGCTTTATATTTTCCTATAATTCTTTTAATCTTTAACATTAAACATAATTTACCTGTTTGTCATACTCATTTTTTTGTCTTTATATCATGCTAGAATATAAGCTCCAGCAAATTAGAATATTAAAAAAAATCTTTCTCAGCTGATACATACCAAGTACCTAAAACAGTGCTTGATGCAAGAAGCACTCAATAAGTATTTATTGAATGAACAAATATATTTATTTAACTTCACCTCAATAAGTACCTTCTAAATTCCCCTGACAGTCCTAGCTCCATCCCAGGTGCTTATGGAAAATGTTAAAGATAAACAAATCATTGTCCTTGAATTTGAGAAACTTACTATCTATTTGAAGAGTTAAGATGTAAGTATTAAGAAGACAATTAAATATTACAACATGTGGTAATAGCTACAAACCTTGTGATCATGAGAAAACCTGAGTTTCCTTATCTGAAAAATTAGTTGCTTACTCTAGGGCTTGCCTAGAGACACTTTCAACTCTAAAATAATATTACTTTATGGCTTCATAAATGATGAATGTAATTGTACTACAGAATCCAGATAGGTGTGGCCAAACCACTAGAAGAAACCACACAAATCAATAGATATGGGAGAAACTGACAGTCAAAAAGTTTTAGAGCATACTTTACAAACCAAGGGGAAAAAGAATAATAGTAGCAAAATTTCCAAGAGGAGAAGAAGCTTACCCTGAGTAAAAGTGATTGGATAGATCTGAGGATAACAGGGTACCCTGGAAAAATTGTCATAGCCTCTAAGGTGAAGGTGAGTACAAGAAAATTAGTGTGTAGACCTTGGAAAACTGCATCATGCTGGGAAATCTAGGCCTTGGAAATCAGTGAAATATTAAGTGACTCCCTCCCCCACCTCCTTTGACTTTCCAGAAGAACAGAGATTTACTCTGAGAAAACTGGGAAAAACAAACACACCTAGAAACAGAAACAAAATTGAACAGGACTGAAATGACTGGAAGAGACAGAGATCCAAGGATTGGATGGTGGGAGGTTGCAGAACGGACCAAGTTTCCAACAGGTATTTTAACAGCGAAATATAATGTCAAAAGCAGAAAGCATTGTTTGAGGTAGGCAAGGCTTGTAGAGCTCATGGTCCAAGTAGAGGGCTGGAGACTAAAAATCTTCCTGAATAGACTTAGATCTGTGTGAATAGAGCATATCTTGAGCCTTTTTGATAGCAACACAAAGAGGAAACCCTTAAGTCATAATATTTAGAAAGCTATGCTACTGCCCATTCCTCTTCTAAGAAGCCTCTTTCTCACTTAAAAATGTGAGAAAAAATGTAATCTAACTCCAATAAAAGTTACTGCTAAAAAAGTAATACAAATTATTATGGTGATGTTCCAACAGACAATGAGAACACATCAAAAAAATGTAGCCTCGAAATGGACAGGAACTTTGGCATAATATTTCAAAGTAATATAAAGAAAACATTAGAAGCTTTGAAAGAATATCACTATTAAGAAATTCAGGCTGGGCGCAGTGGCTCAAGCCTGTAATCCTAGCACTCCAGGAGGCTGAGGTGGGAGGATTCCTTGAGGTCAGGAATTCAAGACCAGCCTGAGCAAGAGTGAGACCCATCTCTACTAAAAATAGAAATATTAGCCAGGTACAGTGGTGTGCACCTGTAGTCCCAGCTACTCAGGAGGCTAAGTCAGGAGGATCACATGAGCCCAGTAGTTTGAAGTTGCAGTGAGCTATGATGATGTCACTGCACTCTAGTGGGGCACAGAACGAGACTCTGTCTCAAAAAAAAAATCAAAATGATATGGCTAGCTAATAAGATAAGAGGGAAGTACTGACAAATACCAAAACTGAAGTGGAAAAGGAAAAAAAAATCATAAATAAAACTAAAATAAGAGGAACATAAAAGTAAATTGGTAACAGGAAAAACACTGTAAAGGAAGCAGGATAAATAGTTAATAAGTGAAAAACAAAACAAAACTAGATTCAAAGAATGATGTTAAAAGGATTTTAAAAATTGATGGAGAAAACCTGTAAAGCTTATCAAACATGCATTTAATAGTTGTTCCCGAAGGTGGACATTGAAATAATGGAACAGACAAAATTATCTAAAACCTCAGTTCAATAAAATTTTCTAGAGAAATAAGAATTGATTCTATTGAAAATTCACATTCCCCTTGTACTTGGAATCACAGCAGTCAACACCAAGATGTAGATTATACTACAAAGATAAGGAAAAATTGCCTTTGGAAGTTCAGAACCACACATCTTTCATCCTCACTCCCTACCACCAACACACACATACATAAATCAAGTAATAAATAATTGAAATAAACTGAGATTAGCACCAAATTTCCCAGCAGCAACATTTTAAGCTACAAAACAATGAAACAACATTGTTACAGTACTGTAGAAAAGCATATGTGAGCCAAGGTTTTTATACCCAGCCAAACATCCTTTTAAGTATAAAGGCTATGAAGAGTTACAAACATGCAATACTTGAAATAATATTTTTCCATAAACCTTTTCTAAGGAATCCATCACAAAAAGAGTTTCAGAATACCATAATATCTGGAAAGTTTCTTCATAAGGTCTAGGGGCATGGCAGTAAGCATTTGAAGACCAAAAAATGGAGATAAAGATGGAAGAATACAGTGTGCATATTACAGGCTCTGATGTTGAAGAAATAATACAACCAATTACAAACTGGGGAGCAGGGAGAAAGAGTAGAGTAAAAAGAAATTAGTCTAAACTTACTGATTGACTCACTGGTATTAGGAATGAAAAGATACCATTTAAAATGGATAAATTAAGGGCTTGAAGCTTAAGTATATTTTGTTTTACAAGCATTAATACTAAGATTATACTTGTGACTAGCAAGAGAGGAAAAGAAGCAGTTCCTTGCTGACAATAGTATTAATAATAGAAAAACTGTTTCAGAACAAAGTGTGGTTAAAAGCATTATAGATAGGTATCAGTATAAAACTAACCATTATAAACAGTCCAAACCTGCTCAAATAGCAAAGGAAATAACAGGAGGGAAAGAGGAAACAGCTAAAATAATGAAACATACACATGAATTCATGCTTATACAACATAATATTCTATTATAGAACGAGACCAAATGTATCAGTTCTATCAGTACATTTTAGTGGGCTTAACTTACATAATGTAAGGAAAAGACTTTCATATTGGCTAAGAAAGCAAAATTCAACTTTATACTGTATGCAAAAGACACCTAAAATAAAGTGAATTGAAATGGGTAAAGATAAAAGAGTGAACAAAAATATCCCAAGCAAAGGCAAGAAAGAAGAAAGCAGGGGCCATGATCTTGGTCTAAAACAAGGTAGAATTCAGGCCAAGAAGAATTAAACAATACAAAGTAGGACACTCTATAATGCTAAAGAGTACAATTCACAGTGAAGATATTAATATCTATTCACCAAATACCAGTAGCGACTTTTATAAAGCAGAAACTACAGGCGATGAAAGGAGAAACAGGCACACATTAAAAATAGGAAACTTTAGCACACTTCTCTCAGATCTAGATAGATCAAGGTGTAAAAATGTTAGGAAGGACGTAGAGGACCTGAAAACCATAAGATAAAGTCTAAAAATATATAATAAGCACTTTCGCCTGATAACAGAGAATATACCTTTTATTCAAGTGTGCATAAACCCCTATATATTAGGCTAAAATTATTAACTATATATTAGGCTACAAATGATTAAAAAAAGTAGAAATACAAACAACCTTAATGAGCCACGATGCAATATATCCTCAACTAGTAATAACAATAACAAAAAAGGCAATTTCACCAGGAAATTATTTTAAAAAGTAAACACTTATATCAAAGCAAAAATATAAACCAAAATTCTGAATTTCTAGAAAAAAATAATGATGAAAGCACAATGCATTAGATTCTAATGAAAACAAGAATGCCATAAAAAAGCTAGTAGAACGTCTTGTTTGGGGATAGTATAAAGCATAAGGGACTAGAGAGAACCACACTTTAAAATCAGTGAGGCTGGCATGTAGAAAACAGATAGAGATGGAATAGAAGTTCAGAGACCAGGTAGTTTAGATTAGCATGGTAGCAGAGGAGAGGAAGAAAAGTAGGTGTATTTTAGATTATTTCTGGATGCATAATCTAGAGAAAGAATTGGATAAAATGGTAATGAAGAGTGAGACACAGGGAAGAATCACGGTTCATTGCACAGGACCTAAGGAAGTTGCAAGTGCCACTTACTGAGAAAGGAAGGCTGAGAGAAGATTTTGGGGGGTGTGGGAGAAGTGGTGGTGTAGTTTATTTTGAAATTTACAAAATAGATAATTCAAAATAGAAGAAATTCAAAAGACCAATAAAATAAGATTAATTTCAACTTTGCTTTTCATCAAAGAAATATATTTTTAAACAGACAAAATTTTTAAACTCTTAAATTGACAAATTATTGATGAGAGTGATGAAATGAACGCTTTCACACCCTGCCAATATTTTATAAACTTTTACCATTTATGATTAGCAATATGGAAATACACAACCTATTAATTCCATTTCTAGGAATGTATCCTGAGGAACTAATTGTGATTTGGATCAATATTTACATACAGTAATGGCAATCACAGCCTTATACATAATAGCAAAAATTGTATTCAATCATTCATTTTTGCCAATCATATAAATTTTCAGTCAGTCATATAAATTTTAAATAACAAACATTAAAGAAATTAATAGATCAATATATGATATACATCTATGTAGTTATTATTAATCATGGTTTTGAAAGCGTACCTGAAAAGGCAATTTTAGTTTACATCAATGGAGAGCTCTTAGAAGTCAGCACAGCTATCTGCACCAAGCTCATTCTAAAAATACTGATAAACTAAATTCACATAAAAATAAGCAACAGAAATATATCAAGATAAAATATCATACAGAGTTACAATAAAAACAATAAAAAGGAATAGCATAACATTACTAAAGATAATGAAAGCATGCTAAATGACACACTTAAAAAATCAAAATTATTACATACTATTTCAAAATAAGCTAAAGTCATTAAGAAAATAATTCAAGACATAAAAGAACAACATAAGCATGAATTTGAAAACTCAGAAATAAGGCAATGTCAAGTGAGAAACCATGAGCTGTCTAGAGTGATTAGAATCATGGGTTCTCACATGAGTACAGAGAACCTAGACTAAGAATATTGCAGAACACACACACACACACACACACAGACAAACAAAGACAAGAAAATGATTCCCAAATATCCCCAGTGGTTACTTCTAAGGGGTAGAATTATAGGTGATTTAAATTTTATCTTTCTAGTGTTTTCCAATTTTTTATACAATAAACATGCGTTCTTTACATAAACCTTTTGTGTTAGAGAGGACATCAGGTGTAGAAGATGAATAATGATATTCCTTAGTTCATAACATACTATTGTATTTTACCTACATGAAGCATTTTTCTTGTTTTATTTATTTGTTTGTTCTCTTTATTTCCATACCTTCTATTCCTCTACCTTCCATAAGCAACTATCTTCCTCTTTGTAAAGCATACGTTCCTTCTTATTAATATTTTTTATTTTGTGTGTATGCATTTTAGTTTACATCAATGGAGGGCTCTTTGAAGTTACCAAAGGTATCTATGCCAAACCTCATTCTAAAAATGCAGATAAACTAAATTCACATAAACATATACAACAGAAATATATCAAGGAAAAATACCACACAAAGTTACAATAAGAAAAATGAAAAGGAGTAGCATGACATTTCTAAAGATAGTGAAAACATGCTCCTTTGACTCATGCATACTTAGAACACATGAAAACTGCTGAGTGTTTCCCTGGCTGTGCAGAAGCTTTTTAATTTAATCAAGTCCCATTTATTTATTATTGTCATTACGGTGATTGACGTTAGGGTCTTCTTCATAAGTTCTTTGCCTAGGCCAATATCTGGAAGAGTTTTTACGACATTTTCTTCTAGAATTTTTATGGTTTCATGTCTTAGATGTAAGTCTGTGATCATCTTGAATTAATTGTTGTGAGTGGTGAGAGCTATGGATCCTATTTCAATCTTCTACATGTGACTATCCAATTTTCCCAGCACCATTTATTAAATAGGGATTTTTTCCCCAGTGTATATTGCTGTCTACTTTGTCAAAGATACAATGGCAATATGTGGATGGTTTTATATGTGGGTTCTTTGTTCTGTTCCATTGGTCTATGTCTCTATTTTTGTGCCAGTACCATGCTGTTTTGGTTAATATAACCTTGTAGTATAGCTTAAAGTCTGGTAAAGTGATGCCTCCAGATTTGCTCCTTTTGCTTAAGGTTGCTTTGGCTATTTCAGGCTCTTTCCTCGTTCCAAAGGAAGTATAGAATTATTTCTTTTAGATCTGCAAAAAATGATGTTGGTGTTTTCATGGGGATGGCATTGAATCTGTAAATCACTTTGGGTGGTATGGACATTTTAACAATGCTGATTCTGCCAATCCATAAGCATGATATGTTTTTCCACTTGTTTACATCATCTGCAATTTCCTTCCTCAGTGATTCATAGTTTTCTTCATAGAGATCTTTCACCTTCTTGGTTAAATATATTCCTAGGTATTTTATTTTCTTTGTAGCTATTGTGAAAGGTATTGAGTCTTTGATTTGATTCTCAGCTTGACTGTTTTTGGTATATAGCAATGCTACTGATTTGTGTACATTGATTTTGTAACCTGAGACAGCTGAATTTATTTATCAATTCCAGGAGTCTCTTGGTGGAATCTTTGGGGTTTTATATATATAAGATCATATCATCAGCAAGGAGTGACAGTTTGACCTCCTCATACCCCATTTGGATACTCTTAATTTCCTTCTCTTGCCTGATTGTTCTGGCTAGGACTTCCAGCACTATGTTGAATAAAAGTGGTAACAGTGGGCATCCTTGTCTTGTTCCAGTTCTGAGTGGGAATGCTTTCTACTTTTCCCCATTCAGTATGATGTTGGCTGTGGGTTTGTCATATATGGCTTTTGCAATTTAGAGATATGTTACACCTATGCTTATTTTGTTAAGAGTTTTTTTATCATAAAAGAGTGCTGAATTTTGTCAAATGCTTTTCCTGCATCTATTGAGATAATCATATGATCTTTGTTTTTGCTTCTGTTTATGTGGTGAATCACATTGATGGATTTACATATTTTGAACCATTCTTGATCCCTGGGATGAAGCCCACTACCAGTGAGAACGGCTTTTACCAAAAATTCCCCAAACAATAGATGCTGGTGTGGATGTGGAGAGAAAGGAACACTTATACACTGTTGCTGGGACTGCAAACTAGTGCAATCTCTATGGAAAATTGTATGGAGATTCTTCAAAGAACTTAAAGTAGACCTACCATTTGACCCAGCTATCCACTACTGGGTATTTACCTAAAGGAAAAAAGGTCACTTTATCAAAAAGACCCTTGCACTAGAAAGTTTACTGCAGCACAATTCACAATCACAAAGATGTGGAATCAACCCAAGTACCCATCAATTCATGAGTGGATTAATAAAATGTATATATATACCATGGAGTACAACTCAGCCATAAAAAATGAATTAATACCTTTTGAAACAATCTGGATGGAGCTGGAGACCATTCTCCTAAGTGAAATATCTAAAGAATGGAAAAACAAACACCACATGTACTCACTATGTAATTGGAATGAACTGATCAGCACTCATGTGCATGGATTGAAGTAAAACTCAATGGAAATCATGCAGGTGGGAAGGGGGGCAGAGGGGATGGGTGAAATCATACCTAACTGGTACAATGTACATTATATGGGTAATGGGAACACTTATAACTTTGACTCAAGCAGTACAAAAGCAATCCATGTAACCAAAACATTTATACCCCTGTAATATTATGAAATTAAAAAAAATGAAAACTATTACATACTGTTTCAAAATAAGTGAAAAGACATTCAGAAAATCATTCAAGACATTAAGAATATAAACATGAATTAGAAAAACTTCAAAAGTAACAGAAGTTAAGGAAAAATAAGAAATGTAAGAAAAAAGTCATTTTAGAAATGAAGACTAAGATAGTAGAAATACAAGAGTAAATACAGCAGTAAAATATGCCTTAAGGAAATTAGAAGAGTAAAAAAATGATAAGTTTTTAAATCAAAAGGAAATGAAGTGACAAATCACCAAGTTAGGCCAATAAATCCAACATAAGAACCAAAGCGATATTATGAGGAAGACCGCAAAAGCAATCACAGCAACAACAAAAATAAATAAATGGGTCCTGATCAAATTAAAAAGCTTCTGCATAGCCAGGGAAACCATCATTAGAGTGAATAGACAACCTACAGAATGGGAGAAGATATTTGCATGCTGTACACCTGACAAAGGGCTGTTAACTAGAATCTATAAAGAACTCAGGAAAATCAGCAAGAAAACATCAACCCCATTAAAAAGTGGGCAAAGGACATAAACAGAAACTTTTCAAAAGAAGATAGACTAATGGCCAACAAACATATGAAGAAATGCCCAACATCTCTAATCATCAGGGAAATGCAAATCAAAACCACAATGAGATATCACTTAACTCCAGTGAGAATGGCTTTTATCAAAAAGTCAAAAAACAACAAACGTTGGTGTGGATGTGGAGAGATAGGAACACTCATGCACTGCTGGTGGGACTGCAAACTAGTACAACCTATATGGAAAATAATACGGAGATACCTCAAAGAACTAAAAAGTAGAACTACCATTTGAGCCAGCAATCCCACTACTGGGTATTTACCCAAAGGGAAAAAAAGACATTCTATAACAAAAATATCTTCACTCAAGTGTTTATAGCTGCACAATTCATAATTGAAAAGATGTGGAAATAGCCCAAGTGCCCATCAATACATGAGTAGATTAATAAAATGTGGCATATGTATACCATAGGGTACTACTCAGCCATAAAAAAATTGGGGAACCAATACCTCTTATATTATCCTGAATAGAGCTGGAGCCCAGTCTTCTAAGTGAAGTATCACAAGAATGGAAAAAGAAACACTGCATGTATTCACCATTAAATTAGTACTAATCAATCGACACTTAGGTGCTCATATGGAACTAACATTCATCCGGGATCAGACAGGTGGGAGGGGGGAAGAGGGGATGGGTAAATTCACACCTAATGGGTGTGGTGCGCACTGTCTGGGGGATGGGCATGCTTGTAGCTTTGACTTGGGTGGTGCAAAGGCAATTTACATGACCAAAGCATTTATATCCCCATAATATTCTGAAATAAAAAAAATAGGAAAAAGAACTGCATTCAATATATTCTTGAAGTAGACACATATTTGAAACGACATATTTAAAAAGTGCACTTTGTACCTAAGAATATCCATCCAGAAAGGCCAATATTGAAACAAATTCTTTTAAAATTACTGAACTTCAAAAAGAAAAAAAAAAGAAAATATGAGTATTTAAGCAGAATAATTGAGACTAATAAGGGAAATAAAATTCAATTATCATCAGAACCTTTGAAAGCAACTCTGTAAATCCAAAGAAAATAGAGTAACATATTTTATATACTCAAGGAAAGAAAATGTAAACCAAAGTTTTTTTTGATGAAGCAAAACTTATCTTCAAGTTTAGAGGGCAGAGGCAAATGGTTATTAAAATGATATCAGGGAACATTGATCCCTTGATCTTTCCTAAAGAATGTACTAAAGGATCAACTTCAGATAATCAAAATGACTAGAGAGAAGTCTACCTAAAAACTGCTGGTGACCATTAAGTACATAATTCCTTATAAAACTAGTGTTATAGGCAGATGAAAAGAAATAGATTGGAATCAGTAACATCAATATGAATGGACAATGTAGATATATTACACACCTAAAAAATGGGGAGAGAAAGGGGAGGGCACTTGCAAAATTTTTGGAATTATTCAATAATCATATTTTTTAGTCTCAGATTCATGTTGTGATTCTGAGACTATTATGTGTTTAAAATGGTATAAAGTGCTATAAAGCAAATGGGCATAGAATATTCTAATTCTATTATATGTAGTGTTTTTGAGAACCAGAATTCTTGGTGTGGAAGACAGGAGATGCTGATGTTTTACAGAAGAGATGAAATAAAAGATTTCTAGTCCTGAATTAGACTTAGAACTCTTATTTTTAAAAAAGATGTATATGGGGAATGGAAAAATGGCAGTCTGATAGAGTCCTCCCAGGGAAGGAGGTGAAAAACGCCATCGGCTGCCTGCACGCAGACCGCTCACTCCGAAAACAGCATTGTACAGGGATACATCATGGGACGCTCAGCCCAAGAAAACAAGTGACAAAATCATTCACAAAGATCGGAGAGCACAGGGAGTGCAATAGAGCCCAGAGCACGGGAAGGACGTGCTTGCCAGGTCAGTGCAGCACGACCTGAGCCGGTTGAGAAAAGCTGCGTTCCCAGGCACGATCTGAGCCCTGCTGTGTGCCAGGCTAGCGGCAGCAGCCATATTTAAAGCCTCCCGCCCGGAGCTGTGAGCTGGGTCTCTAGCTCTACCCTGCCCCAGCCCGGGGGCTCTTCCGCTGGGGCGTGACAGGCTTTGCCTTGGTGGCCAGGGACAGCTGCATCCTTGGGTTCCAGGAGGGATGAGATCCCAGAACTGTAGTGGCAGGACCTTTGTGTATTGGAGACAGTTTGCAGCCCATTCATCTGGTCCTGCTACCCTGGCTATGGCCTCTGACGAGTCTGCTATGTGCTGGTCCTAGTGCCCGCTCTTCAGGTCCCAGCCCTCCTGTACCCCAGAGATAGGTCATTTTGAAGGTTGCTGGTTATAGTGACTCCTTTTGTATAACTGCTGGTTCTCATGGCAACCAAATGCCTCAAGAGCCACAGGATGAACCAGAGTAGCTCCCCATAACCCTGCCCACTTCATTAGGAAATTTTGAGTCATCCAAGAGCACCTCCAGTGGCCACTATTCCCCCTCATGGGAACATCCCCCTGGCAGAGATTTCTGGGCATAGAGATGCCCACCCACCTCGCTTTGGGCTGAATGGATTAAAAAATACAAGCCAAGTATCTGCCATCTCCAGGAAACATACGTTACATACAAGGATGCATTCAGACTCAAGGTGAAAGGATAGAATACAATTTTCCAGGCTAATGAAAACCAAAAGAAATCCGGAGTAGCCATCCTTATTTCAGATGATATAAACTTTAAAGCAACAAAAGTAAAGAAGGACAAAAATGGACACTATATAGTGGTGAAGGGAAAAATCTTACAAGAGGATTTAACAGTCCTAAACATTTAGGCACCCAACACAGGAGCACCCAAATACATAAAGCAAATACTGCTTGATCAAGCCAACATAATTAATAGCAATACCATAATAGCAGGGGACTTCAACACCCCACTGACGGAACAGGACAGATCCTCCAAACAGAAAATAAGCAAAGAAACAATGGACCTAAACAGGACTCTAGAACATTTGGGCCTAACAGATATCTACAGAACACTCCACCCAAATAACATTGAATATACATTCTTCTTATCAGCTCATGGAACTTTCTCTAAAATTGACCACATCCTAGGCCACAAAACAGATCTAAACAAATTAAAAAAAAACCAGAAATCATACCATGTATCTTTTCAGACCACAGCGGAATAAAATTAGAAATCAATTCCAACAGAAACTCACATCTTCATCCAAAAACATGGAAATTAAACAATCTGTTGCTGAATGACTATTGGATCAAGGAGGAGATTCAAATAGATATCAAAAGATTCTTTGAACTACACAATAATGGGGACACAAGTTATCAAAATCTGTGGGATACAGCAAAAGCAGTCCTGAGAGGAAAACTTATCACCTTCTATGCCCACATCCAAAAGACAGAAAGGTCACAAATCAGTAAACTAATGAATCATCTTAAGGAAATGGAAAAGGAAGAGCAAAGCAATCCTAAAGCCAGCAAAAGAAAATAAATAACCAAGATCAGAGCAGAATTAAATGAAATTGAGAACAAAAGAACAATACAGAAGATTAATAAAAATGAAAAGTGGGTTCTTTGAAAAGATAAACAAAATAGGCCACTTGCCAGGTTGACCAGGAGCAGAAAGAAAAAGACTCTAATAAGCTCAATTAGAAATGAAAAAGGAGAGGTCACAACTGATATCATGGAAATACAAAACATCACCTTCAAATACTACAAAAATCTCTATGCCCAATAACACGAAAATGTGGAGGAAATGGACAAGTTCTTAGAAACATACTACCTCCCTAGGCTCAACCAGGAAGAAATAGAATTTGTAAACTGACCAAATCAAGCACCGAAATTGAAGTAGTAATAAAAAATCTTCCAACAAAAAAAAGTCCTGGACCAGATGGGTTCACACCTGAATTCTACCAAGCCTACAAAGAAGAACTGGTGCCTATACTGCAGAAATTATTTGAAAATATCCAGAAGGATGGAATCCTCCCAAATTCATTCTACGAAGCCAATATCACCTTGATATTAAAGCCAGGAAAGGACACAACAAGAAAAGAAAACTACAGACCAATATCCCTTATGAATAAAGATGCAAAAATTCTCAATAAAATCCTTGCAAACCAAATTCAAATGTACATCAAAAAAATAATCCATCATGATCAGGTGGGCTTTATTCCCGAGATGCAGGGATGGTTCAACATATGCAAATCTATAAATGTAATTCACCATATAAATAAAAGCAAGAACAAAGATTATATGATCCTTTCAATAGATGCAGAAAAGGCTTTTGACAAAATCCAGCATCCTTGTATGATAAGAACTCTTAACAATACAGGCACAGATGGCTCATGCCTCAAAACTATTAAAGCCATATACGATAAACCCACAGCCAATATCATACTGAATGGGGAAAAATTGAAAGCACTCCCCCTTAAAACTGGAACCAGACAAGGTTGACCACTATCTCCACTTCTATTCAACATGGTGCTGGAAGTCCTGGCCAGAGCAATCAGACAAGACAGAGGAATCAGAGGCATCCAAATGGGGGCAGAAGAGGTCAAACTTTCACTATTCACAGACGATGTGATATTATATCTAGAAAACCCCAAAGATTCAACCAAGAGATTACTGGAATTGATAAATGAATTCAGCAAAGTCTCAGGATACAAAATCAATGCACACAAATCCATAGCCTTCATATATGCTAATAACAATCAAGCCGAAAAACAAATTAAAGATGCAATACCTTTCACAATAGCACCAAAGGAAAATTTAATATTTAGGAACATATCTAACTAAGGAGGTCAAAGACCTATATAGAGAGAATTATGAAACACTGAGAAAGGAAATTGCAGAGGATGTAAACAGATGGAAAACCCTACCATGGTCTTGGATAGGTAGAATCAACATTGTAAAAATGTCTTTGCTACCTAAAGTGATTCACAGAATCAATGCAGTACCTATCAAAATACCAACATCATTTTTTGCTGATCTAGAAAAATTAATGATACGCTTCATGTGGAAGCAGAGAAGACCCTGTCTAGCCAAAGCAATCCTAAGCAAAAAGAACAAATTGGGAGGCATCCATCTACCAGACTTCCAACTATACTACAAGGTTATAGTAACCAAAACAGCATGGTACTGGCACAAGAACAGAGATGTAGACCAATGGAACAGGACTGAGAACCCAAATATAAAACCAACCTCATACGGTCATCTGATCTTTGACAAATTCCACAAAAAATACACTGGGGAAAAGATTCCCTATTACATAAATGGTGCTGGGAAAACTGGATGGCCATATGTAGAAGACTGAAACTAGACCCACACCTCTCACCTCTCACAAAAATCAAATCACGATGGATAACAGATTTAAACCTAAGACGTGAAACCTTAAGAATTCTCGAAGAAAATGTTGGAAAAACTCTTATGGACATTGGCCTAGGCAAAGAATTTATGAAGAAGACCCCCAAAGCAATCACAGCAGCAACAAAAATAAATTAATGGAACCTGATCAAATTAAAAAGCTTCTGCACAGCCAAGGAAACTATCACTAGAGTGAACAGACAGCCTACAGAATGGGAGAAAATATTTGCATGCTACACCTCTGATAAAGGGCTGATAACCAGAATCTATACAGAACTCAGGAAAATCAACAAGAGAAAAATCAAACAACCCCATTAAAAAATGGGCAAAGCACATGAACAGAAAGTTTTCAAAAGAAAACAGAATAATGGCCAGCAAGCATATAAAAAATTGCTCAACTTCTCTAATCATCAGGGAAATGCAAAGCAAAACCACAATGGGATATCACTTAATTCCAGTGAGATTGGTTCATATCAAAAAGTCCCAAAACAACAAATATTGGCATGGATGCAGAGAGATAGGAACACTCATACACTGCTGGTGGGACTGCAAATTAGTACAACCTCCATGGAAAGTAATATGGAGATACCTCAAAGAATTAAAAGTAGAGCTACCATTTGATCCAGGAATCCCACTACTGGGTATTTACCCAAAGGAAAAAAAGACATTCTATAATAAAGACATCTGCACACGAATGTTTATATCAGCACAATTCATAATTGCAAAGATGTGGAAACAACCCAGGTGCCCATCAATACATGAGTAGATTAATAAAATGTGGTATATGTATACCATGGAGTATTACTCAGCAATAAAAAACAATGGTGAACTAACACATCTGGTATTATCCTGGTTGGAGCTAGAGCCCATTCTTTGAATTGAAGTGTCACAGGAATGGAAAAACAAGCACCACTGGTACTCTCCATCAAATTAGTACTAACTGATCAATACTTACATCACACAGGGCAATAATATTCATCAGGGGGCGGGCAGGTGGGGGGGTGAAGGGGCTGGGAAAAACTCTCACTGAATGGATGTGGGGAGCACAGCTTGGGGGATGTCCATGATTGTAGCTCTGACATGGGCAGTGCATGGGCAATATATGTAGCCATAATGTTGTACCCCCATAATATTCTGGAAAAAAAAATCTGGAACGGTTGAACAGAAGATTTAGATTTCTAATTAATGCAACACAAATAGAAAAATGCATAAGTAGATTGGTCATTCCATAGTAATTTATGAGGCAATAAAAAAATAAAAAAAAAATTAAAAAATTAAAAAGATGTATATGCAATTTAAATATTTACCCTCCCTGCCAAATGCCTAGAAGCAATGTCTGACAACTAACCCAGTAGCAATGAGCATTTATGATCTACAGATATTGTTCTTGAAACAGTGAAACATTTTTCTTGTTAGAGTTTTTTTCTTGTTGACAAGACTTGGAATAATATGAACAACTTCTTTTTCCCTCTTTTCTTCCATCCTTCTTTCCTTCCTTCCCTCCCTCCTTCTCTTCCCTTTTCTCTCTGTCTTTCTATCTTACTCCTCCCCCTCTTCCTTCCCTCCTGCTATCTTTTTCTTTCTCCCTTGGAGAAAGCTTGAAAAATTTAAACAGCTCAGAATTCTGAAGAGACAAATTACCTTTTTCTCTTCTTTACTCTAGATAACTCTTTTGAAAAGAAGTCTGTCTAAAAAACAAAAAGAAAAACAAACTCTTTCAAAAATTGGCAAGTAAATTTCCTTTAGCCTAAAATATTGACTACTACAATAAAAGTGCTAAAAATAAGGTAAATAATATTCACTTACTTAAAAACAAGCATTTGAAGTAAATTATTTCATAAAATGGAAGTTTATGGACTAATTAAAATGATGTTGACAAAATAAAGAATGAGAAATATTGCTGTGGAAGAATTTTTTCATACAAAAATAATTCACAAAATGTGTTTCATCTTTATCAAATTCTGGTTTTGCTACTGCGAAGAAAATATTGTTGATTAGTTCTAAAGGCTTTCTTAAGAATAACTTTTTTTTTGTCTTCTCAGGTGACCTCTTGCCTTAGTCCATTTGTGCTGCTATAACAGAATACCTAAGAATGGGTAATTTATAAAGAAAAGGAATTTATTTCTTACAGTTCTGGAGGCTGGGTAGTCGAAGATCAAAGCACCAGAATTTGGTGTCTTGTGAGGGCTTTTTTGCTCCATTCACACATAGTGGAAGGTGGAAAGGCAAAGAAGCCAAATGCTGAGTGAAACCTCATTTATAAGGGCCTTAATCCCATCCAAGAGGGAGAAGCCCTCCTGGACTAATTACCTCTTAAAAGCCTTATCTTTTAATACTATTACATTGGAACCACCTGAATTTTGGAGGGAACACATTTAAACCACAGCACCTGTTATGTTAGATTTTTATTTTATTCTTTCTTAATACAGTTTCTAATTTTCTTCTCAGGTTCTCTTAGCTATCAACTGATTCCTACTCTCAGGCATTACAAGCCTACTATACTGCCTACTTTAGTTAAAAGCCATAATGGAATTGTCAGCATTACTGAATATGTTCTTTAGCTTGTATATCTCCTATGTTCATTCTCAACTATTTCAGAAATTCTGAAATTTTCCTATTTTAGTATCATTATGTACAGATGAAGAAACACACACTTCCTTAAAAAAATGTAAAATTTAGATGTTTATTTTATTAAACAAGTCTTCAGTGGAGATTATGAACTCTTTTAAAAATAAATAAAAATATTAAACCCAGTTCTATAATAGTAATTACAATGCTTCAAAACTATCTGCTATAGTCTGAATGTTTTTGTTCCCTCCAAAACTCATGTTGAAATTTAATCTCCAAAGCAACAGTATTAGGAAGTATGGCATTTGGGAGGTAATTGAGTCATGAGGGCTCCACCCTCATGAATGGGATTACGTGCCCTGATAAAAAGCCTTGGTGGAAGAATTTTGTCCTTTTTAGCCTTCTGCCTTTTGCCATATGAGGGCACAGTGTTTCTCCCCTCCAGAGGATGCAGTATACAAGGTGCTGCCTTGGAAGCAGAGAGCAGCCCTCACCAGACACAAATATCAATGCCTTCATCTCAGACTTTCTGGCCTGCAGAACTGTGAGAAAATAAATTTCTGTCCTTTATAAATTACCCAGTCTGTGGTATTCAGTTATAGAAGCTCAAATGCACTAAGATATTATCCTACGGGTTATATGAGACATTATCCTATGGGTTATTAATAACCCCACATACCCACTTTTTTATCCTTTAGGGTGGTCATTTTCTAGCATCATTCAACCAGAGAGCAAGTCATCCTATGTTATGAAGTCCAGGTTTTTACCGGGTTCCTCTCAATAATTATTTTTGACAATACCAGGAAAAGGATTGCATGTTCCACAAATCCATCCTGGTTGTCCCTGGTCAAGTCAGCCAATCAGCTGACTTTGGACCACTCTTGCAATTACTATAAATAACCTTTTATTTCTTTGAAACTGTTTCTCCAGGCCATAAGTATAAATAGGTAATATTTCTTAATTTCCTAAAATACCATTTGTCTAACCTTCAATGAAGTCTTGGCAATAACAAAAGGAAATGACAATGTGGAAAACAATTTCAAATTAGATCCTGGGTGTCTTAGTCTGTTTAGGCTACTATAATAAAAATGCCATAAACTAGGTGGCTTATAAACAACAAACATTTATTTCTTATACTTCTGGAAGCTGGTAAGTCCAAGGTTCAAGTGAGAGCCCACTTCTCATAGATTTTTGCCTTCTAGCTGTTTCCTCACATGTTTGAAGGGGTAAACAAGTTCCCTCAGGACTCTTTTATAAGGGCACTAATCTCATCCATGAGGGCTCTACCCTTATGACCTAATCACCTCCCAAAGTTCCCACCTCTTAATACCCTGGCATTGGGGATCAGGTTTCAATACATGAATTGAGGAGGGGCACAAACACTCAGACCATAGCACTGAGTACCACAACTTGTAGAGACTAAAATTAAAACCTTTCCTAAAATATGATCTCTATCTCCTTAACATGTCATTTGTGAGCAGTCAGGCTACCACTCCCTAACTCAACTGCCTTTTCCCCCAAATAAACTCTTTCCAATTTCTCTATCCCAGTGAGAATTTATCAGTTATCAAATAAATTGTACTGTAACAGTAAACTCCCAAATAACAATGAATTAAGCAAGGTATAGTTCATTTCTTTCACGTAAAAGAATTCAGGATGCACCTACCCAGGGCTGGAATGGGGACTCATGGCTCATATTTTACTTCTCCACCACCTTAATATGACTCCTCATGGTTCCAAGATGGATATTTAAACTCCAGTGGCCACTGTCCTATTCCACCCAGAAGGAAAGAGGGAAAAGAGCCTGCTCATTCCTTTAGATGAAGATTTCTTTTGACAGGGCTAAGCAAAATGTCTGCTTACCTCTCACCGGCCAGAACTGCAGACCATATGCCTCCCTAAATAAATTTGAAGTTGTGTTACTAAGGAAGAGGGAGAGGAGTATTTAATAGGCAATAAGAAGTCTCTGCCAAAGAGGGGATAAAATCAAAATCTGTTTCATCTTCATCTTAAGTCTCTGGCCCACCCCTCCATTGTTACAGCTTGAGACACAACAGGGACCTGGAAAAAAGAGATTTCTACATTATTATGCAGAAAATTATAGCTCCCCATAATCTCAAACTTTCCATGCCATAGTGAGATTTTTATCTTTGCATAGATAAAGGATCATTGAGTTTTGCCAAACAAAAGAGTTGCCTGTCTCCAAAAACAAAGTCTTTTGTCCTCATTCAAATTTAACAGGGCCAAAATCTTCCAAAGCAGTTGACATTTTCCAAAATAGTATGTGTCTATGTATAAATACATGCATATATACATACATGAATGTGTACTTATATAATATGAATATATTTATCTATCTCTACGTGAGACAATGAGGATATGTAAATGTTATAACTTATTCTCTCTGGCTAGTGAGCTCACGTGTAGATTTTAAGATTTTTGTGTTCGTAAAATTTCCTATGATGACTTTTTATAAATTATAGTAAGAAAAATTATGTTTATAAATCTATATATTAATGCTTAATAAATATATGTCAATGGAATATTTCTGGTTCAGAAGAAAATATCATCTAATCTATAATAGGAACTATAAATTATAGGTTTCTGATGAATAAGCAATCATTACTATAAGTAACAGCAGGGTGGGATTCCTAAATTGTATTTAAAAGTAATAGATTTACCCTCTTAAGTATGCTTGCTTAATAAACTTACAGTTTAGAGACTTCTTAATTAAGTGTCTCTTGGGTGTTCTAGGCTCTGTAAGCTAACAAAATATGGAATTCTCCTTTTGTATATTACATGTTGTTAATGCTAATATATGTGCATCACAGTGTCTTTGCAAATTTACTTTCACTCTCTTCATATTTGTGCTGCTTCTTTCTTTTGTGAGAGCAATCATCCATTAGAAGATAAAGTAAAAAGAAATGTATATATATGTGCCTATATATCTATACTTATGTGCATATACAGTACATATTATATAATCCATATATAAAACGTATAAACTTTTATATATACATGTATGTGATCATATATTTATGTGTATATGTGTTCCTATGTGTATCACATAAACTTTAACATCCCAATGTTTTGCTTCCATGTGTTTCCAAAGACTCACTGAATCCTAATTAAATATGTTAGGCATACTGAGGTAGTCATTGACAGGATCATGTCCGTCAGAATATTTAGTTAATGGTTGAGAATATAACCTCACAGAAGCCATAGTCTATATGGTTATTTGCCTCCACTCAAGTGTGACACTGCAAACATTAAACATTCAGTGTGTTATGCCCACTAAGTAATCAGAATAGATATCTGTTCAATCAGAACAAATGTCCAATACTAGTGTATCCCAGATAAATACTGAAACTTCTCTTAAAGTGTTTTGTTTAAATGGTACAAGCCTTATATATTTTTTAAGAAGTTTGAAGTAGTTTTTAACAGTGAAACATAAATCTTGAAGTATTTTCCGTTCCATCAATAGATGAGCTCATGGACAATGAGTGCCCAGCCTTTCTCTTTATATTCATTCACAGATTGCTCCTAGATTTTAAAAAGAGCTCTGTGAGGAATGGAGCAACAGAAGAACCAGAAAATTCATAGGCTTCCAAGGCTGTGCAGCCAATGCCTAGCCACATAATAGTTAGAAAGTGTTTTCTTTCTCCCTCACAGTTTTCTTGACTGAAGTTGAAGAATCTAAAGGAGTAAGTTATAGAATCTTTGCTAGGGACAAATGGAGGCCAAATTGGCAAATACGATCATGGTGAGCTATGAGCTATTTCCTAAGCAGAACTTGATCATTTCTGTTTTTTAATTTTCTTTTGTCTACATTTTGATCTTTTTAGAACTATGACCATACCAGGAGTGAAATGAGTGCTACGGATCTCTGATTCAATATTAATATTAATAGGTATGTTAACTATAGGGTTTAATTTTTTGCTTCACTTAAGATTAGCATGTGGTTATTACAAAATATTATAAAATGTAACAGCATATAAATAATAATTTTAATATATTTATAGGTTTCCTTTAATTTCAAGTGATCAGAAACTTAGTTAAAACAGGCTTAAATGAACAAGAAAATTTATTGGATTACATAATTTAAAAGTCTGGGGAAAAGAACTAGCTTCACACATAGTTTGATCTAGAGGCACAAAAAGTGTCAAAAACAATGTTTCTTTCCACCTTTCTACTCCACTCTTTGGAGTATTGTCTCCATTACCAGATAGCTCCCCTCCTCAAGATGGCAGCCATCTTTGGTTTAAACCCCCCCAGGGTGTATCACTTTTAATAATTCCATCAAAAGTATCTTTGCATCTTTTTTGAAATTGATAGGACATTTGACTAGTCAGGAAAATGCAATGCTCTAATTGGTCGTGTTTGATTCCCTGCCATCCCAAGAGTGGCTAAGGGCAGAGTAAATTTCCACAAGGTAAGACCATAGTATAGTCAAATACAAAGTATGAGTGAATGGGCAGCAATGACAACTTTCTGATTCATATAGACTAAGAAACTTTACCACCCATAAGCCCTTGCCAAAAGGACTATACTAAAATATCTGATTCTGATGAAGAAAAGTAAACTCAGGAGGAAGGATGGATAACAAGAAACAACATTTAGCCTAGAAATGGATGAAGTATGTTAGCAAGTTTAAGAGACTACTTTTGGTAGACAGAATAATGTCCCCCCCAAAAAATGTCAACATACTAATCCCTGGAACCTGTGACTATGTTACCTTACATTCAACAGGAACTTTGCGTGTGTGATTAAATTAAGGGTCTTCAGATGGGGGTATTATCTTGGACTATTTGGGTGGACCCATTGAAATCACAAGAGTCTTTATAAGAGGGACACAGGAAGTCATAGAGGAGAGAAGATGCTATGCTGTTGGCTTTAAAGATTGAGGTAGGAACCATGAGGCAAGGAACCTCTAGAAGCCAGAAAGGGCAAGGAAACAAATTGTCCTCTGAAGCCCCCAGAAGGAATGTGGCCCTGCCAACATCTTGATTTTAGATTTCTGACTTCCAGAACTATAAGAGAATAAAATCTGTGTTGTTTTAAGGCACAGACTGTTTGTGGTAAATTATTACAGCAGCAATAGAAAACTAATACACTACTGATTATAAAAACTAAGTCTGCTAGATTTAGCAAATAAAATACAAGATATCCAGTCAAATAATTTTTTTGTTTATTTGAAATTCAAATTTAATGGGGTACCCTATATTTTACATTGCAACACTAGTAAAACCTAAACTTTTTTTATGTTGGGTGTTTTCCTTTGGATTAATTTTGTTTTATTATGGTATTAAGAAAATAATAAAACAAAAACTTTAAAAAATAAACAAAATTGGAGAAGATATTTGATGGATAGTTTAAATAATGGCATAAATGTTGGTAAAATTCTTCCTCGGCAAAAGTAACAATTTACATGGGCTTGAGTGACTTTGCTTAGAATAGAAGAGATCTTTCATGTCTGGAGAAGAGAGGCAGAAGAGTATTCCTTGAAACAAGTGAAGTGTAGGAATGATTTAGACTTACCATGAGGCAAGTTACTTACCCTCCTTTAGTCTTCGTTTCTTCATCTGTAAAATAGGGAGATAAATATACTTTCATTTCTCATTTGGGTGGTCTGGGGATTAATACAATAATGTGTGTTAGGTGTTTGAATCAGTTTTGATCAAATAATAATCAGTAAACAAATGTTAAGGTATTATCATGACATCTACCAGCAGACAGTAACACAATTATCTGTATATACACACAATACCTTATATCTTTGGGGCCTGGATTATTCCATCTGTATTCTAAACAATTATGTCTAATTGATGTGCGTTTACATGATATAGGTGACTCTCCTTCGGTCTCACTGTTCTGCTTATATTTTCTTTGGGTTTCATAGGAAGATCATCTTCTATTTTAACGGTACTTTTTACACATCTAAAATTCACTTCTATTCCATCCTCCACTTCACCAGCGAAAATATACGTTACCTGTGTCCAGGACTGACTACATTGCAGACACCTATGTACCTGACTTTACATTTTATTTAAGATGTATTTTTTAGTTTATTGACTAATTAGAATAAAGAGGCCTGGCCCATATCAGTGATGAGTGATAAGTGGCCAAGTTTGATGAGAATTAACCATAACTTACTTTATGATAGAGAATTAATTTTCCAAATATTTTATTTCTGTTTTTAATATCTCTTCTTTGTTGTGTCAACATGTCACAATTATTTGAAAGGTATAATAATTTTATTGTTTTGCCAATATATTGCTAAAGAATGAGATTAGTGATTTTATCAAAAACTGGAATGATGAAATGAGTAAGTATTGGCATTATGAACTTAGCTTTTAGTTTTCATTTTTTCTTATAAAATTTTGAATTATTAATTTTAAGATGAAATTTATACATTCAGTATAGGTTATATAGTATGTACTTCAAATGACATAATGCAATTTTTTATAACCTGGTAAAGTATCTGAACTTGAACATTTTTCTTGGTGATGTCATTGCCATTATTTATGTTCTGTATACCAACACTCACACAAAGCTTTGTGGAAACAAGGCTGCTGAGCTAGATGATCACAGAAATATAGCTCCTAATGATTTGTTACTTTAGTAGCACTTTTAACTCTGCTGTAAAATTTATTTGTTCCTAGGAGATTCATTAATTGATATAACACTCTGAATTACTAAAAATGTAAATATCTGGAATGTATTCTTTATTCAAGGCATACAGGAATCTTTCTGTTTAAGAGTAATTTTAGAGTAAAAAGGGAATTAATAGTTCATCTAACTCCCCTATTTTGCAGGGAAAGAAACTGAGTATCAGGGACATAAGGAAGTTTTAATTCTTTGAAACGTGATAATGGTAAGTAATACTTAAAGAGATAGCATTTTGATCTACATTATTTTTATGTGTCTTGGATTTTAAGTTTTTTGGGTGATTAATTTTATTTAACAAATTCTGATGTGTTAAAATATCCAGCAAAACATTGAAACTATTGTACTTTCCAATCTCTGTCACATATCATTCCATTTCCCTGGTGCCAGATATAAAAACGAGAAGGTACTCTGCAAGAGACATATATTAGTGGCATTATTGTGGCCTTACTACCCTCCATTTTCCTTAAACGTCTGTGACACTTTCTTCCTCTTAAGAATATCTATACAAATTACAAATAGAGAAGAAATATCAATTGCATGGATTTTAATACAGATTTTATAGCTAAAAAAATATTTCTATAGCTTTGACTGGCTTTATCTTTTTTTTTTTAAACATTGAGACATTAGTAGACTCTGGAATCAGATAGCTGTATTTAAAGTGATTTTGAGCCTAAGACACATTAATAATGATAAACTAGCATCTAAGATCCACAGGAAATATGTGTGTGTGTACATACTTAACAAATGTAAAATACGTGTACATACAACAAAATGCATGTGCATACATACACACACACTTTTTCTTAATGTAATGGTCCTGCAGAGCCAAGCCAAGGAAGATGGACTTATCTCATACTAATCCATGTTTTCTAGCTTCCTGGGGGCTTAGATTATTTTCTATTGAGCTTTCTTGTCCACTGCATTAAAAGAAAAAATCAAGGACTAATTTGCTAAGCCACAAACCCTGGCTCTCCTCAACCCATTTTAAGCTGTGGATATGTTGAATATGAAAGACATGAATGAAAATGAACACTTTCTTTGAATTATAAAATTCTTAATAGAATGTAGATTCCTTTCTTGAAATGAATCCTCTTATGTGTGTAGGTGTGTAGGCATTACATGCATAATATATCTCTATAATATACTTGTATAGATCTTAATGTGTGCATTTTAAAATGTGTTTTTATATAGTCTGACAGTAATTCTTTCCATCATAAACTGTTATTATTTTTGAAATCATTAAATTCCTTGAGCACCTGGTTAATCTTTAGCTTAAATTCTGTGTCAGCCAGGTGTCCTCTTAGGGATCACATAAAGATTGGACCTCGTTTAAGTGTGAAATAATCCTGTTGCTTCTATCTGAAAGTGAATGAGTTTAGGATTAGATCAGATAAAATACACTCAAGCTAAAGTGCACAAGGTGGATTATGCAAGAAAAGAGGATTTAGTGAAGAACAGATCCACAACTTTTTGTTAACACAGAGAATGGTAGCTTTTGTAAGCAACATTTGTGGAAACTCAACTGGAGCTTTAAAAGCTATGCCTTTTGTTGTACATTTCTCTGCATGCATTTGCTTTGTAGTTGGGAGTGCTAACTTTGGAAGCCATGCTGGGCCAGGACTCACGCTCATTTTGCCTAATGAAAAGCTAAGGATGTACTTTTACTCACACATTCTTGTTTTGTCTTCTTTGAAGTTTATTAAGCTCTCCTGAAAGATGTGAAGTTCATTAGGTTATTATTATGACCACAAATTAAATATCTGTTCCCTGGGGAGTGTTAAGCTCCAAGTATAAGCTATACTTACTATAATATTTACTTAATTACTAACGTACTGCTTCTTGTTCTTAATATAAAAAAGATAACACACCTACAAAGGTCTATTATGGTATGTTCTGAATTTAATGATAATACTTGTCTAATTATTAACATTCTATTGCACCTTCTCAAAGTTACAAGTTATATATACAGCTGACAGTTACATAGGCAAGAGACGTGTTAAACATTATGGTAAGATTTTTCACTAGAACTTCTAAATACCAAAATTCTGTGTAACTTTCTGAGCTAAAGTTTTTCATATATTCAGAGGAACATTCCCTCACCTCTGAGTTACCAGATACCATGCTGAATTACACTGTGTGTTTATATGTGACATCCTTAGTTCTAACATTTCTGTTTTAATATAACAGTCTTTCAAACGGTGAGAGAAATAGACTTTTTTTTGGTATCCATTGGCTTTAGTTTGTGATAGAACCAATCAGTGACACCTCCAATTTAGGGATTAAATGATTGTCATGTCCATTCCACTCAATTACTTCTACTTTATTATGATTAATTTGTTCAATATCTATGTGTTCACTGATCAATGAGATTATTAACTATTGGATGTTAGTGAATACTTCTCATACCTGCTTGTACTTATAGCACAGCATCATGTGTTAAACTTTCTGAATATTTCTTTTAATGTTTTACTTAAAAGTGATAATGAAGTAGATATGATCAAAAAGCAGGTAATTCTTGAGGTCTGGATATAAAATTATTGTTTAAATTAATCCATTGATTGAGAGACTATTTTAATACAACTGAGTTCTTGAGAATGAGAACCATATCTTCTTCAGAATTTTGTTTTGCTGCAATTCATTCCAATAAAGTATTAAAGCATAATTACCATTCCATGGAAATATTGCATGTATATACATTGGAAGAGAAATAGCCCTACTCTTAGTATAATGGAATGTGATTCAAGATAAAAAGAAAAGTATGATTATTTCAAAGTGTCTCTTCCACCAGTCCACCAAAAATAAGTATTTTTTTTACCAAGATAATCTTTTATTACGTATGTACTTTGTGACACTTATCTTAAAATGTCTTAAAATTTGAGTAATATATTTTAAAGTTAATAAATTAAGCTAGTAGAGGATGATACCAGATGCATGACTCATTCAACATTTATTATTTATTATATGTAACATTGTATAAGGCAATGAATGAAATAGCTCAACTACTGTAGGAGGATATGAGAGGACTTCAATGAGAAAGATAGATTTCTTACACCTTCATTCAGATATTGGATAATTAGGTAACAATTTTTCCAAATAAATAATGTATTGATTTTGCTTTAGCTACAAAGAAATTTGAGCCAAGTTCATGGCCCAGGTTTCTTACCTCTATAGGAATGCTTAGCATGCATTTTTGCATGCTAATCTTCCTTGTGGATTGTCTTTTGCTTAATCACATTTTTCCTTAAGTCAGATTTCTTCAGTTATTTATATCATCTTTTTGTACCACAGATATTTATGTAGACTTCTTTAAATTCTCTGTGGAATAAAACAGAAAACAAATACATAAACAATACTATGAAAGATCAATAACTACAGATTTACTTAATTTTACTTACTCTTTACATTCAAGTTTTTATTATATTTCATGAAGTTCAATTTATATACATTGTCTCATCTAATTTTGAAATACATGACAGTTTGGCTAGAGATTTGAATAAATTTTTACATTGCTTTTATATATTGCTGAAAAGTAACCACAATTTACAATGTAGTTCTCAAAGAATGGACAATTGATCAAGTTGTCCACAGAGAGTTTGTTAGTTTGGGAAGAAAAACTTATCATACAATTTTTTTCACACACATTTTAGAAATTTGAGAAAGAAAGGTGATAAAGATTATTGTAAAAATCCTAGCACTTGCTTAATAATCTTTACTATATGAAAGGTTGTGGGTATACTGCAAAGAATGTGCTTATCAGTTTAACTCAGCCGCATTGATTTAGCAGGGACTGCTTACCCTGGGTAATTTTTTTCATATCACTGTATTTTATATTTTACATATGTTAAATCTGTATTTTTTTATTTTAACTAGTGGGTTGTGTTATGTTCCCAATTTTTAAAAAAATTTACAATGGCTCAAAAGTGGTCTATTAAAGAGTCAAAGTCTTGAAAATCAAAGAACTGAATTCAGAATAATGTCATAGTGTTAAATAATGAGCAATGCTCCAGTGAAATTATAAAATATAAATTTGTATGTACAGAAATAGGAGACTGTTTCATGGTGTCTTTGAAGAAAACTGGGAATGCAAAATGTGACATATAGTATCTGAAAGCTGGAATTTATTCGACAACTAAGGGCTGTCCTAATTTTCAGGATATTGTCTGTTATAAAGTATGATCAAATAGTGATACAAAGGTATGAAGACTTTTATGCCATTTTCAAAATTACAATAACCTCACTGGTAAAACAATCAGATTTTCCCAAAACAATCACAAAATCATGCTTTTCAGCATATTGATGAGTTGTTCTGCTGAAATAGAAAATGACCAAAATTTACTCTTTTCCTTATAGCAAAATCATTTGCAAGTCACATGTTGACAGGAAGTATATAAAACCATCTGCAAAGTGACAAATATTATGCTCAGAAGAAAACAAGACAAGCTGTTGGCAAAATTCCTTTATCAAATGATATTTTTTGGCTTTGTATACCAATAGCACACAATCAGGAAGAGAAATACTACATTGGGTAAGCAGGAAGAGATTTTTACTCATAGTAGGATAAAATCTCTAGGTATGGAGTGACAATTCACCCTTAAGAGTGAATATATGTTCTTAAGAGTGAACATTTGTTCAAGAAATGACATATACTCAATAACTTACTATTATATTCATCTTTGAATACCTAAACTACAGAAGAGAGTACTTATTTTATAAGCCATGTTGTAGATTGGAGAAGGTGCTTCTGACTCTTTTCTGAGCGAGCACAAACTATGTGTGCATCAGGAAAGACATTGCTGAATGAATTAAAGTGGCACTGCCAGCCCACACACTGCTTTGCCCACATACTACTTTATGCACAGGGACCAGTTGGTGGTTAACAAAATGTCTCCTGATTTTGATTTAATGCTGAAGGAAATGGTGAAAACTGTGGTGCAATGATGCAAAACATTTGAGAAGCCCTCAGATATTAAATATTAAATGCTTTTATGCTGGCTTACTAAAATTATTGCCAGATCCTTTCTAATTATTTTTTAAATCACTTTTGTGTCACTCTAAGCTAAGGGTTGGCAAACTTACTCTGTAGAGGGTTCAATAGTAAATACTTTCAGCTTTGCAGGACATAGGTTCTTTGCTGCAACTACTCTGTCATTGTAAGAGGAAAGCGGCCATAGACAAAATGTAAATATTAAGTGTGCTGTGTTTGTATAATAATTTATTTATAAAAAAATTGTGGGATAGATTTGGCTCATAGACTATAATTTGCTGACTTCTGCTAATCCATCTCTTATTTCTTCCAAGAAGATTAACATAATGAGCAAGTTTGACCATAGCACACCTGTACTTAAAAGCCCTCAAGGGTCCTTACTTTGTCCATTATAAGGCCCAAATTCTTTAGAATGATATTGAAGATCTTCCTTTGACTCCTCTTCCCCTTTTCAATCTCATCTCCTGATTTTCTTCCACATGCCCTTTATTGAATCAGCCAAGTTGTAGTTTCTTCAATGTGCCATGCTCAGTAGGCCTCTGTGCCTTACAAGGAATGTATACCTTGAACACGCCCTGACTACAAAACTTAGTAGCTGTACTGTTATTACTTGTTCACATGTCTGGCTACTGGATTACAGTGTGAACCACTTAAGGGAGTGAAGTATATTCTATTTTTTTTTATAGATAGTGCCTAGGATGGTGCTTGGCCAATTCTAGACGCTCAATAAATGGTTGTTGATAATAGCTTAGTGATTAAAGCTCATCCAACAAAGGATGGATTAACTCCCAAAGTATTAAATCATCTATTCAAGTAAGTATTAAGGCAGTAATCTGGAGACTATTCACATGGAAAAGAAGTTTTAAGTAAACTTTAGACTTAACAGTCAAGTTACAATAGAGTTGGTGCTCTCTTAATTGTAAATCCAACTCCGATTATTTGACACACTTGTATTATATAAATTTTCCCCCCATTTTTAAAAAGTATTAAAATGTTAGTCTTCATTTATATAGTGGGATTTATTAAGGCATTCTAATTGCATGTGTCTTTGTTCCCTACACAATCATTCAAGAGAAAATTTTAGTAAAGCTTGAGAAAGGAAAAAAAAGAAAGGGTCTGATTTCTGTTAACCAAGATGGAATATCAAGGACTGGATTTACCATTCCACTTGAAATAAACAAAAAACTGGGCAATATATACGAAACAAAATTCTTGAGACATTGGACATCAGACAACAAAGGACAATGAGCCCTCCCTGAGAAATAAAAAACAAAGGAGTTGAGCACTACAACATGCTATCTGGAAAATTTTTCCAGATTGCAGTGTAGTGGGGAAGAACACAGGGGAAGCCAGCAATCTCACTGAGTTCACAAGATCATGCTGGGAGTCCAGGAAGTTCACAACTACCTTAGGAAAGAAAAGAGCTGCACACTGAGGGAACTCTAGAGATCTGCAGAGGTTTCCCCATGAGTATTTGGTTGAATACTAGTTAGTAGATGTGTGTGAGGAAATGATGTGAAATGGGGGAAAGAACTCCTTAATAGGATTAGAAGAAACAATTCACAGAGATCACAAAGGACTGGGAATAGTGTCGGTTCCTACCAGAATTAGGAATGACAAAATCATAATTCACAGGACATTAGGTAGGCTACTCAGAAGGATTTGGCTTCAATAATGAGGTAAAATTAGCCCTGAACTAAACCTGTTCTGGTCCTGCTAATAAAGGTAAAAAAACACCCCATAAGAATCAAACTATTTCCAAGTAACTTGACCACTTCTCAGAATAAAACTTAACAGGATAATATTCACATTGGCATTCAATAAAAATTATAAGCCATGCAGGAAGCAGATACAAAATGACTCACAATGTGGAGAAAGAGCAATAAATTAAAACTAATCTGGAACTGAGACAGATAATAGAATTAGTAGATAAGGGCATTAAATCAATTATTATAACTGACTTCTGTATTTTCAAGCTGGGTGAAAGATTTAAAATGATAGGTGTAGAGATTGAAGATATAAAAAAAGACCCTAGTTGATATTCTAGGGATAAAAACTGTAATGTCTGAGATGAAATTTACACCAGATAGGATTAAGGGTAGATTAGACACTGCAGGAGGAAATATTATTGAACTTGAAGATATACCAATAGAAACTACTCAAAATGAAGCACAGAGAGAAAAAAAGACAAAACAATAAAAAATAAAGTGTGTCGGTGAGAAGTAAGACAATTTCAAGGGTCCTAATGTACATGTAAATAGAATACTCAAGGAAAGGAAGAGGGAAAGAATAGAAAAAATATTTGAAAAATTAATGGCTGAAAATTTTCTAAATTTGATTAAAACTATAAACACACAAATCCAAAAAGCTCAATGAACTTGATGTACAAGAATCAAGAAGAAAACTACACCAAAACACATTATAACCAAATTGCTTAAACTAGAAATAACAAGAAAACTTAAAAGCAGAGTGAGTAAAAAGGCACATTATATGCAAAGGAACAAAGGCAAATATGACAGCAGATTTCAACTTGAAAATCTTGCAAGACAGAAAACAATGGAGAAACATCTTTAATATTATCATCTTGGATTCTTTGCCTTGATAAAATATCTTTCAAAAATAAAGATGAGTTTAGTGGTTTCTCAAAAAGTTAAACATAATCACCAACACCCAGATATTTCATGCCTAGGTATGTACCCAAAATAATCGAAAACAGAGACTCAAACAGATACTTGTACACCAGTGTTAATAGCAGCATTATTCAACACAGCCAAAATGTGGAAACAACCCAAGTGTCCATGAACAGATGAATGGATAAACAAAATATGGTATACAGTAGAATACTATTCAGCCATAAAAAATGAGTAAACTTCTGATGTATGTTGTAACAGTGATGAATCTTGAAAAATTATGATGAGTAAAATAAGTCAGACACAAAGGACAGATATATAGTTCCACTTCTGTGAAATATCTAGAATTGGCAACTTTATAGAGACAGAAATAGATTGTCGGTTACCGGATGCTGAGAGGAGGGGGAGTGGGCAGTGATTTTTTAATGGGTACAGAGTTTCTGTTTGGGGTGATGAAAAAATTTGGGCATAGATAGTGACGGTAGTCATATAACATTATGAATGTAATTAATTCCAATTTATCTTAAAAATAGTTAAAAAGGAAATTTTTTTGTTTGTTTTATATATTACCACAATAAAAAATGTTTTAAAATACCAACTTTAAAAGAAATCCCTAAAAGTGCTTAAAATACTTTCTGGCAAATAGTATATATCAAAAAATAAAACAAAACCAAATACTCCAAGGTAAGAGAGACTTTCTAAGACATACAAAATCTGAAAGAGTCCACCTTCAGAAAACCTTCACTGTAAGAAATGTTAAAAGAAGTCCTTTGGGCAGAAGGAAAATGATACCAGATAGAAATGTGAATCTAAACAAAGAACACCCAAAATGGTAATTACATGGGTAAATATAAATACCTTTTTATTATTATTTAAATTATTTGGAAAGATAACTCTTTAAAGCAAAACTTAACAAAGTGTCGTTGGGCTTATAACATGTAGAAATAATATTTATGACAATAATAGTACAAAGTCTAGGAGGGAGAAATAGAGGAATACTAACTTAAAGTTCTCCTGTATGAAGTACTATTATATCATTTGAAAGTACACTATATAAAATAATTTAATATAAACCCTAAAGTTTCCACTAAATAACATAACAAAGAGTTGTAGCTGATGAGTCAATGAAAGAGGTATATAGGAATCATAAAAATAATTGATTAAAAAGGAGACCAAAATAAAAGCAGAAAAAGGGACTAAAGAACATATAGAACGAAAAGAAAACAAATAACAAGATGGTAGATAAAAATCTAACCCTATCCATAAGCCCCCCATTTTGTTAGCCTATATAAAGAAGAAAGATATAACTGTATATTGCCTGCAAGAATGTCACTTTAAATATAAAACACCAATAGGTTATAAGTAAAAAGATACAAGAAGATATACCATGCTAAAAGTAATCAAAATGACTACATTAAGATCAACCAAATAAATTTCAGAGCAAAGACTATTACCAGGGATAAAAAAAAAGTACTTTCACAATGATGAAGGGACCAATTCTTCAAGAGGACATAACAATCCTAAATGTTAATTCAACTAATAGCAGAGCTCCAAATACATGAAGTAAATTAGGAAGCATGTAGATAATATGAACACTATCAACCAGCTTGACACAATGAACACTTGTAGAACACTCCACTCCTCCCAACACAATAATATGCCTTTCAAATGCATATGTAACTTTTCCTAAAATAAATTAAAGTCATACAAAATATGTTCCCTTTCACGATGGAATGGAATGACAAATCAGTAATAGGTAGATATCTGGAAAATTCCCAAATATTTACAAATTAAAGAGCATACTTCAAAATAGATTATAGGTCAAAAAAGAAAATTAGAAAATATTTTGAACAGAATGGAAATGAAAACACACCATATCTAAATTTATGCAATGAGGCTAAAGATAGGTTTATATTAAATAGTACTAAACACCTAATTTAGAAAGTAACAGGAGTCTCAAATCAATAACTTCAGCTTCTACCTTGAAGAATAGAAATGAACAAACAAAACCAAAAGAGACCACAAGAAATAAAATAATATATATCAAAGAGGAAATCAATGAAATATTATAGGTTATTAAGTATTAAATGTCCGATTTCCTTAAGTGCTAAGTTTGACAGCTAATCTCTCTGACATGTCACTTTGACACTTCTTGTTTTATTTTTTGTTATAAAGAAACATCCTTAGTCTTTCAAACACACATTTTGGCTTGTGATTATCTCTCACATTTTTTTTGAGCAATTTTTGTGAAACCATGGATAAGTAAAAAAATTTGTGTTATTTTCAAATATGAGTTCCGTCGTGGAAACAATGAAGACAGACAGTTAAAAATATCAAAGACATGTTTGGGAAGGATGTGGCTAATGAACTTACAGTACATTGATGGTTTAAGTTCAGTTCTGATGATTTTAATCTTGAAAATGAGCCATGTGGGTCACCTAAGACCAAGGTGGATAATGACGAGCTGAAAGCTGTAGTGGAAGCAAATCCATCTCAACCTATGCATAAATTAGCAGCAAGGTTTGACGTTACTATTGCAACAATATTGTACCATTTGAAACAAATCGGCAAGGTAAAGAAGCTGGATAGATGGGTTCCACATGAATTAAACAAGCATCAGCACAGAAATCCTCTTGAAGCTTGCCTTTCTTTGCTTGTAGCAACATAAAGGCGAACAATTTCTACACCTGTGATGAAAAATGGATTCTTTTTGACAATCGCAAGCATTTAGCACAATGTTTGGATAAAGACGAAGTGCCAAAACCGAATATTAATCAAAAAAAGGTAATTGTGTCTGTTTGGTGGTCCAGCGCTTGTATTATCCACTACAGCTTCATGAAACCTGGTCAATCAATTACAGTGGTTGTCTACTGCAACCAATTGAAAGAAATTTGCTTGCACTTAAGCAGCCAAGATTGGTCAATAGAGACAGGCCAATCCTCTTGCAAGACAACACTTGACCACATGTCCCACAAACAACGCTGCTCAAACTACAGAGGCTGAACTTGGAAACTCTCTGTCATCCACCATATTCACCAGACCTTGCACCCACTGACTACCATTTCTTCCAGGCTTTGGACCACTTCTTGCAAGGAAAAGTATTCAATTCTCAACAAGCTGGGGAAAACGCCTTTAAAAGGCAGTTAATAGAAAAAGGAAAAGACAGTCCTTACTCTCAAGGAGCTTTCAATCTTGAATCTTTTGGGGAGGGTTACATGGCTCTGCAATGGCTTTTTAGCAAAGACATTGCAATTTAAATACTACTGCATTTTTTAAAGGGTAAATAAGAACATTTGTCGGTTTGACAGATAAAGATTCATTTTCATTTACTTATGTATGCAATATACCAAAACTACTTCTGTATTTGGTGTTCCTAATGAAAACACTGTTGGCCTCCTAAGAAGATAAATATGTGCAAATGTGATGTCTATGAAATAATTCCCTGAGGCAGATTCTGACCTTTCTCTGGTAGATAAAGTTCTGTATGGCTCATCTTCTAGGAATCTCACAGCAGGTATAGAACTGGCCAGTTGGGAATTTACTACAGAATCAAATATGACATCATAGTGTCTTTAAGAAGCAGTTTGTTTTTCAACTTTATAAGTCTTTCCAGTGAGATGTAATTTTTATTTGAGTGTTGTGGCTTTTATATGCTAATGTAGAAGCTCAAAGTTAACCCCGTGAGGGACTGCAAGTTGCTAATTCACTTTACTTATTTTTTTCCATTCACACATCCACTCATTTATTTCCTCAAAAATCTCAAAGGAAAGATTGCCCTTCCAGTGCTCCCATCTTCCTTTGCTGCTTTTACCCTTTCTTCCTCTCCTGTTTCTGCCCATCAGATGTTCTTTCCTATTTTCTCTCTCTTCTTAATTTGCCTTCCCTAACCTGCCCCAACTCGCTCCCAAGCCCCACCTCTCGTTCCCCACCCATGTTAGAACGACTCTACTCGGGAAAGTTTGGGGAAATCCTATTCACACAAACAGATAACTAGTTGCTACAATACAGGTATTAAACAATGACAATTTCTGACATATTAAAGTATAATTTTATTTTTATATCTTACCGTCAGTTTAAAATTTGTTCATTAAGACCACTGTTTCTCTCCCTGGATAGAAATGGTCAGATTCCATGAATTTTGTGATCACTGTTAGATAGTCTTGGTTCAAAAATTAGAAAATGTCCAATAGATGGTATTTAAAAATACTTCAATTTTCTTCCAAGATTAAACCTTTCTTTCCCTTTTCATAAGCTAAAACTTATAGTTAGTGTTTGCCTGCATCATCATACAAAGATTATGATTCAATTTTCTCTCTTTTTTCCTACTTACCTTCTTCTTCACTTGACAGCTGCTATGTCAGGCCATTTCAGGTTCAAGAAGAGGTGAGGGAGGAAAGGTGAGAACAGATCTTTTCTTACTAGGCTGGATGGCTTTCCACTTTCTGAGTCTGAAAGATTGTTAAAAAGTCAACCCTTGGTATGGATTTAAGGGTTCTCATGAAATTCCTATTGATGGGAGCACTTATAAAATTCCTCTAACTCTAGATAAGGAGTGGGGAACATTTTCATGTTGGAAGGCTGCATTAATTTAGTTGTGATCAAATAAGACTGCATTTGAGAAACTTCAGTTAGATATACTTAAAAATGTACATTATTTTATACAAATCTAACTACTATGTACGAAATAATTTCAAAAAATGAAAACTATTTGGTAATTTTAAAGTTAACTAACCTTTAATGGCTTTATTGTGTCTGCTTTTTGTTGAAAAACATTGGAATATTTGGTTGCAGCATGGAGGTCCACAGTGTCCGTTGATCCTCTAGATAGGTATCAGTCATTTGTGACCTTAAGGGTGTCTTGATTTGGGTTAGGTAGGAGAATGCAGAGTCACAGCAATAAGTGGTTGAAAAGCAAGAAACCATTTTTCGGGCATGTTGCTGAAGGCGTGGGTATTTGACTGCATTTTTCCATATTTCAATTGGATCTTTCTTAGCATCAAACAATGACTTCAAAATGACATCTTCTGAGAGCTCAATCAATTCCATCTCTAGTTGTTTAGGTGCCTCGGTGATATCAACTAGGTGAGGCTGAAATGTTAATTTGAGTGTGATGTCCTGATTCTCAAAGTCAGTGAACCTTTCATTGTATTCTCCAATTAATAGGTCTATAACAGCTGCATATTCTTCAAATGATTCATACATATCATCCTGCTCATTAATGACCTTTGCTAACAGGGGAAAATGTTCATCCAAAATTTCCCTTGGAAGAAGAAGTGTTTTGAGAAAAGATAGTTTTTCTTTAAAAGCTTGGATTTTTTTTTGCCACATATCATATATAGACTTAGTTTTACCTTGTAAAGAAATATTCAAGTCATTTTGATTTGACATATCACACAGAAATACTGCATTCCTATAGAAATCTTCTTTCAATAATTCACATTGCTGATTCTATTCTTCATAAAATTTAATTATCAGAGATAAAATTTTGGCTAACACCTGTCCCTGTGATAGCCAACGCACTTTAGAATGTATGACAAATCCACGCTGAATACCTCATCCTTCAGCTTTGGCATGTTATGAAACTGATGATGCTGTGTTGCTTTTGCACAAATACAGTTAACAATACTTATAACTTTTTGCAAAGTGTCATTTAGAATAGTAGCTTTAGCTCAGAGATTTTGCTGATGCAAGATACGATGAAAAGCGATGAGAGTACCTGGATTTATTAATACTTTTTTGGTCTGTGCAATAAACCTTTCATGTTTTCCTGCCATGGAAGGTGCACCATCTGTACATACACTCACAAAATTTACCAAATTCAATCCAACTTCACAACATTTATCTTGAAAGCTGTTGAAGATATCTATTCCCCATGTTCTGTTCGCAAGAGTGCCCAAAGGGAGTAACTCTTTGTAGCAAAGATAATCTTCTTTTATGACCTGAATGAAGTATAAAACCTGCACCAAGCCAGTAGTATCAGTTGATTCATCCAAAGCCATTGAATAATATATATTTTCCTTTTTAAGTATTGCATGAAGTTGTTCTGTTAAGTTGAAGGCTAATTCATGCTGCCGATCGGTTATGGTTCTCCTTGAAAGAGGCAGTTGTTTGTACTTTGAAACATTATCAGGGTCTAAGCATCCTACAACTTTGACAATGCATTCTTTCACAATTTCTGCATCACTAAATGGCTTCCTTTTTTCCCAAGTATATAAGCTACTTTATAAGTTACTTCAGTAGCATTATTTCCAGGTCTTATTGCTGCCTGAAAGAATTGTCTTTGCTTTCATTTTTCATCTTTTAATTTCTGCAATACAACCTTTTGCACCTCTCCCTCTAATTTAAATTATTTGTGGTCCAACCACTTTTTAGTTATTTTGAGATTTATCCATGTTTTGTGCATCAATAGTTCATTTGTTTTTATTGCTGCATTATATTTCACTGATGAGCATTGAATTTCTTTAATGTTGATATTGCAGTATCACAAAGCAAACAAATCATCTTATCTTTAGCAGAAAGAAGATAATATTGCAATTCCAAATCATTAAAAAATCTGTTTTCTTTCTTCAGCATTCTCTTGGTCTTCCTTGACATGATGGGTTGTTAAGCAGACAGAATTAAAACATACTGTTGAGCTGTGCAATTATTCACAAATTCCACTTCAAACAGAAGCACAGTACACTGTTATCAAAAGGTGATAACAGACTGGCGTACTCAACCCCCCTAAACTCTCGCCAACCAGCCTCATGCAGTAGTGGTGTGAGTCAGGCAGGGGAAGTTAGAACTAAATCTTGAGCATAGCAGCCTTCAATTTAGCCCTTATGGTTTATTAATGTTCTAATTGTGCCAATCTGGGAGGACTATTTCGTCAAAACTCATTTTATTCTTTGATATTTTAAATGCACTCATTTTAAAAATAAAATAAAAATATAAAAGATGAACAAAAATGTACTAATAAAAATAAAAGGATGTGTCCTGTAAAATCTGGATTCAGTCAAAAGGCTGTACTTAAGGACCTAGAAGGCCACAGGTCCCCCACCTCTGCTCTAGATGGAGACTATTCTATATATTTAGCGGTCCATTACAATTCATTCTGCAGACTCTGCAATCCAAATTTGCCATCAGCTTCATGCTGCAACCCTTAGATCCTCCTTTTGGAAAAGATCTGACAATACTATATCAGTTCTTTATCCTTAATAGTCTATTTGGAGTAAGAAATTCCCATGTATTCCTTTTATCGACGAGGCAAGTGTTCCCTTGTAAAATCTTTATACAGGCATTCTTCTCACACACACTTTAGAATCTGATACCTATCAGGTTTTGAGTTAAAACTTCAATTTTGACCCCTATTACATTAATTAGGCTTAAAGTCTTACATCTCTTGTGATCATTTTCACCTTAAAAACAATCAGTCCTTCAGACAAAGTAATTTCTCACTATAGAATTTCAGACGTTATTGAGAGTGTGTACTTTATACACACACACATATAAGGTGTTTAGAGAAACAAAAATTCTTCCTAGAAGCCTAGAAATTATTCCAAAAGGGAAGCTGCTGTAAGCTTTAGCTGTAATGTTGTTCCCAAAGCAATTCAAACTAGAAAAAAAAAAAAAAAAGGAAATTGTAACTGCTTTACAGGATTGAAAAATCTATGCCCTTCCTTCCCTTTCTTCAGTGCACACTTGGTCTGTGGGAGCCATCCTTTTTTCAGCATCCAGTGAAATGGTGGCAGGTTCTGAGAGTTATCACTCTGTCTTCTTCAGGGAAAAGATTATTGTTCAGAGGTGTCCCAACTAGAGGCATAACTCTAGTGCCCAAGCAGAAGATGGACACTAACCTAGAGGGATTAAAATAAAGCCAAGCCCACTCACTAATTTGCCTATGACTTGAGCTACCGAAGTAGCCTAGACTGACCAAGAGACAAGCCATGTTCAGAACCACTTGATAGGCATTGCTTATGACACTGGGCAGGATCAAGGTGGCTGGTCAGAAGTCAAAAATACCACAAAGGACTTGATCTAGATGGCTTGTCATGGCCTATTTACTATCCCTTTCCACATGCAAATATGGGATGCAGCAACTAGAAATGAATCTTTCAAAAGGGTTGGGTCCAGGTGAAGGGAAATAGCTGGGAAAGAGGGTGCTGGCAAAATGTGAGAGGAAAAGGAGGATTATAAAAGTTACTCAATGTTCAAATTTTCTATTTAAACAATGGAATACTGAGAAACTAGCAAAAACAGATATTGAAGGTGGTACTTGTTTCATGAAAGAGCCACACATACACAGCAGTCTGTAAGCACGGAAGGAGCCAAGAAACCAAAAAATATGGCAACCAAATCCAATCTGTCAGTAACAGGTGATTTATCTGGGGAACTTACAGATAAAAGCACGATCTTCTGCAGGCACAAGATAGGTAGATCTCTGCACCACACCCCACCAGACTTGGATCTTGGGGAAAAGGTACATGTGTCTGGAAGGACTGTGTAGGTGGCTGAGAGAATGCTACAGGTGTCACAGCCTATGATGTATGTAACAACATCAAGGTTTGTTTTGGAGGAAAGGCAAAACTTACAGTAAATAGATGTTTTCACATGAAAATTAGTACATCAGCTAGACATCTTGGAGGCATTCCTGGACTCAGGATTAGTCAGGAGTCACAGGGTGAATTAGCATCTAAAATAGAGTCACTCTTCTCCCCAGAGTACTTTTAATGCTGGCTTTTGTCTACATTCCTATTAATAGAGAGAATGTTCTCAAAATCTCCGTTATTACTTTGGACCAGGAGACAAGTTTAACAATTTTATTCACAACAAATTCAAGAGAGACTATTTTCTTGTATTCTTAGTAAGAATTTATTTTTTAAACCTCCCTTCCAATTCTTCTGGCTCAAATTTGTGTTTATTGAGTCTTGTTGAAGATGAGAATGACTTTTGCCCTATGCAAAGCTGACAAGATGTTGGCACAAATCTATAGGTCCAAACTGTAGAAGGTAAAGGCAGTGGTTATATTCAAATTCCTACACATGTTAATAAGACTCAACTGTTGTGCCTAAATCCTCTATATATCAATAAAAAAAAGTGAGTAGAGAAATTGCAGAAAAATTAATTGTGTCTACATAGAAGTATTTGCTTATTTTAATAGCAAATAGCCTAGGCAGGGGAGTTCTTGTGATGATTAGTGCTATTTTGTAGGAATTGACTTGATCTTTTGGGGAAATGAAAATGGAGGAGAATAATCCAAAATGAAGATTTTTATCTTGCAATACTGTAAACTCCACTTATTTAGAAAGCTTTTGTGGAACACCTTGCCAAAAGTTTATTTTGTTTGTTTTCTTTTGTTCTGGCTAAAATCTGACTATGCTATGCACCTGGGTTAGGCTTTCTTTTTTCCTTGTCTGTTTTCTTGTCCTTCAACCCAGGAAGATGTGTGTCACATATGCTATTGAGATGGAGTTTGCTACGTCTTTGGGAAGCTTCAGGACAAAAGGTTCTATACTACAAATATAATTGTTGCTAATGTATCAGATATAAGCTTTAAGTTTGTGCTTCTCTCCTTCCCCAGCCCCTACCTCCACCACTCACTTCCTCCACAGTATTTCAAACAAAGAACAACCAGTCATTTTAAGAGTCATGGAAAAGTTTTGACCCAAAGCTGAGTTCTAGGACCATTGTACATCCTGTTTCCTCCAAAAATGTATGGCTTAAATCCTTTGGCATAAGTAATGCATATTTGATGTGATAAACGAAATTATGAAGCCTGAGAGTTAGTAATATATGTAAAATAATACAGTGTAAGTGTAAAAATGTTTTCATGATTTCAAATTACTGATCTGTATGTTTTGTACAGTATTAGATCTTAATTAGCCATCTTATTATATATGCATCATATTTCTAAATATATGGCACATATGAATGTGTGCAGCTCTTCCCAGAGTTAAAACTTTTTGAAAAGCTTTTTCATAACACCTATTTTCAATCAGATCTGGCACATATATTCGTTGTAAATATTTTCATAAAATGAATTTAATATTTAAAATGCAATTTTAAAGGTTAAAAGCAAGCCACTGGATATTGCATAACATGTGCAATGATCTTAAGAATACATATACTTAGGCACCACATTTTAATTTAAACTCCTGTTATTACAGTAACTAGTCACAAAATGGCTCCTATTTATGCAATATGTTAGCTGTAACGTTACTTAAATTGAACAGACGAGTGCCTTCTAATAATGTATGTTTACTTCATGAACTTGTGGGCAATTACATTGTAATTATGTCTTTGTAGGTGCTTTTTACTGACATATAGAGCACCAGTGCATTTTAAATGTAATTGCCGTTCTCTGTACCATTTAGCAAAGCTGAAAATTGTTAGAGGTTTATAAATTACCTACATTTAGACCATAGGCAACTAGGCAAATTAAGTGACACTGTCAGTAATGTTACAACATAAATTGCTACCAAGTATAAATTCAAGGTGGACTTTCTTTTCTAAATTAGAATGTTGTTTATAGAGTGCCTTCTAAAAAAAGAAAAAGAAAAAAAGAAAAGTGCACGTGGCTCAATGAGAGGATAGATCAGCCTTTTAATGCACACAGAAAACAATGACTGGCCTGAAATAATTAAAATTGTGAAGCTGTTTAAAATTAGGAATTTCGGTTGGTTCTATAGTACTCAGAGAAAATGAGCTATTTGCCCCCAGATGACCATGATGGCACTGGAGAAGAACATCTGCATGTGAAACTACACCATAAAGTGGGAAAAACCTGGCATTCAGAGTTGAACGGAATTCTGTGACTTTTAATGTCTACGGCCTTGTTCAAATTGCTTAAATCTTGAACCTCAGCTTTTTAATCTAAAAAATGGTAATAATAACAGCCAGCTTCAAAGGGCTACCATGAGGATTAAGATAGAATAATGTTTGTAGGACCTCAAAAAATGTGAGTTCCCTAGTCTTATCTTCTCCTAATAGGTGACTTGGTCTGCTATTTAAAAAAAAAAATAAAGTTTTTTTTTTTTTGCAAATCTAAAGAAAAAAAAAATAAAGTTTTTTTTTTCTTTAGATTTGCAAAGAATAGGCTTCTCTGAGACTGTGTTGAATCAGCCAAGGAACTTCAAAGTTTACAGGGATTTGCTTCACCCTGTGGGATTAAAGAAAACCAGGGACAATAGTACACTGAAAAATACTCACTTTTGCTTCTGAAGCAATGTCTCATAGAGGAGACCAGTCTCCAAAGACTAGCAACGCCAGTTAAGGAAATTAATTTTGAAAGTATTACTCTGTCACTTCATGCCTTCAGGCCAGTCACTTATTGATGGCAAGGGTTTAGATTCGGATAAAACCATTTCACCCATGCAAGCCCTCGCCATTAAATGGGAAACGGGAATCTGGGCTTGACAGCTCAGAAAGCTGTACTGTGCAGAAAGCCATTCTTAGAGGGTCATTTTACTTAAGTGTAAGAGGAGAGAGTTGGTACAAGGCCATTTTATTAAAGTATAAATAATGAATTAATAATATGATAAAATTACATGTATTTTTAAAAATCCTATATTTATATGGCATGCACACAATTAATGCTTTATACTGAGAAATCCTGTAGCTGTATAGAGAGGTACTGAACAAGCTTCAGATGACCAATGTCTAACGGGTGGTTTATTTCTCACCAGGCAACCTCAGGCATAAGACTTACCATTCTGAGTCATAATTTTCTCTTCCAAAAAGTAACAATAATTAAGAGCTGCCCTCCCTCCTCACAGTTTTGTAATTTATAAATGAGAAAATGTATGGGAAACATCTTTATCAAGTACTGTATCTATATATCATAATATTTTACGTGTACTGATTTTTCATAAACACTGGCATAGAAACTTAAAACTTTGATATTGTAGTTCTCTTTCCCATATTCTTATTATATATTTTTTCATCCTGTCTAGTGGTATAATTGAACTTTGGTTTTTGTAGCAGGAAGATCAAAGAAAAAGCCACCACCATCCATGTTCATACAAGCAAAGAAAGTGGCACGTGAGCCCTGTTATGTGCGACACTGTTTTCCCCACAGCTGAAACCAATAGAAGTCTCTCCAGAGGAAGAAGTAAGCCAGACTCAGCTGCCCACTCAAGAAGCAGTAGTGTCCTGTGGAGAGACGGAAGTTGAATTAAGGTTAGCTGGTGGAGAGAACCTCTTAGGACATAGAGGACCTGTTTAGAGTGGATTTGTAATTTCACAAGGCTCAGAAGAAGGAACTTACCAGATCAGGAAGCACACAATAGCTTGAGGTTGAAAAAAAATGTCAGCAGAAAGTTTACTAGAGAAGATAGAAGCCAAAGCATCACAGAAATTAGCAACTCCATGAAATAACTGGTTTCAAGATTCTTGGCCAGTGAGAAGGCATCAGGTATTTTAGGAGGCATAGTGAGGCCAGAAGTCTGTGTCCTGATCTGAAAAAGATTTTTTGATCTTTTGCTTAAAATGGAATCCTGGCACAAGGTTTTTCAAAACCTCTGTCCAGACGGTTGATGGACGGATTTAATTTTTGTAAAAATAAAATGGAAAGTTTTCTTTTTGAGGCCTACTCTAACAGAAGGGCACTGATCCTGAAGAAGCAACATACATGGAAGGACAGAGGCAGCCTACCAAGAACAGAAGACTGTGCATTCAGGGAATTCAGGCAGAGAAGTCTTTCCAGCACATATTTTGCCTATTTCCTATTTTCCCTTCTACCATGGTTGGCTTTGTTAGACAAACTGCTACAATGGAACTGATTTTGTTGTAACTGAACTCTGCTGTGTATGAAGAGTGGACAGTGGGGGATATGATGCTAGTGGTGATTTGAACAGTAATGTGAACTTTATAAAGCATTCAAATGTATCTGTTCCTCTGAACTTTGTGATAAGAAGTGGGACAGATTCAACATGAATTTAAATCTATATTTTATAGAAGGGGAAATCAAGATTGAGAAAGGATAAGTGACGAGAAAATGGACACAGATAGTTGGGGAGTGTTGGGAGAGGTCCACCCTCAGCGTTCACATCTCAATGCTGAATAGCCTGAACCGATGTCCAGTGGTGATCATGAGCTACTCTCTTGACTGTTGGGTGGCAAGCAGAAGGTAAGATACAGAGAGCACCCTGAAAGCCTGAGGCCCAGAAACCTGAAAAAAATGAATTAATGGAGAAGACAGCTGTTTTAAAGACCTAGAGGAAGAAAATTTTCTTTTTCTTATTGTAAATAATATTATTCCATATGGCTTATCAAACTATTATTATTTATTAAATAACACATTTTCCCCCAGCAAATAAAATAGGAACCAACTAATTTCAAAATATTGATAAGACCAATATTTATTGAAAACCTGTTTTCCAGGGCAGTGGTCCCCAACCTTTTTGGCACCAGGGACCATTTTCATGGAAGACAATTTTTCCACGGACTGGGGAGTGGGGGGATGGTTTTGGGATGATTCAAGTGCATTACATTTGTGCACTTTATTTCTATTATTATTACATTGTAATATATAATGAAATAATTATACAACTCACTATAGGTTGGGGACCCCTGTTCTATTCCCATAGGACAGTGTTATTCCCATTTTATGTATGACTAAACTGAGGCATGCAGAGTTTAAGCAATTTGTCCACAGTCATGGTGTTGAGACTCAAAAAAAGCAGGACTCAAACTCAAGTGGTCCAATTCTGGAGTCCACACTCTTAACCACAATGTGTTAAAATAAGAACAAAAACTAGCAATATATTTAACAAGAAAATTACAATTTTATATCAACAAAATTATAAAATCTTATTGATGGCTCTAAAGAAAATTTAAACAATTAGAAACACACACCATCTTCTTAAGAGGAGTTTCTTAACAAGCCTTACTTACTGTGTCCCCAAGGCTTGGTGCAGAACCATGATGACCTTTTACCCAGAGCAGTGATACAATTTGTGCTAGGATCTTGGTCATGATTGGTTCCTGTCTTATCTTTTTAAACATTTGGTAAAAATTAGCCATTAGTTGAAATATGGAAATATCCCTTGTATCCATGCCTTCTCATCCCTTCTCACCAGCACAATGTGATTCAGACTCTTGCCACCTTGTTTCTCGGCTACTATCATAGTCTCTTGGCTGATCTCTTCATGTATGGGCTTCTCTCCAATTTATTTCATGCTTCATCCAAGGTCTTCAAAGTGTCTTGCATGGTGTACATTTTCAATAGCTCCCTACTTTCGCTCCATTAAATCCTCCCTTTCCTGTGTGACTTGTCATCCTCCCATGATTTTCTTCTATTACATTACCTACCCAACTATATTTCTGACTCTTCTTTTTCTTATCATCCATACTCCATTGCATAAAGCATGCCATCTTCATCCCTACTTGACGGTTTTACTCTAAATCCCCTGCCATCTTCTTTTCCTATGCAAGCTTACCCATTACTAATGCCCTTCTTTCATGGTGAAGCCTTCTCTGCTAACCAAGACCTCACTGAGTTTCCTCTTCTTTTAACTCCTATATCATATATCATCTGTAGTGTGAAATTAAATAGGGGCTTAATTATATATTATATCATGTTTATTATTATATGGTTTTGAGGGAGAAGTCTTATCTCTGTAACTCAGTTGTAGCCCGCTTGAGGGCAAAGATGTTTTCTTTACTCTCACCCAATGGCATAGGTTAATCACAAGTCCTGTCTACTGTCAGACCATTGGTTACCATTAGGAACTATGTTTGACTGCAGGTATTAGAGATCCAACTACGGTGACTTCATCACATAAGAGTTGATTATCTTTTTCATGTAACAAAAAATAAAAAATCTGGAAGGAGGGGACAGCTGGCATTAGTTCAATGGCTCAAGAGTATGCAATTTGAGTTCACTGCCATTCTTCCTGGTCTTTTCACCACGGCCTAAGATGGGTTCTGGAGCTATAGCAATCATCTCTGAGCCCCAAGGAGAAAGAAGGAGGGGTAAGGGAGTCACACTTTAAAGAACTTTTCCTAAAGCTTTACTTGACTTATGTTTATATCTCATTGATGACCTCTCTCTTCATGGAAAGCCTCTATTTATAAAAAAGGACTAGTTGTTAAAGAAAGACAAGACACTTGTCAAAAAGGCAACCATAAGTTTCTTCCACACTCTACTTGACTCAAGATTTTTTCCTTTGATCCATCTACAACACAACATTGCCAGACATGTTCTCTTTATGCACGGCTTTTTCTTTCAAAGCCAGATAGAACAACCTCCGTGAATTACTACATTATGTGGAAAACCTCAGTCTGACTTTTAATGCCCTTTCATACTTGGCCCAGCTATACCTGCCCTAATTATGGCTACAAATACCTTTTTATATTCAAGTTTTTCTTTTCATTGTGACTCTCATTTTTACTTCTGAATCTGCCCGACTATACTGTTCATTCTACCTGAAGTGTTCTAATATTTGACCATCTCATACTTCCTGTTGATGGACCTTGATCCCCTTTGGGAACCTAGAATTTATTCTCCCAGATGCTGTGAGTGTTTTTGGAAAACAGCCCTTAGATCTTAGCTGCCTTCAGGGATTACCTCAGCTGAAGAAAGAATACTGTACCCGCTTCCCGGGGCAACCCATACCCAATAATGGAAGTAGAATTATAAAAGCCTGGCCTTCTAGCCACAACCTGGGACATCACTGAAGGATTGTTCCGTGTTCAGGGCTCCTCAGGCTTCCAGTGAGTCTGTGTTCCCTCTCAGCCTTCTCCTTCTGCCCACTCTCGCTGCTTGCTCCTCTTTTCTTCTGATACTGATTCCAAAAGCGTATGATGGTAAGTCTCCTGCACGCTAATCTCCTTCTCAGGTTCTGCATCCTAGGGAACCCAACTTGTAGCCCTTCTCATTTCTGCCCTTCTTAAACACTGCCACCTTCACTGCTCCTATGCCTACCCCTAAAAAATCTCCCTATCAGAACTGGGTGAAGTGCCAGCTCTACTATAAAGCCCTCTCTGCCACTTCAGGTTACAAAATTTCCTTCCACCCTGAAACCTTAGTGTCTTTGTTGTGATGATGATGATAAGGAAAAAGGGGAGGTAATTACACTTGCTGGTATTACATAACTTAGTGGCTACTTGGTCCATTATTACTAACGTTTATAGTTTTATCTTTACAAAATATGTGTAGATGATTAATATAGTACATAGTAGGCACTCAAAACACAGAAAAGCAGGGAATATAATATCTTTTTCTTTTCTCAGAGTAAATAATATTATACCATCCGCATAATAGGAAAGGCATTTGCTGATTAAGAGTGGAAACTCAAATACTGTTGGTTATTAAGTTTCAAATCTGAAATATCCCGCATATATCAGGCTTCTCTGCATGTGAAGCAGCAGTCACTGAACTTTCATCAGTAAGAGAAACTCTCTGAGCTTGGCTAACTACTCAATCCCATTGCTGTTGTTTCTCCTTAAACCATCTCACTGCCTTACCCAACCTTTGCTCCCCAGCCTTTCCAAAGGTTGTGTAAGCTCTAATTCTCTGTGCTAAATCCTTCGCAATTGGCATTTCTAGAATGGCTTCTGTTTCTTTGGCTGTACCCTGACCAATATAGGAAATAAACAGCCAGTGTCCACTGTATTCAGCTCAGTGATCACCTTTACCATACAGAAAGTTTGCAATCTCCATTCTATTTCCTTTCCTTTTAACATTGGCAAACATTTCTTATCAACTACAGCAACAAAAAAACTGGGAATCTGCAGTTCAGAACATGTTTTTTTACAAAAATATTATCTGGAAAAAAATGCATTTATGAATGCCAAAAAGCAGAAAAATTAAAGGCAAAAATATTTAAATGTTGTGATCTATTTCTTCATGTAGATACAGAATAAAGAATAACCTACATTATAACTACACATAAAAAATGCTGTGCAGCAACATGGTTTTCCAACAAATTTGATAACCTGTTTCTGTCTCCCCCTTCCTCCATTAAATTGAACTCTCTGAATTATTCATGAGGGCTATTTTAATGGGATAATTTTTCCTTGCAAACGCTGACACTAATACCAAAGAATATCTCTAGGTATTCATCTTGGATAAATAAGGCTCCTGGTAACTAGTTTTCTTGATGCTTCACCTTATTCAAATGAACATATATGGAAGTAACTAATTTAAACCATTTTTTAACATTTAATGTTTGCAATATGTTTCTCTCCATATATGTATAGTCAAACATATGTTTACCCAGGAATTAACCAGGATGTTGAATAAAATGAAAGTAAAGCAGAAAGTTAAGCAATTCTCAGGTGAACTCGGGCAGGGCATTAGGAGGAAATTTAAAGTCCACATTTTCCAGCTGTGATGACAGCTCAGAATGACTTTGGGAATTGCCCATCTCTCCATAGTACTTTGACCATAGTCAGAAGCGATCATTCACTAGAATGTGTGCATTAGGGGTTCTTAACCCAGGGTAGTAGGATTTTAAGGGGTTGGTGAATCCCTTGAAACTGAATACCAAATCTTCTGCATATTTTTTTTTCTGAAAATAAAGTTTGTAACATTCATCAAATTCTCAGAGGTGTTTTTCACTATTCCACCACCACCACCTCTAAATGATAAGAATTCTCATTTCATGCAGAAATAAGACTTCAACAGTCAGGATTCTCTGGATTTCGGGTGTATGTGCGTGTTAGGGGGATGGGGTGGTGAATGAGTGGTATTTGTCCCCCATTAAATTAGTATTATGAAAATTCACATGCAAAATTTTTAGGATGTGGAGAAAATTATACTTCGTGGGTTAATAATATATCATTAATTTATTAGTTTATTTACCAATATCTTTAAATTTTTTTCCAAGTATGCGCTCATATCTTTCCCTAAATATAATCCTAAATAATTTTGTGCTTTTTGTATTGACATACATTAAGAAACTAAGTTAAATATTGAGATGGTCACCTTAATCTATTTTATTAGAAAGGATGGTGCTCAACTACATAGTAGTTAGACTGCTTGAAGATGCAATAGTACGTAAAAATTATGCTGTTGTATAATAATGTTGAAGACAATGAAGATCCTGAAGTTAAAAAAAAACCTACTTTTATTTTAATTACAATATAAAGTGAGGAATTATATTACCTTTAAAGAAGCAAAATTCAAAGAAAATACTCATTCTTTTCCTCCCAATATAGCTTTCTAACATTTCTAATGGTTCTATAATAAATCCGACAAGATTTTTAGAACACTGAGGTGACTGTCACTGCTGAAAATGTGTCCTGGGGGCTTTTTCTGTCAGAGGAGATGACAGTGACTCTTCCCATGCAGATTAAGCTGGTGTTTACAGATTTGCCCTGGGTGTGCATTTTTATCCTGCTGTGATCAAGTAACACAGGCTTACGAGTGCCAGACAGATTTCTGGATAAGAAAGGCTTGAATGTATCCTCACTTTGCACAGGGTGCAGCCCTAACCTGGAGCCTTTGGCAAGGGTCCATTTCTTGTTCACTTTCACAGTGATAATGTTATGTACATTTTACCTTTACTTGTTCCCTTCCACTTCAGGTAAAGCATTGGGAATGAATCTACAAAAGGTTCAACAGTGATTTCTGAGCCGAAAGTCAGATTGTGAATTGAAATGAATGTAGAAAATAATAAAAGAAGAAGATCAGCATTAGGGTTTAATTTTTGGAGACAAGATAGGAGGCCTGTGTGACCACAAATGAGACGTCTGAAAATATTTGAGTCATTTACGGTAATTTCAAAAGTTTTGTTAATTTTCACACCGCACAGTTTTCACAGACAAAACTGGAGAGATAAGACATCTTATTCTGGGCAAAAGCTAATCAGGCTCCAGATGCTGTGAGTGTAAAATCAGAGACTGTGGAACTGAAGCTGCCAGCCAGCAGACACCACCACCGAGCCTCCAGGCCCTCCCACCTTCTCACCATTTTGTGCTTAGAGCTAGCATTTTTAATATCCATGAAAGAAAACTGGCTGTTGTTATCAGATACTGAAGCCCAGCTCTCCACATTTTGATTTCTTTCTTAATTTCAATAAAAACAGTCCATAAAGAAATGTGTTAGGCTTTGAAGGGGATTACATTTTTTTCATAAGTGTACTTCCATATACTAAGTTGAAAACATAACAAAATGTCGTGATAAAGATGAAAATGTGTAAGATGAGTCTCAAGTTCCCAGCCCCACCATTGTTTAGCTTTGAGATCTTGAGCAAGTCATTTACTCTCCATACGACTGAATTTCCTCAACTGTAAAACAGGTACAATAAGACCTTTCCCTCTCCCATGCCCCACCCAGGGCAACCTGTAACCTACAAAGTGCAACGCTAAAAAGATTTTATGTAGTGCACTATAGCATTTAACACACACCTGTTAATCTCAAGAAGCAATCAATCAATATTTATTGATTTAATTGTTAATTTTCAAAAGCATGTAATTTTAGTAGTTTCTTTGGAATAGATGCAAGATTTTGGACTTTGAAATAGATGTAAGACTTTGGAATAAATGTAAGATTCCCTATTACAACCAAAATCCTAGCGGCTAAAACCTCCTCTCAGCAAATCATGCTGTAAAAAAGAATTTTATCACCTACTCTTTCAAATTAAGCTTTTGAGCTACATTTTTTAAATTATCAACTTTGGCAATATGAATGTCATATATGCAGAGGATATGGGAAAAGTATATAATATTTTTAAAATCTTTCATTTTTTTAATCATTACTAAAGGAAATTTAGCTATTAAGCATATTTTTAATTTCTAATAAATTTGATATTAATAAATCTCTGTGATTCCCAAGTATTAAAAAAAATTCTAAGAAACAATGATACAATCCAAATCTTTCTGAAAATATCCTGAATCAAAAGTCATCTCTCAAGGACTTAATAGTCTAGTCATTTATCCAGTTTTTGTTCTAGACACTTTGACTTCCAAAAAGAGTTCAGACCAGAACACAAATACAGTATAATAAATTACACTGAAGGGAAGAGAGCCAATGATTGTTGTGTCCCATCAGCGTAGCCATATCCAACTCTCTGCACTTATTTTTCTTTACATAAATTATCTCAACTAATTCTCAAAGCAGCCATGATGAGTACATCATTACTGTCTCCATTTAACAGGTGAGGAGCCCTCAGGAGATCGTGTTCATGCCGGCCACACAGCTAGTGAAGGAGGCAGGGTGCTGATTGCAGAATTCCAAAGCCTGCGTACTTTCTTCATTCTGCTCCATCCCTAAGAGATATAAAGGCCAAAAGATTACAGTATTTCTTTTCAGATTTGTTATTTTTGAAAGCAACATCTATTTTCACAATTTTGTACAGAACATGTGTGTGTATGTTTAAGAATTGGGTTATTGATTTTAGTGAGCTGAATGTTTTTCCTAAATAAGTAATTAATTGACTTAAGTTAATTCCTTCCTTCCAACCCTCCTTCCTTCCTTCTTTCCTGCCTGCCTGCCTTCCTTCCATCCTTTTACTTTTTTCTTTTTTTAAAACATAGGCACTGTCTTTTACTGGGTTCCTTCCAGACATCAGCCTTGTGACAGGCATTTGCGTAGAAGGAGTTTATTTGGAGGATGATTCCAGAAAACACCTGTGAGCTTGTAGGGGCTTAAGATACATAAGAGAAGGAGGTAATACAAGGCGCATTAATGAACAGGTTACTGCTGTGAATCCCTGGTGAATTCTGGGAGACAGAACAGAATATGTCCCAAAGTTGTCTCACCAGAAGGATGAAATAGCTGGGCTATTCATCTACCAACTCCCCAACATCCTTGCTGACAGCTGCTCCCAGGGGCTATTAACCCCCTCCCCCTCACCCCAAGCCCCACATCTCTGCCTGCCCCATACAGAACTGTGCATGTTCCTTCCACCAGAGAAAGCCCCAGGGAGAAAGTTACAGTTGTTTGCAGTCAGAAGCCATCAGTTTATGCAGGAGAGGTGAGTGTTGAGGTGATTTGAGTGGAGAACCTACAGTGACTGCTGCAGACACTTTCTTAGATTCCATTCTGTGGTGAGAGGAGACCATTAACTGTTCTACGTTGTTTCAACAGATTTAGTTTAACAATGAAAATGAACAACAAATATGCTGCAGTCTGAGAACATCTGACCCTTTTCTGTAGAGAAAAATAAATGCCCAGTAGGCAGACAGAGAATAATGGGCCTGGCCTGACCTAGATTGGTAGAAATTTAGATGTCTGTCCCCTGGGAAAAGAGGTCTTAAAGTGCTCAGAGTAGCTAGGATGAACTGAGAAAGCTTTTCACCCCTTTACTTTAAAGAACAGTATAAAATGGACTATAGCCTTTGAAAAGTACCTGTAAGGCCAGAGTTAGCAAGATTAAAGAAAAAGAGCCAAGTTATGAGGCAAATCGTTAGCTAACTAGAGTTTGTAGCAATTATGAAGGGAGAATAGAATTCAATTTATATCCGGAATTTTATTTTGCATTAAGCTCTTGTTCTAAGGTTTTAAGCCACATAGAAAACAAAATTTAAGCTTATACATGTTAGATAGTAGAGAAATATTTTTGATGAAAGTGAAAAAAAGTTGCATGTGATATAAGTAATTCATCTCTGAATAAATCCAAAACTTGACTTTATGTTTTCCTTGTCCTTATATCTCTTTGAGACTTTACCTAATCAGAAGCCTGATATTTAGAGGTAATTACTTCACATCCAAAAGTTACATTTCATGCTCCTTCTTACTCAGTAATGTAGAAGTCATACTCCCATTTACTTGCATAAAGTTTTGGTATATAGGTCAGCATTGATTCAAAAAGCAATGCATAACTAACAATAACAAAATCTCAGTGCATGCAACAGTACAACTGTTTTCTGCAAGAGTTCAAACCCAATCTCACAGGCAGTTTTCAAGCTTCAGCTTGAGTCATGTCTACAAATAACCCATTGGCCAAAGCAAGAAACATAGTCAAATCCAGAATCAAAGGATGGGGGAAACACCCCATGGAAATGAGGGAAAGAGGATGAATATTTTGAACAATAATCAACCATAGAGGACAACGGAGAAGAAATATGTAACTGGTTTCCTGTTTCCTTTTAGGGAAAGAAATTAAGTTGTACTTCTATAATTCCTATCCTTTCCACTCCAGGATCTCCTATGGAAAAAAAAAAATTCAGAGGGTGGAGCTGGGGTTCTAGTTGTCATTAATTTGTTAACCCTGTTTTCCAGGAGGTTAAAGGGGATAGTAGGATACAATCATAACAAATGATAATTAGAACATAAAAATCTAAAAATTAATATTGAGGGAGTTGTAATTATCCCCATGGCATTTTATTTTCTTAGAATAAATGGAAGGTGTGACAGATATGAATGACTCTGCACAAACAGTCTATCTGCTCCCCAACGTTTCTTGGCTTCCTTGCAGTTAGGCAGGCTATGACTTACTCTGGCCAATAAAATGATTGTAGAAGTGGTATCTCTCTTCCACCAAGTCAGGGGAAGAAAGAGAAGAGTGTCACCGATGGCTTCTTGAGAGGAGACTCATGTACCTAATGAACTTGTAGCTCTAGGTAAAGAGGTAGGAAAATAGCACATTAATAGTGAGTGTTGATTGTTTTTGGCTGTGCTTGTCAGGTGTTACAAGAAAGAGATGAGCTCAAGGAAAAATTGGCTGAATTTCAAATAGACATAAAAGGATCTACAGAGAGTCTGAAAATTCAAGGCCGTGCAAGTTTAGAAAAAAACAACTGCTTCTTGACTTTAACTCTGCACAAAAAATTATTTGGAAAAATAATTTGATTAAAATGACTGGACAAATATCCAATCTGGAGTGAGGTCTTCACAGAAGCCCAGAGAGTCTCAAGAAAACCCCCTTACAAAAAAAAAAAGAAAAAAGAAAAAAGAAAGACACATAGAAATGACAATTATATCAAAAAAGACTTGTGTGTGCAATTATTGGCACATAGAACTTTCTGGAATCAACAAGTAAAAGTCCACTAAGTTTTGCAAAAGCTTGGCTGTCAAAAACCTTGACCCTGACAATTTCTAAATGTAGGAATTCCTCAGTATATAGTCCCAAGTACGCTTCTCTTTTTATCTTCCTACCTGGTCTCACTCATTACCTGTTTTCAATACCATCTATTGGTCTATTACTATTTAAATTTAATCTCCAATCCAGACCTCAACTAAGCTTTAAAATTTTAACTCCTACTCTTTACATGGTATCTAACAAGTACCATAAATCATTGTCTCTTGCCCAATCTTTAGCAATAGCTTCCTGAGTGATCTCACTTTTACACTTTATCCCTTCCAATCTATTCTTTATACAGCAGCCAGAATGATGATTTAAAAATATAAATTGGATCATGTCATTACCCCTGCTTAAACTCCTTCAGAAGAATTTTCATTGAACTTAGCTATAATGATAAAATCCCTAAAAGAGTTTGCAGGGCCTGCAAGACCTGGCCTTTGGCTTCTCTACAATCCACCTGCACACTTGCTATCCTCCAGGTGCACTGGAGTCCACTTAATTTCTTGAATAACCCACCCATGCATGTGTCTCAGGGCCTTTGAACTTGCTGTCCTGTCTGGCTGTAACTTTCTACTCTCACCTTTACAAATCTTCAGGCATCCTTCAGGTCACAGCTAAAATGACAAAAGCTCACAGAGGATTTTGGAAATCATTCCTTCTTCCCAACTAAATTAGATCTGCTCTAGAATTCTCCATCAAGGCACTCTCTGTTTACCTTTATAGTGCTTACCATTATTTGTAATTGTATATGTGCATGTGTGTTCAGCTTGTCCACTAAAATGTAACCTCCGATGAAGGGAACCTGCTGGCTGTGGGCAGCTGGCAATCTACATCTATCCCTGCACCCTCTAGTTGCCTCCCCACATCATAATGGTAGAAATTAACAGGCTTCCTTACACGTAGGCTTTTGCATGGGAATTATGTTCTCCTAGGAAATACACTCTTGTGAAATTTATATATGCAATGGCGTCCATTTTTCTGCTGCTTTATGAAGTTTTCTGCTGTCAAGCAAGGTAATGGACACATGGGTTTTTATGCATCAATGTCTGTGTGTCCAGTCTCCAGCTTGGGGGGTGTCCAGAAGCAGGTGCAGCAGAGCTGAGGCCTGGACTCCAGTCATCATTTCATAGAAGTCAAGTAGTAGTTGTAGCAAAATGTCCAGTGGCTTGCTTCTTGCCTCCAATTCAGAGAGACACTGAGGAACTGTTGATCTCAATTATTCCTGGGTGGCCTCCTCATGCCTCACCTTTCTAACTTATAGTAACCCCTGGTCAGACCATTCTATGGTGTTATCTGTGATCTAGATTAGAATCCACTTCTCCAGTTTTTCAGCTTTTTCAATGACTTCATAAGCATCTAAGCCATTTGTTAAATCCTTTTCTGCTATGACAGAAGAGGTTTCTATTTTCTGCACTGAACCCTCACTAACACAACCAGTGACAATGTTTGCATTGTTCATTCATCTTTATCCACTGCCTAGAACAGGGTCAGTCAAAATGTGGTTGGTTATTGAATGAATAATTGAAGAAGTCAATAATGTTTAGCTATTACAGATTTGGAAGGGTAACAATCTTTATATTATGGTGAGTTCTAGAAACTCCATTCCCTCTCACCCAGTAAAATCTATCCCTCCTCAATCTTGTGGCAGATATTTAGCACGTTTTCAGTTACAAAAGGTTTCGTTTGACACTTTTAATTTTAAAAAAAGTATTTGCTCATAGCCCTTTAAAAAGATATATTTTTGAAAGCTCCTTCAAATAAATATGAAAAATGTGTCAGTATGTGATTTATGTTTATTTTTATTGTATTAAGCTCTTCTCTAAGCAAACATATAGGCCATAAAACAAATCAAATCAGTATGCTTTACAGCTTGCCAAGGATGCACTATTTTGCTGAATGTGTGACTCTTTGCAATCTTATAATATACTAAAGTCTCTGGACAGATATTTATATATTAAAACTTAGATGTGACCTTTGCCCATAATTTTTAAATTTTGTCCAGAAAACCTACAAGTTTTTTTTTAAATATGAAAGGCAGTATCCACAAACAAAAATGTGGCCTGAATTGTAACATCGGGGTCAAGAATCAGTTTTTCTGATTACAACTTTATACCAAAAAATGCATGACATGTTAATTTATCAGTCATTCAAGATCTTTTAGGCTCATTTAGACATCTTGGATTGAGAAAGGTCTTAGTGAACATTTTAGAATTGAAAGGAAATTAAACCAAGAGGCAAAGTTAGTTGGCTTGAATTTTTGAGAGTTTGTCCTGATTATTTTTATGAAGCTTATAGAAAATGTGAGTGGGTTTAAAGAATTAACCCATGTGTGTAAGTGTGTACATGTTCTGGTTATAATAGGAACCCTTCAAAACTATAAACAACTTGTAAAATGCAGGAAATTAATTGCAAATAGCATATGCTCTGGCCCCTGCCTACGTCTCTTCTATGATTTTGTGTTTCTTTCCTCTTACCCACAATATTCAACCATACTGGTCTCCATTCAGTTCTAAGAGGATTTTCATGTGTACCATTCTTCTGGCCAGAATGTTCTTCCCACTGTTCCTCCCATGGCTGACTTCAAGTTTCAGATTAAACGTCCTTGCTTCTTTCCAGAGTACTCCATGTGAAGTAATTCCACTGTCTTCCCACTATTTGCTTCCTTTATGGCACTTAACACCATTTGTCATTAAATATTTTCACATATTCTTGTTCATTTCTAGAGTGTACACTCCAAAATGGCAAAAATTCTATCTGTTTTATTGACAAACCTTAGTGAGACACGTTACCTGGATTAGTCTTTCACTCTTCCTCCTTAGAAACAATGAGGGAAAAATAATATATTCCTGCGTAAGGGGTTTCACTCCCCCTACTACGCTCACCATGCAGAATCACTTTAGGACTCCCTGTTTTTATGCCTTTGGTCCCCCCATGCTCCCCACAGGGGATGTGTCACATGTAACAAGTGGGAGTAAGTCTGTTGGAATATTTTAAGTAATAAAACAGTCTAAAATTATCTTAAACAACATGAACATTACCTGACATTATAAGATATTGAGAGATTAGGCAGTTCCAAGATTTATTAATTCAGCCAGTTCATATGATGGCACATGTGGCTCTCTACACTCTGATCCAGACTCACCTGCCCCCACTCATTCATGTATAGCCTAAGTTGCCGCAAACATATTTTATACATTTATACACTCTGTTCCCTCTCTTGGGAGCAATAATAATTTTAGCTCATATCCATCAAACATTTACAGTGCTGGGCACTACACTGATCATTTTCCCTTCATTATTTAATGTAATCCTTACACACTCTGATGAGGTAGACATTATTAATATGGTTTTACTAGTGTGTTGAAGAACATAGCCAAAGTCACACAGCTGGAAGGGAAAGAAACCAAGAGTCAACTTAGTTCATCTGACTCTAATACCTGTATTTCATAAACTCACTGACTGACCACTCCTTCTTCCAGAATTAGCTTAAACAACATTCTACCTACAGTTTCTTGTTTCTTTTTATACATTCTCCCAATTTCTAATCTTTCAACAATTCACCTTGTGCTAAACTCTATTGGCATTTAGCTCACTACAACTGTAACTACTTTTTGCATGGATCTCTTCTGAGATATTCTATGTAAGCTAGGAACTACATTTTTTTTCCATCCCAGGAAACTATTAAGATGTCTGGTTTACAATTTTTGTTTGTAGAGGCAAAAAAATAATTTTCTCTCTGCCCTTTATAGTTTTTAGTTGGGACAGACCGCTGTAATAAAAGAGATTAACAAGAGAAAAACAAACAGAAGTTTATTAAAATGTATACCTCATGTATGTGTTGGTCTGAGAAAAAAATACCCCAAAGTATGATGCTTTGAAAGTATGGTACTTTGAACTAAAGAAGCAACCTCAGAACTAAGGTCTCTCTGACTTTCTTCCACCTCTATCTCTTGCCCCTCTGCATCTCCTAGAATATAGGGAGTGGCTTTCTCTGAAGTTCTCTTATCTGACTAAGGGAAGCTCCTCCAGAAGGAATACAATTGTCTTGAGCCCCTTCCCAATAATCTCATCAAACAGGAAAGAATAACTGGCAGAAGGGAAAACTACAGTTGACACCACACCCAGAGACCAGAGGAACTTTGTCCTAGGCTGTTGTCTGTTTCTCATGCCCATTCATCTCCCCTAAAATCATTTACTCTTCCTCTAGAAGTGCCTACAGCTCCCACTTCCCTCTCTGCTATGAGGAAGGGTATGGAAGCTTGTAAATGTCATTGGATTATTGGGTACTCACTTTCCTGTGATGCCCCCATGCACATAATAAACTCATTTGCCTTTTCTCCTGTTAATTGGTCTATTGTCAGTTCATTTCTCAGACTCAAATATTTAATCTCAACAGGGGGGAAAGAAGGTCCTCTCACCCCAACATATACATGGGAGATACCCAGAGAAAAGCAAGTAAATCTTCAAGGGGTAGCTTTGAGTTCAGGCTTAAATACCATTATTTGCCGAAACAAATGAAAAAGGGTGCGGGAGGAGGTCGGGGGGAGATGCCCAGGAAAAGTGTTGAAACCACAAGGAGGTTTCAGTCTGGGTTGAGTTGCTCAAAGATCCAATTATTAAGACAAGGAGAATTGCCAATGAAGAAAGGAATTTTTAATACAACAGACGTCTTATTGGTAGAACCGGAGAAGCTGCCTTAAATCTGTCTCCCAGACTGACGGGAGATCATGGGCTTTTAAATGAGGGGCCACGTGCCCTGGGACAGGTAGTGGTGTAAGTAACAAGGGTCTACATGCATGGGGGGAGGGTTGTGGGAAATGGTGAATCTTGGCATCAAGAAGTCTTCCCAGGGGCCTTCAGAATCTCATCTCCTTTGTATTGCAGAAAATCCACAATTTCTGGAAAACAACTCAAAAGGCCAAGTAGTTAGTTAAGGGAGAGTATTATACAGGGGTTATTGAAATTTGTTCAATGGGGAGGGGTCAGTTACAAAAGCACAGTAAATAAGAGGAAGGTTTGTTAAGCTGATTTAAGTCAATGCCTTCTCCATTAATGAGTCTCTAGTGAGTTAGTCATCTTTCTCTTCCTGGTAAGAAGAAAACACCCTTACAAATGGAAATTTCCTTCATAGTTGCCAATTTCCCTTATAAAATGATAACTTCTAGTCTGTTTTCCTAGCTTCTTCTATGTCTGCAGTTTCTCCAAATAATAAGTTCAAAATAATCCTATGCCAAAGAGGCATATTTTGGGGTTGCATAGTCTCATCTTCCACATGTTAAATAAAGCTTTGTTAAATGAATTATTGAATTAATTTTATTGTAATTTAACCTCCCATCTAAAACATCTCAAATGGATCCTGTTAAGAAAGATTTTTGAAGGTAGTGGTGAATCTTGGGCATAAATTGCTGTCCCTGTGATGAACAGCCAGAATCTGATCAAATAAACCATCACTGTATTCCATTTAAAACAAAATTTTATTTTTTTGTGAAAAAAAAGTCACAGCATGTAGTACTGCCCTTAAGTAAAAGTTAAATAAAATAGTTAGTTCAGCTGGTTAGAAAATATGCTTCAAGTTTAAAACCACATATCATTGTTTACACAGATGATTATTTGGGACAGACTTCAATGGAATCATACTTTGCTAGCAATGAAGGCGGTTTTGGCAATAGCAAACAGTGATCAGCAAGAATGACTCATATTTTCCAACAGAGATCAATGGAACCTAATCCATTAACACAGACCTAAATATCACCTGATAGGAAGGGATGACAGTGGAAGTGTGAGTCAGAGAGGTATGGCATATTCACATTTAAGATTTTTTTTTCATGTTATAATCCTTTTTCGTACTCTACAGGAAAGCAGTATAATTTTAGATTTTCAATTAGTTTACCCTAGGTATTAAATGAAAAATGTCTTTTTGAGTAATGTAAATTATTTTTGTTCACCTACTTCAAGCTGCTTTTTGCAGGATTTGATTTTTAAAAGTCCTTGGCAGCATCTTAGCAATAAATCATTTTAAAATGTCAACACAAATAGTTTCATTTTGGTGTGGATTAGAATCCTTCCAGTAAATCAGATGCCTGCCAGATATTTAAATATTAAAGGATAAGCCAGTGAATTAAACACAAAACAGTCAACGATTAACTATAATAAACTAAAAATAAATAATTCGAATACCTGAAAAAAAGTATCTGGAAGTAAGTTATGACAGTGTCCTTTAGTTTAAAAGTGACACTCAGAATTTCCTCTTACCCAGTTTATCACAGTATTTTTAAGTATGCACTTGCTAATAGAATTGTTTTATTTTGATATTTAAATTTATGTATAGCCCTTAATAAATTATAAATTACATGGCATTGGTGTAGATTAAGAAATGAATCTGAAAGTTGCTTTTGAGTCTGTAACATCCTGCTTGAGATTTCTTTTTCTTTTTTCTTCTTTCTTTCCTTCCTTGGGTATTTTTTTCTTATATTTTTTAACTTTTTGAATCTATTTATTTATTTTTTCTTACTCTTAGATTTATAAGCCTCTTGAGGGTAAAGACTACATTTTATTTTTCTTTGTATCTCACGGCTTAGTCAGTCAGTGTGAATTATGTCCCAAATACATATTGACTGAAGGATTGAATGAACAATTGTGCATGAAAGACTGACAATCGCGAGGAGAGGGGTAACTTTACATCTAATTGAAAAGGCTAGATGAACTCTGACTTAGCGCATAATTAGTCGAAGTAGGGCAAACTGACATGTCATATTTTAACTGCTAGCAATTTTTACATGTAATGCTCTTCTTCTAAATAGCATAATATTGATATAAAGGCAATTATACAACTCTGCTGAGGGTATTAAAGTAGACCCAAATAAATGGAGAGCTACACACTTTTCTTAAAAGAAATAGTCAATGTTGTAGGTAATGTTAATTCTCCACAAATTAATCTATAAATTTAATGCATTTCTCAATATTTATAACAAGCATTTAATTTTTGGAACTTGAGGGTAAATTTTGAAGCTGAAAGAGAAAAATATAATTACTATGAATATTTTGAAAGGAAAAAAAGGTTGGGTGCTGTGGCTCATGCCCAGCACTTTGAAAGGCTGAGGCAGGAGGATCACTTAAGGCCAGCAGTTTAAGACCAGCTTGGACAACACAGTGAGACCGTGTCTCTACAAAATTTTTTAAAAAATTAGCTGGGCGTGTTGACGTGTGCCTGTAGTCCCAGCTACCAAGAGGCTGAGCCAGAAGGATCATTTGAGCCTGGGAGTTGGAGGTTGCAGTGAGCTGTGATCACTACACTGCACTCTAGCTGGACCAACAGAGCAAGACCTTGTCTCAAAAAAAAAAAAAAAAAAAGAAAAGAAAAGAAAAGAAAATAGAACACTGAGGAATGCTTAACCTCTTGGATAGCATAACATATACAGAACCAGTAAGTTAATTTAATATTGCCACAGGGTGGTCAAGAGAGAAGTAGGAAGACCAGTTAGGGAGCTATTACAAGAGCCCCTGTTGGAGAGCCCCTCTTGGCAACCCCTTCTTTCAGCCCCCATGTCCTTGATAATTTGCTTGGCATCCCAGTTTCTGCCTAAGGTGTGTAAAAATAATCCACTATGTATGTTGATTAGTCTATTTCTCTTTGTACCTCTGTCAATTATTGCTTTATCTATTTTGAAGCTATGTTAACTGAATACAAATTTGTGATTATTATGTTTTTCTTTTTATTAATGTGTAATTTTATTTCTCTTAATGCTCATTTACTTAAATTCTATTTGATAGTAATATTGCTATGGTACTTTGTGGTCAGTAATTTGCAAGGTATAATATATCTTTTTCCATCACTTTATACTCAGCCTTTCTGTATGGCTTTGCTTCAGGATTATTTCTTATGAGCACAACATAGTGGACTTTATTTTATTTTTTTCCTTTACAAATTGATAATCTCTTTAACAGAACAGTTTTATCCATTTAACTTTAATGTGATTACTGACAGAATTGGAGTTATTCCTGCCATTTTATTTTGTGTTACTGTATCTTATTATCATCATTTCTTTTGTATATATGTATATATATGTGTGTGTATTAGTATGTGTGTGAACTGAAAAAAATGACGAGGTTTGTAATTTGGAATAGGAGAACTTTATATTTCATAAAGTGTTTACAGCCTGTGGTGGCCATTCTGGCAGGTTGGGAAACAGGGCTCCCGGCCACCACCCAGGAACATGTGTTTCAAGGGAGGGACAAAGGGAACAAGATTTTTACACTGAGCAGGGAGGAAAAATATACATATTTAATAAGCTATAGGAGGAGTCATGAATATTTATGCAAAGAGAACTATGCACCTGCGCAATGGGGCTTTCTGGCCTTTTATGTGGTCCACGTTTAAAATTGGCCATCCTCTGTCAAAAAGGTGAAACAAGGACACAAAACCCCTCTTTGAACAGATTCTGTAGATTATTAAAACCACTTGATGGTTAGTGGTCTTTTGTCAGGAAATAATGCTGGTCAGGCCCTTAGGAAATAAAGTGTGATGGCCATTAGCAAGGGAAGGGTAAAATGATGCCTGTCTGACCTCCCATCCCCATTGTGGCTAGGAACTCAGTTTTAAGGTTTCTCTGGGGTCTCATTGGGCTGGAGGGGTCTGTTCAGTGTGTGTTGGGGGGGGGTGGTTAGGATTTTGTTTTTATTTCACAACATATATAAAGTATAGAGAGGTATTAAATATATATATAAATATATACTGTATAGTTCTTTTTTCTATGTAGATTCAGAAACTATAGATTTTTGTATTCTTTTAGGGATTACCTTTAGATTTTTTAAGTACATAAATATATGTAAAATATATATTCAATCTTTTTCTATCTTTCCAACCACAATAAGACCTTCAGTATGCCTTACATTCCCAGTGAACAACTTCTAACTCCATCATGTATAATTGTTCAGAATTGCAGTTTCATCTTCTTTTAATCAAACAAAAAATGGCTTAAAGCTAGTTTAAAATGTTAATATTTAATAAGCTTCAGACATATTTTATCTATGCTAGTATACACCATAATTTCATATATTTAAAACTTTTCATCTGTGTTTACTTTTGTTTTACCAAAAATAGATATTTTAATAATTCTTTGAGGGATAGCTTGTGTGTGGGCTTCTTTATTTATGCTTATATGTTTCAAAATAATATTTTTTCCATACTTTTAAAGGAGAATTTGGCTGAGAATAAAATTTTATGTTGACAGATATTTTCCTTCTACCACTGAAGATACAATATTTACCAAGTTCTGGCATGAATTGATGCCAAATAATTCTGGCAAAGAATTGCTGCTGCTAGTTTAAATGTCATTCCTTTGTAAGCAAAATATATTTTTTTCCTCTGGCTGTGTTTTAGATGATCTGTTTATAGTTGATGACCTGAGGTATTATTATAATTTATCTAGTTGTGAATTTTTTTTTTTAAATTCTGCTTGTATTTGGAGTATAATTTTAATTCTGGAAAGTTGTCAGTAATTACTTCTCCAAATATGGATTCCCTGCCATTCCTTCCAGCCTGTTCTTCCGGAACTCTTATTAAATTAATATTAGAGCATTCAATTTAATCTGTAATGTTTCTCAATTGCTCTTCACATCTTAATACCTTTAACGCACTATGGTACCATATTCCAATTTACTCGTTTTCTTTCTGACATTATCCAGTCTTAAGTTTATCCCATATATTAAATTATTTTTCATTTTAAGATTATACTTTTCATTTTCAATATTTTAAATTTATTTTTTCTTATCTTCATTTTTGAATTCCTTTCCACTATTCTTGTTTTGTAAATTGTCATTCTTTTTAAAGGAAGCAATGCATTTTTTCTTTTTTTTTTAAATCCATGGTATATTTATTTTAAAGTTTTTGTCAGACCGTTCTATAAGATTTGAACTTACCTGGAATAAATTTCCCTTCCGAAAGTTTATTTTGATTTGTCCTTCTTAGCATTAGATTTTTTTATGTGCTTGAAATTTGCATTTAAATTTACATTTAATTTGAAAGGGTTCTTATGTTTGTTTCTCTCCATCAGTTCCTATTCTCGCCTACCCCTCCCTGCCCATGCAGGTTTTACACTTGCCTCTACTCAGCTCACTGGGCCCCCAATATAGAACCGGTTTTTAAAAGCATCTCAAAGTGTACAGTGACATTAAGGATTTGCAGATCCAGCCTCCGATTCAGCAAACAGCTTTCCTCAGCTCCAGATTGGAGGCTGTTTGTTTCCTCTGCATCCTTGCACCTGTAGCTTCCCACAGACCCAAACCCTGGACAGTAAAGTAATGGTAGGAGATATTTTCAGCCTTCTTTAAAACCCGGAGGGCTGCACTGAGTTCTTGGCCACAGGCAGTGAGCCTGATTCCAGCCACCTGTTTCTTCTGTTCCATAGGGGCCAATTCCTGACCTCCACTTCTTGCTTCTGCGTCCTCAAGCCCAGCTTGAGTCCTGATTATCACAGTACATTTATGACCCATTTTTGGTCTGAGAAAATGTTTTCCCTTATTGGAGACAGCTATATCTTTTAAAATTTTTTTTCCTTTCTTTTTTAAAAAATTGTATCCATCACGGCTCTGCTTTTGGAAAAGAAGATTTTTGATCTAGAATTTGTCACTCTTCCTTTAAAACAACCCTGTTAGATAGTTAGGCAGGGCTGAGAAAGGCAAAGATTATTAGGTACCTGCTTTTGTTAATTTTACAGATAAGATATTGTAGAAATGTATCTTTCCAATATTTCAAAATAAGTTGAGGAAACAGGACTAGCCTCAGAGCTTTACATTTCCATTCCACATCCTATTTTTCTACATCTTTTTTTTTTTAGTCTTACACTCCACTATTTAAAAAAATTTTTTTGAGATAAATGTTTATTTGAAAATAAATGCAGTGCTTATATTTTGAGAATATTTTGAATGACTGTATTCTGAGACATCCTATATTACTGTCTGATAGCTTAAATGTTTGCAGACCCTTTTCCTCAGAGTCTCAAGTTCAGGCCTTATGAAGAGCTGAAACCCATCACTTCATGACTTCTCTCCCTTGGAGTACCATCTGAAACAACCCAGAATAACTTCTTGACCTTTGTCTCATTGCATCCCTTAGAACAAGCATAGGTTGGGCTATAGTCTTGCTCATTTATTCATTCATCCAGTGAATAATGAATACCTACCATGTGGCTATCTCCAGTTTGGCAGGGAGAACCCAGGGCTCTGTCCAGGGTAGCTTTTGTCTTAGATAAAAGTGTTTGAGCGATAAATTGTGTGGTTACCCTAATCATGTGCCAGCACTAATCTGGGTGCTGTGGCTACTTGAGTGACTCAAACACGCAAGAACTCCTGCCTTTCCCTTTTGTCTCCAGCCACCTTGAGTCTACATGAAAGCTCACTTGATGTAAGTGGAGAGGTCAGGGGATTCTTCAGTAAGAGGTATGTACTGTTTTCCCTATTCCCTACTCAAAGAGTATAATGGGCATTTGGAGGCCAATAGATTGTGTACACGAGTAGAAACTGTATTTCCTTTGAGAAAGGAAAGGAATCTAGCTACTGAGTCATGGGCTGTTGTCATCGGTGATGTCAATCCTTCTTCCAACTCTTTTTATGCTTCCCTCCTTGGTCTTTAACTTCTTTTTACTTGGTCCTTTAAAAAAGAAAAAAATTAAAAAAAAAACAGTGTGATCATTTCTCTGGTGGGTTCGTGCACTTTGCAAGAGATATGATTTCTGAGTTAAAGTGTGGAAAATCAGACATTATGTATTTAAAATGCAACAAATATTCCCATAATTAGAGTCTCTGAAAGTTTGATAAGTACCAAGGCCTTTCTGTGTTCCAAAACCCCTAGAAGGGTAAAAAGTAAAGAAATGCCAAGATAGAGTTTGGAATATTGTGGTCTATTAAATGTAAAAATTACAGGGTGAGAATCACTAACCAAATTTTTCAGTGCATATCTTCCCTGTTTATATTTCTTTGAACATTTTGCTAATATCAGAAGTTTAAATATGAAGCACTTCTGGGCCCTGAACTTTATCCACACACCCCCCAAAGGACTCTGTCTGTAATGACACATTTTAGGGGAAGAGCAATAAAAGCATTATTTTTTCCCATTGTCTCCTTTTTTTCGAGCACCTAACTTTTACAACAACTTCTTTATTTAGACCTTTAGGCTGATTGAGAGTATAAAAATATCCACATATAAATATTCATATATTAAAAAGATGTATTGTTTTATAGACAAATTTATTTAATAACTTTTGGATTTTAGTATTCAAATTTCTAGCCAAAGAGGAAAAAAATGTATGCAACAAGGAGAGATATGATTATCTCAGGAAAATAAGAAACAAAGCAAAACTAGTTTCAAAATGTTCTTTGTCAGCAAACTCAAGAAATAATGCTCCTTCAGGTGGGTACAGACCCAGGCAGAATGTGTCTTCTCCCACTGTACACCCCAACCCTTCATTAAAGGACAAAGCTAGGTTCGTAGCTATGGGGTACCGTGGCCAATTGCAAGTGCATCTGTACCATCTCCACCTCCTAATTTCCCAGCGCTATCATTAAGAAAATGCATTACCTGGAAAAAAGTTTTCATGTGTTCCTACTGACTTTGTAATCTTAAATGGATTAACAAACTTTGAAAATGATTCATAATTGCCTCTGGTTATAGTTGTGTTATTAATTTTCTCTCTTGTTTCTTTATGATTCATGCCAAAAATTTGGCAGAAAATCTTGACCAGACATACAATTGTAAACTGTTTTCTTTTTTCTTTTAGATTTCACAGACTGATTGGTTGATTCTAATGAAATGAGTAGAAACGAAAGAATCCAGGAAATGTTGTATCTGTATATACTGCCTGAGGATAACTGGTTAAAAAATGAAATAGCTTATAATGACATGGCTGCCTTTATTCATGAGGCAACTGGGCCTATACCTGATTCTCATCAGGTATTTAGGAGCTAGGCTTCCCAGTACTTTAAAAATATATTACCAAAATCCAATTGTTCTCTTTTATTTTAACCAAAGCTGCAAAGCAATCAGTTGCATTAACCAACTTTATAATCAAGACCTATAGAATACAACTGTATTAGGGTGGTGTTTAAAGGTAAAACTTTCAGTAAAATATGGCATTACTGGATGTGAGACATTGCATAGGATGATCTTAGAGATCCCTTAAAATATACCTTTCACTATGATTCCACCTGGAAGAGATCTTGTTCCTATGCTTAACCCCTATTACACATTGTGTCCACCACTCAAGTTGCACATAAATTTTTGGTTACCTTCTCACACATATGTTTCATATCATTAACTAAATCATGAGCCTGGAGTCTGTAACACAAAGTCCCTAACATAAAAATTTGCTATGTATGTGTTTAATGTTTGTCACTATTTACATCCAGAATAGAGAGCAGCTCAGAACCTAGGTAATGAGAGAAGTTTAGATCCTATTGAGACCTCAGACATCATTTAGTAATGTGTTCCTCAAATTTTTTATGTAAATATCTGAACCTATTCTTATAAAGAAATATAACTCAAAAGTCTAATGTATAAAAGAGATGTAAAAAGAAGCTAGGAGGGCAGAACCTAGTCAAGTGGAATTCCTCAAACCTCCCATTTCCCAGGCTGCTTCTACACCCTAACCACTTTCCAAAGAACTCTTAGGACCCCATGAAGTGGGTCTAAAATGCACTGATCTCTTCAATTAAAAGATAAAAGAATTACAAGATGCTTGCCTTGAAAATTTTCAGATCACAAGTCTTATCAGTAAAAGCATTTTGAGCATATACTCCAAAGTTTATTGCTATACTACCAATATAATATGCTGCTTACAAAACATACACAAAAACTATACAAAATAAAAATGGCCAATGACTCAAAAATATGAAAGTTATGTTTTTCTCTAGTACCTCAATAGATCATCTTGTGTACCCTATATTCTCTACATGAAGAACACAGCCTATAGATGTGAGGTCTGACATCCCCAAGCTCATGACTGATTGCAATAAAACTAGGATGCAAAATGTGACCACCTACTTAGTGGTCCAGTCTTCTATTAACTCTACAAATGTTCACTCCAGGTCAGAGCTTAATGCTCTAGAACTAAGTTTTTGAGTAATGTACAGCTTTCTTTATAACAGTATATAAATTTCTTACACTTCTAGTTCTTATACAACAATAAAGCCAAAAACTACTTTAAAAATCAAATATGATACAAACTACAAAATTAATAAACACTGTAGTTGCCAGAATGAATTGGTTGTGATGAATCTTTTACTTTCATGAAATTGAATTACCATTGTATCATTTAGGAATGATTTCACATGCATATAACAGCAAATAAGATTTACAAAGATTTAGAGAAATGGTGCTCTATTTTTCACACATAGTGCTGTGGTCTGAATGTGTCGCTCCAAAATTCATGTTGAAACCTAATCCCCATTATGGTGATATTAAGAGATGGAACCTTTTGGGAAGTGATTAAGTCATGAGGGCTCCCCCTTCATTAATAGCATTAATTTCTTTATAAAAAAGGTTGAAGGGGGACTGCCTTGCTCCTTCCACCATGTGAGGACACAGTATTTACTCCTTCTGTCATGTGAAGATGCAGCAAGAAAGTGCTATCTTTGAAGCAGATAGTGAGGCCTTACCAAAAACCAAATCTGCTAGCATTTTGATCTTGGACTTCCCAGCCTCCAGAACTGTGAAAAATAAATTTCTATCACTTATTAGTTACCCAGTCTAAGGCGTTTTCTTATAGCAGCCTAAGAGACTAAGACAGAAATAGTAAGAAATCTGTAGATAGGCAATTACTAGCATTGGTTTAGGGGTTCAATAATGTCAAGGCTGCTATATCTGGAAATTGTGTTGCCCCTTTTTTTCACAGTTGTAAGGTAACTACTGTAGTTACTTTTATTTTTAATAACATATTTCAACCATTGACTGAGTAATGAGCTACTCAATATGACAGTACACAATAATATACAACACCAAAAAAATTAAAGGTGTGTTTTAACAAAAAGTTCTTTTCTGTGTATTTACAACTACCTTTCCTGATAATTAATTGATTCAAGCTGATGCATGCTAGGCATCCACCACTGACATTTTTGTTATTTCAAATCAATGACCAAATTAATTATTAACTCAAAACTGGGCAGCCTGAGGAATGGCATTGTTGACAGTTAAAAAAAATAAGCATTGAACACATACTTCTCCTTGTTCACAGTATGCTATTGGGACTATCACAGCTTATTGACCTTCATTTATTTTTAAGTGTGCTTGCAGGGTCAATACACATCTGGTGCTGTCTTCATATATTAGCTAATTAAATAAATATTTAGGAACCAATGAATAGTTATTTATGGGTGTGCTAGACTGTCATTGGAAAAGAAGGAAAGCCTGCAGGTTCAAGGAAGAACATACACAAGTGCCTGAGGGACACAAAAAAGGTGGGAAATGAGGAGGAGAAGACCTTGGAGATGGTCAGGGACAAGGTCATGTGAAATCCATGAGCAATTTTAAAGACTTTGTATTTTATTCCCAGTGGAATGAAGAGTCTTTGAATGGTTTTAAATAGGGTGGTGACATGATCTGAAATAGATTTGGAGAAATTAAGTAAATTCCCAAGGTCACATTGTTTATAAGTGGTGAAGTTGAGATTCAAACCCAGGTCTGTTCTACTCCAAAGACTGAGCTTGTAACAATCCACGTCTGATATTATCCAAATCAAATTCTAAACTTGAAGTTTGGATTTGTGTCTAAGTTTAGCTTTACTTAAAGAGAGACTGTTACATCAGTAATGACATATTTTGACTCTCTGAAATATATTATGAAACATGAAGACACAGAAAAAAGACATAATAGAAAACAACCCTCTATTGAAAAAAAAATTGAAAAACTTTACTATATTGAAAACATTTAAGCAAAATAACATGACAGAGTAATTCAGACAATGATTTATGTTAGTTGCGTTATACACTGTGAAATATAATATGAATTATTATGTCAAAATAAATATAATTTTTATTTCAAAATTTTTGTACACAATAAAAATTGAGCTGAGCATACTACGTACATACATTTTTTTATGAATTTTTCATATATTTCTTTTATTCTAGATTGCCAACAGTTATATGATTACATATGTTCAAATCCATGAGAAAGGCTCATGTTATGTTTTCATCCTGACTGGGGAAAAACTCATGAGAGAAACTATTCCCTATTCCTGTACAATTTGCAGTCTCAAGAAGATTGGCTAGTTCAAAGAAAAGCCTCATTCTGTTTTGAAATTCTTCCATTACTTATTTATTCTGAAGTCATGTTATTGCATCCTTCTTTTACCCTTTTTTCTGAGGGAGCTAAGATAGGACAGTTTTATGGAGGAAAGTAACTATCTCACAACAAAATTACACATTTATTTGTTCAGTCAAATGATTTTTTGTATTGATGATCCCTAATTTCCTGTGCTTCGTTATTTTTCTGTGGAGCAATGAAAATAAAACTTCCAAAGTGGATCAGCTAGTACACCAGAGCGGCATAGACTATTAATTTGTTTTATGTTGCCTTTTTTAAAAAGCCACAAATTAGCTTGATAACTCCCAGATTTATTCTTTCCTCCTTTCTAGACATGAACCTGACCAATGCTTTATGTAAATGGTTATATTTTGTCGTGAGAACCATGCCAGTCTGAGATAAGACCAAGATACTTTATTGTCAAATGCTTTCTTCATTTAGTATATTGAGGACAGCTCCTTATGCCAATAGATATACTTCTATAGTATTATCAGTTTTAACAACTTCAAAATATTTTACTGTATGAATGTACTAAAATCCATTTAAACAAACCCCTATTGTACATTTAGGCTATTTCCCATCTTTTATTACTATTAAAATTACTGTGAAGAACATAATCATAATTAATCTCATTCGTTTAGCAAGTATTCCACAATCTGTTTTCCCCCACACAGATGAAATGGTATTTTCCAAAGACAATTCTGCCCAGATTAAAAATCCTTTAATCTGGTTTTAAAGGAAATTCTCCTTATTTGAGAAAAAGAACAAAATTCTGACACAAAAAGAGAGAGAACTCTGGTGTTTTCTTATTTCTCCTGCCTTATTGCATATCACACTACCTTCCCCTCGCCATTCCAGTCACGAGGGCCTTCTGTCAGGTATTTGTATCCACCACGCTTCTTCCCAGCTCAGGACCTTTGCTCATACGATTGCTCTGCTTGAAACCTGTTTTCTCCCTATTTTGGTTAGCTCCCATCCACCATTCAGCTTTCAGCTTATAGGGCCCTTCCTGATCTCTTTAACCATGTTAAATATCTCTGGTAAAGGCACTCATATCTTCCTCCCACATAGCACTTGCCATAGTTGCTACATGTTGATATGATTTTTAAACTGTACTTTCCTGAAAGCAGGGACTTGTCATCACTTATACCTAGCACCTAGCACATTGACTGATACAAGTATGTGTGTGTATAAATATTTATCAAGTGTGTACTATGTGGAAGGTACTATGTTAATTGATATATCCATGTGAATTTTATTAACTATGTTCTTAGGGTACATTTCTAGAAGTGGAAGTAATTTAGTCAAAGGGTATACATATTTTTATGTTTTAATACACATAATAAATTTGCTTTCAGGAAATATTGAACCTAATTAAAATTCCAAAAGCAGTGTATAAGGGTGACATACCTTTTCTCCTGAACCTTCCAAAGTACTTATAATTGTCATCTGCTTTAGTTTTTATTTTTTTGTTCCTAGTGAGAAAGAATGGTTATGTTTATTGATCATTTGTACCTCATATTGTATAAATTCTCAGGTTAAAATCCTTCAGTGACATTTTACAAATAGAAATTCATAGATCCCTGAAGTTCCAAAAATTTATTCTTAGAGATCTTTTTTCAAGTTTTATATTTTCATTTGAATAAAATTATAATAAAGAAATTAATATAGGCATCTTCTGGCCATCTGGAGAACCATGATAAAATCAAGAACTACTAATTGATTTTAGTACCAATGTTTTCATTATGGTAAAAAAGGAACTACATAACACAACGTTACTTAATCGATAATGAGAAAAGAACAAAGGCAGACTTATAATGAAGTGATGTTTTCATACCAAGTGAAGGCCAAAGAATGCCCTGTTGTGCTCTATGAATAATAATGCCATTGTTATTTAAAAACAGAGTTGCTTTGAAAACTCAAAGAACCTGCACAAGAACTATAGTCATAATCTGAAAAGAGATTTAGTTTCTGCAAAACATCATCCTCTTTCATATTAAGTCATTATTGTTAGTTTAGATTTTATGTTTTTTGTAGGGATTTTTTGACATTTACTTAAAAAATCTGACTTTGTTGTATAAGATAATAAGACTTTAATATTGAGTTTCATGTTTGTTCCTATTTACCAATATCTAAATAATTTTAATCAACATTAGGGATCCTTAGGAATATTTCTTTTTTAAAAAATAACTTTTTATCACCTGTGTGAGACACAATCACAGGCCAATATAATTTCATTTAAGATCAACAGCTAGCATTAATATAGTGACCTATGAAGAAGAAATATCTACTATTTATAAGATGATCACAAAAATTATTGCTCGAACCACCAGCACATTTTAGAGAGTGAAAAATAGTGCTATTAATAATTACATCAGGAGAACAGGTTTAAATCTGAACAGTCCTGTGCAAACTGTATTGTTTGGTGACCCTAAGTATATATTTGGCTTTGTGGTAACTTTTGTCACATAACATACAGGGCAGAGAAATGGGGATTTAGCTAGTCCAGTGGTATGATAGCCAGGACTGGGCACAATAATGACATGATATTGGATGTTGAGATTTGACTCACTGAATTTAAAGAAGAGAAGCAATAGAAGTAACTTATGGAATGGCTATATATAGAAGTGAGTAGAAAGCACAAAATGAGTCATTATGTGCAAAATCAAGCAAGCTGAGAAAAGAGAGGCAGTACTTGATGTGAATTTTTAAATAAATTAGACAACTAGCACAATTTGTTGATTCCATTCATTTCCCTATAAAGAGGGATTACACCAGGAACACACAGCAGAATTAAGCAATGTGCCTTCAATTTGGCTTTAAATGCCATCTGTAATTGATAATGACTTCCAAATTCATATCAATAGAGCCAACTCTCCCCCAAACTCCAGAATCATATATCCAACTCCCTATTTGATGTATGGAAGACACCTGAAAATTAACAGATGCTGTATTAGTCTCCTTGGGCTAGTATAACAAAACACCATACACTGAGTGGCTTAAACAACAGAAATTTATTTTCTCACAGTTCTGGGTCAAGGTGCTGGCTGATTCAGTTTTCTTCCTGGCTTACAGACAGCCAACTACTTATTGTATCCTCTCTTAGGGGGGTGGGGGAGAGAGAGTGCAACCTCTCTGGTTTCTTTCTTTATAAGGGCACAAATCCCATCACAAGGGCCCACCCTTATGACCTCATCTAACCCTAATTACCTCCCAAAGGTCCCATCTCAAAATATCATCACATTGGGGTATGGCTTCAACATATGAATTTGGAGGGAACACAAACATTCAGGCTGTATGTTGATATGCCAAAACTTTGTATATAACCGCCAACCTGGCTTTTCTCCTAGGCTTCCTCATTTCATTGACACTCCACTCAAAATTGTTCAGGCCAAACATTTAGAATCATTCTTGATCCTTCTTTTTCTCCCAGACCTAACAATCTAAAAGTCCTTTTAGCTCTCACAGCAAAATAATGCCTTCCCTGGATTACAATGTCCTGTGAGATCTGGGGTCCGATTGACTCTCTGATTTTTGCATCATTCCTAGCTGTGCTTTCTTAATTTAGAGTAGTTACAGTTTTGTCCTAGAACCAATATTTCCATAATTGTTTAGCTTTATTTCTGTGTTTTAGTGAATACAATACTCATTTCCAAGTATTTTTCCTTGTTTTCTCTGTTCTTCTATCAGGTGGCCAAATATCATCCTGATGGTATCATTGTGCTGTGAGTTCTTGTACATCTGAAACTATGTGCTTTTTGTGTTTATTTACTGCCTCCTCTTTTCTCAGCTTGCTTGATTTTGCACATAATGACTCATTTTGTGCTTTCTACTCACTTCTACATATAGCCATTCCATGAGATACTTCTATTGCTTCTTTTCTTTAAATTCAGTGCGTCAAATCTCAACATCCAATATCATGTCATTATTGTGCCCAGTCCTGGCTATCATACCACTGGACTAGCTAAATCCCCATTTCTCTGCCCTGTATGTTATGTGACAAAAGTTACCACAAAGCCAAATATATACTTAGGGTCACCAAACAATACAGTTTGCACAGGACTGTTCAGATTTATACCTGTTCTCCTGATGTAATTATTAATAGCACTATTTTTCACTCTCTAAAGTCAACGACTTGACTTACTATAAAATTCTTGAATTATATTTTCATTGCTGGATATTTGTTTAACATTGCTTTGTCATCTTCTGATATTTAATGTTGGTATTGAGAAGTCCAAGAACAGCTTGATTTTTAGGCTCAGTAGGTAGCTATTTTTAAAAATTGGGATTCTTTTTTTTTGTCCTTGAATTCCAATATTTTTTCAAATATGTAACTTCATGTTGATTATTTTGTATCAGTTATTTCTCAGATATAATATACTCTTGGGTATTCGGATTCTATTGCATCAAATATTTTCAGTTCTAATTAGTTTTGTATTCTTCTTTAGTTACAATATATAAGAGTATATTCAGCCCTTGTGTCGTTCCTCCATTTCTGTTCTTTTTTTCTAATCCCTTTAAACTTTTATGGGCTTGGCACTTCATTTTTTTGATTAACTCGTCTCTCCTCCAAGTCCCTATCTATGTTTTCAGAAGTGTCTATTTTAATTTTTGGTTATATTTTTAATACTATAGGTACGTTGAATCTGACAGTTTACTTTCATCTCTTTATTTATTCTTGCATATATATCTTCTTTGACCTTGTTTTTCAAATAAGCCATGTTTTCAGTTGGTTCTTTGAAATCATGAATATGTCCTCGTTTCCTGACATAATTATTTTGAGGTAGAAATTTTTTCCTTCTGCTTTTATATATTAACTTCCTTTTCCTCTCTTCTCGCTCCCCTCTGCCTTCTTCTCCTATTACTTTTCATTCATTTTTGCTTAGCTTCACGCTTGTTTTCTGCTAGTTGTTACTCATCTTTGAATGTGGTCGATTCTATCCGAATCAGCTTATTGCTTAAGGAAAGACAGAGAAGTGTAAGGAGGCGATTGAGCAAGAAAGACAGGCAAACCCATTCTAGACGGAGCATCTCCGAACCTTCATGCCAAATATTCTTGGGCCTTTGACTTGGAAATATATGTTTATTCACTCTTCTGAGTTGCCCTTCAGACTAATTAGAGTATTTGTGAGGGTCCCAGTAAAGTCTTCAATGTCACTCATTTTTGTGTGATGGTTTCACATTCACTCATTTATTTTTAGCTCCCTGAGATCAGAATCTTCGGAGCAAATTGCCCCCATCTCTTACACATCCTGAGAAATAAGTGGATTACTTTCATCTTAAAGAAATGGCTTGTCTCTGCTGCTTCTCCTTCATCCCTGTAACGCGTACCAGATTCAGAGATACTCCCTCAGACCCTCACCAGATCTTGCTGTACCAAATACAGAAGCACTAATTAGGACCTTCTACTTTAGTAGAATTTAAAACTTTACACTATGTCTATAGAAGTATGTTTCCTACTTGGCATTCTCCCTCAAATTGATCTGGACTTCAAATTTCAGTAGTTGTGATTGGGAATTGTGACTGTTTCTTAGTTTGTTGGAGAAAAGGTTTATAGTTATTTTTGTTCTTTGTAATGTTTGGCTGGTTTTAGAGAAAAGGAAGGATAGAAATGACTTTATTCCTGGATCTTTAACTGGAAGTTTGGGTCAAAAGATTTATAAACGAAAATATGAAGCCAGTCCTCAAGATACTCATAGGAAATTGATAATTTCTTCTTACTATTTCATGTGCTATATGGTATAATATTCAATAGCTGACTTATTTTAATGATTCCATCAGCTCTTATAAAATAGATTTTCAAGGAAAAATCTACATGTAAGCAAAATTTATTATTTATTATTTTATATCACATTAAAGCAGCTGAATTGATGTCTTTATTAACTTGGAATTTTTAAAATTCAAATTAAAATGATGTGACATTATTAAACACTTATAATATTAACAAAATTTTAAAGTTTGACAGTACCAAGCTTTATTGAAGATGTAAAACATAGAGAACTCTCATACCATTTGAGGTACTACTAGTATAGACCCTAAGAAAGTATTTTTTGTATGTAGAAGAGACAAAGAATTTTCATTCTAGCATTATTGGTAATAGCAAAACTTTGGAAATCAATTAAATGTTCCTTCATCAGAAAAATGGATAAATAAATTATAATAAACAAAACATTGGCATATTACATATCAATTAAAATGAATGAGCTAAAATTACATATATTAATATGGATTGATCTCAAAAATATAAATGAGTGGAGAAAAAGTTGAGGAAGGATAGGTATATAAAGTTACCATTTGTGTAAAATTTAAAATCATATACAATAAAACACAAGTTTCTATCAGTCAGAGTTTGATAAGAAAATTAGAAGTCACACTGTAGTCCAGGTATGGATTTGGTCCAAGAAATTAGAGGTGTACCCAATACTTAAAATGGCTAGGGGTGTATAAATAAGGGAATCCACTAGTGATACTCTCACTTGTAACCCCAGAGCTGGTAGTTTTCAAGAGGTTCTTCAGATAGCACTGAAAGTCTCAGGAACCTGAAACTATTTCAGCCAGCAATACTGGTTCTCAAGCAGCCAGCACCTGCAATCTCACCTGCAGCACTAAAGTAGGTGAGTTTGCCAGAAAGCGGTTTTGATCTTCTTGTTTGAAATCTTCACAAGGTCTGCCTGAAAGTTCCCCCAAAGCATCGTATCCTTCCCTTCTTTTCTACCTTCCAAATTTCACTTGAGTACCTCTCATTGGCAAACTCTAACCAAGAACCATGTGAAAAAAGGGACTCTCAAATGTTACTGTAGAGGAGACCTTGAAAGGGATGGTGGCGATTCCATACTGACAACAATCCAACCAAATATTGTTTCAGGACAAAAACATTTCTAATAAATATTTCAAAATAAGCTTGGGAGCAATCAATGCTTGGGAGCAATCAACCCTTGGGAGTAATACAGGATAGCAATTACTCCTTGGGAGCAATCAACACTTGGGAGTAATACAGGATAGTGATTGTTTCTGAGCAGGGAGATATTCAAAGTTAAAGCAATGTGAGGTGAAGAGAAAAAACTATGAAAATCTTAAAAAAGAATCTGTAATCCAATTGCAGCCCCTAATGAATAGAGCTGTTAACTGTACAAATCATTATTTTGAGTACAAGAGAATAGACCATAAATTGACTGGGTCTCTTATCATCTAAACCTAATTGGATTTGTTTTATGCCTTGAGTTTAGCCAAGTAAAAATAGTTTTTAAATTACCCAGATTCCCTCTTAAAGGAAGTACAATTATCAATAGTCTGACGTTGCCAGTTATGGAGGTTCAGGGATTAATTCTGTATAAGATAAGGAGGAGAGTAAACACATAACTAAACAGGCCACAATGTGTGCACAGCTTGAGTACCACTTTGGGAAGTGGTAGGCATATATATATAACCTTAGACTATATTTGAACAGGAAAGCCTGACAATTTCCTACTTTCAATTGATCAAAGAACAAATATTGCTTTTTCAAGTTTTCCTTACATATATTTCCTTATTTCATCTTATGGAAAAGTTAAAAAAAAAAAAGAAAAAATTTAAGGAGCAATGTGGTGCTATTAATCTGTGTGAAAATCTCATGAGTATCTTTTCAATCATAAGAGAATATGTTTACATTTTTCTATCAGAGGTTAATTTAATCCAAACTTCTTCCTCCCATCCTGTGTCTGGTCTCCATAATTATTATCATAGCCCTATATATCTTGGCCCCTGATGTGGATTGCTTTTCTTTCAAAAGATTAATGTCCAGTTTCCTATAACTTTAAAAACATATTTTTAAAAAATTATGGCATATTTCAAACATTTTTAAAACATTAATATGTTTTAACATGCTTAAAAACACACAGGTAAAATGTTTGTAAGCATGTACTTTCATCTATGCTTCTATAAATAGCTTTGTGCTCCAAGAATTTACTCCTTAATCTCTAAGAGCGCAAAAGAGTAAATTACAGCATAGTGTTCAGAAATGAAAATGTAGCAATGTTACAACTTGTTTTATACTAATGTGAATGTTCAAGTAGATCATGATGCAAAACACTTTTCACAAAAAAGAAGTCATGTAAGTACCAAGACGGGTTGAAAATCTCTAATCTTTAACAGAAGGCAAGAAAAGTGAATCAATTTAGTTTTGTGTGAAATTCTTTAGCTACAGATACCAATAGAAGAGCAAGCAACTAGAAATCTAACAATGAGAAAGGGATTCCTACTGTTGTCCACCAGTAAACATGTCAATTCTTCCTTGATCAGACAAAAACTGTCACAGAAACTATGGGACTGGATGGTAGCCACGTTTTTTCAAAAAGTATGTGTGGTTGTAATTTGCAGCAAATAAGAGGGAGACGGAAAAAAGATCTGGCTGCAGATTTTTCTTCAGAGGTGATAGTCAACATCTGGAGAGATTAAAAGAAATAAACTAGTTTATCTGATTAAAGCCTTTGATAACTTACACAGCTCATTTAGTAATAACTAACCTGGTATTTACAGTTTGCAAAATGTTTTCACATTAAAAATACTTCTAAACAAAGCGTTTGAACATGGACTCTCAACGAGAATATTATATTAAGCACTTAAAATTTAGTATGTGTGTGTTTATTCAAAAGCATGTTTTCTCCACTCCATTAAAAATAAAACAAAACAACAACAAGTAAAATGACAACAATACAAAACCTTATAGTAAAAACTGACTTTTGGTAACTAATAGAGAAAAAGACTCTAGGCCCAGTTGGACTAAACAGATTGACATGAGAACAAATATATTTTAAGATATACACTTAAATTCATGAACCTTAAAATTGAATTTGTTCAACCTCACAAAATTTTCCAGCTGCCTCAGTGTCCCCATATACTTCCATTATTCCCTAGCAATCAGACAAAAGGAGATGGGAAGGAAAATATTTGCTTAATTATAGCCATCTGTTATATAAGGCAATCACCACACATTTTATGTGGCCTTTTGGTATCCAAACTAGTCTCTCTATCAGTTATGGTATAGAGAACTCAAGAGGTGAGCTAAAGAAATATATTTAGTGTGGCTTTTTGAGGTGTGGTCCAAGAGTCAGAGACTTGAGGGGCCATTCTGTCTCTCACTACACTGTCCTCAGCAATGTTATGATAAAGGAAATTTGGGGACTCTCCAAAGTTAGATGACTTCTGTGATTTACTCCTTGGTTTTCAGTTTCTGCAGTACCGATAACGATAACATCAGACAAAGTGAAAGAGGGTTGACGAGCTTCAGCTTTGAAGCTGGGACACAACTGGCCAGAACAATAGCAGTTGTTCTGAAAGAATTCTGACCCAAAGAACATTTCAGGGCAAATCAGGCAGAGAGGGGTGTTAATGGAGTCGAGGGAGCTTAAAGTTCACATAAGCTAACTGAACTGCCAAGATATTTTTTTTCTACTTAACTCTTGTTTTCAGAATTTTAGCTCATTTCTTGCAATCTTCCTTATATTGTACAAATAGGTTGAGTAATGGTTACCCATTCATTCTTATAATACATATTTGTTATACGCCTTCTATGTGTGCAGCCCTGTTCTAGGCACAGAGGTACAGCAGTGAACACAAACAACAAACGCTGTCCTTATGGAGCTTCCATCCTAGTAGGGGAAGAAAAATAGTAAACAATCCACATAATTTCAGATGGGGTAAATTATATTGAGACAATAATGGAATAGAGAGTACTTAAGGGTTTAAGGTGGGGGGAGAATGGTAAGGATTGTCAGGGCTTCTGTGAGGAGGTGCTGTTTGAATTGAAGTTTGGCCAAGGAGAAGAAGCCAGCCATGCAAAGATATGAGGCAAGAGTAGTTCATGAGGAGGGAAAGGTAGGTGCAAAGACCCTGAGTCAGGAATAAGATAGATTATCCTGCTGCAGGAAGAGAAAGAAAACCCATGTGTATACAACATAGTAAACTTGGGGAGTGTAGTATGAGATAAGATTAGAGAGGTATGCAAATAATGTAGGGCCTTGAGACTTTGTTGTAAGAACCTGTAGAAGCCACTTAAGAATTTTAAGCAGGGGAACAACAGAACTTTATACCACATGTGTAAAGAATGGATTGGGCAGGCAAAAATAGAATTAGTTGGGGACTATCGCAGTTTTGCAGTAGTTTGGGTGAGACAGGATGTTAGCTTAGTCAAAAAGTGGGGAAGGTGTTGAAGAGAAGGGGATAGATTTGTGATAAATGCGTCTATCACAAATCTGTCCCGTTCTTATATATATGTGTGTGTATATATATATATATTGTGTGTGTGTGTGTATATATATTTTTGAATGTATAATCCCAAGGCCTTAATGGTATACAGGATGTGATAGTGGGAGGTATAAAGGGGAAATAAAGATTACATTAAATTCAAGTTTCTTGATTGAGTAACTGAATGAATTACTCATATAGAAAAGACAAAGAACTAATAATACTGGGTGAGAACTGACAATTCTGTTTTTGAATATGTTAAGTTTGATATTTATATTAGACATGCATGTGATAGATATCAATTGAGTACATATAAGAATCTGGAGTTCAGAGGAAACATCAAGATCTGGGGTGGTGGTGGGGTAAATCATCTGCAGGTGCTATTTAAAATTGTTGAACAAGATAAGGTCATCTAGAATGAAGATATAAATAATAAAACAGAATAAGGACTAAGACTGAATCCTGAACATGGGGACATTTAGAGGTTGAGAAGAATATCGCCAGCAAAGAAGACTGAGAAAGAGCAGCTAGTGAGTCAAAATTTAAAAACGACATTTTAATATTAACAGATTGCGTGCCTTTCTTTTCAAAACAGATCCAAACTCTCACCACTTCTCATTACATCCATTGCTTCCACCCTTGTCCAAACCTCCTCCATCTCTTGCTTGAATTGCTAGAATAGCTTGCCTGTTTCCACCCTCTGTGCTAGAGAAGCCTGTAAATACCTCAGGCAGATAATGTCACTCCTCTGCTCAGAGCCTTGCTAAGTGTCCTCATCTCATCTGGATTTCAAGTGGACCCCTTTCCACGCCCCCAAGGCCGTTGACAGTTTGCACCATTCTCCCTCTGGTTTCTTCTCTTCTCTTTCCCTTGATCGCTCTGCTTCCGCCACACTGGCCTCATCACTGTCCCCCAAGCACAGCTTGTCCTCTCCCCATTCAGTGTGTTCCACTGGCTGCTCCCTCCGCTGAAATGCTCTTCCCCCATAAGTCATCATGCTTCCTCACCTCCTCAGGTTCTTTGCTCAAATATCACCCTCGCAGTGAGGTCTTAGCTGAACATCCTGTTTGAAATGGCAATCCCTTTCTCTCCCAACTTTCCTTAGTTTCCTTCCCTGCTTCATTTTTCCATACATGTAGCAATATCTGATGCACTATAAATTTTATACATTTATTTACAATATTATTGCCTGTGTTCTAGATGAAGATTTTGGTTTTTGTACCTGGAACAGTTCTTAGCAATAAATATTCATCAAATAAATCAATCATTTAAATCAATCAATAAATGATGTCATGGAAACCAAGAGATAAAAGTATTGCAGAAAGGAAGAAATCAACTCTATTGACTACTGCTGAGAAATTGGTTAAAATACTTTACTTCCTTTGTCAAGATAGAGGTCAACAATGACCTTGATGACCTGGACTAGAGATATTTCATAGAATGTTCCAGATGGAAGCCCAACTGGAACTGATTGAAGAGAAATCAGAGGTGAAAAAGAGGATAATCTGAATTTACACAACTCTTTTGAGTAGTTTTGCTTTAAAAGAGAACAGGGAAGGAAGGGGTTGCTAGAGAGGTATAGTATCGGGACAAGAATGTGTCTTTCTGGCAGGAAGATCCAGGGGAGGAAAGCAGTTGAGGATGAGTACCTCCTCAACATCACATACTGATGATTCTCAAATTCATATGAATAGCCTGTAGGGTGACCAGCTCATCTGAGAAGAGCAAAGGGGCATAAGCTAAGTCCTCAATCAGGCAAACAGAGGTGGGATGCTGAGGGCAGTTGAAGGAGAGCATGGTCCATTGTAACTGGAGGGAAAGCATCTATATAGTTGTTGTTAAGCTTGTTCACGTGACAGTCACTATAATTGTGTGTGTGTGTGTTCATTATACCAAATACTTTAAAGGAGGGAGATAAATAATAAATATAGAGGCAACTTAGTGTGCATAAGGTTTGGTATCAGTCACTTCAAATTTTATCCAAACCACTAACTTTAGGTGTATTACCTTAGACAAATTATTTAACATCCCTAAGCTTTAGTTTCCTCACTGTAAAATGGAGATGGTAGTGTAAAGGATATGTACATGAGATCTGGCACAGTGCTTGGTACATAATAGATTCTCATAAATGGTAGTTATTAACATTGTTATTATATTTTTATTTTTTAAAATGTCTGAATTTACTCTTCCGTATAGTGGGAATAATCCTATATCCTGAGTTTTTAATGAGGATTAAATTATTGCTTTTTAAACTGTAATGTTAATAAGAAGGTAAAATATCAACAACAAATCCCAGGTAGAGCTATCAAAACAAAAACAAAAATTGTGCCATCTCTAGCAGATGAGAGTGGGCTCTTTGAGCCTTGCTCTTCTAAACCCAGAGGCATGATGATTTCATCCCAGAATACGTGGTTCAGGAGTGTATACAATACAACTAAAAATAATAGTAACAAACTGCAGAATTTGAGTACTGGGACTAAACATTTGAAAGACAGTTTGATTAAAGTTCATCAGAGTTAACATTTCAATGGTTCCCTAACACTGTCATACTACATCTTTCCATTCTTCATAATTATGAAATTATTTTATCCTCTGTTTTCACAGCTTTGTTTTTATTTGAATCTTCACAGAAAGACTTGTTCTAAATATGACTGTAAAGAGAAAAGTGACTATCAACTATCAGTGGCTGATTAAGACAAAACGTGGAAAGCCCTTTAATGTTTATAATTAGAAATATTTCATTCTATACACTCTTACATCTACAATCCTTATGGAAGTCTTTGACCAAAAATTGGTAAAACTCTGAAATACATGGCATGTATCACGTGGTGATTTTCTTTCTTTCCTCTATTTCTTTCCCAAATATGGTTTAACTTTCTAATCTGTCAATTGTGTTTACTAAAAGTTAGTCTTACTATCCGGAATGGGATTTCTAGGAATGAAAAAAAAAGATATAATTCTTACTGTTATGGAATTAAAACTTTTATTGGGGAGACAAAATATTGTATACAAAATTTTATGTACAAAATCTTAGTGCTGATGCAAGTGCAAATTATTATATGTGTGCTAAAAGAAAGTACACTCAGGTAGTAACAGTGACATGGGGATGATATTCCCGGTACCTCCTCAACATCACATAATGATGATTCTCAAATTCATATGAATAGCCGGTAGGGTGACCAACGCATCTCAGTTTGCCGGGGAGTTTTCGATTTCAGCACCAAAAGTCCTGCGGGAAACCCCATAATCCTGGCAAACCTTACAACCCGCTGGCTCTCTCCTGAGATTTGACTGCCTTCTGGGTATCTGAGCTGTACATGGACAATCCCACAGATGTCTTGCTCTCAAGAGGCCCAAAACCAAGTTTATCCTTCCTTCACATAAAACTGCTCTTCTGCTTATGTTCCCTGTCTCAGTAAATTTTACTTCCATTTACCCTGAAGGTCATGCCAGATACCAGGTTTTTCTTCTTAACTTCTGTTCTCTCTCTCATGCTTCATCTGATCTGTCAACAAGTTTTGTTAATTCCCTCTCCTGAGGACTTCAATTCTTCTCCTTCCAAATTCCTCCTCAGGCTATCTTAGCTCTCTGACATTGAAACCAGAAATCTTAACTAGATTCCCTCCATTCTTGTCTCATTCTGTCTATTTGCACACTGTGCTCAGAGCAGTTATTTTCTAAATTACTAATTTCATCATTTCAGTCTTTGATAAACACTCTTCACTGTTTCCTTTTTTTATTTTATTTTTTGCCATTAGAATAAAACCCACATTATATAATGTGTGACATATTATATTTCCTGGCTGCTTTGTTCACACAGTTGTTTTAACACTGGAAAGCTCTAAACATACCAAAAAGCAAACAAAAACCAACAAAACAATTCTTCTCTTTCTACCAATAAAAAAGTTTTATCTTTTCTAAATATAAAAGAAATATGAGAGTAGAATAAGATTCAAACAATATAAACATTTTAAAAAAATAAAATAAAGTGAAAATCTTCAATAATTTCCATATACACAACAAACCTAATCTCAGTTATGTGACTCAGTTCTTTTTACTAATCTTTTTGGTTCCTGATTCTTCCATCTCTGTATAAAATATAAAGACCCAATCATATCCAAATTTCCTTTTAACTGGGCCTAGATTGATCACATCACACTCATAAATTGAGAAGCCTTCGCTTACACTCCAAGAAAAGATGTCTTTTAGAAAAGTCTGTGCATATTCCTTTAGTAAATATAGAAGAGACTTCTTATTGTTCCCCTAATATCTTTTATCTTCTCGTTCATCATTAAGGGAATCCCAGGTTACAGGACTGCCCAAGATAAAGATTACATTTCCCAGCCTCCTTACAGCTGTATTTGGCCATATGATTAGGTTTTGGTCAATCAGAGGTAAGACGATGCGTAGTGTTCAACTTGTGAGAAGTGTTCATAAAGATAATGGTCATGCTTCCTCTTTTTCTTTTCTCCCTGCCATAGTGGACTATTGAGAGACTACAGCAGCTAGCATGGATTGCTGAAGATGGAGAAATAACCCACTAAAAGACTGATGATTGATAAACAAAATATGGTATATACATGCAATGTGATATTATTCAGCCTTAAAAAGGAAGGGAACTCTGCAATGTGAACCTTGAAACATTATGCTAAGGGAAATAATCCAGTCACAAAAGAACAAATACTATATGATTACACTTATATTAATATGAAGTATCTACAATAGTCAAATTCACAGAGGCCAAAAGTAGAATGGTGGTTGCCAGGGGCTGGGAGGAGGGGGAGTGGGGAGTTATTGTTTAATAGATACAGTGTTCCAGTTTTGCAAGATAAAAAGAGTTCTGTGAATGGATAGTGGTGATGGAAGTACAACAGTGTGAATGTACTTAGGGCCACTGAACTATATGCTTAAAAATGGTTAAGATGGTAAATTTTCTATTATATGTCTTTTACCATGATTTAATTTTTTTAATTAAGAAAAAAAGACTGATGATTTTGGAATCATCACACCCAGCTTGAACTGCCTATGTCTAAATGACACCGAGACAAGCTTCTATGATGTTTAATCAACTATTTTTCCCCCATCAGGGGTCATTTTATATCTTTATCTTTCCTAGCTGATTTGAAGATTCTGATTATCCATTTCCTTTTTCAAAATTTAAAAGTAACCTTTACTATCCCCACCACATTTCTAAGTGTTTATGATGAAAATAAATGACTCAAAGGTTAATTCCTCAGGAGTAGCTTCTCCATAGCATGATTTCCTAGAAATTATAATGCATAATATAATTAAAAAAACTCAGATAAATGTTTGAAAAGTAAGAAATAAGATTAGCATTATGACTTTGTAGATCTTAGTTTCTGCTATCTATATTGTTAGTGTTGTAGCATATGTTAGTCAGTTTCAGGCTACTATAACAGAATACCTGAGGTGGCTTAAACAGCAGAAATCTATTTCTTATAGTTCTGGAGGTTGAAAAGTCCAAGATCAAGGCACTAGCAGGTCTGGTGTCTGGTGAGGGCGCACTTCCTGGTCTACAGACATCTCTATGGTGTTTCTTCCTATAAGGCCACTTATCCCATCCATGAAGACTCCACCCTTATGACCTGATTACCTCCGAAAGGCCCCACTTCTTAATGCCATCACATTGGGGGTCAGGATTTCAACATATGAATTTTAGGAGGACACAAACATTTAGTCCATAGCATAAGGGATTTGGGAGAAACCCTCACTTATGTCAAATGTCATCCTTTAGTAACCACAGCACATTAAAATTAATTCCAACTTTGCTTCGAGAATGTTAGGAAATATTGCTCATACTATGATCTTTTGTTTGTGCAGATCATAAAGTTGAAGTTATTTATATAAAAAATACATACATGTGTATTTATATACTCTTTTCTGTGGACCATCTAAGATGTGGGAATGTATTAAAACAGAGTTTAAATATGAAGTTGGAGGAGCTGAGAGCATATCTCTCAAATTTATCTTTTGTAATAAGAAGGGAAGGTCTGTCAAGTCAGGGTTGGGATGTATGGGTGCCCTATTCACAAAGAAGATGCCCTCTCTGGTATAAGTGAGAGCTGTGACTTCTCATGTCACAACAAGTTACCCCAGAAGGAATAGCTGCACAAACAGCTTTTACCTTCTAGTTCTGTGAGAATAGCAATTTTACTCCTGGCTGACATGCCCAACATTTCAGAATATCCTGAACCTGTTTTCCATCCTACATACACCTTCCTCCTCAAAAATTAAGGCAGAATTTATGGAGGGAGACAAAATAAGCCAGCCAACCATGCTCCTCCCTCACCTGTGCTTGCTATCTCCTAATTGTTCTCTAAGTGGAAAGGAACAAGAGAGATAGATACAAAAAATGGCTTAGAGCTGACTTGGAGTTTCCTAACTGCCCTTGGTTTAAAGCAGTTTACTAAGGTTTAAAACTAAGGAACCTTGATCAGGACTTTGAAATTCACACCTAACACATGTATAAAATGAGCATATTTTTGGTGAGTTTTGATGCTCAGGATTTGATTATTTTTCAAGAATAACGAAGTCCGTATAAATCAAGCGAATACCAAACAGAAAGTTTTGTTAACCTCTGGCTTAAAATACTGAAATACTCACCACATAAAAGTTTCACAAAAAACCTAACTGGGGTAGATCACAGATCCCATGAGTTTTATGAAGTATATTCAAGGTTCCTTAGCAGCTTAAAACATTGTACCAGCTGACAAAAGTCTTAAAAAGCAGAGAAATTTTACTTTACTTTTGTAGGTCCTATGACACTGTTTTGAAAATCAACAGCAACTCATTTATATTATGAGTCAGGGTAGGCCTATATTAAAAAAAAGTAATTTTAGTCATTCGTGTAAGTCAACCAAAAAATTATGAAAATAAATTCCTTCTGAACTACTTTAAGACACAGTTGTTCCAATCTTCTATATGTTTTTAACTGACCTCCTGAAGTGAAAAGTTCTAAAAAGCAATCCTGAAAAATTGATGGTGCATTTGATAGTTGTTGCTATATAGCAATCTACTTCCAAAATTTGGTAGCTTGAAACAATCATTTTATTTACTTCATATTTCTGAGCAACATTTATCTAGACTAGGCTCAACTGGGCAATTCTTTTGCTGGTCTTGGCTGCTCTTGAGCAACAGAGATCAGTTGAAGGGTCAGCTGGTGGCTAGAAGATCTGCTCAGCTGGGACTGCTGCTCCTGTGATCTCCGATCATCAGTGACAAACTCTGAGCTCACCACATGGAGTCTCAAAGTTCTAAAAAGCAGTGAGAAGGTGCAAACCCCAATGCACTATAACTTTCTAAGTCTCTACTTGTGCCTCATTTGCTACATCCCATTGGCAAAGTTCATCACAAGGCCAAGTACAGATTTAAGAATAGAGAGATAAATTCCACCCAGAAGAAGGAGTTGGGAACTAGAAAATAGTGCTACCATTTTTTTTTTAGTCTATAACACAAAGTTCCATTCAAACAAAACTGAATTGAAAGCACAATATATGTAAGACACTTCTGTACAAAACAAAAAAATTGAATGACATCTTTGTCCTCAGGAAGTCTATAGATTACACAAAGAGATGTGTATCCAAACACCTACTCATACTGCAAGACTGAAAAATTTATTTAGTACTATGTATGAGCACAAGCTACGTTTTCTAGGAGCCCAAAGTCTCATTTATTCTGACTGTGGTAATCAAAGAAATTTCATATATGAAATAACAAATTGCTGGGCCTAAATAGATAACATTTTAGGTTAAAAGGTAAAGATATTTTAGACCGAGGGTATCCAACATACGAAATCATAGAGATGTGAATGGTATATTATGATTAATGAAATTATATTTCCCACTATTTTCCAAACCTTCACCGAGTTTCTTTCTTTCCTATCTGTATCAGTTAAAAATAGATTTGGCTGCAAGTAAGACAATACTTACAGTGGACTAAACAGATAAAGACTTCTTTAATCCCCAAACAGCTAAAAGTGGTTGTTTGGGGATTTTGTTTTTCTTCTTTACCATTTTTAGCATATTGACTTTCCTTTTCAGGTTTGTTGTCTCATGGTTGAATGTGGCTATTATACGTTCAGACACTATCTATATTTAAGGCAGAAAGAAGGAGCAAGATGAAGCTTTGCCAGCCACATTTTTTTCCTTATATCAGGAAAGCAATAGCTTCCTCAAAACTTTCCCAAAAGATTTCATTTATCTTAGAGAACAAAATGTTTTTATTTGGTTTGAAGCAATGGTTACTTATCCTGTAAGCTTGGCAATTTACTGTGCTCAACCACAACAGAAAGAGTCTGTTAGTGAAGAAGAAGGGAAGTAACATCTGCCATATTATCCCATGATATGCTTAGTCCTATCTCTATATCCATGTTATTTCTCTAGAATGGGATATCGTTCCTTCTTTCCATCACTCTTCAACAATTGGCTAAAGTACTCTACACAGTCTATTCCTAATATAACCCATATCACTTAAAGTAGCCATTAATTGCACTTTGTCTTCAATTGCTTGCTAATTTTTGTGTGTATAAAATTTCTCTCCTGAATCAAAATGTAAATCTCGTGAAGGGAGACTGTAAGTCACATTTTTATATTCCCTTTAATGACCAGAATAGTACTGGGCATAGACAATATATGGTCAATTGATCAAAAATAATTGCTACCTCAGTTATTGTTCCATTGCAGTTTTGCTTCATGAATGTTTAGATGCTTAGAGTTTATTAAGCCATGCTTCTGTTACTTTCCTATATAATAACAAAATTCATTGAAAAAAGGAGCTTTAATCAGCACGGTAGATATATGTTGTTCATTCCATGTTCTTAAGCACAGGAAAGCCACCTTTCTCCTAGCCATATTTGGATGGTATGCTTTCCTCCTATCTGATTCTTGGAAATGACATAGATCCAAATCATGAATATGCACCCTTTGAACTCAATTATTTTTTGAATTTTATTTTTAATTGCAAATAATAATTGTATGTATTTATGGGGTACAAGATGTTTTGATATATGTATACATTGAGAAATGATTATATCAAGGTAATTAACATAGCCATCACTTCACATACTTAATTTTTTTGTAGTGAGAACACTTAAGATCTACTGTTTTAGCAGTTTTGAAATATACAACACATTATTATTAACTATGGCCACCATGCTATATAATAGATCTCAAAAATGCATTCTTTCTAACTGAAACTTTGTACCTTTTGATCAATATCTCCCCATTTCCTACTCCCCCACCCCCAGTCTCTGATAACCATGATTTTACTCTTTACTTATATAAGTTTGACTTTTTTAGATTCCAGATATAAGTGAAATCATGCAGTATTTGTCTTTCTGTGTCTAGGCCTCAATTATTGATCCAACAGTAGGCATCTGACCTGAGCCAGGCCAATGAGGCTTAATTTCAATATTTTTGCTTAAAATATTAGGAAAGAGAAGCATTCTCTTTCTGTTGGAATTGAAACTGGAAGGCTATAGGCCTAAAACTGTGTCTTTCATGGAAGAATTTATGCCTTTAGTAACCTAAAGTTTTTTCTAATCTTTCTGCTTTACCATTTTTAGCAGAAACAAATATAGCCAGTTCAGAGGAATTCAGAACCAAGGGAGGAAAAGAAAACAAAATTGAGTCCTAGCAATACTATTTGAATCCCAGGATCTAGTAGTCATCCCTAAAATCTGAATATTTCAATTAAACAATAAATTTCCTTTTGACTACTAATTCCCATTTGACAAGTGATAGCTCAACATAGCTTGACAGAATGGAAGCAGGATTGTACTTAGAGTTGAAAACCTACTCTAATTTTGGTTCTGCCACTTTATAGCCATGTAGTCTTAGACTGATGTGTTGGATTGTGTGTTGTCAACGTGGTACTATTACTCCCATTTAAGGATGGTAATTACATTTTCCAGAACCCCTTTATCTGCATGGTTCTGAGTTAGAGTTGCCTACGAAAGGAATTTGCATGTGATTTGGAAGGTAGATGTGAAGAAGCCATCACTCTTCGAAGACCATGGCAGTCAGATATGGTGAGGGACAGATACAAAGGTCCCCAGTGGGCCCCAACTTGTCATTGCTCTCCTTCTGCCCCATCTTCAACGTGTCTTTCTGATTACTTGGCCCTAGCCCACCATCACATGCTTGGCTATGACATTACAGATATGTGCAGCTCAGAACATAATGAGAAAACCGCTTGCCAAGTATGGTCCCTTGACAAATAAGAAAACCACAGAAGCAAGAAGCTCACTCTGACTCTCCTGTACCTTTCTACGTGAGAGCTGACCATAAAGAAATTCTCTGACTTACTTCACCTGTAAGTAGGTAATAAGACCCTCATTACAGAGGTGTCCTGTCCTCTACCCAGAAACCAAGAAGAATCTAAACATACAGGCCTTGCTGGGTACCCCCACCCCAACAGGTTTATTACCATTAGATCATACTCTTTTTGTCCAATTATACTTTTACATGACAGTCCATTATTCATGGAGCCTAAGCATGAAAATATACAATTTTCCTGGATCTTTGGGTGGTCTCATATCACATAAAACCTTGATAATGAAATTTGTTATGCTTTTATCTTATTAATCTTTCCTTTGTTATAGGAGTATCAGACATGACTCTTGCAGTGGAAGAAAAAAAGGTATTACTTTTTCTCCCCTACAGAAGCAATGTTTTCTCCAGAGGGGACAGTTTCCACAGACACCTCCACAAGCTCCTTAGTCATAGTACAACTTTCCTACCTAAATGAACAAAGTTTCTCAAATTTTCTTGCAAGCTTTCACTTGTTTTCCAAGGCCAGTGCTTCGTGTGAACCTGATATTGATTATATCTCTGATTCTCTACTCCCCTCTTCTACACTTCCACTTAAATAGCTCCTCCCACATTCATAAAAGGTCTAATTTTTATATGAAATTTCTTATTGTCAAAGTACATGTACTAGCTTTGTTTTCTCTATGGACCTTGACTAATAAGACCACTTACTGACTCTCTTAAGCCTTGGTCTCTTTGCCTGAAAGAAATGGGTTGTCCTGTCTGATTCCCACAGCTGTAGTGAGAATCCAGCGATAATGGGTCTGGCATGTAAGCTATAAATGGATAGCATCACTGGGGCCTGGATGTTGGTCCTCCAGAGCAAATGCCTTTGCTTCAGCTTACAGGCCTTTACTGCTTTTTTTCATATATAAACAAACCCTGAAAAGACAAAAGAGAAAGTAAGTAGTTTCTAATTGCAAGACAAGGAGTGTATGACTTAGAAGTAAAAAATTAAAAGGCAATTTCTCAAGAATGTGCTTATTTCTTGATACTTTAATTTTTTTCTCCTTGTCATTTGCAAAAGGATATTGAGATTTCCTTATTAATCACTGATTAACATTAAAATATACCTTTTCCTCCATTATTCCCAACTAAATCTCACAACTCCACCTCCTTCCATTTCAAATCTTTTTACTCCAAGCCTATTTCTTTGCACAGAAGATACAAGAAGAATGAATTGTCAAAAACATCAATCAGATAAATAGCTATTTTAAATGTTTTTAGAGATTTATTTATAGACTCAATCTTATTGTTTTTATCTATACAAGCCCCCCTATATAGTTAAAGATTAACACATGCATAAATATTAAAGCTACTACTCAGTTTTATTTCTTAACAAGAACTCTTTCATTAGTTGAAAAATATTAAACTAAATAGAAGTGTTATGAAGAAAGACATATTTTAACTTGAGCTTTTGCTCAGGATTGAGAATTACTGTTCTGATTGATGCAAGCACTTCTTTTTGTTTGTAATAAAGTATATAATGGGCATTCTACAGTGAATGCACCCTTCCTACACAGTGATTTCCATCAATGTATAATTAAAAGTGGATTTCCTTTTCCTTTTTGGATGGTGGGAGGGAGGGGCTGGTAAACCTGGTTAAAGAAGGGAGAACAAAGAGAACTTTCATGAGTTCCTCTGCAAACAGTCTATCAGTTACAATTCCTAGTGTTCGAATAGCAGCGCCATTCTAAGTTCTGGAATAAAAAAAGTCAAGCAGGGGGTCCAAGGAAAATTCAACCCGCATGCCAACTAAAGGAAAGAAAGAAAAAGGCAGGGGGAAAAGCCCTATCTTTTGTTGTAAAAAGAACTAATGAAGCTGCTGTTAGAACTGTCCACAGTGACACAACAAGGCTGTACACCCACACACATTGTTAAAATGCCAGTCATCCCTCGTAATGGGAAAAGGAAGTGCTGCGATTTAAAGGAGGTGGTGGCACACACTGCTTTTAGAGTTTAACTTTGGAAATCTTAGTAAGGGCACACTTTGGCCAGTGTTAACTCTCAGAAGTTAGTGCAAAAATGCATAAGGTTGCCTACTTCTGCCTTAAAGAAGAGATGGACTAGTGGGGGGTAAAATCCCATTGTCATTATAAATTGCTAATTAAATAATTATCAATTAGTTGGGCAGATAGAACTCATTCCAGTGTATTCCTTAGAGAGCTGTCAATAAAGAAAAACAGTAATTTTGATTTTTTCCCTTTACAATATTCTTGCCTAGAGGTGGTAAATAGAGATAATATATAATACATTCTAAGTTAGATGTTTCACATAGGCTATAATGCATATTGATCAAAGATAAATATGAAGTATAGTAAGCAAACATGAATTTTTATTATTCTAGTAATATGGCATTATTTCATCATAATAACTAATTAACAGGGTCATTTTTCAATGAATAAGACAATATGGTATTTATTTTCCAGTAAGGAGAATAATCCCAACACTAAATTTTCTAAAATTTATAGAAAATATTTTAGGAAACAAAAATATAAACCAGTATTTTTTTTAAATCAAAGACTGTCTGCATTTTTCATTGCCAAAGTGTTCTATTTAAAACTTTTAGGTAAAAGTATTCACTAACATTAGATAATTTTAAAACACCTAGTCATTTAAAAAAGTAATTAAGAGAAAGTGGAAACATTCAGAAGTAAAAAAATATATATGTATATACACTATATACACACATATACATATATGTATTTGTAAAATATAAAGTAAATATATATGAGTTAAAATATATATTTATATTATATAAATATATATTTTTATATATATAAAATATATATATACTACATATATTCACGTGTGTTCTTTATTGTGAACTTAGGACTTTTAGGACTTAAAGATAAAGATCCTCATACTTTGCAAGTGTTAAAATCATTGGTCGGTTTTCAGGGGATGAGATTTTTTCTGAAGCACAGATCAGAGCCCTGTATGTAAATAAAACCCAAAGAATATGAAATCTGGAAAGATGGAAATTGAATTCCTAAGGAATCCAGTTGCATTTAAATATGAATGGGTTTGTAGCAGTCCTGTTATATATGTAGATCATTTCTGCCTTTGTAGAGAAATATGGAGCTCTGAACCTCCCCAGTTGTCTTCTTTGTTATCTATGAATTTGAAAAGGGTTGTAAGCTTACTAAAAACTTTGGAAAATTCAGTAGCATGTTATGGAAAACAACTAATAAGTAAAATAAATTTATTTTAGCAGCTAGTGAGAAAAACATTTTTCTTTCCATTAGGATATTTTCTACTGCAAATCTGCATAAAGTTCAATTTTGTTATGAAAATAATGGTAACATTTTAAGGTTTGACTTTAAAACCACTTATTTACACATGACAGCCATCTTGAATACACAAACCCAGCACTGCTTATTATATTCAGTTAATTACCTCACAACAGATAAAAGGTGTCTCTTTTAACAGCCTGATGCCCCTTCTAGACAATAGTTTACTTTTGGGGACTTGGAATCAATTGACATCTCAAAAATCTTAAAAGAGCTTCATTATGGCAAGGTCCTTAATTTGATTTACTTTAAGGAATACTTAATGGTTAAAGGTCCTTACTGTGTTGTTTTATTGAATTCTTGTCCATGGTTCAGGATTGATCCACTTCAACCTTTCAGCAGGGAGTAGTTTTCCAGGGAAGCCCAGCAGGACTCCAAATCAATAAGGTTAATAGATGTGGGGCCACGCAGTCAGAGGTGATATGGCTGGCATTTCTGATGCCAATGAAGACAAGTCCCGATGTCACTTTTGTACTGGCAACAATGACGCCCTTATTACCTGGAGCATACAGTTGTTAGGTGTTAACAGGACTGTGAATGACCCATTAATCCGAATTATTTTAAGGGGACTAGTTCACTTTTACTCTTCTTTAAATTACTGGTTTCCATGATTTCTGAAATATCAACTGCTCCCTTGTGTAGAAAACAGGGGTATTCAGTTATTTGTATTTTAGTGTTCCCAGCAACAGATTGTACCTGTAAAATGTTAGCCAAAAAAACTAGAAGTCATTTTGTCTGAAAAAAAAAGTATTTTATGAAAGGAACTCCATATAAAGAGGGAGTTTGTAAATAACAATATCTAAGAACTCAATCTAGAAAATCCCGTGTTTACTTAGTAGTCTATATAAAACAACATGAAATATAAACTAGTTAAGGAAAGAATGGACAGTCAAGTTTCATTCCTACTGTAGTCTAATCATTTATGTCTTCTCTTTAAAAAGCCAGCAGAAAGTTAGCAATCTCTTTCAAAGTCAATAAAAGTATACCATTTACAGTTCTCTTGCAGGAACTAAAGTACTGACTCTAAAGCAAACAGATTCATCTCTTCCAATGCTTCAGATAAATAAGTATAAAAATAAATAAATAAATAAATAAATCTAACATAGAAATTTTAGTAAATAGTAGTTTGAAAAATTTGGCCATCTTCCCTTAAAAAAAGCTTGACAGTGCATATTATTTCAAATAATTGGTGTGGATTTTACTGTGCAAATTAAAGAAACTTCCTTGTCATCATATCATTCACAGAAGGATCTGTTTGACTATCTCTTACTTTTACAAACCCCTACTTATTTAAGAAAACAAACAAAACCCAATGAATAATCTAAAGTTTTAATCCTCCAAGAATTTCCTTGACAAACTCTATGATGTTCATATATCCATCCTGGACGTATCCACTCTTATGTTTCACCATTGGCTGATTTGTCAAATTCTTAAAATAAAGATTTACAATTGCCAAAAACTTGGAAACATTAAGCAATAACCATTATTTTCTTTAAATAAATTTTGCCAGTGGAGACAGAATGTACATTGGCAAAGTAAAGCAGCAAATTGAATTACGGTATTCTGTTATTGTCTCCTATACTCATTAAGCCTGTTTAAATAGTAAAACATATTAGATTAACTTGAAAATGTTTCAAGTGTGAAAGAAGCAAGATTTTAAAAATTACACTGGGATATTTTCCTTTAATGGAGTTGTAATCAGTTAGTATTGATCATTAGCCCTTCCTTTTATGATGAGGATGTTGATGATGATGTAATGTGCACACAAAATGACAGAAATGTGTTCTATTAATCTGAAGAGAATTTGTTTTTATGCCAAATGTATACATGTTAACATGGAGGCCTTGTAACAACCAAGAAAAAGGTAGGAGTAAACATTCTGAACTTCTAACCAATCTAAAAGGAGAATTTCTTCAATCTTAAATTACCTTTTCTATTTTTATTTTTGAAATGCTAGTCAAACCTGTCCTGAAATTGAAATTGTTTGCTGAGGATAAATACCATTCTTTAAAAAAAAAAAGTGTCTATTATACTTATCTTTCAGGAGGAAAGCAGTTCTTTTGCCATTTTTAAAAATCATGTCTAATTTGAATAAATTAACATATTTTGTCCACAAAAATTAATTCTAGAAAAGGAATGATAACTAAGAAAGCAATTTAAATTGTGTATTTTATAAGAAGAGAGAGAAAAAGTCCTTGTCATTCACAGGGCAGCTCAGTTAATTTGAAGTGCTTTGATGTAAATTTGGGTGTTGCTTTAATTTCAAAACATATTTTTTCAGTTAATAAGGGAGACAAAAGAAACTTTCAACCAGCATCTCCAGTTTGTTATCTCAGAATGTTTTGGCTTCTCAAATGTGAGAACATGATTGTTTTTATTTCCAGGAGGAGATAATAACACTGAAGCAATAAAAAAGAGTCAAGGCAGCTTGCACAGCACAGGAAGTTCACAGCCAGAGACTTAATTTCTCACACAATGTACTGTGCAATGGGCCCATTAACATAGATGAATAGGCTCTTTAAAGGTTTTTTCTTTTTTCCTTCTCCTTCTTCTTCCAGATATGCAGCTGCCGCTGAATGGTGATATGTTAATAAGGTACTCACTTGCCTATTCTTCAGGTACTCTGGCATTCTCTACCTAGGTAATCTCCATATAGGAAAAGCTATTACGGGCCTGTATCTGCTACCACACCTTCAATTATATTAACACCTGCACTGATAATCCACGTAAGGTAAACTAGTAGGGGGCCTGTGGCCTTAGTCCACCCCTTTTCTCCCTATAACGTTACATTTGTTGGGGGGGGTGGGGAAGGAAGACGGAGAAGAAAAAAAAGGAAAGTCACTTTTATTACACATCAGTGGGAACCTTCTGAAAAAGCTTTCATGCCTAGGAAATTGTTATTTCTTCAAACAGCTGACAGCCTGCAGAGGAAACTCTTAATGGAAACCCAGCTCCTGCATTGTTATGCATAGCCCTCATGTAGATTCAGGGGGGTGGATTAAGTTAGCTTCCAAAGGGTCTATTGTGTGTAGCATTAATTTGCAGGGCTCTTGATATTTGAGTTGGAAGGTTTATAACCTCAGTGTTTACTTAGATGAACTACATCCTAGGTTTGTTTATTTCCGTCTGCAGTCTCTTATTTCCCAGTAAATGTTACATTTATATTTGTTAACAGCAAGAATGTTGTTATAAATCTGAAAGAAATAATTACATGCTTACAATCAGTCATTCTAAAGCCTTGGTCCTGTTTCTTTAGGGTCACCCTTCACTGTTACATCTATAGAATATTATACAGTTAAATTCATTTCTCAAGAATATTTATGTCACCCAGTTAAATGGTAATATGAATGCAATATAGTTTGGAATGAATGTTTAATTATAGCCTATCCTAAAGTGTTAACTTTCTGTGAAAGTAATATAATTGCCTCTTGTTTCTTTCATAGAGCAATATTATCAATAAATGGCCCTCCAAAATCTGTGTCTTTTACTTTCAGATGAACAAATCTACTATAGAATTTATCATCACTTCCTTTTGTTACTGTTTGAATGGTTACTTATAAAGGATCAGTTGCAATTTTCCAATTGTGAATTTTTTTTTAATGTTTCCAAATTGTTATTTGCAAACAAACTCTGTGTGGTGTTTTAGGTATAGGAAACCTTCATAAATCTCATCTTCCAAGATTAAAGTGTTAACTTTCATTCAGAAATTTTTTTATCACCACCCCATCCCTATTCCCTCCTTTTTTTCCTCCCTGGATTGTATAGGCCATTGCTAACATGAATTTAAAATTCAATATGAATGCTGGGAAGGAAAAAAAAAAAAAAAAGACATTCCCATTGGAATCAACACTGGCCTTAATCTGGATTTAGGGGCTCAATTGAATAGAAGTACATTATTCTTGAACAACTGAAGTTTCTATTATTTTAAAACCCTTTTTATAGAAAATAACATCCTTTATATAGAAAGCATATTGAATATTTTATTGCACTTTTTCTGCTTTTGGGTAGTATTTTTGAATGTCTTACAGATAATTGAAAATGTAGCCATTCAAGGAATTACCTCTGTTAGCATTTGAATTTAATAGGTCTTGTGATACATTGGTAAGATCATTTATTTTCTTAGTCATCAGAGACCAGGGCTCCAAGTGACCTTAGGTTGGTCTCTGAACCTTTTTGGGCCTTACTTTTCCATCTGTAAAAACTGTCTAATTTCTAAAGTTTCTAAGCAATAAAGTTCTATGATTTTTACCTAAGTATACCACTTTTTTAAAAAATTCCCATAAAGCTGGTATGCCTGGACCTTTCCTACTCCCAATAATTAGTTTGCCAAACTTTGGATAATTGCAAGGGTTACTACTATCACTAAATTTTCACCTACTATTCATTCTTTTCAAAAATTTTTTATTTCAAAGTAAAACTGTTTATTGGGAAAACTGTTGTTAGGAAAACTCTGATATACCCAGCTGAAAACATACGGGCTCACAGTAGTGAAACTTGAAGCAAACTTTCAAGATCTGATTACTCTTAGCCTGGCAAGTAATTGTGAAAGATGGATCTTATTACCATTGGTTTGTTGTTTTTGTTTTCATCTTGCAGTCTCCAGACTGTTCCTATACTGAAAGGCAATCCATCCAAAAATAGAATTTAATTGGTTGATTCAGCAAATATTTCCTGAGTACTTATCATATGCCAGGCACTGTGCTAAGTATTGAGGATACAGATAAATGTATATATATATAAATGTTTTTTAATGTTTCCCGTATATATATTATATATATGGGAAAGAAATGGGCCTGCTCTTTGTAGCTTATTGGGGGCAACGCCTATTATACTATAGACACATAACGTGAAAACTGCTTGCTGAATGAATGAAGACATATATATATGTACAGGTATATAAATGAAGCAAACCATTAATGAATTTATGATATATGGGTTAAGTTCAGCTAATTTTAACAGTAATTTATTGAACATCTCTGTGGCAGTGGAATTTTTTGTTAGGGAAATAAAAAAGCAGTAAAAGTTGATATAGCAAGGAGAGAGCTGTTACATGGTTTGTACTCTTAGGTACTTCTCAATAGACATAAATGCCAAGTGCTATATGTGCTGAAGAGTTGGCTCACGTACACTTTATTTAGGACAGACTCGATCTTGACCTTAAAGTTATCATTGGAGCTGTATATAATCAAGTTGTTATAGTGTGGAGAGAAAAACCAAAACAAGAAAAATACAAGGACCTCAAATGCTACTCATAAGCTGAATAAAGGACTCTATGGCTCACAACATCATGCCACAAGAAAAGAAAGAAAAATCAATTTTTTAGTTATTGCAGATAATAGTAATCAATGATGGTGACGATGACAGTTGTCTTTTATACTGGACTTAGTAAATACAAAATTCTGTCTTGAATACTTTGTATTTATTACCTGATTAAATTTTTCTAAAATTTCTTTGAGGTGGGCATTATCTCCATTTTACAGACAAAGAAACAGTAGAATCATGTTCCTCATTAGAAGAATGAGGTAACTTGCCCAAATCACAAAGATGGCAAATGATAAGAACTGAAGTTTGAAGTCAAGTTTTCCCTACTCCTCAGTCTCTTCTCTTAGTCACTGAGTTGCTGTTATCTTATTTTTGTGGTCAAACCTCTCTAGCTATTTCAGGTCTGCTAGTTGCTAACTTTGCTCTTCTATAATTCCTTAGGAGACTGCTGGGTAGAAACATTAATTCCAGCTTAATACAAGAACAGCTTTCAGGACTGAAATCCATCAAAGAGAATTTTATTAAGCTCTTATCTGAAGTCTAGAAATATAACTTTTTTCACAGAAATATCTGCAGCAATTTTAGAGACTTCTAATAGAATGTCAAATATAAGAGTCTGCTTCTTAAAAGTAACTATATGTGTATGTAAATATACATATATAAAATACCATTGCAAGAATAAGATGAAGAAAGTGGTAATGATTAAACAGTGGATTTATGAAACTTGCAAAATGACCTGCTTAGACAATGACACCTGCATGTCATCATTACAGCAAGAAGTATGAGAGTTTCTAAATCCAAACGAGGAACATAAGGGAACACATAATTTTCTTATTCTCCAAAAGCAAATATAATTCAGGGAGGGAAGGATGAGGAAAAGCAGTGGCAAGCAGAGTAGGATTAGATGTCTGATCCACTACTTTGACAACTGTAAAAACATATTTGATTGTTGATGTCATCCCTGGAAAGGCTAATATAGTGCTAAAGGGTTTGCAGACAACACCAGTCTCTTCACGATTCTAGAGTTATCTTTTCTTGTTTATTATACTAGTAGGAACTTGCATTATACTTTGTTTATATTTACAACCATATATTAGTAGATGGTATGTATACAAAGAAAAATTGGACCTACTTTTAGTCAAAGATTTTTTTGAAGATAATAACTTGAGTTTAGACGTTTTCTTTTATTACAAATAAGACTAAAGTTGGTAAATGTCATCAAAAGGAAGATATAAGGAGTAATTTCTATTTAATCATTTCAGGTACAAGTGCATACTAAGAATGACATGATTACATATCTGTGAAGTTTAACAAGTGGGCATATTTTCCCCTATCTATAACAAACTTTCAAAACCTATTTTTGATTTTGGGCCTCAATATGGTTTAGTTGAAAGAAGGGGTGATTTGGTGTCAGATAACTCTGGGAACAAATCCTTGCTATCATAGTTATTACGTGGTCTTAAGGCAGTACCTTAATGATTGGGCCTCTGTCCCCTCTTGTGTCAAATGAGGATGAGAATGTCTACCTTTCAGGCTTATAGTAAGAGTTCGCAAGAATATATATGAAGCATTGAACACAGTGCTTATTCTAAATGTTCAATAAATGGTGATCACATTTTAGTAATGTCCAGATGCTTAGGAAATCGTGACATCAGGGGTAGAATGAAAAAGGAGGCTATCAGTAATGGAAAAGCCAATGCAATAGATGAAAAGAGAATTAAAAATGGCCGGAATTGGGAAAGGGGATAAACAATTCAAAAAACCAAAATATTATAAGACAAGGACACTCAACAGAAAAGTTTGTTCATGTTGTACTCTTCTGACTTTTGGAATTGTGTTTTCACAAATAAACACAATGCCCCAGCAAAAGAGAAAAAAAGAAGCAGTAATATAAAGCTATGGGGAAAATGAAACAAAAACAAGAAAATTAGATTAAATATGAAACTTTTGTCAAAGAACAATTGAACAATGCAAAAGGAACAATATGATAAAACAAAAACCCTACGAAGCCTTAAGAAGACAAAAGGAAAACAAAGAAACATGAGAAAGACAGAAAAAAAGCAAACACAAACAGAGAATAAAGGGGTTGAAGCATACATTTGTTCAAGTTAGTAGAATGCACACAACTCTACTTTTAATTCTGACAGCAAAAGGACATCTGAATTCAGAAAAGGGCATATACGATGTTAGAGAGCAATGATTTTTAAAATTCTCAAGTTAAAACAATGCTTTGTTTAAGCATGATGTATCTATCTGTGTTCTCAAATGCAAAAATTTTGGGGTTTTGGCGTGGAGAAACCACTTGATTTCATTATAAATTTACCATCTGGATGCTAGAAATGAGAAACTTGATTGTTTAGTCGTCTACCCAATCAGAGAAGACAAATTTTTCAAATTGCAGTTATATCAACAAATACAGTAGAGATCTTATCTAGTAAAAACATCCATAAGCATCATTTTGCTGACAACAACAACAAAAATATTTCCAGCCACACATCAAGCCACCTAAAAATTCTTTGGGGATCGCTTTCTTCCTTTCTATAGCAAAGTAACATGTGCATATCTACTACAAATCTTAAGGCAAACAGACTTGTTTCTATTCACTTGTCATTGCAATGAAGCATCTGCTGCTCACTTTTTTTTTTTTTCTGATTGCTTTGATTCAAAAACATCACCCTACCACCTTTTTTAGTTGTTAAATATCCCTGTGCTTGTGGCTACATTTCTTTGCGCTGGAGAAATGATCTCATTAACAAACTAGTTCTGTGCGTCCTTAACACTGAGGCCCCTCGTCTGCAGTTGGAGGCAGCTCTCTGCCCAGCCCGCAGTGCAGTGACACAGGCAGGCGACATTGTCACTGAGATCTAACTCGACTGAGGCAGAGGAGGAAAACCAATTCAGAACCACAGCAAAGCATGAGAGAGGCAAAGGTAATCCTTCTGTTTCTGTTACCAATTTTTGCAAGAAACAAATATATCCATCTGGAATAGACAACTGGGCAAAAAAAGGGTTGGAGTCGGGGGATGTTCTGTATTAAAATTGATAAGCCAGGAATTAAATTCACCAGTTAGCTAGGAAATAAAGTGTGAACATGAAAAAAAAGGGCCTCATATATATATAAAATAAAAGTCTTAGGCAAAATGAATGATACGTTTCTAGGATAGATATAAAAGGGGGGTGTGCTGGTGAAGGTTTTGTTACATGAGAAGGAAACTGTAGGTTAATATCTAGAAGTGGGAGGAGGAGTTTTTGTCCTGAAATCTTTAAGTTGGAAAGGAGTTTAGAAACCATCTAGTCTGTCATGAATGATTGCATCTAATACTTTTCTTTTTTTAAAGGGGTAGCTGCAAAGTTTTGGACAAGACCTCTGCAGCAACTGGAAGCACAGTGTACCCAGGTGGTGGGTCTCGTCTGTGGCAATATATTTTTCTGTCTGTCCAATTGAATATGGCTGTAAAGGGAATTAAACCCCATGTAATCTCCAGCAGTGACAATTTAATCAGTTGCATGAGGGGAAAAGAAGCAGAGTCCCCTCATTTTCATATCTGCATATTTGATTTTTGCATTGGGGAATAGAGGTTTTGTTTTTCTATTGCTTCACATTCGATTTTAATATTTAACCTTTTTATGAGCAAATTTTTACAGTGGTAGGAAATATCGTATCAAGCAGGTCTAAAAGAGAAGGAAAAGATTCCACTTCTGAAATCAAGGACTTGATGCGATATGTTTTGTGTAACATTTTTCCCTGCAAAGAATGTATGTGCCAAACATGGCTTGCATGTTCTCAGCTTCTGCACGTGATGCATCTGCTATTAACATTCAGAGATCCACCCTGACAATGAAGGCAACTATTTGGTGAACAATGCAAAATGATGAGGATATGATTCCCTTTTTATGTTAATATTTCTTGAAATGGTTATCTTATTAACTGCATCTATTTCTAAGGAAGTAGAGTTTCTAAAATGCTTTATATACACAGGGGTCAGTTATTATGAGGTTATAGAGGAGCAGTAAATATAGTTAAATTAATAAAACTCCATTGTTTTTATAATTGACAAAATGATATTATTGCCTATAATATAATAACAGATTATGGGGTAGATTATAAGATGAATAAGATGCAAGTAATTTGAACTCATCATCAATTACCCTAGTGTTATTCCCACGAGTATATTAAAAATCTAGTCAAAATGGTGTTGGATTTGAATTACTGGAACATGGATAGCTGTTTCTTTATGCATCAATGCATGTTAGCCTCCACTTGTGAAAGCCCCAAAACTATGTTGGGTAATTAAAAAAAAATAAAGCTAGTACTCTACTTGCTTAATGATTTAGAATTTCTTTGTAAAAAGTGAACACTGAAGCCAATATTTCACTAGAGAGGGAAAGAATAATGATTTTAATTCTACATAATTTTACAAAAAAAGATTAAACAACAGTTTCGAAATGCTTTGTATATTAAATTTAATCTATGTATGTATTTACACACCCACATATGTACATGTATATATGTATGTTTGCCTATGTATATTATATAAATATGTGGCCTAAATGTTGCTAATCAAATTCTATGAGAAATAACTAAATTTACAATTATGAAAATATAAGCCATAACATTTTATTCAAAAATAGAGCATGTGTCTTTTTAATTTATGTCCATGAAAAGCATACCACTAGCAGTATACAGGCATCATTAGATGGCAGGTATAAAATCTTTTGGGGGTGAGTGCAGATTCACATTAAATTCAAGCACATAATATGTCAAGTTTTGAGTGTGTTCTTGTTTATTTAAATCTGCATTCTGATGATCACCCTCTCAAAGAGGTTGCATTTATATGAATATGTGATCCAATGATTACATATTCAAATTAACTCAGTTTCTTTGAATATGGTCTAATGATTGATCCCCCAAACACTGCAACTCCTCAGGGAAATATGCTGATGCCTCAGCACATTTTCTCAAGGCCTGGAGAGTACTAGATATGCCAAGGAGTGCCTTGAAGCATGGAAGCTCTGCTCTACCTAAACACAAGTCCTAGGCTTTAATCACAATGGTTAGGTTCACACTAAAGCAATTAACCATATGATTGCTTTCTCAGGAGCCCAGCCTCATCAGTATCTTTCCTTCAGGCAAACTGACAAGGCTGATCTAGTCAATGACTCGAGTGGATTTGATTACCTAAAAGGTAAAAGTCTCTGAATACAGTCACAAATGCACACTAGGAATGTTTATCCCCAACCTATTTTCTAGAAGTTACCATTTTACAACCAACACTTTAAATTTAAATGATTAAGATAAAATAAGTGTTCTATGAAACAATTAAGAGTTGACAAGTGTCAGAATGAAGGTGAACATTAAATCCAAATGATAATGATCTGTTGTATAGTTTGTTTATTTATTTATTCATTGGATTGTTTGTTTTGTTCTTTTTTGCAGGGGATGGGAGTGGGTCATGATAGTTCCCAAACCTTAAAATCAGACTTACTTGGAGAATTTTACAGAGGTAAAAATGAATATAATTTGTAGTTGAATGGGCAACTTTGTAAAGGGATGTGTGCCTATGTACAGATATATATATATGTGTGTATGTATGTGTACCTTTTTAACCTTATCTAACCTTGTGACTTCACTAGTCATTGCTGGACTTGATGACATACTATAGGGATGAAAAGGGTGTGATATCTTTCCTCCCCATTGTAAAGGTCATGGCTGACACTCCTATCACAAAAGACAGGTTAACAAGGGAAAAGCATAACAAATTTATTTAATCAAAGTTTTATGTGACATGGGAGCCTTCAGAAATGAATACTTAAAGACCCAAGGGAAAACTGTCTATCTTCATGCTTAGATTCAGTGAAGAGTGGACAGCTGTGTAGAAATGTGATTGGACAAAAAGAGAATGATCTAATAGCAATAGACTGAGTGGGAAAACCCAGTAAGGCCTGTCTGTTTGGATTCTTCTTGGCCTTTCTGTGTGGTGTTCCTTCCTCCTGGGTATGGGGGGGGACCCCTTCTGGAATGAGGGTCTTATGATCTTTCAGACAAGGTAGGTCAGAGTATTTCTTTATGGCCAGAAAGTCAGAGGAAGTTTAGAGTAATAATTCTAGGTTTCATGGCTGCTTTGGGGAAAAGGAGATCTAGTTTCTATGAGTTGCCTTTGGAAGAGGAATCTGGGGGAAAATGAGGGGCAAGAGACAGGAGGGCAGGAGAAGGCCAGAGAGACTTTGGTTCTGAGGCTGCTTCTGAGGCCTTTTAGTGTCCTTTGGTTCAAAGTACTCAGTATGCCCAAGCACCATACTTTGGGGTATCTTTTTCCAAGCTCCAATAATATCAGATATGAAACTTTCTAGCGGACTCTTCTTGGTATCCTAATGAAGAAGTGTCTGCTGCCGTGTTAATAGCATTATTGGTTACTATCCATTAAAATTATTTCTCTAAAAGTAAGCAACTAAAGAATTTTCAATGTTTCCCAAGCTTCAAAGCAAGAGTATGAATGCAAGATCTGAGCAACAGAAATTTTCCAATGGAATTGTCATTTTTCAGCACTTGTTTATATTATCCTAAATTTCCTCAAATGCAATTAAAATGCAATAGGCAACAAAGGACATATCCCCCCAAAATGCTAAGAAATTTATGCTTCCAATATATATTGTCTAGAAATCTGGGAGACTGTTAGCCTGATGAGCAGGGCTGTATCTCTACCTGGAATGCCAGTGTTCATGTTGCTATGAAAAACTTGTTGAAATCATGAGATTGGCTCCTAAACAGATGCCCATGATTTGGAATCCAATAGTTGTTTTATCATCTTCTATAAAGGAAATTACACCAATGATATTTTAGTCTTGGTGATGTTGGGAGGCCCTTTTTTAAAAAAGCACTTATACAATTAAAATGGAGATTTTTTTTGAAAGGTGTTAGGGTGATTTGTTTTGAATCAGAGATGACTTTTCATAAAGTTGTCAAAAATTTTTTTCTAGATTTTATTTTTAAGTACCCAAGTCCACAGCTTTTTTTATGTTCAACTATTTAGATGAATGACAAAAATAATTTATCCAGTGACTTGGCAAATTGTGTCCCAACTAAAGTTTACAGTGGTCCTGGTTCCTCATATTCAGAGCAGAATGTTCTGAGAATCTAGATCTGTAAAGAGTGTCTGAGGCACAGGAAGTAAGGTGGCTAGGGAGGGGACCAAATTCTCTCACCATCACAGACAGAACAAACCTAATGGAGATCAAAACATATTTGTCTTTGTATTCTACAGAGCCCATCCATCTATTTCTTTTCTTTCTTTTTTTTTCCTGTTCGTAAAGAAAAATAGACATATATAAATAAATCTAAAGCCAGTAGTTATTAAAAAAAACTTTTGATAATATGGAGTATAATTGCAGCCTGTTTGAGGGATGATGAAAAGATAAACCTGCCTGCACCATCCACCCAGTTGCTGCTGGTTGCAGTAGAGGAGGCTGTGTCTCCTGGCTGCCTGGTGCTCGCAGCTCACTCTCCTCCTCCAGTCTATTCTTGGCTGTGGATTCCCCTGTGCTCTTTGTGCACTTTAAGTTTAATTTTGCATTTAAAAACTCAATTGGCTCATCTGTTAAGCATTAAGCAGCTCCCTTTTGAGCCACAGGGGGAGCCCTGGGAAAACCCACAGCTGCTGGAACATGGAAAATGGGTTTAAAAAAACAAAACCATTTTGAAACTTTAAAGCATTTTAGCAGCCGTGGATTTCCCAATCCTTACCCCCCAAATGGTTCATCTGTTTAACTTTTATCTGGTATTGGAAAACACTAACCAGAGCATTAAATAGCCCTCAAATGACTTTTTGTTTAATACAAAATGAAAGTAAAAGTTAAGCAAGCCATGTGGGAAGATCTTTGAGAGAGCTATGGCCTGGAATACCTGCATGCATATTCTCTCTCCAGTTACAGAAACACTTTTGAAATCCAGTCATGCTTGCTGGAACCACAGCTTTTCCCCTGCTCACTTAGACACCCTCCCCTTGACCCCTTCCCCCTCCAAAAAAGGGGAGAAAACAAGTTCAAATCCCAATTTATAAAACAACAATAAAAACAACGGAAAAGTTAATAGGCTGGGGATACAGATGAAATGCTCAATCAAGATTTTAAGTTTCATAATGATTTGTTATTGATCAAAAACTCATGTTTGATTACAGTTTGATAGACTTTATAAAAACTGAAATTATTCTTTTTTCCATGTTCCCCAAATATTCCCCTAACTAGCCTGAAGTCTCCCTGTGGTAGGGCCCTAAGTTCCACTGTTAGATACCAATTCCTTTGAATCATGGTAAAACACTCTTTGTTAAAATGAAAATATCCTTTGGATGTGTGAAAACTGCAATTTCCTTTAATATCTAATAGAGGCAAAAGTCCCACATGGCAAAACAAAATCCTGTAACACTGAATAAATAGCGGAGGTGAGAAAAAGATGTTTGAATCTTAGGATACTGCCCCTCAAAATTTCTTTGACCTGGATGGTGCCTAAAATGAGAAGCTCAGTATAGCCAGAGGATAGAGGTGTAGGCACTGGAAAATGGAAGTGAAGAAAAACCTGACATATTGTGTCTCTACTAAGAGATAGCATGATTGAAGGTAGGAAAGGGAAGTCCATGTGGTGCCCCCAAGGAAGTTGGAAAAACACAAAAGAAATTTGTCGCTTAACTTCTATGCGTGACTCTGGCCCTGATGAGACCCATACAGAATTCAATTTTTTCAACCCGTAAGGACTGTAATATCCAAATCAGAAGAATAAATGAAGTCCCGAATATAATTTATCCAATATCATTCATTTTACTGGCCAATGTCAGATTCAGGATTCCGGTCCAATTTTTATCTTAGGCTGTCTTCTTTGAAATGTCAGATATTGATCTGGGTGGTGGGGATGAAATCATTAGTTTGTGAGGACAGATTCATGGAAATTTTTCTATTATGTGCTTTTAAATAAACATTGTATTCTTAAGGTACTCAATTTCAATTTTATTTCATTTTATTTTTCTCTCTCTTTCTCTTGATTTCTGTCTTCAATATATCTATGTATCTATATAGACAAATAGATATGGCATTATAGCAGGGGTAAATATATTCTGTAGATTACTCGAACTTTATCATGCTATACAACAGGATTCTAAATAATTAAAAAAGAGTGGCTATCAAGAAAATGGGAAAATAAAATTATAGTGGGCAAGTAGTTATATAATACATCCTCAAGCCAAATGCATACAATGACAAATTCTGAAATTATGAAGAGTTTAAGTAGCATCTTTAAAAGGACCAGAAAACACGTTGGTTTTCCCTATTGTTAAACTCAAATACTGAAGTTTCAAACTCAGATAGAGACTGATGATAATAATACATGTTTACATAATGGAGAGGGGACTATTCTATTTTTATATTATCTTCAAAAATGTTTACCAGAGGGAACAAGTCTTTATTGAACAGCTATTCTGTGCCAGATACAATGCTAGTTGATTAATATGTGATTTTATGTGTCCAGGGATAATGCCAATGAACTATTTTCATATGGTTTAATTGCAAATGTCCAGCTCTTACTTAGTTCATGTCCTCTGAGCTACACCTGCTGTTCCAAGTTTGGAGAAAGGGTGTTCAAGACCCATACACTGATTGAAGAACTTAATTATAATGTCAATTAGAGGCTAAAAACTAAATTATAGTTTGCAGACAGCTTCAGCTGTAAGATATAGGGCTAAAGAATACTATTCTCTGTAAGCAAATTAAATCCATTTTAATATAGCTTATGCTTAAAAAAGAGGCTCATCTAACTGGGGAGACAGAACTAGACTCTAACGATGTTGACTCTTCCTCTTTTTCTCCATCTCTTATTCTAGCCTTTCTCTGGGTTATGTCCACATTCTCTCTTCAGAAATCTTCCTCCATATCATAGGAGTGGAGAGTGGAGATGAGGTCATAGCATGTTTAGCAGTTCCAGAGGGAAAGGTGGTCTTCCTTCTGGCTTTAATATTAAGAATTCTAGTAAAGGCTCTAATTACCCTGTCTCGGGTAGTATGCCTTACTTCTGGATCAAGCAGAGTGATCGGGGCTATAGCATTAATGGTCAGGCCCGGGTCAGCTGCACACTGCTGTACTGTGATTGCACCTTGCAAGAATCAATTGTTTGGAATAAAGAAAAATGATTATCCCAAGGAAAGAGGATGCATTAGTAGAAAAAGGGAGGAAAGTTTCTAAGCAGGTGAAAACCAAAAAGGTCCATTATAAATTCCAAGATAGTTTGGGGTAGGCCCTCCAACTCTACTTTACGTACATACACCCACACACATGCACACGCTCACTCACACACTCACTAAGAATCATAGACTTTTAAAATTAAAAGTATTCTATCTGATCAAAATTATCCATTTTACATCTGAGAAGAACCGCAAGGACTAATGCCGCAATTTGTTCTACAGTTTTGACCTCTGAGTGAATATTCTTCATATTAGTTTGTGACCTCATATATACCATGCACATTCATACACATGTATATACTATGTACATACATGTATATATTTGTATGTATATATGTATATATCAAATCTGTCCTATACTTTTTCTACATTTCAATAGAAAACATTTAAAATTTCTCAAAGGTTGAAATACATTTATATTAATAAAAACTTTCCAATAAATTTGAGATTTAAAGTAATTGAAATGAAATTATATTTATCAGTCCATAAGCAGGTTTTCATCATTTTGTAAATCTTTAATATTTTCACATTGAATTTTGAGATTCATACATATATTAACAAACCTATATTTAATTCTGCAGTATGTGTAGGGGGAGTAAGGTGTTTTATTGTTGTTGTTGACTACCCAGTATTCATACCCTTTCCTAATTTAGACACCCATTGTGTGGACATTAACAAGAGGCAGAAACCTGCTTCTTGCTGTGAGAGATAAAGAGAGAGCAGTTTCCCCATTCTCACACTAGATTTTAAAAATCTAGCTTTCTAGAAGTAGAGTAGGAACATGTGAGATACTCTTGACCATTAAAAAGTTCCTTTCTAAGACACAATGATTCAACTTTGTACCTTCAAATACCTTTTGGCATGGCGTGTATCCTAGCTCTTTGAGATCTATCTCAGAATCTATAGTGAACAGAAAATGACATTGTATAATTTCAACAGAAAGGGACTACACTGTCATTGAATCAACAGAAAAGCTGAGGAACCAGGCTCTGACAATGAGTGGGAATGAAGCAAGACCAAGCAATGAGTGGGAATCAAGGAAGCTGAGAATACAGCCAAAATCACAGTGTCGCGTGAGTCTGATTAGAACATTACTGCCCACCCTATACCACTAACAGCACCACCATCAGTACCTCCCCACTGTCAGGCCACTCCCCGCCATGAATATTCTCTTGCAGCCTTGCCCGCCATTTCTCTCTTTTCTTTCCGGAAAGACTTTTAGTCATATGATCATAAGTGTCTTTTTTTTTTTTTCCTTCTTGTCATTGGAGTCTACGTTTTGGGACAATTCTTCAATTTCATTTTGTAACCCTTCAGGTATAGTTTTTCAAAACTCACGTTTTCAACATCCAAGAATTTTCTCATTCTGCATTCCCTTTTCATAGCATCCTATTCTTGCTTTGTGGGTGTAAAATGTCTCAAATTTTGCTGAAGATGCTAGTTAGCATACTATTTACTCTGAATTATTTCTTTGCTTTATGGCCACCAGTGTCTGTTTATCTGTTTTTTTTTTTTTTATGTTGCAGACTTTCCATTAGGTACCAGGTGATTCTTGGTTGTTGATTCATATTTAAATACAAGGCAAGAGAAGTCTAACTGAGAGCCTATTGGATACATTGGAGGAGTTCTGCAATTGGTAGGATTTACTTTTGGGTAAGTAGGCCGAGAACTAGCCATTATGCTGTGGCACTTCTAAATCTCCTAGTTTACCTCAGACATTTTATTCAATTCTTTTCAAGAGCTTGAACTTTCCTTTTGATAGATAAGCATGTGATTGCTGAAGAAGAAAGATCATTCAGTGTGCAGTCTTCCCTTGTTTCTGACTCCCTTACTAGGTACTAGATTTCTTTATGCCTGATACCCTTTTGGAGTTCTATCAGACCAATCTGTTCTATTCTTAGTAATAACCCCTAACACATGTACTCCAGATTGTCTTTTGCTGTGTTCTGGCTAATTGGCAAACAATCCACCAACTGTTCACTTTCCAACAATTTATTGAAGTTTTTTATGTGCTTTTTTCTTATATGTCATTATTGTTTTTAAATTTCTTTCTCTTTTTATTGGTTTTTAAAAGTGTAAATAAATAAGTAGGTTTGCATAAATAGGTTTCTAAAGCAGAATATTCCAAAATGTTCAAAACATACAGTTTTAAAATCTTAAAACATCACAATTTACATTGGTTTAATGCATCTATTTTCTTGGGATCCTGGAAAATAATTAATAATTACTTCATGTTTGTGACTTAAATCCAAATAATAAAATTCATATTGTAAGCACTTAAGGTATTTTATACTTAATTCATTTTTGTTTACTATGAAATGTGGTAAATATACAGGAGACAAAAGAGAATCATACAACAAACACCTATGTGTCATCTATGCAATGCTACCAAATTCTAACATTTAAAAAATGTCCTTCAAATTATTTTAAGGAATAAAATATTTTAAATCTAGCTGAATCCTCAATTGAATTTCTACCCTAACCCCCCTCCTTCTCTAGCGATAATCATCTTCTTGAATCTTATGTTTATTATTCCCATCCATGTTTTTCTATAATTACTATAAAAGAGATCATAATAATGATATTATAAAATTAATATGTAAAAATCATATTAAAAGTGTCGTTTTGACCCACATTTTTATTAAAAAATATAATTTCTAATATTCACGTGTATCTCTGGTTCATTTTATTTATTTGTTTGTTTATTTATTTATTTTGAGACATGGTCTTGCACTGTTCCTGGGCTAGAGTGCAGTGGCATCATCATTGCTCACTGCAACTTCAAACTCCTGGGCTCAAGTGATCCACTTGCCTCAGCCTCCCAAGTAGATGGGACAACAGGCACACACCACCACGCCCAGGTAATTGTTTTTTAATTTTTATTTTGTAGAGACAGAGTCTCACTATGTTGCTCAGGCTGGTCTTGAACTCATGGCCTCAAGCAATCCTCCTATCCCAGCCTCCCAAAGTGCTCGGATTACAGGCATGGTTCATATATTTAGACCTTTATAATATTTCATTATATGAGTAAACAAAAATATTTTTAAAAATAATCTATTCTTCTGATGGATATTCAGATTGTTTCCATTTTTTGCTATTAAATAAACCATACAGTGAGTTTTCTTGTGATCATATGTAAGAGTTTCTCTAGAGTAAATATGTAGAAGAGGGATTTCTGGATGAACCTTATAAATTTTCTGGAAAATAGTTTAGCAGTTAAAAAATAAAACTAAACATACACTTATTATAAAAAGCAACAATTGCACTCCTGGGCATTTGTCCCAGAGAAATGAAAATTTATATACACACAAAAACCTGTACATCATTGTTCATATCAGCTCTGTCTATAATAGCATAAAACTGGAAACAACCAAAATGTCCCTCAATAAGTGAATGAATAAGTGAAGTTAAACAAATTATAGTATACCTCCACACCGTAGAATATTACTCAGCAATAAAAAGGAATAAACTTTTGGTACATGCAACAACTTGAATGGGTCTGAAGGGCATCATGCCAAGTGAAAAAAGCCAACCTCGAAGGTCACATCCTGCATGATTTCATTTATAAAATATTACCGAAATGACAAAATTACAGAGATGAAAAATGGATTACAGATTGCCAGGGGTTAGAGCTAGTGGGTAGGGGGGAAGGGGTGAATGTGAATCTAGAGGTAGAACAGGGAGATCTTTGTCATGATGGAATAGCTCTATATCTTAATTACAGTGGTAGTTACACAAACCTATACATGTGATAAAATAGCATAGAACTAAACATACATCATATCAATGCCAATTTCCTGGCTTTGATATTATACTATAGTTTGTAAAATATAGCAGTTTTGGGAAACTGAGAGGTACAGGGAATTTCTTTTTTTTTCTTTCTGTTAATTTCAGAATATTACAGGGGTACAAATGTTTTGGTTACATGGATTGCTTTTGTACTGCTTGAGTTAAAGTTATAAGTGTGCCCATCACCCAGATAGTGTACATTGTACCCATTAGGTATGATTTCACCCATCCCCTCTGCCCCCCTCCCACCTGCATGATTTCCGTTGAGTTTTACTTCCATCTGTGCACATGAATTCTGGTTGGTTAGTTCCAATTTAATAGTGAGTACATGTGGTGTTTGTTTTTCCATTCTTGCGATACCTCACTTAGGAGAATGGTCTCCAGTTCCATCCATGTGTTGCAAAAGGTATTAATTCTTTTTTTTTTTAATGGCTGAGTCATATGTCAATGTTATCTGATATGAAAATGGCTACATCTGCTTTCTTTTGATTCCCATTTACATGGAATATTTTTTTCCATCCCTTCACCTTGAGTCTGAATGAGTCCTTGTGGGTTAGATGTGTTTCCTTCCTAGACAGAAGATACTTGGCTTGTATTTTTTTATCCATTCAGTCAGCCTATGTCTCTTGAGTGGGTAATTCAAGCTGTTCACATTTATTGAAAGAATTGATTAGTGGAATACATTTCTGCTCATCCTATTGGGTAGAACCTTATTGCTTTCTTTTACCTCTTGAGCTATTATTTTATATGGGCTCTGAGCTTTAACTTTTGGGTGATTTTACATTGGTGGGTTTCTATTGTGCTGATCAATGTATAGTGCAGATCTGAATACTTCCTGCAGGGGAGGTCTGGTCTTGACAAATTCCCTCATTGTTTGCTTGTCTGGAAAAGTCTTTATTTTTCCCTCATATAAGAATCTTAGTTTTGCAGGATGCAAAATTCTAGCCTGGCCATTATTCTGTTTAAGAAGACTGAAGATGGGGCCCCAATCCCTTCTGGCTTGTGAGGTCTCAGTTGAGAAATCTGTAGTTGGCCTGATGGGTTTTCCTTTGTAAGTTACTTAATGTTTTCGCCTTATGACTTGTAGGAGTTCCTCCTTCACATTAACTTCGGCCAGTCAGATGACTATGTGTCATGGTAATTCCCTCTTTGTGATGAATCTCCCAGGTGTTCCTTGAGCTTCTTGTACTTGGATATCTAAATATCTAGCAAGACCAGGGAAGTTTTCCTCAATTATTTCCTCAAATAGGTTTCCAACCCTTGTGTGTTTTCTTCTTCACCCTCAAAGACACCTATAATTCTTATGTTTGGCTTCTTTACATAATCTGATATTTCTTGTAAGCTTTGTTCCTTCCTCTTAATCCTCAGTTCTTTATCTTTGACTGACTTGTTTAATTTGAAGGTGTTGTCTTCAAGCTCTGAGATTTTTTATTCTGCCTGGTCTAATCTGTTCTTAAGACTTTCCACAGTGTTTTGTATTTCCTTGAATGAATTTTTCATTTCCAGAAGCTCTATTTGACATTTTTTTTAACAATTTGATTTCTTCAGTGAATCTTTCATTCATTTCCTGAAATTTTTTTATGGTTTCTTTGTGTAGGTTTTCCATTTTCTCTTGTGTTTCCTTGAGCTCACTTATAATCCATATTTGTAATTCTTTGTCATTTCAATATTCTGATTTTGGTTGGTATCCATTGCTAGAGAGCTGGTGTTCCCTCTTGGGGTTGACCTTTCACTCTGATTCTTCATACTTCAGTAGTTCTCTCTCTGATTCCTTCTCATCTGGACTAGCTGATGCTTCTTATTTTTGGATTTTCTTTTGTTTAAATAGGGCTTGTCTCCCTTGTCTCACTCATATGGGTATGTTTGTAGCATAGATTGGGTAAGAACTTTTGGCATTGCTTGTGGTGCTTTGATGGTAATGCAGGTTCTGGATGGATGCCTTGGTTATAGCTATCCTTGGTGTGGTGGTTTTCTCAGTTGCTAGTCGTTCATAGGTTGTAGGAGTGGTGAGCTATGTGAGTGGGCAGATTCCCTGTCCCTCCTAGATGGGGGAGGATGGAGGTCTTTGAAATCCTTTTTCTTTCCCCAGCCCTGTGGTCTTCTTAACAGTGTGAGTTGTATTGACATGCCCAGTATCTCTGAAACAGTGGGTGGTGCTTGTGGGTAAGAATCAACCACACCCTGTATGATCAAGTTAATAAATGCTGTAAAGTGCATGCAAATTGACCCCTCTGTTAGTAGGTTGTACTTGCCAGAAGGAACAAGCTGCAATGTTGTTTTTGGGTCCTGTGACCAGGTCTATCCTCTCAGGAGAAGCACTCAAATGCCCCAGGTGGTGGGTGGGGCCCTGGAACTTCAGGGGGGTCCTTACTCTCTGCTACAGCAGAGGCATGAGTGGGAGTGAGGCTGGGCGGGGCTGGGTTGGGTGAGTTTGCCCTCAGACTCCACAAAAGCTAGCGAGGCATCTGTTTCATCAGAGGCCCAAAGTCTGCTCCCAGCTTCTGAGCAAAGCCACCAGGGAGGGGCTGAAGTGACACAACCCAACCAGAAAGTCTGCTTTTGGAGGCAGGGCCATCTGAGATTCACAATCTGGCAGTCTGAAGTGGGCCTCGCTCCTCTTCTCCCACTCCTGCTCTGTGGTTTCCCCCCAGCATCTGCAAGCAGGCAGGAGCTCAGGCCAGCTGAGCTCCCCCAAGACTGTGATGTGTGCTGGGAGGTTCCCTGCCCAGGATCCTGGCCTAAACTAAGAGCACGGCGCTCCTGTGGGAGGAGGAGTGTCCCATGAGCACACTACAGCTAAGACCGACACCGCATTCTCCTCCCAATCTGCCTATGTGGATTCCCTCTCCTCCAGAGACTAATTCACACATCTCCCCTCTGTGCCCCCGAGCCACATGATTGAGACCTGGGGGTATGGGATCTAGCCTGCAGGCTTATCCCCGGGTCCCTGAAGGTCAATCCCTGACCATGCCAGGGAGAAGCACACTGGTCCTAAGTTGACCACAGGGTGCCCAAGCAGGCTTGATGTCCCTCTGCCTCGGGGCATACCCCACTCTGGTGGAGAAGCCAGCAAGCAGTACCAGGGAAGGCTGGAGGGCAGGGAGCTTACAGTCCAAGAACCCCTCAGTCAGCTGCAGGACCCTAAGAGGAAATATCTGAGCCCCACTTCTGTGGAAGCCTCAGTGTGGTGGCTCAATTGACTCTCTTGACAGCCACGGGTAGGTAGGGGAGAAAAAGAGTCTGAATGTTGAAAGCTAGCACTCTGGTCATGTCCATCCCTCACTCTGGAAGGCTGCCTGCCCAGAATGTCCAGGCACTGGAGTCATGCAGATCACCTGGGACCCATTGGACTCCTGTGGTTCCTGTAGTCTGGGCCAGAGTTGGGAAATGTCTGTGTGGTAACAAGCAAGACAAAGTTGAAGCTTCAACAAGCTGATGAGTTGAAGCCACCTGGGGAGGACAAAGGTGCACACAGTGGGTAGAGAAGTAATATGGCACCTGCCGTCCTGGCTCAGGTCTGTGCAGATGGGAGGTGCCCCAGGGGGTCCAGGAGCCTGGTACCCTGTCCACAAGAAGCTCCCAGCTCACTGGCAGCAGGAGCCTTTGGACTCGTGTGGGCAGAAAGTCTCTCCAGCAGCTTGGGAAGCCACCGACTGTCACAAATGTGAGGGAAGGGGGAACCAAAGTGCTCCACCTACCCTTCTTCCTGACTCCAATCCTCTCAAGGGTTGATCTCTTTTGATACCTTGCTCCTTCCTGTTCTTCTCTGCAATTTCTTCCCATGAGTCTCCTGAAGGTTCCGGTACCCTTCTCTCAGATCCACACCTGATCTCTGTTTGTCTGTTTGTTCATTTTTTCTCTTTCTTCTAAAACTTCTCTTTCTTACTGAGATGCTCTGGCAGCTGGTGTCTCTGGTCAGCCATCTTACCTCATTCCGAAGTACAGGGAATTTCTTTGTACTATCTTTGCAACTTTCTGTGAATCTATAATTATTTCAAAATAAAAGCTTAAAAAATACTGCAGTGAGGGTTCTTGTATCACACACGAGAGCTTCTCTACAGCAAATATATAGAAGAGAAATTGGTCAACTTTACAAATACTCTGAAGTAGCCATGCCATTTTATACCACCATCAGCAATGAATGGAATTCCCTGTTTCTACAAATTCTTATCAAAATTTAGCCTTGTTAAACCTTTCTAATTTATCACTATCTGATGGGTGTTTGATTATATTTTATTATTTTTTTCCTGATGTTTTCTTAAATGCTAGTGAGTATGAGCATCTTTTCACACATGTATTAGCCTTCTTGATTCTTAATTAATTTTTATATCCTTTAGCCAATTTTGTAATGGATTATATAATTTTATTATTGACTTTTACTGATCTTTTTTTGTTTTTATGTGATGAAAATATGTTTTCCATGCTGTGGTATTGTTTTTTAAATTATTTTATATTTTTGAAAATAAGTTTATGTAACTGAATTTATCATTTTTTACCTGTTTCTGTTAATACAAATATTTTCCTAAAATCATTTTTAGAAGTGTTGATTTTTGCTCTTCATTATAGGTGGTTGATCATTTGTGTATGGTATGAATTAGATATATAACTATATCTACCTGTCTCTATCATTCATCCAGTTGTCCCAGCACCATTTTGTCAGTTGCTCACACTTTTTCCTCTGACTTATCACATATAAAATCCTTTATCACATGTAAATTTTTATACATACAAATGTGTGTTAAAATGTGTGTTCCTAGGTTGGGTGTGGTGGCTCACACCTGTAATCCTAGCACTCCGGGAGGCTGATGTGGTAGGATTGCTTGAGCTCAGGAGTTTGAGACCAGCCTGAGCAAGAGTGAGACCCTGTCTCTACTAAAAATAGAAAAATTAGCCTGGTTTTGTTGTGTGAGCCTGTAGTCTCAGCTACTTGGGAGGCTGAGCCAGGAGGATTGCTTGAGCCCAGGAGCTGGAGGCTGCAGTGAGCTACGATGATGCCAATCCACTCTACCCAGGGTGATGGAGTGAGGATCTTAAAAAAAAAAAAGGAAATTGAACCCCTCTCCTCACTTCCTCCCTTTTATATTTAAAAGAAAAACATTTTTTTAAAAGTGTGTTACTAGATTCTCCATTCTTTTTCCTTGTCTTCACCATGCATGAATATTACACTATATTAGTTTCTATTGCTCTATCATGAATATTGGTAGCTGGGTAGGCAAGCTACCAGTAGTTCTTCACTTTTTGTTTTCAAAATTTGTCTCTTCTTTGTCCTTTGCTTTTCTATTATAAGCATATGTTTATCAATTTTCTTAACCTCTGTTGGAATTTTGATTGTACTTTTATCAAATTTGCAGATTACTTTTTGTATAATTGCCATTATTAAATAAACCTCTGCATGTTATTTTGAAATTAGGAAGTGTTAGCAACTTTTATTTCTAAATAATTATAAAAGTAGCCAACACATTAAGCTGAATATAAAATACCATAAAAGACAGTTTAGTTTTTATAGTGTTGGTGTACAAATATCTTACTTCAGATTAAAAAAAATTAAAATTCAGTAAGTTTTGTATAACTTTATTTACATCAGAGATGATTTAAAATAAATGCAGCCTCTTAACAATCAATATATCCTAACATTCCTATAAATGTAAATACATGTAAATGGTTAAAGGTCGACTGTAATAAAACAACTTGACAAAAAGGGCCTTAACTCTTTAAACTGAATGTCAGGAAATACAACAGAGTAAATCTGTTATTTATGAGAAAGAGTAGGAAATATTTATTAAAGCTTATTTAGATCATTCACCTAAGTTAAAATACTTTGCTTCCTAAGTTTGTTTTAATCAACTATGAATCTTTTATTATAGGAAAATTTATATTTCTGATTTAATATTTTCCTTCTCAAAAAAGGGACTTATGTTATTGTTTCCGTAGCATCTTTGTGTATTGAATCTTCTCATCCATGAACATGGTATATACTTTCAAATAGTAAAGTTTTTTATGTCTTTCAACAATGTCTTGAAAATTTCTTCATAAGACAATTGCACATTTATTTAGTTTTATTTCTAGGCAATATTTGTTTACTTTTCTATAGAACATAAAATCTATAATTTTCTAATTGGCAATTACCAGGAATAACATTAATTCTTGTATATGAATCTTACATCTAGAAAATGTGATGAATTAGTTTATTGGTATTAATAGTATGTAAGTTCTCTAGAGTTGTCTTGGGAGACAATCAGGTAGTTTGCAAGTAGAGACAGTTAGTGATTTGTAAAGCTTTCATAATTTGCTTTATAAATATTTTGAAGCCTTAATTACAAGCATATAATTTCATTATTTTTATATCTTATGAGTATATTTTTAATTTTATTATTGTGACATTCCCTTTTTATTGTTTCTGACTTAATAATCAATTACTAACATGTATTAACCTCTTATCAGACATTGCTCTAAGTTCTATAAGTGTATTAAATCACTTAATCCTCAACACAGACCCATTAGACAAATACTATTATTATGCTATCCTTATTAAAAAAGACAATGGAAGCACAGAGAGGTTAAGTAATTTGTCCAAGGTGACATACCTAACATCTGGCAAAGCTGGAATCTTGTTTCAGAATCTGTGCCAATGCACTTGATATTAATATTCCTACAAAAAGCTTCTTTTGAGTGACATGTCCCTGATATCCCCTTTTCCATTTCTTTATTTCCTACGTGATTTTGGAACAATGTTATTGTGACTACACAACATATTTAGAATTGTGCCAACCACTTTCAGTTTTTAAGGGGATGCACTGCCAAATGCTGAAGTATATAAATCACTAGTGTGCTGATGACATTGTCATACCTTTGTGTTTGCCATCCTTGAAACTTTTACTTTTTAGGTTCTTGTCATATGGGAGGATAAATTCCTCATTGTTAAGCAACTTTGGTTAGTTGTTTTGTTATTTGTAGCTATAAACATTCTAACTGGTAGACGGCTATAAACTGTGTTTGTTTTCTCTTAATGGTTGATCTTGGATAAGTCCAAGGCTTGTAAAGAAACTCCATAGATAGGGTCAGCATTCAGGGTGGTAAATGACCCTGGAAGAGAATGTGTTTTGGGGTGAGGAGAAAGGAATCGTGCAATAGAAACCATGAGTTCTATTCTGGACTTAGTAATATTATTTTATACATCTAAGTGGAAATATCAAATAGGGAGTAGATATCTGAGTCTATTATTCAGAGATGGTGTCTGGGTTGAACACATATATTTAGAAGTAATTTGCATAGAATTGATACATGTTGATGTGGGAATGGATGTGTTTACTCGAAGAGAAAGTCAAACCACTGAGAATATTTTTAAAATATCTCTATCATTTACTTGCAAGTGTGTCAATAACTTTGAAGATATCCAATTATACAGTTAATGTAAAAATTCAGTATAATTCCCTTTTCACTCTTCTCCATCTCTGTCAGAGTCCACCTCTTCTTAAACATTTGTTCTTAAAACATTTTTCTTAAAACATTTCAGTCATTTTCCATCTTACTCAGAGTAATTTTTAAAAAGCTTTAATGTAAAGAATAAAACTATATTGTTCACAACAAATACATTTGACTTTTTCTTCTCCTTCCTGTCTACTCAACACTTTATTATGAAAATGCCACTCTTTTCCTCTGTGATAGTCTCATTTCCTTTAGTCCCTTTATTGTTTTACTTCCCTTTCTATCGATTCTACATCTCAAAATCCTGAAGGATGGCGGAGTAGAAGAGTCTAGGATTTCATGGGAGAGGACGATGGGAGTGGAGAGAAAGAACATGGGAGAGGATGAGAGGGTGGGATCTGCAGAAAGGATATGATATTAGTCGTTCCTTGTCCCTTTAAGTAGGATTTTGGTGCACAGGATGAGAGTGTTTCAAGAAGGAAGGTGGGTCCTTCTCAGTTGACTGATGCTGAAAGAAGCATTAAAAAATGGCCTTTGAATTTGATAACTCGCCAAGAGCTATTTTGATAGCATGATACTAGTTGAAGCAGACTGGAGTGGGTTAAAGAGGGAAAGGAAGGCAAGGAAATGAAATGAGGGAGAACAGGTCACCCACTGGAGAAGTTTGGCTTTGTGGGAGAGAAGAGAGTTAGGCAGGATCTGAGGGTGCTGTGGAGATAGGACAAGATTGGTGATTGTTTTGAAATGGGTGTGACTGTTGTGTGTTTAAAAGCTGGAAAGAATCTAATTTGACTATACAGAAGATAAAAGGAGAAAATCCTCAAACATGATCCTAGATGAAGCAGCAGAGATTAGAATCCAAAACACAGGAGGAGGGATTGCCTTAGAGTATTTGAAGATACATTCTGGATCAAAATATTTAGGAGAGAAAGAGAGTTGAATGGACAAAGATGGTATGCTTATTGTTTCTCAGGTTTTAGAAATTTAAGAATGTTACAGTTAATTTTGATTACTGTGTTCCTGTTATTTATTTTTCCTGATACCTGTTTTTACACATTATAAAATCCTTTGAAAATGCTGATCTATGATTTAAAAGAAAGGGCTGCTGTTGCAAGGGTTTTATATGACATGGAAAATAATAGTTCAACTAATTATTTGCTGTAATAATAAAGACCAGAAGCAAAAACCAAAGGCCAGGATCCTAGAGTCTTTCATGTTGACCTCTGTTCTATTATGAACTTTAAAATCTGTTTTACATCAGATGCTGCAGGAAATAGGGTAGGAGAACATGGAAAAAGAATATATCCTACTAAGGTTGCCTAGGTCCAGGGGGATTGGTGATGTTACCAAAGAGAAACAAATAGCAGTTGATGAGGGTTTTCAGTATGAGTGAAAATGCTTTGATGTAAGTTGATTTTTAAAAAGAGAAAGGTGAAGATTTTAGCAAGAAAATATCAAAACAAAACCCAGATTGACCAAGGTAATGTCCAAAAAGGAAAGTTGCAAAGAAGTGAGTATGGGTAAAGCCACAGAGCATAAAAGCATCAGTCTTTTATTAGAATTAATGGCAATCATTAAAATAAATTTCTTTAGTCATATAAAATTTTAAACATCCTTTTTTAAAAAAATAGAAAGTGTGATAAATTTAGAAGAATAAACTTTATATATGATAAATTATTCAGAGCCCATTTTAAGTGGATACTCTGTATTTCATTAAATTTTTAAATAAATATTCTCCTTTTATTTTGTGAAAAACATCTTAGGATATTGTTATAGCTTTTCTAGTTCCTGTCCTCCCTTCTACCCTTGTCATTGATTTTAAAACCATTATTAGTGTGATGTTCTTTACCCTTTCCTGAAAGGAGAAAACATTGTTAATTGACTACTAGTTTCAATGGACGGGGTATGGTAATAATTACAGTAATAAGTAAAGAACTGTACAAGTACAAATACATATTCACAGAATTTATCTGGGTGAATCAGCATTTTACACACTCTGGTGAAAACTATTCTCTCACGTTATGCTACACTCAACATAAAACGGTCATGTCCGGGAGGCCAAAGTACTTGCCCGAAGTAATTTATTCCACGTAATACATAGTTTTATCCTGTTTTGGTAACTTAATTTCTTCCTCCTTCACTTGAGGGGGTGAAGTTTGTGAGAAGGAGCACAATGTGCACGCAGTCTTATTGCCACATGGTAAATACCACCACACCATTCAAGACTCACTTCAAGTCTTACACATTTTATGCAGTCTTTCTGAACCTCCTTCTCCCATTAAAACTAATTTCTCTCTCCCTTGGACTTCCAATCTGGAAAGAGGAAGAAGAATGAATCCAAACTACTCCATTTATTATTGATCAAATTATTTGTTATATGTATGTATAATTGTAAATGTTTATATTCTTATTCTTTGGCAGGATAAGACTCATTTGTCTGCATTACAGTGATATACTAATCAAAGTTGTATTTGGAAGGATATCAAAAAATCAATAATTAAAACCTGAATAGAGTTTGACTGCACATTTTAAACTTGTGAATAAAATATAATTAAAATCAAGATAAAGTAGACCTAAACATATTTTAATAACTCAAAAATTAGTTTGACATGTATCTCAGATAAGTATACATTGGTTTTGTTTTCGTGAAATTATTCTAAGTTTTCTACTAAGGGGTATATAGGGAGAAGAAAAGAAACAATATTCTTAAGAGATTATTTATTTCTTTAAACAGATTTAAGTCTTTAAAAAATTCTGATGCTGAGCTGATTTTGAAAACTAATCATCGTTCATGTTAGAAAAGTTTAAATTGCCAGTTTAAGCCTGCTAAAATATTTTTATTGCATTCTTAGTAATTTCCCTTGGAAGCATTTCTAAAGGCTCAGGAAAACATTTACAATTTTATAAAACCTTTTAAATTAATTTATAACTTAGCTATGAGCTTCTTTTTGGGAGACTCAAAACAGTGGGTGACCTTATATCCATAATGTGTATGCTTAAATGTTTTATTACAACCACGTGAATTACGATGGAATTATTTAACATTATATATCCCATTTTATTTAACTGCAGTCTGTTTGGCCTTTTACTTAAACCAATTTACTTCCATTTTAAACAATTGCAAGTTCATTTTTGTATGTTCTCTTTTGCTTCATTTTCAACTGTAGAATGGCTTCAAGTAGGGAATCAGAAAATACTGATCAAATTTAGTTATTATCATTGGCATTTTAATCCATCAGATGTTTAAGAAAACCAATATTCCCTCATCATCTTGATTAGTGAGATATAATACCTTGAGCTCCATATGTACCCAGTGTCACATCCTCTTGGTCCACCTTTTTAATCCCACTGTTGCTATGGCAACCAACTTTGAACAGGAGTAACCTGACAGCACATTGCCTCAGCCACACCTGTCTTTTACTTTCTGTCCCAAGGTGTCTTCACATTAATTTTTAGTTTTATTTTTTTTCCAATAAATGCTTTAAGGACTATACATTTTCCTCTGTGTAGCATTTCAATGACATTCATATGATGAGTTAGATAGTACTCTCATTGCTCAATTTTTAGTTAGAATTTAATTTTACTCCCAAATTAACCCATGGATTACTTAAATCTTCTAAATATCTGAGTAAATATTTGTCTTTATTTTCAAAGCGCATTGCCTGAAAATGTAGCCTGAATGATTTCTGATTTGGAGTCTTTATTGAGATTTTCCTTGTGCAAAATATTACATGTTCTTCTTATGAAATGTCTGTCCTTGGATACTGAAAAATTTCTATGTAACATGATGTTACATTGGAACTCTTTCTACCTCAAGTTTGTCTGTGGTTACAAAAAAAAAAAGTGGCAAGTACTCTCACATTCCACTGCAAGGGATTCTGCCAAGTTATGTAAGTCTTGCAAAGAAAGTCCTGGAAATCAGTTTTATAACCCTTGTGCATCAACCATCCTCAGCACATATAAACATATAAACTGCAGACTCAGACTTCAGCCAGAGATAAATTAACAAACTGAGAGAGAGAGGCTTTTTCTGGAAAGAATTGTTCGTGGACATTGAGCACCATGCATCCTTTGCGGAAGGATGAGGAGTGCTTCGAATTCACTTCAAGTGTCCTGTGGAAGGCACTTTACTGAGATCACTCAGACAGCTTGCTGTGTGTCCCTTAGAGTATCAGACACACTTCTGAGAAATTTAAAGAATGTAAATTGTATGAAGTTCCTGTGTCATCAGAGTAAAGGGCAATAGTGGATTGTAAGATCATTTCCATTTACAGAGTGCCAAAGATATGCATTTCCAATTGTAAAGCAAACATTGGTGGTGTGTCACCTAAGACTGACATTCACTACACTGGCTCTGTCACAACATGTGAAAACTAATCAAAGGTAACCTTTCCAAGCTATTTATAGTTCCTATAGGATTATAAACTGAAAAAGAAGATTAAATATAAAATTATTCAATGTGATCCAGACTAAATATTCCTATTAATACACATACTATACACATATTACTTTGAGGTAGTGGTAAAAGTCCCTTGAACCTTTAGAGGGATGTCTTCTTTCCCCAGCAGCAGTCTAGGTCATCACTGTAGATTGGATCCCGGACGACTGTTGTCAGAACCAGATCTATAGAGTCTGGACAGATTCTTCAAGTGTTCGGAGAACAGAAAAGTAGCTGGGACCCTGCAGTGCGAGAAAGTGCCTTTCAACTATGAAATCTCAGGATTTTTCTTATCTATAGCAAGGAACCCCTTTTCTGTGATTGGTTTCCTAGGTGTGTGGTTTTTGTTCATACACTTGCTATGATCGGCTATGTGTGCACCAAGTGATCCTAGTGTGTAAATTCTAGATATTATCAGCATACCAATGTTCATTCTGCTACCTCACCTATGTTACCATAGGTTTCATAGATTTGCAAATTATATAAGCCTCATTCATTTAAACACACAAGATACTGTGGCCAGGAATGGGGTTTAGCATCACAATTCATGCACTCATTCTGTTTAAACTCAACAACCAGGTGGACCACAGGAAGTGATCAACTGGGATCATTTTAGAAACAGTTCAAGATGGTTATCTCGGGTGGTGTGAGGTGACCTCTGTGGAAAGAGGAAAGAGGCATATCGGGACCCAAGGTGGAATCAAAAGTTACAAGTGGACATGCTTGTTAATGCCTCAAGGGAATCAATTTTGGAGTGTTTCCAAAATAACCCATACAATCGCCATGAAAGAAAAAATAAGATTTAACACCTACCATGCCAGAATTATATCAGCACCAATCAAGAAAGCCTTGTTTTATCCCCTACTTTCCTTCCCTTCCTTGCTGCAGCATTGAAGGAGTCCCTGAGTGGGAGGGAGACTCACAAGCAAAGAAAATACTGTGGAAGTCAACTATGCTTCTTTCTTCTCCCCATTTCCCATGGAAGGCTTCCCATCCAGACTGGAAACAAGCTGAAGCAAGGCAGAGACTCTAATGTTAAATCAAGCTCAGAGTTTCAGCTACTACATGGGACTGGACATTTTAGTTACTGAATTAGATGTGTATTGTGATTCAAAGGGATTGAGGGATTTTTTTTAGTTTCCGGGAGTGATCCTAAAAATCATAGATTTCACCTTTCATATTTTTCACCAAGGTAAAAGAAAGACTAGTTCCACAGAGTGGTAGTTCGAGGTGGAAGTAGTTGCTTTCTTATTATATCCTATGGATTTCATTTCTTTAATGGTTGCCTGGTATATTTAAGATCAATTTTCTTGTTTTGTTATTCAAATTATCTCTATCAGAGTTTGGCAAACTACAGTCACAGGCCAAATCTGGTCTGTCAGCTGTAGTTGTAAACAATGTTTTATTGGAACACAGCCACACCCATTAGTTTATATATTGTTTATGTTTGCTTTCGTATTACAATAGCAGGATTCAGTTGTGTGACAGAGATCACACCACCTGCAAGTCTAAAATATTTTTATCTGGCTTTTTGTAGAAAAAGTTTTCTACCTTTGACTTATGTTTTTATTAATTTTTAGACATCTAATCACTTGATTTCTGATAGGGGTGTATTAATGTCTCCCACTGTGAAATTCTCAATTGGTGAATTAAGAATTCCTTGATGTTTACATTAGCCTTTACTTGAAAAGTTTCCAAAGCTCTGTGGCAAAATTTCATGACCGCTGTATCTTCTTATTGGCTTGTAATGTTATCAGCATCCCATATACCTCCTTTTCCTTTTTAATGTACTTTACTTTGAATTCTCTTTTGTCCAATCTTAATATTGATATACCTGCATTTTGAGTTAGCATTTACCTAGTACTTAATTACCATTACTTAATTTTCAGTCTTTCTACAGCATTATTTTTTAGATACTTATCTTTAAATAAAAGATTATAGCTATTTTTTTAAACCTTTGATTTGGGGAATTTAATCCATTTATTGTTTTGTGAATTCTAAAATGCCTGATTTTTTCTTGCCATATTATTTTGTTTAATGTCACTCACACTGTTCTGCTCTGTTACTGTGCTATTTTTATCTGCTTTTTTTTTCTTTTTGGAGAGAGGGTCTTGTTCTGACATTCAGGCTACAGTGCAGTGGTATCATCAAAATTCATTGCAACCTCAAATTCCCGGGCTGGAGTGATCCTCCTGTCTCAGCCTCCCAAGTAGCTGGGACTACAGGCATGTGCCACAATATCCAGCTAATTTTTTTACTTTTTGTAGAGATGGGGTCTTGCTCTTGCTCAGGCTTAGACTCCTGGCCTCAAGTGATCCTCTAGCCTCAGCCTCCCAAAGTGCTGGGATTACAGATGTGAGCAACTGTACCTGACCTACAAGATTTTAGATTTACTGAAAAGCCACAGTAATCAACATTGTAGAGACTTCCAGTTCCAAAACGACAGTGTAGATGCAAGCTGGCTTCACACACTCCCACAGAAAACCAAAAATAAATATACAGCACAGAGATTTTCACCAGTGGCAACCCAGAGCTCAAGTATGAGGATAAGGAAGTTACTGGGGCCACAGAGAAGTGGAAAAACTGTGAGCAGATAGTAGGAGAGTTAACTTCACATCCACGATGCCCCTTCTCCCCATTCTGCCTGGCACTAAACATGTGGAAAATCTGCACTGAACTCACAGTTTCTACACTGGAAAAAATGAAATTGAGTTGGTCAACCAGCTTCCCCACCTTCTGTATTTCCATGGATGGAGTCTTCTCCTTGCCTAAACTCACAGGAAGCGTGGTGACTACATGAAGGGAGAAATATCCCTGAGGACAGGCAGAGAAAAAGGGGGGAACTACCATTCCCAGCCCTGGAAACTCTGCTCTATAACCTGGTCAAAGGAGACATTAAATCCGAGTGGCTGTTCAACAGCACCATGCTGTAGGAGGCATTTTCCACAGGTCCCCTGGGCAAGAACCCTTAGCCAGCCTTCTCACCCTAGAACCCCTAGAGAACCCTAGAACCCCTAGAGAGCCTTCTCTCTAGCTATCCCTAGCTGGGATAATCCTTTTGGGAGCTCCCCCATTCAGGATAGGCAGCATTATGACCATTTACTAAAGCTGAGGTGAACCTGGGCTTAAGGTGTCACCTGGAGCTGAAAAGGAGAAAGTTACCTTGTGGCAAAGATTCCCTAAACAAATATATTCAAGAAAAAACAAAACAAGCTGGACAGAGACAACTGGAATAAGTAACCAATCTTTTAATACAAAGACATAGACATATATGCACAAGAAACAAAAGCAAACAGGGAATCGTGGCCTCCCCAAAAGGACAAAACAAAAATCCAGTGACTGAATCTAATGAGATGGTGATTTGTGAACTCTCTCACTGAGAATTAAAAATAGTGGTTTTAAGGAAATGCAGTGATTTCCAAGATAACAAAGAAAAGCAATTCAGCAATTTATTCAGAGAAATTTAACAAACAGATTGAAATAATTTAAAAAAAAAGAGAAATCTTAGAATTGAGAAATACATTTGTTGAACTGAAGAACTCTTTACAGGCTCTCAACAGCAGAATGAACCAAGCAGAGGAAAGAATCAGTGAGCCCAAAGATCAACTATTTGAATATGTATAGTTAGGGAGGAAAAAATAAAAATAAACAGAAAGGCATGAAGACTGCCTATAAGATATAGAAAATGACTTCAAAAGATCAAATCTAAGATTTTTGGTGTTCAAGAGGGAGCTGAACAAGAAAAAAATGTAGAAAGATTATTCAAACAAATAATAACAGAAAACTTTCCAAAACTTGAGAAAGATAAATATCCAGGTTCAGGAAGGTCTTAGAACACCAAACAGATTCAACCCAAATAAGACTACCTGAAGGCATGTAATAAGGAAACTCTCAAAGGTCAAGGACAGATAGAGCATCCTAAAAGCAACAAGAGAAAAGAAGCAAATAACATATAAAGAAGCTCCAATTCATCTGATAACACACCTTTCAATGGAAACCATACAGGCCAGGAGGGAGTGGAATGGCATTTTCAAAGTGCTCAAAGCAAAAAACTGCCATCCAAGAATATTGTATCCAGAAAAATTTTCATGCAACTATGAAGGAGAGATAAAGTTTTTCCCATACAAACAAAAGCTGAGAGAATTCACCACCACCAGACCTGTACTGCAGGCAATGTGAAAGGGAGTTACTCAATCTGAGAGAAAAAAAAGCACTAATATGCAAAAAAAAAGATAAAAAAATTCCACGATGTAAAACTCACTGGTAAAATTAAGTACATAGACAAACCCAGATTACTCTATTATTGTATTTGTGGTGTGCAATCCACTCATAACTCTAGTATGAAGCCCAAAAGACAAACCTACAAAAACAATAATAGCTACCATAATCTGTTAATAGATAGATAATATAAAATATGTGAATTGAGACAAATAAAATCAAAATGTGGAAGGGATAGTGTTAAAGTGTAAAAATTTTTATATGGCTTTTCCCTTTGTTTCTATTAATTTATTTGTGATCTAAGGTAAGCTGTCATCTCTTTAAAATAACTTGTTATATCTATAAGATGTTTTTTGTAAGCCTCAGGGTAACCACAGCACAAAACCTATAATAGATGCATTAAAAATAAAATGCAACAAGTTTAACATAGTACCAGAGGTAAATCACTTAACCACAAAGGAAGATGGTTGGAAGGAAAAAAGGAAGAGAGGAATCTCAAAACAACCAGAAAACAAACAACAAAATGGCAGCAATAAGTCTTTACTTATCAATAACAACACTGAATGTAAATGAACTCAATTCTCCAATTAAAAGGCACAGAAAGCTGAATGGATAAAAACACAAGACCCAACTATATGCTGCCTTCAAAAAACCCATTTCACCTATAAAGACACACATAAACTGAAAATGAAGTGGCAGAAAAACTTTCCATACAACTGGAAACCAAAAAAGAGCAGGAGTATCTATACTTACATCAGATGTAGAATACAAATCAAAGACTGTAAAAAGACAAAGAATGTCACTATATAATGATAAAAGAGTTAATTCAGCAAGAGGATATAATAATTATAAATATCTATGCACCCAACACCGGAGCTCCCAGGTATACAAAACAAACATTACTAGATCTAAAGGGAGAGACAGACTGCAATACAATAATAGTAGGGAACATCAACATCCCACTCTCATTAATGGACAGATAATCCACATAGAAAATTAACAAAGGAACAGTGGAGTTAAACTACACTGTATATTGAATAGGTCTAACTAACATTTACAGAGCATTTCACCCAACTGCTGCAGAATACACATTCTTTTCATTAGCACATGGAACATTTTCTGGAATAAACTATATCTTATGCTACAATACAGATCTGAACAAATTCAAAAAAATAGAAATCATACCAAATGTCTTTTCTCACCACAATGGAATAGAACTAGAAATCAATAACAAGAGGAATCTTAGAAAATACACAAGCACATGGAAATTAAACAACATGCTCATGGATGATCAATGGGTCAGTGAAGAAATTAAGAAAGAAATTAAAAAATTTTCTGAAACAAATGAAAATGTAAATACAACATACCAAAATGTATGGGATACAGAAAAAGCAATACTAAGATGTAAATTTATAACAATAAATGCCTATATCAAAAAAGTAGAAAAACATCAAATAAATAACCTAATGATGCACCTGAAGGAATTAGAAAATCAAGAGCAAACCAAACCCAAAATTAGTAGAAGGGAAAAAAATATATATTCGAGTGTAAATAAATGAAATTGAGACTAAAATTAATACAGAAGATCAACAAAATGAAAAGTTGGTTATGTGAAAAGATAAACAAAATTGACAAACCTGCTAGACTAAGAAAAAAGAGAGAAGACCCAAATAAATAAAATCATAAATAAAAAAGGAGACATAACAATTGAGACCTCCAAAATACAAAGAATCATTAGAGACTATTAGGAACCACAATATTCCAACAACTTGGAAAACTTATAAGAAAGGGACAAATTCCTGGACACATCAAACCTACCAATATTGAACCATGAAGAAATAGAAAACTTCAACAAACCAGTAATAAGTAATGAGGTCAAAGCTGTAATAACAAGCCTCCCATCAAAAAAGAAGCCAAGAACCAGATGGATTCACTGTTGAATTCTACCGGACACTTAAAGAAGAACTAATATCAATCCTACTCAAACTCTTCCAAACGATTGAATGGGAGGTAATACTTCCACACTCATTCTATGAGGCCAGCATTATCCTGATACCAAAACCAGACAAGGACACAACAACAACAACAAAACTACAGGCTAATACCACAAATGAACATAGATGAAAAAATCCTCAACAAAATTCTAGCAAACCAAATTCAACAACACATTAAAAAGATCATTCATGGTGGCACATGCTTGTAATCCCAGCTACTTGGGCGGCTGAGCAGGAGGATTGCTTGAGCCCAGGAGTTTGAGGTTGCAGCAAGCTATAGTGATGCCACTGCACTGTAACCCAGGCAACTGAGTCAGACACTGTCTCAAAAAAAAAAAAAAAAAGAAAAAGAAAAAGAAAGCGATCATTCACTATGATCAAGTGGGATTCATCCCAGGGATGAAAGGATGGCTCAACATACACAAATCAATAAATGTGATACATCACATTAACAAAATCAAGAACAAAAACCATGTAATTATTTCAATAGATGCCAAAAAAGCATTTGATAAAATTCCATATCTCTTTATGATAATAACCCTCATCAAAATGGGCATAGAAGGAATATACTTCAAATTACAAAGGCCATATAAGAAAAAAGTCATGGCTAAGATCATACTAAACAGGAAAAAATTGAAGAACCTTTCTCTAAGGACTGGAACAAGACAAAAATACACACTTCTACCACTATTTTTCAACATAACACTGGAAGTCCTGGCCAGAGCAATTAGGCTAGAAAGAAATAAAAGGCGTCCAAATTGGAAAGGAGGATGTAAAATTAGCCTTTTTTGCAGATAGTATGAGCTCATACCTAGAAAAACCTAAAGACTCTACCAAAAAACTGTTTGAACTCATAAACAAATTCAATATAGTTGCAGGATACAAAATTAACATGCAAAAATCAGTAGCATTTATATATACCAACAGCAAACAATCTGAAAATGAAATCAAGAAAGCAATCCCATTTATAATAGCTACAAAAAATATAAAATACCTAGGAATCAATCTAACCAAAGAAGTGAAAGATTTATACAAGGAAAACTATAAAACTCTTATGAAAGAAATACAAGAGGACACAAAAAAATGGAAAAATAGTTCATGCTCACGGATTGGAAGAATTAATATTGTTAAAATGACATACTACCCAAAGCAATTTACAGATTCAATGCAATCCCTATTAAGATACCAATGATATTCATCGCAGAAATAGAAAAAATGATCCTAAAATTGACGTGGAACCACAAAAGACCTTGAATAGCCAAAGCAATCCTGAGGGGGGAAAAAAAAGCTCAAGGCATCATACTGATTTCAAAATCTACTACAAAGCTATAGTAACTATACTTCCACATAGACACAAAGACACATAGACGCAAAGACACATAGACCAATGGAACAGAATAGACAACCCAGATATAAATCCACACATTTACATCCAACTTATCTTCAACAAAGGTGCCAAGAACAATGCAGAAAGGATAATCTTTTCAATAAATGGTACCAGAAAAACTGGATAACTATATGCAGAAGAATGAAACTAGACCTCTATCTCTCACTGTACACAAAAATCAAATAAAAATGGATTAAAAATTTAAATCTAAGACTGGAAATTATGAAACTGCTAGAAGAAAACATTGGGGAAATTCTATAGGATGTTGGTCTGGGCAAAGATTTTTTTGAGTAAAACCTCAAAAGCACGGGCAACCAAAGCAAAAATAAGTAAGTGGGATTACATCAAGCGACAAAGCTTCTGCACAGCAAGGAAAACAATCAACAAAGAGTAAGCCCACAGAATGGGGAAAAATATTTGCAAACTATTCATCTGATAAGGTATTAATAACCAGAATATATAGGGAGCATAAACAATTCAATAGAAAAAATAATCTGATTAAAAAATGGGCAAAAGGTCTGAACAGACATTTCTCAAAAGAAGACATACAAATGGACACAGGTATATAAAATAATGTTCAACATCACTAATCATCAGAGAAATGCAAATCAAAACCACAATGAGATATCATCTCACCTCAATTATAATAGCTTGTATCAAAAAGACCAATAATAACATGTGTAGTGAGGAGGTGCAGAAAGGGAAACCCTTGTACCCTGTTGGCGGGAATGCAAATTAGTACAGCCTCTGTGGCGAACAGTATGGAGAATCCTCCAAAACTAAAAGTAGAATTACCATATAATCCAGCAGTTCCAATACTGGATATATATCCAAAAGAAAGGAAGTCAATATATCAAAGGAATATCTGCACTTCCATGTTTATTGCAGCACTATTCACAGTAGCCAAAATATGGAATCAACCTAAGTGCCCATGAAAGTATGAATAAAGAAAATGTGGCATATATACACAATGGAATATTATTCAGCCATAAAAAAGAATAAACTCCTGTCCTTTGCAGCAACATGGATAGAACTGGAGGCCATTATGTTCAGTGAAATAAACCAAGTACAGAAAGACTAATATCACATATTATCACTCCTATGTGGGAGCTAGAAAAGTGGACCTCATGAAGATAGCGAGTAGATAGGTGGTTACTGGAGGCCAGGAAGGGGGAGGAAATGAAGGGAGGAAAAAGAATATAAATGTATTTATTATCATTGAACTGTACACTTAAAAATGGTAGAGATGATAAAATTTTATATGTATATTTTAACTCAATAAATAAATAAATAAATACAAAAAAGTTTTAAAAAATATTGTATAACTAGTGTCCTAGTCAGTTTGGGATGATATACTAAAATTACCATAGTTTAGGTGGCTAAAACAACAGAAATTTGTTTATCACAATTCTGGAGGCTGGGAAGTTCAAGATCAAGGTTCTGGCCAATTCAGTTCCTTATGAGAGCTCTTTTTCTGGTTTGCAGATAATACCTTCTTGCTATATGCTTACACAGGAGAGCAAGGTCATAATTCTCCTGTCTCTTTTTATAAGGGCAAAAATCCCATTTATGAGGGCTCCACCCTCATGACCTAATTACCTCTCAGAGCTGCCACCTCCAAATAATATTACATTGAGGATTAGGGTTTCAACATATGAATTTTGGGGGACACAAAGATTCAGTTTATAGCACCTAGGAAACCTATTGAAATAGGGATTGATAAACAGATTAGTGGGATTGACAGACAGAGATCCAAAACACACGAATGAAAACTTAATATAAATAAAAATGATATTTCATTCCATTGTTTGTTTGATAAATACATTTGGCATAAGTAGCTACCCATGTGTATAAAAGTAAGTAGAACATTTTGTTACATCATTCACAAAAATAAATTCTAGGTGGATTAAAGATATGAATGTAAAATACACACAATATTAACAAAACAGAATATTTACATAACTATGTGGTAGGGAGACCTTCAAAAACAATATAGGAAACATCACAGGAAAAGATTAGAAACTTGATTACAAAGGAAAATAAACTTTCTGCAAGGAAAAATATACCATAAATAGATAATAAAATAATGCCCAATGCTGATGAGAATTTGGAGAAATAGGGATTCACATTCTGGCAGAAGTATGAAATGCTATGACTCCTTTGGAACAGACTTGTTAGTATCTATTAAAATAAAATATATATATATAAAATTTATATATGTAAATATATGTACATGAATATAGTGTATACACACTATAATATATACACACATATACACACACATCCTTTAACCAAGTAATCTCAGTGTTTGATGAATATATCAGATAGAAATAAAACCATAAATAAATAAGGAAATATGTACAAGATTGTTTATTGTTGCATTATATAAGAGGCAAAAATAAATCAGCGAACTATATTCTCAATTAATAGGAGACAGGTTGAATAAATTAAAATACATTCATGCTGTGAAATGCTATGCAACTTTAAAAAAGGAATGAGCTTATTCATTGTTCATTCAACAAACTTTTAACATATACCTACAATGTTCATGCCCTGTTTTAAGTGTTCACATTAAAGCAAGTACTGAAGGAAAGTATATCTTTCATGACTTATATTCTAGTGAAAATAGGAAATAAATAAGTATACAAATAACACAAGATAATTTCAGTGAGTGATTATATACTAAGAAGAAAACAGAGTGATATGATAGTAAATGATAGATAGGGAGATTAACCAGAACCTGAAGAAACTGAGAAAGACAGCCTCGCAAAGATAATGGAAAGTAATATTTTAGACAGAATGAACATCTTCCTTACAGCTCTATCAATGAATCCAGAGGGATGCACAGATTATATTAAAAAATAAAAATTACAGAAAAATATGGTATAATGTGATCCCATTCTCTGTTAAAAAAAAAACTAGGAAAATCACCCTCCAGGAAGGGCTGTGTGTGTGTATGTGTGTGTATACATATATATATATATATTTTTTTTTTTAAGTGAGCATAGAGAAAGTATAGAAGAATGCACATCATGTTAACACTAGTTAATGCAGGTGCTAGAATTGGACAGGGGTGGTATAGATATGGTTTACTTTTTCTTTGTACATGTCTATATTTTGGTTCATAACAGCAAGCAGATTTTTATTTTATAGTTTTGGGAGAAAAACTTCCAAACAATATTTTAAAAATATTTTTAGTATATGGGCCATTTCAACTTAGAGATTCATTTATTTGGCAATGACAATACTCTTATTTCTTTGATTATTTCCTCCTCATCCTCTTTCTAACAGTTCTTTATGAAACATACCTCTAAATTAGTAGTTAGAATCAAGCAGCTTGGCTACTCTGAATTCCAATTAATTATTTCTAATTAGTTATCTGAGACCTCAGTAGGACTGATTTCTGATCATTGTTGTGTTGAGTGTGGGTTTTTAAAGCATGAGCCACTTCTGCCTCCACAGCTGTCTCACACAGATATTTTTGCCAATGGTTTCTTTTGCTATCGTTCAGGACTTTGCCTCAAAACTTCTAATCACTTCCCCTACCCCCTCAGTTTCCTGTATCTGCTTTTAAGAACCTAAATAAAGTCTTCTATAATTTTGTTCTGGGGAAATGTACACATATTCACCCTTCTTGTGATAATGTGAAATGATAAAATACCTATGTGATAAGATGAAGTCAGGTGAATGATGTAGGTATTGTGATGTAGGGTTAGGCTACTATTGACCTTTAACACAAGCACTGCAATATCGGGACAGCTGATCTTATAACCAAGGAGGCTACTAAGTGACTAAGGGGTGGATAGCATGTACAATGTGGTTATGCTACATAAAGGGATGATTTATGTCCTGGGTGAGAGTAAAACTGCCTGTGATTTCATCATGCTACTTAGAATGTCTTGCAATTTACAACTTATGAATTGTTTATTTCTGGAACTTTCCATTTAATATTTTCAGACCATGGTTGACCACGGGTAACTGAAACCACAGATAAGGGGAGCCTACTGCATGTTCAGTTTACCATCTTTATCCAACCTTCTCTCCTAGCCCTTCTACCACCTTAGAATTTCCACGTAGGCCTTGAAGGGTGATTCAGGCTAAGTGTAAGCACTTGTAAAACTAAATTTTTTTAGAACACAAATAACTTTTACATTTCCTGAGTTCCAAACATTTGTACCTGTCTCTGAGTTTCAGCCTATTGCAGTCTTTATTTTCCAGTCTTTATTTTTCTCTCAAAACCATTGTTTTAAACATAGGCAGCCTTGATTTCTGAGGGCACACCTCCTACAGCTAGGGTGTTGGGTAGTTTATTCCCATTTCCACGACAGCCATTGAGTTTTTATCAATTTTATATTTTATTCATCTAGTTAAGGTCCTGTTAAAAAAAGGGGTAGATATTTACAGAAAAGTTGAAACATCATTTCTAGAAGAAAACTAAAAGCCATCAGAATTTACGAGTTTATCTTTGGCTCTCTCCCAATATTTTCCTTGATCTCTTCTCGTTTCCAATTCTCCTTATGACCTGCCTCCCAGATGTCTACAACCACACGCTGCCCTCAGATTCCAAAACCTACTCTGACTCAGCCTTCTAATTCTTACGTCTCAAGCAATCCAAAATAACCTTTCCCTGTTACTCAATAAAAATGTAAATTCCACTAGTGCATCAGATCTTATCAAGATGTTACAGGATTATTTGATTAAAAATTCACATGTACATATTGAAAGTGGATAGGAAATCCCCAGGAAGCATGTTGCATTTTAAAATTGGATTTTATTACCCTAATTTATCAATAGAATATACACAGGCATGTCTGTGTCTGTGTGTTCCGTTCCCTCCTCTTGAATGCTCAGTGATGTGACATATTCTTCCTTTTGAAAGAATAGGACATAAAACACCACAAACTCTCTTTGTATGTCCATGTTGGTGATTCTTAAATTAGTGAAGTTCTTGATGAATTTTTTACTGTGAAAAAATGAGAAAGATACAGACACTATAAAGCGTTTTCATAAAGCCAAAGTGATTCGGTTTGCAGAACTATAATTTATTCTGTAAATTTTGTCCTGTTTTAATGAAATAATTGTTATGGTAGGGAGTACTCTTATTTTGAGTTTCCTGATCTTGACAAAACAGTATTCTCTGTTGTAGAACTCTCAAAAAAGAAAATCCATAAAATGCCAAAGCCTTGCAACACAATATATTCTGAGTTCTTTGGGAGAAAAAAAACCCCTTGTCTTGTGCTACGTTATATCGCCACTTCATATCAAAGTATCTGTCTTACTATGGTGCTCATTATTTGGAGAATTGTATTATGAAGTATATAAAATAAGTTAAGCCCTTTAATGCTATACTGAAGAGTTTATGCTGTAGTGAATCTGTATTAGCAGAAATCCTATCGAAATTACATGTGATAAATACTACTTCATATAAACCCTATGCTGTGGTATAGGTCTATCAGTACTTTCTATATTTTTCCTATTAGAATTTTTCAGGAACTTTATTCACTTGGTCCCAGAGACTCAACAAGATGATCTAAATTTTCTGCCTTCCCACTTATCTATATCTTCTTCTCTAGAATACTATCCCTTAAGGCATATTTAAAACTGTCTACCACTGTTCTAAACAGATTCCTGGCCATCAAAATGGTGTGTTCTCTTTAGCTGACTAGTTTCTTATCCATCTCTACATGTAAATTGTGCTAAATTTAACAAAAAGACAAGGGAGCCTAATTTAAATTTCCTATGGCTCTTTAGTCACATCCCATAGTGTTGGAAATACTTTTCAGGCAATGTCTTCTCAGTCCTAGGAAAGTGGAAAATACACAACACGTCTTGTTAGCAATAACTATTTTTCCCCTGAGAAACTTAGCACATGACCTGAAAAATATCTGCAATACAATATATCTTACTCTGTATTTATTAGACTTTTATGTTTTCTCTAATTTAATAATTATATCCATATAATTTAAATTTTGCCAGGTGAGCTTTCTTGATTATGTCCTTTAAAAGAAAACTTTACTCCTTTAATAGAACCCTGACCCCGTAACATACACATTTTTCCTTTTTGTGATCATTTAAGTACTTGCTTTTTCTCTATTTCAGCTAGTTTTATCTTGTAACAGTAGAACAAAAATTTCTCATTTATGCATTCCTCTTAAATTTTTTCTTTATCTTTCACCTCTACTCAGCCTGTTTGTCATTTCCTCCTGGTGGAAACAAGACCTCCATCCTCCTGGCTTCCCCAATCCCGTATCATGGAAGTGCATGATAGTGATTATGTTTATTATAGACTATCAGTGTAGAGGGAGTGGACAGATAAGACTGTGGTTATTAAAATAGTGACACATATATCTAGTTTATTCATGCCAGTGAATTAGTGAATAGTGAAGTTATTTAGCATAGGTCAATATCAGTGACTAAAATGTTGGATGTTCAGCCATGTCTTTTTTGTCAGTTGCAGTTCAATAATAATGCATGTATGCAAATTTCTGCTGCTAGTATAGCTGGTCTTTGATCATTAATGACAAAAAGGACACGACTAAAGCATAGATGGCCATGCTAAAACATGGTGTCTCAGTGCCTTTAAAACACAGCTAAAAGACCTTGAGAGTTGAGACCTTGGGTTCAATTGTCCTTCAGTTTCAAAGACTCCCACTCTATGGACTCAGGCTCCATGTAAGGCTCTTTTTTGCTGCAATGACATTGTACATATGGTCCTTAAAATTATTGATAATCTCCAGGACAGTTATGCTTTGTCTTTTATTCTCCTAGACTGGGAGGATATAGTTTAGATTTATGTCCAAATAAACGTATCTATACTATCATAAACGTTTGTAGCTGGCAGTGTAACTTCGTGGCTTCATTTTAAACATGTATCTTTTATTACATCTAATATACAATCTTTATCCATTAATCATGTTTACCACTATTTTTTTATTAACCACTTGATAAATATTTTCTATACTCAAATTCTGAAGCTTTACTGATGGCATTTTTAGAGTATCTGTGTTCTTACTATCAAATAGATTTGATAAGCCTTCTTTGTACTAATGTTATGATGATGAACACTCAAAATTATGAAAACCTGGCACATTTATATAAACAGTTAAGGTAATAAGAAGTAATTTCAGAATTATGAGAAAATCATGAAGCTAGTTTTCTTAACTCAGATACTTTCTTTCCAATTATATTGATTCAGCAATAGATTGTTTCTAATTTCCAAAAACTAAACAGATCGTTTTTTCTTGAGTAGGAAATGTTAGAAGATAATTTTCTAACAAACAGGTAAAATTATAACTCTCACATGATATAAAATTAACATGTGTCAAAGATTTTAATTCATTAATTAGTAAGGGAATAAAACTGGTTCAGTGAAAACTCAAAGTGTCTCAGGTATATAGTAAGGTAAGAAATACTGAAATAGATTTACAAATGGATGCAAAAGTGGAAAGTTTTTATAAATATGTACAAGTCAATATACACTGGTCAAATGCATCCTACCAGATACAGTGTATATATTTATAGAAATTATTTACAATACTATAAGTTCTTTTTACAAGTTAATGCTATCTCTACAAAGTTGTAAAATAGCCTAGTCAAAGAAAAAATAAAGTGAGCATTCCTATAGGACTAGTTAATCCCCAGAGGCTATGGTGTCCCATTGAGAGGATACATGGTAGTCTTTTGTCCCCACTTCAAAGTCTTGCATAATCTGGTTCTCAATTGAGGGTAGAACCTAGACTTACCCACAGAGTTTTATAAAAATACAGATGTCTAGGCCTTACTCCTTACTTACTGAATCTATTTAGGTCATATTGTAGGTTTATTCTTTATATATCATGTATATAATGTTTTAGAATTATTTTTTATGAAAATTGTGCTCATCCATTTTTATAAATTAGGTGTAACATTTACTGACTTTTTGAAAATGGGCTTTATCAGTTATCCCTAGAGACAGTTTGTCTAAAATTATTTTTGTATGCTGCAGAAACAACCAACTTTTTGGTCACTTACAGATTCTTTTTATGAACTCTCATCAGTTCTTTCACATTTGAAAAATGTCAGTAATAAATTAACAATAGCCATTAAGTCTCTACCATCTGCAGGTAGTCTTTGTTTTACTCTGATGCTTGTCTGATGACTCTTCTAGTAGCTGTCAGAGTTTTTGTCTTCAACAAAGAAAGACTTTGACATGGACATGGAAAGTCCTTTCCTTTTCCAATACCATGGGAAAGGACTGTACCAGGTACTTCACACTATTGACAATTCAAAGAATGGACTCTTTTGTAAAGGCTTCTGATGACATCACTTAGATAACTTTCAGACTGGGTTGATTTGAGAATAAAACAGCTTCATAAGACTTCTAGCCCAAAATCTAGTGAGATATTACAGTTTAATAGATTCTGTTTTTGTTATCTGAAATGAAATACTTTTGAATAATACCTGATTTATTGGTATTTAAAAAAATTTTTAAAGTTATTTAAGAATTTCTTGGTGCCTCTAGAAATTCTTCAGTTTCTGACTTTTCATATTAATTCAGTTATTTACATAGATATTAATTGTTAGATTAATACTATATGCTAATAATGTTAGCTTCTCATCATAAAAAGAAAATTATTTTATTCCAGTGGATAATGAAGAAACCCAAACTACATTGTAGTGATAATGGTGGTGGTGTGGGACAGAAATCAAGGAGGCTTACCAAAGAAAGTAATTTTTTTTTTCTGAGATTCTATGAATGGGTGGAATGCGTGGCATTCCAAAAAGAATTCAAAAGCAACAGACCGGGTGGGGAGAAATGCAGAAGTGCTCAGTAAATGAAAGATGGCCAATAAATCTGGAACATGGAGATCCAGGGGAACAGATTAGTGAGATGGTAAAGTAAGCACAGGCCAGACTATGCAGGAGCTCACAGGCCATTGGAAGGAATCATGTCTGTATCCTAAGCTTATCAAATAATCATTGAAATTATTTAAGCAGAGGGTGAATGATCAGATTTGTAGTTTAAAAGCATCCCTTGACAAATCTGTGATGATTGGATTATAGACAGTAGTATGATGATCAATTTTATCAGTCAGCTTGACTAGGCCAGGACACATCCAGATATTTGGTTAAACATTATTCTGCATGTGTCCATGAGGGTGTTTTTGGATGAGATTAACATTTAAATCAGCAGATGGGTAAAACAGACTGTCCTCTGTAATGTGAGTGGCCCTCATCCAATCCCTTGATGGCCTGTATAGAACAAAAGGCTGAGTAAGGGAGAATTTGCACTCTGCACCCAACTGAGCTGAGACATCAGTCTTCTGCCCTCACTGGAACTTACTCCATCTGCTGCTCTGCTTCTCAGGCCTTTGGACTCAGACTGGAGCTACCTCATTGGCTGCCTGGAGTCTCCAGCTTGCCAACCACAGATCTTCGACTTCTCACTCTCCATAATTACGTGAGTGAATTCCTTATAATAAATCATTTTATTTATATAAGTATAAATATGAGTATAAATATATCTCCTTCCTATTGGTTCTGTTTCTCTGGAGAACCCAGACTAAAACACACACAAAGAGTGGATATAGGAAGATCTTTAGTAGACTAACTTCAGTTATGAGATGATGGTGACTTGGATTACAGTGATAGAGTTTACAGGAAGAGCCATGTATGAATTGGGGAGATAGTTAACCGGCATAATTGACAGGATTTGATGATAGATTAGACTTGGGTGTGAGAGAGAGGAAAGTGTCAGAGTTGACTCATGGATGGTGGTGCCACTGGTGAGGTCTGATGGGAAAGATCACAGCACAGTTTGAGGTCTTTGAGACACCATTTGGATGTGTCCAAAACACAGGTCTGGTCTGAAGATATAAATTTGTGAGTCTTTTCTCTGTAGATGTCAAATGAAACCATGGGCTCGAATGAGTTTTTTTTAGACAGAGATAATAGAATTAGAATGTAAAAGATGACTAAGATTGAGCCTTCAAGAATATCCAAATTTAATAACTGATCAGAATAAGATAAGCTGGGAAAAGAGAATGAAAACGAGTAGCCAGAGAGATAAGCAAGAGACAAGCAAAGTTTGTCACCACAAAAGACAGAGAGAAGTGTTTCGGCTGAAGAGAGAATACTGACAGAACAAATCATGCTGAAAAGTTAGGTGAAGAAAAGCGTTTATTTTGATAATAAAGCTATTGTTAACCTTAGGTAAATCTTAGCAAGAGCTGTTTTGGTGAAGGTAGTGGCTAGGTTTCTGAGGGTTTTGAGTCAGAAGAGGCCAGAAACACTGCCAGTCAGTGGTTTGGTTATAAAGAGTATTAGTGTCCTACTAGGGATGGATGTAGGTCATAGAGAAGTTATTGGAAATTAAGCTAGAAGAGACTCGAGTACATTTAAACATGGAGAGAGGAAGATTTGCTTGAGAGGAAGAGCTAGAATACAAAAAGAATGTAACTGAGAATGGAGAGTTGCTTAGAATGCTCTTGGAAAATCATTTGGAATCAGAGGTAGATTACTGAGATGCTTTTGAAGTTTGCATGGGCTCCTTTATTTATAGTGTATGTTATCTTTTTGGGTCATCTTTTGAAAGTTTTTAATTTTCTATGATTTATTTTCTCATTATAGATAAATATACATTCATTCTTAATTTTATATTCATAATTCTGTATGATTGTTCTTAAAAAGGACCTCTCCCAATTCTGTAAGTGTTAAGCCACACATATACTGGATCCACCCCTTTTTGCAATTCAATTTTTCATTAACTCAATCATGCTTTTCCATAGAACTTACTAAAATAGCAGAGTTTACCATCTGGACATGTTTCCCCTGCTGTGATTTCTAGAATCCACTTTCCTTCTTCTAATGGTCTATTATTTTTGCTTGGGTTACCTTCTCCTTAAGTAGAACTAAGTACAGTATTTTACAGGAATCCTCCAGAGAACAATTTTCCTGGAACTTTTCTTTAACATACAATGACAATTCTGTAAGCTCAGTCAGAGCTTAAAGTTAAAGTTGTTTGGGGTCCCAGTTCGGTTGTTTCAGAAGCAAGGCGTCCATATACTGTCATGATTTGCTGGTACCTAAGCAGCAGGAGGGATGGAAAGAGAAACAGCACTGGATGGGTTCATCAAGCAGGGAGGAGGAACCTGTATGCCTGTTCCAAAATGCTGGCTAATGTTTTCAAAGTGAGATGGCAGCTGAGGGATCTGCTGTATCATTCATGCCCACTATTTTATTTGTAAATTCAGATAGTCTTATACTGAGGACTGAGCTCAGTTTGCACAGTAATGTCAGCAAGTCCTGAACACTTTACACAGGAGACAACATGTATTTCCAGACACCACAGACATGGCAGAGGAATACTGCTTCTATCTCCAGGTGCCTTTCAGAATTGCAAGTTTTGCCATGCAAGGCAGCAGCCAGGAATGGCCCAAGAAAACTTTCATATCCACCTATCTCTCTAAAACTTCCCTTTCTCCATTCCTTATTCATCTGAGGTCTTTCCTAATCTTTATTTACTTTATCCAGTCAAGGTAAAGAAGGAAATGAAGAATGTTTTTATGGGAACTTCACTTTGGAATGTTATAATATTTGAAAACAATTTAAGGCTCCAAGTAAAGTACTGTATATTTGTTTTGTGAAATACTTTTGAAGTGGGTAAAAGGAGCCATTACTGGAATATCTAGAAAGGCTAACAACAATGTATTTAAAAATGTAAGTACCAAATAGGCATGACCACATCTATTTATCTATTTATCTGTCTACCTACCTACTTACCATAATTAAGATGCCTGTGAGCATTACAATATCAGCGCTTGGGTGAGACTTTTTTGTTCCTTCATCTTCTCTTGCTTGTCCTCATCCCTCTAGGCTATACTCAGTCCTGTGTTGTCAAAGGTCTCTAACTTATCCTTGTACCTCTAGTGTTTACAGTGTCTGCCACACGGTAAGTGTCCAGTACATTGACTAAATACATGTATAATTTTTAAACTCTTTTCTATCTAATGAAGACTATCATATAAAATGCTTTTATTATATTTTTGATTAATAATTGAACATGTATTTTAGAATCCTAAAAAATATTAACTATATATATTTTGTCTTTTTGTTAAAGGAAATGAGTTCCTTTTTTCACCTATAAGATATACATGCACAGTGAAATCTCAAGACATTATGCAAGCATGAACACCCATGCTTTAAATTTTGAAGTATTGCATAGTTTATTTCTTTAGTTAATTACTTATTCATTCAGGCAATGTCAGATGTATTAGTAAGGACCCTTTGGGGTCCTTAAGTCAACTTAGGAAACAAAAAAAAAAGATTTATAGTTTCATGTAATTAAAATTCTAGGAATAAATCAGGCCTACTTCAGACACACTTGGATCCAAGGTGTCAAATTATCAAATTAATTGATTTGCATTTACTCCTGACCTCCCTGCCTCCACCGGCTTCTCTCCTTTTCCTCCTTCTCCTTTCATCCTATTCCTTGTTCTGCTGCTTTTGTATGTTGGTCTTGCTCGTCCTAAGGATTATTTCCTTCAGGTATATAATAATATGCAATATTATTTTGGAGTTATACTATATGTATATAAAAATTTCTACCTGATTTAACATTGAATTGTGAGCACAATTTAATTAAAATTACATTATGAGAATTTCTTTATGCCACTAAATATTCTGTGAAAAATTTTTAACTCACCCCATTTTATAAATTATTATCTTTTACATTTAATGCTTTAAAAAATTCTTCCATTATTATTAGAGGGACATTATTTTTAAAATTAAAATATACTGACTTCTTTTTTGGTTTATTCTTGACATAGGCCTTTTTTTTTAATGAGGAAATCTAAGAAGAATAGAGAGGCTGAAGAGTAATAATATGCTATTCTTTGTATATGAAAATGGCAGTCCTGACCTGCCATTAGTTGGGGCACTTACGGCTATGATAGATTTTTCTGGATCCATCTGCCTTTCCTTCTAGGCACCCCAGGCTTCTCAGGACGAAAGGTGTAATCGGCAGGCTCAGAACAGAACAACGCTAATGAGGATGACCCTGACCTCCTGAGAATAGTGTTCTGACCCTTTGACCCAAAAAAAAAAATAGACAAGCTTGAGCAGTACATTTAAGAGTAACTTTGGAATTAGTTCTATGAGTATAAAGATAAATGAGAAAATAAATTCTACTCACAAGTAGAGAGACTTAGATAATTGTGTGATATTTGAAACATAAAACTTAAACTGAAAACTATTACACTGGTAAATTGAATTACATTATCATTCCTTTTAACTAACATCAGAATTACCTTTCCTTTAATGTTTCCTTAGTTAATAAGAACCAAATCTTATTATAATAATTAAAGCTACTAAAAATGCTTTAAGCCTTTTTCTTTTTAAAGGGTGCATTTATTATCTATTTATTAGGTCTATTTGAAGCATATACTGAAATTATACTGTTTTTAGAAATTTTGAAATACCATTTTCATCAATTGATATATATTTAGGTTATCACTGAGCAGTATCAAATAATTCTTTTCTACTAGATGTTATGAAGAAGATCCTCTTCAATCTGTAATTAGACACCTACCATGCAGTTTATCTCTATTAATTCCGATAATTCTGAATTACTATCTTAAACCTGTATTACTATAATGCTTTCATAGTAAATTCATTAATATTTTAATTATCTGATGGTGTATGGAAGCTCTAATAATAGCAAAAATTTAAAATGTGCTATCCCTATATACAAATTATAGAAGACATACAGAATGAAATCATTGTTCAGCTTTGTTTATTTTTTCGGTAAGAGACAGGGTTAATTTTCATGATAAATCATAGGCATTTAGAAGCAACGTATTTTTGCTCATTGAAATAAGAAAGAGAGCTGTGAGCTGATCTGATGGATAAAAACCATAATCCTTTTAAGAGAGAAAACAATTGCCCCAGGAGTCCTGGTGGCACCAATTCACTATTTGTACAGATTTTTAGAAATTGAGATTTAGAAAAGAGATTTAGAAATCTCTTCCCCCCCACCGCCGTCCAAAAAATGGCAGCTTCAGCTCTGGGTTGCCTAACAGTGTATGAACACAAGGCACCTTTTGACCATAGACATCAACTTTCAGATAAGACATAAAACCAGAGTCTTGGTACTTTCTGGAAGAGTGGAAGCACTAACTCCAGTGTCCTGGACAAATTTCAATTTGGGTAATTGCGTTCTGCTGTCTTTAAAGGCCCCTAGTTGGTTCAGTTCGATGAGGAGCTCTTCACTTCCTGCCTGAACAGTTACAGAATGTGGCTGTGCTCTAGGAACTGGTTGCTGGGCTTGTTCTTTAGATGAGTGAATGTCAACACTGCAACACACACATGCACACACACACATACGCATGCACACAAATAACTATGTGAATGGTAATTTGGAATCTCCATAAGGCAGGCATGCTTCTGTATACCTCTACATTTTCATAAAACTAGATTCCATTGTATCACTGATTCATTGATATCATGGAAATAGGTTCTCTTTTTGTCAGTACACAAAAATATTCCAGTTATTGAAGGAGGCAATTATCACTTAATTTTTGAGATTCAATTATATTATAAATAAAGCCATAATGCGTGGAATAAAAGAATAATTTGAGGAGCAGAAATGGTGTGTTGGATGCCCCATCTTGTGGCTCTAGGGATAGCCCAACTGATGAACACATTACTGTGACTTACATTAGAAAAGCTTCAACACATGTGCAGCAATTTTTAAAGGAGATTTCCAGTAACCTCTAACTACTTCAGGTTACTATTGACAATAAGAAGAGTAGGATTTTAGAAGTCTCCCTAAAGAGAGTAATAGCAGGATTTAGTTCCTAGTGGATTACAGCCCACATTATGAAACTACTGCACATTTGGCACAATTATGCACCACTGGCAGCCTTTTCTCAAAGGAAGACTCATGTTAAATGAACACTTAGAATCATTTTGGAACTCATGCATCTTGCAGCTAACACTATGCTAAGTTAAGCAGCTAACACTATGCCCATCTGGAAGAGAGAGAATATCAGGGCTGCAATATCATCAGTCCTTTCCCCTTAAAAGCTTTGATTTCATTAAAGGTGACCTGTCAAAGTGCTTTAGAAAATAAGATACTCTACAAAATGTGCTGAATAGGATGGAGGAGCATTCAGTGCATAAATTACTGTCTTTCCCATTGTTGTTTTTAAGATTTCCCAGGATCATGCAGATTGGCTGCTTTTCTCCTTTGGTGTCCCATGAAGCCAGTCTAGAAGATATTCAGTGGTCACCGAGGGGCTGAGTAATGCACCTTTGCAGTATACTGGCCATTACTCTCCACTGTGTGATTGGGGTGGTAGATTATCAGAAGAGAATTTGGAACCCTCAAAAACAAAATGGAGGCTCCAATTCTCTTCCAGAACTAAATATTTGGGGACCTAAATTTCAAAGAATGAACATGGTTTTATTTCACACTGTCACTACTCTCACCACATAATGGTGCTTTAAAAACTCTGCCACAAATATTTTACAAAAAAAAAAATGTAATCACACAACCACATATTATGTATTCTAGCCCAAGCCATCTTGCAATAATACCTGTTTGGAACATGGTACAAGATGTGAATTAAGCAAATAAGACCCCTGCAAAGAAAACCAATTAGGCAAAGTTCAAGCTGACTATTACTTACCAAAATCCTCTGGAGCTACGGCTCAGAGATGATTTATTTAATTTATTTTTTGAAATGATTTATTGTTACTCTATTCATAGTGCCCTGAACTTAGTTATCTAGCTTTCAAGTCAAATTTAGAAAGAGCAAATGACAGACAACAAGGGCTGCCAGCACCAACTCTATGAATATTAGCAGAAAGTGATAGCTTTCAAAATTTCAAAAACCGCAGCAGCCTTTCAATTTGATGATTTATCTTGTCCACAGTAGATTCCAGGAGGAGATAAAGTAAAAATCTTGGGCACCATAGTTGTTTGTTTTTTTCTTATGTTCATGTATTAATTTTCAAAATACAGAGTTGGAGTTGTCATGCAGGTTTACATATGTTTTACTCATAACTGTTCAAATCTCCATTTAGGTTATCAGTCTTTTCTTCAGTTTACTTAACAATTCAGTACGAATAGTATTATTTCATAGACATAGATAAAGGGCAAAGTTGAACTTCATATATTTTGACAGATTCTGAGCATATCACTATCTTATATAACATTATTTACTTTTATTTAACTTGAGTAAAACAAAATGAATAATCTTAACTGAGCAACATTACATTTAAAAAGTCAGGAGACTATATTTTAGAAATATTTTCATTTGAATTAATTAAATTAAACTTTAAATTGTTGATAATTTTATGGTGACTCTTCAACTGTTCTGAGAATGAGCTCACCCACAACTTCACAATCTTCAAGCGTTCTAAGTGGCTTATATTATGCTCCACAAAATATTTTGTCTTCATTTATTTCTTATTCCTTTAGTAGGTCCCAGGAGAATATAAATTAAAAATAGAAAACAAAAAAAATATGGCTTTCATAGTTATTTGCTTTTCTCTTATATTCTATTAATTTTTAAAATACAAACTGAAAATTATAAGCCAGTTTTATACTTATTTATAATTTATGCTGTAATTTATTTATGTTGTATTCATCATTTTGATTTGAAAACTTTATTTGCGTCTGAATTATCAATTTTGGTTTTTGCCTTATGAATTCCTTATATTGTCTTTTTCTAAATTATAAAACACAAATTTATATTAATATAATTATGAAATTAATTCACAAATGCATGCTATTTTATACATTCTAAGTATTAAGTTAATAAAGTAATAAATAAAAGTCCATTTTTAATCTTCCTAATCCTCATTAAGTAGCCACCTTGGAGTTCAGAGTTTACATGTCTTTGTATATGTTACATATATTTATTTTATATGCATGAATGTACATTTTTCCATGGATGGGCTTACTATATACTTAAGATTTTGAAACTATAAATGTATTTTGGAGATTCCATATCATTGCTTATACCTCTAATTTATGTTTTAAACCATTACATAGTGTTAGGTTTATGTTTATAGTATATGTGTAAATGTAATATTTATTTTTAATTACCTTATGATAAACATTTACAATTTTGATAGTTACTAAATTGCCCTCTCCATACCTGTGTCAATTAATATTTTCTTTCTCCAGTATTTAAGGATGCAAGTTTTTCACAAACTGGCCAACTGAATAATATTAACCTTTTAAATTTTCTCTAAACTGATAGGCAAAAAATGATTGCATTTTTGTTTTATTTCCTAGGCCTTTAGGCTAATTGAATAGTGCACATCTTTTAATATTCCATATGTATTTTTTTGAACTACTTATTCATATACATTTAAACTTATATTTTAAATAAACACTGAGAATTAATCAACATGTATGACTCTACCCTTTAAATAAGAAAAATACCTAGTATACTTTTACTCCTTCTGCCCCTTAATTTAATTTCTATTAAGAATGATGTATTTCAGAATATAGGCCACATTTACTTATTCATGCTCAATTGTTCTGTTGGCTGCTTAATACAAAAATGGCTATTTCAGATAATTTTCCTTGTGTATAGATTTATGACAGTATTTAAGACATGGTAGCTGCTTAATCAATCATTATAGTTTGAATGATCAATCAGCAATTTATAAGTCAATACTTTAAATAATAGACTACATGTACATACACATACTATTTCCCTGTATTATTAAAATATCATGCATTGACTCATCTTTGAATTTTACATTTTGATTAATCTAAAAAGTTTTCTCTACCTGAGAAAAGAAAGCAGAAATGGAGGGTAGGATATGAGAAGATGAGATGTTCAGAAGTGAAAGAGAGAAGAAAAAGGCCATAGAGAAGCCAGAATTAAAAGAAGCAGAAGAGAAAGACAGGATAGTCTATAGCAGGAATGGGGAACAAATTATTCTGTAGAATTTGGATTCAGTCAAAAGGCTGCACTTAAGGACCTAGAAGGCCACAGATTCCCCACCCCTGGTCTATAGGATGAAAAGGAAATGTATTGAAAGAAGAAAAAGAGAAAATATTTATTATTTCTTTAAAAGCTGACCCTAGAATTAGAAGATCTGGTATAATTAGATGTTTTTGGCTGAGGTTGGATCCTGTGGCAGATTGTATTTTCCAAAAATGCCCTCCCCACCAAATATTTCCAGTTCCACATGCTGTTCTAGAACTTTGCAACTCCCCATCAAGGGATAGATTCTATTTCCACTCCCCTTGAAACAGAGCCAGGTCTTTGTGGCTGCCTCAATGAACAGAATGCAGCAGAAGCAACACTGTGTGACTTGCAATACTAGGTTGAAAAAGGTGATTGCTGGAAGGAACTTAACACAAGTGTTATTGAAGGCATAAAATGCCACAGTAAAATTGTTTGCAGAAGGCTGACAACCCTCAAGATTGCTATCAGTGAGGGCTTAAAGGAATATGAGAAAAATGTAATGAGAAACCAGGAAAAGTACTCTCATGATTATGCAGTAGCAGAAAACTTAGCAACACTGTCTGCTGAGGAAATACTGGAGGTAGAAAATATACCTAATGAACTGGATTATCTATCTAGCTGAGGGGATTTCTGAGCAGAGTGTTGATGGGGGTCTTGTGGGTTCATCTAAGTGCCTATGGGTAAGAAGTGAGAAGATAAAGAAAAAAGCTTAAGGAAAAACTCCTAAATATGAAGAAGTTCAAACTTGCTGGAATTAAAAAGAAAAGTTTTTCTCAATTCCCATACTCTCCAGAGGGTAAACACAGAGATCAAGTCCAGGGAACTATCAGGGAATCATAGTCTAAATATGAAGCCAAGAGTAAGGCACTGCAAAAATCATTGTTAAAACCTCAAAAATACTTAAGAGAGTGCATCAAGCAGAATAAAATTCTTCTAAGCATCTTAAGGGTGTACTTTGCTGCTACTCCTTGTTAAATGACAAGGCCTTTGAGAATTTTACATGTCTTGTCCCACAGCAACCTTATAGGAATGCCAAAGTTGAAAACAGCCTATCTCAAAGAAATGTGTGCATAATGTTTTTGTCCATTGGAGCAAACCCCAGTGAGATTCATAGAAAACCCACACAGATGTTAAGAGAATTCTATTGTTTGAAAATTTTGTCAGCTGGAACTAAAAGAGACAAACTACAAATTGAAAAGCCTTTGAAACCCTAAACCACTATGGCAGGCTGAGAAAATTACTCTGCCCTTCATTATGGAAAATGATGACCCAGAGGATGGGAACAAGAGCCCAGAAAGCAGAGCCCAAGGCCATAGAGAATCATTTGCAGGTCATAGGGCTGAACTCTAATCTAGAAACTGTCAACATGTGTCCTCAAGGATTTCAGAGTTGTTGTGGACCACTGATTGATTGAGTCTTCTCCTTTCCCTCCTTTTTGAATGAGAATGTATATGGTAGTTATCCTATACATGTCCTGCCATCATATGTTGGGTGTGTTGGGAGATGATAACTTAGTTCACAGGTTTTTTAACTGTAAAGAACTGTACTTAAGGAGCTGATACTTAAGAACTACACACCAAAAAGCCTTATATGTGACAGATAATATACATTATGATTGCCATTTGGCTCTTTGCCTCTTGGGGCACTCATTCTTTGAACTCAAATACAGTATTGTGAAGAATCCCAGGCCATATCAAAAAGACCATGTGTGGGTGTTCTGCCTGATAGCTAAGATCCCAACTGACAGACAGCAATAGCTGCCAAACATGTAAGTGAACAAGGCTTCAGATGATTCCATCTCCCAGTAATTACATCATCCCCATCAATGTCAAGCCGAGGAGAGACAAGCTGCTCCCACCAAGGCCTGCATAAATTACAGACAGACTTGTGAACAAAATAAATGCATTTTTAAAGTCATTAATTTTGGGGGTATTTTTCCACACAGACAGAGATAGCTAGAATAGATCCTAAACTATTTTTAGATTGCTGATTTGAGGAGAAGAGGAATAAACCTGAGCTAACTTGCCATGGCTTCATCTGGGTGATTCATATTGCTTATGCATTCTAAAAATAATAATCTAGGTTAGGAGATATTGGACTACTATATTTGGTTCTGTTTTGGGGGTCATAGAACCAGAGTAGACCAGACCCCTGTGTGTGTGTGTGTGTGTGTATGTGTGTCTTTAGGGATGGAATTTCCCCAGAAGGAAATATATATTCCTACTTTATATATGAAAAGATCAATGCTGGGACAGGAAACCAAGACTCAAGATGGGTATTCCTGCCTGAAGCTACCTGGGTAAGGCCTAAGATGGCTGCCTCCACCTTAGTACTCATGTGAAGCCAGCAGGGATGTTCCCCAAGTTCATCTCCTTGAAGACCATATCTGTTCCTCATTCTTGGTCTTCTTTGGTGTGCTGTTGAGGGAGAGAGACTACAGCAATGGCAGGGAGCCTCTCTTGGGGGAAAGGTAGGTGGCTGTTGGCTGGGTGCCCCTGGCATGCAGAAGTTTCTCTTTGGATGGTCTTGGGTTGTCCTGGGTAAGGCTCACTATCCCACCCTCCAACGTGATTGATCACTGGAACAAGAAAAGGGCCATGTTGGGAATGTATGACAACATCAGGATCCTGAGAAAATTCGAAAACACTCCAAAGAACTGATCAGGGGCCCCAGATGTCTTCAAGGCTGGAAGGGGAATGAATTGCAGCACTGTACTCAAAGAAGAAAATGATTGGAAATCGAATGTTCATTGATGACCTGTGCTACCTTAATAAACACATCAGCTATCTCTATAAACACTTTAACCAACATTGGAAGTACCAGAAGAAGAAAAGCCTGGGAACTAGGGAAGAGTCTCATCTGTCACCGTGGGGAAGGGGAGCAGTACTTTTCCGTATGAGGAAAGGGCTTTGTATGCTCTCTGTAATAAAATAGGGTATCTTTAGAATTTGGCATCTACATTCTTTATTTTCCTCTAGAAGCTGCTGCTTCTCGTTCACGTAGACGATGAAGTCTGACTCATCCCTAACATTTAGGGTCTGAAGTGTGGACTTCACACCACCTTTAAAAAAAGAAAAGATTGTGAGGATACTTTATCTTTGACCCTTTTTGACATTGACCTTCATGTATGAAAAGTGCCCCATAATGCCGTTATATTAAAAGTGTTTCTAAAGACCCTTCTGCACTGGAGTGAAATGTAATAGAGAAATGGAATTATACTTCTGCACTACCCTCATGAAAAAATATTTATTAGGTATCTTCTCTGAGTGGGAACCATGGGAAAAACAAAAATGTAAGGTATCCTCCCCATTTTAGTATAAGGCATTAAATATCACGAGTGGTATTGGGGGATACTAAGCTTGACTGGTCATCAGAATCATCTGGGAAGTTTAATATTTCAAAAGCCTAGTTCAAACACCAAAAGATTGTGAGCTGAGCTGAGTCTTGGGCATCTATTTTGTTCTTTTTTAATAATTAAAAAATTAACAATACACACAATGCAAAATTTAAAAATTTACAAAAGTATTATCAGAATGAAAATTCTTTCATGAATGTATCTGCTTTTGAAAAAAGGACAAACAGATGGAAAGTTCTTGCAGCTTGTCTTTTTTTTTCCCAGTGTTCCTTTCAGAGAAAACCACTCAAGTGGTTTTTTAATCCTTCTGGACATATATTGTGAATGCACTAGCTTTTATTATATATCAATCTGCTTTTAATAAGTAGAATTCCATACACACTGTTCTGTACCTTGGTTTTTCACTTAATATAACTTTAAGATTGATTTATATATTCACATTTTGTACCATAATGACTTAACCAGTTCCATTATGATAGACATTTAGATTGTTTCCAGTCTTTTTCAAAGAATGAGTCCTTTAATTTTAGGTAACTCTAATTTTAAAAGTCCTTGAGTAATTTTAATTAGCTATGTTTGGAAACCACTGATATGGATGATAAATGACTTAGGTAAGAAAATGTATGTGACTGGCCTAACAAAGAGAGGCTTCATAGAACAGGTCGGATTTTGGTAAGCAGAGAGGGAGGTGGTAGAACATTTCAAGTGGGGAAGAGAAGAGTGATCAGTGGTACATGGTAGGGAGAACATAGAATTTGTTGGGAGATGAGGAAGTTTAGCTATATTGAAGCATAGTATGACACTGTTATACCTTTCTATGCTTTGATGATTGCTTGGCAGTGATTCAAGTTAAATAACTTTGACACTACTCAATCAGGAGGAGAAAAATGTTGTTCCAATTTCTAGAATCATGTATCAATTAGGATTAAGTTGTTTAATATGTCTCCAGTGCATAGAATAGTGAGGCTATCAATAAATATTTTCCAAATGAAATAAAGAAAGCATTTATTGGACTGCTTTTAAGGAAATCTTGTGTGTGAACTAAAAGTGTTATTTGTGTTCCTTGGGAAGGTTTTTTAGGCTGATATGGGCAAGTTTCTGGCATTAAGAGATTGATTAAAAACATAGGTTTTGGAGTCAGACAGGTCTGGGTTTGAATTTAAGCTCTGCTACTCTATGAAATAAAGTAGTTAACTTCTATGAGCCTTAGGGTTTTTTAGCCTGTCAAACAGGAATAATATAGTCCTTTCCTCATAGGGTTGTGTGAGGAATAAATAAAATTATGCAGGTAAAATATTTAGTACAGAGTTTGACAATTGTAAATGGTGATGACACTCCTCTGGAATATGTAGTTGTCAAGAATTATAGAAATTGGAAGAAATAAATGAAAGCGTGTTTTAAAAAATTATTAACCCCCAAAAATAAAAGTAGTATTTGAAACTAAAAAAGAAAAAAAGTGCATGAGTGAGTAGAGGGAAAATCCTTCTCCTTTTAGGGCCAGGAGTTACTTTGGCCTAGACCAAAGCACAAAGAGGCCTGAATCACCAATGGTTGTCGTACTCTTAGAGGTGAGTTGCCCCTTCAAGTGGTAAAGTTGAGTTTTCCTTCTGGTAGTTGGGACAATCTGCCTCAGGCTCCTTGGAGTCAGGGGCCATTTCAGTAAGAGCACTGGATGTTTGAGCCTGTGTGCTTTCTTTATAATTCTCTGTTTTGAAATTCCCTTTCATTATTTCTAAACCTTCAGCAAAATTTCATGAAGAGTTACCTCTTTCCTGATCTCTGCTCTACTGAGCCTTTGTTAAGTTAAGGAAAAAGACCTTGAAAAGAAGAATTTAGAAAGATACGTGTTTGATACTAGATGGGAGATGACAATACAAATCTCTAATGAGAAGCAGTACCTAGTAGAGCAGCCCTCTCATAAAGCTTACCAAAGACAAAGGTAGCCTCTTGGTGGCATGATGCAAAGACTGGCACTGAATAATCTGGGGATCATGAGGGTCCTATAATCAAGTATGATTAAGCGGCACTTTAGGAAATACTTGTGGAAGTCTAATTTACCTTAATAAAGCTGCTAAGGCATCTTTCTATGCTGATGTGGATCATAACAGTTTAACACACTATCTATTACATGTTTGACCATGTGTAATAAAAACACCTGTCCACTTCCCGGAGTTCTATTAAGAGTAGTAATATGTATCTCATGGAATTGGTGTGGTAGTTAAATAAAATTCTGTAATATATTGGTCCAATGGAGGCCTTCTCTTCTAACTGGGCATTAAAATAAATCTCATAAATAAGTTAAATGTAACAAAATCATGAAGCACTTAGAAGAAAATATAGATAAGGTTTTTTTTCTAATCTTGGATTTTAGAAGAACTGTCTAAGTACAAGGGTGAAAGAAGACAGTAGCAAGGGGGAAAGATTAATCTGACTTCTACAAACTGAAGGAAAATAGTTTGCTGTTAAAAATTTTATAAAAGGAAAATGAAAATAGAAAATATACCAACAAAGAAGTGGGTAAGGGCTAGGTATATTTCACTTAAAAATCAATATGAATAATAATGAAGTCCAAAAAAATATTCAACCTCATTAGCAAGGAAATGAATATCAAAATGCTTCCACCGAGATTATTGTATTGGCCAATCCCAATGTTGAATAGAATATGATGATATTGGAGTTTTTTTACTTTGGTGGAAGGAGTACAAATTGGTGAAAACTTTGCAGACTCTAGAAATATTCTAGAATATAGAGAATAATTTGACAATAGGTAAGAACAATTGCAAAATGGCACAATGGTTGATTCAACATTGCACCAAAGAATATGTTTTAAGGAAATAATCAGAGACATAAAAAGATTTATATACTATGATTTTATAATAGTTTAAATATAGTACAATAGTATAAATTAAAAACTGTTTGATAATTCAAATATATTATGAGTACATCAGTAATACTAATGTAATATTACATGGCCCTTAAAAATTAATATAGTAGTATAATAAACTATTAAGCAACAGATTCCTGAGTGAAAGAATAAAAGGCAAAAGAGGAAAAATAGGGTACCATTCCAAAATATTCATAAAGAAAGACTGGAATAAAATGTAACAAAATAATTGAGTGATAAATTTTTAGATCATTTTTATTTTCTTCCTCAACTTTTCTATATTTTATAAACTTTTCACTACATCAAATCGGAAAAAAAGGTTTAAATGTTAGAATTAAAAAACATGTTGGAATAGAACATAGAAGATAAACATTTAAAATTTTCTATTCTAAACACTTTAATTACAGACTAAATTGTTAACTGCCTCAAAACTTGCTCAGCTGTGAGAACTGAAAGTTTTGTTGTATAGTCCAAGCACATCAAGTAAAATTACAATTTGAGGAATCCAACCTTTGAATAAGAAGTAAAAAGGGCATCAGCTGATAAATTTCCACTGTCAATAAGAGATCTGACTTTTAGTATCAAAGTATTTCTGAAAACTGCTGAGCTAAAAGGTTACCTGAGTAGAAGAAGTCAGGATTTGAGAGCATTAATTGTGTTTCAGTTGCCAGGACAACCATTTCCTTTCACTATATGCTCAGGTGGTGGTTCATGTAAAACCTGTCTTTTAGAACGTCTGGACTCCCCACCCACCCTCCAACCCCCCATGGACAGAGGAATGGACAAAATAAAAGTAACAAATATGGCAAATACTGATGTGTGTATTTAACTGTAACCTTAACAAATTACAGTCTACCAGAATATTGACATCTACTGAATATGATATCAAGTCCATATTAAGTAGCAGTATATTGAATTTTATATGTATAAAATAGAAACTTTACATTTATCTGTATATATTTCTGTATATGCAAAATCAAATTTTAAAAATACATTTTAAATTAAATTATTATTTAAAGCACATGTATTTTAAATTTCCAAAATGTCTTTAAGTATGCATTTAGTTTAAAATGCTTCAAATATTTTTACATCTCACAGTCACCAAATAAAAACCTGAAATTATAACTTTTTAGAAATTTAAACTTTTTAGAAATTTGAAGTTGAACACATTCAGCTCATAATGAGGTAATCTGGATTACCTCAAAGTGCATTTTCCAAGTGCAAATATTCTTAGTTATGTATCCAAAATATATATCTCTAGGCATAAGGGTAGTTTTTACTTATGAGATTTTTGTGTGTGTGAGATATCCAAGATATAGACCATACAGAAAAATATATTTGTGAATAAATACTGCAACTTTGATGTGAGTTAGATCTAATAAAACATTAATTTGTGTTTCCACTTATTGGAATTGTTAGTGATTCAGATAAGGCCTCAGCATTGCTGGCATATTTACGAGCCTGAAAGTCAGTAACTTCTTTCCTATCCAAATTTATCAGAAAGGGAAAGCTAAGGCCAATTAGAGACCTTTATTATTTACATAGATAATATTGAAGAATGTGGTTTGTATATGTAGGCAAATGAAATACCCCATATCATACTCCAGAATTAAACATGTTTAACCATCCAAAGACATGATTAGTCCAAGGATGGCCCTGCCCTGCCTAAAATGTATGGCTTAAAAGAGCAGAGCTAAATTTAAGCTTACTGTGGGCAACTTCCTCAACTTTCCAAATTTATCAATTTGGTAAGTCATTTCTTCTATAAGAAAGGGAAGTGAATAGCAGGGAATGGGGGACATGGGCCAGCAACATTATATTAATGGGCCCTCCTCCACATGGATGAGAATATCAGGAGTGGGAAAGAAGTGTTACCTTCCCCTAATACCCCATAATATGGGACTCACAGGCCTGGGCTTAAAACACAGCTTTTCCACTTCCTGGTTGAGTGAGTCTGGGAAAATTATTCATCTTGTCTGTGCCTCATTTTCACATTTATATTATATAAATAAGAACAGTTCCAATTGTTATTAGAACAATTAATTAAGGTTACATAAAAAACATTTAGCATTGCTTGACACTAGTATATTTAAAAGATTTTATCTGTTTTATTATAACTACTACTAGTGAGTAATTAAAACATTACATAGACAAATTAATGTGGTTACAGATTTTTTTTTTACTTGTTCAATGACTTTAGTAGCATGTGTTTCAAATAATTAATAGAATGGTAATAAATGATCCACATTTATTTATTATGGCCAATCAGAAAAAAAAACTTATTCTTAAGAGCACTTCATTAAAATTAGCTTATATATCTAGAATAAGATGATTTCAGCTGAGACAGAAAAATATATTCAAGGTCTTTACAAAGAAGAGTCCCATGATTGTGAAATATCACATTTCTGATACACAGGGCCCACTTTCTCTGTGTGTTGAGATTACTACTGTACTGATCTAAATACCTACTGCTGAAAGCTAAAGGGAAATACTGAAATAAATGTTCAAAACAGCAATTTTTGTAGTTAAAATAGCAGGTTTATAAGGCGATAAAGTGAAAGTATGATTGAAACTAGTAAAATGATAAAAGAGATTTAGGAAGCTTTTTATGCAAAAATTCTGAAGGATTCTAGGTCCTGTATCAATCACATAGTGTATATTGACCTTCTAGAACCCATGACCTCTGCTTTCTGAGAAAATTTCTTTTTCATCCTTCCTGTTTACTGTACCATGTGTTCATCAACATTGATTTAACACAGCATCATCTAAAGGATGTGATAAGTTGGTCTTTATATCTGTCAAGGGACCAAGAAGATGAAAACTAGGCATCACCAAAAGGTGTAATTTTAGGTTGTTGGATACCCCTGCATTTTTCTTAATTATTTCTGACACTTTATCTATTTCACCATGAGTTTCCTTGGAGGATACAGATAAAGAAAAAATGTTCTTCATGACCTAGAAGAAGAAATACATCTTCTCTTAATAAATCCCACCTGAAATCATATAGGGGAAGGCAAGAAGGAATAACAGTTAACATTTATCACTTGTACTGTTTCATTTACTAAACTCTTCTTGGAACCTGAAAGATAGTTTCTTTTCAGCATGAAGGAGATTTCAGATAAAATGTGAGGGTCTGAGAAAAAGAGTTTTGGATAACTATATGAGAATCTGTGCAAGGGGAAATTGAAATGTGTAAGCTACATTCTCTGCCTGTCCTCACCCTAAGCTCTCTGAAGGTAGGATAGTGTTTTGTTAATTGGTGTATCTTTAGCACTTAGCATGGTTCCTGGAACATAGTAGCTATTCAATAAAGATACCTTGAAATACTTTGAGTTTCATATGGCATTTTAATTAAGATACCATGAATCCTTCCAGAAATGAATGTGCTAAACCAGAAGAACAATAAGCATAAACTTATTTATGGTCCTCTATTGCATACCACTCCTATTTGTGCCTACCGTAAAAGTTATCCTTTGTAGTATGCAATAGAGGATGTTGTTGAAGCTATGGTTTAAAAATTAAAAGTGCTAAGTAAATATTAAGAGGCAAAGGGAAAAACGCATGTCTTGTAGATAGTCAATTTTGTTTTTCTTGGCTCGAGAGAGTATGAAAGATGGCATAACCTTTTCAAAGACAGCCTCAGTGAAGCATGCCTCCAGGTATTAGTACCATTGTGTAGTCCTCTCCTACATTAAATCTAGGCAGGCCCGATATAACCGATAGAATTCACTGCAAGTGACTCTGTGTGACTTTAAGGGCAGGTCATAAGAAACTTAGCAGTTTCCTTCTTGCTGTCTTAGAAGGAGCACCCTTGGGGAAACCAGCCACCATGCAAGAAGACTGACTGTACTGCCATACTGTGAGTAAATCCAAGCTAGCCACATGGAAAAGCTGCATGGAGAGACAATGCCCAGCCTGTCTCCTCGCATTCTGGCTTTCTTAGCTACAGCACCAGACATGTGAGAGAAGACACCATCTCAGATGTGCAGCCCAGTTGAGCCTTCAGATGACTCCTTTCCCAGCTGCCACCTGACTCTAACCAGGTGAAAGACCTCAAGCAAAAATCACACAGCTGAACTCAGTCAAGTCACAGAATTAATTTTGCAGTAGGTTGTTATATAGCAATAAAAACCAGAATAATTTCTTTTAAGATCATCAGAGTGCAGTAGAGTTCAACCATATTCATGGATTATCATTTATTAGAAAAAATTCCAGATGATTGTAAAGCAATCTTTTGAGTTTAACATAATGAATAAAACCAAATATATAGGTAGTCATGTTTAAGCTTTATATAAGTTTAGCTGTGACTCAAGAAGTTCTATTTAATATGAAAATTCTATTTAATATTTAAAAGGATATTAACTAATACCTTAATTTAAGTTTTTTTCCATTTCCATAGGGCATCTTGAGATTTCAATATGTTCTATTGTTTTCAATTAATATGATCTCCTTGCATAGGTTTATGTTAAGAGTAAATGCTATTAAATATGGCTTTTTTATAGTATGTGCTTGGGAACAGAGATCAATTGGGTATAAAATTTCTCCTTCTCTGACAGGTTACATGAAGCAAGGAGACCAAAATAATGTCACATGTGTGAACAAATATTTTGCTAATTATCAATTGATTTAGAGGTTAAGACTAAACATAATAGCAAGAAGTCTCAGTAACAGATTTGAAATCAAAGAAGAAGAAAGAGAATAACATATTGGAGAATATATTTATCAGGCTGATTAATTTAATGGTGTGATTCATTCAAACATTTATATATTCAGTTCTAATTAAGTGCCTATTATCCATTAGGGATGGTACAGAGTGCAGAAGCTATAACCAGAAAGAAGACAGAGGAAGTCTTTGTCCTCAAGAAGATTATAGTCTAGTAATGGATCTGGGGAATAATGGAAAGTAAATAGGCAAACAGAAAGTCAACATAAATCTCCTTCAAGATGTCTAATACTACAGCATGTTAGAAATTCCAGGTGATCCTCTCATACCTGTTGACAATATAATCCTAGAAAAAATATTCCTTATCAGTTGAATTGTGAAGGCAATTCATTCTTGAAAACAGACACTGGCATGTATGTATATTTGGATCCAAAATGCACATATGCATTTTGTAATATTTAGGCATGTAATATTTATATATGCATGGGTTTATATATGTATATTAAATTCATGAATGATATCACACCTTTGCTGAGGCTTGATCTTCAGTTTGGATCCAGATTTTAGCTTAAATTCACTCACCCCGAAAGACAGATACCAAAAGGTAATAGTTTTGTTAATTGTTTTTAATATGCAAATTAACTTTATAAGACTTTACTAGTAAATCCTAAAAATCATTTTGTAAAATACTGTGCCTTGTTCTCTATTTTGGTTTCTTGCATGGTCAATGTTTGTCCTCGTGACTTCCATAATCCAATTCCTCTGGACATCTTTAAATGGTACCACACACTTAGGTTGTCCCCAACCAATCTTATCATTTTTATCTTTAAATTAAATTCTCATTGTGACTTCCTTCTTTTAGTGAAAATGTCACTAAGCCTCCAATCTAGTAGCCTTAAAATCTCCTTTAACTTTTTGTTCTTATATCAAATCAGTTGCAAATCAGATTCCAAGCACAATCACCCGCTGTCTGTTGAATTGATGTAATTCTTTCTGTGTTTGTTCAATCTAAAGTCTAGATTTATAATCACTCATCTGCACCCACTTCTATACTCCTGGGACACCACCAACTACTTTTACCTATACTAATTTTTCTTTTTTTCCATTGCATTCATCAACTTCTAACATGGTAGAATATTAATTTATTATATATATTGTTTGTTGCATGTCTTTCCCTGCTAGAATGTATGTTTTATAAGGGCAAGATCTTTGAATTATCCCAAGCATCTCTGACATTACCTTGCACATAGTAGACCTCAATAAACATTAGTTGAATAAGTAGAAAATATTGTACTTATGCTGCTTCCTGTAAGAATATTTAAAAATACATTTGGTATTTAATATTTCTTTCTTTTTGCTTCTCTTTCACAATATCTACAAAAATGTTTTGTACCCATACATTTGCTTGGAATTAAACATACATACTTAGGCCTCTAGCTCATAGACCTGCAAAGAACAGATAGTTTTAGTCTAAGCATATAACTTTCTCCTGCTTTAATTCTTGGGTAAAAGGAAACATTAAATATAATACATCAGAGCTACCTTCTTACCTTAGAGTTTTGTTTTTATAACATATCGACGCAGGGAGCACAGTTTGGGGGATGACCACGATTGTAGCTCTGACACGGGCAGTGCATGGGCAATATATATAGCCAAAGTGTTGTACCCCCATAATATTCTGAAATTAAAAAAACCATATCTTACAGATTCTATATTTCTCACACAATTCTTAGGTTTATCTAGCAGATTTTATTTAGCTATGATTTCTTGACTCTTTGGTCTCTGTTCTTGGCATTCCATTTAAAAAAAAATCTTTCTCTTTGTATGTGCCTGTACTTACACTGGTAATCATGTTATATTTGTTCTAATTTTTCTTGTGTTTCTTGTGTTATATTACATTGCTCTTTGATCATGGAAGCCATTTGGCAATGGACAGTGAGGTAGTTAAAAAATTTTTAATGGCTTCAATAATTGGCCAGATAAGGGGAAATTGCTATAAGAAATAATTGATTAAATCTGATAACTTTTTATACTTGTCATTGTAATCCAACAGCATGTTATTTATTTTGTTGTTCAAATTGTTCTAGTTTTGACCACTGGGAACCCCTTCAAGTTGGCTCTCCCCCTTTGGATTTTGAACACTTCTTCACTTTCTGGCAAAGTAAGGTACTCCACACTCAGTATTCCCTGACTCAGCTATGGTATCTAAGAAGACCTAATTCCTGTTATTGAGAATAGTATTTAGAAACTAAGAACTAGTGCTGAGTGTGCTCATTGCTGCTATTTTATTCATTTTATTTTTAATCCTTTGTGACAATCTTTGGCTTAGATATGGAGAACTTAATTTATTTTCACTGTAATTGTTATATTTGGATTTAAATCTATTATCTGAATATTTGTTTTGTATTTGTTCAACTTGGTTTTTATCATTTCTTGTTATTTTCATTTGATCGACTGTCTTATTATTCTGTCTCCTTATTCATTTGTGAGAAATACACTACATATACAATGCTAGTGTTCACCCTAGGGTTAAGGCATTCATTCTCAACTTATCAAAGTCTAATGAAACTTTTTAATCTACCCTCTTTCTGTACAATGCAAAAACCTTATAACCCTTTTACTTTATTTACTTCATACAAATTTGAAAAAAAGCAGAAAAATAAAAAGAAGCTAAATCACCCTTATTACTGTTAATAGTTATGTTGCTTTTAGTTTTAGGTATTTTTTTCCTCTATAGTTTTTTATGCCAGCTTTATTGAACATAATAAATCTCTTTCTGGACAACACAAAAACTTATAACCCTTTCACTCCATTTACTTCCCTCCCAACTTATATGTTATTTTTGTCATTTATCTTAACACTATATGTGCTCTGCATATTTTAGATGCTATTTCTATTGCTTTATACAGTCCATATTAATTTAAATTTATTTGTATTTTTATTTCTTTCTTTGTTCTTTTTTCCTTTCTGCATATCTGAGTTGTATCTGGAATGATTTCCTTTGGCAAAACTCTGTTGGTGATGAATTTTTTCATATTTTCTTTTTATGAAAATGCCTTTACTTTGTATATATTTTTGAAGGATACTTTCCATGGAAATAGAATTCTAGGCAGATAGCTATTTTCATTCAGCACTTTAAAAATATTTTATTATCTTCTGGTTTCTATCATTTTGTTGAGAAATCAGGTGTCAGTCTGATTGTTGCTACTCTGTAGGTATTATGTCCGCCCTCCCTTCTCCCTAGCTACTTTGGATACTTTCTCTTTGTCACTGGTTTTCAGAACATTTAAAATGATTGTCCAGATGCATGTGTGTGTGTGTACATGTGTGTGCCATTCTATTTGTATTTTGTGGGCTTTTTTGAATCTGTGACTTGATGTTTTTTGTCAACTTTTGGAAAACTATCCTTCTTCCCCTCTAGGGATCTCTTTCTCTCTCTCTCTCTCTCTCTCTCTCTCTCTCCCTCTCTTCTCTCTCTTTGCTTATCTCTGTATCTCTTTCTGTACTTGTACCTATATCTGTATCTAACCATATCTATATCTATATCTTATCTCTCCCATTTTCCCCTTCTCTTTCTGTTAGGATTTCATTCTGCATATTTTCTTTTGATTTATTTTCCAGTTTAAACTTCTCTTCGATTATGTTATAGCTACTAATAAATCTTCCACTGAGTTCCTAATACAATGTACTATAATTTTTATAGCTAGAATATTTTTGTTCTTCATTGTAGTTTTAAGTTCCCTCACAACATTTTCAATTTTCTTGTTTATTTTCTTAAACATATAACCGTAAGTATAGTATGCATCTCTATACTCCTTCATCCTGACACCTTATGAATCTGTTTCTATCGACTCTTGTTTCTCTTGGTTTTCTTTCATTTATTTTCTCTCAGTGTATGTAATTTCATTTCTATTAAGGGTTAATCATTTATATGAAACTTTGTAGTACTAATTGAATCTTCTAAATAGAATTTGTCTTTGCTCCTGGTGGGTATTTAGGACGTTTGCAATCCCAGGTAATGTAATTACATTCAGAGTTTCTCATGTTTTTAAGCTAAGTTTTAGCACTTCCCATGGACAGTCTACTTTGAGTTTCCCTTTATTCCTAGACAATAGCCTCACAGGGTCCTATTTCAGAGTGTATTTATGAGGGTGTTTACCAAAATATTCCTTCTTGGCAGACACTGGAATCCAGTATTGATCCTCCTAGTTTGGAAGCCGTTAAAAGTGTTGATCAGGTTATTAACTTCTCAGCCTGTCAGCAGATGCAAAAGTAACATCTCCCCAGTGCAATGCTTATCCACCTGGGGAACCTTCTTTTCCTGAATTGTGGCCTTGTGAGTCTTCACTGCCTTCTTAGTTCTCCGACATTTTCAAGCAGGTTTTTAAAAAATGTTTTATTTAGTCTTTCTAGTTATTCTCAGTGGAACGGTTGACTCCAAATACTTATTCCAATATTATTAGAAGCAGTTCTGCATCCATATTTCTTTGAATTCTTGTAAAAATTTAGTGAGAAAACAAAATCTTGATTGATCATTATTCAAAATTTTCTTTCATACATATATATATGTATTAGTTTTTATAAACTACATATAAGGTTTTCTTTTTCATAAAAATATATCAAGTTATTTTTACCTGATTGTCTCTGTGTTCCAATCTTAAGGATGTAACTTACTTTCAGACTGACACAACTTTCATGTTCCATAATCTAGTCTTCCTTGTATGTGAATTATTAGTTAAGTACAGAATAAGATCATTTTCAAAATTCTTTCTTAGTAGATTAGATTTTAAAATTAAAATCTTTGGTAATATACAACAGAAACTAATTATGATTGTTAAAAGCCCTGAACAGTTCTGAAGGTTTCAAAGTAGGACCTAATAGAATTTTCAGAGGCATGCTCTGATTTTAAGCATTGGATCTCACTGCTCAAAGCAATTATTTTGCCTTGGAGGCCTATCAACAAGGAAACGTACCACTCAACTTTTTAAATATAACCATTTACCATGTACCTTCTTTTTTTTAGATACTGTTATAGATATCTCATTTTATTACATATTTATAACACTGTAAAATAAATATGATTATATTAGGCAAAATTTAAATAACTGGCTTATTTATGTTCCTGTAGTCAGAGAAATGTGAGTAATATTGGTCTCACTTTTGAGGAAAAATGAGCTTAAAAAGTTTAAACAATGTTCCTAAAATCATAGGGTCAATAAATGACAAACTGAGATTTCCACTTTGATTTCAGTCTTTTTTCAATGCCACCTTATATTTTCACATTTGTGGACAGTCTGTTTTCAATAAATTCATGAGGAAAAGTCATGAAAAAATTCAGGTTTCTTTGTTGACCTTAAAAGAATGATATAAAATTGAAAACAATCTTTCTGCTATATTCATTCTGTCACCTCATCTTCAAGACTGTGATCAGTATTGGGTTATATCTACCTTACAACAATGTTAATGTTAAAAAAAAATGACACAAAGTAATATAGATAAACATCTATATATTCCAGAGTGGAGATAAACCATATTGCTGGACATCAAGAGAATAAGATCCAGTACTGATATGGAGTAATACTAACCATTGATTAGTTAAAGTAAGTCACTAGAAGCTCATTAAAAAAACTATGCTTTTTTCCACAGTAGGATAGGTCACTTTAGGGTAACTTCTAGATTAAAAATATATTTTATTATTTTAGCTGAGCTCAAATCACAGGAATTATATAGCCAGGTAATAGTGCTGGTTACCAATAATGTAGAAATCCTCAAAAGCCAAACTAATATCCTCTAGCCAAGCTTATAAGAATTTGGGATATCCTTGAATGGTAGCTTCTCTGTGCCTAACTCCCAAACATTCCTTAAAAGTCACCTTATGCAGTAGCTGACTATTCATTATATTTCACATGATTTTTTCTCATTTATGATGAGGTAAAATTTGGTAACCAATAGTTAAAGCAATAATTTCAATAATTCATGGGTCATCTGATTTATTTGGCACCTCATTTGTAAACTGATGCTTGAAAATCTCCACATAATCAAAATCCTGGGCATGGTAACTTGCTTTATTTTTTAGTTCCCTCCATACAATTATGCACATGAAATTTTCTAAAAAGTTCCTAAGTCAGATGCTTTATTTTGTCATCTTATCAAATGATAATAATTTAATTTTACCTTGTCTTTTATTCATATTTTAAGATCTTCCATCCTAATAGCATATCAAAATATATTAAAATTATTCTGTTAAATTATAGTATAGTGGACTCTATATTGGATAGTTATGCACATTAAGCTTATTTTCAAAATCTGTAGATATAAATTATAGAATGTCAGTGTACGATTAGATGTAAGTGCTATTTGACTAATGTAAATAACAAAACGTGCCTAGGCTGTTAAGAATGCAAAACTAAACTATTGAATGTGTGGAGTTATTTGATAATATATATTGATTTAAAAAGTACTAATAAGTTGTTTTTATGTTTGTGTGTGAAACTAAAGAACTAGTAGGAATAGGGACTAATTGTTATGAAAAGATGAAACAGTACTTAACTGGAAGGTTCTCCTGGCAGGCTTGGTGTGTCTTGGAGGGTACGTCTGGTGTGAGTCAGGCAAGGAATGGAAGTCGGCATAAGCAAAGATCCCAGACAGAGATGGAAGAAAGAGTACACCATGGTCTTCCATGCCAGCTGGGAAAGGAATGCAACCTTTAGGTATGAGCGACTTTACACACTGAGATAGCCCCAGAATTCTCATTTACTAAATATAGTCCAAACACTGTTTATTTGATTTTTGTGCTATATAGTGTTTTAAGTTCATTACAGTTCTTTATTATGTCTTGCTAAGAGGGCTATTTTTCAGTATTTAGAAAGTAGTAATTTTGCTATCTAGCAATATTACATGAGAGTAGATACAATGAAAATTTTAATGTTTCATTTCCCTGAGATGGTTACTTTATTGTGTTATTACACTTAGGTTATCTCTTAGTCCTCACAACTACTCCTTAAGGCACATATTATTATCTTCTTTGTAAGGACTTGTATTTGATAAGGTGAAGTTTCCTTAGCTAATATATTAGCAGAACCATTTTCTGAACCCAGATTTTTCTCGGTAAAGCCTATCCTTTCTGCAGTTCATCATGATGCAAAAATTACTTTGTTTCCCCAAAGCTGAGAATACTTATACTTTCAAGTGATCTGTTTTTTTTCCCATATAAAGATTGTACAACAAACCCACCATCACTATAAAGTGAATCCATCTTCATTCTTATTTCATATTTTCCTCCAGTGGTGGTTATGAATTTCCTCTATTTTATTTCTAATTTCTTATTTATTATGATGCATTTGCAAAAAGGCTGAGTAGGCAGTTATACATGAATGAAACTGTATGTCTTGTAGGAGATCAAATCTGTAAGTTTAACCTCAGTAGCACCATGCTCTGATCTTAGTGGTACTATTTTTGCACCAAAAATCATTACACATATTTTTGACTATCATTGAATGAATGAATTTGGGCAGCCCTTGCAAAAATATATCTTTGGACTGCCATATTTTTTTCAGTATTTTCTATACTACTTCTTGTCTTTTTTTTCTCTTTCTCTTAGTCCATTTCATTCATTTCATATTTTTTTCCACAGGCTGGTTATCATATTTTAAATATGCTAGCTGGTCATATTTAAAATAAAATATGACTCTATTTAAAATTCTGAAGAATGGACCTATATCACTAAACTATCAAATGATACAATTAAGACTTCATATGCCTTCTTTTGTGTCCCCCTCAAAGCATGTCATATATGTGATTGCACAATCTACTAAAGTATAAATTTCTTGAGGAAAAGAACTTATGTGTATTTGTTTTTTGTATGAATCTCTTTCTGTGTGTACTCATATGTGCATATATAAATACACAGAAAACTACCTTTATGTATCACTACATTTATACATATTACTAGCAAGTGCTTGTAAATGTTTCTGAAAAAAAATATAATCTGTCTCTTCTGACCACTCATAAGGCAACTCCTAATTTGTAACAATTTAAGGAGGACTTCGAGAACAGTTAAGCATTTAACCATTTCAATGACAAAAAAATAGTTAATTTAAGTAGATAAATATCAGAATAAAATCTGTAGGAATATATGAGAAGTTGAGTAGCCTTAGATCTTTCATCAGTTCCACATTAAGATTTTTTTTTTAAAAACCTAGATTTACTGAGGCATCATTTTCATGCTGTCATATACAGTGTTCGTTGTACCCTCTAAATTAAAGAAAATTAAATTTTTTAGGACAGTAATTTATTAATAGAACTCATGAGTGAAAAATTATGCAAACTGACAAATATCAATGCTTTCTTTTATTTTGAAGTTATTCGCCAACAGAAGGTTAAAAAAACACATGCAAAAGGAAGAATTATACCCACTAACTACTATATTTAAATGAAATCTATTTACCTTTTATCCAGTCTGAATAGATGCTTTTTAATTATTGCTAATTGTTTAAGATATCTTTGCATCCCCCAGAAGATTTAGTCTGTATAAATTTAATTTCTTTAAAATCTCCTCCTTCTGTTACAGGCAAATACAGTAAGAAGCCTCATAGGTATGGCAGTAAAATAGTCATAAAGGCAGAAGCGTTTAAATGAGTAGTGCAAAGAAGTCGTCCCCAAAAGAGGAAGAAAAGCTATATGGTTAGAGATACAAGAACCAAACATGAAACACACAGTTGAAACATTTAAGATGACTGTGAAAAAGGTCTATGTTCACTTGTTAAAGAATGTGCCAGGGCAGACCAAAGCATATGAATAGTTCTTTCACAGGTCACAGCATCCATTCAGCCCACGGACATTGTTATTACCCGACAGAAATAGATGGGCCTAATTAATATTCTGAACATACCTGAGAGAACATTCTTAAGGAAATCATCCTCTGGTGGTTTGGAAAAAAGAAAGAAAGACAGAAAGAAAGAAAAGAAAGAAAGAAAGAAAGAGAAAGAAAATTTAACAGTAAGCATTAAAAATTGGATCCAGATAACAAAGTCAACTGCTCTCAAAGTTTAATGCCAGCTGCAAACAGAAGTCTTGTTTGTGTACATTTTTTGGAATAAATGGTTGTGCTTTGTGAAATAAAGTTGAACAGTAGTTTGAATTTACTAGTAATTATATTCTTGACATTTCATTGAATAACAGGCAAAAATCAGCAACTGAAAGTTTGTCATAGTAAATGCAAATTCATATAGTAATGAATAATGAAGCAATTTATTAGTTAGATATTTATCAACATAAGATGTATATAGTGAAAATACAATATAAAAATTTAGTATTTTAATGAAAAAGTGGGAATATCATTGATTGGAGAAACAATCACCTATAAAGAATGTTTAAAATATTTAAGATGTTCTCTAGATAAATTGTTCATTGAAATATTAATTTTCAGTATATGATTAAATCCACATTTCTCATGTGCAATTAGGGTACCTATAACTTTCATTGTTTATTTGAAACAATAATTTACAAATTAATAAATTACTATAAAAAATTATTTGCTAACAGTGATATAAACATTTAATTTACAATATAATAAAAATACTGAAAAAAGTGTCAAAAATGTATAGATAAATTTTATGAGTACTTCATATTTGTTATTATATAAATCCCCACGTATACAATACAAATTAATGGGAGTCATAATGTTTTAATAGTAAGTACATGAAAAATTATTGAAATACCCAATCGCATTTACAAACATCTAATAAAACCTAGTACATTCTCCTATTGAATGATAGCATTCTTACAGACACAAACTGTACTTTCTGTCTGATACTTTAAAGCCCCTTGATAGCATTTTTCCTTTTTATGGTGCTTTAGTTATAGATGTTTCTCTGCTCAAAAATCACAAAAAAACTACAAGTAGCAAATACCTAAATATGTAACAGATGTATAAGTGCTCCTTGGGATAAATAGATTATGGACAATTAACTGTCATCATATCCCTGTCTCTGTTTCCACTTGCTCCTATAGTGTACACCTGTGGCTTATTAGGAATATAACCAAAGTGGTAACACAAATTCCGGGTTCAAAGGTAACCTTGAAAAATCTGCTTCTGTACTTCTTGAGTGTTTCTTATGATAAGAACAATAGGCAATGTAGAAACAAAGCAGTGTATGAATACCATTCAAGAGACCACTTATGAAGAATACCATCTTTTATCTTTGCTTGTAAGTATATTTCAAATTGGATAATTAAAGGAGGATTTGATATCACTGCAAAAAGTGTTACATGCCATAGATGGTTCTTTTTAGGATTCTGAGTCTAACAAACCAAACTAATCATTAAAAAATCTTATGAAAAAAACAAAGAAATTTGAACATTGATTAGATATTTGATGATACTAAGGAATTATTAAATTTTTTCACTTATAAGAATGATATTATAGTTTTGATTTTAAAAAGTCTTTGTCATTTAGAGATATATATTGAAATATTTATGGAAGAAATGGTGTGTCTTCTGGAATTTCTTCTAAAATAATTGGAATGGTGAGTGAACAGTGGATGGAAATATTGTGGTAAGTATACAGTATGTCCAAAAACTCTTCAATACTCCCTTCAAGAAATGGAGACTGATTCTTCTCTCCTTGGGTGTGAGTTGTGTTTAGTAACTTACTTTCAATGAATAGAATATTGCAGAAGTAACAAAGTGTGATTTCCAACACTGTCATAAAAAATATCATGGATTCCTGTTTGTCCTCTCTTTTGTCTCTCTTGCTCTATAGGAAAACAGTGGGCATGTCATAAAGACATTACAGCAGCCATTATGTGGTGAGGAACTGAGGCCTCCTATCAATGTCCTTGTAAGACAAACACCTTGAAAGTGGATCTTCCAGGCCTAGTCAAATGACTACTTCAAATGACTGTAGCTCAAGCTGCCAGAACCACCCAGCTAAGCTGCTCCTAAATTTCTGACCCACAGAGACAGAGATAATAAATGTTTATTGTTTTAAGCTATTAGGTTTTACACACATTCTCTCTCTCTCTCTCTCTCTCTTTCTTTCCAGCAATAGGTAACTAGCCCAGTATTTATGAAATGAAATTCACTATTGCTTGAGTTTCTGATGCTGGATAATAAAAATATCAGGAGTTACTATAATATTTTATCTATCTTCACATATATTTGTACATATAAAGTCCATAATAAAACTTTAAAACTCATTTGCATTTTTCTTTGTCATGAATGATTTAATTTAAATGGTAACTATGAATATTTTAGTTAAAATATAAGAACTTTTCTCTAAACTGTCCTTTTAAACCCATTTATAATTATTTCCCCAATAATATTTACATATCTTTGGATTACCCTCACCATCTTCCAGCAATTTTCCAAAAACAAAATCTTAATAGAAAGGTCACACTAACAAAATCATGTAGGATTATAGAAATAGAGACAATACTAAAAAGGAACTTAGAGAAGTGATTTTGGTGTCTCCCCATACTATAATCTTTATCATTCTCCCACAGATAAATATATTCTATGAGTAAGACTGTGGGCTTTCTTGGTAAACACAGCTTCCAGATAAAACCCCTTGAGCTCACTGTAGCAAAAATAAAACTGTAAAAATGAAAAGTTATTAGCTTTAAAGATTGCTATGATATGATTAGCTAAATCTCTATCTAAAGTAAATATAATCAGTGAATATATATTTAATAACCTTGAAATAAGTGCTAAATGAAATTTAAATGTATTTTATTCTTAAGGAAAACAATGAAATTTTTTCTCATACAGTGAATTTTAAAGAAATTAGTTTTTAAAGTTTTGAGTCTTTGACTCATAAAAATGTAAATTCTGCATATCATATTATGTGCAAAATGTATGCAAATACTTTCTGCAATAAACTATAATCAAGCACTGATAAAAGAAAATGATATGTATCAGGCATACAGGTTCCTTACATTTTATTATATTGAGTTCTCATATTTTCCCTATGAGCTATTCATTTTTTTACACATTATTGAGGAAGAAACAAAAATTCTTCTCTTTGGGATTGCACAATAAGAGATCAGTGGTTCCTGATTTCAGATTTGAGTTTGCCTGAATATAACCTGCCCCGGACCAAATCGTATGGAGTACCTCTGCGTGCCTATCACATTGCCCTGTTCTGTGTAGACAGAAAAGAGGATTACAACACAGCCTCTATCTTCAATGCATATTTAAATTTTGAAAAAACAAAACATTAAACGAAAAATGTAAGGGTGTAAAAATATTAGTGGTATATTTCCTGGGGCTGCTGTAATTGGAATGGAAATCTGCAAAGATTAGAGATGTATGTGGTCAGCAGCAGTTGGGAAAGTTTTCATAAGAGAGCTGAGACTTAGGTAAACTTTGAAAAATCAGTGTAATTCAGATATATAGAAGGCATGATATGGATACTATTGGTTGATTTAATCCCAATTCCCACTCACCTTTCAGTTGGAGGAACTTTGGGTAAGAGTCCTGAATGATGATGTGGAAGCGAAAGTCAGTTGTATGACTCCTGGAAAGCCTACTGTTTTCCTAATACTCCTTTCTCCCTTTTTATTCTTCTTATTGGAATGCAGATGTGATAACAAGAGTCAGCCAAAGGAATATATGAAGTCACTGCATTGAGCCACTCAACCAGCACCAGCAACTGCTCATCTCCAGACTTCAAATCATGTAACAAAAACAAACCCTATTTGTTTAAAACTCCCTAGTTGGGTAGTGTATTACTTATTGCCACAAACATTCCTAGAAGATATGGACAACTATACAATATTGCAGGTAAGAAGAATGCCACTTAAAATGCACTTATCTTGGGAATAAGAATGTTTAAGCTTCCATAACTTGTGCTATGTGAATATGACATACTCTGATTCCAAAGTCCAGTCTTTGACCAGTAAATCCTGATAAGTGCCTGAGAGTCAAGGCCCTTGCTTCTTTTATGGTCCCATATTTTAATCTTCTCTGTATAGTAGTATTTGAGATCATCCACTAAAAAATAGAGTAGAATGAAGATTATGAGATTATGTAGACAGAAAAAAATCCCAAATAACCTCTATAGTAATGTGAATAGAATCCCTATAAAATGAAATGAAATAAAAGGATAAGTTGGAAGTTAATAAACCAGTTTTTATTACATTTGAGAAATAAGTTCTGAGCTCAACTGTGGTGATTTTGTTTAAATTAGGGTATGTGAATTTTCTTATTTCTAATATGTTTGGAAGGAATAGATGTCAATATTAAACCGAGTTTTAAATAAGAGATGAAGAAAGAAATGATCTGGGCTTTCTAGTTTAAGAGACTAATAATTCTGATACCTCCTACTGAAATGAAGCTGTTTGGAAGAAGTGTTTGTTTTGGAAGGAAAGAAGTAACTTCACTGCTGGATACATTGAATATGCGCTTACCTTATGTGGACTTCTCTCATGATAAGCTGCTAAGAACAGGCACAAAGACAAAGGCAGCGGATCGTGAATGGAGTTCTACATTTAGAAATAATCAAGAAAAGAAGTAAAACCTATAAAAGTGGACGATTTAATAAAACTACAAGAACAGAAATGTGCATTTCCATGGGTGGGGGGTGGAGAGGCAGCAGTATAAGGAAAGAAACGTGGATGGAGATAGGGAGGAGCAGTTAGGAAGGTGAAGTGTCAAGAAAGCCATGGGAGACTGCTCTGGGACTTAGGCGACCAACACAGTCAAGAGTAAGGCTGCAATTCAGGAAAGACCCTCCTGTCAAAAGGCTCTGGTGACCTGTAAGGACAGCAGTTATTGTGGTGCTGGGGATGGTAAAAAGCTTGCGTTCTAGGAGTTGGGTAACAAATAGAAGGAGAAAAGATAGAGAATGTTAGTAGAAGCAGTTAAGACTGAAAACTTCCTAGCTCTGTCCCCAGAGCCAACCCCTGAAAATGTGAGAGATTGACATGAAGTTTTAGGAGGGTAGAAGAGGTTTAATTCTTATGGCAGCTTTTGGAGAATGCAGATACTAGAAGCATAAACTCCTTTTGGGTTAACAATTTAAAACAATGTCTTTAAAATCATTTTTTTTTCAGTATGATAATTGCTTTTAAACTTTTGAAAAAATTGTGTGAACATTTTGAGTTGTACAAAGATTATAAAAAATTATTTTCTCCATTTCATAATAATTGTTATTTTATAAATGTGTTAACACACAGAAATTTGCAAGTATTAAGCTCTTAATGAAAAAGTTTCTACTTTTAAAAATCAAACAAAAGTTTTTAATAATATGTTTAGACAGAAAAATGTTCTTTGTTCATAGAAAAATTGTAAGTGTATTTTACTTATGCTTTTGTATCCATTTTATAAAACATAATTATTCTTTGCTATCTGCATTCTAATCATTATTGTATAGCATCAGAAAGCTACAAATCCACATCTTATTATCATAGCTCCCCACAAAATTGCCTTTATAAGATTATATACAATAATGTGATTTTAAAATTATGTCACTATTTTTATCTAGGATATACATAGAAATATGAATAACATATTTACAGTAAATATTAAAATAAAAACAAACAATAAAATGACCAAAAAAAGCATTGCATGCCTTATGCTATTCATTACTTTTTACTCATGATTTATGTGGTTAATTCCTTTTATAAGGTTCATGCTAACAAAACAGATAAAAGAAAAAACTGAAATCATTAAAACATTGATAAAACATGTGTTTTAGATGTAAATTTCCTAAGACAAAATAAAAAGAGACATAATCTCTTTTTGTCAAATAAGAGCCCTATAAAACCATCATGTTTCTCCTTTCCTTTTGGCTCCCAGGAAGCTCAAATTGAATTTTTGTTGAAATAGCCTCCAATTGACTAGTTTTTTATGGCATAATTATTTCTACATTTTATCTTTACTACTTGGATTTTCTATTGTTTCTCATAACTTATTGGTTTTCCATTCTCTGTGTGTTTTTAATGTCATCAATTTTCTTACATACTTTTTGGAAGTGGGCAAAACACTTCCAAATGTTAAATGTTAATCAATAAATTATGTTAAATATTGATATATGTTAATGTTAAATGTTAAATAATAAATTATGTCATTATCAAATTACACTAAAGGCCAATAAATAAATGCATTGTAGCAAAAATTTTAAATTAATTTATTAAATTAAATTTAAAAAGAATGAACTTGCCTTAAGTTAAAAGTACAGGTTCAGGCATGAGGAAGGAAGATGGCCAACTAGAGACATCACTTGCTGGACCGTCCCGCTGGGAAGAATGGATTTCAGATAAAGGAGAGGGGAGAAGAGATACAGATCAGGTGTAGATCATAGAGAGGTGCTGGAGCCCGCTGGGGACTTTACCGAGGAAAATTGCGAAGCAGAGAAGGAAGAAGGTAAAAGAGAAAACATATCAAGGTGGATCAAACCCAGGGAGGCTCGGAGCCCAGTGAAAGATACAGGAGGATCCCTCTCTCCCTTCCATGAGCCCCCAGAGACCAGCGCACTATCAAGTTTCTTGGAGGCTTTTACACCCCCACATGCCCAAGCACAGTGGCAACACAGAATAGTGAGGAGATCTTGTGTGCCCGGAGCTTGATCATTCCACGTGGGGCTCCGCTCCAAGGAGACTATCAGGAGAGGCCAGAGAGCCGGCTTTCTTCCATTCAGACTCTTCCTCTCCTGTTCATCCCCAAACCACTGCCACAGGGAATGCAGTTTGAGCAGAGAATCTGGCAAGCAGCCGCTACCCCCCAGTGGGCATGTGCTGCAGGCTGAGGTTCCCACGGAGGACGGGCCCCACACCTTTCTACTTGGAGGCCTGTAGTGGACCCAGGGTGCTTGATTTGGGGGCTCCCTGCCAGCTGGCTTTTCAGGGAGTCACACGCCAGCAGGCAGACAATTAGACCAGATGCTGTGCACGCCAGACTCGAGCGGGCTACTGGGAACACAGTGGAAGTCAGGGAGCTGGATTTGGGTGGAGAGGAAGCCCATGTGGACAGAACTGTTGGGAGAAAGCTGTGGGGTTCTGAGATGCAGTGAGCTGGGAGAGCACCCACCCTTGCCCCCAGGAAACCCACCCTGTTGGTTTGGGGTGGATCCTCCCTAGAGGAAGAGTCCACTCCTGGGTGCAATAGCAACCAGGCTTGGTGCACAGGCACCTGAGCTGACCTGGACCTGTGGCCCCTCCCTCAACCATTCCATCCAGGAGAGAAGTTTGAGCAGAGATTTTGGCGAGCAGCCACCTCTCTCCAGTGGGCATGTTCTCCAGGCTGAGGTCTCCACAGAGAGTGGGGCCCATGCCTCTTCCCTAGAGGACTTATAGTGGACCAGCGGTGCCCAATTTGGCAGCTCCCTACATGTCACACAGCATAGTGTGACACACTCTAGGGGGTCAGACATGCAGGCCAGGTGGAGGTTTGAGAGCCAGATAGCCAGATTGTGAATCTTAGATGGCTCTGTCTCCACAAGCAGACTTTCTGGTTGGTTGGGGCCACTTCAGCCCTTCCCTGGTGACTTTCCCCAGAAGCTGGGAGCAGACCTTCAAACCCAGTCAGAACAGCTACCTTACCAGCTGTCCTGGAGCCTGAGGGCAGGCCCCCACCCACCTCCCCTGTGGCAGAGAATAAGGACTCACCTGAAGTTCCAGGGTCCCACCCACCACCTGGGACATTTGAGTGCTCCACCTGAGAGGCTAGAGCTATCACAGGACCCAAAAACAACATTGCAGTTTGTTCCTTCTGGCAAGTGCCACCTACTGACAAGGAGGTCAATGTGTGCAGTCCTTTACAGAGCATTTACTGACTCAATCTTACAGGGTGAGATTGATTCTCACCCATAAGTGCCACCTACTATCTCAGAGATTAAACTGAGTGTGCCAATACAGTTCACATGGCTAAGAAGTCCATAGGACTGGGGAAAGAGAAAGGATTTCAAAGATCTCCATCCTCTCTCATCAAAGTGAGACAGGGAACCTGCCCACACACATAGCTTAAGCTCAGAGCTCATATACAACAATAGTATAAGAGGTAAAACAAAGCAACAAAGTACTATCCAACTGAATGAACAGAACAGCATCCCACATATCAATTCTATCAATCAATGTGAACAGTTTAAGTTTCCCACTCAAGAGAAATAGGCTGGCTGAATGCATAAAAAGTACAAGCCAAGTATCTGTTGTTTCTGGAAAACACATCTAACCCACAAGGACTCTTACAGGCTCAAGGTTAAGAGATGGAAAAAAATATTTTATGCAAACGGTAACCAAAAGAAAGCAGGTATAGCCATTCTTGTATCAAATAAAATTGACTTTAAATAAAAAATAGTAAAGAAAGACAAAGATGGTCATTATATAATGGCAATGGGAGCAATTCAATGAGAAGACATAACAATCCTAAATATTTATGCACTTAACAGAGGAGCACCCAGATTCATAAAGCAAACCCTACTAAATCTAAGCAAAGAGATAAACAGCAGCATCATAATTGCTGGGGACTTTAACACCCCACTGACAGAACTGGACAGACCCTCCAAGCAGAAAATAAATAAATAAACATTGGACTTAAATGAGACTCTAGAACAAGTGGGCTTAACAGACATTTACAGAACATTTGACCCCAAAACTACTGATTATACATTCTTCTCATCACCCCACGAAACATTTTTCAAGATTCACCATATTTTAGGCCACAAATCATGGTTCAACAAATTCAAAAAAAAAAAATCATATGATATATTTTCACAGATCATAGTGGAATAAAACCAGAAATCAACAACAAGAGAAATACCCAATTTTACACAAATTCATGGAAATTAAACAACCTCCTGTTGAAGGATTATTGGATCAATGACTAAATTAAGATAGGAATCAAAAGATTCCTTGAACTGAATGACAAAGGGGACACATGTTATCAAACTCTGTGGGATTCAGTGAAAGCAGTCCTAAAGAGAAAATTTATAGCCTTAAATGCCTACTACAAAAAGACAGAAAGATCACAAATTGACAATCTAATGACATGTCTCAAGGAACCAGAAAAGAAAGAGCAAACCAAACCCAAAGCCAGCAGAAGAAAAGAAATAACTAAGGTCAGAGCAGAACTAAATGAAATTGAAAACAAGAAAATAACACAGAAGATCAATGAAACAAAAAGTTGTTTCTTTGGAAATATAAACAAAATCGATAGACCTCTTGCTAGACTAACAGGAATAGAAGAGAAAGGACCCTAATAAGCTCAATCAGAAATGAAAAAGGAGATATTACAGCTGATACCACGGAAATACAAAACATCATCTGTGAATACTATGAACATCTCTATGCACATAAACTCAAAAACAGAAAGGAAATGCAAAAATTCCTGGAATCACACAACCTCCCAAGAGTCAATCAGGAAGAAATAGAATTTCTGAACACACCAATAACGAGCAACGAGATTGAACCAGCAATAAAAAATCTTCCCACAAAAGAAAACCTGGACCAGATGCATTCATAGCCGAATTTTATCAGACCTACAAACAATAGTTGGTACCCACACTGCAAAAAGTATTCCATAACATTGAGAAGGAGGGAATCCTCCCCAACTCAGTCTACAAGGCCAGTAACACCTTGATACCAGAGTCAGGATAGAACACTACAGAAAAAGAAAACTACAGACCAATAATCTTTATGAATATAGATGCAAAAATCCTCAGTGAAATACTAGCAAACCTAATTCAACAGCACATCAAAAAAATAATCCACTATGGCCAAGTGGGCTTCCTCCCAGGGATGCAAGGATGGTTCAACATACGTAAATCCATAATTGTGATTCACCACATAAACAGAAGCAAAAACAAAGATCATATGATCATTTCGATATACACAAAAAAAGCATTCGACTAAATTCAGCACCCTTTCATGATAAAAACTCTCAACAAACTAGGCATAGCAGAATCATATCACAAAATTATAAAAGCCATATATGACAAATCCACAGCCAATATCATACTGAATGGGGAAAAGGTGACAACATTTCCACTAAGAACTGGAACAAGACAAGGATGCCCATTGTCATCACTTCTATTCTACATAGTGCTGGAAGTCCTAGCCAGAGCAATCAGACAAGAGAAAGAAATTAAGGATATCCAAATTGGGTATGAGAAGGCCAAACTATTGCTTTGTATGGATGATATGATCTTATACCCAGAAAACCCCACAGATTCCACCAAGAGAATCCTGGAATTGATAAACAAATTCAGCAAAGTCTCATGGTAAAAATCAATGTACACAAATCAGTAGCATTCCTGTATACCAATAACAGTCAAGCTGGGAGTCAAATCAAAGACTCAATACCATTAACAATAGCTACAAAGAAAATTAAATACCTAGGAATATACTTAACCAAGGAGGTGAGAAATCTCTACAAAGAGAACTATGAAACACTGAGATAAGTAATTGCAGAGGATACAAATAAATGGAAAAATATATCATGCTCATGGATCAGTAGGATCTACATTGTTAAAATGTCCACACTACCAAAAGTGATTCAGAGATTCAATGCAATCCCCATCAAAATACTAACACCATATTTCATAGATCTAGAAAAAATGATTCTATGCTTTGTTTGGAACCAGAAAGGGCCTGAATAGCCAAAGCAATCTTAAGCAAAAAGAACAAATCTGGAGGCATCACATTACTAGACTGCAAACTATACTACAAAGCTATAGCAACCAGACCAGCATAGTATTGGCACAAAAATAGAGAAGCAGACCAATGGAACAGGACATAAAACTCAGATCGAAAACCATCCACATATAGCCAACTGATCTTTGACAAAGCAGACAAAAATACACACTGGTGAAAAGAAGCTGTACTCAATAAATGGTGCTGGGAAAACTGGATAGCCACATGCAGAAGAATGAAACAGGATCCATATCTCTCACCACTCACAAAAATTAATTCAAGATAGATAAATGACATAAATGTAAGGCATGAAACCATAAGAATTCTAGAAGAAAATGTTAGAAAATCTCTTCTAGATATAGGCCTAGGCAAACAATTTATGAAGACGACCCCAATGGCAATTATAGCAACAACAAAAATAAATAAATGGGACTTGATTAAATTAAAAAGCTTCTGCACCACCAAGAAAATAATTAACAGAGCAAATAGACAACCTACAGCATGGGAGAAAATATTGGCAAGCTATACATCTGATAAAGGGTTAATAACCAGAATCTACAAAGAACTCAAGCAAATCATCAATGAAAAAATCAAACAGCCCCATCAATAAGTGGGCAAAAGACATGAACAAAGCTTTTCCAAAGAAGATAGACAAATGCCCAATAAACATATGAAGAAATGCTCAACATTTTTTCATCAGGGAAATGCAAATTAAAACCACAATGAGATATCAGCTTACCCCTGTTAGAATGGCTTTTATTAAAAAGTCCAAAAACAATAGATGCTGGCATGGGTGCAGAGAGAAAGGAACGCTTCTACACTGTTGGTGGGATTGCAAATTAGTACAACCTCCATGGAAAACTGCATAGGGATTCCTCAAAGAATTAAAAATCGACCTACCATCTTCCATGCAGCAGTCCCACTCCTGGGTATTTACCTAAAGGAAAAGAAGTCATTTATCAAAAAGACACCTGCATGTGAATGTTTATTGCAGCACAATTCACAATTGCAAAGATGTGGAATCAACCCAAATGCCCATCAGTTCATGATTGAGTTAACAAAATGTTGTATATGTATGCCACAGAATACTACTCAGCCACGAAAAAGGATGACTTAATAACTTTTGCAACAACTTGGATGGAACTGGAGACCATTATCTTAAGTGAAGTATCTACAGAATGGGAAGACAAACACCACATGTACTCATTATTAAATTGGAACTAAATGGTGGGCACACATGTACATAGAGGGAAATAAAACTTAATGGAAATCAATCGGGGGGGAGGAGGGCAGAGGGGATGGGCGAAAACCTACCTAACTGGTACAATGAACACTATCTGGGTGATGGGCACACTTATAACCATGCCTCAAGCATTATAAAAGTGATCCATGTAACCAAAAATATTTGTACCCCCATAATAATTTGAAATAAAAAAAAATTACCTACCACATCATAATAAATAAGCACTATATTGTAAAAAAAAAATAATAATAAAAAATGAGAAATGTGATATATCCCCACATAAGGAAGGAATTTTTAAAAAATTATTGGTTGATTCTTTGTATAAACAGAGCTTAATGAAATGGATATTGTTTAGAAATATATCAGCTTTTCATTTAAACTTCTCAACTTTCTATAAATTTATATTATTTTATAATTCCAAAGTCAGCATCAACTAGTAAGGAAAATAATCCTGAATTCTGTCTTTTCTTCCCCACATACCTAATAAGTAAATACTATACATATAGCAAAAAACAAAAACAAAGTGCAGGTGTAAACACCATGAATGCTGAAATCAACTTTATTAATGAAATTTATATTACCATTAAAATAATCTATAGATAAAAAGGGGACAATAGAATAAACTATTAATTAGAAAATCTCTACATTTATTAATATAAGGCATGAAATAACAATTAATAATATCAGGAATAGCAGAAATTTCCCTGGTCTGGGAAACCTGAAATCCACTTCTTACATTGACTATGTCATTGTAGCCAAATTATGACAATTTTGCTGACCTTGACTAAGTCTTGACCTTTTGGTACTTCAGTTTTCTCATGTATAAAACAAATAAATTTGAGTTACCAATCAGTAAGGCTCCTTCTGATTCTCAAACTTAATTCCTACAATGTTTTCTGAAGTTGTTATATTTTAGATGCACTATTTATTTTTATTTTATTTTGTCTTGTTTTATTGGATTTAGTAAGTTGAAGGAGGCAAAAAGTTACAGAGAAAATCACACAGGAGAAAAAGAACATAGATTTATCTGCTTTTCCTGCATTCTTTTGAAATAATATGATTATTACACGTCAGTAAACTTAAATTAGAAATGTTTAACTTCTAAAAGTTTGTAAAGTTGTAAACAACAATAAGTAATACTTAAGACCAGTTGCATTTTGTAATAAAAGATGGAGACTGGGAGTCCTTTAAGAGCCCTTAAAAGATGTTGGTATCTTCCAAAGTTGCGTTTTGGCTTCCAGATTTCTTGGAAAAATGTGTTATATGAACACACTTTCTTTCACAATTTCAACACATCCACCATAGAGAGAATTAGGAAAATAGAGTTCCATGGAAATGAAACCTACAGATTTTAATATAACTCTTCACTTTTTCTCTCCATTTCCAAAAGTGTTTTATTCTAATTTGATTTGCATTTGGCATAATTTGGGACTGGATTGTCCACCTCCATTTCAGATTGACAGCTGGAAGGTATTCAATAACCACAGACTGAAGGCAGCAAAATACAGCTATAACTGGAAAGAAACCAAGGAATTTGTATCAGTACAATTTCCATTTTGCTTTACCAGCTGGGTTGGTTTCTTGTTTACGTCCTTTTTCAAGCATTTGAGTGGTTTTTTTGTGTGTGTGTTTCATAAGCATTGTACATATTTAGAATAGTTTTATCTACCTCTGGTAAAGGAGTGGAATCCAAGAGAACAATACCATTTTGGCTGAATCACTAGAGAGCTGGCAAAATCATCAGTTTTTATAATATCTTTCTGACACCATCAGACTCTAAGGCCTTTCCTTAATAACAATGTACATCTAATTATTATATCTCAGCTTCATTAACATTTTAAACTATCCTCTAACCTATTGACATAGTTGTAAAGAGGCTGACGGGTACTTAAATAAAAGAAGAAAATTACTACTTACAAACACTAACAAAGATGTTGGAACAGTTATTGAAGTAATTGATTTACTCTCTACAGCTGCAGAATTGATATTCTTCAAATGTTAAATTAATTTATGTAACAGTTGTCCAAAAAATTCCTCCTGAGTTTTCTTTACCTTTTTGGGGAAAAGATATATCACCACCAGTGTCCCAAAAATGAAATTTTAATAGAGAGAAACAATGAAACCAAAAGCTGGTACTTTGGAAGATCAACAAAATTGATAACCCTTTAGCTAAACTAAAACAAAACAAAACAAAAAAAGAGACAGAGAAGAAGAGAGAGGCCAGGCACAGGGGCTGTAATCCTAGCATTTTTTGAGGCAGAGGCAGGAGGACCTCTTGAGGCCATGAATTTGAGACCGGCCTTAGCAAGAGCGAGACACCATCTCTACAAAAAAATAGAAAAAAATAACTGGGCATGGTGGTGTGCACCTGTAGTCCCAGCTACTTGGCAGGGAGGCTGAGGCAGGAGGATTGCTTGAGCCCAGGAGTTTGAGGTTGCAGTGAGCTATGATGATGTCTCTGCACTCTAGCTCTGACAACAGAGCAAGATCCTGTCTAAAAAAAAAAAAAAAAGAGAGAGAGAGAGAGAGGGAGGGGAAGAGAGAGAGAAAGACAGAGAGAGAAGATGCAAATAATTAAGATCAGAAATGAAGGTGGAGACCTTACTACTAATTTTACAGAAATTAAAAGGATATTAATTGTACATTAACAAATTCAATAATCTAGATAAAATGGATAAATTCCTAGAAACACATGAATTACTAAAGTGACTCAGGGAAAAATAGAAAATCTCAACAGACATATAACAAATAGAGGATTGAAGCCAGTAATCAAAAACTTCTCAACAAAGAAAATCCAAGACCAGATAACTATACCGGTGACTTCTAACAAACATTTAAAAAAAAAATTAACTTCAATCCTCCTCAAATTCTTGCAAAAAAGTAGACGAGGAAGAGATAATTTCTCACATATTCTATGAGACCATTACCCTGACACCAAATACAAACAAATATACCACAAAAAAAGAAAACTACAAACCAATATCCCTTATGAATATTGATGCAAAAGTCCTCAACAGGATACTAGCAAACCAAACCCAAAATCACATTAAAAGGATTATACACCATGACCAATTGAGACATATCTCAGGAATGCAAAGATGGTTCAACATAAGAAAATAAGCTAATGTAATAAATCGTACAATTAGAACAAAAGAAAAAAAATGATCATCTCAATAGATGCAGAAAAAGCATTTGAAACATTTCAATATATTTCATGATAAAAGCATTCATCAAACTAGGAATAGAAGGGAATTTCCTGACACAATAAAGGACATTTGTGAAAAACCCACAGTTAACATCTTAGGGATGAAAGGCAAAAAAGCTTTCCCTCTAAGATCAAAAACAAGATGAGGATGCCTGCTTTTGCCACTGTTATTCAACAATGTAATGGAAGATTCAGCCAGAGCACTTAGTAAAGAACAACAACAACATCAAAAAGATATTCAAATTGGAAAGAAAGAAATTAAACTATCTCTATTTTCAGATGATATGATTCTGTAAATAGAAAATTTCAAAGAATCCACAAAAATACTATTAGAGCTAATAAACTAATTTAACAAAGTTGCAGAGTACAAGATCAGCATACAAAAATCAAATGTGTTTCTACACACCAGCAATGAATAATCCAAGAAGGAAATTAAGAAAATAATTCCTTCTACAATTGCATCCAAAAGAATAAAATATCTAGGAGTAAATTTAACCAAGGAGGTGAAAGATTTGTACCCTGAAAACTATAAAACAATCCAAAAAGAAATTAAGGGAGATATAATTAAATAGAAAGGGTCATCACATGTTCATGGATGGAAATTGTTAAAATGGCAATATTAGTCAAAGTAATCTATTAATTCAATATAATCCCTATTAAAATTCCAGTGGCCTTTTGTGCAAAAATTGAAAAACCTATCCTCAAAGTTATACGGAATAGCAACAGGCCCCAAGCTGCCAAAAAGAAAAACAAAGTTGAAGGACTCACGCTTTTCAACTTCAAAACTTACTACAAATCTACAATAATCAAAACAATGTGGTACTGGCAGAATGATAGACATATTCACTAATGGAAGAGAATTAAGAATCCAGAAACAGACCCAACATCTATGAGCAATTGATTTCAACAAGGATGTCAAGACCATTCTATGTGGAAAGTATGGCATTTTCAAAAAATGAAGCTAAGACACCAGGATAACCACATGCCAAAGAAGGAAGTTGGATCCCTTCATAGAGGGATCCCTCTATAGAGGAGTGAGGAAGGGATCCAACTTCAAAATTAACTCAAAATGGATCAGTGTAAGAAATCTATAAAACTATTAGAAGATAATATAGGGATAAATCTTCATGACCTCAGATTTGACAATAGATTTTTAGTTTTTACATCAACAGCACAAGCAACAAAAGAAAAAAATAGATAAATTGAGCTTCTTAAAAATCAAAAACTTTTGAACATCAAAGGACATTATCAAAAATGTGAAAAGATATCCTATAGAACTGGAGAAAATGTTTGCAAATCATATATCTTATAAGGGTTTAATAATTCGAATAAATAAAGAACACTTACAACTCAACAAAAACACAAACACCCCAAATAAAAAATGGGAAAAGAACTTGAATAGACATTTATTCAACGATGATAAACATATGGCCAAAAAGCATATGAAAAGATGTTCAACTTTATTGGTCATTAAGGAAACTCAAATCAAAACCCAATAAGAAATTACTTCATACCCACTAGGATGAAAGTAAGTGTTGAAGAAGATGTGCAGAAAAACAGAATACTAAGTGTTGGAGTATATTTACGTGGAGAAATTAGAATCCTATGTTACTGTTGAGAATGTAAAATAGCAAGGACATTGTGGGAAACGGTTTACCAGTTTCTCAAAAAGTTAAATATAAAATTACAACATAATTCCACCAATTCCACACCTAGGTATATATCCAAGAAAAATGAAGACATATGTCCACAAAGAAGTTTGCATAGGAATGTTTATAGCAGCATTATTCATAATGGATAAACATGCCCATCAGCCCAAATGCCCATCAATGGATAAATGCATAAAGAAATATACATAAAATGGCATATTACTAAGCCACAAAAAATTGAAGTACTTTTACATGCTACAACTTGGATGAACCTTAAAAACATTGTGCTAAGTGAAAGAAGCCTGACATAAAAGGAAAAATATTGTATTATTTCTTTTATATAAAATATCCATAATAGACAAATTCATAGCAACAGAAAGCAGATTAATGGTTGCTAGGGAGTAGAGGGAGGTGGATTGAGGAATGATTACTCTAGGTGTGTGGTGTGTTCTTCTGATGTGAAGTTTTGAAACTTGAGAGGGTGGTGGCTGCACAATGCTGTGAATGCACTAAATGCCACTGAATTGTACACTCTGAAATGGTTAATTATATGCTATTTGAAGTTCATTTCCATACAAGAAGGAAAAGAAATAATAGAGCCTGCTACGTAGGGATGTTTTAAGGACCAAATGAAATAATGCATAAATACTATTATAACATAGCTCTTGGAACATAAAAAGCACTCAATAAATACCTATAGCAAGAATAATTGTTTTAATTACTTTTATTATTGTTAATTATAATTAACATTAGCATTATCAACAATTTTGCATGAATATACAGAAGACTTTATGGAGGTATGAATGGCACAAAGTCGAAGCAATTACTAACATGGTAGGTGGCAGAATTAAGACTTAAGAATTCTCAGAATAAGACAGCATTATATTAATAAATTTGGAGTAAAAGGAAGAATTTCAAGATTCAAAACATTACTAGTGGAGAAAATTTAATCTAGTAAGTATAAGTGTGTAAAGATGTGATGATTTGGTAACCAATATACTCAAAAGAATCCATTATAGTTGTATGTGTGTGAAACAAGCCAATATAGTCTTTGGCTTCATTAAGTAATATGAAGAATCCATATCCAGGAAGCATTAGTTTTACCTAGTTCTGTTCCCCATTTGAAAGGTTGTGTTCATATCTGGACAGCACATTTGAGGAAAATTTTTATGAACTGGAACATGTTAAAAGCGGGGTAAAATATGATTTTTCCTAGGCCTGAAATTTTGCCATGGTAGGAATGATTGAAAAAATTAAGGATGACTATTCTGGAAAATAAACAAACAGTATCTTGTAAAAATGTTATTAACTTTTTACAAGTATAAGAACTCATTTTGTGAAAGATTAGTTTGTGTAACTCCACAGGTCTGTTAAGAAACATAACAAAGAGAAAGATATATAATTAATATGAAAAGGAAAAATCTAAAATTCATCATTGCCTTTACATCTGGCATCTTATGCACATAGGAACTTCCCGTCACTGGAAATAATCCAGCGATGGCAATGAGACACCTATTGGGTATGCTGTAGTCATTTAGCATAGAACTTTGGAGCCAGCCAGGCCCAAACATGCAAACTTCATCTGTGTGACCTTGTTTAATTTATGTACTCCCTTAAGCATCCATTTTTTCCCACTGTAAAATTAGATAATATCTACATTACAAATATGTGACACTTTTAAAAGCACCTATAAAACAGAGTCTGATACCTGACATAATAACACTCAGGGCATATTACCTATTATTATATCAACCTTGCATATAATGATGGATTAGATGTTCTCTAAGATTGTGTCAGAACTAATGACACACTCAGACAATTGAAAGAAGATAAAACTATACTGTCAAAAGTGGCAGAACTACTCTCATCTTTAGTGGTAATTAGGTTATTCACATGTTTGGAATTATTCTGTTCAAGATCCTTTCCTTCAGAGAATGAGAGGCAACAGAGAATTTGCCCTGGTAGGTCCTCTCCCAGATGGAGCAAGATCTAAACTGTAGATTATTGGAATCTGCAGTTTGCAACTACAAAGCATTAGTTATATTTAGAATACATGGCTTATGATTAACAATTTTAGGACTCTTCCTTTGGAAGATACTCAACACTACGTCTTCAAATGATCACTATCTTCCTAAGATAGTGGCAGTTTCCTCAATCGTTCTTCTTGCAGGAGGAAAATTTACTAGAGTAGTTGAATAAAGGAGGAAAAGTGTCCTCCTCATGAAAATTTTTCTGCAGTCAGTGTGGGTTAGAGAGACAGGGCTCACTTCAGCGATGTTCACTCCTTCCCCAAGACCCCAAATGATCACCAATGATTTCAGCTAATGCTTGAAACCTCCTTGCCTGGCTGGGTTGTAGTGAGGAGGGAGAAGTGCCCTGAAGGGAGGAAAAAAATATCTAAACAGCCAGGACAAGCAGGAAAGCCAGTGTTATGGGATATTAATTGTGTCCCCTCAAAATTCATATTTTGAAATACTAACCCCCAGTAGCTCAGAATGTAACTGCATTTGAAGATACGGTCTTTAAAGAAGTAATTAAGTTAAAATGAGGTAATTAGGGTGGATCCTAACCCAACATGACTGTTGTCCTTATAAGAAGAGGAGATTAGGGAAAACATATATGCAGAGGGAAGATCATGTGAAAACACAGAAAGAAGATGGCCATCTATAAGCCAAGGAGACAGGCCTCAGAAGAAACCAATCTTTTTGAATCTTATCTTGGACTTCTAGTCTCCAGAACTGGAAGAAAATAAATTTCTGTTGTTCTTAAGTCACCCGGTCTATTGTACTTTGTTATGGCAACCCAAGCAAACAAATACAGCAGGATCCCAACAAAGGCCTTAGTTTAGAGTTTCACTAAACCCATTAGGTTTCCCATTAGGAAAAAAGGAGATAAGTCGATCCATGAGTTAATAAGGTCAGGTGCCTACAAAAATGTTATTTTGTATTTCTACATTTACCAGAATGTTATATAGAAGAACGGCAAATAATCGTCTAAGGGCAAAGTGAGGTAGGGACACTGCCCTTTCAGGAGGGTAAGCGCTAGTGTCCGCTAATGCCGAGCATATGGTAGGTAGCAGATACACACCTTTGGAGGTAAAAGTTCAGAGGTAAAAGCTAAATTACTTTGTATAAGGAAGAAATGAGCTATAAGAGGTCAAAGGGCAAATTTTAATGTGGAAAGCCAGATGTCTAGGAGGGCTAGGCCAAAGGGAAGAGGGGAGAGAGAGGAGACCCAGCGGTGAGAGGAGAGGCAGAGAGAGAGGTGGGAGGCAATTTGCTAGGACCTTGCAGGTGACCCCGCCCAACCCTTTGTCCTGAGAAACTTCTCTACTTGCCTGGATGTGAGTGGTTTTATTTTTGAGCCTAGAAAGAAGTATTGTGCCAGCTGGCGAGTTTGATGCAGGCTAAAACAGACTGCTCTGGCAGATGACTTATAATTGGACCTCCATGACCAGGATTATCTGGGAGAGGAAAAGAGGTTATATAGTAGTTTACTGAGGCTTTGGGTTGAAGAGGTGGGATTGGGTAAAATTGCGGGTAACAATCAAATAAGTGGGCTCCATTGCATAATGAGGTGAGATACAGACTTGGGCTTTAGCTGTTGACATGGAAACTGAAGAGATTCTTCAAAGAACTCAATTTGCAGTATGAGTCTTGCCAGGACAGACTTGGTTAACAGAGGCAGTGGGATGCCACTCCTGGAGCAGGTCTCACAGAACTCATTGGCCAGCATCATGGGAAAGAGCAGTTTCACTGATATTAGACAAAAGTTTTTTCTCTCTTCTCCAACCTTTCTGCCCTAAAAAATAAAAATAAACTGAAAAAAGAAGAAGAAAATCTTGTGGAAAATTGGCAGGAGACAGTATTGCTAATAGCCCATACAGGGCTATAGCAGGTGCTATTCTTTACTGTAGATCCCTGCCCAGTCTTGGGCTGGTGGTAGCTGTAGGACATTGGTGGTGGTGCCCAGAAAAGGCAGTTTCCAAGAGAGTAATGGTGGCCTTTGAGCATCAGTGGGCCTGCCTGCACTGAAGGGACATCCATTTCCTTCAAAGCAGCATTGATCCCCAGCAGGAGAATAAGATGACAGTGCAGAGAAGATGGAGGAGAGCTAATTTGAGAATGGCACTGTGGTTTACAGTCACAGAATCGAGCTTCATGCGGTACCTAGAGGGAGTGTGAGCTTACCCTGCCTCTAGGGCCTGGGGGAAACAAGAGTAGTAGAATGGGAAAACCACAAATCAGAGCAGGCAGCAACCTTGCCCAGTGAGAGTGAACTTGTTTGGGGCAGGAGTGAAACACCCTCTGGGGACTCCCAGAAATACTTGAGTGGGGCACACACTTTGCAAGAGGCTTAGGTCACACGTAATGCATGGGAGGGCACAAGGCAGTGAGATTTGAGTTATTCATGTTAACGTGATCTCATTTGCTTCCATAGGCTGGTGTGGCCTGGGGAAATTTTGGTTCTACTGTGTGTAATGGGACTCTTCTGCTGGCTTTTTAAAGAAGAGGAGAGACATAATGAAAGTAGTGTCCTAGGAACATTAAATTCCAATTTATGAGTAAAGAGAAATGAGTTTAGCAGTAGGAAAACATTAGTTACAATGCTTTAAAAATTGAGAAAATTTCATTGTAGGTTTTAAACAAATCTGTCCCGTTTAACATGCTGATTTACATACATACCTCAAAGAAAAAGAAAAATGCCCAAAACCTTGGAATAATTTGCAGAGGTCTACAAAACTACTGCTAATTAAGGTCCTCAAAAGTTCTTTATCTTGCAAAAAAGCTAACATGACTTGATTGTTAGTCTGTACTACCTAACACCTCTGAATAATTGCGAACATATTGTTTTCATGTAGATTGTCAACTTCATGTTCTCTGAGTTGATTCTGAATCTTACTGTTCACACACAAATTAAAAGGCTTTTCTATAGGCTTTATAAGTAGAGAAAATAAAAAACACTGGGCCAGTTCCCTCTGGATAGTATAGGACAAATAAAATAATTGGTGACTAAATCATTTAGCTGGCCTAAATACTTCTGTTTAGCTATCTTGGACAAGTTACTTATGCTCTCATTGTCTCATCTTCATTATGGATAAAATAAAAAGGACTAGATGATCACTAAGTTCTTTTCCATCTTAAAATTGTATGATTCTATAGAAATAACTATCTTTGCTCGAGAATCACTTCATTTTCTCATGCTGACTAAATCTTCACATACTTTTCTCTCAGGCCAGATTGAAAAGATTCAGAATTTTTATTTAAGCTAAGCAAAATTGCTCTCTTTTTAAAAAAGGCAGACAACAGCTTTAGCTCTTATAAAAAGGAACAGGAAGAAAGTGAGGAAGAGTAACTTATGCTTAAATGAAAGCTTCATTAGGAAAAATGAACTAATCAGTGTCCTCTGAGGAAAATTCATCTGATAAGAAGGGCATAGCCTCTGCTGCTATGCATACTTAATATAATTTATATTATTAAAATTACTACATAAATATATGTATATAGTTATATATTTATATTTATATATATGGAACACAGCTAATGGACCATATTTTACTACTTACTATCATTTCTATCAAGAATTACTAGCTATTGTGATATTACATTTGAATATAGATGAGGTAAAATATTCAAGCAAATATTATCTGCACTGGTGCTGGGAATATTAAGTAAACTTGTTAAATAGAACCTTCTGCAAAGTTCCATATTCAGTGGTGAGTCAGTACATAATAGCAAAGTTGACAGATCAGTCCAAGTCTCATCCAATAGCAATTATTTGTATTTTTAAAATATTACAAAGACTTCCATTCTTAGTTTAGACAAATTTGATGAAAAATGAAGTGCACAGAAATATGAATTGAAAGTATTTTTGAATGATTATTTGTTTTAGCAAATAGCTAAAGTCAAACCTTAAACAGCAGAGGATTGTACAGAATCTCAGAGAGCAAGCTTTAAAAAAAAAAATTAAGGAAAGGGAAAAGGAAGGAAAAAAGAGAGGAACAACTATGAAAAGTGTGGCTTTGAAGAAACAGCACAAAATGGTGGTATTAAAAAAACAATTTAATGGTAGCTTAATTAGATAATAACATTTATTAAATGCAGAAAATAATTTTTAAACTTTTCCTATACTATTAAGGTAAAGGAAAAAGGGACATGAAAGAATACAGTGCTAGTATTTACTGAAATCCACTATGGACTTGGCTGTATTTATTTAATCCTCATGCTACCCAATGATGTCATTACTATAATTATCTTTAAAATGAAACATAAAAGAAAATTACATGTGATCCAAATTATAGGGAATCACATCTTAGGACCAGAGAGAGACATGGATACATGTGGACATACTTAAAGACAGCACATTGCTTACAAATGGATGAAAAAAAAATCAAAATCTTAGGTATTCTTCTCCCATAAAATTAAGAAGTATTATGGACAACTAAGTGCAAGCAAAAGAGGCCAATGTTAAAAAAAGATCTTTTGAAACAACACTAAGCTGTTACTAAAGAGAGAAAATAATAAAATACCTGGAAAAGCTCATGCAAATATCATTCGATGAAAAGAGAGGGGATCAATTTCTTCTTAATGTTTTATATCCTCCTTTATTATTTTCTCTTTCTTTGTTAAAGATAATCTTCTGTCCTTTCTGGATAATTAAAGAAAGATCAATGCCGATATGGAAGCCAACAACCAGATGCTGAGTGTCACCAGATTAAAGAAGAAAATAGAAATTTGAAGAATTGCTTCAGAAATCTTTACAAAGTATTAAGGAACCAAATGTTTAGAGGCAATTATATTAGTAATAGTGGAAGTAGAAACATGTAGTCACAACAAAAGTTTACATGGAAGATAGAGTTTGTGTCTTACACACACACACACACACAAAGGACTCAGGTAAAGCACTGTAGAGGAGAAAATAAAGGGTGGCTTAATTTGACTCAAAAATTTGTCTATTAGTGAGACAATTTATTTTATTACACCATATTAGAGTAACAACCTGGTTTATTCCTAATAATTCTTAACTGATAATAATATATTTTCTTTTTATATTATAAAATATGTTTTTTGCTTATAATACAGCAAATATTCTATAAAACAGATAAGCAAAACCAGCTATATTTTAAGTAGGCTAGGATAGATTGTGCCATGGCAACAGAAAATCCTCAAATCTCAGGACCTTAAACCAAACAAACAAACAAGGTTTATTTTTTTCACTTGTGCGATATTGCCGATTGTGAGTTGCTGCATTAATCTGCTTGGACTGCCATAACACAATACTACATGCTGAGTGGCTTAAACAACAGAAATTTATTTTCCCAAAATTTTGGAGCTTGAAATCCAACATGAAGATGCCTTCAGGGTTAGTTTCTGGTAAGGCCTGTCTTCTGGATTTGTAGACACCTGACTTTTCGCCCTGTCCTCACATGTATGGCCTTTCCTCTGTGCATGCACACACACACACACACACATACACACACAGGGAGAGAGAGCGAGAAAGAGCTATCTGATGTCTCCTCCTCTTTGTATAAGGACACTGATTCTACCAGATTAGGGTACCACCCTTGATGAGGTACCACCTCATTTAATTTTAATTACCTCAGTAAAGGCCCAATATCCAAATATAGTCACATTGGGGGTTAGGGCTTCAACATATGAATTTTGGGGGGATATAATTCAGTCTATAATAGTTGCCTTGAGAGTCACATGACCATAACTAACTACAAGGGAAAGGGAAAGATGTAGTCCTATCATGTTCCTGAAAAGAGAGCATGATAGGACCAACTGGAATATTGGTAAATATCCCAAATGACTATCACAATACATATATTTTTATTGCATTATTGCTTTTATAACTAATCTAGTTAATAAAGCTATGATAATAATTGTTATATTAATATAAAACTTTCCAAAACATATTCTTCCGTCATGAATTCCACAAGAAAAATCCTAGAAGTAGAATAGATACATTAAATGGTTTGGAACATTTTGAGCCTTTTGTTGTGTCTTTGCAAATTTTTCCCCTGAAAAATATTGTAGAATCACCCTAATTTCTTAAATCCTTGCAAATATTAGGCATTATTATTTAAGAAGAAGAGGAGGACAAAAAGAAAGCCTTTGCCAAGCACACTGTCAAAAAACACCATTTCATTACTTTAATAAGTATTTAAAAATTTTATTACCATCAAGGCTTATTATTATCTTTTTGTTTGCATATATTTTTGGTGATATAAAAAATTTGGTCACTATTTTGGTTATTTTTGGGAAGCATTTGTTATTCAGTTATAAACATTTTACCCATTCTAAATTATTCATAACTTTGAAAACAGACTCTAAATTCTAATATATATATATGAATTTTACACACATATTGGCCAAAGATTCCATATAAGGAATTGATATTTAGCGGTACCTTATCCTGACAAAATCTCAAAGATTAAGGTTAAAAGTAGATGTAACTTTGTCTTTCCCTGAGTCTATTTTTATCATAAAGGCAGGAACTCACATGCCACATCTGAAAGAGCATATCTGTAAAATCAGAAAGAAGGACCACCTTTTCCAAGAATAATATTAGAATCTGACAGCTGAATAAAACATCTCTGATCTTCACCATGACTTCTTTATCTCCTTATATCACCAGAGACCTGAATTAAAGGTTGATGGCCCTGAAGATGATACACGTCTATGAATCCATTGAGTGCTGAACTTCCTCCTCCTTCTCCTGTGCCTGGTAGTCTTTAGCTGATGTGAGCTCTTGCCTCAAGCTATTTACACCATGATCAGGCTAGTAATTAGCGAAATGTTTAATATAATATAGAAGCAATTAGGAGGTGATAACATGCAATTAAGATGTGTTTTCAGATTAAAGATTTTATAGTGCTCTTTTTCTTGAAAAGATAAAGTGCCTATCTCAAAATGTCAAACTGCAGTGATTTAATCTGAATTATTTTCAATTAATATGCATGTATTCTTGCGATGTGTTCACCGTTGTTATTGACATTGATAAATTAAGCTCATCCCAGCTGAATTTATCCTTGAGTCACTCTATATTTCCTGAATGTCAGCTCTTCATTCGTATTTTTTTTTTTCCTGTGCCTACAAGCTGTGCGTGATCTAACTGTAAGTCCCTTGATTCATCCCTGAGATTACAGTGATGTGTCAGTCTGGAGGAACAATAATCTGAAAGGGCATTGTTATAAATAGAGTGTTAGAATATAATTGTTTGTCATGTCATTTCTCCCCTTTAAATTCCCTTGAGTCCTGTTGAAGTAATTTAGACAGCTAAGATGACAAGAGTCTTGAGACAGTACTTATAGAGTTGTCCAACACATCTTTAGCCTACTCTGCCTTTTGAGACCATCTCATCTACAAAGTAGGAAATGCAAACATCAAATGAGTTTTGACTACAGTGTGGGTTTAATTTGAGAGTTTACACAGGCCACCCTTTGTACAATAAAAGCATTATGTCTCCTAATTCATCTGTACTTATTGAGACAATGGCTGGCTATTTAAATGGCATTTAAAATTAATTAGAAATTGTCATGAATAAGTGCAGCGGCTATTAAAGATAACTTAGAGAAATTAAATATTTAATGTGTAGGAGTTTTGTTTTGTAAAGACAATATGTAGATGAATCAGTTGGGAGTGAAATACTTAATTTTTAGCTGAGAGACCTGGGGAAAGTTGTTATTTTATCTCAACTTCACCATTTTAAGTTAAGAATAATGTTAACAAAAATGATCGTAACAGTAATCTTTAGTCTACTCTGCCTTTTGAGACTATCTTGCCTACAAAGTAAGAGAAGTAAACATCAAGTGAGTCTTGACTACAGTGGATGCCATATAATATGGTGATGAAATTAGAAATAAGTTTAACACTTCTTTCTAAGCAAAATGTACAGAAATGTCCCAAATTTGAGAATTATTATTTTATTAAGAAGCACTTCAGTTTATAATCAGTTTAGCAATTAAAATTCTATTTTTACAAACTATGAATAAGTGCAATTTAAGAAGCTAACAGTTCATAGGGTAATGAGTATGCCTTATACCATGATGAATTTATACATACATTTATTGGACATAGTAAATGGACACATTTTAAACTTTACTGAATTTTTTTAACCTGTCCAAGTTCACTAAAATGAAGAAAGTAAATGCTTCAACATAAATTGCCATATTTTATAAAGAAAGAATTTAATATTTATTTAGCTGATAGGCTTGTGAGTTTGACATTATCAGTGATTGTGGTCCATGACTTCAAAGTGGGGTACATCCACCTAAGTAAACTAGACAATCCTTTCAGGTATGAAAACAAAATATTCAAACTTTAAGTTATATTTACATTTTATCTAGAAATAAGAAGTATATTATTCTTTACTAATATTTAATTTAGAATTGAAATCCTTGTTCTCATGTTGTCCTGTGTCAAGAGCCCACACAGAGGACATATGTTATATGCAATGTGCAATGTGCCCCAGGGCATGAGAGTAAGTTCACAGCATGGAGGTATCAATGGAGGAATCCTCAAGGCATTTGTTTGCATTTGATGTCTTTTCATATAGTAGGTAGTTAGGTGGCTTAGTGGGCTATGTTGTTTAGTTTTAATTAAACTAGCCATCACAAAATTGACAAGTGACTTTGTAAGATTCCTGCAAAGTAAATGCAGCTGAATGTACTCATTGTGCAAATACAAGTGAATTTCAACAAAAATCTTTGCATAATTGGAGATGAGATTGAAAAATTAGCATCCTGATTTAGTAAGAGGGACCAATAATGCACTTCTTCCATTTAGGACTACTTGTCTTTGAGAAGTATCTGTTGCAGTGGTGATAGTCAGTAGGCAGGCATCAAAATAAGTTGAACTTAAAACTGGAGCTCTAAGTAAATATCTATCTTTCAAACTATTAAACTAAAAATTTTGGATAGCGAAAAATTACAAATGGCATTGCTTCCATCAAATATTGAGTGGTAAAGAAAAGGTTTGTAACATTAATACATACAGTATGTATTTTAAAATTTTGTTTATCCTAGACTCATTTCATTCAGACTTTCAGAGTATACTATATACATTCACAGAATAAATATACATACACATCAATGGAACATATTAGTGCAATTAGACATATATGTATTGAAACTAAAAATATTTGTTTTTGCAAGCATTTGGCTAAATCATGCAAAGTTAATGCTTGATGAAAAAAATTTAGAGGCCCCTGTTGTAGACAATGGGTCTTTTACCCATTCAATATACAAAGGTTTATGAAGTGTGTTTAAGTGTGGATGTGAGCCGAAACACATACACATGTGTAAAAATGTATACTCCTGATATATAAGCATGTGTAGACATGTACTTTCATTCAATACACTTGTTATGTAGCTTTGATATGATTCCAAACACTTACATAGTTTGCTATGTGAACGATACATATTTTGCCATAAGAACTTGGAGTGTATTCCCCCCTACGTCTCATCAGATCAGATCTCATACGTGAGAACTTAAAGTGAACTCCCTCTCCTCTTAGGAATGTTCCATCACACCTTATCAGACTCCATATGTGAGTTACTGGCCTCAACTACTGGACTTCAAAATACATATAAACTCCAAATTAGAAACTGAAAATCCAGAGTAGGTAGAGCCAAAGAATCTAAGTAAGCTTAGTGAGGTCTCTTGGGACCCAGAGCAGGCCAATACTGTAAAACACTTGGTAAATACAGAGTATCAGGATGACTATATATACTTCTGTAAATCTCAATTTGAATATTCTGATGAATAGCTACCTGGGTAAAGCAATTCACAGAAACATTAGGTCCATGCTTTGGACTGGACTAAGCGCAACTGGAAGTCCAGAGGCAGAGAACAGGCATTAAAACTCTGGCTGTTTGATTTTTAAACTTCAAAGAGCAATGTTCTACTGTAAGGAAAAGTTTCTCCATGGCTGATCAAATCAGACATTACCTAAAGATTTGATTGAGCCGTTTTTCTAGTTTTGAAAAATTTCTCAAGTGGTTTTTACTGTCTAAGGGAATGGGAATAAACACTGTGTCCAATATTAAATGAGTCTAATTTTTCAGTTTTTGCTGATTCCACAATGTATTTAGAGGCAGCCATAGAAAAACTAGTAAACAAATCATGTTGGCAAAATGATAAAGAATAATGACCCATTTGAATGATACCATTTACACAGATTCATTTATAAATGAAAGTTATTTTAAAAACTAATATTAAAATTTCTTAATATTAACATTTTGTGAATTTGGTAAAATCTCTTAAATTCAATCAGACCAAAAAAAGCATTATTTTCAAAAATTTAATATTAAAATTTTTTAGAATTGGCAAAATGAAATATTCTTTTAAGTTTGTTTATGTCAATAAAACATAAATCTTTTATCCATATGTCAATAAACAATGAATCAAAAGAATTTTTATCTATAAATGATTTCATATATTTAGAAGGTTTGTGTTTTACATAAGGGCCTCAATAAAATATAATTTTTTCTTATTATATTATTATAAAACAAGAAAGTATATTTTAAGGCTAATTTTTAGAAAATATCCTACAAAGTTTATTTTGAGCAATCTAAACATATGATGTTATAAGGAAATTGCTATTACTTTCTCAGAGCAATAAGAGCCGTCAAAATTAAAACTGAAGTTTCTAATATTTGTATAATTTAATGATAATTTCTCAGACACCCCCATTTCTGGAGCTGATCATATACAAACACTTGTCTCTTAATTAGTATTCTAAATATTATCAAAATTATAAATAGTTTGCTGGCATTCAGAATAGACTAATGGTGTTAATTTTATGTTTATTTGTTTGTTTTTAACTGGTCATAAAAGTTAAGTTGCCCTCTGCACTAGTCAATGCTTGTAGGCCATTGTGGTCAAACATAAAATATGAGACAATAATACTTACACCCCCTAAAAAAATTTACTTCTCTCTCTTTCTCTCTCTGCTTAAATCTCTCTCTCTCTCTCTACATATATACATATATATATATATATATATGAACTGCACATTCTCTCTCTCTTTATGTGTATATATCATAAATGTTTGGAAGCATGAGATACAATATATATATCATAAATATTTGGGAACATGCAGCTTTTTAACCCTGTGAAATATTTCAGTTCATCAGTAACTAAGAATCTGTAATGTAGCCTTTTAAAATCTTCCTGATCAAATTTAATTCTACTGCATGATATAAAGGATCCATTTACATTTCCAACTCTTTAAAGAAAATTGAAAGAAGAGTTTTAACAACTGTGCAGTTTAGTTACAATTGTTTGGTAATAAAAGACTGATTTTATTTCAGAGAAAGTAAAAATTACTGATAGCAGCAAAGCCCCAACTAACACACAGACTTCATTATGTTCTACCTAGACATATGCATGTGTTTATAAAATCTGGGCTCTCTGCTTTACAATACATACAATAACTAACTAATTTTGAAAATCCGAACTTAAAACCTAATTCAAGGGGAAAACCTCTCAACCTAACAAAAGGAATTATTGCCGGAGATTAAACTGCTTGATGTTCTTCATTGTTCTAGTTGAGTCAGGAGGGAATATTAATTGAGATGTGCCATAGATTCCGGTGTGTGTTCCATAGTGGTTCACAGGTTTCCTGGTGGTCCTTCCAACAGGAATAGCATAAATGAGTGGAATAAGACGGATCATTCTGAACCACAGTAGTTAAGCCATTGTTCTGTTTGGCACAAAAGGTAATGGTTGGTTGATTTGCTTTATTTCTGTGCTGTTCTGATTTTTCCCCCATACACCCTAATCTCTACCACTTCCTCTGTGAGTCATCAGCAGCTGGACCCAGGGAGACCACGGGAACTAGCTCCTGGAAAAGAGCTCTAATGGAGCTATTACTCAAGTTCAATTCTCTTTAAGTCTGGTAAGAACTGTGAGTTATAAGGAGATAGAGAAAAGAATTGTTTTGCATTTTCTGCTTTGAAGAGCCTCCAAATCATGCTGACCTATTTATATTTCTGTGCAGACACATGATAGACATATTTATCTCAATAGTTCTTAGGAACAAATGCAATTTAAATTTTAAAAAGTGAGAATATCTTAATTGTTACTTGCAATTATTTATTTCTGCTGGAGTATTTTGTTTGTTGGTGTTGACTTGGAGTAGGTTTTTTTCTTTGCAAATTGAAAAAGCAAAATTTTAGTACTTTTTTTCCCACATAGAATCCATCCAACAATTTCTGCTAGTCTGCATCTGATACAGTTACTATTATAACTCCCATTAGACATAAACATGCCTATTTTCTCATCACACAAGGGAATCTTGAATCAGATTCACAAAGAACAGCTTGATTTATAGTTGTTTTCTCTCCATTCTACTTGAAAAAAAACAGAAAACAAAAAAACTTAGCCTGGCATCAGACTTTGATATGAGCGAGTTCCCACAGTCTGCTGGCAAAATCTCACTGGTTGCATATCAACACTAGAGATTAGGCTAGAGTTTTTACTTACTAAAGAGGGGGATGTTGGTTGCACCTGAAACTGTGGCTGTGGTATGGGGCTACTTAATATGACTCTGTGTTGAGAGCCCAAATCTCAGGCTTTTCCTTGTATTTAACTCTTCACGTAGAATCTCAGATTCCTAAAACTAAAGCAAGATATTTTAAAATAGTAAAAAAAAATTAAAATTAAAGAAAGCTTATTGATTAATACATTTCTCCTCCAGGTGGTATAAAAGAACTTTGCAGAAAAGTACAACCACAGATAACAGTGGCTCTTTGTTGACTCAAAATATAAAGGAAATAAGATGAGATCTCTGATAGCAATTGTGCAAGTAGAAGGAGTCTGTGGTGCTCAAGGCCCATCTCCTCACTGTGCTCTTTCTGCTCATACAGACTTATGTTTTCCCCATTAGCTCTCACCTTAAGGCACTCAGTGTCTTTCTACTGCCAGTCCTCTATCTCTGTCTTCTCCGTGTGGCACGTATTGTCCAGGAAGCTCCATCTACTGAACCCAACCCATTTTTCGTCCCCCAAGGGCATCTTTCCTGAGATTCTTTAGGCATTCTTCCCTCCCATACATATTTTAATGGTGAAATTGTTGAAAAAGACCTAATGATTTGTCCTCCTTAGAAATATTTTCAGTCATCGAAAGACTCCAGGAGTTTTAAAAAGGGCAGTACAATTGTCTCCTACCTCTACATTTAAAATCTATTTTCCCTGAAAGGCATTATGTCTAAATTATCATGACTGTAAGAAAATTAATTTTTTAGCCTTAGTTATATGAGGAATTGGGAAGTTTTAAATATTATATCTGTTAGTATTAATTCATTCCAAAAGTGTATTTTTAGTACCACAGAAATGACTGGCAAAATATGTAGTTACTTTTATAGAGACTTTTAATCAACTCTATCTAAATTTAAAGAAAATCTTTGAGAAGTTGAGAAATATTAGGAGATTTAAGAACTTAATGTTTATAAATCCCACACCAAGCTTCAGCAGTAGGTGGTTTTAAAAGTAACCATCTGAAGTCCTGAAAATAGCTCTGTTTTTTAATACGTATGTTGTACATTTTATGGCATTGCCAGATACTTAAGGGTTATAAGTACATACCAAAAAATTTCAGCATACCTATTTAATTAGTTTTCTCAAAATAAATAATATGGTAGACAAGCAAAGTTCCTCCACCAGTTCAAATATAAACTAGTTTTTGGTTAGAAAAAAAATAATTAAGGTTTACTCACTCATGTGTCTTAGAGAATTTCACTAAGTTTTATAGTATTCCACTGCAAATTAATCCGTGGTTAAAGCTCATTTGCTTTCATGCATGATATCTATTACTAGGAATATAATACTTTCCCCCATATGTTTTAGCTTTTATTCATAGAGAATGTATTAGTTTTATATTATAAGACATCTGACAGTTTTCCGGTCTTTAGACATACAAGAGGTTAGGATAAGCCTGAAGGCCTTCCAATTATATCCAGTTGTAACAGATGTATTTATTTTATAATGGAAATAGATTTCTTATTTAACATTTTTGAACTATTTACAACTGCTTCTTTTCTTATGCTATCAATAATATTAATGATGACATGAAATATTACACAAATATAAAGTGACCTCAAGGACTTTTGTTGTACATAAAAAATAAAACATCTCAATGAGAAATTTCAAAAGAGATATATGTTTTATAATCTGGTGAGTAATGCTGATAGAAAACAACCCCATATTGAACAATTCCCTCTTTTTACTACTGACTAATTTTCTTGACAAAGAATTGTTAAGCATCTTTTCTATATAAGGTATTGTGCTAGGGAGTTTTTTATTTAAATCACAAGTGAATAATCCTTCAGCATTACAAAAATTGATCATTAGTAAGAGCATAATCATTTTGATATTTGTTGTATAATTCTTTTTAAATTGTCCTTTTCAGCCTCTTGAATAAGTTTGTAAATATTTCATTTTATGGAACCTCTGTATTCAAAAAAAATAGAAATGAAAACTTTTCTTGATTTCTTCTCCAAGCTTTCCCAACTCAAAGTTATTGCCCAGGCAGTGTTTTCTAATCTAAAATGTTTTAGCCCTCTGTACATTGCTTTACATCCTAGCAACAGAGAGCATGACAGAAACAGATTCTAGTGCCTCTCATAGAAAATAGAATGGACCCTAAGAAGACATCTCTTTCTCCTGATGGTCGTATCTGTCTCAGCAAACCAGGGATGAAGATCTGTGAATGACTCCCAGAAATACATGCTCTTTAGTATCCATTCCACTAAAAACCAGGTATTGGCTTAAGCTCTAGGCAAGTGGTTTGGGAATGAGTTCAGTGATGGCTTTAGGAGTAGGGTAGAAAACTAGATCTGGAAATTTGAATAATGGAAAGAAAAATTTTAGGAAACTTTCAGGTTATCACTAATAGGACATTCTTAACATCATTGTCCCTAACTGCCTTCTTTTTGTGGCAGCAGTTGTATTTTTTGGATGCTCAGGCAGACTGTAGAAAATGTGAGCCTAAGAGATATTTAGTCAATAAGGGGTTTTGGGAATAAATGTTGGAGGCTAGTCTTCTTAAAAAAAATCCGGGGACAATAACAAGAATAAACTCAGGTAATTCTGTATTTATTGTATCTTAGAAGGAATAGGGAAGATTTCCAAATACATTAAGATCTATTGGTAGAATGGAATCATTCCAAATTGTGAAAAGGTTCATTTTATTCACTATACACTTAGAATCAAAATGACAAAATGGTATACAGAAGTACAGGTTGAGTATCCCTTATCCAGCATGCTTGGGACCAGGAGTGTTTGGGATCTCAATTTTTATTTTTATTTTTTGATTTTGGAATATCTGTATATACATAATGAGAAATTTTAGGGATGGGACCCAAGTCTAAACACAAAGTTTATTTATATTTCATATACATCTATACACATAGACTGAAGGTAATTTTATATAATATTTTTAGTAATTTTATGCATGAAAAAAAGTTTTGACTGTGACCCATCACATGAGGTCAGGTGTGGAATTTTCCACTTGTGGGCATCATGTCAGCAGTCAAAAAGTTTTGCATTTGGATTTCAGAGCATTTCATATTTAATATTTTTGGATTTTAGGATGCTCGACCTGTACTATCTACTAAACTATAAATTTCAACTTGCATCCATCTGTAAAAATATCAGAGTGCATTAAATCATTTCCTAAAATCAGGGAAATCAGAGGCAGCATTGTGTAGGAAGGAACAATAAAGATGTGGTTCAAAACATGAATGCTAAAGTTGGGCAAATCTGGGTTCAAATCCTAACTCTACCTCTATTAGAAAGGTTACCTTAGGCAAATTGCTTCACTTTTCTGAGTTTCAGTGGCTTCATCTGAGCAATGGGAACAATATTAGTAAATGCCACATAAGCTGGTAGTGACTATTCGGTGCATTAGCTCAGTGTCTACAATACAGTACGTTTTCACTACAGATTGTTGTTATTCCTTCTCAACATTCCCACAGTAATTTACCAGTGTTATATCAACATCTACATTGCATTATAGTTATTTGTATATTTAGCTTATCATTTCTGTCAAATTCCTGTTGCAGTTGGATCTGCATCTATTTCTTCTTTGTACTCCACATTGCTTCTAAAACTATCTACCAGTAAAGATTTATTTGGCAATTTATTAAATCTTTTAAAAATCTCTTTTCAGAAAGGATTAAAGAAGACTATGAAAAGTCTTTACAATATGATTTAAAGAAAAGCACATGTACTTATCACAAGGCCAAATAAATATTTACTTAACGAAATATTAATGAATGTTTGAATTAACTAATCAAAGAAACCGTATTTATGTGATAAAATAAAAGGCTTGGGTTAGAGCTGAAAAACATCTAATTTTGAATCCAAGTGATGCCCTTTATAACAGTTCTGGGGAGAAGGTTTTATGCTTGAAGGTCAAAAACTGTGAAAAGAAATAATTAAAATTTAAATGAGATACCTTACGTGAAAAGACCAATCCATGGTGCCTGGTAAACCAATGACACTCAAGAAGGTTTTAATGTTACTGCTTTTAAATATACACACAAACAAAACTCTCAGAATTATTTTATTGTGTTGTTTAGATTTTCAGGTCTTGCCCACAAAGTGTGTATCCATGAAGTTATTTCACCTATGAAGCTGTATACAAATAATTTAAGATTAGTTATAAAAGCATTATAGGAAAATAAAAATTCCCCAAGACACAAATGAAATGAGAAAGCATGTTTTTCTTAGATGCTTTCATTTCCTCCATAGTAAATTTATTCTATGTTTATTGATAATAATAGTCTAATAAATTTTAAGTGAGGGCTAACATGAAAATATAATTTTATTCTATATTTTATTAAACAACTATTTATCGGGCACTGTATTAGTTTACTAATGCTGTCATAACAAAGTACAATTGACCCTCCATATGTATGGGCTCAACGTCTGTGGATTCAAGCAACTTCAGTTTGAAAATATTTGAAAAAAAAATGGATGGCTGTATCTGTACTGAACACATACAGAATTCTTTTTCTTGTCATTATTCTCTAAACAATATGGTATAACAACTATTTACATAGCATTTACATTGTGTTAGGTATTATAAATAATCTAGAGATGATTTAAAGTATATGGTAGGATATGTGTAGGTTATATGCAAATACTCATACACCATTTTATATAAGGGACTTGAGCATGTGGATTTTGCTATCCCTGGATACCTGGGTACTGTATCCAATCCCTCACAGATACCAATGGACTTCTGTACCACAAACTGGGGGGCTTAAAGTAATGGAAATTTATTCTTTCTGTCCTGAATACTAGAAATCTGAAATCAAGGGATCAGCAGGGCCATGTTTCCTGTGAAACTCTGGCTAGAATCTTTTCTTGCCTTGTAGCTTGCAGTGGTGGCCATCAATCCTTGGCGTTCCTTGGTTTCAAGCTGCATCAAGCCAATTCCTGTCTCCGTGGTTACCTGACATTTCCTCTGTGTGTCTCTGTCTTCATTCTTATAAGGACATCACCATATTGGATTAGGGCCAACCCTAATAACCTCATTTTAACTTTATTACATCTGAGAAAAAACTTTATTTCTAAACAAATTCACGTTCACAGGTACTGGAGTTTAGGACCTTAACATATCTTTTTCAGGGACACAATTGAGCCCATTACAAGCACCTATTATGTTACAGGCAATATTTAAGGTGCTGAGGACACAAAAGTAAGAAAGTCAAAGAAAGAAAGTTTTGTGATAATGGTCATAACATCCATCTTTGCTTTGGGAAAGTGTATGGGCTCCATATCTACAAAGGTGTTTCCCTTTGCATAAATTTTCCACCTAGTCATTTCTTAGTGCTGGACTCTACAAATTCATCTTATCACCAGATTTGGACATAGATTAGAAAAGTTGTTTTTATTGTATGTCCAGCCTAGTAGGTTCTTAATCCAATAGTAGATTAATGCTAAAAAGTATCAAGAATACATAACCACAACATCCCCTTGTATCTATTTAACAGATGTGGAAACCCAACCCATCTTATTATTCTGATTGTATCACAACATTTGCCAGGCAGGAATAATGGTATGCACAGCCCTCCAATTATAGAATTAGACATGGTCCCGACTTAGTTGGCATATTGACAAATTGGACAAAGACATGATGCAAACAAACATTAGGAGGATGTGAGTAACAATGGGGAAGAAAACTCATTGAATGTGCTTATGGCTGTTTGTTTCTTGTATCATTCATGTTATAAATGTTGAAATACTGAGTTAAATAGGAAAAAGTGAAAAATCATATTTAGACCTTTTGATGAAAGTAATACATGCTTGCTAGAACATTTCAGCAATTTAGACTATGCAGAGAAGAAGTTAATTCTTCCCTAACTGTCTTCCTTTCCTGTGCTTTTTTAGTGTGTATATGATTTTATGTGTGTCTATGTGCATTGCTTTAAAGAAAAATAGCACCATTTATAAAAATAGTTTGTAAGTTGTTTTTTTTTACACTAACAGTTCTATCATATACCGAGAGTGGTATTTTGAAATCTCCAGCAATTATGGATTTACCAATTTCTCCTCTTAAACCTGTCAAGTTTTGTTTTTCATATTTTGAGACTATGTTAGTAGGTACATACATATTTAGGATTGTTATATCTTTTCAATAGATGAACACTTTTATCATATAAAATGTCTGTGTCTGGTTCTACAGGATGTCCCCAAAGTCTCCATACATAGGGAAAATGGGAAATTGTAGCTAAATGTACCTTTATTTACAAAATATTCATTATAAAATTTTACAAAATGTTTCCTTTGACTTTTGGGACACACTGTATTATAATACATTTTACCTTAAAATCTGCTTTGTCTAAGATAAGAAAACTAAACCAACTGTCTTTCAGTTAGTGTTTCATGGTGTAACATTTTCATCACCCTGTATTTCAAAAAACTTCTGGGTGCTTTTTTTCCATTTAAAGATGTCTATTGTAAGCAGTGTATAAGTTCGTTTTCTTTTCATTTTATCTAGCTTTATAATTTTTTTAAAATGAAGTATTACACATTAAATGTAATGACATGACTAATAATGTGGCGTTAGTTCCACTATCTTAGTATTTGTTTTGTATTTCCACCATCCACTTTTTTGAAGCCTGAAATATTCTTTTAATTAAACTTTTTTATTTTGAGGTAATAGAGGTATTTACTTTTTATTTTGAGGTATAGATTGACATACATTATAAGAAATAATACAGAAGGATCCCTTGTACCTTTTACCCAGTTTGCCTCAATGGCAGCATCTTGCAAAACTATACTACTATGTCACCACCAGAATATTAGCATTGATTCAATCAAGACAAAAAACACTTTCCTCACCACTAGAATCCTTTATAGTCACACCAACTTCCCTCATACTCCCACCCCTTCCTTAATAACTTAATAACCTTAATAACTATAATATATTCTCCATTTTCATAATTTTTTCATATCAAGAATGTTATGTAAATGAAATCATATAATTTGATCATGTAATCTCATGAAATTTGCTTTATCCACTCAGTATAATTTTCTATAGATTCACCCAAGTTATTGTGTTTATCAATAGTTTGCTCCTTTTTATTGCTGAGTAATATTCCATGATATGTATGTACTGCAGTTTGTTTAACCATTCACCTATTGAAAGACATCTGGACTATTTCCATTTTTTGGCTATAAACATTCATGTACAAATGTTTGTGTAAACATAAGTTTTTTTCTGTCTCTGGGACAAATACCCAGAAATGTAATTACTGGATTATGTTATAGTTGCATATTTAGTTGTTTTGTGGGTTTGGTTTTTTTTTTTATAAACAGCTAAACTATTTTCTATTTTACAATCTTTCCAGAAATTCAGTGATACAGTTTCTCTGCAACGTCACCAGAGTTTGATGTTGTCACTATTTCTTTTATTATTTTATCCATTCTGATAGGTGTGTGGTGATATCTCACTGTGGTTTTCACTTGCATTTTCCAAAAGCCTGTGAGGTTGAACAATATTTCACATGGTTTTTTGTCATCAGTACATTCTCAATAAAATATTTCTTCATGTTATTTGCCCATTTTAAATTTAAATGCTTATGTATTTGAGTTTTGAGAATTCTTTATGTATTCTGGATATTAATCTTTAGTTGGATATATGGTTTGAAAATATTTTCTCCTACTCTTTTTATTCTCTTAACAGGCTGCCAGAGAGTAAAAGTTTTTAATTTTGAGGAAGTTCAATTTATCAATTTTTCCTTTATGAATCATGCTTTTGATGTCAAGTCTAAGAACTCTTTGCTTAATCCTAGCATCCAAAGATTTTATTTTCGTTTTTCTAAAATGTTTGTAGTTTTATCTTCAACATTTAAGCCTGTAATCCACTTTGAGTTAATTTTCACATGGAGTGTAGTACTTGCATTCATTGTTTTGCCTGTGGATGTCCAATTGCTCCAGTATGAATTGTTGAAAAAGTTGTATTTTGTCTGCTGAATTACTTTTTCACTTTTGTCAAAAATCAGTTACTTTTGTGATTCTATTTCTGTATATATTCTGTTATGTCAATGTACGTATCTCTCCCTCCACCAATATCACACTTTCCATACATATCTTGAAATTGAATAGACTGATTCCTTCCACTTTATTGTTTTTCAAAATTGTTTTTGCTATGCTGGTTCCTTTGCCTTTCCATGTTTATTTTACAATGATCTTGTGAAATAATTTGCTTGAATTTTAATATGAATTATGTTAAACCTCATCTGTTTGGGGAGAATTGGCATTTTTCCTATATTGAGTCTTCAGTCAGTGAACATAGAATGTCTCTTCATTTATTAGTTCATTTTTTTTGCTTCATTCATCAACATTGTGTAATTTTTAGCATAAAAGTTCTGTACATGTTTTCATAGATTAATACTTAAGTATTTCATATTCAATATTTTTGAGTCATTGCAAAGGCTATTGAATTTCTAACTGTGCCCTCCATGTGTTCATTGCTAGTACATAGAAATACATGTGATTTTTGCATGTTTATCTTATATTCTGCAAACTTACTGAACTCACTTCAGTAAGTGAGTTCACTTTAGAAGTTTTTTTTTTGTAGACTCCTTGGAATGTTCTACACAGGCAATCACGTCATCTGCAGATAGCGACTATTTTATTTCTTCTTTTTTTAATCAGTACTTCTGTTATTTTCTTTCCTTGCCTTATTACACTGGGTGTAACTTCCAGTATTGTGTTTGGTGAGAACAGACATCTTTGCCTAATTCTCAACTGGGGGAAGGAAGGAAGTAATGAAATTCTTCACCATTAAATAGAATGCTAGCTGTAGGTTTTTTGGTAGATTTGCTTTATCAAGTTGAAGAAGTCCCTCTTTATTTCTGTTTTTCTGAGAGTTTTATCATGAATGGGTGATGGTATTATATCAAATGCTTTTTCTGTATTAATTGATATAATCACGTGAATATGCTTTCACCTTTTAATGTGGTAGATTACACTGCTTGATTTTTTAAAAAACATATTGAACCAGGCTTTCATCCTTGGAATAAACCCACTTGGTCATAGTGCATAATTCTTTATAAATTTGGCTGAATTCTATTTCCTAATTTTCTGTTAAAGATTTTTTGTGTGTGCTTATATTATTGAGAGATATTGGTCTGTAGTTTTCTGGTTTTGTAATGGTTTGTGTGTCAGAGTAATATTAGCATCATAAAATTATTTGGTAAGTGTTTCCTTCTCTTCTATTTTCTGGAAGAGATGCAATAGGATCAGTTCTTTAACATTTGGTAGAATTCTCTAGTGAAAGAGTCTGGGCCTGGAAATTTGACAGTAGGGGTGGGGAGAGTTTTAAAATTATGAACTCAATTTCCTTAAAAGTCATGGGGCTATTCATGTTCTCTGTTTCATATTGGGTAAATTTTGATAGTTTGTGTTTTTTGAGAATGCGGTCCATTTAGTCTAAGCTATCAAATTTATGTATGTCCTACTTTTGTATTTTACTTTTGATGTCTGCAGAGTCTGTATAGTTATCCCTTGTTCCATTCTTGATATTAGTAATTTGTGTTCTCCCTCTGTCTTTTTTCTTTGCCAGTTTTCCCTGAAGCTTGTCAACATTATCAATCTTAAAAAAAACCCAGCTTTTATGTCATTGACATTCTCTATTGCTTTTCTGTTTTCAACTTCATTGATTCTGTTCTCATCTTTATTATTTCTTTTGCTTGCTTTGCTATATTTTACTCTTCTTTTTCTAGGTCCTTGAGATGGAAGCTTAGATTAGTGATAAGTTCTTTCCTCTTTCTCTTACGTATGCATTTAGTGCTGTAAGTTTTCCTCTCAGCACTGCTTGAACTGTGTCCCACAAATTTTGATATGTTATATTCTCATTTTTATTCAATTCAATTTATTTTTAAAATTTCCCTTGAGACTTTTCCTTTGATCCATGAATTATATAGAAATGTGTTTTTTAGTTTCTAAATATTTGGAGATTTTTTCCATTATCTCTGTGATTTTTATTTTAATCCAATTTTGGTCAGAGAACACAATCTGTATGAATTTCAGTTCTTTTAAATTTGTGGCCCCGTGTAAGGTCTACCTTGGTATGTCTCAAGTGAACTTGAAAAGAATGTGTACTCTGCTGTTGTTGCCTAGGGTGTTATAAATGTTGATGAGATCCTATTAGTTAATAATGTTGTTGAGTTCTTCTAAATCCTTGCTAATTTTATGTCTAGTTATTCTATCAATTGTTGAGAAAGAGGTATTTTAACTTCCATCTTTATTTGTGTATTTGTCTATTTCTTCTTTTAGTTCTATCAGATTTCTCTCCACATATTTTTGGAGCACTGTTTTTTGATGCAAACACATTTAGGATTGCTATGCATTGATAGATGGACACTTTTATTATTATAATGTCCCTTTCTGTCTGGTAATGTTCTTTGCTCTGAAGTCTTCTTTATATGATATACATATAACCATTCCTGCTTTCATTTGAGGATATATTTTTCTACCTTTTACCTTTCAATGTTTTACTTTGTAATGTAGTGTCTGCAGTGAGTTTTTTGTAGACAGCATGTAATTGGGCCATGTGTTTAATCTAATTGCCAGTCTCTGTCTTTTAATTGATATATTTAGCTCATTTAATGTAATTATTGACAGATTACATCAATTATTTTATTTTTTGTTTTCTGGCTCTGATTTTTATTTTTCTGTTTTCTTTCTCCTGTCTTCTTGTGAATTACTCAAAAACTTTTTGAAATTCCCTTTTGATATATCTCCAGTATTTTTTCTATTTTTATTTCAAAATATTAAGGGGGTACAAATGTTTTTGTTACACGGAGAGCTTTTGTAATACTGGAGACATGACTATAAGTGTGCCCATCACCCAAATAGTGTTCATTTTACCCGTTAGGTAGATTTTTGCCTCTCCCCTCATCTTCCTCCCACCTGCTTGATTTCCAATGACTTTTACTTCCCTCTGTGCACATGTGTACCCCTCAGTTAGTTCCAATTTATTAGAGAGTATATGTGGTGTCTGTTTTTCCATTCTTAAGGTACTTCACTTAGGATAACAGTCTCCAGTTCCATCCACATTCTTGTAAAAGATATTAATTCATCCTTTTTTATGGCTGAGTAGTGCTCCATGGTGTACATATACCACATTTTGTTAATCCACTCATGATCTGATAGGTACTTGGGTTGATTCCACATCTTTGCAATTGCGAATTGTGCTGCAATAAACATTTGAGTTGCAGATGTCTTTTTGATAAAATGACTTCTTTTCCTTTGGGTGGATAGCCAGTAGTGGGATTGCTGGATCAAATGGTAAGTATACTTTTAGTTCTTTGCTAAATCTCCATACTGTTTTCCACAGAGGCTGTACTAATTTGCAGTCCCACCAACAGTGTATAAGTGTTCCTTTGTCTCTCCATCCACACCAGCATCTATTGTTTTTGGCCTTTTTAATAAAAACCATTCTAACAGGGGTAAGGTGATATCTTATTGTAGTTTTAATTAGCATTTCCCTGATAATTACTGATCTTGAGCATTTTTTCATGTGTTTGTTGGCTGTTTGTCTATCTTCTTTTGTAAAACTCTTGTTCATGTGTTTTGCCCACTTTTTAAGGAGGTTGTTTTTTTTTTCTTGCTGATTTGTTTCACAACCTCCCAAGACTCAGTCAGGAAGAAATAGAACTCCCAAATAGACCAATAATGAGCAGCAAGATTGGAGCAGTAATAAAAAATCTTCCAACAATAAAAGCCCCAGACCAGATGGATTCACAGCCAAATTCTAGCAGAACTAGAAAGAAAAGCTGGTACCCATACTGCAGGAATTATTCCACAACATCAAGACAGAGAGAATTCTCCCCAACTCATTCTATGATGCAAGCCTTGATACCAAAGCCAAGATAGGACACAACAAAAGAGAAAACTACAGACCGGTATCCCTTATGAATATAGATGCAAAGATACTCAGTAAAATACTAGCAAACAGAATTCAACAGCATGTCAAAAAATGATTTATCTCTAGAATTTTAATGTATCTCTATACATAGTTTTTTAAGTGATTGCTTTAAGTATTATATTTTATACACATAACTTATCACAATCTGCTGATATTATCATTTTATTAGCCCAAGTGAAGTATAGAAACCTTACCTTATGTCCCTTTACTCTACAATTGTTCTACATACATTCAGAACCATATGAGGTGGTGGTATAATTTTTGCTTAAACCATGACGCGTAATATAGAGAGCTCAAAAGGTAAAGAAAAACCTATGATATTTAGTCATAATTTTTCTTACTTTGTTTTTTCTTCCTTCCTTTTGTTCCAAAGGTCCTTCTCTTATTATTTCCTTCCTGTTTAGATAACTTTCCTTAGCCATTCCTTTAAAGTAGGTTAGTGACAAATTCTCTTAGTTTTCTTTTTTCTGAGAATGTTTTGATTTTTCTTTTATTGCTGAAGATAAGATTCTGGGTTGACAATTCTTTTTTTTTTTCTTTTTCGGCAGTTAAAATATTGTGCTACATCCTTCTGGCCTTTGTGATTTCTGATGAGAAATCCACTGTCATGTGAATTGTTTGCTCCCTCTAGATCACGTATAGTTTCTCTCTGGCTGCTTTAAAGATTTTTTTCTTGGTCTTTAGTTTTCAGAAGCTTAATTATGATGTATCTTGACATGAATTTCTTTGGTTTATCTTATTTGGGATTTACCCAGCTTCTTCAATCTGTAGCTTTATTTCTCTTGCCAAATTTGGAGAATGTTCAGTGACTATTTCTTTGAGTACTTTTTCAGCACTGTCCTCTTTTTCCTGTCCTCTAGGGCTCTAATTAAGAATGTTAGATCTTTTGTTATTGTCCTACAGGTCCTTGAGCCTCTGTTTATTTTTTTCAATCTATTTTATCTCTTTTTCCTGATTGGGTAATTTCTATTTTTTATGTTTCAGTCACTGCTTTTTCCTTTGTCTTCTCTACTGTGCTACAGATCTCATCTACTGTGCTTTGTTTTGGTAATTTTTGTTAAATCTGTTCCTTATATTCAATATTTTTGATATCACTGAAAATTGGAGAAAAGATATATTTTTAAAAATTGTTTCTGTTTTGTTGCTATGATACGGACATGATTTGTATATATTGATTTGTTTCCAGTAATATTGAGAAGTTCTTTAATTAATTTAAGTCATTTATGTGTAGGTTATTTTGGATTTTTTAATGTAAATAATTATGTTATCTAGGAATAATGAGTATTCAGTTTCTTCACTTCCAGTTCTTTCATTGCTTTCTCTTTGATTTCTGCACTATGTATTCTGTAATTTGTAGGTAAAAGATGCTATTTCAATTGTCTAACAGATAAGTAAATGAAATTACAAGAAATTAAATGAGTATTTTTCCATGGTCACAGAAGTCGTATTGTATCTTTCCCGTGTTTTCCACATTGCCTCTGTCAACCATGATTGTATTGCTACAAAATTAAAAAGATATGAAAATGAGCAGATGACATACTGAATTGTAACATCCCATTACCACTACCACCACAGCTACCACAATAGGGGAGATTGAAAATTAATTAATGTCATTTCAGTAATTTTATGTTTTGCTTTATTTCTCTCATTCTGAACTTTCTGAACAAAATTGGATTCAGCAAATTTGGAAGCCCCAAAATGAACCAGCTCTATAACACATTCCATTTGAACTGTGTTGGTGTTACAGTTTATTTCAGTACAAATATTCTGGTTTTTAGCCAGTTTTAACAGTTCAGAAATATCATTTTAATTAAGTCTAATTAAATCAGTACTTTTTTTGTGAGGAAATGTCATGACAGAGAAAAGATATGGGTTTTTGGAATTAGAAATCATATAGTTTTTTAAAAACCTTTTTAATTTTGAGATAATTGTAGATTCACATGCAATTATAAGAAACAATACAGAGAGACAGGGAGATCCTTTATATTCTCTACTCAGTTTTCCCCAATCATAACATCCTGCTCTTTATTGTCTGTCTTTCCTTCAGTAGGTAGTCTTAATTGGATAATAATAGCTATCCAGTATACACATATTTTTAAACTATCACAATGTATCCCCTAGGTCTTCTCAGCAGTTGTAGTTATAAGGCCATGCTCTCATTCCATTATCATTCCGAGTGGAGATATCTCATTTTGCACTTATGCTTTTACTGTTAATTTCATTGTAGTTAAAGATTCCACCCTGTATGAATTATGCACCTTGGAATTTGAGGTTTTATTTTTATTTGAAGGTAATGCAAACTCTGTATTAGATCAAGCTGATTATTTCCATTCCAGTTCACAATGTCCTTACATATTTTTGTTTATCTGGCAATTGCTGAGTAAAATGAATTTAGGTCTTGTGGTGATAATTTGTCAATTTTTTCTTGTTCTTTTTTTTAATAGTTTAGGTTCATATTTTTATTAGATATCAACATATGATTTATGCTTACTAAGTATTTATTTTATATAAAGATTCAGGATAATTGCATAATTTTGACAGAATGGGTCTTTATCAAATTGCATATACTTCATGTCCATTTAATTTTTTTTGTTAGTTCTATTTTGAATTATTTCGAAATGTTAATATTTTTGCCTCTTTTTTCATTCTTTTCCAGATATCTTTTTCAATTACTTTATTTTAAGCCTTTACATGTAATACTTTTTAAGATTTATTTCATGTAAGTGGTTGATTTTTAAAATTTAGTCTATCTCAGTAATTTAGAATAGAGGGGAACTGCCTCAATTTGGTGAAGAATATCTACAAAAAAAACCCTACAGATGACATTGTATGTAATAGTGAGAAACTTGAAGCTTTTCCACTAAGATCAGGAACAAGGCAAAGATGCCCCTTCTCACCAACGCTTTTCCATATCATCCTGGAGTCTTATTTAATGCAATAAGATAAGAAAGGAAATAAAAGGTATACAAATCATTTGTTTCCAGATGACATTGTCATGTGTGTAAAAAATCCAAAAGAATTGACAAAAAACTCCTGGAACTAATAAGCAATTATAGCAAGGTTTCAGTATTCAAGATTAATATACAAAAGTCAGTTGCTTTCCTATATAACACAAATGAACAAATGGAATTTGAAATTAAAAATATAATACTGTTTATGTTAGCATCCAAAGAATGAAACACATAGCTATAAGTCTAACAAAATATGTGCAAGTTCTAAAGAAGGAAAACTACAAAATTCTGATGAAAAAAATCAAAGATGAGCTAAATAAATGGAGAGATATTCCATGTTTATGGATAGAAAGACTCAACATTGTTAGGATGTCAGTTCTTCTCAACTTGACAATCCCAGTTAAAATCTGAGAAAGTTATTTTATGAATGTCGACAATTTGATTCTAAGGTTTATATGGAGAGAAAAAATACCCAGGACAGCCCACACAATATTGAAGAAAAACAAAGTTGGAGGACTGATACTACATAACTTCAAAACACACTATAAAGCCACAGTAATCAAGACAGTGTGATATTAGTGAGAAAACAGACAAATAGATCAATGAAACGGAAGAGAGAGCCCAGAAATAAATCCACATAGATATAGTCAACTGATCTTTGACAAAGGAGCAAAAGCAATACAGTAGAGAAAAGATAGTCTTTTAAACAAATGGGGCTGGAACAACTGGACACCCATATGCAAACAAACAAACAAAAAAAAGAATCAAGACACAGACTTTTTACCTTTCACAAAAATTAACTCAAAATTGATCAAAGACCTAAATGTAAAATGCAAAACTATAAGACTCCTAGAAAATAATATAGGAGAAATCTAGAAGGCCATGGGTTTGGTGATTACTTTTTAGACATAAAACCAAAGACATGATCCCTGAAAGAAAGAATTGATAAGCTGCACTTTATCAAAATTAAAAATTTTTCTCTGCAAAAGACACTGCCAAAAAAATAAAAAGAAAAGCCTCAGACTGGGAGAAAATATTTGTGAAAGACAAATCTGGGAAAAGACTTTATTCAAAATATGGAAAGAACTCAAAACTCAACATTAAGGAAACAAACAACCCAGTTAAAAAATGAGTCAAAGACCTTAATGAACACCTCACCTGAGAAGATACACGGATGGCAAATAGCATACGAAGAAATTGTCCATGTTGTGTGTTATCAAGGAAATACAAATTAAAACAATAATGAGATATCACCTATTAGAATGAACAAAATCCAAAACACCGACAACACCAAATGCTGGGAGTATGTGGAGCAATAGAAACTGGAACTTTCATTGCTGGTAGGAATGCAAAATGGTACAGTCACTTTGGAAGAGAGTTTGGTGGTCTCCTACAAAATTAAACATTCTTGTCATATAATCCAGTGATCACATTCTTTCATATTTACCCAAAGAAGTTGAAAACTATGTCCACACAAAAATTTGCACATGGATGATTATAGCAGCTTTATTTATAATTGCTGAAACTTGGAAGCAGCTAAGGTATCCTTCAATATATGAATAGATAAATTGCAGTACATCTGGACAATGAAATATTATTCACTGCTTTAAAAAATGAGCTATTATTCACTGCTTTAAAAAATGAGTTATCAAGCCATGAGAAGACATAGAGGAAATTTAAATGCATATTACTAAATGAAAGAAGCCAATCCAGAAAGGCTACATACTGTATGATTCTAACTGCATGACATTCTGGAAAAGGCAAAACTGTGGAAACGGTAAAAAGAATGGTGGTTTCCAGGGGTCGGGGAGAGGTAGGGATGAATAGGCAAGCACAGAATATTTTTAGGGCAGTGAAACTACTCTGCCTGATACTATAATGGTGGATTCATGTCATAAATTTGTCTGAACCCATAGAACATACAACACCAAGAGTGAACCGCAATGTAAACTATGGACTACGGATGATATCAGTGTGTCTGTGTGGGTTCATCAATTGTAACAAATGCACCACTCTGGTAGGGAATGTTGCTAATGGGGGTGACTGTGTGGAGGGTGGGGAGTAGGGGCTAGAGGGGAGATCTTTGTATCTTCCACTAAATTTTAAGTACTGAACAATAGTTTTTCAGTAGATTAACTTTGTTTTCCTGGGCAGAGAATAAAATTATTGATCAATAAAAAGTGTTACTCTTCATTCTTAATATTTATATGTTTTTCATTTCCATAAATAATGTCATTGGTTTGGCCCTTCATAAAACATTACAAAATAATAGCTATAATATAATAGTGGGATTTTTTTGTCCTTTACTTTAATGGGAATACCTTCACACTGGATATTTCATTTAATTTTTTATGTGTATTCATATATAAGATTGTGCCATAGTGTTTTTGAACTATAATCTTTCTATTTTATCAGGTTAGCACTGAAATCAAATGATGTTTTAATTAATAAAATAATCTCTCAAAGGAATCATCTGTTCCTTGACAGCTTGAAAGAACTCACTTGCAAATCTGAGTCCAGTGCCTTATGGAGGAGTTTTTTAGGTAAACTTCCCCTATTAAGTTTTAAAAAAAATCTCTTATTGGAGATTTAGGGTATCTATATTTTGCTACAAATATGGTCCACTTTACCACCATCCTCACATTTATTTAGTGTGTGCATGGTATTCCTCCAGAGGGATGCCAACTATACTGGGATGAGTAAGTACCTCTTCATTGGATTGTAGAGAGAATGTCCAATCTGCTGTCCTCTTCCTGAAGAGATTGCCCCACTGCAGTTCACTGCATGCTTTCATTTGGTGTCAGTAGCTGGAAGCAGCAAGAAATAAAGGCAGCAGCATTGCACAAAATACAAAAAGACAGGTAAGACCCCAATGGAGGGTCAAAATGAGGACTTGTGGCAAAAAGTAGCATTAATAGGCTAGACTAGAAATTGACCAATTGTAAAAGAACATTCATATTGTAATTGATACATTTATTCTTCTGAGCTCTATTTTCCTTTAATTTACTCTGACAGTCCATAACCCTAGTATTCGGGCACAAAATAAATGCATGCATTTATGGGCTTTTGATGCATATTTCAGAAGCTATAATTTGACAAGCAACTTACTTTTGAGTAAGTTGAATCATGACTTCTATTTTTTTATGTAGTAAAAGAAGTGATTTAATTGTGTTTTCAATTCTTCTAAGGCCAGTGTTAACAATAAGAGTGAATACCTTGTGTCTCTATTTCCCACTCCTTTCTGTTGATGCATATTTTTTATTGCTGATAAAGGAAAACTAACATTTGGAGCAGAAAGTCCTTCAAGAGCTACCACAGGAAGGTACTGAGCCCTTGAGTGGACATCAGACTGAGCCTATGATAGGTTCTTCTCTGGCTATGGAAAACCTGAAAGTGACTGGATGTTGAATGGAAAAAAAACCACCATGAATCAAGTCCTGAGGAATGAGGTTATCATGGATGAGCATAAGTGCTAAGGGAATCCATCTCTGCTTATGCAACAACTGTAGGTTACCTCAGCTCCCAAATCTCATCCTCAAAATCTAAATGCAGCTGGTTAATCAGAAGAGGCAAATGCCCATATGCAGGTGCCACACATACACAGCTGCATATGCTACTGAACATTGGGTTAAGGACAGTAAGCATGCTTCCCATCTCAATTTAGTTAACGTTTACCTGAATACAAGCCAGTGTTTATTAACTCCTATGCTACTGTATTTACTCCCTTCAAACTTAGGCCATTTTATAATAATGGGCTGCTAATTTGGCTTCTGATAATGATAGTAAAGCATGGCATAGAAATTAGAAGCCCAAAATGCAATTTTGAATAATAATGGAAATAAATCCTGTGACAAGAAGTCCCAGGAGTTAATACAGGCAAGTGAGGATTCTGATTTTCCTAACTAGGAAATGACTGATTATATGAATAGATATGTCAACAAATTCTTGCCAAACTAATAAATAAAGAAGTAAAAGTACACCTTCTCTTCATCCAATTAAGATAAATTTATTTTATTTTAGCTAACAATTTGATATGATAATTGTAACTAGAAGATAAAGAACAGAATAGGCAGGGGAATCATTTCAGGGAAGCGGTTATTTTCTTAACTAGCAAAATATTTCTGGTATTTTTGCTGTCTATATCTAAAGCAAATTTAACAAAGATCATGTTTATTAAAAGTCCCTTTGGTTCATCCTAGATTACTTTTCAAGATCTAGTACTTTACTACCCTTATTATTTCCTCTTCACCATGTTTTCCCTCATTTTAAATTCTCCATTGAGACTGCTTACCAAGTCGATTATCCCCAAACTCTCACTTTATAAGTTAAAAAAAATAGTATATTCAATAACCCCAGAACAAATATAATTTATAAAAAAAATAATTTGCAGCGCCAGCTCTTTGGAGGGATTTTTTTTTTTTTTTTGCCTCCTCTGTGTATGTGTCTAATGAGAGCATGTGTAGCAGGAGGGGAATATACTATTTGGGTTCCCAGATTGCTTGCCCTATTTAGCATTATTTTTTTTAAGTTGCAATTAGTATTAGCCTTAAGAAATGAATGAAAATTGGCGATGAATGAAAAAGTTAATAGATGTTAGTATTATAATTAGCAAGGGTCTGATCTTGCAGGAGCGTTTCATGACTACAGTCTACGGAGGACATGCATGTCTCTGGTCTGTCTGCCTGGAGCTTTGCACTACAATGTGCAGGAAAGATTTCGGTGGAGAAAGGTTGAATTGCCCTCTTCTTGCTGCCGCTCCATGATGATGATGGGGATGCAAGGAAATGATAGGAAATCTGAGCTTCATTCAACATAATAGACATAGTCCACTTTTTCCCCAGACAAGTGAAAACAGAAAATAATAAAAGTTTGAATGGGCTGGGAGGGGCAGGCATAATGTAATTGAGATGATGTTTTTATCTCAATAGAAAAAAATGGGGTTGTTAGATTGGAGAAAGGAAGCATCTAGATATGTTGCTGGAAAAGAGTGATCTTCTTACTTGGAAAAGGAGCATCATGAATTTCTCTTTGTGTAATTTGTCTACCATTTGCCCAGAGAGAACCTTTCTCCTTAGAATCAGTCCTTTGTTTGAGTGGCATAGAAATAAGTTTAGAGCAAGTCTAGAGAAAAAGATACAAAGGATTGAGAATAAATAATATAATTAATGTCAGTTCTGAGGTAAGTGTGAGCATAAGATTTTACAACTGAAAATATATTTAAAACTAAAAATGCTCAGCATTATTAACGGTGCCTCTCTTATACTGCTTGTGGGCATATAAATTGTTACAATGCTCATGAAGGACTATTTGGCAGAACTACAAATGTAGAGTATTAAAGAATGCTCTAGGACTCTGTAATTACAGTAGAAAATAATCTACCATAAGGAAATATACATGAGTAAAAAAAGAATGTAAAATATATGGATGTTCTTTACAACACTGTTTATAATAAACACAAAGGAACCGTACTAAATAACCAGTGATAAGGGATAAGCTAAACAAATTATGGTGCATTGATACAGTGGGATACTATGCACTATTTTTAATAAAGAATGTTTAAATACAGGAAAAATTATGCAAAGTAAAAATAAAATTACAGAAGAGGAAGAACTTTCTATTTAACTCACAAAATAATTTTCATTACATCAAAAGCAAAAATTTTTGCTTGCAGAAATAGAAATAAACATCAAAAAATGGCAACTAATTGCAACACATATGACATACAAAATATTATTTTAATTGCTATATAAAGAGCTCTTTTAAAACAATAAGGAAATAATAAACACTCAACAGCAAAATTAGATAAATTCACCAACAGGATCAACAGGCAATTTTTAAAGAAATGCAAGTGGACAGTAAGGATTCTCAACCTTAATCATGGTTTTAAAATTTTAGTTAAAACAAAAATGAAGTAACACTCTTTCACCTATCATACTGGTGGAGATTTTTTTAAAAATGGTAGTGTTCACTGTGGTGAGGGTGAAAGAATATATGTAACTTCATTCTGTTTTTCTGGGTATGGAAAATGGTAACATATTTAGAGATCTATGTAGCAATAGCTATAAAAAAATTAAATGCATTTATATGCTTGCCCCACAATTGCACTTCTAGATATTTGTCTTGCAGACATACTAACATATTTTATATTTGCGTGCAAGACTATCCACTGCAATATTGTTGATGAGCTAAAGATTGAAAATATGTACACAGTCTACTTAGGTAGTAGTTGCAGTACATCCTTTCAATGAGATACCACATGCTCATCAAAAAAGAATAAAGTATTTCTATGTTGATGTTAAAGGATCTCTAAATAAGTGCATTATTAATGGGAAAAAAGTGTCCAAAATCTTGTCTATAATATGTTCCCATTTGTGTAAAGACATGAAAAGCCTCAGGAAAGATACACACAAAAAAGACCTTGAGATGGGAAAATGATGAACTTTTTATTCTATTTATTTATTTTATTGTTTTGTGTAATTTTTTGTACCATGAGCATGACTGTATTTTTCAACATAAGCTTTTAGATTATAATCAACATATAAATACATGAAAAAGTATAGCTAATATGATTATTTAGTATAAAGATCTATGTCTATGTATAATTCTCTTTTTTTAAAATAAATACCTCACAGATTATATTTTATTATATGTAAGAATATATAATATATGTTATATACTTAGTTAAGTACAGAAAAATTGAAACAGACACATTGAATGTTAATAAAATAAAATCTCTGATCAGTGGAGCTGTGTGTGAATTATTTTGTTTGCGGGCTTTTCTTTATGTTCTAGGAAAAGCTATCGGTGGGTGCTTTCATGACTAGTTCTGGCATTTTTAAATTTTTATTTTTTAGCAATTTTAATATGATAATTCGAGTCTTTTGTTTGGGGAAAGTTTTCTCGAATTATAAATTTAAATATTCTGTTCCTCATTTTGTATTATTTCCAGTCTTCGTTTACATATAGGTTAATCCTCTTTGCTTTTCTTCTGAAACTACCACTTTTTTATAAGAATTCTTAGTTCTTATAAAAGTTCTTAGTTTTGATTTCTATTTAATTATGGTTGCTTTTTAAAATTCCTCTAGTATCTCACTGTATTTCCATGATTTCCATTCTTCTTTATTTTTCTATTATATATTCTTAAAGATTCTTTTATTATTTTATTATTTTTCTCTTCTTCTTTTGGGAATTCTGACAGATCATATTTAATTTAATTTTATTTATTTAATTATCTTTCCATTTGTTCCTGAATTTTTACATTTCTGCTTTGAGGTCTTCCTTCAAGGAGGCAGTTGCTTCATTATTTAAATAAAAAATTGGATAATTATTTCTTACATTTTTCATAAGCCGAGTTGCAATATTTTTTCTGGTGAGTAGTCTTTATCCATTAGAAAATTATACTGCTTATTTATTAATATTATTTTGGTGATTTTATTTTTAATCCAGCCTCTGCTAGTGGTTTTCTTTCTTTTTTTTTTTTTTTCTTTTCTTTGATTCCATTGTTATATTAGTTCAGTTTTTCTGGACCAGCTATTTGTAAGAGGTTTCTTTGGTCAGAGAGGTATCTTAGTAGTATTCCAGCTGCTTGATTTTTCATAATGCAAATCTAAATCCTTCTTAGTTGCCCCAAGTTCTGTGTCTCTGTGATTCTTCATATGGTAACCCCACTCTCTCTGTTTCTATAAACCAAACCCAGTCCAGGACTCTTGCCGCCAGCAGTTCACCTCTGTTCCTCCTCCTGCTGTTTAAAAAAAGGATATAGCTATTTCACCTTTGGTTGTGCCTCTCATCTTCAGAAAGTGTACATGCGCTAGTGCTTCTGAAATCTGCTGTGACTGAGCCCTCTTGCCGAGTCCTTTCTCTGCTGCTCTGTCTCTCTTTTTCCTCCCATGAAGCTCTTTTATTAGGGTTCTGGGCAGTCATATGTGTACTTTGGAGTATGCAGACTATGATTGCAACCATACTGTACAGAGTTTGATTTCCAGGCTTTCATTATCCCCATTGCTTTTGGATAAGTGGAGGGAAAAGTCCCTATGGTGACCCGAACAACTGGAAAAAAAAAGTGAGATTAAATCTGTGAGTTGATTCATTTATGCTTTCATTCTTAGTTTATAATGGTTTAGAAAACATTTTTATGTCTCCATACTACACTCATCTATGTTTTCTTCTTATATATCCTTAGAATCACTTTTTGATGCAAATATTTATTTCATCAAGTATTTATATGAAACAAGAATCTAAATTCATTTTTGCAAATAGCTACCTAGTGTTCTCAGCAACCTTCACTAAATAATCTATTATTACAACGATGAAATATCCTGTTCATCAAACCTTAAATTTTTGTATATAATAACTCATTTTATTATTAATCTTTTTATCTATGCCAGATTATTTTAATTATTTTAGATTTATGAAACATTTTAAATCTATTATATAGAAATTTCTATTTTTTATTTTCTTTTCAAAATCACATTTTCAAATTTCCAAAACTAACTTGATATCATTATTGAAATTGAAATAAACTAATACATTAATATAATAAGAATTTACTTTAAAAATTCTTGAGTAAACTTCAATGTTCATCATTAGTCTTTTTCTAGCAAAGGTTTGAGATCCATCTAGGGAAGATGGATCACTGTTCAATTAATATGTTTTTAGGAAGTATACATGGTTCTCTGTCAGACCCTGCATATTTAGAGATGTGTATAATGGGTTTTACTAACAACTTGGCTTGCTATAGATTTCTTGGATAAAAAGTTTTCCCTCAAAATATGGAAGGCAATCTCTGTCGATTTGTTGCATTCAAAATGATGAAAGAGATGTCTTCAACTCAAGTTTTCCTTATATATAAGTAGCCTATTTTTTTCCCTGGTGACATTGCCATTTTAGAAGATGGGCAGTTTAAAGTAACTTCATTTACCTTGATTCTATTGGTGCTGAATCCACAGAAGTTTATCATAATTTCTCTTCCAATTTCCACGACTTGTGCTGATTTTACCGTATCTTTAGAGTCTATTGATTATATTGGTAATAAAGTGGGCAGGAACCAGTTAAAATGTCTGTGTTAATAATGTCATCCTATCTGACATCTATAAATTTATTCAAATGAGGGTGCTAAACCTCAAAACATTTCTGTAACTTCTAATTTAGAGTAACTAGCTCTTATGATAAATAGGTGACACCTGTAAATAATTTACTTTTTTTTGCAACAACTGTAAGTTATCCAATTTTAGTAAGAAAACAAAAAAGTTGGTGAAGAACCCAGGAAATAACATTTTAGTCTGAACAAGGGAGTTTATGACTAAAATGTCTGGAGAATTTCTTGTGAGACCAATAACCTTACTTTGAAGTTAATTCCAAAAGATAATTCCCCAATTTTTTAAATTGTTAGAATCATTATTGAAGTAAACAATATACCATCTCTAAGTTATTATCTTTACAAATACAGTTATAAGGGTTTTTATGTTCAAATATGCATATAAAATCAATCTCTATACTTTACAGTCACACTACAGGTAAAATTATACAGAGAACAAATTATCTAACACTTATTGAATGAGATTCTTTTAGTTCATACGCTATTCACTATTTCAGTGAAATGAATAGAACTCTAGTTGCCTGAAAGAGTTATTCAGCTTCCAAAAGTGCTTGGCTTCTTCCCAGAAAGTCATTTACACAGTGACACTTTATGAGTGATAAAGTGATATGAAGAGGTACTTATATATCTACAAGAGCATACATCTGCTAATAACTGGAATTGCCCTAAGAGCCAGTAGCAACTTCTTTTGAATGTCTTCAATAGTGGCAAATCTTCATCTTTTTAGGGTAGATCTGCTTTGTGATCTAGTCAACTAAGAAGAATTGTTCAACAGTATTTTATGCATTCCAAAACTCACAGAAAATCTTCTACTAAACTAAAAATACATTTATCTTATAATAAATTACACTTGGTAACTTTATGACATTATTAAAAATGCAAATTAAGAAATCGTAGACATTTTAGAACATAGCATAAATGATTCTTTGTGTTTAAATAGATTTCTAAAACATGATACAATATTTTAAATTGATGCCCAATAATAATAATACAAAGTTTTACCTGAATCTTGTCTAGTAAGGAGTTTTTTGTTTTTTCTGGAGACAAGAGTCTTGTTCTGTTGCACCAGGTAGAGTGCAGTGGCGTTATCATAGCTCACAGCAACCTCAGGCTCCTGGGCTCAAGAGATCCTCCTGCCTCAGCCACCTGAGTAGCTGGGACTACAGGCATGAACCACGACGCCCGGCTAATTTTTCTAGTTTTAGTAGAGACCGGGTCTCGCTCTTGCTCAGGCTGGTCTCAAAATCCTGACCTCAAGTGATCCTCCCGCCTTGGCCTCCTAAAATGCTAGGATTACAGGCGTGAGCCACCACTCCAGGCTTAGTAAGGAGTTTTAATGTCTTGTGGACACATGACTGTAACCAGTCATAGATACTATATAATTTAATTAAAAACAATCATGAAGAGTATATATTCATGTGTAAATTTAACTCCTTTTTATTTTTTTGATTTGTTTACTAGGAAGTTGTGTCTTTTCTCTTTTACACAAGTATGCTGTACCTATGGACTCCTGCTACTGAGATCTTGATTTTTCCATTACCACCTTTATTTTAAAGATACTTTTAATCTGTTTTTCTCAACTGTGTCTTGTTTTCCTATATTTAAGCAGGTATAGTTATCCTTTTTATTAGTATAGAGTTATAACTTTCACTTGACTCACTATCCTGAATACTTACCTCCCTAGTCTCTGCTGGGGTTGTACACAGACAATAGACAAATCAGTCTGAGTCTTATATGCTCTATTAAATATTTTAGTCAATATTCTAAGAAAAGTTAAAACATTTAAACTAGGGATGGAGAAGCACTGAAAGTGGAAGGAGTTGTATGATAAGTTTTGGATTTTGAACAAACCATCCTTTCCATAGTATACAAAATAAACTTTATGGCAGGAAAAATGGATGGTTTGAGAAATGTTTAGAAACTAAAAGTGACAAGACCTAGTGATGGTTCGGATATGAGGTGACTCTTGGGTTTCTGGCTTAGAAAACTGGATAGATGGTGTTTATATTTCCTGAAATTGGGTATCCAAGTGTTTTAGAAGAAAGATTCTTCTACGAGTTAGAAGTACTTTGAAGACATCTAGTTGTAGCTATCAAGTCGATAGCTGGGTTTATGGGCCTGAAACTCAAAGGTCAAGCCTGGGATGGAAGTAAACATTTGAAATTGGCTAGGATCTAGTTAATCAATTAAACTATGGACATGGATAAGATTGTATGGGAAGATATTATAAAATGATATGAGAATAAGGCTGAAGATCAAGCTTAAAATATAATTCTACAATGAAGGGACAATAAAGGAGGATAGGTCTGTATCAGAAGTTTATGAGTAACCAGAGTTAGGAAGATAAAACAGCATTGTAAATCAAGCCAAGGAAAAATGATTTTTTAAAGAAAAACTTATCAAATAATGCCAAATCTGGCTGAGAGTTCAAGTAAAATAAAAAATGTCCATTGAATTTAGCAAGATGGCCGTCCCTGTGGATCTCAGCCAGAGTTATTTTGGTAGAGTAATAGAACCATTATGAACATCCACTTTTTCTTCAATCTCCTGTAGATGGGTTTAGACTACTATGCAAAAATTATATTCATGTGGGCCAACAATGACCTACTGTTGCTGTTTTTTTAGTCTTATTTCTCCTTGAATTCTGTTGATGATGCTGATTACTCTTCCTTCCTTGGTTATTATTTCTTTAGTGCTATAGCTCACTTCCTACTCTGCCTTTCTTGGTTCATTTCTGGTTCCTATATAGTGTTTGCTCCTCCTTTCCACTAGTCTGTTTTCCAATTTTGCTTTGTATTTGCAAAGATACCTTGAAGAATATAATAATTGCTTACAGTAACACTGTCACTGCATGAGGGGAACATACGAGTGGCAGGGCAGCCAATTTGACAATGATAACGGTGTGTGAAACATTCTGGAAGTTCTTCTTTTACCTCCCAGGAAACACACTTTTTATTGTATTTCTCATTAGTAAATAATTTATGGGTGAAATTGTAGAACGTAAGTCCTAATAAAAATATTTATAACACAAGAGTCCAAATTTAAGAAAACTCAGAGCACTTTTTTTTTTTGGTCTCACTTTGGTGCCCAGGCTAGAGAGTGCAGTGACGTCTCATGGCTCACTGCAACTTCAAAATCCTGGGCTCAAGAGATCCTCCTGCTTCAGCCTTCCAGGTAGCTGGGACTACAGGTATGTGCCACCACACCTGGCTAATTTTTTTTTTTTTTTTTTTTTTTGGTAGATGTGGTGTCTCACTATTGCCCAGACTGGTCTACAACTTCTGGCCTCAAGCAACCCTCCTGCCTGGGCCTCCAAAAGTTCTAGAATTACAGGCATGAGCCACCATGCCGGGCCCAGAGTATTCTAATAGACTAAGATAATCTACAGATTAGAGCCACTGATTTGGGGAAAATTTTCCTTCAGATTTTCAGTCAAGGGATGATGACAGCAAAGTTCAAAAATAGATGTAATTTTGCATTTGAAGCGAATATGAACAGAAAGAGTGATATTGAGCTCCCAATCTATGGCAGATATTGTGCTAGCTATTTTATGTGTTTTTTCATTTAATCTTCACAAACCTTCATTTAGGTAAATTTTATTATCCTTGTTTTGTTTCAATTCAGGAAATTGAGACTCTTTACTCACTTTACTTGGGATATAAAGCTAATAAAGTATAGAAACAGAATTCGAATTTAGGTTACGAAAGCTTCTAATGACATGTTTTTCTCACTATAACCCAGTGGTATTTTTCAAAGTTGCACAATACCCTTAAAGACAAGTAGGTATAGATGGTCACATTCAGATCCTAATACTTTATTCAAGAATTGAATTATAAAAAAATTTCCATGGATCATAACTTTAAATAATTTAATTTTGTTGTATTTGGTAACCTTCTGGTATCTGTGTACACTTTGAAATGAAAACATATGGTTTCCTTTTGAGGACACAGCTAACCATGAGGTTCACTGAGTTTCAAATACAATGAAGTTATGTATTACACTTTGGTCTGAACTCACAATGCAAATTATTCCATAAATAATCTTCTCTACCCATCAAATTCTAAATATCAGTTTTTAACCTTTCAATTTCATTAATGATAGACTCTGTAAAGACAAACACTCTACTTGCACCATTGTAGAATCTTGTGCATTTATAGTGACCAATAATATGGGTTTTAATATAAAGCACATAAAGGAAAGGCTTGTGATGTCAAATTTCCTAATTTCAGGACACTTTTGTTATATCAAAATTCCATACAAAGGGAAATAATTATTATTATGTAAATGACTAGTCTCAAAAATCAATCATCTAAAACAGGACAAATTCAGTCCTTACTCCTTCAGTAAGGAGGCAAAAAAAAAAAGAAAAAGAAAAAGACAAAACATGTCCTAAACAGGTATGATAATTTTGCAGTTTATATCACAATACTGAGTTGATCTTCGTTGGATCTCTATACTCACATTTACAGTTGTGGTTATAAAGGCTAATATTATGCTAAAAATTAAAACAAAAGAGATTGATAAAATTACATTTCTTTAGAAAAGACCACAGGTGAGAATTAGGACTTTAAAAATTTTTTTCTGATAGGCTGTTGTTATCAAAATTGCTTCAAAATTTTGGTGACTCCTGCAATAATATATACCTATATTTTCCATTTTCCCATATTTGATAGAAAATAAGTGTTTTCTAAAACTTACCAAATGCTAAATTTAAAATAATTTATCTATTTGTTTTAAAATTTAAAATAATAGACTAAATGCTGAATTCATAAGCAATACGTCCATGAATGAAATCTATATTACCTTTCTGACACTAATGACTCTGTTAATGGCAATACATCATTTAATTGTTTCTGTCTTTGGGATTTTGATTAATTCATCATTTTTTGGTCACTGGCATAAATAATCACTTCACATTGTGTAATACATGCTGTTTCCTTAGGGATAAACAATAATTATGTGTTTAAAGTATACTGTAAGTTATTAGAAAAGTGTTTAAAATATATTTGGTTTCCATTTTTGCCATTTTTAAAGTGAAACTAAATCTTTCAGGTTAAGAATGATTTTACATTTTTGGTCTACTACAATTTATGACTTTGCCCCACTTCTTTGTTTTGCTTTCCAGTTCCCCAGTTACTTTAAGGAATGTGAATCTCACTATGTTACATTTATTTTGAAATAAAAATATAGTTCAAAACAAGTTCCATTGCCAGTGAAAATTTTCTAAAGGTGTCTATATTTTTTTAAGAATCTGTGATTTATTTACACATTCCCTCTCTGTAAGCCACTCTGTTCTATCATAATAAAACCTACAAATAAAGGATCTGCTCTATGGAGCAATGTTGATATAATACTAAGAGTACAAACATAGTGCTTGTTTGTCAAGAGAGTTTCCAAAGATTATTTCATCAAAGTAAAAATATAACACTTAATAGCAATTATTGTTATGCACTTGAAACTTTGAAAATATTTATGGGAAATTACAATAATATACATTTTCTTTCACATCTAGTTAAGCATTGCTGTATTTATATCAGTCAGAGAAACTAGTAATTTTTAATGTACGTGATAATCAGCTTGAAAGATAATCTGGCTTTTTACCTAAGGCTAACCATAATTATTTTCTTATTGAGCTGGCTTTTTAAACTATTCAGACTATTGTTGTCACTTACCTAGATATTTGAATTTTATTCTCAGAATTTGGAGAGAAAATCATAGACTCACCTTCTCTTTCAAATGTAAATCAAATACATATAATAATATATATGTGTATATATGTCTGTATTTAAGGCATGAGTAGTATAATAGACTTTTTATTCTAATAGGAAAATTAATTAATTCCTACTCTTTTTAATTTGGGGAATGTCAAAAGTAATTTTTTCTTAGACTTACTAATTTATAGATAAAATTTTCAACTCATCAAATTTAAATCATTACTCTCCTTTTTATGTTGCATAACTCAAACAAGCGTGACTATTGCTGATTAAATTTATATCATTTTTAAGTGCGGTTTTTGCACAAACTTATTAGAAAACCAAAGACTAGGAGGTGAGTAAAGGGGTGGGAAAATATATATAAAATCTTCTTTATTGGCATAAATCATAGCAGAAATGGAAAAAGATAAGTGAAATTTCTTTTATGAAGTTTATCTGGGGATGTGCAAAGTTTTAAATAGCCAAAGTGAAATATTAACAAGGAGAAGCTGCGAATCAACATAACATTAAAAATCACCTAGCATAAGTATCTGGAATACAGTAGATACTCAATAAAGTTTGTTGAATGAGTTGAAAGAATACACATTAGTAATTAAGGAAAAATAATTGTATGCATTTTGAACGTAGAGTAAGTTGGTATAGTTTCAATATATTTGCATTTTGAGAGTTTCAATGAAGAAGACTTCCTTCATTTAATCTACTTAACTTTGTTTTAATTGATTTTTCAGAGAATTCCTTATGGTGGCAATGATTCCCCAGGGTGCCAATTTTGAATCATGCTATGCTTAATTTTAAAAAATCAACTAGCTTAGGCAAATGCATGAGTATAGCAAGAAAAATATCCAAATATTTCCTTTAGAATGATATCTAAATGCTGTAAGAGTTTTTATTGCTGTTTTAAAATTAAACACTTAAAATATTTTTAATATACTGGTTATAGCATTCGTATCTCATACAGTCATCAAAGGTATGGTTAAAATTTTTAATTAAGGCAATATTGAGCATAGTTTATTGACACTGAAACATATTCTGACTGATTTCACTGACTGAAACTTAAATGTTTTCCAGGTTGAGTTGTGTCCAATAGTGGGTAGTTTGTTTGTTTGTTAGCATTGGTAGTCTCATCTACTTTCCCTATGTGACTCAGCCAAAAGCACTAATTCATTGTATTGTATGCAAAGAAACTTGGGTAAATATTACCAATAACAAATAAATATAAAATGCTTTATAGCTTACACAGTATTTTCTTAAAAAGCAATCGAATAGGGTCTTTCACAAACATGAATTTATCCCTCACGCATTAGTGCACTAGAGTTGGCTCCTCTTGCCTACAAAGGACAGTTGTTAAATTATCAAGAATGTTGCAAGCTGAGTAACAAAATCACTATTAAAAATATATATAAATTATAAAAACGTACCATGAAGTCAATTATAATAAAAACACAGATAGTAAATATTCAAAACTCCCCAATTCCTAATTGTTTTACTATATTTTACTAATGTCTATGCTTTCGAGGTTTCTGACAGTTATTGAATTTGTATGGTGAGAATATCACATAAATAATATGACATAATGTGAAATACTATATTATAAAATATAATGATGTGCAACAGTGCATCTCTTCCCAGCTGCATTGGTAACTTGAAATTGGGCATGATGGAAGGATTTATATCACAAAAATCAGCAAACGCTGCAAATCAGATAGTTGTAAGCATTTTCTGGCACAACACAGACCTATCTCACAGACCACACAAAGATACAGAATATTTTATAGAAGTGGAAATTTAAAATCAGAGAAATAAATTGAATTACCCAGTGCCACTCATACGTGTTAGAACCAACATGTTCTATCTAACCATAAGCCACTATTTTTTCAGTGATGCTTTTGTAGGCTAGCAAATGCTAACAACATCATAATGGCCAACTTTACTCAGCTATTCCTGAGTGCCAGGTTTTCTGATAAATACTTACCATGCCTTATCTTAATTATCACAGAATAGTTGTACTTCATCCTCATTTTTTAGGTGAATGAAATATATCTTTGAGAATTTATTTTCCTTTTCCAGAGTCAGGATTTGAACTCAGACCTCTCTGACTTGGAAGCCAGAGCTCTACTCATACTGCTCACTCAAATAACCTTCAAAGATGATTTAAAGCAGAAAAAGTGGGTGGAGAAACAACACATAAGAAAAACTTTTCTAATATTATTGATGTCAGATTTGGGAGTCTATTTTTATTTTGACTACAATTCTCACCTATATTTAAATATTATAGACTTGCTGTACATTCTTTTATTCCCTTCACTTCTTTCCAATGCTGGTAAAAAAATGCTTCCCCTCACCCTTCACTCTGTAAATACAAAGGCTTCTCTTTAGGATATTCGAACTTAAACATATCTTTTGAAGAAAAGGAAACCAAATTATAACATGAATTCATTATGAGAGGCTTGAATCTTATTTTAGGAAGCATTTTCAGGAAGCAGAATATTATTTAAATATAAAATAGTATTTGTTTATTAACTGGCTTTTCTAAGCTATTTAAAGTACCATTAAATATCAAGTGTAAATAACAAGAAAGAATAAAATGTGAAATGATTGATAATATTATTAAAGGTTATTATTAAAGAAGTAGAGTTCTTAACAAGATTCAAGGTTTTGGTAAAAGAGAGGCACTTAGAGAAATAAGTGATAAAATGCAGTGAAGAACAGAACACTAAATAGCATAAACTAAATTAGCCTTTCGCGGGGGGGGGAAGAGAAAGGGAATTAAAATAAAAAAGAAATTCAGTCTAGTAATAGTAAAGAAGTAAAGATGATGTCTTTAAAGTTTCCAAAAAGTCTACTATCCAATGAAATGAAGATGTTGCTATTTCAGATTAACACAATATTTTCTAAATTATATATAAACTCATGTATGAATGAGCCATATTGAAATATTTTCTGAAAACAGATATTTATTCTTTTGTTGTTACCATATGTCTCAGGTATTTGACTCTATTCTTATATCGAGTTGCATCAGTAGAAAAATTTCCATTTAAATGTAACTTAAATCATCCCCGAATTAATTTTTCACCCAATGACAGCCAGTGTTTGAAAGCAATAGGATAATTATCTTGTGGGGGATATGTTTGGCTTATGGAATATCACTTATATTACTAACTCCATATACTTTTTACAGGTGAAATTCAAATAATTCAATTCTGATTTTTCCACACTTCAAAGAATCATTTTACTGTTAAGTGTCACTAAATTATATATATTAAAAAAACTATGTTTTTTTTTTCTTCAGAACTGACAGGAAAAATCTTATAAATGAACTGAGAAACCTCTATGAATATTTTCATTTAATCAAAATTATACTAAAAATTGTATCTGGAAAGATATTTTTAAAAACTTTAAAATGTTCAGAAATGTAAGTACTGGTATTAAAAGAGAAACAAGCTGTCCTTTTATAGTATGTATTGTAATTTTGTAACAAAAATGAATAATACTGATACTTGAAGCTCAAGAAAAGACAGCTAATAAATTTTTGCTCTTTTCACAGGTTGAAAAGTCTATTGTTCAAATGTTACAATGATAATGGAAAAAGTACATACTTACCCAGGCTTCATGCACTGTATTGTTTTGTTTGTTTGGTTTTCAGATTGTACAAATCTACATAGAGTAGTAGAGGACTCAAACATTTCAACTTGAGGTATTTTAAAAGAGTAGCTTTCAAGTAGAAATGAAATTCTGATTATTTTTAAACATTTAATTTTTTTTTGGTTTTTATGACATGCATTTTACCTTAGAACATCACTAAGTCTAAAAATTGCACAGACAATACATTCAGATATAAAAATATTTATTTGATTGGAAAGTTAATTTTATAAACATTTTCAGAGTTATAATTTTGTTTTAAATTTTTTTCTAAAACCATTTTTTAAATTGTCAATATTATGACTAAACCACTGTTAATGTATATCATCTTCTCACCAGATTTTTAATGTATGTATATTTTAGTGTACAGTTTCAAAATATATTTTTTTTGTATAAAATTAAAGACCCCAGTTATATTAAAAATAGCAACCTGCGATGGAGATTCATGTTTTATTTTAACTAACAATCATTTTATTATTTTTTCTCTTATATTGTGACTTCGAAATATTTGATGATGGTAAGTTATTAGTACAGCTTAAAATATAAAAAGTAAAGAATTTTAATTTTAAAAATTAAGATTAGCTAATCAGGAATTTTAATTACTTTATAGCATACTACCCAATTTACAATATTTCTAATGAATTGATGAAAATAATATGCACCATCAATTAATAAGATAATATAACGAGGGTCATCTTTCCAAAGCATGCACTATCAGACTGATTCTCTTTATACCTTGTTAAACATTATAAGATTTTTTCCATATGGCACTGTTATTATTGTTAATAAAAAATGGATTATTATTAACTTTTAAAACACTGATTCTATTAAAGTGTGTATTTGAATTTGAATTAGAAGTTTAATAAAATAGAATTTGTACAAATATATAATTTTATATTCACAAGTTGGAATGAAAATATTTAGAGTCTTTAGTGAGTACAGTAGATAAGCAAAAGAGATAGAAAGAATGTACATAATAACATCAATCCAATATTTTTATTAAGCTGCTTTATGTACATAGAATATTTATCTGGCTGAAAACATTCCTGGGAAGGCAATGTTAGACTTCCTTATTAACATTATCATTTGCAGATATAACTGAAGATGACCACATTTGATAAAGAAATATTGTATTCTGTAAGGTGGAAAGGAAATTTTACCATGTAGAAATTATCCACCACAGTCAGCTATTTTATGATAAAGTCAGATATTGTATGATTGCTTTAAATAAGAATACAAAACATGATTCAAAAAATTTGGAAACAGAACGGAAGAGTAGAAGGAAAGAAAACATTCTCAACAGTTTCTTTTGGTTCGAGTGACAATGACATATCAAGTAAGTGTATTACTTATCAAATATATTGTCTTTTTGGTTTAAATAACTCATTTCATTTTTGGAACTTCATATATTGTTTCACTAGCTCCTGAATGCAAGGAGGTAGTTAAAAATACAGAATAATATACAGCCTTGATGAATTAACTTAGTCCCAATTTGATGAACTTTTTACCACTCATTTGTTAAAAATAAAAAGACTATAGTACTTAGAAAATATAATTTCCTGGATTCTTAATTTTGCACAGTAAATCTTAAACAGAATTAACTTTGTCAAACATTAATCTTACCTTGAAGCTCTTGTCAATCTGTTATTTTTTCTTAATAGGAATAGTTGCTTTCAAAACACTAAATATTTTTAAAAACTGAAAACTTTATTTTGAATTTGTTAACTGCGTTTTAAAGTGGAAGAGGCTTTAGAGGTTATCTAATGCCATCCTTATATTTTCCTTGAGAGGGAACTGAGGCCAGAGGAATTAAATAATTTATTTAAATGGCACAGCTACTTAAAGGCACTCAGAGGATTTTCATCTTAAGAAATTTAGAAAAAGAATGATACCCTGTAGTATCCATTTCCTTTTACTTTTCTCATTTGAATTACTAAATCTGTGAAGCTACAAAACATCTAAGAAAACATGGATGTTCTCTTGAAGACATAGTAGTAAGGCTTCATGCATATAAGTGCGTGCATATGTGTGTATGTGTTGTGCACCTCTGGAATTGATGGACTTATCCAATCTATTTTCTCAGTCACCTTGTTTTAGATATAAGTATAAATGAAAGATATTCCTTTTTGTTGGCCTATATTCCAGCTTAATGTCCTTTTTGCTAGGGATTTTCTTTTTATTCTTTCAGATACTGCTTTATCTGAAAAACTGTGAGAAATAAGAGGTTAAAAAACAGGAAGGAATCATATCCAGCAAATTTAATAATAGAGCACCAGAACTGTACTTCAGCTCTTTTGATGATCATGTTTTGAAAAACAAAAAATGATCTCAGAGCAACGTGGTAAAACTTCATTGTATATTGTGATTCCCCTGTTGTAACCATAGCTGATGCCAACACATGTTCTGCATAAGTAGAGAAACACAAACTGAACTCAAAATGCCCCAAGAGTATTGTCCTTCATAACACCCTGGTGTCCCGTGTGTGGCTGAATGAATAACAAATGACCGAGCTATTAAGATACTAAACAAAAGTCATCTAGGGCCATAATATTGATGTTACAGCATCTCAATACTGTATTTGCTTTCATTAGTTTGTGTAGAATAAATCTTTCTATTTAAAAAAAAATCACATTGAGCTTCGTGGTAATTTGTTCAGGAATTTTTTAAAAAGGGAATCCAGCCTTAGCTTCTTTTCTTAGTAGTTGCACATGTTTAATGCTACAGGCATATTTACAACTATGTGATCATGCAACTTCCAGGTTTTTTTAATAAGGTCTAGTTGTAGATATTGGTGCTTTTTATAAGGTCCAGTTATAAGTTTAGCTTCTTCATCATTAACTTTCAAATTTACAACTAAAATGGAATCTGTCCAACAGTTGAAGTGTAAAAGCATTTATGGCTGTACATTCAGATCTGTTTCAGTATGATTAAAATCAAAATTTCAAGCTGCTTTGAGAGAGTGCAAATCAAGGACACTCAAATTTACATATATATCTATATGGTAGGAAGTAGGGAATATGTATATATTCCCCCTCCACAGAGAAAAAATCACGAGAGAGTCTATCATTGTCATTTCTAATATGAACTCTGGTCCAGGTGATATGTTTGGGCATACACATGTGTGTTATATGTGAGGCTGTGCTCACAGGGATATTGTAGAGTCATATTGCTCTGTTTTCATTCATATTTCACAAATATCCAAATTATTGAGACATAACAAATTGTAAATAAGGAATCTCCCATTGCCCAACATTTAGAACAGTTCATCTAAGTTTAAACATAGTGGCCCTGTCTAACATGAATATTTTCTATAAAATAGAATTTGAGATGCACTAATGTGCCCAGACTCTAAAAGCCCCAAGATAGCTGCATCAATTTACATGGTGCAGGCAGATGTGATATAACCATCCCATTGTATGCATATAATTTTATGTATTTCCCAATCACCCTCTGTGTTAGAAGAAATATCCTTGTTTTAATATGGTTTAATTCTTACTTATGCTCCAGGTTCACTTTTTAAAATCTTTTTATAAAGGAGAAATATTCTTTCCCTCAAATTAACACATATAAAATAGAAATACTAAGACACATAAAGGCCATGGGCTGCATTTTGCAGGGGATAGGTTCTGGTTGAATGAGATCTGGGATGTGTGCCAAATTAATAGAAAAAATCCTGTTCTTCCTCTCCAATAGCCACAATGTTCATTATTAAGAAAAGCATATGAACCACAGGATTTGATTTTAATAACACCAATGTCTTCATTAATCTGTATGTTCCATTTAGCCTCATTATTGAGCAAATGCTGAATTAATGCAGTACACATTATTGTTGGACTTTCCCTGCAAAACCTCTTTTCCCTCTTTTATCATGTATTCAGAGACCATCATGTGTATATGTCATGTTTTTAAACGGGTCTATGGCCCTCAATGTCTGTTTTCTTCCCACTGGTCTAGGAGAAGACTTTAGGTTTGGGACATTCACAAAGGGGTATGGGAAACAGAACTGCAGATTCTCATTCAAAACCATAATTATTTTTCAGTCATTTTAATGCTGTCATGTCAAGACACCTGCAACTGAGATGATATTTCCTTCATGGTCTCTGGGCCTCCTTCTAAATCAAGAGTGGTGATAGCCAACACTGCTTTGTATCTGCGGAACAAATAGTGGCCTTTGTCCAGCACAAGTCCCTAAACAAACTTAATCTCTCTAACACTGTGACAGATGACATTTAGATGTCCTTGTTACCCTTAAAATGAGTTTTATTGACAATCAGAGAACAAAAAGAAGGCCCAGATAAAGCCCAATGTTTTATAGGCTTGCTAACAACATCTTAGTGCAGAGGGTGAGGAGAAAGCCTGAAGTTGCCCCCATTTTCCCCTGCTTTGCTATATCACCATGACAACAGATATAGAAATCACTTAGTGACTCCTAGAAAGAAAACACAGTGACACAGTACCCCTTGTATGGCGAATCAAACTAAAGCCTTCATTCAAATGGCTATTCAGCTTGGGCATTCATGTAGAGGATAGGGTGGATTTTACACAGGTAACTACAAGAGAAAGGCCAGCAAGCCCTCCAGCCACAGCATATGGCAAAGTCTCTGTCTAATTAATGCATCCTCAATAGAATTTATCCATTTTAAATTTGTTTTCTTTTACTTGAAACATCATTAATGTAAAGGGCAACATTAATCAACATCGTGGAACTTAAAAGGGCATTAAAGAGTGATCTTTTTCCCTATGCAACAGGAATCTTTTCAAGTAGTTTTGTTAACTGCAGCGGATTCAAGGCATATTCTGAGTTCTTAATCAGAAGGCAAATCTAGAGAGGCCTCTGCTGGTGAGTCTGTCTCTGTGCAGTTGTCCGTGTGGAACAAAGCAAGTGGGAGAATGACTTTCAGCTTGTATTGGAAAGTTGTGCACCCCACAGATCACCAGTGAACATACTGTATAACACAGTGAACGATGGCATTTCGAAGTTGTCATGTCTCGCCAGCTTTCTCTCAGGTATTAAAAGGACCTGAAAGCTCTGATATATGAGCTGCTCAGACACTTTGAGATATTTTAAGATTATTCAACAAGGAAATAGCAGGGAATTATTTTTTTTCCTTGTACATAAGACTCCCATTCAAGTTTAAGATTTAAAACCATTTTAATAAAAATTGTATTTCTTGATGTTGTGTGTGAGGGAGGCACACGGTTCATACACATACCCGTATATTTCCCTCAACTAACAAAAAACTGAAATAAAATCTTCAGATAAAACTAAAATATCCATAAAATATTTTTGATTAATTGAAAAGCAAAAATTTACTGCCAAGATTTCCTAGTTATAATGAGGAAATGTGGACCAAATATAGTTCTTTCAAGTGAGATTTAACATGAAAATACCATTGCACTGTGTTTTCATCAAAGTAGACCCCAAACAGCCTCACTGCTTTTTGAAGTAACTTTTGGGGAAAAAAAGAAAGATTTTATTTTTCCACCAGAAGTTAAAAGTTATTTAATATTTCCTAGGATGAGGATATTTATTATCTGTTTCTGCAAAGGGTTTTTTTTTCTCTTTGAAACAAAAGACCTGACTCCACAAGTGTTTTTGTTCACGTGTGGAATACTAGGGTGAGGCTACTTTCAATCTCGAAAATTTTCAAAAGGCAAAACTCTAACACTTCTCTTTTCAACATTTATATTTTTATATTCAATATTATTTGAAATGTGATCCTAACAAAATACTCTACAACATAACAAAATACTCTTTATTCTCTTATGTCTTTCAAAAGTTCCATAGCTATTTTTTTGTTGGAATGACTGATACCATTTTATCTTAGATTCCTTGTCAGCATATTTTCAGTAGGGTCATTTCATATTTCAAATGCTTTCATGTTTATTTGATATAAATTTTAGTTGAGTAGTTTTTCATAGGGTGGTTGGGTTAGAGCATGGATGAGTAAATTACCTTCTGGATCATACAGGGAATTCATGGTCTTCTTAAAAGTAAATTCTCTTAGATGTCTTGAGATCACTACCTTGTAGTCCCAATAGTGACACCTACTGGTAGAAAGAGAACAAAAAATAGTTTTAGTTTTCTTTCTGCTTATTGTTTTGGAGAATGTTACCAGGGACTTTGTTGGTATAAATATACCTTATTTACAATTATTTTTTCAGATATTTTAAACATAGAATTCTACATTACCAAAACCTCATAAGTGAGTGAAAAACCACAAACAGTATAATGCAAAGATTTGAATATGAAAAAGAAAAAACTTAATTAGCAGAGAATGTGGTCTACATTAACACCAAATAGTGTATGGAGTATGTAGGTACAATCTTTTGAGTTCTTACATAGCACAGAAAATGAGAAGCCTAAATTTAGCAATAATCTTTCTGAAAGTGCCACATTTCACACTTAGAACTAGAAGATGAATGGCCAAAATGCTTAAGAAAAGTACTTAACATTTCTCAAGTTTCCATGTTAATCAAATGTTTTATATTTAAGAAAGAGCAAAGTTGATCCAGGAACAAAAAGAAGAATATATACTTCGTAGCAACCCAATTGTCAACAATCTTTGGGGTTTTATGCTAATTTAACTAGAAATGCTCTTTCAGAACACAGATTTATCACATATCAAGAACATTGGAATCACATTGGAATGTGATAACTTCTCAAATGAGTTAGAAGCACATTGTTTGCAGAACATCAATACAATAACATATTCTGCATCAGAGAGGATTCAACATTAAAAACAATGTTTGCAAAAACACAATCATAGCTATCAAGAAGAGATATGATCTTCGTTTCTCCTAGAGGCTTCAGTGAAGCTTCTGTCTAAATTATGTGTTCTTAATTGATAATATTAACACACTACACATCAGAGAATTTCCAGTTCTTCATAAAGCACTTGAAGACTTCAATAAGAAACTGCTTTAGATAATTATATAAAAGCCCAAATAACACCTGTGTAGTCTTTTTTTTGATCGGTGAGTAATTCACTTGTTAAATTATAAAACATACATCAATAATTTTGGAGTTTTTCAGTCACATGAGATAAAAATGGCAGAATAGAAAGAAATCAATTTCAACCCAGGTTTAATTGGAGTCGGCATTTTGATGAAAAATGTGCTGAATATTTTTTTTCAAAAAACTCTGGGTCTCTATTGATATTTCGGTTTGCAAAGAAAATAAGGCTATCAGTCCCCTAAAATATTGTTTTGCCTTAAGGATTGTGGTCAGGCATATGGTAAGCCAGTGAATCATTTAATTCATGATACATATTTATGAATACTTGTGATATCACTGTGTGGAAACGTGTGAAAATGTCACAAATTATTCGGTAGACAGTTATATTGGTGTCTTTGAAACCATCTTTGGCTCCGCTGTGTGCTTTTGTTTGTACAACTTGAGCACATGCTTCAAAATGTCATCCAGATTACAAGCATGCAAGGAATGAAGTATTACTTCTGTATCGATTTCAGAAGCATACTTTTTATTTCATTAAATAGTTCATTAGCCAATTGCACTTGGTAAAATCATGAAATTCCTTCCTTGTATTTTTTGCAAGAAATAGTTTATGTGTTGTTATTTATGATCTGAGAAAAATCTTCAAAAATTGTTTATGGTAATGAATATGGGGAAACAAAGGACTTTAAAAAATCACATAAATTACAACATAAAAATCACAAAGCACAATATTTATACAAAATCATTTGGCCAACACCCTGGCAATTAAGTTGTGATACAATGTGCTCAGGGTGAAAATAAGAACAGAAATGAAAACAAAATAGCCACAAAGATTGGGAAAGTTTTGGTTTTGGTTTTGGCTTTCCTGAGTACCTGAACTAACAACTCAGCTGATCATTAAACACAACCATAAAGAAAGGCTGTATTTTGCCTTTAGAGAGTTCATCCAGAGACTGCACAAGGGATTTGTACAGAATAAAGCTTCACAAAACCCAAGGGCTGTCAGAGGGAAATGGTATCCAGGAGGACAGGGCAGGCCAAACATCCCCTCAACAGCAAAGCCACACAAGAGAGCCAGAGGCAGCACTGCGGCTGCCAACACAACTGCCTACCACGTCTGCCAAGGAGCCAGAAGCCGCTTGTGGGAAAATATCACTTACCCTTAGCATCTGGGTCCTGTGATTGTTATCCAAAGAGACAGAGTGGTAAGATACAGTGGGATAAACAGCATCCCATTAAACACACACACACACACACACTAACACACACACACAGGACATTTCTCTGTGTACAGAGAGAGATAAGCCATACATGGCCTTGAATTAGATGTTCTATAGTTGGAATTCTTTTAAATGAGATTTATTCTTAGTTGTATATTCATACTTCATACATAATAAGAAGAACTTTAGTATTTACTTTTCACCAATTGCTTTGGTCTGTAAAAACCAGGATTTTGATTGCATTTGTGGATATTTACACTATGAAATTTTTATTTTCTTGGAGTAGCTGGTTGTAGCTGGCTGATAGAATTATTTAAAAATTAAATCTTGATCATGGATAAACAAACTAAAATGTGGTTTGATGTTAAACTTTTTTTTCTTTTTCTTTTTCGGTATTGCATCACTATTAAAAGAGGCCAAGTTCCAAAATAATTGGTAAATTCTTATTTAACATGTACTATATTATAAGTATAATGTGATATATAATTATATAATATATATAACTATGACTTATACATAATGTTACATATATATTTAAGTTTGATAAAGTCCCTTCCAAAGTATACACTTTCTATTTACATCTGAACAAGTGTTTTTGAAGTATCCTATTGTGACAATGTGATTGCATAAATTCACTCTATTGAAATATGGGGATAGACTGGAGAGGGAATATAGAGAATTTAAAGATTGGAGACACCTTGTGGTTAGTGCAAAGGCCTTAATTCATTCTTACATGGAGAATTTGAGGATAATTATTACTGTAGAAAGTAATAGCCTTCTGTTTGTGAGTCTTCAGTAAGAGGGTAAGAAAGGTATTTTTCATTTTAAATATTCTACTCTGATACCAGGAACAGAAAATAATGCACTTTTAAGTGCCAATGGCAACACAATGTACCCAAAGAGAAATTTTTTATATTTAAATTTATAACAAGTCACTTCTATTATGCAGGTTAATGGAGAGAATTTGGAATAAGAATCCCACTTTTGTACACAGTGGATTTATTATTAAAACTCTTATTTTGCATGAATGAAATTAAAATGTCAATGGCCTTTAGTGACTTAAAAATGTGTATTTCAAGGCCATAAAATCCAGTTGCTTATTTATGCATATTATTTAAGATAATGCATATGGGTCAGGATATGCTATAATATGCATAATAACATGCACACAACTACTTAGAAACATAGTCAGTATGTGCATAAACTATATTACATGGATATTTAATTTTTAAAATTGATATAAATAGAAAAGTAACTTAAGAATGTTTACCATCTAATGCTTAACATGAAGACAATGTGCAAGGGAGATAAAATCTTGTGGAAGTGCAAAACCCAATAGCAAGCAATCAATGTGTTTTGTTTATTTTTAGTTTTTTGTTATTACACACAGAAGAAAAATTGATGCTAACTGATAATCTTTTGATTAATATATTCTATTCTGGTACCAAATAATTCCCAAAATGATTCAAATTTAGTTCCATATTTAGAGCATTTTAATGCAAACTAGAAAACTATGGTGAAAAATGTTTCTTTTATATTGCATATCTTTGTAGTGGTGGAAGAGCCTGGGAATTCAAAATGATGCTCAATTATGGGAATGAAGGAGAAGAGAAAAGAATAAATAGATTCTAAACATTTTATTTCACTTAAAAATTTAAAATCCTAAACTGAAATATGAAATGCTTTTTCAATTTTTATAAATATATAAAATAACTTATGAATAAATGCAAAAGATCAGTAAGAATTTATAAAAACTTTTGTTATGCTGCATGTTGTTTCATTTTCCATAAAGAAAACTAACAGCCCCAGGAAGATGTGTATAAGATCAGACCTGCCTTCTCTAGGGCATTTAAATGATTACACTCTAAAACTATAACCTGAAATGCAAATATATAATTTTAATGTTACAGCCAAACTACTTTTATATATTTGTTACTTTTGCTATATCTTTTCCTTGAAACCTTTATTTACTTTCTTGTCTATTTGCCTTTTTTTCTCATTTCATTTCTCATCCCTAAGGTTTCCATTGAACAGTTTCAATTTTGATTCTTTTAATTACATTTATACTATGCCTTTAATCTTTAATAGTTTTTTAAAAAGTTTGCTTGGCTTATTAACCCACCAGTTTAATTAGGTATTCTTTAACATCACATAATATATGCCTAGGATGTAGTATTATGTACAAAAGCATTTGCCCTAAATCTTAGTGTATTAAAACTGCTAAATTTTAACTTATCATAATTGCATGTGGCAGAACCATTTAACCCTTTATAATCGCAACATTTTAAATTATGAAAAAGAAAATCATATTCATTTATTAAAGCCAGGAGAGTTTACATTCTTAACTAAATACATAGCCATGATTCCCAGGGATTTTTTTTTTTTCCTGTAAGATACCAGCTGAAGTTACAGAGGACAAGTTATACTCACATTCCCTGTGTTCATCCTGTGTTCTTTGCGACTGTCATAATTGTATTAGAATTTGCTTATAATGATGTTATATGATGTCCTTGTTGTGATACTTGCATTTGTGGAGAACTTAATATTGATTTACTGTGTCTTTTGCCCATCTTTGAGCAGCCTAGACAGCAATTACAGCTGTTGGTGGTATCTATTTTGTCTGTTCATAATTGTCATTTCTTGTTCTACTTAAGATTAAAATATGAAAATTGTACCATGTGCACATCAACAGTGCATTAACCAAGTTATCAGCAATATCTGTGAAACACCATCATTTTAACCACAGTTCTTTACATTCTCTTCATTTTATTTATGAAAATTGCATGCTACAATATAAACTTGAACAAGGAACACATCCGAAGGTGAGCCTCCCTGACATCAAGCCCTCATCAGGATCATTACTATCTTCCAAGAAATCACTAGGGCTTCCCCAATACCTGTTTGCCTATGCCAAATGCTTCCTCCCCCCTCAGACTGGGATTTCTGACAAACAGGGACTGCTTTGTTGTTTTTTAACTCTTAACTTTAAAGAGCCTTGACAGATTCTGAGCTCTCTCTACTATTCTTGTTTCAATCCACATTTCATAAAGAATATGGTATTTTATACAAGGAAAATCATTTTTTTTATTACAGAGAAGACTTAAAATGAGTTCTGTCTAATCACAAATAGGTCTATCAGGTATAAACTTTTTCAAAGCACTGTTAAGAGCTGTGCCAAAATTGAAAAATGGCTCGTTTGAAGACCAAGTACTCCTATGTGGGGTGGGAGGCGGGGGAGATGACATTTCCTGTGCTCCTCTCATTACGAAATTTATCACACAGAAGCTATAAAAATAATTTTTAAAATGTTAGGGATAGAAAACTCTTTCTGCAACTAACTTGGGATTCTTTTCCTGGGCAATTTATATAAAACATGCAGTTGAAATAACTAAAACATTTTATGATTCTGTCTGGGCTCAACAAAACTTGATCTGCTCAAGAAGGATTTTTTTGTGCTGTACAATGAAAATAAACATCATATTTCAAGATGAAACTGAATAAATATTTGAATGCCCTCCCCCCAAACACACAAATACACATACACTTTCCTGCCAGCAGACTAAATCCAGCTAGTTCCTGAAAAACATTCATTTTAAGAATAACTATTGTCTTATTTTACTACATCTGTTTGGAGACTTTTAAAAACTGACTCTATGCAAGGAAATAATAACTGCATCTGCAATCTCTAGCAGAGGCCCCTCCTTAGGAGACCGTGTAGGGCATTTGTGGATGTTGTTATTGTTGTTGTTGCAATCTAGCTAATAAAGGCTTTCTCTTACACAAGAGAATTTTGACAGGTTTGACTCCAGACAGCTTTCCAGCTGAGGTCTGGGGCCTTGCTGAACCTTCAAAATTTTCCCATTTGAGCTGCATCAAAGTGAAGGAAATTCAAGGATCACTAACGTCTCAGATGGTAGCACTTGCCCTAACAACGAAGGTTCAGGAATTCTTTGGAGCAGGCTGAGGTCATTTTTCTCCCCTTTTCTCCTAATGCTTTTCTCTATTAATCAGAGCTCAGAGCTCAGATTGGTCTTCAACTTCCTTCCAATCCTTGCTAAGCCTGTCATTTCTAGCTATTATTTACTTTAATGGACTTTGGCTGATCCCTTATGAAGCTTTGGATCTGAGAATAATAAGGCTGGAGAGTAACGGGCATGGACATGGGTGTGGGTTTGCCTGCAGATTAACCGTGGCAGATGGGCTTTATTGCGGTTTCCTGTGTACTGAGTGTTGATTGAGAGAGTATAATGAGAGAGGTGGTGTCTACACAATGGTCACAGCCACTTCATTGCACTTTGCGTCTAAACAACCCCATTTTTCTAAATCTTTGGGTTGTGAAATTTTAGGAAGTCAGAGCACAAGAACAAGTACAAAAACAACTGTAAATAACCATGAATGTTAATCCAACACTAATTGGTCCCTTCTTTCAGTATGAGTCCATTTTGCTCAGTTTTTAAAATTCTGGGTAAATTCATGGCAAAGATAGTTAAACAAAATGTTCTTGTATTAGGTAGTATTGGATAAAATAGTGAGCAACATGTATTTTCTGTGTGTGTTTTTTGTTTGCTTGAGGTTTTTTGTTTGTTTTGTTAAATATACGCTCTGATTATTGCCACAGACTACGAATGCTTAAGATGTAATTATTTTGTATGCTTTGGGAATTGTGTTGGAGATATTTTTCTGAGTTAAATTACCTATCAACTAGGGAATATTTTTAAAAATAATATCAGGGAAGTTGTTTAATTTCTAGCATAGTAAATCAAAGATTTTGTACCTTTCTTTATTTCCTGCCTTTGATGCAAGCTTCTGCTCAACTGTAACTCACAATGCAATTAAAACATTTTTACAATAGGTGGTATCTAAAGATCTTTTACACATTCCTCATTTTTAAGATTTTACTTAATTCCTCCCTTTCACCAATGGATTAAATCACAACTATTGATTCCTTTCTTCCTTTGGGGCTTTCCCCATCTGTCTTTACGCTTTCATCCTACACTACTTGGTCTCAGAGGGGTGTTCTGAAAATGAACCGCCAAAACCTGGAGAAGACTCTAGGTCAAGTTTGTGTACAAGAGTTTAAATTTTTAGTGACAGTCCTCTCTCATGGCCGCCTGAAAGTTTCCACACAGCGCTGCACAAGCGAGCACCACCAATTATCCTCCGCCTTTGAAAACCATTATCAAGTTTTTCAAAACTTCTTTCACTTCACTGTTGTCATTCAGTGAAAAGGAAACTAACCACCATGTCAAGACAACTCAGCTGCCTAGCAACGCAGGGCCACATTTTAATTCTGACTTGCTTCTGGTCTTGACTAATAGAAAGTGACTATGTTAAGCCAGTCACAAGAGTTGTTTGTCACTTCTGAAATGCAAACAAAACTATATTGTTTTCCAAAGTATTGGGTGTGATTGATGTAAAGATTTACAGTAACATCATTCATTTTCCCTTGTGTTTTAGTAGGATTGATGTCATATCTTTTCATGCTTTATTAAATGCTTTAAAAGAGCTCAAAAAACATGACGCTTTTTGTCCTTTAAAGAGTCTAAAGAGGGGTTTTTCTTTCCAGTGAACTAGGCTCTAACAACTTGTGAAATTTAATGAATCTATTCAGCTAGTGTCAGCCACATCAATAAATAATTTAATAAGGAACCATCATCCATGAAGGAGAATGCAATTCAAACAATCAAGGAGGAATAGACCAGACCAAGGTCAACATTATGGGGTGTGGGGAAGAAAAGTTGAGTGTTGAAGTCATGAGTCTTAAAATTTGATTTCTCAAATTTTCCCACAGCCCTGTGTTCTTGCTTTTGGTTGCTCCTGGTGCAATTTTAATTATAAATATTTTCAGACATATATGTTGAGATGTCTACAGTAAAAGCATAGCATATTTAAATTCCCTAAATTCATATAAAATGGTTATTCAAATTGAGAAATTGTAGCTATGCTCAAAAGTAATTCTGGTACAAATGACTGGGAGCCAATTAATAAAGTAGAAAAGTATTGTTATTATAGTTTAAATCCTTCTCTAAAATTGTTAACATTTCTAATATTTTATATAAATATATAGTCAAACTTCATTTACTAGGTACTTTAAAGTATGCCAATATCTGTAATTTTAATGTGCATGATTGAGAAAAAGGTAATGTTCTTCTTCAAAATAATATAAGATCTGAGAATAAAAGGGAAATTTCATGCATTAATTATAATTTCCTTATGATACAATATTCTAAGCTGTAATACAATAATGTTAATAATTTTTAAAAGTTTATAAAAATAAAAATATAGCTTAAAAAATTCAGAATAGCACACAAAAATTAAGCTAGATGTCAGCATCGTGGAAAGGCAGTGGAAATGTTTTTTCCTCTCCACCCTGAAAGGAAATTCAGAATTAAGTGACCATCCTTTTTCATAAAATCTTACTTATATTCTTAAATGGAATCTAATGATTAAGTAGGACAAAAACGGTATATAGTTTAAAACCCTTTAAAACATAGCAAATGAACATTTTAACATGAATAAAAACACTGCATATGAAGAAGAATAATTGGAGTTAAAGAAAAAGAGATTATCTTGAAATTAAGGTAAAATCTTAAAAGAGCTTTTAAGAGCTTTAAAATAACTTAATTCATTAACAATATTTTGTACAATTAGCCTGTATCAATATTGAATATGAACGCAAAGGATATTAGTTTTAATTGAAACAAGAGTGGTTTAAGTTCCGTTTAAGAGGAATAGCTTTGAAATTATTACATTACAGTAGCACTGTAATATGCTGAAATATACTTGTCTTTGGGTGTCAGATCCAGGACTGGGACCCATCTTCCCAGTCTTCAAACAAGGGCAATTATTTGGAGCCTCATTTTCTTCATCTGTAAGTGAGGATGAGAACATATTCTTCATGGGCTATTGGGTGAGGAGAGTATCTGGTTTATCAAAGGGCTCAGTGTAAGTACAGGTAGTAATAGTAGCAATGGTAGAACATACAGCTTAAAAGCCCAGATTCTGGAACTAATCTGCCTTGGTTTAAATTCTACTTACAAGCTGTGTAACCGAGCAAATGGCTTGCATTTTCTGGTCATTAGTAACCTCATCTATAGGATGAGACTAATAATAATATGTATATCTTAAGATAGTTATGGATATTAAGTAAAATATTGCATATAAAGCACTTAAAAAGCACTTGCTCATAATAGTAAGTGCTCAATTAACATATATTGGTTGTTCATGTTATAATTATGTCTGTGTTAATGTTATTTTTCTTCAGATATAAAAAATAAATAATTTAGCTCTTCACATATTTTTGTGATAAATTAAAATTAAAGGTTTTGTTTCCAGATTGGTAAATAGACTATTTAAACTAACAAATTCCATGCCATAACAGAAGGAATGAAAAGATAAAAATAAACTTTTTAAATATTGATAATTCTATCTCAAATTTTTTATCAGATATTGTCCTGAAATATAATAGAATATTACTGGAGCATGTCTTGGCAAACCTCATGGTATTCCAGCTCCAAGTCAAAGGTGCTTTGTCAACTAAGTCTAATTATTTTATACAGCCAATTATTATGTGGTATCTGGAATAGCAGGAGACATAGTAGACACAAAATCTCCTATTTTAAAGCCCAGCTTGGTTTTCTCAGAATTTCTAGCAGAAGGACACATTTATGAACCAGAAGTAACCTGTGGACATGTTTTGTTTGTCCCCCAAAAAAATCCCACAGATTTTTGAAATTATTATTGAATTGGTTGACAACATCTCAAACTTAGATTTTGCATTAAAATCTAGATTTCTAGACTCTCTTAAAAAGTCAGAAGGACTGCAAGAGTGAGACTCCTGTAATGGGGTTGAGTAGTGGCTGAGTTGCTGTGGTTTTTTGAAGATATGGTCTGAATTCTCCACTTCACCCTTGTCAGCAGTGCTCTCTCCCCTGCCCCATACATCTGGATTCACCCATTTGAGATAGGTGCCTGGCCCCCAGAAGCATTTAGATTTTTAGCACAAGAACTCAGATGAAAAATCATGAAGAATCCATTAGCTCAGCAGTTCCCAACATTTTTGGCACCAGGGACCAGTCTCGTGGAAGACAATTTTTCCATGGACCAGGGGTGAGGGAACTGGAGGGGTGGTTTCGGGATGATTCAAGCACGTTACATTTATTGTGCAGTCAAACCTCTCTGCTAATGATAATCTGTATTTGCAGCCGCTCCCCAGCACTAGCATCACTGCTTCAGCTCCACCTGAGATCGTCAGGCATTAGATTCTCATAAGGAGCATGCAACCTAGATCCCCCACACATGCAGTTTACAGTAGGGTTCGTGCTCCTATGAGAATCTAATGCCACTGCTGATCTGACAGGAGGTGGAGTTTATGTGGTGATGCAAGCAATGGGGAGCGGCTGTAAATATAGATGAAACTTTGCTCACTTGCCAGCAGCTCGCCTCCTACTGTGCAGCCTGGTTCCTAACAGGTCACAGAACGGTACCAGTCCATGGTCCGGTGTTTGGGGACCGCAGCATTAGCTGAATCCAACATTACCTACAGCACCATGGGTACACTGCGGTTAATAATTGTGTTATTTTTCCTCCAGCATCTTTGTAAGATCTTAGGTTTTGCTACACCTGAAAAATGTTAAAGATAATTTCTCTCCAGGCCTGAAAGGAAAATATCTTTTCTCTGCCACTGTGTATAATTTCTCTTCTGGCTGGAGAAAGAAGAGATTAAGTCTCCAATGAGGAGTTACAGTAGGTCGTGAACAGAACAGAGATCTGTTGTCCATCTCACGGAGCCTGTGACAGCCTGCCTAGGATGGTACCCTTGGCCACAACAAAGATGATGGTTTTTCTGATTCTCCTGCCCTACCACACTTGTGGCACATATTCAGAGAGGACACCATATGAAGTCTGACCAGTAGCTCTTCGAGATTGCAACTGATGGCTTCTCTGGGAGGAAATGAGGTTGGGAACATGAAATTATGTTCTTGAGAATACATGTGTGTATTTACATAATCACATATACTTCCTTTATAGTTTTAAAAATTATTTTAGACTGAGTTACAATTTTAGTGATGAAAATAAGTAGAATAAGTAAAATAAGAAAATAAGTAGAATTTAGAAGTATCTAAATAACACTTTTAAACTTTTTTACATTCTTTCCTAAATACTCAGACTTGCATTCATTTGGTAAAATTATTTGTCCCATTTTTTAAAAAGAAGGGAAAATAGGCTGTGACAAACTAAGTACATTCAAGTTCCAATTATTCGTTATATGAGCATCATCATATCTCATTTGCAACAAGGTCTGCTTTACTAACCTGTTAATTAAATAGCAAACAAACTAACTACATAAATAAAGGAGTAATATGAAAGTAGAAATTTACATCTGAACCTCTTATTACCGTTCTGTACAAAATGTACTTTTGTCTGTCTTGTTGGATTGTAGGGCTGGGTTGCTCAGACTGTCGCGTGTGTTTGGCAGAGGCGGATTTTGGAGTATTGCTACTGGCCTTGAAATAGATTTATTTCCTTGCCTTCCACCTGGAATCATGGCCTCTGCCTTATTGACACAGGGTCCTCATTACCAAAGCAAATTGTCTGGCTCACGTTACACAATGTGTTAAATAGCTTGTTACTTCTTTAAATATAGACATTTTGGTCTTATTTAAACTTGAAAACTCAGAATCTAAAAATACCCACAAGATGTGAAAACAATTTCAATTCAAAATAAATTGCATTTAACCATCATTTGGTTAATAATGGTTTTATGGATTATTTTTATAATTATGGATTATAAATAAGCCTTATTTGTAAGTATTCTTATTTAACTGTATATAACACTTTTTATTTACCAAGAAATTTAAAATAAGTATCTGCTTAAGGAAATTTTCTTATAAGAAAATATACTAAGTTTTCACACAATATCTAGCCACATTTTTTTTAATGCTCTGTTCATTTCCTGTCATGAAATGTTAACCTCAAAGAAAGATTTGGTATCACTGAAATAAAAAATTTTTAATATCATTTTCAAGCCACATAAATTGTTTTTTTGATACACGTGCCTGTTGAATCCCATTGCCAAAATATTTAATCACATTTGTCCTGATAGATACAAACACAGAAAAATAATCTTAACATAAGAAAAGGATTTAAGTAAAATTTCAATATACAGTCAATAGTTTGGCCTTTTAAGCATACGTATATATAGAGCTAGGTATATAATTCCTATTCTCAAATTTAATCTAGATAGTCCTTTCAAATATACCATAATGGGGTCTGGCTAATTTCTCAATTGGAAAGGAAAACAATACGACATGAAAACTAATTGTAAATGGGACTATGACTCCAGGTAGAGATTTTTTGTGCATAAATAAATAGTTATAAGGTTTCTCAGACTCTAGATTTGGAAGGAGTTTGGAAGTCATGTAGTGAGACTTCACAAACAATGTGGAGACAGCCCTCTGAATCATCCCCCACCCCAGTGGGTTGCTTTCTGCCTCTTTCTAACAAAGGGAAGTTCCCTTCTTTTTAAGGGATTCTGTTTCATTTGACTGTTCCAGTTATATCTGGGGGTGAGCCAGAGTTGCCTTTCTCTGGCTTCCTAGGTCTCTGTTCAAAGCTATAGCTCACAAGGCAGGTGGAGCAAAAAGGTTTGCAGAACTATCAATCATAGCCACAAATATAGGCAGCTAACATAGTGTTTCACTCACAACACACCTTCAATATTTACAAGTGGGAATTAACACATAAATTGGATTCTTCTGTGTCTAGGACTTATTTGTCTTAAGGTCATCATAATAGTGTCATTCCCCTCCCCTGGCTTGCCCAAAGAAGAATGCTGTTAATGAGGGAGAAGACAGCAGTTACTGAGAATGTCAAATCCACAATCACTATTCTGCTGCTTCTTCCCATTTCTTCAAAATCTAACCACACCTCTTTATGCCCAACCACAGTTGGGCCCAACATAGTTTTCTTTTTGGGTGAGCCCATACATATGTTTGGTCTATTCACAGTGGTGAAAGGGAGAAAGAAAACAGTCAAAGCTGCAAACCCATTCTGTCTTCTCATCCCTTGAAGTGACACTGAGGCTACCAGAGTTGTCTGAGTCCTGTGTAGCCCCAGGTAGGACTTGCTAAAAGGTAGCTGTGCTCCTGTTTTGTGTTTTTTTTCCTTTATCTTCTTGTCAAGATGTCTTCAGGTCATTATTTATTTTAATAAATATTTCCAGAATGCCTAAGTAGATGTCATGCATTCCACCAAGTACGGGGAATAAAAAATGAATAAGACATAGAACTTACCCTGAAGTTGCTCATAACCTATTTTTAAAAAAGGTCATATAAACACATACTTTCAATTAAAAGAACCTCAAATATAGATTGGCACATTTGACTATATATAGGAACAGCAAATAACTATCACAGGTGGAGTTAAATGAGAGACTCACAGGGTAGTGGATGCTCTGGTAGAGCGACTTGAATGCAGTTCCTTGGCTGTTAAGAGGAACTGCATCTGTAAAGGCCTGCAGGTATTAAGAATAGAAGGCATGTTGGCCGGAGGCGGGGCTCACACCTGTAATCCTAACACTCTGGGAAGCCGAAGCAGAAGGATAACTTGAGGCCAGGAGTTCGAGACCAGTCTGAACAAGAGTGAGACCCCGTCTCTACTAAAAATAGAAAAAATTATCTAGGCATGGTGGCACATACCTGTAGTCCCAGCTACTTGGGAGGCTCAGGCAGGAGGATCCTCTTGAGCCCAGGAGTTTGAGGTTGCAATGAGCTATGGTGATGCCGCTGCACTCCAGACAGGGCAACAGAGCAACACTCTGTATCAAAAAAAAAAAAAAAAAAAAAAAAAAGCCACAGAGCATGCTGATGGACATTTGATTAGACTGGAAAGATAGTTTAAGGTTATTAACACAATATGATTGCTTCTGTTAGTAACAAGATATTTTTTCATTCAGACTGCAAATGCTCTTTGTTTTAAAAAGGTTGAATTAATATCAAAAGGGCTTATTGAATTTTCTTTCCATGAATATACTTTTGCCCAAGCAAATTTTTATTTACATGTGAACGAGGACAATGCTAGAAGATGAACTCATGGGTAACACATATGTTTGGTACCAATTTTAGCTAAAGAGATGAACTTTGTGATTTTTTAAAAATAATTAAAAATGCGATATTATCTGTTTATCATCAATAGGGAGTCAGGAAAATGAATTTTCAATTATCCACACAATGGAATACTATGGATTCAGTAAAATAAGGTTGTAGAAAAATATTGGATTTATAAAATTGATAGTCATTACATAAATTGTTGGAAGAATAAAAGTAGATTACAAAATACACAGTAAGCTCCCAATACTTTTATAAATATGTATCTATATATAGAGAAAAATATCTTGAAATATGTACCAAAAAGTATGTAAATGGTGTTCATCTCAGGGTGGTAGGATTAAAAATGATCTGAACTTTCTTATCTTTGTGTATCTGTTTAATTTTTTTCTACAATAAAAATGTTTTCTACAATAAATATGTACTAGTTTTTTATATGAGAAAAAATGGTTAACTTCCAAGGAAAAAAATGAATTCTCTAGTTGTAACAAGGACTATTTTAAAAGTTATTTCCTGTTCAATCTTCAGGTATAGATAAAGCAATAGAATAATGTCAAGGTGTTTCAACTAATCCTTGGACCCAACACTCGATAGATTGTCTCCATGATGGAATGACTGCTTATGACTAGTCCATGCAGCATTATAAGGACAATTCTATCCTGAATGTATTTCTGTAGTTGAATGAATTTGGTCTACAAGAAGACATTGGTTGAAATCCTCTGTAAACCTTCTATCACTTGTTGCATATATGTAGTTTTAGGTACAACTTATTCTTCAATTATTCACTTTGTTTAGATAATTATGCAAATGATAGATATGTACTTTATGCATTTGTCATTATTGCAATTATCTCAATTGCATAGAGTTCCTTTGTGTTATCTGTGCTTTTGCTTGGAGGACTTGGCCAAATATTTTTCTACTTCACTTTACCTTATTTGATTTAGATTGAAAATTTTACAGTTTCCACTTAGCAAATAACTCAAACACTAAATGGATATAAATCTATTTTATCAAATGAATGCAAAATTGTGTTTTATATTGAGTTGAAAACATTACTAATCAAAATAGTTTCCATTTTCAATAGATTTAAAAATAAAACTTCCTAAAATCAATTTTTAAATGGAAACCTTTCATCAACTTCCATAGCAATTTTTGAAAAATAGAAATTTTAAAATAATATGATTTCTAATTTTTTATTAGTGTCTGAAAAATGAGTGTCAATATTTGGTACAGAAAGTTACTTTACTTTGGGGTAAGAAATGCTTTTTTGGACATTTATCAAGAAGGCAGCCATAAATCATCATTGTATTCCTTTGTAAGCAAAAAGAAGAAGCAAAACACACAGTTTGTACACCAGCAATTTCATCTTCTCTTCATGTTGTGGCAGATTAATACCAGCTTAGCCCAAACGTACAAAGTTATGCTGTTGGCAATGTAGCCATCTGTTTTTAATGAATATCTGGGGTCCATTTTTCAGTTAAGCTTCTATTATTGTGTGTGTATGTTGCATTTTCAGAGCTATCTGCATAATTACTTAAAGATTTTACTGCAAAATTAATATCCTTGCTGTGAACAGGGAACAGGGCAAAAACCAGGATGACAGAGCCTGGATGAGGTGAAAAGCAAATCCAATTTTTCCTTGCACCATAGAAACCTCGTCAGGACTAGCTTTATCTGGTAATCCACATTTAAACTTTAACCCGTAGGGGGGCTCTTTGTGTTAGATAATATAAGCATAAAAGGAGGCTGAATCACTAATCAGATTAATCATATTTTGTAAGACTCAAAAGCTTCATTAAAAGGACCTGGTATCCAAGTTACACAGTTTTGTTGTTGTTGTTGGCAGAGGAGGAGTTTGTCATTTTAAAAAAAAGAATGACATGGAAATGCTCAAATGTCTGCAACTTTTAACAAACCTTTAGCAAACAAGACCAAAGACCAATATAAAAGCCTAATTCATAAAATTACTTTACATCCCCACAGAATCAACACATATATTATTTCACCTTCTTCATATTTTAGTATTTGGAGACAATATTGAATAGAGGTTATGACTGCTACCCTAATGTTTTCATATTTTGAGCAGTAAACTTCTTTTAATATATTTATATTATATGCATTCATAGATTACATATTATATATAAATTATATATAAATATATCACATATAATATGTATATATATAAAGACTACCAGTTGATGATTTATTATTCTAAGCCATTTCTCAAAAGCATTTTGTAAAGTTGTTTGCTCCATTAAAGAGAGGAAGACTTTTTGGAAATGGGGGCCTTTCTCAAGAGTAAAGTAGAAAAGAATGATCTTTGTAAGTCCAGAATTTTATAAAATGTGACGCAAAGAAATACAGCCACAATTTTGTTTTATTTGTTGAAAAAAGAAGGAAAGGAAGAAAAATATGTTATTAAACTAAACCTCTGCAAGCAAAACAAAATTTCCAAAAAAGAAGCAAATGAGTTCTGTGGTTGACAGTCTGTGGCATGACTAGGTAATTGTGGAGAAAATGCAATTGCATGTGTAACTTTATGCACACCAAAATCTCCTTCGAAAACTCAGCCCTTATACTTTAAATCAACAAATAACATATGGTATGTTACACTAATGCTTGCTAGCAAAACTGCTCCAATAATAATCTTGGTGAAAGAGTATGCCAAGTAATAGCTATCGAAAACTGTTTCCCTTCTTGAATGATACCATAATAATTCTGATGTCTAATTAGGAGTATAAAAACATTACATCAGTTCATTTTTCTCGGTGTAACATATATCATTCTAAAAAAAGATCAATTTATAAGATTATATACTAACATCCGTGGAACTCTAAATCTTAAAATCAACTATATGAAATTGCTAATGAAAATACACAGGTCTTTATAACCAAATCATTTCAGATGAGGAAACTCAACCAGATGAAATGACAGCATGGTATGTTAGCAACAACAAAAACAAACAAGAAATAGAAGCAACATCAACAGCTTTCTTAATATGTGTTGAGACTACATATAATATTTAAATTATTGAATATTTTAAATTGTATTGTACAAGATCCAAGTCAACAGCAAATTTGCAGTTTGAATATTAACAATAATAGTTCCTGAAAGAACCATTGATACGTTTAATGCATACTCTTTCAGCAGTATAGATGCATAGTTATGTTTGACAATATCAGAATGTTCTAAATTGAGAATTTGTTCATTTATACATATATGTGTCTATTATTTATTATCCATAATAATGAAAGTATATTTCTAACTTATCTCCAAATATTTCAATAGTACATTTGCCATTGAATATAGATACCACTTTTAGCCATTGAAGCATCAGCTGTTCTCTGTGGAGCTGGAATTTACACAAGCTGGCTTGTGTTTTTCTACTTTTATTCTAACAAGTAAGCGAAACATTCAGAATACCCACTCTTAAAAACATTGGTACATAACTTTTGTCTTAGATTTTTAAAATGCCTTTTACCTATGATTTTAAATTGTAAAGATCTTCACTGCTATACAAACTCCCATAAAAATATGCTATTTCACTGTATAAACACTTGCTCTACACAAGTGTTTTAACCATCTCCCATAAAAACAAAAACAAACAAAAACCCAAAATATACACAGCAAAGAAAAACCCAGTAAATCCTCATCCTTTTAAGATTCTAACATCAGAGATCTTTATCAATTTTAACCTCTAATGAGTTTAAGCTAATGGTGGATAATGAATGTAGTGCTGATGACCTATTATCAGAATATTGGGCATCTAACTCTCCAGGCATCAGAATTGCTCTGTGATTTTGTGTAAGTCACGTTAGGGTCCTGGTTGTCAGCTCATAGTTTATTAAATGAGAGAAATGACCTTAGTCCTCTGGAAGGACACTTACAAGTTGAACATTCAATGATGCTAAATATTGAATATAGGTGATGTTTGAAGGAAAGATCTTTCTTATGTAAATATAAATATTCAGAGGTTTCTAGAGTAACATAGATGAAAACATAATTGATATAACCTCAAGTTGACTCTATTAAATTATGTGGTCACCCCTTCTACACAAAGAAAATCAGAAAGTTCAGAAGCACAGTAAACGCAGACAATATAGGCAGCAGTTTGAATCACTTGCTTCCCACAAGCCTCAAATTGGCAATTTTGTCTAAACTAGGCATTTGTTTGATTGATTTTTTTTTCTCTTTCTACCCTGAATGAATTGTGACAGTTTTTTACCTTGCCTCAGCATATCTACTCAGTCACAGAAACAGGAGGCAGGAGATTCAACTCCTGGGTGATTATAGTTCTTGGGCCTCCAGTATGCAAAATACTTAGCAGGATTTAAAAAATCAGCAGAAATACAGATAGTGCTTTATTTTCAGATTTTCTTGATAAAAATCTCAAGACCATCTTTCAGATAAAATCATTATTTTTCCCCCAATGAAGGGAAGGAAAAAGTCTTTACCATTCTTTAAATAATAATAAAACAAAAACAAACAAAACAACAAAAATCCTTACATGACTGCTTCCAAGGAAAAAAAATTCCCCATTGGAATAGAGAGCAGCTGTGGAGACATCTGTGGGCTGAAAAGAGTCCTAAAAGAACAATTGCACATACATCTGTGGAGATAAAATAAGTGATGGATAAAATGTGAATTAAGAGCTCACATTCTGTAGATACTATTATAAATGTATAAGAATAAAATGAGGCTCATAAAATATCTTTTTTTACTTCACCATCACCTATCTGGTGAATTAAGATGAGACCATAAAAGAGCAAAATAAGGTTAGCTGGAGGGGCACAAAATTGTTCAGTGTTTTCTTTTTGCAGAGGAGACCTAAGGACACATTTGCCTTCTTTCGGTGAAGACCATGTATTTTCATTTGACCATCTGTACTGAGAAAAATTTCAGTGGTATCCAGCATACCACATATGTCTTGTGCCACATGTATTTGTTCCTCAGTAACCTAGAATATTTGTTCAACTCTTCACAATATAGTTTGGTAAAAGTTGAAGTGGATTGCAAATAAAATACAGTTAAGATAAGGAGCAAATGAATTGTTTCATAGAATCACATAACAAAACACATGATATTAGGTGTCATCAATTTCTATCTTACTTTCCAAATAAAATATTCAACTTCAGAGCAGCTAAAATGACATGGATAGTGGCAGAATTTAGACAAGAACCTAGGAATCCTGGCTTTCAATCTAAAGTTCACTACGTTATACTCCTAGTTAGTTATCTCGGAAATATTTTACAAGTTTTCTGAAATATCATTATGTCTTGCCATAATTTGAATGCTAATTAGATTATAAACATCTTGAGATCAGGGAGTATGCACATATTATTGAGTATAGTTATAACAAACCTTAACATTCTGAAAATTTATTATGCTATTTAAATCTTTCTAGGTCATAGAAAAAGATAGAAATCTTGAAATATTTAGTGTACTATCAAATTCCTCTTGTCAAAAACTAAACAAGGTATCACATAAACACAAAGACATAAATCAATCACATTTATGCGTGAGATTACAAAACTTTTCTATAAACCATTAGCAAATTATATTGAACAGTATAGTACAGGGTGTCCCAAAAGTTGTCATACATAGGGAAAATGGGAAAATGTAGCTAAATGTACCTTTATTTACAAAATATTCATTATAAAATTTTACAAAGTTTTCCCTTGTATGGAGACTTTTGGGACATCCTGTATAACCAAGGACATTTTATTTAAAGAATTTAAGGACAGTTAATCTGAAGAAGAAATTGATAAAATTTAATGTACATTCTTTTTTAAGACTATTCAAAAATCAGAAATCAAAAAATATCTCTTTCACACGATTAAGGCTATCTTAAGACAATAGAAAACATAATTTGTAATGGTAAAATTCTGGAGTCACTTCTATTTTCAACACCTATGAATACTCTACTTAATTGCTATAAAATACATTTTAGGCATAACTATTACAAATGAAAAGACAAAACAACACTACTTATTGATCATGTGCTTTGTACTTAGATAGCCCAAGATAATCAATTGAATCAATTGAAATATTATGAGCAATAAAATAATAGGGTAAGAGTCAATCAAAAATATAATCAAGAATTAAGCTCCAACCAAGCTCCAAAGCAACTTAGATTTACAACTTGTCACAGAAACAATATTCAAAATACCTAATAGTAATAGTTAATAACCTAATAGTAATAGTAAAGTGTAATATACAGTGAGAAAAATACATAAGTGCACTACTAACCTAAATAAAGAAAATTAAAAGATTTACTAAGATAGCAAATGAAGACCCAAATATATGTAGAGACTTATTATGATATGGAATTAAAGGATTTAATAACATAAAGAAATGTATTTTTTCAAAGTTAACCTATAAATTTAGTACAATATTAATCAATATACCAAAGGGACTTTTCTTCAGAATTTTGCAAAATGATTAGTAAGTTAATTTGGAGTACAAAAGAAAAATGTGAGAATTGCAAAAACATTTTTGGAAGGATAATGAGAGATCCTCACTGTATGAAATATTAACTTACATTCTAAAGATATAGTAATTAAAACAGTATGATATTGACACAAGCATCAATGTAACAATATATAAGTCAGAAACATGCATAAGGATTCATATTAAATATTTAATAAAGGAAGTATCTCAGGTAAATATAGGAAAGTAATAGAATTTTTAATAAACAGCATTAATACAGTTTATTACACCATATAGTAAAATTAATTTCTGATGAATTAAAAATATAAAGTTAAAAATGAGCTCATAAAGGTATAATAAAGTATAGTTTAAGACTTAACATAAACTTGGATTTCAGATGACTTTCTAAGCATGCTACCAGATGTAGAACTATAAAGGCAAAAATTAATAAATTTAAGTCTTTCTCACCACTATACTGTTACCTCCTCAGCTAAGATCTTCCATATGAGTTTTTTTCAACATGGGTACTGCTAAAACCCTGGTCACCTGAGGACGTGAAAGGAAAACAATAAGAAAGTGGGATAAGTGTTCAGAAAAGAGGGTAGAAATTTTCTAGTGAACATATTCCTTAATTTGTTGTGCAAATTTAATTCTACTGCATTATAAGTAAAATTGAGGTTTTTAAATGATCTGCAAACCTAAACACTCTGATGAACATATGAGTCTGTGAGCATATATTTAATATATTTTATTTTCAAATGACTGACTTTTAAATGAGCCTTGGAGATACAAGCTATTAATAAAGCAAGGAATGTTTACATTTTTCTTTATATCTGTAATGTAATACAATATAATATCAGTGAAGTTTTCCTGGCTGAATTTTGAAGTTGTTTAGAACTGGTTACTCCTTTTTTTTCTTCCATTGTCTCACCTTTGGAGCCAGAATGTCTGTATATGACTGGTGTCCTATGCTTGTCCTATATCATATTTTGGGAGAAGATAAGTTGTTCCTTGAGGTTCACAGTTTCACAGAAGAGGAATTGTTCCTCCAGATGGATTATACCCAGAGCCTCCTCCATACCTAATTTAGATGACTTAGATGATGATATTTGGGACTTTTGAGTTGATGAGAATCAGATGATATTTTTGGATTTGAGTTGATGCTGTAATAGCTTGAGACCTTTGAGGATTTGGGGATAGGGTGAATGTATACTGCATATGGGATGAATATGAATCTTTGGGAGTCAGAGGGTGAAGTGACAGAATAGAATAATGAACCCTCCCCCAAAGATGTCCATGTCCTAACCCTCAGAAGCTGTGAATATGTTAGTTTACCTGGTAAAGGGGAATTAAGGTTGCATATGGAATTGTTTGTTATAATTTGCTGACCTTAAAAGGAGATCCAATGTAATTACGAGAGTCCTTATAAGTGGAACAGGGTGGCAGAAGAGAGAAAACGGATGATACAGAAGTGTGAAAAGGACTTGACCCAATGTTGTGGATTTGAAGATAGAAGACAAGAGCTATAAGCCAAAGAATATGGGTGGCCTCTAGAACCTAGAAGAAGCAAGGAAAATGTTCTCTCCTAAAGCCTCCAGAAGGAACAGAGCCTTGACAATCCCTTGATTTTAGTTTAGTGAGACCCATTTTGGACTTCTGACCTCCAGAACTATAAAATAATAAAATAGTAAAATAGTGTTTTGAACAACTACATTTATGATAATGTGTTACAGAAACAATGTGAAACTAATATAAATTTAAATATATTTAAAATATTTAGAGTACCTTAGACACAATGCGAACTTTAGGAGTTAACCTTTACAAAATTGGCAACATAGGTTTTTTTTTTTTAATTTATTTTTTTATTTTCAGAATATCATGGGGGTACAACACTTTGGCCATACACATTGCCCCTGTTCTCCCCGTGTCAGAGCCACAATTGTGGTCGTCTCCCAAACTGTGCTCCCCATATCCATTCAGTGAGAGTTTTTCCCATCCCTTCCACCCCCCTCCCGCCCGCCCACCCTCTGATGAATGTTATTGCCCTGTGTGATGTAAGTGTTCATCAGTTAGTACCAGTTTGATGGTGAGTACCAGTGATGCTTGTTTTTCCAATCCTGTGACACTTCGCTTCGAAGAATGGGTTTTAGCTCCGACCAGGATAATACCAGATGTGTTAATTCGCTGTTGTTCCTTATTGCTGAGTAATACTCCATGGTATACATATACCACATTTTATTGATCCACTCGTGTATTGATGGGCACCTGGGTTGTTTCCACAACTTTGCAATTGTGAATTGTGCTGCTATGAACATTCGAGAGCAGATGTCTTTATTATAAAATGTCATTTTTTCTTTTGGATAAATACCCAGTAGTGGGATTGCTGGGTCAAATGGTAATTCTACTTTTAATTCTTTGAGGTATCTCCATATTCTTTTCCATAGAGGTTGTACTAATTTGCAGTCCCACCAGCAGTGTATGAGTGTTCCTATCTGTCCACATCCCTGCCAACATTTGTTGTTTGGGGATTTTTTGATATGAGCCAATCTCACTGGAGTTAAGTGATATCTCATTGTGGTTTTAATTTGCTTTTCCCTGATGATTAGAGAAGTTGAGCACTTTTTTATATGTTTGCTGGCCATCATTCTGTCTTCTTTGGAAAAGTTTTTGTTCATGTCCTTTGCCCATTTTTTAATAGGGTTGTTTGATTTTTTCTTGTTGATTTTCCTAAGTTCTGTATAGATTCTGGTTATCAGCCCTTTATCAGAGGTGTAGCATGCAAATATTTTCTCCCATTCTGTAGGTTGTCTGTTCACTCTAGTGATAGTTTCCTTGGCTGTGCAGAAGCTTTTCAATTTGATGAGGTCCCATGTATTTATTTTGGTTGCTGCTGTGATTGCTTTGGGGGTCTTCTTCATAAATTCTTTGCCTAGGCCAATGTCCATAATAGTTTTTCCAACGTTTTCTTCAAGAATTCTTATGGTTTCATGTCTTAGGTTTAGATCTGTTACCCATTGTGAATTGATTTTTGTGAGAGGTGAGAGGTGTGGGTCCACTTTCAGTCTTCTAGATATGGCCATCCAGTTTTCCCAGCACCATTTGTTGAATAGGGATTCTTTTCCCCAGTGTACATTTTTCTGGAATTTGTCAAAGATCAGGTGACTGTATGAGGTTGGTTTTATATTTGGGTTCTCAGTCCTGTTCCATTGGTCTACGTGTCTGTTCCTGTGCCAATAGCATGCAGTTTTGGTTACTATAGCCTTGTAGTATAGTTTGAAGTCTGGTAGACAGATGCCTCCCAATTTGTTCTTTTTGCTTAAGATTGCTTTGGCTAGACGGGGTCTTCTCTGGTTCCACACGAACCGTAGAATTATTTTTTCTAGATCGGCAAAAAATGATGTTGGTATTTTGATAGGGATTGCATTGATTCTGTAAATTAATTTAGGTAGCAAAGCCATTTTTACTATGTTGACTCTGCCTATCCAAGAGCATGGTAGGGCTTTCCATCTATTTACATCCTCTGCAATTTCCTTTCTCAGTGTTTCATAATTCTCTCTATATAGGTCTTTGACCTCCTTAGTTAGATATGTTCCTAAATATTTAATTTTCTATGTTGCTATTGCGAAAGGTATAGCATCTTTAATTTGTTTCTCGGCTTGATTGTTATTAGCATATATGAAGGCTATGGATTTGTGTGTATTAATTTTGTATCCTGAGACTTTGCTGAATTCATTTATCAATTCCAGTAATGTCTTGGTTGAATCTTTGGGGTTTTCTATGTATAATATCATATCGTCTGCAAATAGTGAAAGTTTGACCTCTTCTGCCCCTATCTGGACGCCCCTGATTCCTCTGTCTTGTCTAATTGCTGTGGCCAGGACTTCCAGCACTATGTTGAAAAGAAGTGGAGATAGTGGGCACCCTTGTCTGGCGCCAGTTTTAAGGGGGAATGCCTTCAATTTTTCCCCATTCAGTATGATATTGGCTGTGGGTTTATCGTATATGGCTTTAATAGTTTCTAGGAATGAGCGATCTATGCCTATATTGTTAAGAGTTCTTATCATAAAAGGGTGCTGGATTTTGTCAAAAGCCTTTTCTGCATCTATTGAAAGGATCATATAATCTTTGTTCTTGCTTTTATTTATATGGTGAATTACATTTATAGATTTGCGTATGTTGAACCATCCCTGCATCTCGGGAATGAAGCCCACCTGATCATGATGGATTATTTTTTTGATGTACATTTGAATTCGGTTTGCAAGGATTTTATTGAGAATTTTTGCATCTATATTCATAAGGGATATTGGTCTGTAGTTTTCTTTTTTTGTTGTGTCCTTTCCTGGCTTTGGTATCAAGGTGATATTGGCTTTGTAGAATGAGTTTGGGAGGATTCCATCCTTCTGGATATTTTCAAATAATTTCTGCAGTATAGGCACCAGTTCTTCTTTGTAGGCTTGGTAGAATTCAGGTGTGAACCCATCTGGTCTGGGACTTTTTTTTGTGGGTAGATTTTTAATTACTGCTTCAATTTCGGTGCTTGATATTGGTCTGTTTAGAAATTCTGTTTCTTCCTGGTTGAGCCTAGGGAGGTAGTGTGTTTCTAAGAATTTGTCCATTTCCTCCACGTTTTCATGTTTGTGGGCATAGAGATTTTTGTAGTATTCAAAGATGATGTTTTGTATTTCCATGGTATCAGTTGTGACTTCTCCTTTTTCATTTCTAATTGAGCTTATTAGAGTCCTTTCCTTTCTGCTTCTGGTCAACCTGGCAAGTGGCCTGTCTATTTTGTTTATCTTTTCGAAGAACCAGCTTTTCGTTTCATTGATCTTCTGTATTGTTCTTTGGGTTCTCCTGGGGGGGTGAAAAAATTTTCCTTTTTTGCGGGGGGTGAGTTGGGAAAAACTCCCCAGAGGGGGTTCCCAGCCGTTGGGGCCCCCCCCTTTGTTTCCGGTAATGGTTGTGGGGATCTCCTTGAATTTTCCCCACCCAAGGGGAGGGGGGGCCTTTATCCCAATCTCCCGGGGGGGTTTCCCGGGGGGGGGGGTGTCCATAGCCCTTTAAATTTTAAATTCCCTATTTAATGGGCTTTGGGAAATTTTTCCCGGGGGCCTTTTATTTTTTTCCTGGGAAACCCTTTTCCAAAAGGCATTCCGCCCCTTTTAAAATGAGGATTGGGGGAAAGGGGGGGGCCCCGGGGGGGGGTCCCGGGGGGTTTGGGGAAAACCGGGTAGGGAACCGTGGGGGCGGTTTAAACTAAAGGGCCCCCCCCGTTTGGTTCCCCCGGAAACCGGGGGGCCCTGTTGCCACCCCAGGAGGTTTCCCCCCCGGAAAACCCCCCCGGGGGCTAGGGGTCAAATCGGCCGGGGTTAAAAATTGGGGGCCCCCCCCCCGGGGGGTGGCCCGGGGCGCAGTTTTTTTTCCCGGACGGGGTTTCGCCCCTAAAGGGTGCCCTGTTAAAATTGGGCCCCTCCCTATTTGTGGGGGTGCCCCCGGGGTTCCCCCCATGTCCCCGGGGCTTTTCTTTTTCCCCCAATTTTCCCCCAGCCCCCGGATCTCTTTTTCAAAAATTTCCCCTCGGTTTTCTCCTCTCCCAGGGTCCTCAGAAATTGGCCCTTTCCTTTCCCACTTTGTATGCCTACCCTTGTTTTGGGCGTTTCTTCGGATGATTGCGAAAAGGGGGCCCTTTTAGCTCTGGGTCTTTTCTCTGCTGGCCGCTTTTAAATTTCCTGTTTTTTGTGCCCTTTTGTTTTTTCATTCTAGGGTTCGTTTTATTTTTCGTATATCTTTCTTCGGAGACCTTCCTTCTTCCCTTTTCCGGGTTTTGGTGGTATCCTTTCCCCATTTTTTTCTTCCAACCAATTTTTTTTCTTTTTTTTTTCTTGCTTAAAACCAAATTTTTTTTTTGCTTTTTTAACCCTTTTAATTTTTTTTTTTCCCCCCCCTTTTTTTTTTTTTTTTTTTTTTTTTTTTTTTTTTTTTTTTTTTTTTTTTTTTTTTGTTTTTTTTTTTTTTTTTTTTTTTTTTGTTTTTCTTTTTGGGGGGTTTTTTTTTTTTTTTTTTTTTTTTTTCTTTTTTTTTTTTTTTTTTTTTTTTTTCTTTTTTTTTTTTCCTTTTTTTTTTTTTGGTTTCTTTGTGCGGGGATTCAATTTCTCTTAAATTTTTGATTTTTTTAAAAAAAAATTCTTTCCCCCCCCCCCTTTCATTTGGGTTTAAAAATTGTGAAAACGGTTTTTTTTTGGGGGTGTTTTTTACTCTGATTTTTTTTTCCCCTAGTTCTTTCGCTGTTTTTTTTTCATCTGGCCCCTTGGTCGAGAGCTGGGGGTGTTAGAGCTAGTTTATGGCCCTGTCACCAGGCCCACAATTATTGTTCCTTGGCAAAGCCAGGGAGAGAAGTAGTGGCCTGTATTGCCTTAGGTGTATTTTAGCAAGTTTGTTGGATCTTGAGTTAACTCTGACCTGTGGTCTTCTCCTCTTCCCAGTGGAGTGTGGTGAGAATGACCTCCCAGTTTGGGCTCTGAGCTAATGGATTGTACTTGAGGATATGAGTCCTCCGCTCCCTATTAGCTAGGTATTCTGTTATGTCCGTGGCAGACTCTGATTCCCCAGTTGGGGTATGTGAAAGCCCTGTGCTTTGGGAGGGGCCTTGTAGCTCCTAGGGGTTACTTTGACCCTGCTCCTCCTGAGGTTCAGGTAGAAACACAATTTCCTTTGGCTGCAGTGTGAGAGCTGAGTTGGGAAAATTCTACACAGCTCAGAGGTTGCTCATCTAGCCACGTGTGGCTGCCCTTCTGATGTGTGTCTCCGCGTGATACTGGTTGATAGGGGGATCTCCAATTGTGCACCCCTTTTCCACCACTAGACCTCAAGGCGAGGCGGGTGGCCGTCTCTATACCCAGCAGTCTCCACCGGGGGGGATGTTCCCACGGGGAGGGGGGAGTAGTGGCCACTGGAAGCGCTCTTGGATGGTGTGAAATTCCCTATTGAAGTGGGCAGGATTATGGGAAGCTGCTCTGGTTCAGCCTGTGGCTCTTGAGGTATTTGGTTGTCATGGGAACCAGCAGTTATACCAAATGAGTCACTATAGCCAGCAACCTTCAAAATGAGCGATCTCTGGGGTACAGGAGGGCTGGGACCTGAAGGGCGGGCACTAGGACCAGCAGGGAGCAGACTTGTCGGAGGCCAGAGCCAGGGTAGCGGAACCAGATGGACGAGCTGCAAACTGTTTCCAATACTCAAAGGTCCCGCCGCTACAGTTCTGGGATCTCGTCCCACCTGGAACCCAGGGATGCAGCTGTCCCTGGCCACCACAGGCAAAGCCTGTCTCGCCCTAGCAGAAGAGCCCCGGGCCGGGGCGGGGCAGAGCTAGAGACGCGGCTCACAGCTCCGCGCGGGCGGCTCTAAAGATGGCGGCCGCCGCCAGCCTGGAGCACAGCCGGGCTCCGATCGCGCCAGGAGCGCAGTTTTTCTCCGCCAGCCGCAGCGGCAGTTGCCAGCAGCCCCTAAGGGCATGTCCCGCTCTCCGTTAAACTCCTGGGCCCAGTCCCGCTGACTTCTAGTGGCGCAGTGCCGGCCTGCGGGTTCCCGCGCACTGTCCCGGGAAGCTGTATCTCGGTCCCCGCCCATTTCCTCCCCAGCCCTTGGCAGTCTCTGTATATTGCAGCTGCGAGTTGTGTCTGGCTCCGGCTACTTCCTCCTCTCCACAGGGCTCGCCGTCGGAGCAACCGCTCTGTTCCAACTCTGGGCTTGTCCCTGACTGCGTGTATGGGGAGGCGCGTAACCGCTTGGGGGGCAGGTCGTGCTGCGCCGACCTGGCGAGCGCGTCCTTCCCACGCTCTGGGCTCTATTGTGCTCCGTGCGCCCTCCGATCTTTGTGAAAATTTTGTACCTGTTTTCTTGGGCTGGGCGTTGGGCGTTGTTTCTCTGTAATTCGCAATGCTGTTTTCGGAGTGAGCGGTCCGTGCTCGCAGGCAGCTGCTGGCGTTCTTCCCCTCCTTCCCTGGGAGTGGTGCGGTGGTATGACTCTATCACACCGCCATTTTTTTCTGCCTCCAGGGACCACATTTTCTATGACATATTTGCAAATAGTGTCTTCTGTAGCATAGAACTGTAAACTAGAAGTGTGTGTGATCAACCACTGGCTTTTTAAGCTCATAGAAGCAGCGTGGCTGCAATACCTCACTAAAGAAAGGCAAACCTGCGGAGAAAGAGAAAAAGCGGGTGCTTACTTTGAAGTGAACAGTGAGGATTATTAGTGACAGTATTGGTAGCTTAATTAAGAAGCCTGATGCTGACTATGTTAATAAACTGGCACAATTTCAGTACAGAATGACAGTGCTCAAAGAAAGGCATCTCTCTCTCTCTCTTCCCCCCTTCCTCTGTCCCTCCCTCCACCCTCACCTTCTCTCTCTTCTTTCTATATAAGACATGACATAGAATACGTGCAAAATGCTTGATGTCATTTGTGTGGGAAACTAAAATAGAAATTCAAAATCCCAAAACCAATCTTAGAGACTTTGTTCAGAAATAGAGCAGATTGAAATGACCTCTCCCAACAGATTGTGTCAGAAGAAAAGAGAAAGAGGCCATTTCTATAAGGCAGCAAAGTAATACGAAATGACAGAACCTGATGCCTTGACAGTGTATATATGTTGCTGACAGAATGAAGTAGTAGAGGAATCTGTATAGATCAAGTAAATGAGTGGTGACAAATCAAATTAACTTATGCTAGTTTCAACAACCAAAAACATAGACTAAAGAAAAATGTATTAAAAAGAAGACCCAATTAAACCAGAATTGAAAAAAGTTGTATTTGTCCATTACTCTTTCACAATATATGGATTTTTTGGAAAATGCTTCTATGCAGGATCTGTGAAAGCATTTTCTGGATTGTGGAAAATAAAATGCTGTGTTCTTGGGACAGCATTGTCTCCTATTGTCTCCTCTTGGGGCTTCAATCCTGCACATGGGATCTCACATTAAGATAAAATCATTAAATACATCATAGTTCACAACAAAATTTCTTGGGATTCTATTTCCTTGCATTTCTAGTTGACATAAAATGTCATTTTCATTTGCAGAAGAGTAGTGCTAAAGTTATATTCATCATTACTGAAATCTGGAAACCTTAGGCTTAGAGAAGTTTGAAATTTACTGTAGACTTCAAAATCCCAGAACTGAATGGAGACTGAAAATCTATTGATTCCAAAGACTTGAAGAAAAGAAAATTGAGCTCAGAGAAGTGAAAGGGGTTAGCCAGTAGCCATAGGAATTTAGTATAAAGTGAAGAAAATTGCAATAGAATAGATTGCACTCAGCTCTCTCCTCTGTTTTATACAGTGATGCACATGAAAGACTTTTCATAAAAGCGGCATGTGGGACTAAAGAAGCCACTTAAATCATTTTACTAAAGTTGAAATAGTCACTTAAAGTTATTAAAGTGCTAATAATAATAATGATGGTTAAAACACATATGTACTTCTAGCAATAAATTCATTTTTAAAATTTGAATTTATTACAATATAAAAGGTTGAATTAATAAAATGTAGTAGTCCCAAATTCCAAGCAGATAGATCACCATCTGCTTTTCATCTTGGTTTTTCTTTCTTCCTTTCTTCCATTCTCACTTTCTTCTCTTTTGTCCTCTTTTTCCTCCTCCTCTTTCTTGTTCTTTTGGTATTTTGGTGGTTTTTAAATGTGCACAAATTCTTTGACACTCTTACATTATAAAGGTGAAGCCTAATTTTCCAGTGGGCTGGTCTTGGTGACTCACTTCACATGAACAGAACAATGGGGAAGTAACCAAGGGTGCAACTTCTAATGCACTGTCATAAGAGGCATTTGTAACTTTTCTCTTACTCTAATTTTTGGATGACTTGCTCTAGAGGAAGCCAGTTACTATGTCAATAGGATGTTCAGGTAGTCATCTGAAGAGTCCCAGGTGGTGAGGAACTGAGGCCTCCTGCTCATAGCCATATGAGTGAGCTATCGTGGAAATGGATCTTCTGGGCCTCAGACAAGCCATCAGATGATTGCAACCCCAGCCACCTTCTACCTCATGAGAGACACTAAGCCAGAACCACGCAGCGAAGCTGCTCATGAATTCTTGACCGACAGAAGCAGTGAAATAACAAACATTTGTTGCTTGAAGGCTCTGAGTTAGAGATAATTTTTTCTGTCACAGTAGATAACTAATACAGGTATGCTACCTTTATCATGTCAAATTTTATGACAGGCTTCCTTATATTTTAATAATTAGGAGGCTTTCTTTTAAAATGTAATTATGCAAGTATCATGTTTTCTGTATAAAAATAGAGAACTCAAATAAATAAATATGAAGAAGACACGCTTATATTTGAAGTACTCCAGATAACAATTGTTCACATTTCAGTGTAAATCTTTTAACAATTTTTGCTAAGCATTTAACTAAGTTTAAAAAGGCCACCAGGTATGTTCACAGTGAGAGATTAAGAACATAAACTCTGGAGCCAGTCTGCCTGGATTGGAATCCTTGCCCTGCCACTAATTAGCTATGTAACCTTGAATAAATTCCTTAACTTCTCTTTGCTTCAATTTCCACATTTTTTAAATGGAGATAATGAGTATATTTGGCACCTGGGTTTGTTGTGAGGTCTAAATTCATGAAATTAATATATGTAAAAGCATTAGAATTGCCCTGGACCATAGAAATAATCCTATACACTTGTGCTATCATTATGATTATTTTGTCATATTCAATGAACCTTTTTCTAATCCATTTTTTTAAGCAGGCTTTGGCATAATCTATCATTCCCTCCTTGAAACATCTCTGTTGCCATTTTTTCCAACAAAGTCTTGAATTTATTCCTATTTAAGCAGATGTTCCTTTTCAGTTATCTTTGTTTCTCTTGTTCTCACTCGTAACATCTGGAGCACTCCAGTGTCTATCTTTTTATCTTTTCTCTTTCCACATACATTCCCTCTCCTTCATAGAATCTTTGCCTAAAAGATCTCTTTTAGTCCAATGGTCTTATTCACTAAGTCTTTGCACAGTCTGGCTCCCATCCCACCATGGAACAATCTTTCACCTCGTTCACTGCACACCAGCCATGCTGGCCTCCTTTCTGTTCATGTTTCCAAGCCTTTGCATATTCTGTTCCAGGTACCCATAATATACTCAAATTCTCTGCATGGCTTGTTCTCATTATCTTATAAAAGGCCTCCTTGACCATCCACCATTACTTTTCTGCTTTCTCCTTTTATACTTCTTAGTACAATCTAATAATGTTATGTTATGCTATTCATTCATTCATTCATGCCACATACAAACACTTTGGAATGACTACCGTGTGGCAGACAATGTTCTAAGTATTAACATCAGTGAAGAAAACAGTCAACGATTTCTGCCCTTATAGAGTTTACATTCCAGTTTTGATAGATGAACAGTAAACAAAAGACATAATTAATGTATAAATTATATATTATGTTAATGGTGATAAGTGTTATGGTTGAAGAAAGAAGAAGATAAACAGGGTATGGGGTTGCAGACTTGGTAGGGCTGTGGAAGTCGGGGAGCTGCTATAGTATAAAACATGGTATTAAGGTAGGCCTCTTGGAGATTTCAGCAAATTCTTGAAGACAGTGAGGAATTAAGTCATATGCCTATTTGGGGAAAGACTGCTCCAGACAGTGGGAACAGATAGTACAAAGATTGCAACGTCAGATCATACCTGCTTGGTTAATAAACTGCAACAAAGCCACTGGTAATGAAACAGAGAACACAAAATGAAGTCAGAGAAGAAAGAGGGTAGGAAGAGAAAATCAAGAGGGAACCTGAAGGTCATTTTAAAAACATGATTTTTTTTTAAGTTTCCTTATGGTCTATCTTGTTTATTATACAAATCTATTTATTGATAAAATTTAACAATTTGAGCAGCACATTTCCAGGTTCTCTTTATTAATTTTATCTGGCACTAAATAAAAATCTTAATCTACATATTAATGCTGTTTTTTTAATATCATGAAAGATTTCTTTAATTTGTAATTTAATTTTCGTTTGTGTTATATTTGTCCAGATTTACTTATTAGAATTCCCAATTATCTATATCATGGATATATAAAATCTATTTTAAACCATGTGTACTCTGTCGTTGTTTTTGTCTTTTCTTCTTCTACCTTTGTGTTCTGGAAAAGTTCTTAAATTTACCTTCTGTATCAGAATTTAGTTTTTTGAAATGTCAGTTCTTCTTTCTCCTGCTTGAATCTACCTTGAATACAGATCTTATGTTGTGATAATGCTTTATTAGTTAACTTTAGTTCTTTCTTTACTGCAGCCAGCAGTCTCTTCATAACAATTAACTATATTAAAGTCTCCTTTTATCCCCTCTAAGGCATATTTTGATTTAAAAAGAAGCATATCTACTTTTTAAAACAATTTTGTTTCCTGTATTTTCTTAATATATATTGCTTTTTTAGGTTCTTAAATAATAGTCTATTTTAATTTTATGTTGCATGATCATTTCCTTGGATATGTTTGTATCTTTTTGTTTGTGCTTAAACAAGGGACATGCTATCCATACTTGATATTTAACAAAACTCCACTTGAATGGATTCCCTTTGTTACTCTTCAATGAAAAATTAAATATTGTTAAATCTTTCCCCTATCACAGCTGTCAGAGTTGGTAAACATGAGTGTCCATTACCACATCAATGATCTGCAACTGAATGGGGAGGAAAATCCAGCCAGGGAAACTTGACACCTACAGTTCTTGCTCTGGATTTGACAAAGTTGTGGTACTACCAATCATTTATCTCCTGTGGTTTCCTTTCTGGCCCAACTTCTCCTCCAGGTACATGGCATTGTAGTTTATTCTCTGATCTATTCTACTCACCATATCTGGAAAAAGTCCCACCAGGATGAGTAGAACCCTCCTAAATTTTTCACCAGTGTGAATGATAGATTGTGGCTCTCCTGGCTTAATGGTGGAAGACAGAAAGACTCACAATGACAGAAAGATTCACCAAGAAAGTGTATCTAGGTGCTTTCTGTTGACACCAACCCTCCAGAATTGGGCTGTTTGCTCACAGAACCCTTGCTGCTTTCTCAGAAGAGGATGTTGCTGTTAATCTTTGAAGTTACCTACTCCTCTGGTCTCTTATAGTAAATCCCTTTGCCCTGTAATGATTAAACAAAGATATGAAAGAGGCTTTGCTCCCAAATGCCTACATATGAAGCAGATAAGGAGGTAGTTCTGTACCTGTTGTTTTCTTCCACAATGTTCAAAATCTCCTGACAGAGAAGGAGTACAGAATGTTTTTGTCCTTGAACTTTGGTCTTTTCCCCACCAATTAGGTCATGTGCAAAAAACTGTTTATCCTTTTCATTAATTATATCCTAAACCTCTAGAAGAAAACCAAACACAAGCTTGTAATATGGATGAAAAATTTTACTGTGCCATTGGGAAATGAGTTACAACCTAACATTTCCATTCAATCCAATCTGCCTCTGAATCACTAAATCTAATTCAAGTTCAGAAGAGATGGGGGTTACTCACACTATTCTCTGGCTGTTTTAGCTCCTATGTCACCTTGAGGTGAAAGACAGGTCAACAAAATTCAGGCAGAAGTTGGGTTGAGATTTCAGCCAATAGGCTCTGTAGACATAACCTTAGCAATTTTATCTCCAGATAGTCAATACTTATTCTTTACATTTAAGAGAAAAAGCAGGAAGAACTTCATCTTGAAAATGTAATTGCCATTAATAGTAAGAAGAAATTCATGACAAATGTTAAATTTAACTCACAACAACTTGGGGGAATTGAAAATCTAAAGAAGCTAATACAATAAGGAGCTGGACTAATACAGGATTCCAAAGGCTTGCTAACTGGTAAGCATATTTTCAAACAATAATAAATTAACTATATTTTGAATTTGTGTGAACCTCAACTGTTTAACAATTGATGCAATTGAGACAAGAAACAAATCATTTTGTGTACCCCTAAATGCATGCATTATATTTTTGTTCTTAATGAAAATTGCTGTCAGCAGTTACAGCTTTGTGAAGAAAGTGCATTTAGTTTTATTTTAACTGTGTGTATACGGTTTGTATAGAATGATAATATAATCAATGTCAATTTCAGCATTGATGCTTCCACATCATTAATGTCCTACCCTTTCCTTTGTCACTGCCTTTAACTATAACACTGTGAGACAAACACCCCTCTTCTAATCTTCCTAATAAACTGCATGCCATTAAAAGTGAAAAGAAATGCTATGCTTATCCTGATATATATTAAAAAATAATGAAGAGGATAATTATTAAGGCTGCATTGTAATTTCACAGCACTGCTGTCAGTTCCAAACTGCTCGATCTGCACTCTTTTAGTTCCTAATGCCAGAAAAAATGTTGTGATTTAAATACAGTCATTTAATTAATTTCTCTCTATTATTACTTTCAGTGTTATGCTGGTGGTCAGGCTCAGTGATAGGAAATTCAAGTTTGGAAAAATAGAAAACCGTGAAAGCTGGTGAGTTCACTTTTATCTATATGGGATATCTAGTCTCTTAGCACTGAGTAGCAAGGGTAATGAAAGGCTACAGATTTCAAAATATTCGAGTTGTGGTTAGTTAGATTTTAACCAGCAGCAAGACTCACAGAATGGTTTTGCATTTGCTGTCTCTTAACTACAAAAGCTGTTTGGTGACATTCACATCAATACCACATGATAAATACTAACGAGCCATAATGGAGCCATGAGAATGCCACTTTTCCATTTTTTCAGACAGATTTTTTTTGTATTACCAGAGGCTCTTGTTACATATGAAACACAAGATTGTCTTTCCTTTTTCTTTCACATTTCAAGATAACCATATACTGGGAGAATTGACTTTTAGAAATATTAATTATAAGTGAATGGGCTACGAGATTTATAAAGCACTCTAATAATGGTTTAAAATAATTGCCAAACATAAAGTCCTATGACCTCTAACATAACGAAGAGTCCTTATAGCTGCAGTTGTCAAGCTTTTGATGCAACAGTAATTTTGTGTAATAGTCATGAAGTCTTAATCAGGTAGTTAACTGTTAATAATACAGAAGTAAATACTTGAGCAGAAATAAGTGTGATGGTTTATATTCAAGAGTCCATGTAAAGAAGATCCAGAAAATAATTTAAAATAATTGAAATTTATAAAAGTAATACCAAGTATAGATTAGTAGTATAATATCATTTTCTTCTTTTATTTTCATTGTATCTAGCTAAGTAAAGTCCAATTTGCCTTCTATTTATGTACTTTGATTCCATAAATTATCAATATGATTTATAAACTTAGTTTCCTAACAAAGTATTATCACTGGGATATTTGTATTTTATCTCTTGATTAACTTAAGCATTAGATGGGAAGTATCTTGAGGACAGAGTCCATGTTTTAATCACCTTTGTATTTCCAACTAATATAGCACACTTTTTGAGTCATTGGCAAATAACTGTTTCTTGTACAAAATAAAGAAAAATAATGAAATTAACTTTTCATTAATTGTTTTTCTTTGTTTTCAGTGAATAGTGTCATATTACAGTGTGTATGACAGTTTACCACTATTCAATTATTGCTATTGCTGTAATTTCTCATGTATTTTAGCATCAGAAACATTTTAGAATCATTATAAAAACTTTAAAGTATGTCTCTGTCCTCTCTATGTGTCTCATATTCTTCATTATTGTCTGTTTTGAAACCCTTAACTAATTCAGCTTTTTTTTTAAATAACTTTAAATCTTTCCAAACCTAAAAACTGAAATTGACCAAAAAATTATACAACAATATTTTCAGGCATGTTAGTCTAAGTTTTTAAATAATTTTGTCTTACCTGTTAGGCTATATCATTCTTTTGAGGCTTCTGTGGATTTTAGACACCCCCTGAAAGGGAATGAAATACTCAGAATACATATACTCTTCAATAGTACTGCTGGTGAAAATGGCCAATGAACACACTCTACTTTGCAATAATCAATGGAAAACAAGTGCAGCCAGCTAGGGAAGAGGACACCAGAGTTTTCAAATATTTCACTGCCTACTTTTCTGCTTTGCTTATGATTGCATACTAGGTATATTATGGCACATTAGGTTATTGATGGGTAAAGTTAGGGATAATAAGAGGAGTCCAAAAGTAAGATAAAAATCAGAAAAAAGAAACAGAAAATATCTAGGCCATATATTGCAAAAAGCTTAAAGAAAATAAAGGAAACAGCAGTATGATTTGCCATGCCCACTTAGCTGATTAACAGAAACCGTGGGAAACTAAACGTGACTCAGAGATTTCATGAAAAGATTGTTAATACAGAGAGCATCTGGTATTATTAGATGTTATATTGGTTCTGGACTTTTTTTTAATCTTAGTTTGGAAGAGGAAAGCCTTCTATCCCCTTCAGCTCACACTCTATATCCTATCTATAAACAACAGACAATTAATACTTTCTTACTTATAAGATTAGATATCATGTCTGTGGTACCTGAAGGAAAATATTTCCTGAATTTTTCAACCATTGTCACTGAACAAATCCTCTGCAGAGTTTTAAAATGTAAAATAAATTTACATGCTCACTCTAAAACTTCAATTTCTCCAATATCATATAAAATTATCATGAATGATGTTTTTGTCTAATGACATACCACATATGGCATTTTGTTCCTGAATAAACCCATGAAGGTATAATTTTGAACATATTTGAAATAATCTGCTTGATTTTTTAAAAAAGCAGACCTAGCTCTTCCTTAATAGAAAGATAGAAAGGAGATTAAATTGTAGCAAGTATGGTGAAACCAGTGAATGAAAAGTGTTAAAGGGAGAGAATAAGATTTTATTATCAGCTACATATGAAAACCCCAGAGTAACCTCAAACATGCAGTAGAAATTATTTGAGACTTGAATTAGTCACAAAATTGACCCAGTTTTCTCAGAATCTTTTTTGACATGGGATTCATTCTTTCAACAAATACCTATTGAGTGATCATTGTTGGGCAGGCACTATAATAGACACTGGAAATAAAATGATGAATTAAAATAGACATGACACCTGCTCTCAGGAAATTAACTACTTGTTGGGGAGAAAGATATCAAATTACCACACAAGCTATTTTGTAATTACATATTGAGCTAAGTGATTCAAAGTAAAGGAACATGGTTTCCTAAAGATGTATAAGGAAGGATTCTATACTAGATAGGAGGGCCTCTCAAGGAAGTAAGGCTTAAGCCTAATGAAGTATGAAGTAGGTAGAAGTAGGTAGAAGATGTTTAATAGATGAAGAAGGCATGGAAAAGATACATGCAAATGGCTTATAATTCCCACATACATGAAAAAACCTTCATGTATGTGGGAATTTGATGTATAAGTACATTTGACACCACAAATCTAATGGGTAAAGAAAGCGTTGCTAAAGTAAGCATGAAAACTATGATGCACAGACCAAACTCAGCCTTCCACCTGATTTGTCAAATGTATCGTATTGAAGTACAGCCACTCCCTTTCATTTGCTTATTGTTTATGGTTGCTTTGGTAGTACCACAAGAGAGTTGAATAGTAGGACAAAAGCCATTTATCCCAAAAGTCTAAAATATTACCTTTCTGGCACTTTACAGGAAGTTTGTTGACTCCTGGCTTAATAGACAGCATTAAAGAAACTGACTCTCCATGTGTATAAAGGTAATGTGCAGGTGTCAATGGTACAATTAGTAATCTAATGAGAAAAATATAAAGTATTTTTGTGTCTTAGGTGTGAAGAAAGACCTTTTTAACAACTTCAGGAATTACAAATAAAAAGGCAAATTTGGTGTTTTGACTCTACCACAATTAAAGATTTATATTCAACAAAGTACTCCTTGAAGAAGTTATCAAATGGATGACTCATTGGAGAAGATCTTATAATCTCTGCAACCAACAAGAGACTATTTGTAGAAGGTACAAGGAACTCCTTCAGGAAAAACATCAATACCCAGTACAAAATTAAGCAAAAAATATGAATGGGCAATTCACAGAAAAGGAAGACTGCCAAGGCAAAAAGTATATGAAGATATACTCAAACAAAGTAGAAATCATAGCAACACAGTGAAAATAAAAACTCATGTTGACAAAAATTAGAAAATAGCACAATACTAATTGTTTGCAAAGTTGTAGAGAGGCAGGGATGTGTATAGAGTGTTGATGAGTGTTGAAGCTGTTCGGAAAAGCAATCTGGCAATACTTACCAAAGTTAAATATACCATGCTCTCTAACTCCACAAACCCCCTGGGAGCATATATCTCAAAGAATTGTGGCACCTCCCTATGAAGAGAGATGCTCAGGGAAGCTCATGGCAGCATTGTTTGTAGTATTGAGAAGTTAGGAGCAACCTAGTTGTTTATTACTAAAAGAATGGAAAAAAAATAGGAGGGATACATATTGAAATGACATGCAGCAGTTATAAACTTATTATATCTTAAAAACATTGTTGAGTGAGTAAGAGAGTGAGGTCTGTGGCAAAATTTTATATATATATAAAAATAATATTTTATGTTTATAATTATTAAAAATATATTGCAAACACATCAGAGGCTAGCAGGGGAGTGAGAGACCAAGGAAGGGTAAAGGGGACAAAAATGGTGAGGCTTCACAGAGACCAATGATCATAGCATGTTATAAACAAAAAAGTATTATCTATTTAGCCTCCCCCACCAGAGGCACAAAGAGTGTCACTTTTTGAAAGGTCACTCTGGTTGCAATGCAGCATGCAAATAGAGATAGGGCAAGAGAAGATACAAGGACAAAAAGATCAGTGTGGGGTAGGAGATGAGAGAGTAGGGTGGTGAAAGATTAAAGAAGAGTGTTAACTGTGGAGATGGCAGCAATGAAGAGAATTGAATAGTAAATAGGAGGTAAAAAAATAAAAGAATAATGTACTAGATAGAGAGGCAAAAGAGTTATGAAGAATATCTTCTAGGGTTTTTTATCTTATGCAATTAGAGACATAAATTGCATAGCCATGAGATATGGAACAAAATAAGAAAGTCTGGTTTGGTAGAATGGGGAAGAACATTAATTTAGATTTGTTTAGGTAAGTTTGAGGTGATTCTAAGACATTCTAGTGGAGATGTGAGACAGTCCATTGGTGGCAGAAGTTCGATGCCAAATTCTATGATGAATGTGGGTATCATCAGCATAGAAATAATTCACACCACAGGATGGATGAAACTTACTAAGGGGAGCATCAAGAGTTTTCATTAAGGAATTTCAACATTTGTGGCCAAATAGAGGAGAATGACCAATCCTTCAAAAATGACTAAGCAAAAGGAGCCAATGAAAAACCAATGAGTTTTATTATAGAAGTAAAATAAAGAGCATAACCAGAAAGGTGGAGTTGTCAAAAGTGTCAAGTATGCTGAGGGCAAGTAAGATGAAGACTGAAAAAGAGCCCATTTTATGTATCCCCGAGGGACCCTTTTAAGACCTAACAAAAAGGTGAGTTTAGTGGTAAATGATTAGGTAGAAAACAGGAATTGATGTAAGATTGGTAAAACTATTTTTGAAAGATTAATGTCGAATCTAAAACAATCAAACTCTTAAAAGGAAAGAGTAGAATGAAGGTTACCAGAGGCTGGGGGATGGTGGAAATGGGGAGATGTGGTCAAAGGATACAACATTACAGTTACACAAGAGGAATAAATATAATTAGTTAAGGGGATAGAAATATTAATTAGCTTGAGTCAATCATTCCACACTGTACACATATATTATAACATCTGTGTACCCCATAATTATATAAGATTATAATTTCTCAATAAAATAAAATGAAGATGAGAGGGACTTGGGCATATTTAAATACAAATAGAAATTACCCAGTTAATAGTGATTGCACAAACCAAAGTGAAAAAGAAAAAAAAAAACAGTGTAAGGTCCCTTTAAAAAAAGAAAAGAAGGAGTATTACCCTTTACCCTTAGCCTGGAGTGCTGTAGTGCTGGCTCTTCTCTATCATAACCTAAGGGAAAAAGGAGACAATGGATATTGGTACAGGAAAACTCAAATTTTCTGTTATAATGGTTTCACTTTCTTTGTTAAGTTGTATACAGGGTTATCTACTGGGCATGAGGGTGGAAATGAGGGAAGGAGGGGTCATGGGGGGCTTGACAAGAGTGGAAAAAACTACTCAAAGAGTTTTCAACATTGCTCATGGACAAGGGATAGAACCGAGTTCACAAATGACAATGAAGAGGAAGGGAAGGTAGTGATTTCCTAATAATTTATGCCTTAAAGAAGTAGGCTGTTTTCTTGTTTGTTTATTTTTCTGTGTTGTGTTATTATTATTTTATAAGAGGATGTGAAATGTTGTTCTGGAGGCCACAAAGAAGAGTTAGGAGTTCATTAGCCCTTCCTCCTCTTCCCTAGGTATATAAGGTAAACTATCACTTGAGAGGGCTAGGATGGAAATGGTGTCACCAGGTTTCAGTTAAGGAAAGGAAGTGAAGAGAGTACTTTCGTAAGGCATTGAAGTTAGTAAAGAAATTTGTTGAATGTGGTACAGTATTTACAGAGGGCACCATAGATTTAGAACTTGGGGAAGAGAAGAGATGCTTCAGTTTGAGGGCAAATATAGCATCTGGGAAAAAATGGTGCTGTAAATGATCAAGGACTGGAGGGTTGACACTTTGGCCAGGGATTAGTGAAAACAGGGATGAGATATATGGAGGATTTAGTCTCCCAGAGAACATAGGTCACTGGGACTGGGAATCACATGGGTCTAAGGCCAATCCATCTAGTCACTTTGCCAGATAATCTTGGCCATAATCAGAATAAACCACCACATTTTGTTTAACAAATAATATTTCAGGTTCTCTGCTAGTTCTTTACATACATAATCTCCTTTAATCCTCAAATTACTTTCTAAAGTAGTATTGTGCACTTATTGATAAAGAAAACAGTTTGAGAGAAGTTAATTAGCTGACCCAAGATGATTTTGGAAACATTCCTTTACATTTACCCTTTTAGAGCTCTTAGCAAGATATGAAGCAATTCTTGAATACAATACTGCTATTACTTTTAATTAGGTTCAGCCACATTTGAAAATGTAGTGAGGTGTGTGTGTGTGGCAGGGGGTGGGGAAGATGGGTGGGTGTGGGTGTGTGTAGGCAGTGGGATGGGGATGGGGTAAAGGTAAGGTTTCTAAAAATGGTGGTTACTGAGTCCTCATCAGGCTTATTCTTACCCTCTGTCTACCCCTCACCCCTTGCAAGATCAGATGCCAGTGATTGAACAGCCATGAACTTGTAAAGTTGCAAATGGCCTCTGCAAAGAGCCCATGTGTCAAGAAAAATTTATATTTCTTTTGTTTTATTGTCAATCATTGTTTGAAGACTGATTTTATGACTTTAAAAATTGTTAGCAGAGGAACTGTCTTTCTTCATGCAAAATTATATTAAAAAGATGCCAATGTATAAACAAAGCTCATCTGGTTGAAGAAGGGCTGACGGCCAGAGCCCAGCTCTTTATTGTTCCTCTTCCTTTTCTCTTGTCCTGAAATACCTTCACATAATCCTTAGTTCTTCAAGAAAAAAAGAAAACTTTTCTATAGGCTGAAAGATTATATGAAAAAGCATACTTATTAAATTCAAAGAAAATGTGTGCCACAAATAAATTTTAATGTATCTTTTGAATCTGAGATGCTGGAGAACCAATATATTTAAAAACTGTTTTTAAAAAGAGCTCCACAAACTCATCAGTGTGATAATACCAAATGTTTATGAGGATATGACACAACTGGAAATTTCATATATTGATGGTTAGAATGTAATTGAGACAACTGAAAAGTTAAGCATATGTCTATCCTATAACCCAGCAATTTCTCTAGCATGTATATACCTAACAGAAATAAGTGACCGTGTACATACAAAAGACATATGCAGAGATATTCATAAAATCACTGTTCATAATCACCCCAAAATGGAAATGACCCACACAAAAACTAATTTTAGAAAGAATAAAAAAGAAACTCTCACCACCACATGCACATCCATAGCGTTGGCTGCTGAAGATCCCTGCAATCTTAATCAATACTGACCTCAGTTAACAGAGCTGTACAGAGACTACACAGCCGGCACTCTCACTGGTGCCAGAACTGCTGCACCTCATCCAGCAAGGACCATCACACCCACCCATAGGCAAAAATATTTCCACAGCAAAGCTAGCCTGTAAAGTCTACAAGAGAAGACTGCTCCATCCATGGTGTAAATATCAACATAGGACAACAAGAAACATGAAAAACCAAGGAAACATAACACCACCACAAGAACACAATACTCTCCCAGCAGCTGACCCCAAAGAAATGGAGATATATGAACTGCTGACAAGGAATTAAAAGGAATTGGTTTAAAGACGCTTAGTGAACTTCGAGAACATACAAAGAAGCAATATAATGAAATCAGGAAAACAATAACCAAAATAAGAAAATTAACAGATGGATTAAAATTATTTTTAAAAAAATCTAACACAGATTTTGGAGCCAGAAAGATACCATGGACAAAATAAAAAATTCAATAGAGAGCATCCAATAGGAGAATTGATAAAACAGAAGAAAGAATCTCTGAACTTAAGATTATTTGAAAATATGTAGTCAGAGGAGAAAAAATGAAAAGGAAAAGGAATGAAGAGTAACTATTCAAGTCATAAGAGTTAAAGAAGGAGAAGAGAGAGACAAAAAGGTAGAAAGCTTATTTAAAAAATTAAGAGTGAAAACATTCTAACCTGGGGAAAGATACAGGTACAGGAAGGTCAAAAGTCTCCAATCAGATTCAATCCAAACAAGCCTACACTGAGATATATTATAGTCAAACTGCAAAAATCAAAGTCAAAGAGAGGATCCTGAAAGTAGTAAGAGAAAAGAAGCAAGTTACATATAGAGAGTTCCAAGACTAGCAGCAGAATTCGCAGTAGATTCCTTACAGCCCAGGAGAGAGTGGGATGACATATTTAAAGTGCTGAATGAAAAACAAAACAAAACAGCAAACAACCTGCCAGCAAAGAGTACTGTACCTGGCAAATCTGTCCTTCAAAAAAGAAGGAGAGATAAAGACTTTCCCAGGCAAACAAAGGCTGAGGGACCACCAAACCTGACTTACAAGAAATGCTAAAGGGAGTTTTTCAAGCTGAAAGAAAGGGATGTTAATTAGTAACATGAACATATATGAAAGTATGAAACTCACTTGTAAAAGTAAGTACACAGTCAACTTCAGAATAGTACTGTAATGGTTGTGTGTAAATCACTTATATCTATAGTATGAAGGTTAAAAGACAAAACTATTAAATATAGTAATGGCCACAGTAATTTGTTAAGGGATATACAATATAAAAAACTGTAAATTGTGGCATGAAAAATGCAAAATGGGGGGTCTAGAGTATAAGTGTAGACTGTTTTTTTATGCAAAGTTAATTTTTTATCAACTTAAAATAGTATGCTACAAATATAAGATATTTTATGTAAGCCTCATGGTAACCACAAAGCAAAAACCTACAGTAGATACATAAAAGATTAAAAAAGGGAATCAAAACATTATCACTAGAGAAAATCATTTAATCACAAAGGAAGACAACAATAGAATATTGAATATTGCTCTAGAAATGCTAGTCAGTGTGATTAAACAATAGGAAAAATAAAGTTATATTTATTTTAACAGCATGTTGGAGGAAACACAAATCAAAGAACAGAATGGAGAGTTTCAGAAATAGAATAAAGCTTATGTTGAAATTTTTCATATGAAAAAGGTAGTATTTAAAATCAATGGAGAAAACATGGAATATTTATTATATTATTGGAACAACTGGCTGACATTTTGGAAGAAAATAAAGAAAAAGCTTTATTCAGCTCCTTTCACCAAAATATATCCTGCCTCTATCAAATCTTAATAGTAAAAGAGATAATAGTATAAGTAAAAAAAAGAAAGCATGGTTGAATATTTTCATACCCTTGGAGGATAAATTCTACTTCTAGTCATGTCTCTCAAATCATAGAATATAAAGAGCTTTCAAAGTTTGACTATGCAAAATCCAAAACATCTGAATTAAAAAAGAATAAGAAAGACTTAATACTCAAGTGTTGAGACAAACAGAAAAATAGAAAAATTATTTTAAAGTGATAAAGGCAAAAGTTCATAAATATAAAAAAATTATAAAACATTTTTGAGGGGGAAAAAATGGCGGTGTGATAGGGTCCTCCCACCGCACCGCTCCCAGGGAAGGAGGGGAAGAACGCCAGCAGCTGCCTGCCAGCATGGACCGCTCACTCCGAAAACAGCATTGCGAATTACAGAGAAACAACGCCCAACGCCCAGCCCAAGAAAACAGGCACAAAATTTTCACAAAGATCGGAGGGCGCACGGAGCACAATAGAGCCCAGAGCGCGGGAAGGACGCACTCGCCAGGTCGGCGCAGCGCGACCTGCCCCCCAAGAGGTTACACGCCTCCCCATACATGCAGTCAGGGACAAGCCCAGAGTTGGAACAGAGCGGTTGCTAGGGACGGCGAACCCTGTGGAGAGGAGGAAGTAGCCAGAGCCAGACACAACTCGCAGCTGCAATATACAGAGACTGCCGAGGGCTGGGGAGGAACTGGGCAGGGACCGAGATACAGCTTCCCGGGACAGTGCGCGGGAAGCCGCAGGCCGGAACTGCGCCACTAGAAGTCAGCGGGACTGGGCCCAGGAGTTTAACGGAGAGCGGGACACGCCCTTAGAGGCTGCTAGCAACTGCCGCTGCGGCCGGCGGAGAAAAACTGCGCTCCTGGCGCGATCGGAGCCCGGCTGTGCCGGGCTGGCGGCGGCCGCCATCTTTAGAGCCGCCCGCGTGGAGCTGTGAGCCGCGTCTCCAGCTCCACCCCGCCCCGGCCCGGGGCTCTTCTGCTGGGGTGAGACAGGCTTTGCCTGTGGTGGCCAGGTACAGCTGCATCCGTGGGTTCCAGGTGGGACGAGATTCCGGAACTGTAGCGGCAGGACCTTTGGGTATTAGAAACAGTTTGCAGCTCGTCCATCTCGTTCCGCTACCCCGGCTCTGGCCTCTGACAAGTCCGCTCCGTGCTGGTCCTAGTGCCCGCCCTTCAGGTCCCAGCCCTCCTGTACCCCAGAGATCGCTCATTTTGAAGGTTGCTGGCTATAGTGACTCATTTGGTATAACTGCTGGTTCCCATGACAACCAAATACCTCAAGAGCCACAGGCTGAACCAGAGCAGCTCCCCATAATCCTGCCCACTTCAATAGGGAATTTCAGGCCATCCAAGAGCGCTTCCAGTGGCCACTACTCCCCCCTCCCCATGGGAACATCTCCCCGGTGGAGACTGCTGGGGATAGAGATGGCCACCCGCCTCGCCTTGGGGTCTAGTGGTGGAAAAGGGGTGCACAATTGGAGATCCCCCTATCAACCAGTATCATGCGGAGACACACATCAGAAGGGCAGCCACACGTGGCTAGATGAGAAACCTCTGAGCTGTGTAGAATTTTCCCAACTCAGCTCTCACACTGCAGCCAAAAGAAATTGTGTTTCTACCTGCAGCTCAGGAGAAGCAGGGTCAAAGTAACCCCTAGGAGCTACAAGGCCCCTCCCAAAGCACGGGGCTTTCGCATACCCCAACTGGGGAATCAGAGTCTGCCACGGACATAACAGAATACCTAGCTAATAGGGAGCGGAGGACTCATATCCTCAAGTACAATTCATTAGCTCAGAGCCCAAGCTGGGAGGTCATTCTCACCACACTCCACTGGGAAGAGGAGAAGACCACAGGTCAGAGTTAACTCAAGATCCAACAAACTTGCTAAAATACACCTAAGGCAATACAGGCCACTACTTCTCTCCCTGGCTTTGCCAAGGAAGAATAATTGTGGGCCTGGTGACAGGGCCATAAACTAGCTCTAACACCCCCAGCTCTCGACCAAGAGGCCAGATGAGAAAAAACCAGTGAAAGAACTCAGGGAACATGAAAAATCAGAGTGAAAAGTCACCCCCAAAAGAAATTATCAGTTCCTCAGCAATGGATACCAACCCAAATGAAATGGGTAGAATGACAGAAGAGGAATTTCGTTTATGGATTATAAGAAAGCTCAATGAAGTTCAAGAGAAAATTGAATCCCAGCACAAAGAAACCACAAGAAAAATGCAAGAAATGAATGAAAAATTCTCCAAAGAAATAGAAATATTACAGAAAAATCAAATAGAAATCCTAGAAATGAAAGAAGCATTCAAGGATCTACAAAACACAGTGGAAAGCCTTAAGAATAGGCTGGACCATGCAGAGGAAAGAATTTCAGAGCTAGAAGACAGCTCCTATGCGCTAAATAAATCAGCCAAAGAGAAAGAACACAAAAACAAGAGGCAGGAAAAAAGCATACAAGAAATGTGGGATTATGTAATGAGGCCAAACATAAGGATCATAAGTATGCCTGAGGGAGAGGAAGAAAATTCGCATGGGCTGCAAAATTTATTTGAAGGAATAATAGAGGAAAATTTCCATGGCTTAGCCAGAAATCTCGATATCCAAGTACAAGAAGCACACAGGACTCCTGGGAGAGTCAACGTGAAAAGGCATTCACCATGCCACATAATTATTAGACTGACCAAAGTAAACACAAAAGAGGCACTCCTCAGAGCTGTAAGACGAAAAGAGCAGGTAACCTACAAAGGGAAACCAATCAGATTAACTGCAGATTTCTCAGCTGAAACCTAACAAGCCAGAAGGGAATGGGGAGACATCATCAATCTCCTAAAACAAAACAAAGGTCAACCCAGAATTCTGTATCCTGCCAAACTAAGCTTCTTATATGAGGGAGAAATAAAGACCTTTCCAGATAAGCAATCACTGATAGAATTTGCGAAATCCAGACCGGCCTTGCAAGAAATGCTTAGGCCTGCATTATACACTAAACAGAGCAACAGACACCCGCCTATGTAAAACTATGCAAAAGCTAAAACTCCAGAAACCAGATTCCACAATGACGCAATAGGTAAAACAAAAGACACCACCCAACAGAATAATCAGAAATTTACCCCAAATATCAATTCTCTCAATAAATGTAAATGGCTTGAACTGCCCATTGAAGAGACATAGGCTGGCTGAATGGATTAAAAAATACAAACCAAGTATCTGTTGTCTTCAGGAAACACACCTTACACACAGAGACGCATTCAGACTCAAGGTGAAAGGATGGAATACAATTTTTCAGGCTAATGGAAACCAAAAGAAATCCAGAGTAGCCATCCTCATTTCAGATGACATAAACTTTAAAGCAATAAAAGTAAAGAAGGACAAAAATGGACACTTTATAGTGGTGAAGGGAAAAATCTCACAAGAGGATTTAACAATCCTAAACATTTATGCACCCAACACAGGAGCAGCCAGGTACAGAAAGCAAATACTGCTAGATCTAGACAACATAATAAGCAGCAATGCCATAATAGCAGAGGACTTCAACATCCCACTGACGGAACTGGACAGATCCTCCAAACAAAAAACAAATAGAGAAATAAAAGACCTAAACAGGACTATAGAACATTTGGGCCTAACAGATATCTACAGAACACTCCACCCAAATAACACTGAATATACATTCTCCTCATCAGCTCATGGAACTTTCTCTAAAATTGAACACATCTTAGGCCACAAAACAGATCTAAACAAATTCAAAAAAATAGAAATCATACCATGTATCTTTTCAGACCACAGCAGAATAAAATTAGATATCAATTCCAACAGAAACTCACATCTTCCTCCAAAAACTTGGAAACTAAACAATCTATTGCTGAAAGATTATTGGGTCAAAGAGGAGATTCAAATTGAAATCAAAAGATTCTTTGAACTAAACGATAATGGGGACACAAGTTATCAAAATCTGTGGGATACAGCAAAAGCAGTCCTCAGAGGAAAACTTAGTGCCCTAAATTCCCACATCCAAAAGACAGAAAAGTCACAAATCAGTAAACTAACGAATCATCTTAAGGAAATGGAAAAGGAAGAGCAAAGCAATCCTAAAGCCAGCAGAAGAAAAGAAATAACCAAAATTAGAGCAGAATTAAATGAAATCAAGAACAAAAGAACAATACAGAAGATCAATGAAACGAAAAGTTGGTTCTTTGAAAAGATAAACAAAATAAACAGGCCACTTGCCAGGTTGACCAGAGGCAGAAAGGAAAGGACTCTAATAAGCTCAATTAGAAATGAAAAAGGAGAAGTCACAACTGATACCATGGAAATACAAAACGTCATCTTTGAATACTACAAAAATCTCTTTATGCCCACAAACACGAACACATGGAGGAAATGGACAAATTCTTAGAAACACACTACCTCCGTAGGCTCAACCAGGAAGAAACAGAATTTCTAAACAGACCAATATCAAGCACCGAAATTGAAGTAATAAAAAATCTACCCACAAAAAAAAGTCCCGGACCAGATGGGTTCACACCTGAATTCTACCAAGCCTACAAAGAAGAACTGGTGCCTATACTGCAGAAATTATTTGAAAATATCCAGAAGGATGGAATCCTCCCAAACTCATTCTACGAAGCCAATATCACCTTGATACCAAAGCCAGGAAAGGACACAACAAACAAAGAAAACTACGGACCAATATCCCTTATGAATATAGATGCAAAAATTCTCAATAAAATCCTTGCAGACTGAATTCAAATGTACATCAAAAAAATAATCCATCACGATCAGGTGGGCTTTATTCCTGAGATGCAGGGATGGTTCAACATACGCAAATCTATAAATGTAATTCACCATATAAATAAAAGCAAGAACAAAGATTATATGATCCTTTCAATAGATGCAGAAAAGGCTTTTGACAAAATCCAGCACCCTTTTATGATAAGAACTCTTAACAATATAGGCATAGATAGCTCATTCCTAGAAACTGTTAAAGCCATATACTATAAACCCATAGCCAATATCATACTGAATGGGGAAAAATTGAAGGCATTCCCCCTTAAAACTGGCACCAGACAAGGGTGCCCACTATCTCCACTTCTTTTCAACATAGTGCTGGAAGTCCTGGCCACAGCAATTAGACAAGACAGAGGAATCAGGGGCGTCCAGATAGGGGCAGAAGAGGTCAAACTTTCACTATTCGCAGACGATATGATATTATACATAGAAAACCCCAAAGATTCAACCAAGAGATTACTGGAATTGATAAATGAATTCAGTAAAGTCTCAGGATACAAAATTAATACACACAAATCCATAGCCTTCATATATGCTAATAACAATCAAGCCGAGAAACAAATTAAAGATGCTATACCTTTCCCAATAGCAACAAAGAAAATTAAATATTTAGGAACATATCTAACTAAGGAGGTCAAAGACCTATATAGAGAGAATTATGAAACACTGAGAAAGGAAATTGCAGAGGATGTAAATAGATGGAAAGCCCTACCATGCTCTTGGATAGGCAGAGTCAACATAGTAAAAATGGCTTTGCTACCTAAATTAATTTACAGAATCAATGCAATCCCTATCAAAATACCAACATCATTTTTTGCTGATCTAGGAAAAATAATTCTACGGTTCGTGTGGAACCAGAGAAGACCCCGTCTAGCCAAAGCAATCTTAAGCAAAAAGAACAAATTGGGAGGCATCTGTCTACCAGACTTCAAACTATACTACAAGGCTATAGTAACCAAAACTACATGGCATTGGCACAAGAACAGACACGGAGACCAATGGAACAGGACTGAGAACCCAAATATAAAACCAACCTCATACAGTCACCTGATCTTTGACAAATTCCAGAAAAATGTACACTGGGGAAAAGAATCCCTATTCAACAAATGGTGCTGGGAAAACTGGATGGCCATATCTAGAAGACTGAAAGTGGACCCACACCTCTCACCTCTCACAAAAATCAATTCACAATGGATAACAGATCTAAACCTAAGACATGAAACCATAAGAATTCTCGAAGAAAACGTTGGAAAAACTCTTATGGACATTGGCCTAGGCAAAGAATTTATGAAGAAGACCCCCAAAGCAATCACAGCAGCAACCAAAATAAATACATGGGACCTGATCAAATTGAAAAGCTTCTGCACAGCTAAGGAAACTATCACTAGAGTGAACAGACAACCTACAGAATGGGAGAAAATATTTGCATGCTACACCTCTGATAAAGGGCTGATAACCAGAATCTATACAGAACTTAGGAAAATCAACAAGAAAAAATCAAACAACCCTATTAAAAAATGGGCAAAGGATATGAACAGAAACTTTTCCAAAGAAGACAGAATGATGGCCAGCAAACAATTAAAAAAGTGCTCAACTTCTCTAATCATCAGGGAAATGCAAATCAAAAGCACAATGAGATATCACTTAACTCCAGTGAGATTGGCTCATATCAAAAATCCCCAAACAACAGATGTTGGCAGGGATGTGGACAGATAGGAACACTCATACACTGCTGGTGGGACTGCAAATTAGTACAACCTCTATGGAAAAGAATATGGAGATACCTCAAAGAATTAAAAGTAGAATTACCATTTGACCCTGCAATCCCACTACTGGGTATTTATCCAAAAGAAAAAAAGACATTTTATAATAAAGACACCTGCTCTCGAATGTTCATAGCAGCACAATTCACATTTGCAGGTGCCCATCAATACACGAGCAGATCAATAAAATGTGGCATATGTATACCATGGAGTATTACTCAGCAATAAGGAACAACAGTGAATTAACACATCTGGTATTATCCTGGTTGGAGCTAGAACCCATTCTTTGAAGCGAAGTGTCACAGGATTGGAAAAACAAGCACCACTGGTACTCACCATCAAACTGGTACTAACTGATGAACACTTACATCACACAGGGCAATAACATTCATCTGAGGGCGGGCGGGCGGGAGGGGGGGTGGAAGGGATGGGAAAAACTCTCACTGAATGGATGTGGTGAGCACAGTTTGGGAGATGACCACAATTGTGGCTCTGACACGGGCAGAACAGGGGCAATGTGTATGGCCAAAGTGTTGTACTCCCATGATATTCTGAAATTAAAAAAATAAATTAAAAAAAAAACATTTTTAAAAAACAAACATGAAATAGAAATCATACTAATAGAAAAATGGTCAAGGTACAAATATAAACAATTTATATAAGGAGAAGTACAAGTAAAAGCATATGAAAAGTCTTCAAGCTTACTAATAAATAAATATATAAAAATTAAAACAGCACTAAAATGTCATTTTTCCCTCTTACCTAGGCAAAGAGTAAAATATTTCTTAATACTTAGTGAGAGGAACAGCCATTCTCATACTTATCCACTAGTGATAGAGATGTTAATTTTTACAATTTCTATGTAAGACAGTGTGTCAATATGTATCAGAACCTAAATTGTGTGTTTTCTTTTACTCAGCAATCTCACTTTTAGGAATATACCCAAATGAGATAATCACATAAAAGCACTAACTTGTATAGTCACAAGAATGTTCAACCAAGCATTGTCTATAATTTAGAAATTGAAAGTTATAAATATGAATTTGTTTACAAATGTCTAGATATCCAGTACAAAATTATTGAAGAATTCTGTCAAAATGTTGTCATTAATCAAAGTGTTATGATTCAAGGTGATTGTTTCCTTTATTATTTATAATTTTATGCTTTAAAATTTAGTTTCGTTTACTTGGATTTTGTACTTGGAAGGTACTAATGTCACATTAACTTAAAAAGACTAAGATATTTTCTGTCCATAACTTAGGTGTCCAAGAAATCCTTTTTTTATTTTTTAATTTAAAGGATTTTTCTTTATTGACTCATTTTGGCCTAAACCTTTTGAGTCAGCGGCACTATGGAAATAAAATCTTAGGCCAACACTTTATCCAAAAGGTCATAATTGGCTTTAATTTAGAACAAGATGTGTAATTTTGTTCAATAACTATTTAGTTGCTCTGAATAATTATTATCAAATACTATAGCAATCTCTATGTCCTTGGTATCTTTGTGGAAAAAAAAAAGATTTTTTAGTTATCATTAAAAATAAAATGGAGTTATTTTATCCTGTTGCCAGAGCTAGTGACAGTATAATTTAAAACAAGTCATCTAAATATATTGAAAATTAATACATTTCCTCAGGGTTTCCATTTAGGGAGAGAAAATAACAGTCAAACTATATAGGATGTAAGAAGAGATGTCATTTCCTTTCCTCATGCTCAACTATCATGAGACCTTTCTAGAAGATCAATAGTATACTTTCTATTCAAATCTTATTTTTGTGCACTAGATTCAAGAATAGAAACTTTAAGCTCAAAAAAATTTCAAGGAGACATTCTTTTAAATTATGAGTAGTTTATATAAAAGTTTTAAAAAGGGAGAAAACATGCTGTAAAGGTTTTGACCCTTTTCCAAAAAGCCATTTCCTTTGTTATGAAATCTCATTTTAAAGTTACTTTTCTGTGGAGATGAATGAGAGCAAATACACACTAATTCCAGCACGTAAAGAATTTGTATTTTCATCCTATAACTATAAGGCGTTTCTAATTTTCCTCTAATATGGTATCAGATTAATGGATACAGTGATTATATACACAACATTTACCTTTTCTAGAGAACACACCCATCATGGTGTCCTATCTTGATAATTGTATTTATACATGAATGTGCAATGGGAATATATACAGAGAATATATTTACCAAACGATTTGCTTTTGTGTGTCTTAATTCAAACCATCTGTCTTTCTTCATTTTGGACAGAATATTTTCGAGGGTTAGTTATCTCAGGTTTCAATTCTAGGAGCTTGTTGTGCCTTCTCTTCCTTCTCTTTTCAGGATCTAGTGGAAAAGCTATTGTTACTCCCTAGTTTTTCTGCCTTTATAACTGGGGAAATACCACCAGCATGACTCACTGGGGTGTGGTGACAGTTATTTTTTCTTAATTAGTTAAAATGTACAATGTGCTAATTACTTGATTCACAAGGAAAAAAATCATTAAATAAAAATCACATTTGACTGGCTTTAGTATATTGGGGCATATATTTTTATTTAAATGCAGAGAGCATCTGAATGTTAACTAAGCCACAAAATATGTTCATGGTGAAACTAATTAACACTACAACCATGGGCACAATTCCCTTATGGGTTAATTTCTCAATGAAACTCAAAGATACTTTTTGACCTACTATAATGTTCCTTCTGCCAAGGTTAAGAGAAAGATATCACCATAATTGGAGCATATGAGTCTGTATTAACCTGATTTAGGTTGGGGAATCAAAGATTTGCACAAGGAAGGAATTCATAATAATTAGGGTGTAAAACATGCAAGCATAGGGGCTTAAACACAGCATGAATTAATTATTCAGTGTTGTTCAGTCCATTTGGACTTATAAATTACAAAAGGTCATAGAGAGAAGATTGTAACCCTTATTCCCTTTCCAGTCTAACAGCCTAAAACTTCTTAAATCTCAGTCCTTGCAGAGCATGAAGAAACATATTTAAAATTTTGAAATAATAATGTAGAAAGAGAAAAGATAGGTAGGTACTTAAAACATACGTGGGGACAAGTAAAAATGATTCACCCTTTGTTAGGTAATTCTAAGAATCAAGAATGCTTAAATTTCACATATCACTCCAATAGTTTTCACTTCCATTTTTGCAATCAATGTCATAACAAATTGATGTTGCTTTGCATAACTTTATTTTATTGATAAAGTTAGTATTATCCTTACTCAGTGATACAGGTTTTAGTAAATTAATGATTTCATGATTTCTATGTATGATTCTTAGTGGAGGAAAAACAAACACAAAATAACAAAAACAAAAACAAAATTACCTTGGAGACGGTGGTAAACTGAATAACGGCCCCCTCAAAATATCCATGTCTTAACCCCAGAACCTGTGAATATATTATATGGCAAAAGAAACTCTGCAGATGTGATTAAGTTAAGGATCTTAAAATGGGGATATCATCCTGCATATCCTGATGGGCCTAATGTAATCACAGGAGTCCTTATAAGAGGCAAGAATGTCAAAGTTCGAGACAAGGTGATGCAAAGACAGAAGTAGAGGGAGAAAAGGTGATGTGATGCAGGGACAATGAGCCAAAGAAGGTGAGCGGCCTCTAGAAGGTGGAAATGGCAAGGATCAATTGTTCCCCAGAGTCTTCAGAAGAAACACAGCCATGCCAACAACTTTGATTTTTGCCCAGTGAAACTGATTTCAGCTTCTAATCTCCAGAACTATAGGATGATTTTGTGTTGTTTTAAGCCACTAAATTGGTGGTAATTTGTTGTAGCAATAATAGGAAATTAATAAAGAGACTGTAAGAAGCCAACAAGACGTACTGCACCCACATAGCTGACTGTATTAGTGTAATGAATGATACCATCTCCCCAAATAAAGTGATCAATGTGAACATTACATTGGATGTTCTCAAGAGTCTATATCTTTGTTCTTAGGGAAATATTTAAACTAAACACGCCTTTCATTTTCAATAGTTGGCATTAATTTAATTAAAATCAACAAAAATATAGAAAGAAGCTTTGAGTAATGCCTAGTCTACTGCATCAGTAAGGAGGATGAAATCATAAAAGAATACATTTCTCTGCCTTTGGAAAGATTTCCATTTAGTAGAAGAAGTAGATACAAAAACATGTAGAATAGGAAATGACATTTGGAATTTACATTTAAATAAAGTGCTTAGAGTTTATAGATTAGAAGGCTCAATTAACTGAGATAGGATTTAGCATGATGGTTAGATATTGTAAGATGTGGTGATATCATAAAAAGGGAGTAGGTAAAAAGAGTAAGAATGATGAAAATCATATTAGAGGTAGCCAAAGAGTGACTGAGGAGAAAATGTTAATAGTATATAAATTTTATTCTTTCTATTAGTTTTGTTGAGTCTTTTTACAAAATTTTTTACTTTGGAATTCCCCTCAGCTTATGAACATAATTGTGCCTCTCCCAATCTAGAAGTCTCCATTCCTTTTCTACCCTCAACACCACAACTATAATCTTCCAACTCCCTCACAACAGTTGGTAGTCAACAGTTGGTGCCACCAATTTCTCACTTTGTACTTTCTCTAAAACTCACTGCAAACCTAGTTTTAGCTCCTATTACCACCTTTTAACTGCCCTGGCCAAAGATCATTTCACATTTAATGAACCTTAGCTTATTGATGTTAACCAAGAATTGGACTCTCCCCCTTCTGGCCTTTCTGAATTTCTTCCTGCTTTCTTTAGTTCGTTCTTTCCCTCAGTGTTCTGTCCACTGCATGCTCCACTTACCCTGGATTTTTTCAAAAACTCCCATGTGTCAGATACTGTTGGTGTATGGCCCACACTCCACTGATTCCTTCTTATGGGTTCCGGGTGCTCATTCCCCAGCTCCCCTGTGCTTTCCTCCTAACAGTTGTCATTTACAGTTTTCTTCAGAGGACTTTCCTAGGGCTATTACAGGCGCTTCAGCCTCATACCCAGAGACCCAGAAGTATCTGAGTATTTGAACCCCAGGGGGCAGCCCACAGCAAGACAGACTGATATATTAATAGAAATAAGACAATCCAGCTTCCTTGTATTGAGGTGAGAAAAATGCTGGGATGTGATTTAAGCTCCAAATCTCCCTTTTTAGTGCTTTTAGGAAAAGTACTGAGACAAAGGCTAGGACTTTACCTAAAATTCTACCCTCATTTGCTGTCTTCCCCTTCCCTATCTTGCTTTTCCCCCCCATACTGATTTCTCTTGGGAATATTTTCTTAATAAATTACTTCCATGTAAATCCTTCTGGGGAACCTTTCCTAAGACACTCCAAACACTATTGATTGTAGTACACTCTGTATCATACTACTCTCCATAAGTATCTTCAATCCTAATCTCCACTGAAAAAGCTTCAAATAGGGACATCCAAATATCTAGGTGATATTTCCACTTGTTTGTTTCATTGATAATTCAAATTCAACAAAGCACAAACTATACTTCTCATCAATTCCTTCCTTACCTCCAATATAGTTCTTACTCCCGTATTCACTATTTCTCTTGGCTAACAGGAAATGTGACAATATAAATTAGCAAAAAATATTTTTTAAAAGGGAATATAATAGCAGGAATATGCAATGAGACATGATTAAGGCTAATACAAAAATAAATTGCATACCAAAGGGTTCTATACATTGCCAGAAATATGACTCTAAGCCTTATGGCAGGCATCAATTTAACAATTCAATATCCATAAGTTAAAAATTAATCTGTTTCTCAAAATAAATCCAACTATATTTGAACTAAGAAGAAATTTCCTGAATGTCCTCATTAAAAGGACACTGTATACTAGTAATGAGTATATCATCCACAATATTCTTGCCAGAAACATTGGAATGAGTTTCAAAAGGCTGATGCTGATATTTATCACAGCAAAGTTAAATTTCATAAAAAAAGGATTGAGGTTTTTTATATAATATTTATCCTATTATTGAGGACCTATGATGCACCAAGTACCATTCTAGTTGCTTGGGATATACCAACTGACTTAAAAAACCCTCTGACTTTGGAGTGTATATCTTAATGAGGGAGAGAAACAATAAACAGTAACAAATTAAAGTAAATAAATAAGTAGCACAGTATGCTCTAAGGAGATGAGTGCTAGATACAAAGAAAAGATCAGGGTACAAGAATCAGAAGTAAGTGTCTGTGGCAGTCAGGGATGGTCAGAGAAGACTCACTGAAAAGATAGTATTGGGGAAAATTTAGAATGTGGTAGGGAACTAAATACATGGCTATTTGGGGAAAGATTATTCCCGCCAGAGAGAAGAACCAGAACAAAGGCTGTTTCTGGAATGTTTGAGGAAGTGCCAGGAGGCCAATGTGGCTGGATCAGGGCAAGTATGGAGGAGGGTTGTAGGAAATGAGGTGAGAGAGGGGTGGAGGACAGACTGGGTGGGCCCTTGCAGACCATTTCAAGTACATTGGCTTTTACTCTTCGTGAAATGCAGAGTGATTGCAGGGTTTGAGCTGAGGAGTGGCATGACATAGCTTACACTTAAAGGAATCACTTTTACTGTTGTGTTGAAAATAGGTAAAGTGAATAAAAGAAGCAGTGAGGCCAGCAGTTAGGAGGCAATTACAGTAACACAGGAGAGAGATGATGGTGGCTCAACCAAGGTGGCAGTAGTGGAGGTGATGGGAAGTGATTGGATTCTGATTGTATTTTGAAGATTGAGTCAATAGTATTTCATCAAAGATTGCATGTATGATATGAGAGAAAAAGGGAAATAAATAAGGACTTTAAGTTTTTGGCCTGAACAAATAGAAAGACTGAGTTACCATCAACTGACAAGGAAAAGGTGGAACAAGGTGAGGAAGATAGAGTTTGAAATGTCTATTAGCATCCACAAGCAGCCATCAAGAAGACAGATGAACATTTGAGTCTGGAGTTTGGTACTAGGTAAGATAACTAAGAGAAAAAAAACTGACGAAAGATTAAGACATGAGAGCCAGAGGAGAGGGAGACCTGTAGAAAAGTCTGACAAGAAGCAACCAGTGAAGCAGGAGGAAAAAAACCAGAATTGTGTTACATCTGGCACACCTATATCAAGTGAAGAAGATATGTCAAAGAGGGGAGAGTGGTCAACTGAGTCATAAGTTGCATATATCAAGTAAGGTGAGAATTTAAAAATTTGTCATTAGGTTCAGCAACATGAAGTTTATTGTTGACCTGCAGAGATCATTTTTGATAAAGTGGTGGAGGTGAAAAACCTGATTGAATTGAGTTTAAGAAAGAGTAGGAAGATAAGAAACAAAAAACACCATATCCTGCTATGTGTAGATAGGTACTTATGACAGAATACTCCTAACTCCGCCCTCCTGTCCTTTATGACATTGCTGTCCCTCATTTCAACACTATAACACCATATGCTGTAATTACTTATTGTGCTGTTACTGTAATTACTTTAAGAAGTTATCTTTTAGAGCAATTAAAAATAATAAAAATAAAATATTTTATTTTACCTTCATTTATTCCTCCTCAGACACTCTTCCTTTCTTTGTACAGATCCAAGTTTCTGACCTATATCATTTTTCTTCTACCTAAATAACTTACTTTAATATATTCTTGTAAGGAAGGTCTGCTGGAAATAGATTCCCTCATTTTTGTTTGTCTGACTAAGGTTTTATTTCTCCTCTTTTGAAGGATAATTTTACTGGGTATAGAATTCTAGGTTGGTGGGGTTTTTTTTTTTCTCTCAATGCTTTAAATATTTTACTTCATTCTCTTCTTGTTTGCATGCTATCTTATGACAAGTCCTTATGTCTCTAAAAGTAAGGTATTTTTCCCCTCTACATTCTTTCAAGCATTTTATTTCATCCTTGGTTTTCTGAAATTTGAATTTGATAAGGCAAGATATGATTTTGGTTCATTTGTTTCTGTTTGTTTCAGTATTTAGCCTGGTTGATGCTCTCTGAGATTCTTGGATCTGTGGTTTGGTGTCTGTTATTGATCTTGGAAAGTTCTTGGCCGTATTTATTCAACATTTCAAACATTTCTTTTGCTTTGCTTTTCATTTCCCTCTGGTATTGCGACTGTATGTATGTCACACTTTTAAAAATTGTCCCACAGTCCTTGGGTGTTCTCATCAGCTGTTCTCGTTTTTCTCTCTATATTTCAGTTTGAAAAGTTTTTATTGACATCTTCAAGCTCACTGATTCTTTCTTTGGCCTTTTTAAGTCTACTGATGTGCCTATCAAAATGATTCTTCATTTCTGTTAAGTGCTTTTTAAAAATTTCTAGTATTTCTTGTGATTCTGTTTTAGTATGTCCTTCTCTCTGCTTACATTTCCAGTTTGTGCTTTTGCATATCATCTACTTGTTCTATTAGACTCCTTAACATTATTAATGAGTTACTTTAAATTCCCTGTCTGATAACTCTAACATATGTATCATACCTGAGTCTGGTTGTGATGATTGCTTTGTCTCTTCACACTGTGTTTTTCATTACCTTTTGGCATAGTTTGTAAATTTTTGTTGTTGTTAAGAGCAGCACATATTGTATCTACAATAATAACAGGAATTGAGATAAATAGGCCTTTAGTTTAAGGATTTGTGTAAATGTGGCCAGGAGTTGCTCTTTTTGTTTCATATTTACTGTAGCTGTGTGTTCCAGAGGCTTTAAATTCCTTGAGTGACCTTGTTTTTACCTCCCTTATTTACTTTTAGCTTCTGTATGTCCTCCTCCTCTGTGAGAGTGTGTTTTGTAGCTCCTTCAGCTGCAATGCGCTATTACGGTACTGGAGCCCTGTTGATGTGATGGTCATATCTGTTGGAGGGGTTGGGGTGGGGATAAGAGTTCTACACTCTTCTGATTAAATCTCAGTCTCTTAGTGGGTCTGTGTCTTGGGCTGAGATCTTTACAAGTGTTTCTCCCATGATACAGCTATATTTGTCACCCTGCCCTCTACTCCTTTCCTTGGCTAGATAGTTCCTAATCTATTTTCTTGAAGACTTAACCCCGTACTACTATGTTTTTTTCTTCCCTTAGGTGAGAAAGAAAGGTTAAAGGGGGCTGGAGTGGGAGGAATTCCCTTTCCTCAGCTGGAATAAGGCTCTGACAAAGTCTTTTGCCATGGAGAGTAGGCCTTTGTTATGGAGAAGGCTCTGGACATACTTCACAGTGAGTACTTTTCCCCTCCTTCTGCCAAAGCCACAAAGGGATCTTTCTCAGATCCTCACAGTGAGAACACGGTGGGGTTCTTAGAGGTAAAGTTCAAGCAATTGTAGGGGTTCCTTCTAAGACTGTGGCCCCAGGAGTTTCTCACGCTCATGCTAGTTTACATTCAGCCTCCAGTAATTTGTCAAATTGCAAGATAATTATTTCTATTGGTTTAGAGCTTCTGCAGCGTTTTCTTCAGGTAAGCAGACTTCAGCTTTGTCTCTCTAGATGAATTTGTCTTTCCAAAATTTGGAGTGGTGGTTTGCCCTGCAACCTCAGTTTTATGGTGGATTCAAGTTTTTATCAGAAGTTACTGATTTTCCATTTTTTCAGCTTTTTCTTATCATAGGGATTGGAGGAATGACTTCCAAGCTCTTTACATGTTGGAGCTGAAACAAAAAGTCACTTATCTGACTTTTTAATCTTTAAGATACTGTTTTGTAATTTTAAATAAAGTGGTCAGGACTGTCTCTACCAAGAAGGTAATGTTTGAGCAAAGACTTTAAATGGAGTGAAGATGAAAGTTCATCTGGGGATGAACATCCATGAAAGAAGCAATTGGATGTGTAAAAATCATAAGGCAAGGAGGCTAATGTGGCCAGAGAAGAGTGAATGAGGGAATAAATAATAGAAGAGTGGCTGAGAGAGGCAAAGGAAGAGTAGTACAAGTCCTTTCTAGGCAATTGTAAGGAGTTTGGCTTGTACACTGTGAGAGTTAGAATCTTTTGAGGGTTTTCAACAGAATGATGACATGGTCTCATGTGTTTTAAAAGCATCATTCTGGCTCCTGTAGAGATTAGACCAGAAGAGAACAGGAACAGAGTGGAGAGAACAGTTAGGATATAATTGCAGTAATCCTTAGGCAGGGTTATAGTGACTCAGAGCAGTGTGGAAGTGGTGGTTGTAGTGAGAACTGCTCAGATTCTGGACATATTTTCAAGATAAAAGCCAATAAGATTTGGACTGGAATTGTGGTGTGAGAGAAAGCACAGAGTAAAGTAGGACTTCATATAAATTTTCCCTGAGCAATTGAAATAATTGATTTGCTCTGAATGACAGGTTGGTCTTTCTAAACCATGAATCTGACTGTATCTCACCTATAATTAAAGGCCTTTAATGCCTCTCCTTTGTGTCCATTCTGGTTTCCTTAGTGTAGCATCCAAGCACTCTCCCACCCACAATGGCTTTGTATTTGGCACTTCTCTACCTCCCTAGGCCTAGCCCTGCTCCTCATTGAGCTTTGTGTACCATTCGTGCTGAAATCTTTGAGATTCTATTGAAATACCACATATTAGCATATTTAGATCATCATTTCTTTATTTGGAATTATTTTTCTCTACTCTCTCAGATAGCTAACTCCTGATGATATATAAAACTTCAGTTGAGATGTTACCTCTTCCAGAAAATCTCAAACCATTCCTTTGTGCTCACCCTTTCCAAGCCTGGGGAGGCTGCTCATGTCTTAGATGCTCCTGTAATCCTATTCCTATTTCATTGTATTGCAAGTGTCAGGCTATTTCATTGTATTGCAAGTGTCAGGCTGTTTCATTGTATTGCAAGTGGTGGCCTCCTCACATGACTGACTATCTTTGCACCTTAAGGTAAACAGGTCTATAATATTTGTCTGTGTGTGGTACCAGTTGCTGACACAGTCTATGGACTCACTATTCATTAATGGGATAAAAACTAATATTGTTCGACTTTTTAAAATTTTTGTTTGCTCTGTTTTAAATTTTGGAGTTGAAGAACTCAACAAATTTTGGAAAGAGGATGTAGTATATAAAGGAAAATCAATTTTATTATTCTATGGAGGAAAAATAAAAGTAAATAGCTAACCAACATGCATTTGGTAGCACATGTTATTTAATGATTATAAAGGCAATTTTAGTTTTAGAAGAGAAAGAAAAACTCGGAAGTGCAGCTTTTACAGAATCTAAAATTTCATCTATGTTATTAACAAATAAAAATCTGTAGGCACATGTTCTACTACATTTTCAGTTTTTTCCTAAATATTAATGGGGCATTTTATTTTGGACAATTTATTTCACTGGCACTGCTTTCATTTTGCTCATGATTGAAGATAAACAGCTATAATGTGTTTTTCTCTTAGAATTGTATGTTTTAATGTTTTTCTTGGAATTAAATAATCCTATGAAACAATGGAGGATTGTATAGAAAGGCCAATAAAGTCTGCTGTGTATTCACTGAAAAATAGTTTGCTTCCAGGACTTGGAGAAAGAGCTGTTATTAATCACTTTCTTTAACAGTGTTTAGTAATAAGAAAACAATAAGATAAAATTTGTCTACAAAGACCACAATCTAGGATAGGCCAGAAGGAAATTATGTTTAATATTCCACATAAAAGGTCTAGACACTAGCAAGTTAGGCTAGCAATACAAGCCAAGACTCAAGTGTTGGAAATAACTTAAAATCCAAAAGAAAATTCTATAGATGTCAAAAATAGAGCAATTTTAAAAGAAATTATATCTTAGTGAAAAAACATATGCACAATGTGTAATGAATATTAAGGTCAAATATGTTGCAATAATTTACACCAGTAGCTGGAGTCTGTTCTCTCATAAACACGGGGGGGGGCGGTGTGTGTGTAGCAACTCTTTTTTTCTTTATATTTACAGGACTCCAGAAGAGAATCAATATATTAGAATGCACATAGTACGTTCAAAATCAACTTGAACTTCAGAGGTTCTGATTTTGTAGTGAAACTGTTAAGTGTCAGGGCTTGAGTTCCTTTAGAGTAGGAAAGTTATATTCTTTGTGTAAGAAAGATTGAGAAAAGGGAAGGAGGATTCTTTGACATGAAATATAAATTTGAAAACCTGAACATTTTGATGTTACATGTACAATTCAGAAAATGTATTACTCTATTTCCAATACTGAAAGTTGAGGAAATGGAGAAGAATTTGGTATATAATCTATAAAAGTGTGCTCAAGAAGCTCATCTTATTTCCCTTTTGTGCCCTGGCATTGGTATAGGCCCCTTGGGCGACTCTGGGATTAGGGAGAGTTGTTGCTACGTCAGGTGGGTATAAAGACATACAAAACTTTGCTCGGGGTACATTCCGAGACTACCCACTGATTATATGTCCCAAGGCAGATACCTTATATCTAAGGTGTTTTGGGGGCAGTAATTCTGTTACTACCTTATCCAAAAGCATAAAGGCATATCCCTTTTGTACTCCACAAATTAATAGGATGCAACACGTTAGACTTTTTTTGACAAATGGAGAACTTGCACAAAATTAAATACACATTTAATGACTAACAGACAAACTCAATATTTGCATATTTGGGATGAAATCTGGTTTATTAACTTGTTTGGAAGATGGTCTATAAAAATGCATACACACTTAATTTTACTTATTTTATTTATTTTTAATCAATAGAGATAAAGAGCCCCCATTAATTAACACCCCCAAATGCAGCTTCAGAGCAGAAGTAAGCATGGTTATCACTTTTTACACACATTTGTGAATACATATGAGATACATACTTTGTGCATTTTGTGTGACTGATATCACTCAGTCCTTATTATTCTTCAACCTGCTTTTTTTCTCTTTCCACAGGTTGAAAAATCTTTCCATGTCAAGGTGTGTAGATGCATCTTATTTTTTTGCTTAACCCCTGTGTGGTATTTTATGCAATTTGACATCTATAGTTCATTTGAACGTTCCACTATTGATAGATATTTAAATATTTAGGTTATTTTTTCCTTCATTTTCCTTCTTTTATTTCTTCCCTCCTCTTCCTTTTTCTAATTTTTTTTCTTATTATCACAATGCTACCACAATCAAGATGCCTTTACAAATAAAGCTGAGAGGGAAAATTTTTGGATTGAAGGATATACACATTTACATTTTCATAAATATTTCCTAATTATCTTCCAAAAATCTATATCAAATTACACTCCTCCAACAACATATAAGAATACTAATTCCACACAACTCTAACATTTGACATTATTAAGAGAATAACATTTGATATTACTGAATAATGGATAAAATATGTACCTTATTGTTGTCTACGTTTACTCTGCCCTCACGAATAGTAACGCTGAGTACATTTTCATGTGTTTATTGGCCATTTGTACTTCTTTGGCACTGTATAAATATTAAATAAATGAATGATTAAATTATGAAGGAAGCAATAAGTTTAGAGTGCTAGAGAAATGAAAGTCAATTGCTGACATCCAGGAAAATGAAAACGTTTCCTTAGCATTATGATTAAAATCTTATTATGCCAAACACAGAAATTAAGTAGAGCTGTTTTATTTTTATTATGCACAGAGAGGTCATATATGATTCCTGGTTAACAACCGGACTACATTTAATATGAGTTTACAAGCCCAGTAAGTACCAAAACTCACTCTAATTGTATTTATTTCCCTTTCCTGTGCATGGCATTGTAGATTTAGGATCTGTAGTTTAGTGTAGAACACCACTATTTATTATTTTTAGTTGTAAATTAGGCTCATGGGTAGTGTGTGTGTGTGTGTAATTTTTAAGCTTCAAAAAAATTGTGTGAAAATTCACGTTTACTCCATCTTTGTTACCCCCATCACTCCCTCAATTTCCCCATCTCCTTTCCTACTCTTGAGCACGGCTTCCTCCTTTTCTCATCTCTTTGCATCATTATAGTATACTTTCAGTCTTTATTTACACTAGGATTTAAAGTACTACCTCTCTCAATAGTACTTTATTCTACCTGTATCAGTAATCGACGTCTTAAGCTAAACAAGAGAAATTTCAAGTGGCAGAATTGCTGAAATCAGTTAATTACAGGGAAGGTAGTGTACTTCTGATCAGCACTGATCTGTCTTATTGCTAATACCTAAAACATTACATAGGCTGTTATCCAGTATTGAACTAACTGGATTTGGTCATTCAGTTGCCACAAGCATAGCTAACTTACTAGGTGCAACATTCTGTACTAAAATCCTCAAGTGCAATTTTAAAATTTAATCCTCCTAGCATCTCTATTTGCCTCTTTAAGAGATTAAGAAACTGAGACGTAAGTGTATATGCACAAAAGAAAATTTGTATGAAATGTGCATTTCATAACTAACATAGAGCTACTTTTCAAAGCTAACCTTTGCTGGTGCTTATTTACAACATTAGGACATTGCAGATAGTCACAAGATCCAGGAAACTTTGTAAACATTCCTAAACATTAAAAGTGTCCCCACTTTAAGTAGATTTGTATAAACAACTGGAATAAAGGCTATTTCCAAATTATGTAAACTCTTTTATTTTAGCATACTTATTGAGTTTTTTTGGCATTGCATTAAAAAAGGACCAAAAGCATAATATAAAAATCAACAACATACTAAACTGAGAGGAACTTGATCTTGAAGGATCCAGCAGAGAAAAGGAAAGCGCCATAAAGCACGTGGCATATATGATGTCAAACTTCTTCATATAAGGACATTACTATAAAATGTAAATATCTTCAAAGGATGAACCCTTCAACATCAGGAAAATATGCACATGTTAGAAGGGGGTGAAGCATTTTCTAATCTGAACATCTTTAAAGGGGGGGGAGAATCAATAAATGCCATGAAAAACTTCAAAGCAGGACCTCCTGTCAATGACAGAAGTTCCTCAGCAATGCGGAGGCTTTGAAGGAGGACTCCCAGTGCTGGGAAACCTTTGAAGTGACTGAAAGCAGACATTTATAATTATGGAAAGGTGCAGTGTCCAGCAGGGATAGTACAAAGACACGTCTGAGGTAGGTATAGGCAGAGATTGGGAGGTGGCAGGGACACTGACCTTGCAGCCTCTCAACCTAAAAGCCTTTCAGGTCAACTCAATAATCATATGTAAAACGGCAAGTGTGGAGTGAGAATAGTGGCAAGAGGCTAGAAACCAAATTATTTTAGATCTCACATTTCAAGAAAGGAAAAACGCTCGCACCTCCAAAGCGGATCTTAATACATACCGCCTGTGCAGGGTTTTTGTGTAGCTGCCTGATCTATTAAGCTGTTACCAAAGTTTAGCTTTCTGCAAACAAGTGTTCTGTAAGTGTGAAAAGTTCTCAGAATCAGCTTCTTTATTCCCGTAGTCCCCAAATTTATGATACTGAATTCTTTTTAAATGTAGTTATTATGTAAACCAGATGATGTACTAAAGGATGAAAAATGATTAAAATCTATGACTTAACCATTGTTTGAGTCAAAGCTATTCTGAGCCAATAATTTGGTATCTAATTTCCAGAACTGAACTGAAGACTTTTTTGAATACCATAATAGGTGGGACTAACACTACACTGGGCATCAAAAGCAACCAAAGAGATCAAAGACAAAAGAGGTCAATTGTAATGTTTATTCCCTAAACTAGATTTCTTTTTTTTTTTTTTGCCTTATTTTGCCTGACATCCCCAGGACTCAGTGAGCTAATGGCATCCTCTTGCTTCTTGGTGACATTTCTTATAGAGTCTGCTTTCCCCAAATGGTTCTTTCATCCATCAAATATTTATTGACCATAACAATGTTCTAGGCTCTACTCTGGGTACTGAGGTACAGTGCTGTGCACAGATACTCCCTGATCTCACGGAGATTACAGTCTAGGGAGGGAACCAGGCATTGACCAATAATTGAAAAGAAAAATGTAAATTATACTGTAGTCCGGGTTTTAAAGAATAGGTATTTGAAGGACCCGGCATGTTCTGAAGAATCAGGTAGACTTCCCCGAGGAAATGACAGTTGGGCTGAGACCTAATGAATGAGTAGTCATTACCCAGGGGCAATGACTTGAGGGTGGATGGTTGCACAGGAAGGTAGGTTACATAGACTGAGCAGCAAGTACAAAAGCCATCTGATGGGAGGATGAGATGAATGTCATGTTTATGGAGAAGGAGAAGGGTTAGGTATGGAGGGACCAGATAATGCAGACCTTGCTGATAACTTTGGTCCTAATCCTAAAATCAACCAGAAGACTTTGAAGGATTTTAAGCATATGTCTGATAGGATCAGGTTTGCATATTGAATAGATAATTTTTGCTGGAGTGTGAAGGATAATTTGAGGGGGTGAGAAGGAACAAGAATGTCTGAGAGGAAATTAGTTAGGAGGTCACTACAGTGATTAAGACAAGAATGATGGTAGCTTGGACAAGGTTGGTGGCAGCGATGATGATGAAGACAAGTGGGAAGACCTGAGAGACATTTTGGGTGTAAAATTGATAAGACTCACTGTTGGAAAGAATGGGAAAAAAGAGGGAGGGGTCAAGGATGATGTCCATATTTCTGCATGGTTGGTGGGGCTATTCATAGAGAAAGGAAACCCTAGAGAGGGATTTGATTTGGGGATAGAATAATGAGTTAAATTTTTGTTATGTTGCATTTGAGACACAGATACTTTTGAGTCATACAAGTGGATACGTCAAGGATTCTGAAGGATCCGGCAGAGAGAAGGAAAGCATCGTAAAGGCTGTGGCATACTGATGTCAGTTTATAAGTTATAATGTGCAATGTAATACATTTTATAAAATGCATTGCTTCATACAAGGACATCTGTGTATATGCATCTAGAGGAAAGATCTTGGCTAGAGGTAAAGACGTTTGAATCGCTCATTTATAATGATAATTGAGACTACATATGATTGCTTAGGAAGAAGTGCTGGAAATGGGAAATGTTTTTTAAGAGATTCTTAAAAAAGAACTTCAACATTGAAGCCTATGTGGTTTTCTTGGATAAATTGCAGTGGTGTCCTTTTCAGGATTTCCATAGGTTTTATATTTTGAAACTTAGTTTGATATTTCATACATGACAAAATGTGATATTCTAATAGAGTGAGCAGCAAGTATAAAAGCCATACTTCAGGCCTTTGAGATGAAGAGAAAATAGACCAACATTTTTATTATTCCATAAATTTTCAGAACTATATTTTTATTTCTTATGGAATTTTAAATTTTCCACTGAGGTTAAAGTGGACAACTTCAAATATTTGTATCAACTCTTAATTCTCACAATAAATTATTGCAGCTGTCCACTTGTTAGTTGTCTGGCTTTAGTCTGGTCTTGTCCAATTAATTCTCTTTTCTTCTGCCAGAGATATTTTTCTAACATCTGAATTTGATCATGTCACTTTCCTATACAAAATTCTCCAGCGTTTCTTCATTCCCTACCCAAGGATAAAATCTAGAACTTTTGCCATTTTTTATGTACCGTGGCTTGTGTGTTTTTCACGAACTATCTCCAACTCCTTTCTCAATCTCCTTTGCTAATGTTATTCTTTTCTCACTATGACTCTCCAGCAATGTTAACTGCTTGCAGTTCTAGAGCACAGCATATTCTAGAATACTTCTTTGACTTTTCATGTGTCTCTGAGCTGCTGTACACTTAGTAGTTTCATATTCATTAATTCCATAAATGCTTAATGAGGGACTATGATGTGATAGGCATTTTTCTAGAAATTTGGGACCCATGGGTGAACAAAGCAAAGATCTTGAAGCTTGCATTCTGGTGGAGAAATAGAAGAACAAACATTTACAAAATAGACATAAAAAATAATTTTAGATTTGTGTTGAGCATCTACTGTGGGCCAGGCAGTTCTAAACACTTGGGATATATCATTGAAATAAACAAAAAAGCCTTCCCAAATCCCTGCCTTCAAGGACCTTACTTTTTTTTTGGGGGGGAAGACATACACTGAACAAAAACATAAATATTAGGTTATTAAGTGTGAAATGTCCAATTTCCTTAAGTACTAAATTTGACAGCTGATATCTCTGACATTTCACTTTGACACGTCTTGTTTTATTTTTATTGTGAAGGTATATCCTCATTCTTTTAAATGTATGGTTTGGCTTGTGATTAGCTTTCAAAGTTTTTTTTAGAACAATTTTTGTGGAACCATGGATACGTCAAAAATCAGTGTTATTTTTGAATATGAGTTCCGTTGTGGAACCAATGCAGTTTAGAGAGCTTGAAATATCAATGAAGTGTTTGGGAATGATGTGGGTAGTGAATGCACTGTAAGTGGATGGTTTGAGAAGTTCCATTCTAATTATTTTAATCTTGAAAATGAGCCATGTGTGTGACCTGAGACCAAGGTGGATAATGATGAGCTGAAAGCTGTAGTGAAAGCTAATCCATCTCAACCTACATGTGAATTAGCACCAAGGTTTGATGTTACTATTCCAACAATATTGCATCATTTGAAACAAATTGGCAAGGTAAAGAAGCTGGATAGATCAGTACCGCATGAATTAAACTAGTGTCGGAAGAGAAATTGTCTCAAAACTTGCTTTTCTTTGCTGTCACAACATAAATGCGAACAATTTCTATACTGTATTGTTATGTGTGATGAAAAATGGATTCTTTTTGACAATTACAAGCATTCAGCACAATGGTTGGATAATGATGAAATGCCAAAACACAGTCCAAAACTGAATATTCATCAAAAAAACTAGTGGTGTCTGTTTGGTGGTATAAGGCTGGTATTATCCACTACAACTTAATGAAATCGATTACAGCAGATGTAATGCAACCAACTGGATGAAAATGGTGAGGATGTTTGCGATTAAGCAGCTGAGATTGGTCAATGGAGACAGGTCAATCCTCTTACAAGATAATGCCTCACCACATGGTGCACAAACAATGCTGCTCAAACTACAGAAGGTGGACTTGGAACTTCTCCATCATCCACCATATTCACCAGCCCTTGCACCAACTGACTACAGCTTCTTCCAGGCTTTGGACTACTTCTTTCAAGGAAAAATATTCAATTCTCAACAAGCTGTGGAAAATGCCTTTGGTGATTTCATTACCACTTGCTCTCTAGGCTTCTTCACTGCTGGCGTAAACAAGCTACCGTTAAGATGGCAAAACTGTGTCAATAGTTTAATCAAAGGTGCATACTTTGATTAATTGTATTACTTCTTGTTTGAGATATAATAAACTACACTTTTGATTTGAAATCGAACATTTTATATTTAATGACCTAATAATTATCTTGTATATTAGAAGGTGATGTGTGTTATAGGGAAAACAAGCATGGTAAGTGCTATCAGAAATGTGCTATTGGTATGAACTGCAATTTCATATATGATGATGATTGAGGTGACATCTGAACAAGGACTTGAAGAGGGTGAGGGAGTTGGCCAAAGGACAACTGGGGAAGGAATGTTCTATCCAGGGTTCTATCCAGGTTCATGCTGTGCTAGATGCTCATTGAGGAGCATACCTGATATGTTCAAGGAACATCAAGTTTCCCAGTGTGAACAGAATACAGTGAACAAAGGGTACGGTAGTAGAAAATAAGGTCAAAGAGGGAAAATAAGAGGCAGGTCATATGGGTCCTTGTGAGCCATTGTAAGAACTTTGGATTTTCCTCTACATGGATGGGGAATCACTGGGGTATTTTGATCAAGAAATTATCTGGTTCACGTATTTAAAAAGATCAGTCTGGTTGCAGAGCTGAGAATAGAATATGGGGAGAGGGGCATGGATAGGAGCCGAGAAAAGACTAGTTAGGAGACTTCAGTAATAACACAGGTGAAAGACTAAGATAATGCAAATGAGGATGTAGCAATAAAGGTGATGAGAAACAGTGGGATTTCAGAATATATTTTATAGGCAGAGCTGAAAGAAGGGATGTGGGGTGTGATAGAAAGAGAGGAAGCAAAAATGACCCCAGAACTTTCTACTTAAACACTATCAAATAGAGAAAGCTACAGGAAAAGGATTTGGGAAGAAAGACCAGATATTCGGTTGGATATGTTGAATTTGAGATGTTTATTAGACACGCAAATGGAGATATCAAGTACATGATTGTGTATGTAAGTCTGGAATTAGAGAGTGAGTTCTGGACTGGAGTCCCAACAATATGTTTGGATATTGTTGGAAAAGAAGATGAGCCTGGCCGATCACATAAATAGGGAAGAAAGGGGGACTTAGGGTAGAGACCTGGGCATTCCAGAGGAGGGACATGCAAGTAAAACTAAGAAAGACCAATCGAAGAGGAAGGAGGGAGACCAGCAGAACACGTTATACTAGAAGAGTTAGTTAGGAAAGTCAATCAAAAATGAGGGAATGATTAACATGCCAAATACTTCATCTGAAAAGCGTCTGTCTCAAATCAAGTTTTGCCTCCCCTGGAGCACCTCCTTCTCTCCCACACAGCTCTGGCAGTTCCTCTGATTCTGTCTGCTTGGTGCATCCACCTCTATCACAGGAGTTTCTCAGAAAATCTGCACACTCCCTGCCTCAAAAACTTTGTTCTTCTCACCTCTCATATGCATCACCAGGTCCTGTAGTTTTACTTCATAATTTTACCTTTGAACTGATCTACTCCTCTCTATCCTTCCTGTTTCTACTTTAGACCAAACTACCATTGTCTTTGTCCCAGCCTAAAGCAGTAGTCTCAACTAATCCCCATCTCTCCCATATACTTCATCCTGACTGCAGTTTTTAAAATATAGCTTTCCCTATGCCCTCTGAATTTTTTAGGAAACTTTTTTTTAAAGTAAAGTACAAACTGAACACACCTGTGCAATCCGTACCAAGGTATAAAACAGAACATTAATAGATTCCTCAGAAGACCTCCCTCTGTGCCTCCTCACTATCTCACATCCCCACCCCTGACTCTTATTCTTGTAGATTTGTTTTTCCTGTCTTGAATGTATGTGAATGAAGTCACACACTGCACTTTTTTTATTCAACATTACATTTGTGAGATTGATCCATGTTTTGTGTGTTATTGTAGTGTTTTTTTTGTTTTTGTTTTTACTACAGTATAGTATTACAGTGAATGGCTATACCATAATTTATGTATCCACCATACTATTGATGGGTCATTTCTACTTTGGTGACATTACAAATACTGCTGCTAGAATATATCTTTTGTTGATCAGGGATTTTTATTTCTATTGAGTGTATACCCAGGGGTAGGATTATAGCAATTTAAGAGAGTTCCAATTGTTCCACATCCTCAGTCAACATATTTCCTGTCTTTTTTATTTTGACTGTATTCTACTGGGTGTATAGTGATGTCACATTATAATTTTAATTTACATTTCACTGATGTCTAAGAAACTTGAGTACCTTCTCTTTCATATATTTTGTATATAATTGGACATCAACTTTTGTGAAGTACCTGTCAAAGCCTCTTGCCCATTTTTCTAAAGGGTTGTTTCCTCTTTGCTATTTGTTTGAGGGAGTTCTTAAACTACTGGATGCAGCTGAATACAAGTCTTTTGTCAGATACAGATATTGTAAATCTGTTCTGCCACTACGTAGTTTGCCTTTTCATTCTCTTCATAGTATGTTTTGATGAGTACAAGTTCTTAATTTTAATATAGTCAAATTGTGTAGTCAATCGCTTTTCTCTTATAGTCAGCATTCTTTGGGTTTTATTTAAGAAATCTTTGCCTGCACCAAATTCATGAAGACACTTTCCTGTTTTCACCTCAAAGCTTATTGTGTCGTTTTTTATCTTGGTATTTGCAATCCATCTAGAACTGATTTTGGACCTGGAATGAGGTAAAGATTCATTTTTTTCTGACATGTACATTGAATTAACCCAGCACAATTTATTGGAAAGAACATAATTTTGTTGCCATATTTGTGTCAACTTTGTTGTAAATTAGATGACCACATACAGTGGATCTATTTCTGGATTCTCTCTTCTATTTGTCTATCCTTGCCCCTCTACCATACTGGTTTAATGTCTATAGCTTTTAATAAGTCTTCATTTCTTGTAGTGTAAACCATGTAGCTTTGTTTGTAGGTCTAAAAAGATTTGCCTTGACTATTATTTGCCCTTTGAATTTCCACATACATCTTAGAATCAGTTCATCAATGTACAGAAAAAATTCTTCTTGGATTTTGATTGGGATTGCATTGTCCTGTGCATTTTAAACAAATTCTTCAGATGATTTTTATTGATTTCGAAAGTAAAGAACTACTGAATCAGTGGTTTTCAAATGTTAGCACATATCAGAATCACCTAAAGAACTTGTTAAAACACAGATATACAGATGGCTGGGCCCTACCCTCAGTATTTCTGATTCAGTAGGTCTGTGGTGGTACCCAAGAATTTGCATTTCTAACAAATGCCCAGGTGATGGTGATGGTTCTGAACTCCTTTGAGAAATACTGCTCTGAGCTACAGGTCATGGATCATGTCTTATCGCTTGTATTTCCTATTATTTATCAAATTGAGTCATGGTTAGCTGACATTCCCAAAGGCCGATGAGTGTTATGAAAACCTATATTGCAATACGTATTAACACATAGGTGCATGGGTTATGGAACACACAAGCAATCATCATGTTGTGTCTCATTAGTATAATACAATGGCTTAGCCTTGATTTCATTTACACTGAGGGAAAATCAAGTTGTGAATGAGGAATGAGTTCTTCCTTGGAAAACATAAAAATCTTTGTTAACTCTAGGAACATCATTTATTGTCTTCCCTTGAGTTGACTCAGTCTTTCAATGAGCACTTATTTTCAAAAATCCAAAATCAGACCAATGGTTATCTCAGTAGTGATGCATTCCTCTGCATTAATATCATTTCAAGGTAGTTCATATCATGGACTTATCACTTACTGCTATATCTTTTTTCAGATTTGTCCTTTTTCTTCATTAAAAAATACAGTATCAGCTTTGCACAGTGGCAGTATCATAGCCAATGAGGTTTATCCGAGGCGTGATTATTGCTAATTGAAAACTTTTCCCAATACCCCTCCATGATGACTTGCTATATACTCAGCATTGGCAATTTTTGATGGTCCTTATGGGGACTGAATAAAAAAAAATACAATATCATCTTTTGTAACCTTTGCTATTTACTTGCTTGCTTATGTATTTATATATTTATATTTATAGATTTGGCAGAAGGCAAAATGAAAAAAGACAAAAATTCAACCCTTCTCCTTTTTCAGATTTACAGTTTGTCCTAAACACTCAGTACTTTCTTCCGAGTTAGTGTCCTTTAATGCACCATTCCTAATATAACTGTTCTATTAATAATTAACACTGCATACAGGGGAAAAAGTGTACTGAACAACCGGAGGCAGCAAATCAGAACTCAGTGCTCACTCCTCAGATGAGCGTCATGGGTGCATAATTGCTAACACCCTTACAGAAGGCAGAATCAGAATGATTACACAATCACATCTCAGATGCCAGTTCAGCTGGCACTCTTAGCCATGTCTCAGCGGGATGAGAGTGGAGATCATTTTCACTCTACCTGAGAAAAATAAAAGTGCCAATTCTGCCATATGTTTATAAAAATTTCCCCCAAATCCCAGATTTGGCCAAGTTTGTAAATTGGAATATCATCTAATCTGAGAAATGTTTTAGTGCACTACATTCATTTAAAAAATTTTGATATGGAATTCTAGAGGGTTTAAGTGACTTATGTCAAGTCATTCAGCTACACGGTTATAGACCCAGGCTGGGGACCCACTCCTGACTCCTAGTATGGTGCTCTTACCACTCCATGGTGCTGACTTCTGCTACTACTCCAGCTCTGGCTACTGGTAACACTTAACATCTTTTTTCGTAGGTTTATTATCCCAAAACAGTAAGTTAATTGACTTTAGAGGCTTTGAGAGCAAAACTATGACAAGTTGTAACTCAGAAACAGTTTTTGATGGGATTTTCCTTCTAATTTTCCCTATTTGAGGTTTCCAATGGATCACACTTTTCTACCTATTAATCGCCTGTTCAGGTACAGTATTTGAAGTAGGTCATATACATACTTTCCTGTCCCCTTCCATCAATAACTTAACCATTTTGTTATTCAACATGAGCCAATTATTACATCTATGAAAAACTTTGCCCCCAAAACAGTTGCTAATTCTGTGTCATTTTCCTTGACATTTCTGCAAAATCTTTCTTAATCCACTAGTGTACTTTCTCTAAAGCCCACCTAAATAGTCAACCCCCCATTAAATCTCTTAGAAGTAACTCTATATTTATACAAATACTATAGCTATAGTGGCTGCATTTTGGCTAAAATAAATTAAAAATCAATATCAATAATAACAATGACACCAGTAAAACAGGAAAAATAATGCATGTTCACTACCTATGTAAATAGGGATAAAATGTTTTAGTTTAAGAGAGATTTCATATATTTATTAAAGACATCAGTAGATTTTATTATTAAAGTTCAGATGCCTGATGTAAAAAGCAAAATATCTCAAGTTCGAACATGCTTATGGAAAGTCATTCTTTGGGAAAATGTGGAGACTATAATCAATTCTAGCTAATAAAGGTCTCAATTAATTATAAACCTTTTAATTAATAAAAAACTCAATTTTACAACATCTATATAAATGAGAAACCAGTTATCTTATTTACTGATTCTTTTTAAATTTAAATATCAGCCAACATTCTGGCTGTTGCAATGACATAAAGTTTATGTTCACGTATGTTTATTATTAATATTTTAACATGTTAAAAATAAGGATGATGAAAATAAAAATAGGGAATGAGAGACAATCACAGTTCATGTTACAAAATATTTTGCTCTTATTTATACATCATGGTATTTTCTCTAGCTGGTCCATAGTTTGTCTATTCAACTGGAATATGCATCCCCAAACATTACAGATAGGAGCTTTACATAAAGCTAGTACATGATTTGTGAAATAGAAATATCAAGATCCTTTCTAAAATTATTAAATAACTGTGACATGACAGAATTTTCTGGGTTTTATTTGCTACCGAGAGAGAGCTGGCTGGTTAGTTGAAGTAAGCATCCATCGCTAAATCAAGCCCTCTAGTACTCATATGGGAGTGGCCGAGGAATGTGGTACCATTATCATGCAAACACACATGCATCCTGGACCTGGACACAACTTCAATTCTTTACCTCCTTATGACAAGATCCTGATTTGAGTCTCTGCTTCAGCTTTTGTGCTAGAAAAGTCTATAGCTTTCTGTGATCATTTATACCTCATCATTTCAACTATGAGCAAAAAAGAGACATGGAATGAAAAAGGCATTTTTCAAGAAAGCATTAGATTCCATGAGTCAAATTTAACTCAATGTATCACTTTTTTTCAGATTGTTTGTGATTCCTATACCACAACAAATGCAATTGATTGAAGAAACAGCTGAGAAATGAGATTTGGCAAATTCTGTGTGGGATAAAATATTTTAAAAACACCTTAGTGATAACTGATGCTGAAATGCTAAACATCTCAAATTTTTTCACATGGATTAGAAAATAACCATCATATTTCCTGCAAACTTTTTTCAAGATTGTTGTTATTTTGCAACATTAGTATTGATCTTTGTCTCTGTATAGAAGAGGGCTCATTTTATAAGTTGTTTGAGCAAGTAACCATACAGGTAATGCTCATTCTTAGCAACCTAATACATTATGAGATTCAAAATTGAAGTCAGATACATTATGGGTGATTAATTCATGACAAAGAACTCATCACAGGATTTCTTTAAAAAGTATGCTAGTGTAAGATGGTTTGATTTACAGAAGCGTGATTATACACAATTTCTAAGGGGATAGGAGCAATGTAAGAATGTACAATTCTGAAAAAATGGAAGTATGATAAAGGTTTCAGAAAAGTACATTCTGCTTCTTTTCCTTCTCTTTCACTGGTTGGGACTGTTTCAGGTACACAATTATTGCACAACTGAAAGTCCTAGTTTATGGCACATAGTAAGTGCTCAGCAAACAAATGTTAATTTAAAAGTTGAATAGAGAAACTGGAAACAATTATTCATTTACATCAGAAAATGTTTATAAACTAAGTGTTACTTGTGTTGTTATATGAATTATTTCCTCATTTGGAAATAGTTTTGTGGTGTGTTTAATGTTAAACACCTTTGTCTATATATGATTGTAAAATAACTGCTTTTTACTTTAGAAGCATTCCAAAGCTGCAGTTTATATTGACATTACATACACATATCCTTCTGGTTTGAAAAGAATCAATTTTCCATGTAAAACAATGTTAATCTCAACACTCCTACCAAGACCCTCATCACCTTGTGCCCCGAGCCATTGCAATAGCTTCCTACCTAGTATCCTTCCCTCTAATCTCTCCCTATTCCAATTCGATCTTTCATTGTCTGCCAGGTTAATCTTCCCAAGATCCTTCATGTAATGCATTTTAATACATTTTTAAATCAAAGCCATCATATGTATTGCTAGAGGTTATTAATTATTTTTTATAGCCCCCTAAAACTCTAGGATGCCAGAATATGCACCAATGAGGTATTTAATAAATGCTGAGTAACAGAATGCATGCTATCTGGTTCCAGTCCTGACTCTGTTCCTTACTAGCTGCATGCCCTTAAATCACAGAAGCTTTAGTGTCCTCTTTCCATAAATGGAGACAATAGCAATACCTATTTCATAAGATTATTCTGAGAAGTAAATCGATAATTTATGTGAAGTGCTTAGAGCAGTAGCTGTCACATTATAAGTGCTTGAGAATGTTGCTATAGACTAGTTGTGGCTAGTGTTACCAGTTAAGTTTTCCTTCAAATCATCCCTGCCATCCCCGACTCAAAAAACACACATACTCTCTACTGCTGGTTGTATAATGTGGGTAGTTCCTACTCAGCTCAGCCCATTGGGCTGAAAATACATGTTTTTAATGTGAAATTTTCCTATTTTTATTTTCCAAATAATATATAATGTAATGTTTTAAATTAAGTGGCAGCCAAGCTAATTGTTTCTCTCTGTATGGTCATTGCTAGTTTCTTGAGGAAAAGTTGACGACAGTTTTTCAGGTCATGGAATTGGATAAAAGGAGAAAAGGGCTTGTGGGGCAGCCTTTCTGAAATTCCTAGAAGTAACTGACCTGGATATACAGGAGGTGGGGTGGGGTTTACTACACTTATAAATATTTAGGATAAATTTCTCCTTCTTCTTCTTATTATTGTGTTATTATTGTTATCTTCACTGCTATTGTTTTTGTTTCCCACATCCATCCATGGTAAGTATAAACTGAAAAGCAGAATAATGAGTGTATAATATTTATAGTTCATTTATGCCTAATAAGTACTTTTTAAGTAGTTTTGTGTCCTATCATATTTTTGGCTCACTTGAAACAGAATAGGAAGATTAGGTGAAAAATTGCCCTTTTATGTGTGTATTTGTGTGTTTTCATTCACAAATTGTGGATTTCTTTATTAGGAATTAAAAAGCAGATTTTATTAAATCAGAATGACAAAACACATATGATTGTGTGAAGTTTTTATTTAATTCTGTCAAGGACATCCCTCCAACTCAATACATCTGGATGTACCACATTTATATAAGTATGGAATTTCAGAGTAGCAAATTATTTAACTATAATCTCTTAAGCATTACAGTAGTCCCACCTTATCTGTGGTTTCACTTTCTATGATATCAGTTACTTGCAACCAACTGTGGTACAAAAACATTAAATGGAATAATTCCAGAAATAAACAATTCATAAGTTTCAAATTGCATGCCACTCTGAGTAGCTGATGAGAGCTCATGCCATCCCGCTCCATCCAGCCTGGAACGTGAATCATCTCTTCTTCCAGCATATCCACACTGCACATATTCCCTGCCCATGAGTCATTTAGGAGCAGTCTTGGTTATCAGATAGACTGTCGCAGTATCACAGTGCTTGTATTCAAACAACCCTTATTTTACTTAATAATGGCCCCAAAGTGCAGGGGCAGTGATGCTGGCAACTCGCATACACCAAAGAGAAGACGTAAAGTGCTTCCATTAAGTGAAAAGGTGAACGTTAATGGCTTAATAAGGAAAGAAAAAAATGTATGCTGAGGTTGCTAAGATATATGATAAAAACAAATCTATCTGTGAAGTTGTGAAGAAGGAAAAAGGAATTCATGCTAGTTTTGCTGTAGCACCTCAAACTGCAAAGGTTACAGCCACAGTGCGTGATAAATGCTTAGTTAAGATGGAAAAGGCATGAAATCTGTGGGTGGAAGACATGAACAGAAACATATTCTCACAGCAAGTGGGTTCTGTACTATCAGTGATTTCAGGCATTCACTGGGGGTCTTAGGACATATCCCCTGAGGATAAGAGGGGACTATTGTAATTTAGTCACTTATCCATTCATGTATATTCATGTTGTTTTCAATTTATTATAAACAATGCCTTAATCATGAACATTTATAGTTTATATGAGCACATTGGAGTAACACTGTTTTCTATAATTAAAATGTTGTTAAATAGTGGGCATAGGTGTTTTTAAGCTAACCGCCTCAAAGAAATTCCTCAAACTGAAGTTCTGAAAACTTGTTCTTCTTCTACAACCCTAAATGCTCAGAGCTCACCTCAGAGACACACACAATGAAGCACGTAATACAATTTAATCAACACATGATTTGAAATGTTGATGATCATGTGAATACAGATAGGCATACTAATTTTATTATGCCTTGTTTGATTATACTTCACAGATATTGCATTATTTTACAAATTGAAAGTTTGTAGCAACCCTGTATTGCAAGTCTATCCATTTTTCCAACAGCACGTGCTCACTTCATGTCTCTGTATCACATTTTGGTAATTCTTGCAATATTTCAGACTTTTTCATTGTTATTATATCTGTTATGGTAATATGTGATCAGTGATCTTTGATGTTACTATTGTAATTGCAGATGTAATGGAAATAGCAAGAGAACTGGAATTAGAAATGGATACTGAAGATTAACTGAATTGACTTGAGCGGGAGAGTTTCTTCTTACGGATGAGCAAAGAAAGTGGTTTCTTGAGATGGAATCTACTCCTGGTGAAGATGTTGTGAGCATTGTTAAAATGACAATGAAGGGTTTAGAATATTATATAAACTTAGCTGATAAAGGAGCAGCAGGGTTTGAGAGGATCGACTCTAGTTTTGAAAGAAGTTCTACCATGGACAAAATGCTATCAAACAGCGTTGCATGCTACAGAGGAATCTTTCAAGAAAGGAAGAGTCAGTACATGTGACGAACTTCATTCTTGTCTTATTTTTAAAAATTGCCACGGCCACCACAGCCTTCAGCAACCACCACCCTGATCAATCAGCGGCTATCAGCATAGAGGCAAGACTCTTCACAGCAAAAAGATTATGACTTGCAGAAGGATCAGATGATTGTTAGCATTTTTTTAGCAATAAAGTATTTTTTCATTAAGGTGTGCACATTTTTAGTCATAATTACATTACACACTTAATAGACTACTATATAGTGTAAACATAATTTTTAAATGCCCTGGGAAACCAAAAAATTCTTGTGACTCTCTTTATTCCAATATTTGCTTTATTGCGGTGGCCTGAAACAAAACCCTCAATATCTCTGAGGTAGGCTTATAATACTTATTTTGCCAGCTGTACTCATTTTCTTCAAAAATGTGACAAGATAATAGTAGTTAAAAGGTTATGCAGTTGACCCTTGAACAACACAGGTTTGAACTGCATAGATCTACTTACATGCAAATTTTTTTTCAATAAAAGTTACACTAAGTGTGCCTGCCTCCCCTTCCACCTCCTCCATCTCTTCTGCCTCTGCCACCCCTGAGACAGCAAGATCAGTCCTTCCTCTTCCTTCTCCTTCTTGGACTACTCAATATGAAGATGACGAGGATGAAGATCTTTATGATGATCCATTTCCACTTAATGAATAGTAAATATATTTTCTCTTCCTTATGATTTTCTTAATAATATTTTCTTTTCTTGAGTTTACTTTATTATAAGAATACAATATATAATATATATAACTTACAAAATATGTGTTAACTGACTATGTTAACAGTAAGGCTTCCGGTCAACAGTACATTATTGGTAGTTGAATTGTGGGGGAGTCAAAAGTGATATGCAGACTTTCAACTGTGAGGGATGTCAGCACCCTTAACCCCACGTTGCTCAAGGGTCAACTGTATAGACAAAGGTATATCAATTATTACTAATAACATTTGTAAATAACTATCCACTTGGGAATCTGAAGAATACAGCATCTTCTCTAAGAACGAGGAAATATAAAATGGAATGAAAACAAATGGCAAAATGGTATATAAATTGACGCACATTACCATCTTAAGAGGCTTTCAAAAAACAAAGAAATCCAGGACATCCTACATTCTTTCTTAAAATACCACTTATTTAGATGTTCATAAATGCTTTACCTGGGTGGGAAAAGGGCAGTGATAACAAAATCCTTTTTGCTAGCAAGACACAAAGAAAAAAATAATAAATCAATTCCAACTTGTGAATATCTAACTAATGTAAATCACCTAGATTAATACCATAATTAAATATTTTCAAAATATTTTTGTCTCTTATTTCATGCCCAAATTGTCCTCTGTACCCTCTTAGCTATGGAAGAATCTTTGTTTTACTCCACAGGATAGCTTTTTCCTGATGCAACATCCCCATCTGGTGAAACAGATCTCTGCACTCAAAGACTTATTAGAGTAAGAGCCATTGGTTTGGCAGGTAAATAGCCATTCTGGAATAAAAGATCATAACGGTAACACTATTTTTTTAAAGAACATTTTGAAATTATTTGTTTTAGACTCAAGGAAAAAAATCACAACAAAGTTGTTGCTACTATTGTTTTGTTGTAGGAGGTGGCTAGGAGAGTTTCAGGCAAGACAGAGATAAATAGTGAAAGCTATTCCAAGTATTATTAGGACTGGTTAAATTTAGAATTTATTTCAATCCTCTATAAATTGGCAAAAACTAATCCCGACTCATTATGGAGTCTGTAGAATAACGTGCAGAGTTATAAACAAAGACAATGGAAAGGCCTTATGGCAAACACATATATGTGAAAACTTTTGGACATTTCATTGCTTTTTAATATTTCTCAGTTAAAAAAAAAAAGCAGACACTTTATGAAAATCAACTCACCACAATTAGTAATTTTAAAGTAGCCATTAAGTGAGCCAGAAGACTAGAAATATGAGGTTTTCAGATGCTTTAGTTATGATTATCCATGTTCTAGTTTTTCCCATTTTTCCCACACTAGAGATAATTGGCAGTTGATTATATTATTATAGATGTTAAAAAACATATATTTCATTGTTCCTCATCTCTAGTTTGTATTTTGATATAAACTAGAGATATTTCATGGAAAATATTAAAGAGTTATCAATAATATAAGTATACATATTTAATCTTTTGTTATGTTTTTTGAATTAAGAATATATAAAAATGTGCTTGACAAATCTAATTTTTGTCTCCTAGAAAGGTATGGGGTTAAGATAGATGGAGATTAGGAGAGAAAGTAAGTGTAATTTCATCACAGGGAGAACCAATAAAATACTGCATCTCTGAGTTAACTGTTAGCAGCAAAGAAGAATAATTCTTGGTATTTAAAACTTCTCTTATTACTTATATACATATAAATCTGCTTACTTATTTCTGTTTCTCCTACTTCTAAAGGTGATTGCAGTCAACTAAAATTATGCATAGGTATATCATAGCCATAAAGTAGTTGACTTCATGCAAGTATACACACACCCACAGAAATATACTATAATGGCTTATAGCAAAGTAAGTAATAACTTTGACTAAAACCTATGGAAATCTTTTTAAAAGAGTTTTAAAAATCCTATAAGCTACCAGACAACTGGTTATTAACTGAGTTCAGTATTCACAGTAGATAGTGTTGTCAGTCACTATCATGTCTCTCATCCTTTCTCTTTGTGCCTCTATTTATAGCTCAGAGTCTAAGTCACACTAGGAAAGAGGGCAATTTTTGTTCTTGGAAAAATTGCTTTCTGATCCTCTTTGCATGTAGTGACTAATTTATAAAAGCTTTTTGTCTGGCTAGAAGCTCAATTTTATTTTTACTCTATTAAGGTTCTGCAAGAGTTTGATGTTGTTATTGTTAACAGAATAATAGAAAAAATAACATAAATTTTGAAAAATTCTTCTTAAAAGAATAAAATAATGGCTTATTCTAGAGTGATGAGATGACTTCCCAATGTGGGGAAATATATATAACACATTTGGTATAAATTAAATACAAAAAATATATTTAAAATAGGTAGCAATCTGGAAAAGTTTTCCTGTCATATTAAAATAAATGCAATTATTAATGTGGTTTTAGAAGTTCTTGGTTCTTAAATACTAATATGGACTTCTTCCCAGACACTCATATATACTCAACTACTAAAAAGGATATGGTTATCCCTTCTCCTTTCTGTTTTTTTTGTTTCCTGTTTCTATTTCTCCAAATACACCAATATTGGGTGGTCTCTTGAAAGCTAATTCTTGAAAATATCAACAGCATTTAATCAAGTCAGGTTGATTCTTCAAAGCCTCTGAGTTGGAATCCTAAATGTTTCACTTACTAGCTATGCTGCTTTAAGTAATAGATTAACCTCTCTGTGCCTCTTTTTCCTCATCTGAAAAATGAGATATATGTGTAATAGTATATGACTATAAATGATTACATGAAAAGAACAGTGCTTGCCACATGATATGTGCTCAATACATTTTAGTTATTATTTATATCAGCCTGGGAAAACTTTGTTAATTCTATACATCCAGGGATTATCTTTCTAACTTTTCCTACTCTTAGTAAGTGCCTTATATAAGCAAAGGCTTCGTAAATAATTTTAATGACGCTGGTGAAGAAAGTTATCATCATTTAGGTCTAGTAATCTAAGAAAATGATTTAAGCCACAGTACCATACCTAATAAAATATTATTTCTTAATATTTGAAAAACTATGTGTTTTTACAGACTGTTTTTTTCTTTCCTATTAAAAGTTCCACTTAGAAAATTGTTTTAGATATTTCTCACAAACTGATGCTGAGTTTCAGTAAAACTGTGGCTAGCATTATCACTTCAATATACAATTCTTTTACATAGCATGTATTACAGAGTTGATATATTGATGATACATATTGAAGATTTTTAAAGAAAATCTTGTAGTCACTTCTTAAGAAATACAATATTAAAACTGAACTGACTAAAGGCTACAAATGGGAAAAAAATATATTCACGCACCCAAACAGAGATAAGACAGTTAATGATTTAAAGCATAGACAGGCATGGGAAGCACGATGGGCAAAGGACCTTTGAGCCATCGTTCAAAAGCACACAACTTGTTTTATTGAATAAATCACCATTTCTTTGAAGTTTAAAATTTGTCATGTTAGGAGCTATTTGAAAAAATGAATATGTTAAAAGTATTTTGGATCATTTTGCATTTTTATTCATTCCAGAAGCAAATGCAAAAACTTCTATTTAGAGATTTTCAGCAAAGGGTTGAGATTAAATTTTTAGTTATCATATGTAGGAAAAGCAAGAGGAAAAAATGCTTTTCTAGTGTATTAAATTTTTATTTTTCTTCAAGAGTATTAAAGGTTTTCACTATGAAGTCTCCACTTCAATATCTAAATTACCAGAAAAATATATGTAAAGTCACTGCAGGACTTTGAAAGCAAAGATATGAGACACAAACCCATTTTAAGCCTGCTGATGGCCTAAGGGTTTTTAAAACATCCGGCAGTGTTTAGTACTTCATCATACCAGAGTTCTCTTATCTAGAAAGTATTTCTACAGCATAAATGACATGACATGCCCAAAAGAGGACTGTAGCTGTACACAACAAACAAAGTTGGATTAACTTTTTAGTAACTTTAAAATTCCCAAACTCTAACCATTTTATGATTTTAAAGTAAAAATGCTTATCTTCAAAAGTCATGAACTTAATGAGGATTAAGTCATGAAAAACACTGTGCTATTATAGAATTTGGGAGATACCTAGTGGGATTTGGATCTAGCATATAGCATATCCTTTAATGTCTTTTCTTCCTTTTGGAAATTTTCCCTAGTAAGTCAGGGCCCAACCTTTAGGAAGACACTTACTTGGTTCCCTAAGGATGGATCATATCCTCTCACAGAAAAACCTAATTATGATGAGCAAGATAGTAATGATTGCTACAAGATCAAGAAGAGGGATTTGGGTGGGGTGAGAGGTGGGGTAGGGAAGATGGCTATGGAACCGTAACAAAGGAGTTGCACTTCTAAATTGGGCAAAATAATGGAAAAGGAAATTTTAAAACAAAATATGGCTGAGGGGTGGGTGGATAGAGGTTTGGGAAAAAATCAAGGGGAGATGTCACCATGGGGGAGGTTTAACCAAAATATTAGAAGATAATCAAAATCAATACTTTTTTCTTAAATTATATATTTGGGTGAGGATTGAATTGGGAGTAGAATTGGGTTAAGAAGTTGTACTAGTAAGCATGTTTAATCTATTTAATCCATCCTTCTTAACATTTCAAAAAGTAGAGAAATGGTATAAAACAAGAACATCAAAAGAATTTGGGAAGGGCAGGTGCAGTGGCTCACCTGTAATCCTAGCATTTTGGGAGGCCGAGAGAGGAGGATCACTTGAGGCCAGGAGTTTGAGACCAGCCTGAGCAACATAGCAGGACCCCATCTTTACAAAAGAAATACAAAAAATTAGCCAGGCACGGTGGTGCACACCTGCAGTCCCAGCTACTCCGGAGCTTAGGCAGGAGGATTGCTTCAGCCCAGGAGTTTGAGGTTGCAGTGAGCTATGATGATGCCGCTGCACTCTAGCCCAGGCCACAAAGACCCTGTCTCCAAAAAAAAAAAAAAAGAATTTGGGAAATTTTTAATAGTGTAATTTTAATGACTGATCCAATTAGGTTTCAAAGACAGGTATATTATGACTGCTTATCCTTTACCAATTATACAAGTTGATAGTATTAGAATTGTGGATTTTGAATTTTGAAAGGGGCTTCAAACCACTCCTTGTACATTTCTATCTCTAGGGAAACAGTGAGGAACAGCAGTTTGGAGGAGAGACAGAAGCAGCGATTGCAGATGGCAAGGTAAGCGGGAAGAAGGCTGCCTGCATGCTAAAGAGCAGTGGAATGAAAGTAATGGCTGGACCGTTTGAAAAGGGACTGGAGTCAGCATTTTCAAGTAAGATCGACGGGACTTAATGACTACCTTGTGTGGGAAATAAGGGAGAAGACAGAGTCAAGTATGATTTCAGGAGTCTATTTTGGAAGAAAAGATAGTTGATTGGACTATTAATTATATTAGGAAAATATGAGAAGTGAAAGGGAGGGAAAAAGTGAGAAAATCATATTTGGACATGATGTTTTTAAAGATGTTCCAAATGGAGATGGCTAATGAGCAACAGGATAGGTATAGAATAGTCTTAAAAGAAAGTGTATTTTGGAATAAGAGTTGGGAAAGTATAGAAAGCAGTAAACACAAGTATTAACTCAAGTGTAGTGGTAAAGGGAAATAAGAAGGGAAGTTACAAAGAAAGACTTTTGTTTTGTTTTGTTTTATTTGTTTTGTTTGATTGGATTTGGATGTGGTGGGAGGTAGACCACCAATAAGCCTCATCCTAGTATAATCTCCTCCTATTCAAGTGTCACTAGAACCTGGAAATACAATGATACGTCACTGTTATGATTAACGTACATGGTACTTTACGTGATAGAAAGGAGACTATCGCAGTGGGTCTGACCCAATCAGGTGAGCCTTTTGAAAGCCTAGTTTCTCCAGCTGGTCTCAGAAGAGTAAGTCAGAGAGATGAGTTCCAAATGGCATGAGAAAAAAAATCCATGCAGTGAACAGCCTATGGAAGGGTCATATGGCAAGGACCTGGGGGCAGCCTCTAGGAACAGCCCCCAGTCATCAGCCAGCAAGAAAGCAGGGACCTCAGTCCTACGACGTCAAAGAACTAAATGTTTCCAACAACCTGAATAAGTTTGGAAGAGGACCATGAGCTGCAGATGAGTTGACAGCCTTAGCCAATGACTTAATTTCAGTCATGTGAGACCCTGAACAGAGAACCCAGTCATGTTGTACAAGACTCCTGACCCACATCAACTGTCAAATAATGAATTTGTGTCTGGTTTATGCTTCTGACTTTGTGGTAATTTGTTAGGCAGCAACAGAAAAATAATAGAGGTGTTTTATGTTTGATTTATCTTTAATCTACAGTGGAGGGTGAGGAACAGACTCAGAAGAAATCGATGGGTGTACATGGTCATATACTGGAGTAATGGACATTGGAAATCAAGAGGTGGGAGGGGAATGAGGGATAAAAAATTGCCAGTTGGGTACAACGTACGCTATTCTGGTGACAGGCACACTAAAAGCCCTGACTTCAGCATTACACAATTCATCCATGTAACAAAAAACCCTTGTACCCCTAAATCTATTGAAATAAAAAAATAGAAAAAAAAGAAAGATTAAAGATGTTGAGAAAACACATGGGCACATAATACAATGAACATGAACATGGGTCAGTCTTTGAGGAAATAAAGGATAGAGAATGTGGGTTTTTTAAAAAATAATATATTGATATAGATATAGATATATTCATGTGTACTATTGGGAATTGAAGGGTGGGAGGTCGCAGATAATTAGTTATAGTGGCATCTAATTTCCTCTATCAAGTATAGGGGGAGAATGTGTGGTTAAGATTGGAATTGTGGCAGAGAGACACACATGACTTCTGGTGTCAGGTCTCTAATTCTACAGAAACAGGAGGTACCTTTCTTTTTAGAAGGATCCTGTGGAAAGCCCAAGTCTCTCCATTCTGAAAGAGGGAGATTGAAGAATTGAAGATTTGGGTCCTTAGATCTGGACTGCACATCTATACTCCATGTAAGAATCCATGGGGAATGTGGGGAGTCATTTTATTAGCATATGCTAGGTCCCATTTTTCTCCTTAAGACTTTGAAGCACCGCATATTGGAGAGAAAAAGAACAAACAAAATTATCTTTAGGGCATTCAACAAGTAACTTCCCTGTATTTTGTTCACCTTCATTTATGCTTTCTGTAAGAAAGTGTTCAACTGGAAAGAGATTATCTCTTTTATGAAGATATGATAAAATGTGTCCATAAAATTTTTCTGTCCATGGTACTTTCTTTGGGGGAAATTATAACCACTAATTCAATCATTTGATGGTTTTTTTTTACATACTCTGGTTTTTCTGTTTCTTCTTGATTCAATTTTAGAAACTTGTAGTTATCTATGAAACAGTCTATTGCATCTAAATTTCCTATTTACAGCCATTAAATTATTCACCATAATTTTACAGCTTTTTAAAAACCTTCATTCCATTTGCAATTATACCCCCATTTTTGTTCCTTATATTATGTTTATGTTCCTTTGATGTTATTTTCTTGACTGATCTTCTCTGTATTTTAATATGGCATTATTCTTTTCAAGAAATCTACTTTTCTTTTTTGAGCATTTCTTATTGTTGTGTTTTTTCTATTAATTTTTGCTCATTTTCTTTTCTTTTTTTATTTCTTTGGATTTCTCTGGGTTTTTTTGTTTGATTTTTTTCTTCTTCTGGTTTCTACATGTGAATACATTTACATTCAAGCAGTTTAGGTGAGTCTTATGTTCCCAAGGTTAAGGGAAGGAAAGGTTTGGCTATGGTTTTATTTTTGATTTACTATTTTATTACACTGTAGTCAATTAGTGTTGCCTACATAGTAGTTATTTGCAGGATTTTCATTTATATTCTTTATAGCCTAAAAGGTGTTCAATTTTTTGAAATGTCCTATGTTTGTTTGACAAGAATGTGCATTTTCTATTTGTGAAATGGAGGATTTTAAGACATGTATTATATCAAACCCACCTATGTTGCTCAAATCTTGTAAAATTTTTCTAATTTGTTTTTTCTTGATTCTGTCAATTCTGAGAAGAATATGTTAAAAAATGCAACTGAGGCTGGATTTGATGAAATTTCATTTTAAATCTGTCATATTTTGCTTTATATATTTAAACCTAAGTTATTAAATATTTAAAAATTTGTAATTATTATAATCTCTATCAAATCGCTTTATCAGTGTGAAATGTTGCTCTTTGTCCCTAATAATGATTTTCCCCTTAAATTGTATTTTTGTCTAATAAATAGTAATGCTGTATCACACTTTTATTTTAATTAGAGTTGCTTGTTGTACATTTTACCACCATTTTTTCCAGTACTACTCTGTGTGATTTTTTTTCCTTAGCTATGTCTCTTGGAAACATCATAAACCTAAAATCTTAAAACTAGAATCTACAAGTAGTTTTTAATAAATGAATCCAATTCCTGTTTTCAATGCATATTTTATTTTCATTTGAGTGGAATTTTATTTCTTTTCCTCTACTGACATTTATTAATATAAGAAGTCATATTTCATCATAAAATTGTGAACTCATTAACATAAAATTGTTCTTTAAATTGATAGATTTGTTTATTTATTTGAAAATTTTTTTGAGCTTCTTTTATATGTAATCACTCTCCTGTATATTTGGAATACATCAGTGAACAAATAAGAAAAATCCCTACCCCCATAGAGCTCACATTCTAATGAATAATAATAGCTATGTGTTAGGCCCTCTTCTAAGTGCTTTATAAATACCATATATCTTTTATTCCTCACAATAAACCTGTGAGATATTTACAGATAAGAAAGCAGGAACAGACAAGTAAAGTTACCAGCCAAATTGAGACAGTCAAGATTTGAATGGCCACACAATCTGACTTTTAAGACCTCCCCCTTAATCACTGCGTCCATATTACTTAAAGTTGAATAGTTTTACAACCAATATATTTCTTTTTATTTAATTGGTTTTATATAGCATCCAAAGCAACCAAACACATGTCCTAACTTTTCAAAAGACAGAACCCTGTCTTATGGTTATACATAGAACTTAATAGTTAATAAAGTATCAGCATACTACTTTATTCAAATTGTCAATGAGAAATGCAACTTAACAATCTCATGTTTCTCAGATACAATACTTAATGAGTCCAACAAACTTTTAGAGCAAGGAATAGTTGTCCTGGGTTAAATACAAATTTTGAAAGATAGAAGCAGATGTTGTCAAAAGTCTGTCCTATGACTCCCCACAGTCTTTGAAAAGGAAACATACAAGAAACTCTCCTTTTCAATATGGACACATTTGTATCAATTGGAATGGAAGGTCTGAGGTCTCCAGAACAGAATCCAAGCAAGTTTACAGTTTCAACACATTATTTCCTATGTTATGTTTTCTCACCTTGATGACAGACTACAGATTAATTTGGGTATATTTGTTTTATTACTGTTATTCTTGTTTCCTCGCTCCTGTCCTTCCTGTCTTCCTTCACTGTTCTCTGTGGTTTCCTTGCCATGGGGCTGTGAGGTATTGGTTACATATACAGCTTTGCAGGCTATTTCATGAAATGTTCTGTAGTTTTAAAATCCACACCCAAAACACTAGAATAAGCTTTAGAAAAAAGAGGGCATATGTTATAATTCAACTTAATCTTAATAGAACAAAAGAGACCGTTTTTTGTTTGTTCCTGCTGTGTGCTAGGCACTGCCCTGATAGGTGATCACTATATATTTCTTGAATTAACTATAACATAGTAAACTATTTAGAATATTTCATAAACAATTAAGAAGAATAAATAAAACGTTTATTTTTGATAAGATAGCATTTCACGTTGACATCGTAATTCAAGCCTTTCAAAGGGATTCTTTTATATATTTTCTTTAAAAAATTCAATTTCCAGAACATTTTATATGGCCAGAAAATAAATTATTTTTAAAATATAAAGCAGCTGTTAAAGGTCAACCATTTGGTAGAGCAAAATAAGACCAAATTCACGATGTCTCTATTTTTTATTAGATCACCCCCAACTCTCATCTCATACTAGTAATTGACAAAAAGAGAGACTATCAAATGTTATCAAATAGAACCTCACACATCAAACTCAGGAAGAAGAAAATTAGCAGCTTTCCAACTTTGTGCATTTATAAAAAGCATTTTAAGTGTTCAAACTGCAGTCAATTGCTAAAGAGTAAATACAAGAGACTTAGACCACTTACAAGGATGGAATTAGAATGACATAATTCAGCAGAGGAGATAGGACGTATTGCCAGGAGAGACAAGAGAAAAAATAAAACTACAAAAGGACACCCCCTGGGAAAGCTCTCACACATTTGGCCATGCCTTCTGGTTGGAGTAGGCCAAAACTCAATACTTTTATTTTCAACCTTTGACCTTGGACATCTGGAATCCTAATTTGAGTCAAACAGAAGGAAGTTTTCTTTTCCATTTCAAAAATTCTGGGGGAAAAAATCTTTAAGCACCAACTATTCATTCTGCTAGCAAAAGCTACTAATATTTGTGCACTTGTACAGAACTCTAAAGTATGGAACATTTCGTCAGGAAATGGATGCCTCAGAATGTTGGCAATATTGGCACATCGCTTGTTTCCACTTATGGATTTAGACCATAACTGCAATAAGCAAAAATAACCAAGTACTTTGCCTCTCTTTGATGTCCTGTTTAATTGGACATCCTCCAATTCTAGAATTTAAATATGCCGAAGCATTTTCTCACCACATACTTGCACAATACGTATGTATTTGATGCAGTGTGCATTTTAAAGGAGTTTTCATCTGCAACAAAAATTTTAATCATTATATTACATTTTAAAATATAACAAAAATGTGATTTGTCAGAATGGCTCTAATTTATTTGGACTATATTATAATTAAGAAGTCATGCTGCAAAATAAGTTATATGAGAAATATTAACTTTTTTATATAAAAATTATTTGTTGTGACATATTAAATTGTTGTTTGAACACCTCTAATATAGGGTCAGTTAATTCTTTAGTACATGATAAACATTTGCCCACATAAAGACAGCATCGTAAATGAGAAAAACACTAGCTTTATGGTCATAGATATCTAGTCTTAGTCGCTTGCTGTGCGATCTTGGAAAAATCATTTAGCTTTTCTACATTCAGTTTCCTCATCTGTAGGAGGCATTTTGCTGTGAGTATATATCAGCATTATTGTGAGAAGCATCAGTGATCTATGGAGAGCATAAAGTAGACCCTTAATAAATGCCATCATCATAATTATCCTTATTAACTTCATTATTAAAATGTTGGAAAATCCATCCAGTGGGAATAGATAAGTTTCAGAATTTTTAATTGCCCATGAAAATCTAAGTAATAGCTGTGATCTTAATACTTCTTACAGCCCCAGGGGTCATGGCGGCAACGTGAAAGAGAAACTATCTTTCCTTTGTGCACAGAAACCACACACAGGGATAATTGGATGTTGGTCAGTCAAAAAAAAAACTAGAAAATTCTCAAGGCATTTGATTAAATTATATTGCAGAAACCATATCTCTATTATGAATATGAACTATCATGTAGTAAATGTTAATCATTAGGAATGGGTCTATTCATGACACACTGAAAACTATCTTTTCATCATCTTGGAAAAGACATTATATTACCATGTAGTTTGCCAAAATGAATTGACTTGGAAATAAAGCAATTTCTATTTGTAGTCTGTTTATTTCCTTTTGTGGGACTGACTCAGTATTTTCTGTGTTTTTTTTTTTTCTTTTGCCAAGATTTCTTTGCAAGATTTTGATACATGCTAGGAATTCATACTTAGCTATGTGGCAAGAATTCAAAATATTTACGCATTCCTAACATTTTATATACTTCAAAGAAGCTCCATCATTGAGTTTTTGATGTTACCTGTTTTACCAAAAAGTAATTTATATTTATATCAACTATTGCCTAAAAGTATAATCTTAAATGTATTTTGATTCTATCTATGACTATTATTAATATTTGAAGTATATTTTGATATAGAAATACTTACCACAGTCTATATTTTCTGCCCTATGTAAAAAAAAGTTTATACAGTTACATTAATTCCAGAATTTATAATTATAATATTTTTAAATCATTGAAAATAAATAACTAAAAAGAGAAAAATAAAGTCAACACCCCCATGCAATATATCTACTATTTTATGGAAGCAAATGAATAGCTAAAGTACCAGTTGCCAAATGTACTTTTGAATCTGGGCTTACACATACATGGGAGGGCACATAGCCACATTTAGTTTCTTTTAAAAGCACATGCTTTCATTTTCAGCATCCACAGTTTTTATTATTACTAGAGGAGTACAGAAGCAAAATGATTTTGATTTCTTTCTTTTTTTTTCCTTCTTCCTTTATTTCTTTTTAAATCTCACGCCTGTGTCTTCTTTCCCTCTGTAGTTCACACAGCATAGTGCTTCCTGAAAATGCATATGCAATTCCCATTAGCTGTAATGGAACTTACATGCATCGGGGACAGAACAGACCCCACTGCATAGTGTCTTTCTTGTATGGGATTGTGAGCACCTGGTTTACCTTATGACAAGTCCCTTGACAAGTTCTGTGGGAACTTTGTTTATCATCAGGGAAGGCCATTCACATCTTAGACGTACAGAAATAAACCCCTTCCAGATGGCCACCTGTCTTTGCACGTGGCCAAAACATGAGGCTTCCCTTTCCCATGTAGACAAATGTTTTTATAAGCATTCTTGATTTTTTGTGCAAAAATTCAAACATGGGTAAAAAGCAGTTGGTACACTTACAAATGTAAAAGGAAAATATTGTGGTATACATATAGTTTATGGTTCTCTTAGTACTCATCATTGATTGGGAATGAGGAACAATCATTTTGTCAAATTTAGAACCCAATTAGATCTTATATTCAAAATTTAGAGCCAGCTTCTAGCCTCTGGGGTTCCATTTCCAATATTCAATATCAGATTCTCTGTATTTATCACAAAAGTAACCGGGCAATAGATGATTGTATTCTACAATGTGTATGCTACATAGTACATTTGTGTGAATTTATATTCTTGACAACAAGGAAACTGAAACACACTGTTTTAGAACAATTTAAATGAATACCTGTAGCCATACAAGTTGATGGCATAGTCTGTTCTAAATTTAATGGCAAAAACCATTGATCCCATTTGGTGACTCCAAGTATTAAACATGCCTTGCTCTGGTGGAAGACAACTTAACCAGGATTCTTATAACAGCTTTACCCTTCTAAATGGTTTACATCTGTTAGATACAGAAAGAGAAAAGAGATATATTATAAGGACTGTAATGGTTGATTTTTTTTGTATCAAGTTGGTTAGGTCATAGTTCCCAGATATTTGATCAAACATTATTCTAGATGTTTCTATGAAGGTATATTTTAAATGAGTTTAACATTTAAAGCAGTAGAGTTTAAGTAAAGCAGATTACCCTCCATAATGTGGGTGGGCCTCAATCAATCCATGGAAGGCCTTAATATTTAATAGAAAAAGACTACCCTCTCTCTAAGAAAAGGGAATTCTGCCAGCTGAATGCCTTCAGACTTGAACTGCAGAATCAACTCTTTCCTGGCTCTGGAGTCTACTGGTCTACTCAGAAGATTTTGGATTTACCAGCCTCCACACTTAAGTGAAATAATTCCTTAAAATCTCTCTGTCTGTCTGTCTGTCTCTCTCTCTCTCTCTGTCCCTGTTCTAACGGTTTTTTTTTTTTCCTCCAGAGAACCCTGGAGAGTCCTGAACTGTCGACTATCAAGTGTTTTCCGCTTTTCCCATTCTAGGCTACTGCATCACTTACAATACAGAATTAGGAATTCTACTCAAAGAAAAGTGTCTCAGATACTCAAAGATTTACCTGAAAAAATTAAAATTGAAAAAATTACAATTGTATTTCATAATAGCAGCCACCTAGCACAGGCCTATTTAAAGTAAATAATAAGAACAACCACCAAATAATATTCAAACTTACCAGGGCTGTATGATAGCCAAAATGTTATTTTAAACAAGAACCCAACTAAAAAAAGGAAGGAAGGAAGGGAAGAAAAAAAGTGTAGTTCAATAAAGCAAATATATAACTGAATACAAACTGTCCCAACATCATTCAATTCTTATTTTAGGAAAACTGACTACTGAAATTTTCAGCCAATCTAATGTTCACAAGTATCAATCCAATGTCTATATTAAATAGTAAGGATATCAGAAGATCATTGACGTTGTGCTCTTCTATGCAATCAACACCAGGGTTGTAATAACATGATTATGTCCTTATCATTGTTAACACTTGGTCTGTGTCCCTCTTGATAGATAGATAGAAAGATAGATGACAGATGATATGTAGACAGATAGATAGATAGACAGAGAGATAGATATACACCTACCAGATACCCTGCTATGCACTGGTGGTGATACAGAAGTGAATCAGAGAGAGAGAGAGAGTCTCTGTCCATAGAGATTTTATAATACAATCTAGTAGGAAATATAGAAAAACAAACACAAAATCACGTTACAGTGGGAAAAAGTGTTGTGATTGGAAACTTGAAGTGTATGAGGGAGTACAGTGGAGACATAGTTCATCTGATCTTGAGCATCCAGAAAGGAAGCCCAAGAAGGGAAGTAAGTGAGCAAATGTCAGGCACATAGAGGGAAGGTAAGCATGTCAAGGCAAATTTTGTTGATAAAGATGAGCTCAGTTATCCAAGTCCTTATTTTCTCCTTTTTTGTTGAAGGCCTCCACATTATCAAGAAATTTATTCTAGTCACTTAGTATGTGAGAATCCAGTCTTTGTATTTGTGTGCCCAACTGTGACACTTTTTTTAAGAAAAGTAATCTAGTGTGTAAGTGCCTAAAAGTTGGCATGATGTTATGATTCTGTCACTTGTAATTCAATCCACAGAATGCTATCAATGATGCAGGCAGTGGAAAGGAACAAAGGAAGTGATTATGCAGACATAATTTTTGTTTCATTTTGGAGCTCAGCCAGAGATAAACACAGCCACATATAAACTCTACATTTATGAAAACTCCCTGCCTCAGCGTTGTGACTAGAAGTAGCAAAGAGAGAGAAGTGAGACCAGTTTTTCCCAAACTGCTTTGTGTGGGGTCATTTTGTGTTCTGGAAAAACAAACAAGACTGCATGGGAACCTGATGCTAGTAACATTGTTTATCTACAAAGTGTCATATAGGTGGGTTCAAAAAATTATATATATTTAGATGGTTATTTTTAGTAAAAATTACCTGAAGTGTGCCACCTCAGAGAAGCCTAGAAAATTGCATGAGAGATGTATGAAGCGTGGCATTCAAACTGCCTGTCACACAAAGGCAATGCATTCCAATCCATCTTTAATCTGGATCATGTCCACAGCTATTCTTTGTCTTTTATGAAATGATATTTTGAATGGCCACCAAATCCCTCAGTCTGCAGCAGTGAACTTCTGGTTGCTATTGCCTCTGGAGAATAATTGCCATTTCTCTCCACCTTTCAAATCTTAACTAAATTTCTCCAATTGGATAACTCTAAACTGGTACCATACAGGAGAGAACATACTAGAAAACACTGTTCTGGCTTCTCCTTTGTAATGCAGAGACCATGGCAGGAAGTGGTGGTGGTGCTATTTGGCAACAAACTATTCACTAAGTCATGTTGAACAACTACCACACACACACACACACACACACACTTGTGTGTGTGTATATATATCTATATCTACTGTATGTATATGTGTGTATATATTTCAACTATTAGAGGAAGGAAATAGGAAGTTAAAAATTAGAGTATTTTGTCTGTTTCACACATGTTGTAAATAAAGTGAAGTGAAGCATTGAAAAAATATTTTTCAACTTTAAGCATTAATTTAAATATAGTTGAGGACAAATCTATAATACCAGGGCTAATTTCATTGCAAAGGAAAAGGTATACTAACTAAATTTTGGGAAAAATCCAGATGTATTCTTTGTGCTATGTACAAAAAATAATTTAAACTTTAAATAATAGACAAATTAAACTGTCATGACAGCAAAGGAATTCTTTGGAACAATTCAAAAACTATACTAAATATATTCTAGATCTTCCCAAGGTGGCACACCCTATTAAATACATATCAAATTTGATCTTATAACCATTTGGACACAAGATGGGAATGTCAACTAAATGATATTAAAGTAAATAAATTTAAAGTAGACAAGGCATGTAATGCATTAGATGAGTTATTCAAATAAAAGTATCCTTAAACAAAAAATGACTTTTTCTTTGGAAGAAAATGAAATTAATTTTGAATTAATTGTATTCATGATTATTTGGTGTAAACTTTTGCTTGAATTTACTAAGGTTAGCAAAATTTTACAAAAAAATCCCAAGCAAATAAAATATTTTTTAATTTTAGAAAAAACCCAGTTTCTTTAAAAAAAAGGAAACTACTTATAAACTATGCAACAAAAGTGTTATTCCAATACAAGAAAATTAGACAAAAACTTTTCATGACTAAGAAAGAGATTCATGTGAAATAATAGTAAAACTAATTTCTGTAGAAACCATTTTAGATCAAGAAATAATCTCAGTTGAAAATAAAATTGAACAAATTAAGCAATATATTGCTGTTTTCTGTTTTCTTTACTGTATCTCAGCAATAAAAAAAATCTGCAATTAGAAGAACTTGAGAAACACTGTAGGAATCTAGATACTGCTTTAAGAGACATTGGAAATCATGATACATGTGGTAAAGTCACATGATAAAATGGTACTTGTCTTAGTTCATTTGGGCTACTATAACAAAATACCATAAACTGGGTACCTTACAAACAACAGAAATTTATTTCTCTTGGTTATCAAGGCTGAGAATTCTACGATTAAGACAACAGCAGATTTGATGTTTGGTGAGGGCCCACTTTCAGGTTTACAGATGGAGCCTTCCTGCTGTATCCTCACATGGTGCGTGGGCAAGCAAGTTCTCTAAGGCATCTTTTAAAAAGGCACTAATTACATTCTTCAAAGTTCTACCTTTTAACCTAATCACCTCCCAAAGTCTCCATCTCCCCAAATTGAAGACTATTTAAAATCTATATCCATTCAAGAAAGATTGTGTAATTAGGCAGTTGGATCCATAGAATGCAAACCCTGTAAAAATATTTATTATAATATGAATAGTTGTGCTAAACCAAAGGCAAAACACAATTTTATTAAAAAAGATGCAACAATTTGTGAATCACTTATGTCTTTATTTCGTTACTCATCTGAACACCATAGTCCCATCAACAGACCATCCCAATATGCACAGTAATAATGGAATTCAGTTGCCCGCATTTTGTTAAATTTCAGTCCTATGAAAAACACAGGTTTATATATTTTTAATTGTGTCATTATGAACTTTAAGGTAGGAGAACAGATCAAATTTTATTTTACAAGTTAGCTTGATTTATAATTTTCAAGTATTACAATGTATGGTAGTAAGTTTTTACTTGTATTTTCGCCTTGGGCTTGCAAATCTTAGGAAGGGCCTGCAAGGTGTCATTTCAAACCTCTTAAAAACAGAATCCTTTCTTTAATCTTACCAGTCACACCCTGGCTTGGAGCCTTTATGCTTGCTGTCCCCTCTGCCTGAATGCTATTCTCCAAGTGATGTGAATGTGCCATTCCCTCATATTTTGGGGGATTCTGCCCATTGTCTTCTCTCCCTATCTCTAAATCAGGGTTTCTCAGCTTTTGTACATTTGGGGCCAAATAATTCTTTTTTGAGAGGGCAGGGCTATACTGTGTATTGTAGAATATTTGGCAGCATTCCTGGTTTCTACCTAGTGGATATCAGCAGCACTTTCCCACTTGTGACAATCAAAAATGTCTTCAGGCATTGCCAAATATCACCTGGGGGGCAAAATTGCCCCAGTTGAGAACCACTGCCATAATCCTAAACTTACTCCATTATCACCCTCTAAATGTCATTCCTTGTCTTTTTTTAATGTAACTGTTTATTTATTATTTGTTTCCTGTCTGCTCATCACTCTCCATTCTACTAATAAGCTTGATGAAAATAGGGACTTTATCTTATACATTGTTGTATCTCCAGTGTCTAAAACAGTGCTATGTACACAGTAGGTGCTCACTGATGAATGAGTGAACAGTAGAGGATACCACAGAAATGTTTTCACCACTCCAAATAGTCAAAATGACACGAACAGCTTCCAAAAATCATTTCACTTAAAGCTTTTTTCTATTAAAAGCCCAAATTCCCAGGATGAGGGTAATAGTTAGCTACAGGCATCCTGTTTCACGTATTTATATATAAGATTACCTTGTGCATTTTAAAATATTGATTGGGAAATAATCATTGAATGATTGATGAACATAGCAAATAGTGGCAATAAATCATTTTAGTTGCAAAATAAAATATAAAATGTATCAGGAAAATAATGGAGGTTAATTATTTTTAAAATTAATCTCTTCATGGGTAATTAAACTACAGAAGTCATAGCTGCTTCCCTGCTTATGGTTCGTGGACATCACTAGGCCCGTGTTCCTGAGTAGAGATAATCCACTGGGCACAGCTAATATTTATTCATTGTGGTTAGGGCATGTGTTTAGATCTATTATTGGACATTACAGATTTTTACTCTGTAACTCCGTCTCTCTGGCTCCTGAAGTCATTTGAACTGAGCCTTGACTTAGAGGTTTCATGAAGAAAGCACAATTACTACCAAAGTCCTCCTCAAGCTGGGAAGGTGATCTTTTTTCATTAGGTTGCAGGTTTAAAAGAGACCTGCAAGGGGCAGTGATGAGGGAAGAGACCCCTTACTCAGGCAGCCAGATTGGACAAATCATCCAGTCAATGTGATAACTCAGAGAGATATCACAACCCAGGTTAGCTTTACAACCTCCTTTATATATTAGCAAAACATTGACTGATTTAAAAAAATAGTTAAGAAATATAACGACCATATCTAGGTAATCACAGACTCTGGTCCAGAAAATACAGGAACTTCTAACTTCTAATTGTTTTTCTTAAGCATCTTGTGTTCGCCATATCTCAGAACACCAAGCAAATAAACTTCTATTTGTCTCTCTTCAAATACAGAATGTTTTAATGCTATGATAAATTGGATGGCACTAAAATTAATAACTATCAGGTGTGGTGTATTATTATAGTAATTTATAATGCACAATACAATTCTTCTAGTGTGATGAATTATTTTCCTAATGATGGCTTTACCACAATAGATCACCTAATAGATACTAGCAAGTTCATAGAGTAGTATGCCTCAGAGTTACATGATTTTTATTACAAAGAATTATATCGGGGGAAGTATTTTTGTATTCTTTTTCACGTTCTATTTTTCTAATGCACAAAGCATTATTATATGCTAATATTATTATCTAATCCTAGGTCTCCAATAAAGTCTGAATGAATAAAAGATTAAGAATGAATCTTTTTGCAAATCTGAGGTACAGAACTCTTGGACACCCTTAACATTGCTGTGGGGGACAGACTTTAAGTTGATTCCAGTGATCTCTACCTCCTGGCATTTACCCTTTGTATACAACCTCTATTGTTTCTAACTAATAGAAAATGGTAAAGATGATGAGATGTCACTGCCATGACTATGTTACATTATATGGTCAAAGTCATGGATGTCATTCCTGTGATTACCTAACATTTTATAACACTCTCTCTTACCAGCAAACTTGCTCTAGGGTCTCTCTTTTCCTTGTGGTTTTGAACAAGCAAGCTTCCGTGAATACTACAGCTGCAAGGAAATGAATTCTGCCAACAACCTAAAGGAGCTTGGAAGGGAAATCTTTTCTAGTTGTACTTCTGATGAGACTGCAGTTCCAACAGAAAAATTGATTGTGGCCTTGTGAAAACCTGAATAGAATCTAACTAAGCCATGCCTCAAATGTGAGATAAGAAATATGTGTTGTTTCAAGTCACTAAGTTTATGGTAATTTGTTATGCAGTGATAGAAAACTAATACAATTGAACTAAAGGGGACTTTTCCTAAAGTTCTAATATGAAGTTATCTATATGGAATTTCTCTTTCTCTTAAAGGGTATTAATACAGCTTCATAATCTATCAGATTTTGGTGGTGGGCAGGAAAGTACGTACTTGCAATCTTAACAGTCTAAGAAACATTCACTAACTAAAGGCTAGACATTTTATTATATGCTAAGACAATGCATATGAATAAGATGTATTTCCAGTTTTCAAGGAGATTATAGTGTGGCGGAGAAGAAAAACACAGAAGCAGATTGTTTCAATATGTATGTGTTATTATCCTAGATTATAAAATGTGGGTCAAGGAGAGGTGGTGTGGGTACAGATGACTTCCTTGGTGAAATGGTTTTGAAATGGGAGTTGCCATCCAGGGGAAGGAAAACTTATTAAACTTCTGTGCACTAGGAAATTGATTAATAGTGATTATAACAGCAACAACTAAATAGCTAATATTTATTCATCCTTTGCTAGGTACCAGACATTGTTCTACATGCATAATTTAATTAATATTCATAAAAATCCAATGATATTAGCATCATTTTATAGATGGGGATACTGACACTTAAGGAACAGCTCATTACTGACAAGGATAAGATTCATTCCTGACTTCTGTACCTATGCTCACCAGCTATAATATGCTCTCATTTGAGAAAAAGTCTTCTGATGTTCTTTTCCCCACCATTCTAAATTGCATGTTCCCTGCATTTCCTTCTGTTCCCATGGTTGCCTGATCTTACATCTTTAAAGCACCAATTACGCTCTTTTTCAATTATTTTATATCTCATTTATCACCCTGAATAGAATGTAAATTGTCTGACACCTAAAATTGTCCAAATCATCTTTTGATCTTTTGTTTCTATTACAAGCCCAGAAATGATAGTGCTCAGTAAATGATAAATGTATATTTAAAGTATCTATAGGAAAAAATTCTCAGTTTACTTGTTATTGTCCATGAACATGACTTCTGAGAAAGAAAGCTTCCATATTTCTGGAAGTATGATTATTTCTTATTTATAATAATTTTTAGGAAAACTAACAAGCAGATAAATAAGTAAATGATGCATAGATAGATAGATAGATAGATAACTATGCCTAAGAAACTTCAAAGAATGCTTCAGGGAAATATATACTGATGGTTAGCATTACTTAGCCATTACTTCATGCCAGGCACTATTTGTACCATGAATTCTTGACATGGGTTTTTTCATTTAATCTTTACAAAAACTCTATTAAGGAGATACTCAATTTTTTTTTTTTTGAGACAGAATCTTACTCTGTCACCCTAACTAGAGTATAGTGGTGTCATCGTAGCTCACTGCAACCTCAGGTTCCCAGGCTCAAACAATCCTCCTGCCTCAGTCTCCTGAGTAGCTGGGACTACAGATGTGCACCAGCAGGCCTGGCTAATTTTTCTACTCTTTGTAAAGATGGGGTCTCACTAGTGCTCAGGCTGGTCTCAAACTCCTGAGCTCAAGCCATCCTCCCACCTTGGCCTCCCAAAGTGCTAGGATTACAGCTGTGAGCCATGGTGCCTGGCCTCTCAATTTGGCCTCTCAATTATGAGAAAAGTGAAGATTGCAGAAGTTTGCAGATTGTCCTCAAACGCAGAGTGTGAGTGAGACTGCAGTCCAGATAATCCGTTTAATGTTCAGGTTTGTGCCGTTAACCACCACACATGCTGTCTCCCACTTAGGCCTAAGTTTTGCCTTTCTGTTTTTTGTTTCTGTAAATTGTTGTGAGTTTAAATACAGTTTAATTAGGGGTACTTTGAGGACTTTTCTGAACCAATTGCATAGGGCAAAATTACAGAGGTTCTAAAAGAAAACAGGCAGGCCTACTGACTGTAGTGGATTGAATGGTGGCCTCCCAAAATCATGTTCACATCTTAACCCCTGGAAACTGTGAATGTGACTTTATTTGGAAAAAAGTCTTGGCAGATGTAATTATATTAAGGATCTTGAGATGAGATCATCTTGGATTACCTGGGTGGGCCCTAAGTCCAAAGACAAGTGTGTTTATAAAAGACAGAAGAGAAGAAGACACAGTTACATGGAAGAGAAAGCCATGTGAAGATGGAGGCAGAGAGTGGATGATGACAGCCATAAGAAAGGTCTAGAGCTACCAGAAGCTGAGGAGGCCAGGAAGATTATTCCCTAGAGACTTTGGAAGTAGCAGAATCCTGCTGACATTTAAATTTTTAATTTCAGACTTCTGGCCTCCCGAATGAGAGAATAAATTCATGTGGTTTTAAGTCACTAAAATTTTGGTAATTTTTTATGACAACCCATGGAAGCTAACACATTGACCATCCTTGCTTCTCATAAAGAACTCGTATATAGTATTATCTTCCCTAGCATATTTTAGACAAATAAAGTGATCATTGAACCATATAAAATTTAATATATATATTCATATAAAATATTTTGTTCTAAGAAGAGTCCATACCTATCCAATTCTTGGCAGGGCCTCTGAGCTAAATCTAAACCATCAATATTGAATCAGAAAATGCATAAAAAAGGATGTCCAGAAGACAAATGTTGATAAGAAATGACTTTCTTTGGGCTTAACCTTGGAGAATTACTCTATGCTTCTTGGAAATGAGTAGTAATCATCAAATGCCTGATGCTATAGATAATATAGAAAGAATCCTAACCCTAGACAAAGTATCTCCCCCCAAAAGGTGACCTAGATCATATACATTTATTTTTGTATATGAATATATTTGAAAATAGACTTAAATATTGTGTACTTCATATTAAAAATTAGAGAGATAACATGGTGTTGAAGATAAATAAGGGCTTTGGATCTGAATGTTTCCAGATTCACTTTTAGTTCAAGCTCCTGCTGCCCGTGAAACTATAAAGAAATTTATCAACCTCTTTGGACATTTTTTCCTCTCATTTACAAAATAAGAATTGTACTCTGTAAGGTTTTGTGATGACTAGAAATAATGTATACAAAATTGAAGTGCAAAGAAAAAGACACTTCTTAAAAATACAACAATAATATTAACAGTAAAAAATAGACATAATCATTCTGCTTGGGTCTGACAACATTCCCATTACTACTCAGAAATCCATATCCATTCACGTGGGTTTATAAGAATATTTATTAATGCCTCTTGAGAACAGCAATGAGATTCTTTCTCAGTCAGTCACTATTATAGGGAAAGCAACCTTCAGTGTCAAACTTAACTTCTAAATCATAAAGTACCACTGGATTTTGCTTCTGGGATTTGGCCACTAATTGCTGATACAACACATCACATTTCAGCTACTGTGCAGATAGTGTCATTCAGTTGATGATCCTGCTCCAAGCTTCTTAATGACAACTCTCATTTTAAGGCTAAGATGAAGAAATCAATGATGTCTGATTTAGGAAGTTCTTTTCAAAGTCCTCCCCTTATCTTGTAAAACCCAATTTACAAAACTTAGTTGGTCTTTTTGATCACTTTCACTAATCCAGTTTAAGAGCTTAAAGTCTCTCCAAGTGGCCCTTAATTAATGGCCAGTATGAATGCACAAGCACACACTCGGCCTGTATTTGGAAGTTAACAAAGCATCTGCGTCTTGGAATTTGATAATGACCTTCCTTCTGTGGACAACTGATTGAGACAAGGCATATGGTAGCTGTTTAAAAACTTTAAATAAACCTGGGAGGTATATCCATTGACCTCACTGACTCCTGTTCTCTAACTTTTTCTTTACTGGTTCCTCTTCTTTGGAATTTTAAGGATGAAGGAGAGGAAGACCCACTGCAAAAGTATAAAAAAGAAAAGAATGTCAATCAACACTTCTATAATTCCTGAAGTGTAGCCATTTTACATCTTTAGAAAAGCTAACTAGCTTATTGAAGACCAGGGATTTTTTAAGAAAATATTTCCCAAAGAGTATCTTCCCAAAGTCTTTTAAATTGATACTACAATTTTGTATATTTTTAAACCACTGAAATATAAATAAGAGCTTTCTCTGATCTAATTTATCTGTTACTTCTTCTTTATACATTCTAATGGCCATATCATACATCATTCATTATAGCACATCTTAACAAAAGCAGCAATTAGAGCACTACTTCACTCTGATTTTGTCAAATGAATTGGCAAAAGAAAATACACGATGGCTTAATCACAAATATCTGGATAATCTGTCATAAGAAAGTGAGAGTTGCAATGGAAATGGTAAACTTAAAAGAAGGATTAAAATACCTTAATAATAAGTGCCTTCCTCTTGGTATTTGTAATCTAGTAGCCATTCTCCTTGAGGACTTCAGGGCTGTAATGTTCAACAAGGAGCCACTAGCCACATGTGGCTATTTAAAATTAAATTAATTAAAAGCAAATAAAATTTAAAATTCAGTTCTTCAGGTGCACAAGCCACATTTCAAGTGTTCAACAGCCACATGTGGCTAAGGGCTTCCATATTGGACTATGTAGATATCGAACATTGCAGAAAGTTGGAGAGGACAGAGCTGCTCAGAGGGAAAATGGTGCCCTCTTCCGTTGTGTTTCATTGTTTGTGTTAGGAAATGAGAAGCAGCAATATTTTCTGATGTAAGATTAAATTATTTCAACTTCTCCTTGACGTTTAAAACAGTTCATCCTCTTTCAAATGTACTTTTTAAATTTTACATTGCAGAAGTGATTCCTAAAATTATAGTTTCAAAGGTCTTGAAGAAACCATAATTGTTTCCTAGCAGTAGTGTGTAAAATAATATTAAACCATTCACAGTGATTAAAATACCCTTGATGAATTTATGTAGAAATAATTCATAGAGGTAATTGCTGTATATACCCCTTATAATATAGTGCTCTTTCATATTTACATACACATACACATTCTTCTGGCACTGTCTTTAACCAATTAGAAATGAAAGAACCACGAGGCTCTCTTTCTTGGGAAAAAAAAACACAAAACAAATCCTCCTTTATCTTTTACCATTGTCACCAAAAATAAATAAATGATACAAATGGTTCTTTTACTGGTTTTAAAAGTAGAGCAAGAAATTATGTGAAGTTGGGACTATTGAATTATTCATGTGTTCTGATTGAATGGGATCATTATCTCTGGCCTTGCAAGCTAATAAATACTGTCTAATGCCTGGATACTATTTTGATGTAATAGTGTCAGGAAAAAAAAAAACCAAAAACTGACTTCTTTGCAAGCTTGAGCCTAAATTAGGGAGGAACTCCCTGATGAGTTCATTACAAGAAGTGTGCGTACGTGTGTGTGAGTATGTGTGTCTACGTCTATACACAAATATGAAACATCTTAGACAATTCTCCTAGTCAGCCTTCTCCCGATCTTTCTAAAGGCATTTTAACTTAAATATGCAGCTAAAGAGTTTCAGAATGGCTCAGTTGTCTGGTGTTTGCTGCAGTTTTTCTCTCTTTTCTCTACTCTCATCTTCCATAGAGTATGTAAAAGAATTCCAGAAAATGCAGATTGAGGTTCAGTAAATGATTATTCTATCTAATCGTTTGCCAGTAAGCAGTCAAATAATCTTAAATTATAGACCAGTGGGTTTTTTTCCCCCCAGATTGATTTCAATGAATGAATTTTTCTGTGTTTAATATCACCATAACCCAGGAGTGTAGAGAGCCTGAATTAAGGTTGTGCTCTTAAAGGCAATCACAGATAGATGTGTATTTGTAGAAGGGCTGAATGCATGGAGATAAATATATTTGACAGTTGGTTTCAGAGAAAGTAAAATTAGGAGTGGAGTGTTGCAAAATACCTTTATAGGCTAGTAGTTACAGAAATGTAGCAGAATCTGTTAGCATCAAAGAAAAATATCATTACTGACTCTGCTGATTTGTTTAACAAAATACACATTGCTTTTTCTTCCTTTAAAATGAACACCACTCTTTTTTCCACAAGTGATGTAGAGTTTATTAAGAGTATAAGAACATCCAACAAAGAACCTGTTAGCAATTCAGTAGTCTGCAAAATTTACACAACACCAAGTCTGTCCTCAAAGAAGCTGGCTTGGTCTTGCACAGAATGCATAGGTTTTCCAAACCGCTTTTTTCATCATCTAACACAAGTTAATAAATCATGCAATTTAATTAAGTTTTTTAACAGGAATTAAAGTGTGTGAACCATCTAGTGGAACAGTGTGAATACTATTTTAATAGCGCTGTTCCTGCAGAGCTGTCTGCCTTTTTCTATCTGATCTTGGAAGTGATGGAGGGCACGTGAATTTTTTAAAAAAGTAAACATCCTTTATTAGCTAGTATAGCTAATCCATGGCTGTGCTTTCATTGTATTTTTCTACAAATTTGGCCATGGAATTTTACTCTCACTTCAAAGAAGACAAATATGAATTCAGAGCTCAAAGAAAAATGTCAGAGGTGGGTAAACTATCATATTCTATTCAGGACTATTATTATTTCTACCTTTGTCTTTTAGAAATAGAAAGTGCCCCCTCCAAAAGATGAGAATAAGGCACTTCATGCCTTTGCCTCCTGGAAGATACAAACTGCCAATTCCTCTGTGGTGCTTCCCACCTGTCAGTGTGCTAGGTGCAGACCTGACAGTCCACTCGTGCTCTAATTCCTTAAGGCCAGCATGGTTGGCAGGAAATTCACAATAAGCCTGTCCCTAAACAGGGCCTTTGGTGCTAGACTTCCCCTGTTCACTTGCACTGTGACAGGTTGCACACAAGACAGATATGTGGATCAAAGGCAGTGCCTGTGGATATACCCAGCAGGATCCAAGGAGCATTACTAGTGTTCTCAATAATTTGCTATTAGTATTGTAAAAAGAAAAAAAAAGAGGAGTACACTATTCAGTGATAAAAATATATTTTATAAAGAAAATATGCACAAGATATATTTTGGATGTTGGATTCAAAAGGAGTCACACAGAGCTCTAGAAGAACATGTAAGAAAGGAAGCAACAGTATGAGTTGGGAAACTTCCAGATATCTTTCATACAGATGTTTTTGTTCTACTGTGAAAGTATGATGGATGGAAATGAAAAAATTAAGTTCAAAGACAGACAAGAAAGGATGTAGCTCTGCCCTGACTCTTGTCATAGTCCTATATAATTTCACAATATTCACTGTTCTTCTCTTACAGCATAGAAATTTGGTGAACTGTTTATAATTAGAATTCCAACCTTATGTAGAAATTTCTGCCATGAGACCCTGGATCACTCACTTTCTTAGAATATTTCATGTTCCATTAGCATTTCCTCTCTCCCTCACACATCTGTGAAAATATGCCTTTGCCGGTCAGCTCTCTGCTGGATTCTCAGAAAAAGATTATGGAAATGGACATGCGTGCATATTTAAAATGTGTACATTTATAATTCAATATTAAATTTATAGACACATGTATAAACTAAGAACCATGTCCAAACTCAGTGACATATAGGTTTACCCCATTTCACTGGAAAGACTTGGAGGCTTATTCCCTTTTACCAAAAGCTCTCTCTTTGGTATTTTATCCTCAGATCTTTGAACTCTATAATGTGCTACATTTGCTGCCATTTACAGAACCTGTGTTTCCCAGTTTATTACTTGATGTTTTCTCAACTGAACACTCCACTTCCTCTCCCATCAGGACCCAGAACGTCTCCATCTAGGTTTGCCTTCCTTCAATAATCGGATGCCATTTGCTGGCACATAATGATCTAAATATAAAGGATGAGGGAGGAAACAGGGCTTTCATTAGCACTACCAATTTTTTCTCTCACTCTTGTTTGCCCCCTGCTATTAACCAACTGCCTAACTTTCCTTTTTCTTCATGAATATGATCTCAAAAGGGAATTAATTAAACCAATTTTGGTAAAAGCATAAAATAGAATGCAACCAATAAAGATGATGCCATTGATGAATATTAATATGGAAATATGTTATAATTCAAACGAGGAACCCAAATTACAAAATGTGTACACTATTAAACTATTGTTATTAAAACATTAATAGAACAGTATAAAAGGAACACATAACGTAATGATTATATGTGTGTGTATATTAGAATGGTGTTGGTATATGGCTTAGCAATGGATTTGGTTGTTTTATTAAATCTTTTGTTGTCTAATATAATTGTGAAAGTGTTGAAGATAAATGAGGGAAAACAGGGTCTGTGTGCTTCACTTGATGGGTAAAATCCAATCTGGTTCTCTCACTATCAGTATAAACACTGCAAAGTTTCAACCGTCAGTAACAGTTCCCTATACCAAACTAGGATGTCATAGATGAGGAATCCTCAACTGAATTCTCAATAGATACTGAATTGAAATATTCCTAGTATAAGGATATTCTCACGAAATTAGGTTAATGGCCTTGCTGTATTATGTAACTTTAATCGAAAGCAAGCATGATATGTTTTTATTTCACGTTTTGCAGAAAAGTAATTAGAATATAAGTGAATGAAAATGGCGTGACGGCCCTCTAGCCCTAAAATTATATGATTATTTAGGATATTTTTAAAAATACACTGGAAAGAAGGATATATGTGGTAGGTTCAGGACTGTTGAGAGAGGAAGCTGGTGGTAACGCATTTTTCCCTTCAACTACCTCAGATCTCTAGTGTGTCCTTTGCCAGCAACCTTCTAGTACCCTGCACTGCAATTCTTAGAATGGCCACTAGATGTCAGGCATAAAGTCCAGGTGTGGCAATTAAGGTGACTTTCCTTTATGGCCAATTTTAAACAGGGAGCATATCTATTGAGTTATTAATTTCTGATACCAATGACGGCTCCCTGCTATACTCCTCATTTTGCCTTATGACCAATGACACTACAAGATTGAATGTCGTGTGTAACCCACGCACTACCAGATCTTCAAGTTGGAGAAACCCTCAACGGTAAAGGACAGGTCTTTATATGACCCACACATAATACAGTGTATGTTTTACTGGAAGTTCTCAAGAGATGTTTGTCATTTCCTTGAAGTGGTTCTTTATGGATTTTAGGTCAATCATTAAGGAATTCCCTTCTATTCTGAATTTATATAATTTTGATTGCCTCATTGGGCTAATCTATGGCAAGCACACAGAGGTTCTCTAAGAGTATGTTAATGGAGATTCTTATGTTGATCATGTTCATTGTGTATATACATGCATAAGAGATCCTAAACAACCATGGTTGTCTCTTCCTTAGTTTCTTCTCTTTAAGAAAGAGGAAAGAGTAGCCACATCTTTTCCTACCATTTGGCTTTGAGAGTAGAAGGTAGTTAGCTGTCTTTAGATATTCCAAAGAGAAACACAATTCAATATCCTAATGAAAAACCTTCTAAAATGAGACACTATCTTTCAATTAAAATTCATGTCAAAATTACAGCTCAGGTCAGATGGTCTCTCTCAGGTCAAGACACAGAAATAAAGAAAAATTCACCAAAGTAGGACATGCTCTCAGGGTAGAGCCAATAGTTAAATTTGTGGGCAGGGCTTGTAATCAGAATGTGTATGATAGAAAATGTATAGAGGTGTAGGTAGACGGGATGTCAACATTACAAAGCTCTGCTACAGGTATCTGAGGACCAATTATGAGGCTTGGAGTTGGAAGACTAAACTTCAGCTTCCAGGAGGGCTTGCAGGAGCAAGCTGGTTAGAGAGAAACAGGGCCAACAAAGCAATGAGGCTGGGGTCAACAACAAGAAATGGGTGTGTACACAACCATCTAAACAACAGTTCAGTTTCTAGAACCAAGTACATAGTAGGAGCAAGAAATCAGCTAGAAAGTCAGAGAAAAAGGTCTGATTGGCTATTGAGCCATCAACTTCTTAACGTAGACCATGCAGATTCCATCTAGAAAGGAATATGACTGATCCCACCGCCTGGGATAGGGCATATCTGTGGCAAGTGACCTATAAGGGTGAACACTGGAAGAAGTGGAGTTAAGAAACCATGTATTCTTAAAATTTACCAAGAACCCTCTTATTTGCTAGGCGTGATGGTGAATTCAATAGCTAAAAGCGTGATTCCTGAGTTCAAGTAAAGGCAGTTGAATAGATAAAATGTTTAAAAACATTTTACCTTAGTCTAAAGTTATAATAGCTTCTTTTAAATCAAATTTCTTGTGCCTCTAATCTCTTAGGAACGTAGCAATGATATGATCAGAATCAAATCTTCATGTTGATGTCACTACAGCTCTGACACTCTCAGGTATCTTTACAAGGGGTCTTGTACTCACTGAGCATAATGAACAGGGACAAACAATCATTTATAAATGATAAATGTGGGCTCAAGTATGCAAAACTGGAGCTACATAATCTTTTTTCCATTGTTTCCTATTGAGAGGCAAACTAATATATCAGAATTAGATTGAAATAGGTTTGCATGTTGGATTTATCACTTACTAGAGGTGTGATTACTGAAAATTTATCTTTGAGATCCAGTTCTCTCAACCATTAGTATCCAGGCAGTATGCTCATGTCTATTCCTAAATCGAGGAATTATACTAGGGGATTTTAGTGAGCCCAAGTTACTTCTTATAAATTTCCTTTTCCTCATCCATAAGATGGGTATATTGGAGATGCCACAGAAAGTTGAAGAGGAATATTTTTAAAACCAGCTGGATAAGAAAGAACGAAATAATAGCTTTTGCAGCAACTTCGACAGAACGGAAGGCCACTATCCAAAATGAAGTAACCCAGGAACAGGAAAATAAATGCTGCATGTTCTCATTTATAAGTGGGAGCTAAACTATGGCTACACAAGGGCACACAGAGTGGTAAAATGCTGTGGTCCCCAACCCCCAGGCTAAGTCCCATATAGGTCTGTTAGGTCGGAGCCGAGAGGAAAACACGTGAAGCCCAAAGATATAAAGAATTGTTTATTTGAGCACCTGGGCGCAGGTGGGTGGAGGCTGAAAAGGGCATCCACCCCGAAATGGGGTCTAGTGAGTTTTTTATAATGGGTTGGGAGGAGGGAGTGGAGTCGGGGGGAAATTAAACAATAATTGCAGTATACAGCAAGTCCTTGAAGTTTGGGAAGAAGTTGTGCTGTAGCAGACGGCTAGTCCTTGAGATGTCTTTCTTTTTAGTCACATCCCCCTTTTAGGCTCGCAAACCTTCCCCTGTTGCCTGCTCAGCTGCCTCTTATCTCCCCTCCTCCCTCCCATCCCCTTTTCTGGCTTTGCAAACCTTCCTTGGGGTAAAGGCTACATACCTAACAAGATCCATGGCCTGTTAGGAACCTTCTGAGCTCCACACCACCCCTCCCGTCCATGGAAAAATTGTCTTCTATGAAACTTAGGAACCGGGTCACACAACAGGAGGTGAGTGGTGGGCAAGGGAGCGAAGCTTCATCTGTATTTACAGCCGCTCTCCAACACTTGCATCAGTGCCTGAGTTCCACCTCCCCCCTTGCCCACTCCTGTCTTCCATGAAACCAGTCCTTGGTGCCAAAAAATTGGAGACTGCCAGTATAATGGATATTGAAGACTCAAAAGGGGCAAGGGTGGGAGTGGGTGAGGGATGAAAAATTACTTATGGGGTAAAGTGTACACTACTCGGGTGATGGGTACACCAAAAGCCCACCACTATACAATATATACATGTAATGAATTCACCATGTACCCCCTGAACCTATGAAAACAAACAAACAAAAAAATAACTGGCAAACAAAAAAAGAAAAGAAACCAGCTGGCACTCAATTTTCCCACAGGATAATATCAACTCCCTAAAGTGAACCATTCAAAACCTAGTAAAGGCTCCAATAGATCTAGCAGGTTGCCGGGCACAGTGCCAGTCAAAAGTCAAGGACCTCTCCTGACACCACAGGCTGAAATTGAAGAAACTAATATGATGCCCATTGGTTGCCTCCTTGCCTCAAGACTGCTTATGTTGAATGAAACAAACCCACCAGTCACTGAGCAATTATGCATGTAAAGTAGATGGAAAACACCTCAAAATGAAGGGTGCTGACTCTGTAGGATATTGAGAGCCATCCTGGAATATGAATCAGGCTAAATTCCAAACAGTTACTCTATGTGCAAATAACCACAGTGGCATGGAATTGATTCTTCAGTCTCGTTTTAGGCCTTAATCAATATGCATAAGGAAAGCCAGGATGTTTTACTCTTTTCTATTCCATTTCCTATGTTACCAGAAAAGAATAAATCAGGATAATATTGTGAGACTAGGTTCCCCAAGGTAGTACCATCAATAGACTATTGTGAAAGTCCAGTTAACTCATAATGTGTTTGATCATTTATTTAGCAGAATCTTTAAGAAACTTCTGGACATTATCTGATGAAGCTCAAAATAGCTCAAAGTTAATTAAATTCTCAGAATGGTGTTATTGTATATCACCACTACCCACAGCACACCACTACCCACAACACAACACCTTTTGCGCATATCACATACTTTTTCAAAAACTCCCAAATCATTTTTGATTCATCTGGGAAAAACTCAGAGTTTCATGGTTGACATAAAATATCTAAATTTTAAAACTTATCACCCATGTGGAAAATGAAGTCAGAAAAACATTTTGCTAAAAGATTCCACAGGCAGGTGACTTTACATTTCTTTTATTCATCACTAGGTGACTATTTCGATCTCTATAGCTATTATTTCAAAATGTCTCACTGTCTTCAGGTTCCCAGCCACTGTCCCAGATCAGTCATGCTTCTAAAGGACCTAAACTTCTTTCAGTACTGAAATCACTCTAAGTAATTCCTTCCAGTTCCCTGTTCTTGGGCTTAAAACATCTCTACAGCTACATTCTTTTTGAAAATGAGGTGATATTTCTCCATAACCCTACTGCCATAACCTAAGATGATTCTGTCTTATTCTATCAGGCTCTTCTCCATCAGTTTTCCCTCACAGACTAGACAACTGATAAGTTTACCTACACTAGACCTGGTGCGGCTAAGGAGAGAATTTGAACAATTTGATTTCTGATGCCCACTTTCTCCTCCACGTCCAAAAATGCACTTCCTCCCATACTCCTTTTCTCAATTAATGGCACCATCACATTCATGCATTTCTCAGGAAAGAATCCCAAAGTCACCAGAATATCTCTGAGTCGTTTGGTATTTACTATATATTAGATAATTTTTCAAGGCATTGTACATGTGTTGCTCATTTAATCTTTTCAACAACCCTATTGGGCAGGTACTATTAATACACATATTTTACAGATTAAAAAAAATGAGGTACAGAGAAATTAGATAACTTTCCCCAGGTCAGAAGGTGAGTCAATCTGCCTCTGAAGACTTGCTTATAACTGCTATAGTCACTTAATACATGACTCTCTTCCTTCCTTCATCACTCTAATCAATTATAAGCCCATGCTTGTTCTACCTCCACATATCTGTCTTTTTGCCTCTGTTCCCACTGACTCAGATTAGCACTTCATTCTTAACAGCTGCCTAACTGATTTCTTTGCCTCTAGTTTTCCGGTTTCTCTTCCTTCTGGTCCATTTCCAAAAAGCATTGCTCTGATTATTTCCCTATGTCTCTCAGTAATATCTAAGAGCTTTTTTTTCTTCTTCTGAATTAACATACTTCTTCAGCCTGGAATTCAAAGTTCTTTGCATTATCACCTCTGTATATCTTTTTGGGCTCATCTCCCAAACTAGAGTATTCACTTTTCCCATGAGTTTTCAATCATATGCTCTTCTTTCCCCTTACTTAGCATTGGCCTCATACCAACTATGCAGAAAATCCAGTGCTTCCAAACTGTGCAGAATATACTGTGCTTCTCCTAAACCAAAGCCTAGTAGAGGATGGAGATTTTGAATCTAGCCTCAAACAGATTTCCAAGCAGATTTGGAGATGACTAATTTTCCTTTTCTTTGCCTGTAGCACCTCACATTCAGAATACTACTGAACAAGGCACAGGCCAGGCAGATCAACAGGTGTGTGTCTTTCCTTTGTTCCTAGCAGCTCCCAATTCCCAGGGGATAAGAGCCTGAACTCCATTTTGATTTCTCCTGTCCTTCTCTGATTCAACACTGAAAACACCCAATTTAACTCTTAATTCTTCTATTATCTCTTCTTTATGCTCCCCCACCCATAGTCTCTTCTCACTTTCTCTGATATGAATCTCTTTAGACCACTAGTGTGTTACTCAAAGCTAGAATAAACCTTTTCTCTTGTCTTGTTGCAAAAGTCCATCAGGGAATTCTAGCTTGACCCTGCTTTTACTTAGGTTCCACTAGTTCCCTCTCCCCCGAATCTGCCTTCCCTTTGACTTTGATGGGCCAGCCAGGTAGGTGGTCATGCCAATGATCTGGTTGGGATAAATGATGACAACTCTGTGTGTAACATCAAAGATGAATATTCTCTTAACCACCTCAGCTAGGTAAACCTCATGATACTCTACTCATATTGCAACTTTACCACCTTTATAGGGAAATACTCAATTAAGACTACTTAATAAATCCCATTTTTTAAGCATTTATCTGTGTGCCAGGCACTGTGCTATGTACTTGTTGTGCATTGCAAACTTAATCTTTACAAAGAGAAGGTTGTTATTATTAGGCCTACTTTTTTTTAGATATGGAGATTAAGATCTGAAGAAGTTAAGTGGCATGATAAGGGCCATACTGAGTGGGGATCAAACTCAGGCCCATCTGACTTTTAACTCCTATACAGTAATTTACAGAATGTTCTGTCTTGTGCAGTTATTTGTATGCTATAATTATCTTACCCCTTTCATTATATTGGGAACTCCATAAAGGCAGATGCCCTACCTTCCTCCATTTTGTATCCACCTGAAGCAGCTAATACAGTGTCTGGAACATAGTAGAAACTCAACACATATTTTTGAATTGAATAATTGACAAAAAATCATTTGAAAATTATAAGGTCAGTATTTATACTCACAAGAGTTTTCTGACTTTATTCTTTCCAGGTATATAAAGAGAATAACATGCATTCCCTTTCTCTCTCTCTCTTTCTCTCTCAGTCACTGAATTTAGAAATTGGATGTATTTGACAGTTGAAATGAGATGCACCAAGACAGGAGTTGAGCTCCTGCATTTTTATGTCACTGATAGCATTTAGCCAACTCAATTGGAGCTCTATTTTTCTTTATTCTTTGTAAAACTATTGAGCAGAGGCAACAGAAAATGTGGATAAATAGAGAATAAATAGTCCAGATTCTTTTTACCTAACTTGGAGTTTGTGAAAATCCAGGTGGAGATAAAAGCTAGGTTTACAGTTTCCTTTTTCTTCTCAGTAGAAGGGGAAAAAAGGCAAGGATGACTGGTTTAACTGAGTAAATGAACAACACAAGCCACATTGAGCAGGAATGTTTATGTGGCTACTTAAGAGAACACAATGAATTCAAGTACTTTGGGAACATCTTTCCAAATGTAAGTGGCTGGTTAAAATTTAAGGAGAGCCTTGGGTTGTTGTTACTGATAATCTGCTTTTCCAATTACAAACAATTTTCACCTGCTCATTAAGGTGGGGATTCTATACAGCTCTTGGATTCAATTCAGTTCAATTAAATAAGTATTTATTGAGTGTCCATGTTGTGCCAGACTGGGACACTGTGTTCAGTGCTTGGTTCAATTACCTATGTGTTCTGGATAAAAATAAAACTGTGTTTCTTCCAAAGATTCTGTAATTCAGATGTTCACACTAATCTTGATTGGATTTCACTTCGGTGAATCTAAATTGATGACATTTTGTTTTGTAGATTTGAGGAAGTAAAGTTAAGGAACTTGTACAAACCAATGACAAAAACAAATAAATGACCAAGGTCTAGGACTGGGAGAACAGTGCCCCTTTCCTCATTTGCCTTGTGGCCTCTGTGGAAGTATTAGCTTGTTAACACATTGATTTTATGAAAAGACATATTGCACCTCAGTGCTGCAGTAAACTAGACCCAAGAATCAATAAAAAACAATCCAATTGTTAATGTGGCATCATGCCAAAATCCACTTATTTCATAATATATTAAATATTGAGCTTAAACTTACTGGAATCCCTATGAGATGCTAGCTATTAAAACAAGAGGATTTAATAGAGGTGTCAGAGAAAACTTAAGGAAAAAGAAACACATAGGTGTTCAGTTGCATGTGTATTTCATTGATTTCAAAGGAATACATTTTAGATATGTCTTCACTATATGTATTCACATAACTTGGGCCTTTGAGATTAAAAGAAAATAAACATATAACTGGTTAACTGTTTTCAAGGAAAATAACTAATATCTGATAATTTATTCTTCAAAGCTCAGAATGCTGAAAGTCTACAAAAACAGAACTTTGTAAAATCACTATTGTTGTCAGGTCTCTTCTAGACCATTGTGTATAATTGCTATGGAAATGTGAAAATACCTCTTTTTTTCTCCTCTCAACTAGCACGTGATCACCCATTCAGTCTTTCACAAGTTTGCTACAAATGATGCCAGTCAAAGCATCCAATGAGACCTTCAGACATTAGTGTATTAGCTATTATCTGTTACACTTCTCGACCAAAATAACAAATAATATGCCTGGAGGTGCTGCCAATTGTGGCTGCTAGTTTCCCTGCATAGCATATGCCTAGAGAGTCTCAGATGAGAGGTGATTGCACAAAACTGTGATTGTGAGATGACTTAGCAGAACCCGTGATGATGTCCTAATGGCCTCCTGCTGGGGGGAACAGGAGTAATTGTTTGTCAGGGGAGGGAACACATCTGTAAGAAAGTATCTTCTGTAAACCAAGCAGCCATGTGGAAAGGGAAAGTGAGAAACGTAATGCAGGGAGCCACTGGCAGTGGAGAAAGTGCACAGGTTCAAAGTAGTAGCTACAAAAGGTAAGAATGGGGATACAGAGGACCTGGTTAAGTAAGAGTGAAGTTGCATGCTTTGGAAAACAACAGAAACAAGTATTTAAAAGTGAAATGCTGGCCTTCTAAGGTTACTAGTTTCTTTTGGCAACCTTGAATAATAATGAAGATGTGGAACAGCGAAATGCTAGGGAAGGAATTAGAGTACCAAAGTGGGAGAAAGCTTGCATAATCTTACATTCTCTAGGAGTGTTTTCACAGCTCAGGCATTTCTTTCAACAAGAGGCCTTTTAATGTTCTATTTTTTATCCAATGTCTTCCTTTGTTCATAGCTTACCGTAGTGATCTAAAACAAACCAGTGTTTTTAAAACTGTACTTTTAAAATCAAGGCAAAGCTATTGAATTTACATGCATTAGAAACATCAATGTCATATCATACAATTGAAGGATACTCATAGCCCTGTTTGCTGCTGCACTAAGCATCCTCCATTTGATCAGAAATAAGTGAGGGCAAGTCAGCTAATTAATGCTGCAAAATGCTAATTTCCTCCACCTTTTATCCCATTTCTAAATTATGATTTTATCTAATTTCTGAGGAACTGAAATACTCATGCCAGTAGAGTCTGTCATTATTAAAATATAAATCAATGCATAAAAGAATATTGGCCTGTGGGAAACAATGTAAAAAAATTTAATGCCCTCTGCAAACAGATGTGCTCCTGACCCAGAAGTTTTTTGTTTGCTTTCCTGACAAGCTACCAGATTGTATCTATTTCAGTATTTCTAGCACATCTGAAGATGTTTCCAATAATATAAATTTTAAAGCATGAAATTTTATAACAATGTTACTGTAATTAAAATAAGATAAATTTTAGAAAAATAAATCCCTCTGCCCACCACCTCTCAAACCTACAAATACAATCTGCTGGATCTGTATTTTAGTTCAAAGGTTAGAATAACGTTAAGGAATTTTTATATCACCCTGAGGCCCATGAAACCTGGGAGATGCCATGTATGTGAAAGTGTACATGAAAAAAATTGCCTCTTGTTTGTGTTATTTGGAAGGTTTTCAACCTTCAACAACCATTTTAAATAAGTGGTGTCGCTTATTAATTAATTACGATGTGCAGCTGAATTCCACGAGGGTCAACGTGAAGGAAGGTGAAGTGAAGTTCCGAGGAAACAGACCCGTGCTTACGTCATTTAAGAAAGCACGGTAAGATTTAGGGTAGCCAATGAGGGTTTTCCCAGGATGTGGGACATTCAGTGCTAAAAATAAGAAGGTTCCAGGCAAATGAGGACAAGCTGACCATCCTATGAATGTAATCCCACGTATGAGCCCATGTAAATCTCATCAAAATGTGGCCACGCCTGCCTATTTTTTTTTCTTTTTTGTAGATAAGGGGGTCTCGAACTCCTAGCCCCAAGCAATCCTCCAGCCTTGGCCTCCCAAAGTGCCTGAATTACAGGCATGAGTCAGCACGCCAGGCCAGAAAGAATCATTCTTTTGTAATCCTGCATACCATGTTGTTTTGAGTGCAGTTGTGTTCTGTAGTCCTATTGAGAAGAGAGATTTATCTTTGTCATGATGAGTTATTACAAGCAAGCTATTACCTTCAAAAACAAACATATCTATGATCACTAGCAATGCATATATCATACTACAGACAACTAAGTTGTATTTATTAGGAATAAGAATCTCAATTAAGATAAATTGAGTCCCAGTTAAGACAAATTATACATTTGAATTTGTAACACCATCACCACCAACTAAAGCAATGTTCTCTTTCTTCCATCACTATTTACCAACTTCTCCTTGATTTTGGTCTATTATAAAATAAAATGACTCGGTGAAAGTGTGATCCGACTCTACAGATGTGGTTTTTCTAACATTCCTATTAAGTTGTACCATTACCTCTGTAAGGATAATTTTGAAATAGATATTCACATAAAGTAAATGATATGTTTTAGTCACTATAGATGGCTAGGTTTAAGCACAAATCAATGCCTGAGCCTGAAGGGTGAACCCAATCTATTCATAGGCAGAATCTGCACATCTTCACAGTTTCAAATGACTTCAGCACATATACTTGTGCATGACATCAGTGTAAGTAAAGACTCATGTAAGGACTTGAAGAATCCATTAGAATAGAAATAAAACCTAAAACTCATTCTTGGTAGAAGCACATAAACATACACACTTTTACGAAATAACTTCAATACATTTTCAAATATCATAAATGAGAAAGCCTGTAACCCATTTCTTTTTCACAAGTTCAAAGCATTCCACTACTTCCTTGGAACTAGCAACAGATGCTTTCTTATAAGCCAAGTATTTCATCCCTACTTTTGGCTGCTCTTAATCTAGATCAAGATCTTATCTTGGTATTATACCAACAACATGGATGGATCACTTGTGACAGATCCACTGGCTCCAATTCCTATTAGCTGAGGACTTTGCTACCAGATTAATCTCAATAAAATACTGTTTTCATCATGTCCCTCCACAGACCAAAATCTTCAGTGACACTACACTGCACATGCAATGAAGTCCAGACTCCTTGGGCTCATGGTCAACCTGATCCCAAACTGCTTTCATTATTTTGTTCTTTAAAATTAATTTAAAATTAATTTCCTTCATTGTGAAAGCATATTACTACATTGCAGAAAATCTGAAAAATAAACCTTTCTCTGATTAATTTGCATAGCCTTGATAGCTCCCTTGTCTGAATAGCACTTCAATAGCCTTAAATTGGACTTGATATGTGAATGTTCTGGATATGCATGCTTTTGTCTCTTTGCCTGTTTTCAGTTGCTGTAGGTGGTTAGGTGCATAGTAAAGGCTCAAAAACAAATGCTAATGTTTGTCTCCCATTGTAATGTAATTTTATTTATAACTTAGCTATATTTGGTGGATTTCAATTGTTCAAACTTTTATTTTCATCAAACATGCTGAAAGAACATAAATTCTAGACCTATTAAGTCATTTCCTAAAAGCATGCAGATGGTTCTCTGAGAAAACCAACTACTCCCCTCCTAACTTAAAAAGTTTACCTGTTCTTAAAATCCAGGACTTGATTTATCAAAAGTTGCCAAGAACTTTGAATAATTGTGAGAATTTTAATGTCTTTGAAGATTTATTTATATATATCCTCAGTTTTTGAGCTATAGCATAATCTAATTAGAAATAATAGATGTGTTATGGTTTGGAACTGTGGGAAATGGTTAAAACATAATATTTTGATCCTAACTAACCATGAACACCATCAATAGCAGGAAAATATAGTATAAAGGAGTGACTTGAAATGAAATATAAATAAAGGCTTTATACATACCTTAAAAAAATTAAAAACCACACGCACATTCTTTTTAATTTCATTATCTAATTTATTCTCTTCAAATACTTTGGGGAGAGGATTATTATAATGAGGATTATTAGCCCTGTAAAAATGAGGAAAATAAGGCTAGGAGGCCTTATTTATTGAGGATCACAAAGTTTATAAATAGTAAAACTGGATGAATAAAACTAACTGTACCTTAACAAATAAATGTACTAAATAAATAAGTTTTTTTTCATTTTAAGGAGTGTCACATGTAGGGGAGGATCTGAAGAGAGTGACTCACTAGATATAGTATGTGCTATCAGTGCATGAGTTGTTTCTACAAATATACAGGGACTACCAATCACGTCCCAGGTGCTTTGGTTGACACATGGGATCTATCAATGAACATAACACAGTCCTTGCCTTCAAATTGCCACAGTCTAGTGAAAAGACAGTTAAAAAGGCCATAACAGACGGATGTAATCACTGCTCTCAGGTTGAAACACGTGCCTATAGATCATCTGACCCTATCTTAGGAAGTCAAGAAGCCTTTATTCTATTCAACACATATTTATTGAGCTCTTACTATGGGTCTGGCACTTTGCTGACAATAGGTATACGATGGTAAAAAGCAAAACCACAGTAAGCCTCTCAAAACATGGATAAGTGATAATAATTACTTTGTAAACCCTTAGTGAACACCCAAGGAACAATGTAAATTCCTGAGTAGGTTTTTTACCTCTTGAGACTGTTGATGTGCAAAGATGTATTTTAGCTTATGCTTCTTGGTTTATAAGGTTGTAGATGTTTGGCACCCACCATTAGGCAGTTCTTCTAGTCTTAATGTCAACCTTAACTTATGGGACCCACCACTTAGAATTAAAACAAGAAAATAAGAGACAATCACAGTTTCTATACAGCCTCATCATCACTCATTTATTTCAGGAGCCACCATTTTTAATGTTCTTCACCAATAGTTTGGAATGTTTTGTAAGCTTCTAGCTGTTCATCATGCTTTTGATCATTTTTTGCTATAACTGGCTCAACATCATGTTTTTGATGACTAATCCAAAAGAGAAGCTTTCAAGTACTGGCTTTAAGGGTTTTAAAAGGTACCAAGAGTGGAAGTTCAGACAGTCTATCATTCAACTTCACAGGCATCTCTAACAAATAGAGCAGTGGGCCTCTCTGCCACTGGGAACCTGTTCTCCTTCTGCATTTAGCCCTAAGATCAGCATGGCTTGGCTGCCAGAAACATTGCCCAACTCTCCTGGCAGTTGCTGAGGCATTGCTGCCTACTTGCAGGATGAAGTTGTTTATTTATATTTGCTAAGGAAAGTGTCTGCTGCAGGCCAAGCATAGGTACTAATTTTAAGCTCTTACTAGTTTCTCAGGGAAGACCAGAACCTGCAGGAGCACCAGAGACACTCCATTCTCAGTCCATATGGACAGGTAACCTATCACATGTATGTGCTTCCTTGCCAGGCCCTGCCAGTCAGATCTCATCATTTGGGTAGGCTCTAATCGGGCCTGCCTCACGTAGCCCTGGGGATCTCAGATACCGATTCATCACCACCTTGGAGGTGTCTACATTCTGAGAACTTGAATTGACTCCACTCACTCCCTATTTTGGCTTCTGTGTGATCTCAGGTGAGGTGTTCAGCCAGCTAGTACCACTATGGCAACCTCCATGAAGTGATCCCCATGGCTTTTTGCATGTGAATATATTATGGTCAAATTTCAATCTTAGAGAGACAATGAAGCATTACCTTTTATTAATCATGGCTGACTACAGTAATCAAAACCTAAAAGTAATTGAAGATCAAAGATAGGCTTTGCAAGTGGATTTAACCTTTCATTAAAAAGAGTTGACAGCTGATGCCATAACAATTTGGATGAATCTCAAAGGCATTATGCTGAGTGAAGGAAGCCATTCTCAAAGGGTTATATACTATATGATTCCATTTCTATAACATTCTCAAAAAGACAAAACTATGGAGATGGAGGAAAGATTACTGGTTGTTAGGAAATGGGGTGGGGGAGTGACTATAAATTGATAGAAACAGAAAGTTTGGGGGTGGTGAAACTATGCTGTCTCCTGACTGTAATGGTGGTTACATGAATCTATACATGTGTTAAAATTTCATAGAAGTACATACTAAAACAACAACAAACCAACGAGTGCATGGAAAAATTGGTGAAATTTGAATAAAGTCTGTAGTTTAATTAGTAATATCATAGCAATGTCAATTGCCTGATTTTGATAATTCTACTATGGTTATCTAAGATGATATCATTGGGGGAAACTGGATGAAGGGTACACAAAAATTATCTGTACTATTTTTGCACCTTCTTTGACAGCCAAAAATTATTTCAAAATAAAAAGATTTTTTGTAAAAGTAGGAAATAGTAAGTACATCAATGACAGCTTGATTTTCAATGATTAAATATTTGCAGTCTTATTTTTTAAAGGAAGATATGATACAATACAACATAATAAAAAGAGGTCACTTCTTAGGACATAGTTCACCTCATGGTACTACAAATGATTATCTTCTGTCTTTACCTATACTGTTTTAGTTTTTTTCTTAATTTTTATTTTGAATTATTATGGGTACATAATAGTTGTATATATTAGTGGAGTACATGTGATGTTTTGATACAGGCATACAATGTGTAATGATCAAACTTGGTAATTGGGGTATCCATCAACTCAAGCATTTATCATTTGTTTGTGTTAGGGACATTCCAATTTCACACTTTTAGTTATTTTAAAATATATAATAAATTATTGTTAACTATAGTCACCTTATTGTGCTACAAATACTATATTTTATTCATTCTATCTATGTATTTTTGTATCCATTAACCATTCTCTCTTTATCCCTCACTCTCCACTACACTTCCCAGATTCTAGTAACCATCATACTACTCTCTATCTCCATGACTTCAATTTTTTTTTATTTTTAGCCCCCACATATGAGTGAGAACATGCAAAATTTGTCTTCCTGTGCATAGCTTATTTCACTTAACATAATGGCATCCAATTCTATCCATATTGTTGCAAATGACAGAATTTCATTCTTTTTTATGGCTGAATAATATTCCATTGCATATACATACCACATTTTCTTTATCCATTCATTTGTTGATGGACAGTCAACTTGATTCCATATCTTGGCTGTAGTGAATAGTGCTACAATAAACCTAAGAGTTCAGACATCTCTTTGATATACTAATTTCCTTTCTTTTGGATATATACCCAGCAGTTGGATTGCTGGATCATACGGTAGTTCTATTGTTAGTCTTTTGAGGAACCTCCATACTGTTCTCCATAGTGGCTGTATTAATGTACATTCCCACCAACAATGTAAAAGAGTTCCCCTTTCTCTACACCCTTGCCAGATTATTGCCTATCTTTTGTTTGAATAAAAGCCATTTTAACTGGGGTGAGATGATGTCTCATTGTAGTTACGATATGCATTTTTCTGATGATTAGTGATGTTGAGTCTTTTTTCATATACCTGTTGACCATTTATATGTCTTTTTTTGAGAAATGTCTGTTCAGATATTTTGTGAATTTTTTAATTGAGTTATTTGATTTTTTTTCCTATTGATTTATTTGAGCTCCTTATATATTCTGGTTATTACTCTCTTGTCAGATGGGTAGTTTGCAAATATTTTTTCTCATTCTTGGGGTTGTCTCTTCATTTTGTTGGTTGTTTACTTTCCTGTTCAAAAGCTTTTTAGCTTGACGTGATATCATTGTCCATTTTTGCTTTGGTTGCCTGTACTTTTGAGGTCTTACTCAATAAATCTTTGCCCAGACCAATGTCCTGTAGTGTTTCCACAATGTTTTTTTTCTAGTAGTTTCATAGTTTCAGATTTTAGATTTAAGTCTTTAATTCATTTCAATTTGATTTTTGTATATGGTGAGAGATAGGGTTCTAGTTTCATTCTTCTGCATATGGATATTGAATTTTTCTAACACTATTTATTGAAGGGACTGTCCTTTCTCCAATGTATGTTCTTGGCACTTTTGTTGAAAATGAGTTCACTGTAAATGCATGGATTTATTTCTGGGTCCTGTATTCTGTTCCATTGGTGTATATGTCTGTTTTTATGCCAGTACTATGCTGTTTTGGCTGCTACAGCTCTGTTGTATAATTTGAACTCTGATAATATGATTCCTACAGTTTTGTTCTTTTTGCTCAGGATAGCTTTGGCTATTCTGGGTCTTTTGTGGTTCCACATAAATTTTAGTATTATTTTTTCTATTTCTGTGAAGAATGTCATTGGTATTTTGATGGGGATAACTTTGAATATGTAGATTGCTTTGGGTAGTATGGACATTTTATTAATATTGATTATTCCAATCTATGAACATGGAATATCATCCATTTTTTTGTGTGTCCTCTTCAATTTTTTTATCAATGTTTTATAGTCTTCATTGTAGAGATCTTTAATTTATTTGATTCAGTTTATTCCTAGGTATATTATTTTATTTGTAGCTGTTGTATATTAAATTATTTTCTTTTTCAGATTGTCTGCTATTGGTATATAGAAATGCTACCGATTGTTGTGTTGATTTTGTATCCTGCAACTTTACTGAATTTATTTATCAGTTCTAATTGTTTGTTGGTGGCATCTTTTTTTAGATTTTTCTAAGTATAAAATCATATTTCTGCAAACAAGGATAATTTGACTTCTTCCTTTCTGATTTGGATGCCCTTTGTCTCTTTCTATTTTCTGATTGCTTTATCTAGGACTTCCAGTACTATGTTGAATAACAGGGGTGAAAATGGGCATCCTTGTCTTGTTCCAGATCTTAGAGAAAAGACTTTCAGTTTTTCCCCTTTCAGTGTGATACTAGCTTTGGGTTTGCCATATATGGCTTTATTGTGTTAAGCTATGTTCTTTCTATATTCAGTTATTTAAGAGTTTTTATCATGAAGGGACATTGAATTTTATCAAATGCTCTTTCAACATCTATTGAAATGATCATATGGGTTTTTGGCCTTCATTTTGTTAATGTAATGTATGACATTTAATGTTTTGCATATGTTGAACCTTCCTTGCATCCCTGGGATGAATCCCACTATATCATGGTGAATGATTTTTTTAATATGTTTTTTAATTCAGTTTGCTAGTATTTTGTTGAGGATTTTTGTATCTATTTTCATTGGTGATATTGACCTGTAGTTTTCTTTCTTTTGTTGTGTCTTTGTCTGGCTTTGGTATCAAGGTATACTGGCCTCACAGAATGAGTTTGGAAGTACTTCCTCCTCCTCCAGGTTTTGGAATAGTTTGAGTAGGATTGGTATTAGATCTTCTGTACTGCTTCTACCTTATTACTTGCTATTGGTCTATTCAGGTTTTAGATTTCTTCTTGGTTCAATCTTGGTAGATATATGTCTAGAAATTTATCCATTTCTTCTAAGTGTTCCAATTTATTGGCATATTGTTACTCATAATAGTCTGTAATGATTTTTTGAATTTCTGTGGCATCAGTTGTAATCAGTCTCCTTTTTCATCTCTGATATTATTCAATTTTATCTTTTCTCTTTTTTCTTAGTTAGCCTGGCTAAAGGTTTGTTGATTTTTGTTTTTATTTTCAAAATATAAACTTTTTGTTTTGCTGATTTTTGTGTTATTTATTGGTCCCAATTTTATTTATTTCTGTTCTAATTATTATTATTTCTTTTCTTCTACTAATTTTGCGTTTGGTTTGCTTTTGCTTCTCTAGTTCTCTAAGATGCATAATTAGATTGTTTATTTGAAGTTTTTCTACTTTTTTGATGTAGGCTTTTATTGCTATATACTTTCCCCTTAGTACAGCTTTTACTGTATCCCATACATTTGTCATGTTTCCATAGTCATTTGTTTTGAGAAATTTGTTTCAAGAAATTTTTAGTTTTTTTAAAACTTCTTTATTGACCCAGTAGTCATTCATGAGAATATCATTTAATTTCCATGTGTTTGTATAGTTTGCAAATTTCCTCTGGTTATTGATTTCCAGTTTTATTCCATTGTGGTTAGAAAAGATATTTGATATGATTTCAGTATTTTTTTAAATTTTTTAAGACTTGTTTTGTGGCCTAACATTTGGTCTACTATTGAGAATGTTCCATGTGCTGAGGAGAAGAATGTGTGTTTCACAGCTGTTGGATGAAATGTTCTGTTAATATCTATTAGGTCCATTTGGTCTATAGTGCAGGTTATCTCTAATGTTTATTTGTGGATTTGCTGTCTAGATGATCTGTCCAATGCTGAAAGTGAGGTGTTGAAGTCACCAGCTATTATTGATTTGAAGTCTATCTTTCTCTTAACTCTAATAATATCTGCTTTATATATCTGGGTGCTCCACTGTTGGGTACATATATATTTAGAATCGTTATATCCTCTTGCTGAATTGACCCCTTTATCATTATATAATGACTTTCTTTGTCTCTTTTTACAATTTTTGTCTTGAAATCTATTTTATCTGATAGAAGTATAGCTACTCTTTCTCATTTTTGGTTTCCATTTGCATGGAATATCTTTTACCATCTCTTCATTTTCAGTCTATGTGTGTCTTTGTAAGTGAAGTGGGTTTCTTGTAGACAACATATAGTTGGGTCTTTATTTTTTGTGTTTTTTAATCCATTCACCCACTCTGAGTCTTGAGATTGGAGAGTTTTGTCCATTCGTATTCAATGTTATTATTGATATGTAAGGACTTACTGCTGCCATGGTGTTATTTGATTTCTGGTTGTTTGTGGTCCTCTCTTTCTTCTTTCCTTCATTCCTTGGTTTCCTCTGGCAGTGTGTTTTAATTTCTTGCTTTTTATTTTTTGTGTGTATATTATAGGTTTTTTGATTTGTAGCATCAGGTAGTCATATTTGGATTGAATTTGCTTGGTGTTCTATGACCTTTTTGTACCCAGATATTCATATCTTTCTCTAGGTTTGGCAAGTTCTCTGTTATTATTTATTTGTATAAACTTTCTACTCTGCTCTGTCTCTCTCTCTCCCTCTCTCTTTTTCTCTACTATTTAAGGCCAGGAACTCTTAGATTTTCCCTTTGAGGCTATTTTCTAGATCTTGTAGATGTGCTTCATTCTTTTTTTCTTTTTTCTCTTCTGATTATGTATTTTCATATAGCCTGTCTTCAAGCTCACTAATTCTTTGTTCTGCTTGATCAAGTCTGCTGTTAAAAGACTAATGAATTTTTCAGTTTCACAATTGAATTCTTCAACCTTAGAATTTCTGCTTGATTTCTTTGTTATTATTTCAATCTCTTTGTTAAATTTCTCTAATAAAATTCTGAATTCTTTCTCTGTGTTATCTTGAAGTTGTTTGAGCTTCCTCAAGGTAGATATTTTGTATTTTCTTTCTGAAAGATCACATATCTCTGTCACGCTGGGATTATTCACTGGTACCTTTTTTAGTTCATTTGATGAAGTCATGTTTCCTGGATGTTCTTGATGCTTGTAGATTTTTGTCAATGGGCATTGAAGAGTTAGGGATTTATTCCAATCTTAGAAGTCTGGACTTATTCACACCTATCCTCCTTGAGAAGGCTTTCAGGTATTCAAAGGGAATTGAGTGTTGTGATCTAAGCCTGTAGCCACTAAAGCTTTATACGCACTAGGGGTTGCCCTAAGCCCAGTAATACTACAACCTTGTCAACTCCTAAAGGCACTGCCTTGGTAGGCTTGGATAAAATAAGGGAGAATTTCCTAGGTTACCAGGCAAATTCTCTTCATCTTTTCCATCTCTTTCCCTTGATCAGAAGGAAACCGTCTCTATGCTAGACTTTGTGGAGATGAGGGAGGGGTGATGCAAGCAATCCTGTGACCACCACAGCTGGCAATGCACCTAAAGCCAGTACAGTACTGGGTCTTGCCCAAGGCCTGTGGAGACTACTGCCTGGCTACCATTGATGTTTATTGAAGGCCCAAGGGCTTTTTAGTCAGCAGGTATATTTTTCCTGTACTATTTTGGACCTGGTCTTTGAGACAGAACCATTACTATGATAACACAAAAATATTAGATTTATCATTTCTGCCTGTGATTTGGGCTTTTCCATTACCTACTTCAATTTCTTTCCCTGAGTGTCAGACTTATAAATCTAACTTCTTACTAGACACCTCCCCCTTAAAGTTTTCAAGGTCAAAACTTTGCCACTTATTATTACTCCCCTATACCATCTCTTGCTTTTGGTTTCTACTACCACATTATACTTTTCTATTTTTTTTTTTCAACCTGGTCAGTATGGAACAAACACAAGAGAAAACTCTTCATCCTCATGACTCTTTTATTTCTGACATCCAATTTGAAACAAGTCTCTCTGATTATTTCTCTTAGATATATGTTGATCCTACCTCTTCATCCCCACTGCCACTGCCAAGGTATTTCCTCAACTGTCCTTTTAAAGCAACCTGTGACTAGTATCCTTAATTGCAATTATATAGCACTCAAGTGTATCAGGGTAATCTTTGAATGTGATCCTATTACTCAGAACCCTTTTGCCTACTAAACTAAAATCCGATCTGCCTTGCCTATAAGATAGACCCTCAAAAATCTGTCTCTTACCTACCTTTTCAGCCTAATATTGCATCACTTCCTTTATGAAATGTATTCTTCAAAACACTCAACTACTTACAGTACCCTAAGGGAACTTTATAGTTTCCTTGCACAAACTGTTTCCTTTGGCCTAAATTTTCTTTTTACCCTCTTCTTCTTGTAGAACCCCCTATTCATATTCCAAACCCTAAAACAGTAATGACTTTCTCTGAAATCATATTATAAGAATTAAGTATCCCTTCATTACTTTGTATATATTATTATTACTAAGGATATATTTTATTTATATGCCTACCTCTTTTACTTTTTGTAAATTCTGAATCTAAATCATGACTTGTTCAGCTTTGTGCTCCTGGTGCCTAGTGTAAAATAGAGTATGTCTCAGTAAATGGACCATTCAATAAATAAATCAATAATTAATGGTAAATTAATAAATGGTTATATGTATCCTTAAATCTATGTACATAACAATGATATAAATGAAAGTTATATAATAAAGTGCTTAATATCTTAACATGCTCTAACTAAAGGGACTTATTTATCTTCTGCTGTCTGAGTTTGTTTAAGTAAATTTTTGACCCAGACTGGGTTTGGAAGTAATAAAGAAAACAGTGCTGGGGTCTTAGGAAAGTTTCAGGCGTCTGACTGGATCAGACAGAAACTGAACTGGATTCAGTAGGAACAGAACTGGGTCCTGCAGAGAGGTAGGCATCTTACTGAATCAGACAAAAACAAAAACAAAAAACAGGGGGATGAAGAGAAGTTGGTTAATGGGTACAAAAATACAGTTAGATAGAAGGAATAAGTTCTATTAATAGTATTTGATGGTACAATAGGGAAATTATAGTTGAAAATAATTTATTGTCTATTTCAAAATAGCTAGAAGAGTTGTAATGTTCCCAATACAAACAAAAAGGCATATGGTGATAGATATCCCAATTACCCTGATTTGATCATAACACATTGTATACAGGTATCAAAATATCACATGTACCCCCAAAATAGGCACAAATATATCAATACAAAATAAAGAATAAAAAATTACACAAGAAAAAAGATACGCTAAAAACAACTTTATTGGTAATTTTAATAAGAATTTAATCACAGCTAACTCAGGTTGATTTTCTATTTTCTTGATTTTGAAGATATTGTACCCTAAATGGTCCTCTGAATGCAACTTGATGCTTATCAGCTGTTATTTATGAACCTGGAATACATCCATTTTGTAAAAACTGATTCCACAAAAAATAGAAAAATTAGCCAGGCATGGTGGCACGTGCCCATTGTCTCAGCTAGTCAGGAGGCTAAGGCAGGAGGATCACTTGAGCCCAGGAGTTTGAAGTTGTAGCAAGCTATGATGATGCTACTGCACTCCAGCCAGGGTGACAGAGCAAGACCCTGTTTCAAAAAAATAAAAATAAAAACTGATTCCAGATTTTAAAAATATCTCTAATAGGTTCTAGCTTATTATTACTTCTGGCTCTTCTTCTTGTTCTTGCATCATGAAAATGCAATACCCAATGAAATTTTTGAAAATGTTAACAGCTCACAGCTCACAATTTTGTTTATGAGAGGACAGCCATTTTCTTTGCCCCACAAATGGAAAGTATTTTCATTTTTAGATATATCAACACCAATTAGAATAAACAATTCAATGATTTTCTTTATTTCTACATTATTTATTCCCTTCCAAAAACTTGTTATCCACATCTTTGTTACCAAACTGAGCTGAGGTCCATTGGCCTGGCACAGTAAAGCCAAACACTGATGCTGAGAGTTGTAGCAGGAAAAAGAGGAATTTTATTGCATGGCAGCAAGCAAGGAGAATGAGAATCTAACGCTTAAGACCTGAGCTCCCCAGTGGCTTACAAGCAGGAATTTTTAAAGGCAAGGTAGATTTGAAGAAAGCAGAAGTTGCAGGCAATTGTAAATCAATACGTGAACATTATTCATTGGTTTGGCCCAAAAAGGCAGGCTATCTTGAGGCAAGGGCTTACAGGTCATAGGTGGATTCAGAGATTCTCTGATTTCTGTTAGTATGACTCTCTCCAGGCCCCACAGGAAGAAATTTAGAACAAATAATTATGATCATCAGAGTTCGGTCCTCAGTTCTCCCTTATCTGAGGTCTATGTGATAGTGTTTGGCATTTTCCATTTGGTGGGGGTTTCTGTAAAACAATTCAAGAACATACATTAAGATGTTATGTTTTAGTTTCTATAGGGAACCGGACACCTTGTGACTCTGGCTTACTTGGGAGACTATTGTTACTGTCTTCTTGCTTATTAGGTTGCTCATTTACTTTTCAAGGCTAGCTAGGTGCCTGGAATTTTCCTTGAAGGGACTCAACTTTTTTTTTTATTTCCATGCTTAAGGAGCTCCTAAGAGGGGTTCCTACTCTGTCTTACATTCCTTCATCATTTGTCTACTTATGAACCATGTCAATTAAATTTTGGTGCAGAAACATCCTAAAATATGAAAGAATACATGAGCCTTGGATGGTCCAGGTGCTTGTTGCCAAATATTGTGTGTTGAAGTTCTTCCTGTTGACTAAGTGGTTGGGAATACGATATCTCCTTTGTCTATAGAAATACAGGTAGTCCCTGGGTTACAGATGACCCAATTTAATGGTGTTTCATACTTACAAATGGGCTCCCAACGCTCCCCATAAGGATGCTTTATAATTAAATAATTAAATTAATAATTCAGGAACTAGTTTCTTCCATGCATGTAAACCTGCATGGTGTAAGTGGTTCTTTGACGCAGCATCTTTACGCTAGTGGCTAGTCTCATAGAAAGATAGAGAAGCAGCTGATATTAACATAAGAACACAAAGAAGAAGAAGATCCAGAGCCAAGAAAGTTCACAACAAAAGAATTAGCTGAATTCTTTTGTCTCATTGAAATAGGCTTTGATAAGCTTGAGGAGCAAGATCCTAACATTGAGTGGTTTACAAAGGTTTACCACGCAGTTAGTGAAAATATCAGCTGCTACAAGGCCACGTATGATAAGAAAAAGAAAAAGGCTGTGCACACAATCCTAGATACCTTTTTCAAGAAACCAACTTCAGTGGTAAGCTCCCCTCCTCCAGCAACAGAATCAAATCCTGATTTTTTAGCACCCACTCCATCCTCTCCAGCACCATCTCCATTACCATCTTCTACTTAATGATAGCCTACCTTCTTGCCTCAAAAATTCCCCTTCCAGTAAGAGAGACATTGATGCAACATTAGGTAAGTGTTAACCTTTAATATTCTTTTTTAAAATTTCTCCTGTCTTCTATCTAAACTTTTTGTATGAGTTTGTTTTTATGTTCTGTTTGTTTGAATTTAAAGAAAGAGCACTATAGTTTCTGTAACTTGTTGTTACAGTACAAGGATATTATTATTATTACAGTATTATACTGTATTATTACCACATGTAAGACATTATAGTATTGTTGTTGTTATTATTATTACTGTATATGTGCTGTTCATCAGGGATACAAGTTACATACAAATCCCACCTAAAGATGTTCTCAGGAATGTATCTCATCCATAACCCAAGGACCGCCTACATACTGTTCACTCACTCATTGATCTTTGCGTTTGAAAGATTTTATCTAGGATATTGGTTTCTGATGATACATAGCCTGGGATTGTGCTTAATCAATTTCACAATCATCTTTAGAATCTATATAAGAAAGCTGTCTTTCTCTCTGTCTTTCTGTAGTCATCTTCTGATTCATCTAACAATTGTGAAATGTTTTCCACCGTCAATTTTTTTTTCTCTTTCCCATGATGGGCCAAAAGCAAAAACTTCTGAATTCTCTACTGTGTTCATCAAATGCTAAAAGAAGATTTGAAAAACAAAAACAAAAACAAAAAACTGAATTGGGTTTAGTAGGTAGGTAAGGTTATTGGAAGACAGGGATTCATGGGTTCATCTGGATCCAAGGAGTTTAGAACTCCATCTTCTGAAACTCCATACAGGGTTAATTTGTATTATGCACTCCATACAGGAGTGCATGACTTTGGGGTGGGTACCAAAAGTCAGCATATAACTTTATTAGGATTTGCGGTGTCTGCCTGGGTCAGGCTGAAACTAGACCCCATCCAGGGTCAGGGACTCCTCCATTTGGAACTACAGTCAATGTCATGTAAATTCCCAGAACCTGCACTTTTTTAGAGAAATGCATGAACCTTGTCCAAGGTCATTTGGAATTACAGTGGCCATAATGAAGAAGTTTTAATTTGGGAAAAATCATGTATTTATGGAATACTTTAGAAAAGGAAGGATCAAAAATCCCACAGAAACAATGGGATATATTTTTTAATTAGCACAGGAGACTTTTTAAAACCTGAGAAAAAGAAAAAAAGAAAGAAAATTGGTTGTTAACAGAAGTTGAACGCTTAGATCAACGGGGTCAGCTTCTTTAAGTTAAAATCAAGCTCAGAACAATAGTGAAAAGTATTCCGGTCCAGCATGAAAAACGCTTTGTCTACCCTATTTGTTAGTGGGCTCTACCCTAAACTCAGTAATTTAATTAACACAGCACAGGCTGGGTTGGGAAGGTGTGCTGGTTGGATTTTTAGTTATTTTGACACCTATTTTTGGGAAGGAAATTTACATCTGTGGAGGAAGTCTCCATTTGTGGGAGTGTCTTCCTCTCTATACTAGGAAGAAGAGAAGGATTAAATCACTAGAGGTTTTTACAATGGATAAGGCAGAAAGACTTGGGTCTATGTAACAAGCCTCACTTTGGGCCATTTTGTCTTAATGAGGCTTTCTGTTTATGACTTTCCTAGGTTCAGTAGGTTATGGTATTTAGATCTAAAATCTGATTACAATAAGCTACCTAAATAATAATTGCTCAGGGCAATAATCAAGCAGATCAATCAAGTAAAGGACAAGGGTCCCTTGACTCAAACTCCTTGCTGAAATAAGTAAAATGGTCAAGGGTGAAGGAAATATCCTCAGAGCAAATGGTTTTTGAGAAAGACAAATGGGCCCTTAGAAGAATAGATGATAGTTTATAACAAAGTTTATCTGGGTGTGGTGAAACCTCTTCCATGATGAGATTTATCAGTCCCTTTGGAGGCTCTGACTTTAGGCTGGTATGGGGAATTCAGGAAGCCTGTCCTTTCTTACATATAGCAAAATGATATAATTTGGGGCAGTATTTACTGAACTCCTTCAACGGCTAGCTTTGTTTAAGGAGCAATTTAAGCAAAATTGTTAAGAATGAGTAAATTAGGTGATGGTAAATGGGATGGAAATTTGTAAATGAGCTTTTCATTGTTTGAGGAATCTTTTTCAGTAATTTGAAGATTTAAAGTTATGTTATGTGGGATTTGATAGATATTTATGAAATGTCTGAGTCTTTTTTAAGTAAGTTAAAATACTAAAATTTGTTTCTTAACCATTCTGGTTTTGTTGCATATTAGAGAAGGAGTTTTTGATGAAGACAGGAAAAATGTGATTTTGACTGGTAGGAAATTTCCCAATTGCATTTAATGATTGTGGTAGGCCTCCGGAAATTGTTCTGAAGAGAAAACAGATGTTCACTGCTTTCATTGAGAAAATGTAGAATGTGTCTTGACTAACTAGAAAACATTGAGTAATGAAATGACAAGTTGGTTGAGAATGATAATCAATCTATGTGTGACAGATATTTTACCATCTATGTGTGACACGCTTTACTAAGGCCCAAGGATCTAATGGGAAACAAAGTAGATGTAGTTTCTTCTCTCACAGAGTGTCATAGGAAAAGTAGGTACACACATATACACAGAATACATAAGAAAATACAGAAATTAGTGATTTTTTAAGTATTATGAAGAAAAAGAGGATTGTCGACTCACTAGTATCTGCAAATGGATGAATGGTTGAATTGAACTTCTCATGTCAACAGTTTTTTTTGCCACTTATATAGTAGCACACATAGTGCTGGTCTCACAGTTTAATATTCAATAATGAATAAGTTCTGCTAATGGTACATCTTGTTTTTATATGGTTAAAAAAGGCTAGGTGTATTTGGGTTTGTTAACAAACATAAAAAGTGTTGTATTATGAGGAAACATGTTTCTAAAAATTATGAAACTAATTTTGTGTTAGCTTATATACAAAATGCTAATATAAAACAGTTCAAAATTGCTCAATTCCTAGGTTTTCACTGGAAATTAAGGTTACCAAGAGTTTAAAATTCTAATTAATATATGATAATTAAAACCTGAACCAATAACTCCTTATGTGAGGACAGTGAGACATGTTTTGCTTAAGTGAAGCTATAAGGTATAAAAAATGTATCTTTTGTTGAGGAAAAGAGTAATTTTGTCTAGTTTGGAGGTTATTTAAAAGTTGCTTCAGATTGAATGAAGGAAGGAAGGAATGATAGGTAAAACTGAATGCATATGAAGGTTATTGGTTTGTGGAAAATGAATTATGTGAAAGGAATTTTGTGTATGATGAAGCTGGCTAAAATTATAAGGGAATTATTTATAAGTTTTTCTAAGAATTGAGCTTAATTTCAAAAGTACACTGTTGCAAAATTAGAATTTGGTTACCTATGTTAAAACAGGTGTTTTTAGAAAATTGATCTGCTCTTAGTAAGAAATAGAGCTTTTGAATACTTAGGAAAACAGAGTCCTCTCTATTGAAAAGCTGGAATTTTTTTACAGCTATCTGGCTTTCTGTATTTGCCTTCATAGTCTTTTGATTGTCATTTTTGTTAAGTGAATGACTACTATTTCCCCAGTGACTTGTGATATTATTTTGATCAAGTCTTTTAAAACTTTGATATTTTTGACAAACTTTCCAAAATCAATTTCTATATTAGGTTTTTGTACTTCAAACTAATTTTGGAACATTCCAGAAGAGCCCTTGGAATGTCTAAAAGAGATATTTTAAACTAATTAGGCTTATTTCATATACTAAATTATATGGGAAGCATTGTCAAATTATAAATAATGCAAAATATTCTTTAAGTTATATTTGTGTAGATATGTTATGGATTTATTTTTGAAATTGTTTGAAATTCATAGAAATCTAATAGTCTTGGTATAACAGTTTTTGTTCTAATTCTAGTTATTATCTTAAAATGTTGTATGCAAAAGAGGTAACCAAATTACTTTGTCAATTGCTGGTTATAATGAAATCTCATTAGATTTTTGGCATGGTCATTCTAAGTCTTTGTCAAATTTTCATTTTTCTCTAAAAGTGTTTGTAATCAGCTACAGTCCAAAAAGTGTTTTGTCTTCAAGAAGGTTCATGGAAAGGGTTTTAACAAATACATGTTAAATCCATGTTAAAGAACTATGTTCTTTAGTTGTATATAAGCTTTCCATGCAGGAAGGCTGATGTTATAATAATAGGTGAAAGGTTATTTAAATCTTTATCAGGCATTCCTAGATAAATCTCCAGTGATAAAGGGCACCCATTTTATTGGGAAAATTATAAAACATTTAAACAGCGTGTCACAAAATACAATGGCATTGCCATTGTCCCTATCTTTCCCAGTCTTCTAGAAAGGTTGAAAGAATAAATACCATTTTGAAATTGAAATTGGCAAGGTCAATTGGATTGCTTTGAACAAGGATACTATAATTATGAAATAATTCCTGGAAGGCCTATATCCATAATAATGGAAACTCATATGTCTTCTGCTTTCCTAAATTCTGATATGACTAAATGCTATAGGGTTTCAACATATTGGACCAGGATGTGTTTTCACCAGATGAGGGAAACTTTTCATGATCCACCAATTGATGATAACCAGACCTTTCATGATCTAGAACAAGATTGGGTCTTCTGGAAATGGCATCTGAGAAGTACTGCCCTTGAACCCCACTGGAGAGGACCATACCAAGTTCTTCTCACCGTACATACGGCAGTAAAGCTTCAGGGCTTTGCACTTTGGATCCAAATTTTACAACTTAGAAGAGCCCCTCCAGACTCATGGAACCATATATCTGTTGGGGACTTTAAGGTAAAACCTTAAAGAGTAGTTTTTTTCCCTAGAAGTAGACAAATTCTTGGATGTCGACAGCTCTTTCCCAAGACATCCAAACAAGATTCCTCATCATAATACAACTCTTACCCCTCTTAATTTTTCCTTGATTATGCCTACCTTTTTTTCTTGATAGCATACTGTTATAACTAGATTTCTGGACCCACTTGTTCTCACTCCCTACTTTCATTTAACCCAAGTTATGGGGTGCTAGATTACTTACTAGCTGAACAGGGAGAAGTTTTTGCAATGTAATACTTTTCTTGCACATAAATAAATACTTTGGATATTGTAGAGATTCAGTTACAAAAAATTAATGAGCTGGCTATCTGGTTAAAATGGATAGACTCCTCATCTACCTCATTCTTTGATCTATTTGATGTTAGTTGATTTGGTTCACGAGGACCCTAGCTAAGGAACATACTCCAAATTCTTAGTATTATCCTCCTAATAGTCATAATAGGAGTCTCCCTGGTGTAGTGTATTCTCTTAAAAAGTCTTAAATGTCTATGTGTAGCCATCTGCTGAACACTAAATGGTCTCTCTTCAGCCAGAATGATAAGAATTCAAAGAAATATGTGATTATGAGGACATCCTAACCTATGAATAACGTGTTCAGACCAACAATCCAGTATGATGGTGACTGAGAGTAGTACTTATGCCCTAAATTTTGGTCACACTCTCACATAGAAAGAAGGAGGAAATTGTTGAATAAAATTTGTATAAACCCATTGATTTGGACTAGGTTTCCACATTAAGCCTAGTAAACCAAACGAATATGGAGTTTAACTACACTAGCTGAGCTTCAGTTAATTGCAGGAGGCTCTGTAACCGATTAACCAATTAAGCTATAACCAATTAAGTTGTCTCTATACCACACTTCTATTTCCTGCAAATGCTGTCAGATCATGTTATTGGCTGGAGTTCTCTGAACCTGCTCTGGTTCAAAGGGCTGCCTGATCTACAAATTTGCTTTCCTTTGTTTTGTTTTTCTTTGCTTAAATAAATTCAGTTCAAATTTCAACTTGTCTGAGGTTCTTTTTTCATTTAACACCAAAAAAAGGAACATTAGTTATACTACTTGGATGATCACTGAGTTGTATCTGTTTTGAAGAAGTCACATTTGCTTTCAACCCATTCCTGTTGCCAGGAAATGAAACATCATGTGCTAATAATGAATCAATACTATGTTGATACTGTGCATGGGGATTAATCAAGAGCCCTCATTCTCTTTCAGGACAATTTCAAGCTGCCAGTAATCAGCAGAGGCATGCAAGCTGGAGGGTAAGCCAATCACACACTTCAGAGAAAATCAGGCTGCACATATCAACCTTTGCAGTGAAATTCAGAAAGGGCCTTCCAGGCCCCAAAAGTAGAAATACACACAACCTTAGGTTAAACACCAATCTTTTCATTCTCTCTTTGGGTCAACTAGTACACATTCAAATTACTTAACCTTGAGTTGCTTCTTTTGTAATGAAGACACTAACTTACCTTTTCTTTTATACTTGAGAGGAATATCTAATTAAAATAAAGATTTTCTCCCTATTTAGATATAAATGCTAATTCTTGCACCTGACCATTTTACCACTTCTTGCTTCCTCATTATATAGAGAGTAAATATCAACTTCATAGAGTAGAATAAACCATTACAGCTCTGATTAAAGTGACCCTAACAATTTGGTGTTGATTGCCTCCTTCAGGGAGAATTCATTGATAAATAACAATATAAGGACACAAAAGATGCTGTTTTAGTTGCTCTTTTGAAAAACAATACTTAGAAGTAAGGCAATATAAAAACAATAAAAAAGTTTGTTCTTATTTTTATTTTCCCACTTAAAATTATTGAAGATAAAACATTCATTCTATTACAACTCTAATTTTACACATGAAAAAAAATATAACCAGAAAAGTTAGAGGGACTATCCCACTGCCACCAAGTTAGTTGTTTCCAGAATGTTGATTCAGTTAAAACCCATGCTCACAGACTCTATCTGCATCTTCCCTGACTTTGACTACAAAACTACAGATCTGATTCCCTGTTCAGATGGGCAGTGTTCTCACTCAATACTAAATGTTCCACTGGCCTGAACGTATGGATTGCACAAACCTCTAATGCCAGCTGGAAAAGACTTCCAGTCCTGGCCTTTCCTACACTATATTCTGGCAACTACCATGCCTGTTTAAAATTTACCAGATGTGTGAGACATCTCGCATATTTTCTTGTAGGTCCATTCTCTGTTCATCTGTATCCTACTGTGTGCCCCAGGAGGCTGACCAATAGGGATTGCATTAATGTGTTTCTTTATTTTCTGGTTTCTGGGTGGATTTAGCCAATTGGGAGCAGCCATAGGAGAGGGAGAAGGAGGAAAGGGAAGTCACAATATTCATTCCCATAGTTCTCTCTCTGTAGGGTCAACTCCCTCAACCCAAGGTCACAGCACCCATTGGAAGCCGTTTCACTAGGTAATAGATACCTGCTGTTGCTGGTTGCACTATCACTTGTGGCTTGCCCTACACCATGCTCACACCTTTATAAATGATCCTTTTATAATTGTATTCTCCTGAAACCACCACTTTCTTTCTTGCTTGGACACAAACTGATACATAAAAGGAAGAAAACGAAGGAATAAAATATAAACCACTGGAAAAAATGAAATAATGTCTACTTATCCGTAACTCATCCATATTCCTATCTCATTTTCCAAAATTCCGTTTACTAGCAATGCAAAACCTAAGCGTAAAATCTTTATCATCTGTACTCTAGGCTGTTCTACTTATTAAAATAATGTTTAAAACATATAGCACTCATGACCATAATCCTAGTACTCTGGGAGGCCAAGGCAGGAAGATTGCTTGCTTGAGCTCAGGAGTTCGGAACCAGTCTGAGCAAAAGCGAGACCCCATTTCTACTAAAAATAGAAAAATCAGTTGTGCGTTGTGGCCGGCGCCTATAGTCCCAGCTACTTGGAGGCTGAGGCAAGAGGATCGCTTAAGCCCAGGAGTTTGAGGTTTCAGTGAGCTACGATGATGCCACTGCATTCTACCCAGAGCGACAGAGTGAGACTCTGTCTCAAAAAAAAAAAAAAAATATATATATATGTATATATAGCACTTAACCTAAGTAATAAACGATTGCATGTGTATCATGCCATCTTACACTTGCAAAGCAAATAAAATGGTTTTACTAAGCTGTGATAATCCTTATCTCCTAAAATATTAAAATGTGGGAAAGCTCTTAGGAAAAATTTTTGATATGTTGCTTCTTAAGTGAGTATATTTTTATTAAAGATACTGAAGAATTTATTACATGTGTGCAATAATACTGCAATCAGCTAAAAGTTGATTAATAACATAGAGTTGGATCAGTCTACTCTGGAAGGATATTATCTCCTCCTCAACTTTCAGGAGGAGTTATATTTTAAAAACTCTCATTTAACTTCAGGTAAAAGTAAGCTCATGATTGAGGGGTTAAAGTATAATTTTCAAAAATTTCAAAACATGATTCTCATATAAATATAGAATAAACACTATTAAAACTACTTCATGAAGCTGGAAAAAAACACTATTAAAATTATATTAATTGATTAATGAGAGAACCCATAAGATGGTAAGGCTGACCAAAGGAAATTTTGATAAAAAGATTTATATTATATAATCAGTCAGTCAAAGGAGTGCTGAAATGGATTTGCTAATGTCCACAGACTGCAGTCCAAACCTGCTTTAATGTGCTGTGGAGGCATAAACTGTAACATTTGGGGTTATCTTTCCTACCAGCCAGAAACACACAAGTTAAAATGTAAATGGGAAATAGTAAAAGTGATTAAGTTGCAAATAGTTAAGTGAACACAAGTGCATTCTTCTATAAAATTAAATAATTTTTAAGTCTGTAAAATAGTGACATTGAAAAACCATTCTATCATGTTCTGCTTTATTTGCAAGCCTTGGATAATTTTTCATAAAAAAAGATGTTAAAACTTTATGGAACATGAGGTTATGTTGAATAAAGTTGTTAGTAAACCTATGTTTTCCCCCAATTTTTTATTTATTGAAATCAAAATGAAGGCAAAATCCTGCAGAAACATATAATAAAATCTCCACATCTCCATTGACATCTTATTAAAAATAAAGAAATGCCTTTCTGTGGCTTGGGATTCCTTATTGTCTCCTACTTCTCTGTCTATACCAAGGCGGAACAGACAGTGTGAATGAAGTTCTTGAGATTTTTCCCTTCCGATCTAGCTTTAATGAGTTTCTTTTAGATATATTTCCATGAATAAATTGTCAGAGTATGTAACTTTTCTTCCATTTATGATGACTCTGCAACTTTCCTCACACAGAGCAAATTGAATTTTTAAAATACTGATTTCACTAGATGCAGACTTTGAAAACAACCACTTGCTTCTAGTAAGAGTTTTAAGGCTTTTTTTCTTATTCAAACTATTCTTAAAAGTTTCCAAATAATTTCCCCTTTGGAGCTTTTTTGGAACACTTTTAACATGATAAGGCAAATCAGTTTATAAATACAGGGTTTTCCTTCAACAGCAAGGGTAATAAAACTCAAGAAAATGTGAATAACCGAAGTTACAAAAGTGAAAAAATAAGAGAAAATATGCTGCAGACAAGAGAAACTAATGGCTATGATAAATATGTACCGTATGTCAAGAACCAAGGTGGGCCCATTACATACTGTGCTAACTTCTCCTCATATCAACTCTGCACCCTGTGGCTTCATGATATTAAAAGTACCAAACTCAGACTCACACAGCTAAAAGTATGAGTCAGGATGTGAAACTCTATTGATCTCTTTTCACTATGAGAGGCTGCTTTACTAAGAAATGTACTGTCCATGTTCCAGCTATAAATTATATTGATACTAAAACAAAACAACCAATCAATTTGTGAATACCCATTGATGTTCAAGTGTGACAACTCTGCCTTGTCAATTATGGAAATAACTTCTTCATAAAAATAATATGAGAATAGGACATATTTTATCACCATTAAAAAATTAGTAGCACAATCATCCATAACTTTTTAAAATAAATAGTTCATTAAAAATGTGATTTTAACAAAAATAACAAACTTGAAATACTCTACTTTGCAAAAAAGAAAGCTCTTTGTTTATTCCAAAATTTTGATGTCCCAATCAAAAATGTTTTGCTTTCCCACAAAAGCAGCTTTTTTCTTGTTTTTCACCTGCTGTGAGAATTATTCCTACATTATAATTAGTTCAGATAAATGAATGGCAAAGATTGCACTTCAGATTTTACCTTTTAAAGCTCATTTACATGATGGTCTGCGATGACATGGCTATTAACAGTTTTGGGGCAATTAATTAGGGTGGTTGGTAGAGTTATTAGCACAAAGTGAAAGTAAGAGGTTATTTTAGTAAATCCCTCTGTTCATGAGACTTGATAGTAGCCACTAATTCCCACTAACTGATGAATAGTGCTACTACTCCTCTCATGATACATTATTTCTTAGGCACTATGTTATTTGGAGAATTTATTTTTAATTTCAGAGTGTGGAGTTTTGGTGTCCTTCCTTCAAACAATTGCCACCTTTCTCCCCTTTTTCATTCTCAAGCTATGCGGTATTAAGTATGCACTTGCTGCTCCCTCTTTCTCAAGGAGCTATTTCTTCAGTCTTGTAAGCCCCAACTTGCATATCATAGCAAAATCTCCAGCAGTAACTTTGAAAAATAAAGAAATGCCTTTCCGTGGCTTAGAATCCATCCATTTCCTTATACATTCTCCTCCTGTTTTCCAGGTACTCATCCAGGACTTCCCAGTATCAGTTTTCATTTCCTTCCTGGGTCCCAGCCCATTGCTATCAGGTGGGGCCCAAGATAGTGGTTTTATACAATGAGATGTGAGTGACAGTGACACATGGCACCTTCAGGCTGAACCAATACAAAGCTCTGCCCAGTTTTCCACTCTCTCTCTCCTCACCTACAACAGCACTCCTAAAGAGGACAAAGAAGCCACAAGTCCACTGAGACACAAGGCCTATTCAAGTAGGATATTGTCCCAAAGTGTCACTGAGACCCACAGAGGGCTTTGCCTTAGTGAGAAATAAATTTTGCTGTGTTAAACCACTAGGAGTATTTGAGGTTGCAGTAAAATTTAGTTTACCCTACTAAGGCATCTTGAAGTAAGAAGCTATGAGACAGGGACCTTTGCGACCTTGTTATTCAGGAACCCCTTATCCATTTATATTTCCAATATTCACAGCATTGTGCATGTATGCTCAAGGATTTATTGCAATTTAAGATAAGTGACAACAAATGTTTTTAACCAAAATTTATAGATACCAAATGTAGAGTAGAGAAAAACACACCATTTTAAATGCTGGCTGCAGTTTGATCTGAGAAGGGGAAAATTATGTTAAAGGAAGAACAATTTTTGTTTGAAAATAAACAACTTCTCGTGGGCCTTTTTGTTATTAAAAGCGTGTCCCCACCCTCAAACTCTCTCATACACACATACACATACACATAAACACGCAATATTTTGGATAGAAGATATCTAAATCATTTTGCTTAAAAAGTAATTGGAATTTTGAATGTCCCTTCAATAGGGCCCTGGAAGTGGGGGACCAGGGTAGGGGTAGGGGAAGGGACTACAATGACAGTGACATACAGATAAGCTCAGTGAGAAAACTGCAGGCCCGCAAGAAATTCCGTGTGGAGACAAAGGATGAGGAAAATTAGAATAGTCAGTTCTTTAGGAGACGTTCTGGTTTTAGTTGTTGACTGTTCTATGCTGGACTATGATCTCTCTCAGTGGTTTCCAAACTTCAGGAGCAGTCTATTTTTATTAAAATATTGCATCTAGCTTTAAAAAATCTAATATCCGTGAATGTTTCCATGACTTATATGATTTTGTTAGTAGTGAAAAGCTGTTTGATGGGCCTGCCCACCTTCCAGTCTTTATTTTCTGAGAGCTGTGGAAGCTTGAAGACATTACATGAGTCTTTCATGGATTAAATACAAATAACAAGCAAAGAGGCACTGAAGACTACAGCCACTCGGAGCCTCTTAACCTTCCCAATCCACCTCTCCAGAGGTTTATGAAGGAATAATTTTTAATTAATTAATTAATCAATGAGCCTCCCAACAATCAATTCTCATTAATTTTCCTTCCACTTTTAAATTGGAAGAAAAAAAATCCTGTAACCACTACAGGTAACTGCTGCGACAGGAAGTATTAAAGACCAAGAAAGGGGAAATGGGCTTAAAACATATCTTCTTTCCCCTAAGAAAATGAGAATGATTGAATTCCTCCTTGGCTCCTCTGAGTCTGTGCATCTACAAGATCTCAAAGAGGGAAAATTGAACCACGAATATTGAACTGCACACCGTCTGTGACAGATAGGATAATCTTTACATGTATCTTTAACTCTATTTTTAAATCTCTAATGGGCTTTTTATCATAGACCACACAGAAAAAAAAGAGAAAAAAAGAAAAATATTTTTAAAGAACACAGTGTGGTTAGAAATGTTTCTCTTATAGTGTACATAACCTAAGTAATAGGTCACCCAAATATTTTTGGCCTAAAAATTTATAACATTTCAAGGTTCTTTCCAGGAGAGCTATGGTTTGGACAGCTAATCTACATCATAACATCCTTCTTGTATTGTGGGTAAAACTCAGTAGTTGGGCAGTATAACATAAACAGCTGCTTATTTTTATATTTAAAATATACTGCAAATATCTTTAATTCACAACTATTCCATGACATTTCATAACATCAAATATACTTTGAAAATATTGCACATTAATATTTATTTTCAACTGCATAATCTTTACACATCAACAGCAAATAAGAGAAACAATAGTTCTTTATACAATGATCATGTGTACAATGAGATTCCTTTTTTTACAATGAAATTCTTATTTAGATGCATAGAAAAATGTATACCTTATCAAATACGAAACCACCTCCTCCCAAGCCAGATCAGTTCATAAAATCCCTCTTTTTGTGGGAACTTCTATTCAAATATATACACAAACATTTCTATGCATTTATTTTAAATTATGAATTGTTGACACAATATATTTGCACTTTATGTAAGATGTTTTCGCTAGAGAAAAATATTTATAATTATACTACACAGAAATTGAATTTTAAAAATTCTAAGTCATGTTTTACTCTTCTGAATTTCATCACTTTAGTATTTGGCATTTCTGTGGCCTAAAAAGACTAAAATCATGTAAGATTTAATGAAGAGCTATTTACTTCCTAAATCTTCTTCCCTTGGGTAATGAAATAATTACCTTCCCATATCACAGAAAAGTGAAACTTGAATCTCAAATTGAGCTGTTGTGAGAAGGGTTAGTGATGCTGCATAGGTGATCACCATGGTAACATTTGGAAATGGCACTAATGTCAAGCCAAGAATGTGGTATTTCTATTCCCACAAGAGCCCAGCTAGGGACTAGAGATGAACTCTTGCATGGTCTCAGGAAAATGACTGAAAGCTAACATTTACTGAGTCTCCCACTGGAGTACACACATCAACATTTTATATCAGTCTCAGAGGAAGATGATTTGAAAATACAACAACATATTCTCAATAGTTTTAATTAAAATTGCTTTGTAACATTATATCATTGTGATGCGTGTGTGCATGTGTGTGCATGAACTTGCTGTACATTCAAATGAGTCCTATCCCTAAGGAAGAATGTGATGATGTTAGGAAGGGAATTCACCATAGCTTTATTCACATAATGGAGATAATTAAATAATTAGATAGCCTCTGAAATATTAGAACAAGTTAATTCATTTTTAACAGCATGGATTAGGAAGGTGATTCTACAAATCCTAAGGAGAATATGATTTACTTGGAATTGAAGAAGAATGATTAGTGCTACTCTGTCCCTGATGTGTGTGTGTGTGTATAAAATATATCCTATTTTAAATTCCGGTATACAGGAAACACTATCTTGGACTGAATATGGAAAGACAAACTAATGTGAATTAAAAACTAATATATAATATATATGCAGAATTTAGCATTATAATTTTCAAGTGCATATAGTAACTTAAATTGGGATTACTTAAAATACTTCCAAGAGAAAGAGTTCATATAATAAGTATATACTTACTAATTATAATTAGCATACTAAATGTTTGTATGCAAGTGAGTGCTTGTAAAGTACTTGAAAATAGTTTGTTCATGCAAGTAGACAAACATTGTCCTTATACTCTTGCTTATGTTTTATGTAACTATATCAAATAACATATTTTAACAATATATAAAAATTTATATTTTTATAACATATGTAAACATAACAATTTTTAAGAAATATAATAACAAATATTTTCTACAGTTATTGAAAAGGTAAACTTCAGCCCATCTCACCAATTCATTCATTCATTCAGTTAACTGGTCAATCAACAAATAATTCTTGAGTGCTTACTGTCAAATGCAATGTTAAGTGTTACAAATATAGAGAACAAAAATAGACACACTCTTCTTGGAGTTCATGGCCCACTGATGAAAGTAATATTCACACAAATACATGTAAAATCACAATTGTAGCAAGTTTTTAATCAAAGAGAAACACATGGTGGTTCATAAAACACTATAATAGGGGAAGATGACCCTATGGGGAGAGGTCAGGACAAACTTAAGAAAGTGAAAAACAAACTGCCATTCAAATAGGCTTCAAATGGCAAAGGAAATATAAAAATGTGATATTTTATACATCCCCATATTGTGCGGTAAAATTTCTGGCCCTTATGATAATGATATTGATTTAAGTATCTTTTTCTACTAGTGAGGTTTAAACATTTTCCTATAGTTTTTTTTTTTAATGACTTCAACTTCATAAATTATTTTGTGATTTTTCTGACAATATCCTTTCCCCATTCATTTACCTGGACCAATACTTCTTTTGTAAACTTAGTAGAAATGCATAAGGAACACTAGAAAAAGTCCATCCTATTGATTATTCCACAAATACTTGTTAGTTACCTATTGTTATGGGTTGAATTGTGTGCCCCCTAAAAAGATGTGTTGAAGTTCTAATTTCCAGTACCTAAGACTGTGACCTTATTTGAAATAGAGCCATTCCAGATATAATTAATTAAGGTGAGAGCATACTGGAGTAGGTGGTCCCCTAATCAATATGACTGGTGTCCTTTTACAGAAGACAGCCATGTGGAGACACAGAGATACACAGGGAGAAAGTCACATGACAATGAAGGCAGAGATTGGAGTCATGCATCTACAAACCAAAAAACAGCAAAGATTGCTGGCAAACCACCAGAAGCTAGGAAGAAGCAAGGTTAAATTCCTCAACAGGTCTCAGAGGGAACATGGTCCTGCTAACACTTTGATTTTGGGCTTCTAGCTACAAGAGATGTCAGACAATAAATGTCTGTGGTTTTAAATCACCCACTTTGTGACACTTTATTGCAGCTGCCCCTGGGAAATAATATACCTAATATATGCCAGGCACTATCCTAAGCACTTATTTGATTGACTGACACTACAAGAAATGCAATGACATAAAATGTGGTCCAGGCTCAAAGGAGCTGACATCATGTGTACCTATGAACTAACCTGAGAATAACGAACACATTACTTTTTGGTAAACATGTGGAAGAAATTAAAAATAGTTATATAATGTACCAAATTAAGAAAATACTTTGGAGATACTTGAATTTAAATGTGGTATAGGGACACTATGGGGTATACCTCTTAAAATTCGTAAATCTAAAAAAGAACTCAAATGATGTCCCAAATATAACTTAGTCTCCCTCATGAGAAATGATTAAAGCAGAATTTTTTGACCACATCAACACCAAGAAAATATTATGTACAATTAAAGGAGTCCATATATCATAGTACATGGATAGAGGCTGAGTCAATTACAAATCCCCTGCTTCTAGAGATTGAGGTCAAACACTTTAGGTTGCATGAATAATGGTGTAGTAATTTAATTGCTAATTCCATTTTCATATATTATATTAAAATAATAGACTATAATGGAAATGGTATGGGAGTAGACATAATAAAGTGTGGTAATTTATAATGTAAATAAAGGTAGTGAGTGGTATACACAGTGGGCCAAATTCAGCTCTTGGATGAACACGCAAGGGCCTATTAACTTTAGAATTAGCTGTGTTCACTCACATGAATTACAAGATTCTCTAAAATGTCATTTTTTCCTGAATAAACTGATAGAGGTTTATATATTTTTGTATAAATCATATGAAATTTATATTCTATATAAATGAAAGATATATATATACACACACACATATATACATATATGTATATGTAGGTATACATATGTGTGTGTGTATGTATATCCTTCACAGTTTTCTACTGGCCATGCATAGAATTAGAGAGCTCATGCTCATTGAATCTGGCATGTAATTTGCTCTGGTCAATGGAACCTTAGGAGACATGTAAATAGTGTTTGCTTGTTGGCAATTACTCTTTCTTGCTGCTAGGAATCTTTCCCCTACCACATAAACAAGACCAGGCTAGTGTATTGGAGGATGACAGACCATGTGGAGAGAAAAGCCCCAGCATCCTAGACATTCCAGTTGAGGCCCTAGACCATCCAGTCCCAACTGAGCCAGCCCAGAGCGGAAGAAATGCCCAACCAACACATCACAGCATGAGAAATCATATATTTTTATTGTTTAACCACTTTGTATTGGGGTAGTTGGTTATGAGCAAAAACTAATATGTACAGCTTTAAAAATCACTAGTTAATAATACTAACAGAGTGCCTACTATGCTTTAGGCACGTTACTGGGGATTTTGCTTACTATTTCTAAAGTTTCAACTAAAATATGGTTATTTTTTACCTTTATCAATAAGGAAACTTGCCTTGTTTAATAGAGTTGATGAAATGAACCAGGTTTTAAGCTTAGGTCTGGAAGCTGTTTCTATTTTACCAAGCTTTCTCTTTAAAAGAATCAGCTTAGCCTCCCCATGATGCATTTACTTATCTATTAATAGTTTTAAATAAGTCCCTTAGTTGCTGTGCCAATAATTATCCACAATTATTAACTGATACTCACTTTTCTGCTTGTGTCTATTGGTTCAATGAGTAAAGAATGTTCTTTAACCTCAGAAAATTCATTTTTCATCTCATAGGAGCCTCATGTTTGTGAATAATAAGAACATGATTTAAAAAATGAGAGTCTAAGCAAAAATGAGGTGTGTCAAAATGGAGCACTTTGTAAAATTCAAGAAATTTCTAGGAGAGTTGCCTATCTGCCTCTGATGACGTATGGTATAAAATAAAGTGAAGAGTTCTTGGTGACTGTTGATCATCGGATTCGTAGCCTGAGATAAGATTACAGATTATTCCAGACAATAAGAATGCCAAATAATTATAGAACAATTTTGGTCAAGATATGGAAAGCTGAAACTAGCCAAGCACGGTAGCTCACACCTATAAACCCAGCTACTCTGTAGGCTGAGATGGGAGGATCACTTAAGGTCAGGAGTTCAAGACCAGCCTGGGCAACATAGTAAGACCCTGTCTGTAAAAAATGTTTAAAATTAGCTGGGCGTGGTGGTGTTATTGAGCAAATGGCCTCACTGCCCTATATGTGCAGAAGCCAATACTATGGCACCATCTTTTGAAAAAAGAAAGGTTTTATTGCAAGACCAGTTTGCAACACCATAAGAACCAGAATCTGTCTCCCTGATTTGGGGTCTGGGGCAAGTTTCTGGGCTCAGAGGGCAAGGAAAAGGATTTAGCAATTGTGGCTTGACAGGGTCTGATTGGAGGGCTTCAAATTTGACCACTGTGGTAAGCTATGCTGAGGCAGATTTTAGTCCCGGATATTCTGGACCAAGCAACCCCTCACTTCTGAAAAAGTTCCAGTGTTTAGGTTCTGGTCATGTCCCAGTTTTCTAGGTTTTAAAGGGAAGAATTGTTGGTTCTGGGTGTTGTCAGAGGTTGAAGCTTCTTCTATAGCACATTCCCTGTGGCTACATGACTTGCAGTTTTTGGCTCTGTTATAGCTACAAGGTAACTCGACATTTTGTTATCAACAGAGTATGCCTAGTTTGGGCTGTTCCTTCAGTTACGGTGGCACATGCCTGTAGTCCCAGCTACTCAGGGTGGGCGGGAGGATCGCTTGAGCCCAGGAGTTCAAGGCTGCAGTGAGCTATGATCATGCCACTGCACTCCAGCCTGGGTGACAAAGTGAGACTCCATGAAGAAGAAGAAGGAAAAGAAGAGGAAAAAAAAAGAAAACTGAAACTTGAAGGATAATTTAACATTAAGCAGGCAAAGGGTAGGACTAGAGAAGAGCACTTTGAACTAAGGAAAGAGCAAAAACTGTTCCCTGGTGAATTGAATCAATGGAGAGTGAAGTCAAGAAAGAAAGAAGCTGGAGAAAAGATGAGAGATAAAAACACCAGCAGGAACAGAGTGTGTGGTTTGTATACCAGGTTAAGGGGGCTAAACTTGGTTCTTAGGTCACAGGGAGCTACTTAGGTATTAGCCAGGGGGAACAATGTCCAGAATTACAGAGGAGTAAGAGGTGTAGACAAGACAATACTAGTAGGGATCTACAAGAGGAAGCAGGTTAAAGCAGCATTTTAAATGAAGGATTGAGAGATCAGTTGGATTGAGAAAGTGGGAAGTAGGATCTAGGATACTTCCCAGAGTGAAGGAAAAAAATTATTTCTCCTACCCTGCTATGTTCTGTCCATGGGGCCTACAAATTAAACTGACAAAAGACACATTCAAAGGAGAAAAGGTATTCAAATTTTATTTTTAATTTATGTGCAGGAAGAGAAATGAAATCCCCAAAAGACAGTTAGACCTGGGGGCTTATGTAGCATTTTAACAAAGGGCACTAAAATGTAGAGAATTAAAAAAAAAGAAAGTGATGGGGGTGACCTCCTAGGGATGGTAAACTGCGGGATGGTGGTAGATAAAAGTTGTTTAGTAAGGGTTGTTATGCAGATTCATCTCAGTGCCATCACATGTGATGAGTCATCTCCTGTGATTAAGAGTAGTTCTCCTCTACTTAATATGGGAGAAAGGGACATCTTTACCAATGGAAATTTCCTTTAACCAAAGGGAAATTTATGCCCTGCTTTTCAGCAGAAAGAGGGAGGGCAGAGAGTTCTTTCTGTGTCTGCTGTTTCTCAGTTGCATTCAGCTCAAAATAATCCTTATGCCAAATTGGCATATTTTGGGGTGGCATATAATCATTCCTTCACCAAGCTCCTGCCTATGTCCTTGGTAGATGGTGCTGTCACCAATAAAAGAAGACATTTGGGAAGAGGGGCCAAATTTAGGTGGAAAATGATGAATTCATTTTGGGCCATGTTGGTCAAATGTGCCTGTGCGATCTTCACTGGGGATGTATTAAGGAGAGAAAAATTACTCTGACCTCAAGGGAGAGATCTAAACTACAGGCATGATTGGAAAGGAAAGTGTTTTCTTTTAGGTAGTAGTTGAAATCATGATGCGGTTAACATTACAAAGGGAGTTTCATTTCCAGTGGCCTAAAAAGAGCAATGAGGCAAACAAACAAACAAACAAACAAATCGACCTAGGGAGGATTTAAAGGGAGAAAAATGTGGCCTGTCAGGAGCAGTGGCTCCTGCCTGGAATCCTAGCAACTTGGAAGGTGGAGGCAACTTTGGGAGGCCAAGGTGGGAGGATTGCTTAAGGCCAGGAGTTCAAGGCCAGCCTGAGCAAGAGTGAGACTCTGTTTCTACAAAAAAGTAGAAAAATTACCCAGGCATGGTGGCACGAACCTGTGGTCCCAGCTACTCAGGAGGCTGAGGCAGGAGGATCACTTGAGCCCAGGAGTTGGAGGTTGCAGTGAGCTATGATGATGCCACTGCACTCTAGCCCAGGTGACAGAGTAAGACCCTGTCTCAAATTAAAAAAAAAAAGGAGAAAAATGAAACCATTAAAAAGTTAAAAAACCAACAGCACCATAACAGCAATAATAATAGTAAAAACTTTAAAACACTTGAAAACTTACATGTTTTACATTGTTCTAGGTGCTTTGCAGATATTAACCCATTTAATACTCACAACAACTCTATGAAGTTGTATTTGTTGTATTATTATCATCCTCATCCCCATTTTGCAGATGAGGAGACAGAAGCTGTACAGGTAGCAAGGAGAATAGCCAAAATGCAAATCCAGGCAATTTTGCTTCAGAGTACATCCTCTTACTTTCTTTAATAGACAGCTGATCAGACAATTAGCAAGACAGGAAATACAAATTTCTAATAAAATTCTGGGATGGTTTACCCTCACTAGCAATGAAATTCTTTAAGGAAATAGATTTTTTCATTTTTAATATTTGGTATACCTTTAATAATATTGCCTATAGTTTGAAAGACTTCACAGAAAAATGAATCATCATATACTATTCTTGGGAAACAATTTCATGTAATAATTCACTTCTGAAAATATATGTAGTTTAGAAATATCTGAAATATAAAAATTCTCATTGCAATATCATTCAGAAGAGAAAAACTGCAAACAATATAAATTTCCAACAATTAGTGAATTAATAAGTAAATTTTGGTACACAGAATATAATACAATTATTAAAATGTTAGGCATGTAATGCTTACAATAACATGGGGAAATATTTCGGTGATAATGATAAGTTGAAAAAGAAGATTATAAAATTATATATTTATTAAGGTTTAATCAACAAAAAATACACACAGAAGAAAGGCAGGAAGGATGTCAAAATAAATACCAACATCATTTTTCACAGATCTAGAAAAAATAATTCTATGCTTTGTATAGAACCAGAAAAGAGCCCAAATAGCCAAAGCAACCTTAAGCAAAAGGAACAAATCTGCAGGCATCACTTTATCAGACTTTAAGCTATACTACAAGGCTGTAGTAACCAAAACAGCATGATACTGTCAAAAAAATAGAGACATAGACCAATGGAACAGAACAGAAAACTCAGATATAAAACCATCCACATATTGCCATTTCATCTTTGACAAAGTAGACAGCAATATACATTGGGGAAAAGAATCTCTAGTCAATAAATAGTGCTGGGAAAATTGGATAGCCACATGTAGAAGACTGAAACAGGATCCATATCTCTCACCACTTAAAAAAATTAATTCAAGGTGGATAACAGACTTAAATCTAAGACATGAAACCATAAGAATTCTAGAAGAAAATGTTGTAAAAACTCTTCTAGATATCAGTCTAGGCAAAGAATGTATGAAGAAGACCTCAAGGGCAATCACAGCAACTACAAAAATAAATAAATGGGACCCAATCAAATTAAAAAGCTTCTGCACAGCCAAGGAAACAAGCAACAGAGCAAATAGACAACCTACAGAATGGGAGAAAATATTCTCATACTATACATCTGATAAAGGGATGATAACCAGAATCTACAAAGAACTCAAGCAAATCAGCAAGAAAAAAATCAAACAACTCCATTAAAAAGTGGTCAAAAGACATGAACAGAAACATTTCAAAAGAAGATAGACTAATGGCCTATAAACATATGAAAAAATGCTCAATGTCACTAATCATCAGAGAAATGCAAATCAAAACCAAAATGAGATATCACATAACCCCAGTGAGAATGGCTTTTATCAAAAAGTCCCAAAACAATAGATGTGGAGAGATGGGAACACTCATATGCTATTGGTGGGACTACAAACTAGTGCAACCTCTATGGATAATAGTATGGTGATTCCTCAAAGAACTAAATGTAGACCTACCATTTGATCCAGCAATCCTACTATTGGGTATTTACCCAAAGGAAAAAAAGTCATTTTATCAAAAAGACACCTGCACTCGAATGTTTATTGCAGCACAATTCACAATTGCAAAGATGTGGAATCAATTCAAGTGCCCATCAATTCATGAGTGAATTAATAAAATGTGGCATATGTATACCATGGATACTACTCAGCCATAAAAAATGAATTAATACCTTTTGTCACAATCTGGATGGAACTGGAGACCATTCTCCTAAGTGAAACATCTAAAGAATGGAAAAACAAACATCACATGTACTCACTATTAAATTGGAACTAACCGATCAGCATTCATGTGCACAGATGGAAATAAAACTCAACGGAAATGGTGCAGGGGGGAGGGGGAAGGGGCATGGGTGAAATCATACCTAACAGGTGCAATGTACACTATCTGAGTGAAGGGCACACGTATGACTTTGACTCAAGCAGTACAAAAGCAATCCATGTAATCAAAACATTTGTACCACATAATATTCTGAAATAAAAACATATATACTTATTAACAGAGTCTACCTCTACATGATAAGATTAGAGATAACTTTCTAAAAACCTTGATTCTCTTTTATTGTTATTTCATAAATATGGAGATCCTTTTGCTTTCTCCCTAGTGTAAAGTACTAGAGTCCTAGAAAATGTTAGAACTTTTCTCTCTAGTGGAGCAGGATGGAGGAGACCAGGATAGAGTAATTCCTTGCTGACCTAGGGGAGTTCCACTACAACCTTAGGCAGGTAACTGTTGACTGAGCCCTAGACTGGTTGGATCACTAAAATGCAAGGCCAATGCAGGTTCACCTCCCCCCAGCCTGCTACTCTGCTTCACAGATGACGGATATAGAGATGTCTCAGCCTCCTGGGTCTTGAGTCTCACATATCCTAGGCTCTGTCACAGGTAGAAGCAGTTCCTATTCCTCTGCTTCCCATTCTTTATGCCATATGTTCTCAAGAACAAGGTAATAAACAAACAAATGAATTAATATTTCCAAAATGAGGGAACCCAAACAGATAAAGTGTACCAGGAAGTCATCTAGTCCACGTGATTGTCCTTTAGGTTGAGAACTATAAAGTTTAAGGGAACTGGGAATCATGAAGTCCTTTAGCCTAAGAATGTGGTTCTCTGCATGATAGTCAGGATTGAACTGCTGAGATTTTGCTCCACCTTAACCCTAAAACCATATGACCAATTTCACCAGTCATTAATCCATTCTCTATCAAGGACTCTTTGAAACTCCTCTCCTCTTTAGAGAAATACTTCTTCCCCAAGGGTATAGCCCCAGTCTCTTCCCAGGTTATTCTCCCAATTAGCTAGATCCTCCTACTCTATGACCTCAAGGAGCATTCAAATAGCATTCACAACTTACCTTCAACAGAAGCACAGCAGGGCTGCCAAGGCCCATCACTGGAAGGCCCACTGCCAATAATCCAGGCAGGTACACAACTTGCACCTCCGGGTGCTGAAGGAATGCCAAGCCTAGCTTACTACTCCCCTCTAGCCATTCCTGCTTTTCCTGGACACTACCAGGCAGGCAGACTTGAGGCCTTTGGCTAGCCAGGGGCTTCCCTATTCTGGCACTTGATGGCAAACCATCCCAGGCACAGAGGAAATGGAGCCAAGGAACTTATCGGAGTTGGGCGAAGGAAGAACCAGGGTGTCTACCCAGTGTCTAAGCCAGCTTAGCTGATCTCATTTGAACTATGGGAAGAGGGGAATGCATGGGGGACGGCTCTAGTTGTGGTGTTAGGAGGTAGGAGGTTCACACATGGGAATCACCCCAGGCAGAGGCTGCTCATGGTCACATTACATAAGGCCCACATGCATTTCTGGCCCTCAGGGACTCTGGCCCCAGCTCCAGACAGGGGCTGTCTCCACAATTGCGGCAGATGTGCCTTCTCTTCAGCACTGAAAGAGTAACCGAACAGGTCAGCACCACCTGCTGCCAACTTTATCCTGGCTCTTGAAGCCATTGCCTTGAAGAGCCAGGTCATCTTCCTGTGCAGGGAGCAGCCCTTGTCACCTTCCTCAGTCGCATCTCATTTTCTTGGTACTTTTCTGTAGTACGTAGGTGTTAAATTTACAACAGATCATTAGAATGCATTCTCTCAATAGAAAATAAACTCCCTCAGTAGAATGTAATGTCTCTTGCTTTAATTTTAAACATATGAGGATACAGATTTTTTTCTGTTTTATTTATTGTTGCATCTTCAGTGCCTAAAACAGTGTCTTTATATAAGAGTACTCAATAAATATTTATAAAATGAATGATTAAAAGAAACTATTTCTCAAAAAGAAGTTACTTGGAAGGATATCAGTAGGTAGCATTTGCTTTTTAAAAAATATATAGACATAGGAATTTAATAAAATTACAGAATTATATTCTGAGTGAAAAGTACATTGACCTTCTGCAATCAATCAAATATTCATCATAAAATCAAGAGGTTAGCACCTAAGTAAAATAACCAATATGTTTAAGCAACATTTGTAGGATATTCACCAATATCTAATGTAATGGGCAGTCAAATTGTAAAGAATTTCAGAATACTATGAGATTAAAGGATTTTATTAGGTCTAGCAACTTCTGTGGTTATGGAGGGAAAGGGGTATTTCTCATCCCTATGTATCTACCAATTCAGTGAAGTTTGGTGGAGATCTTCAGATGAGTGTCTCTTTGGTCACCATGTTGCCTCCTCTTGGTTCTCACTGTTATGCTGCCAGCAAACTTAACATGGGATCTGTATCCCCCAAGGATTGTCAGAAATACCTTGTGGCACCATAAACCATCATATGGGAGAACATCTGGTGCTGACTGCAGCATAGAGAAATATACAGATGTGGTGACCAGCAACTCACATGGCAATTACTTCAATTATTTTACCACATATGGGTAGAGTGCCTCATGTGGTTTTCAAAATGCATTCCTTGAACACCTATGTGCATATAAAGAGGTTAGCCTCATGCATGCTGAGATAACCACTGAAGCATATCGCTCTTAGTCACAGAGGAAAAGATATTATCACGTGTTATACTCATCTGATTAGTAGTACATGTCAATTACACTGGTGTTTTGCCTGAAAGTCAGGATGAAATTTTATGCTTGCTGTGGAGTGGCAGACATATTTTCCCTTGGGTGGCCGCAGGAAAGGTGCCAAGAAGTGCATTTGGATTAGTATGCTGTATCCATTCACAGACTTGCTTTCCAAGGCTTTCATTTCTTTTAAGTGAATTGGCACGTGGAAAATTTTACAAAAGCCAAGACTTTTTAGAAGGTTCATTTGCTGATTCCTTGATGGGTGATGGTAAGTGTTGGAATGAGTGAAATCACACCTGCATTTAGTGTAAGAATATCTGAGATAAGTATATTTTTTCACTACTAATATTATCATATTTGTCAATGTTGAACTTCAAAGACTGCATTTCCACTTTAACTTTTAATTTAGGACAAAAATGAGGATATTCAATCAAAAGAGATGGAGAGAGAGAAAAAAGGAATTAAAGACAATTAATTAATTACATATAACCTATGATTTCAAGGTTACGCAAAACAGTGCTTGATCAGTTTGCCTTACGATGAACTTTCTTTACCTCTCTCTAAAAATGACAGTGACCCAATTCCTAAGACATAGGTTGAAACTTGTCACCTATTCATTCAACAAACATTTATTAAATGGTCATTACATGCAAGATACCAGAAAGAAAACATGCTCTCAAAGAGCATGCAATTGTGTGGGAAGTAAGAAGAAAATACATTTAGCTAGAGAACTACAAAAAAACAAAAAAACAAACCAAAAAACCCTCAGTTATCTCACAAAATTGAGCCCTGTGGTTACTTGGTTATTTGAAAATTCAGTTAAATAAATCTTAAATATTTAATTCAATTATGAAGTTACAAATATATCTTTATTCACCAATCTTCTGATATAGAACCAAGGTCTTTCCTCTGAGTATAAATCTGGTGATAAGACTAATGTTTTAACAACTGTACAACATTTTTAAAATTAGAATTTGGAAATGCTTGTAAAGAAATATGAGCCCAGAATCCTTTTAAATTTTTTAATCACCATACTCTCCCCTGCAAAATAATCTTATCTTCAATATATCTTGTTCCAAAAAAAATTTTTAGCAATTCATCTTTCTGAAATCTTTCCAGGGCTTTCTAATTAGTTTTCTTTGAAATGATGTGTTTTGATATATATTTTTAATTCACATGTTAAATTACATTTTGTAATTATTTTAAAAGCACAACAGACATATGTAGGTTTGGAAACACACACATATGACTCACACACTCAATTAGTAGGAGCTGAAATGCAGGTGCATCCTTGAGAATGGCCTATTAGAATGCAGAGGCACTGGCTGATATGTTTTATAGAAGAAATAGAGATTATTGGGCCAAACTGAAAATTTGCTAAGATATTCCCCAAGAAAATTAATCATCAGATAGAGTAGAATAATTTTATTTCTGGAATCTTTATCTATAAGTAAGGATGATTTTTATATTGGTAAAAGCTAGGGATAATTTAAAAACATTTCTAATCTTTCTAGAAAGACTCTAGAATTAGAATCAATCAATACTGAAACAAAAGTATACCAAGCCATAGTGCTAATGGCTTTGTCGAACAGCTACAAGATATAATGCTGTACCTGCAAAACAACGGAAATATTGGCATTTTCAGGGATACTTCCCATCTAAAAGCAACAGACACAAATTACAAGGTAATTTTACACTGCTAGAACAATGTTCGTTTTAAGAGAATGAAATATAACACATCTGCTATGGCAGTTACATCTCATAACTGAAGAATATTATAATTACAAAAAGAAATGGTTGACCAACTGAATAATGCAATGTATATTTACTATGACTATGTTTGCTAAGATTGTGGGTCTTCCTTATTGTTCTAGAGACTTAAGAATCAGGATTGTGTTTCCTTCCTCTTTCTATTTCCAGCACACAAGACAATGCCTTACACATGGCAGACCCTCAAATAAAATGTCAGGATGAAAGTTCTAAAGAGCATTACCAAGATGTTAGAGCAAAGATTTTCCTCACACATTCAATATGCTATTACTTTACCCTGATTTTAATACACACAAGAGACATTTATTGGATAGCTACAAACAGCTGACTGTCTTGACTAAATGCTTAGGAAGAAATTAAACAGAGGTGGCTCAATAACAGAATTCTATGACATCTGTAATGGTCAATGGTTCTCAGAATGAGATAGACTTTTTTACACTTAAAGAGTCATCTATGGGCTGGTCCAGTGGTAGTGGGTTATCAGAATTTATTAACATTAGTGTCACAAAAGTTGGGATACAACCGTCCACTGCTAAATTTGACTGGTTTAAAAAAAAAAGAGTCATCTATGGGAGTCTCATTGATAACATGCTATGCCATACTTTTTGAAATAAATAGGACACAGATATTTGGTTTATCCAGAAATTACAATCTTATTTTCTCATTCAGCATTATAGTAATGTGTTTCTTGATTATTTTCTACATTTGCCTCACTTCTGGTGACTTTATTTCACACAGATGAGATAGTCAATGTGTTTTGTACAAGAACATTGGTCCTCCCTTGGTAGCTCATGTTGTTCCAGAAGTGGCTTGTCAGTTTAAGCCCTCTCAGATTGCAGGAAATAAAATGCAATCTTGGCATTATTCTATCTTTGGGAACTATGATTTGGGATTTCAGTACCCTTTCTAGGTTGCTGTCACAGTGGGCTCTTATCTTGATGGAGATCACTAGATCTGCCTTCTAGGGACCCAACTAAGCAAATTTGGTTACCTGAGTTGGGACCAATTTGTTTCATCCACTCATTTCAATAGGCTTAAACATTTTCATTTTCAACTCAGCTGGCCATGATCTCTTTATGAATTTACCATGTTAGATCAACAGACTAGTTAGATGTGGAATAACTTTTAATTAATGTACCCTGCTTTATCACTCAAAGACCAGTCGAGAAAATAGACACCACTCTTAATCTTAAAAAGAAGGACTTTAACATGAGGGATTGTTAACATGGACTGAAAAGCAACTCAGATTAGCAAGAACAAAAAGTCACTACAACCCCTAGAAATGGAAGGCAATGGGAAAAAATGTGGTACCAGAACCCAATAGCAGACCACTGATGACCGCTAGAGCAGGAAGTGTGCACTGGGAGGGCCTCTCCGCCAAGAGGTTAGGAACTGTCCAACAGGACAGAGGTACCGAGAAGACTTCACCATTGCAGGGACACCAAAGGAAACAGAAGGAGGGAGAGGAATATTTTGACTTCTCCTCGACTCCCATTCTCCCATAATCAAGATGATCTTGTAAGTCTTGGAGTCTCGGAAGGAGTGGGAGTCTGAGAAATGTATTTCAATGTAGGAAAGAAGAGAAAGAAAGGGCAGGTAACGGGCCTAAGTACAAACGAACTGGTGACTGACACAGCTGCATTTTAACAGTTTCCAAACAAGACACAAAACCAAAGTGTACAAAAGGTAAGACACTGTGTTGCAGGAAGAAAATACAATACCTTCTTTATTACTCATTTTTATCTAATATGAGAAAGAAAACTTTGTTATTGTTTAACATTTAGAGTGACCCTGACACTGTCACTCAGTTTCTATGAAATATGGGCATACACATCCTTTTCACAAGGTGGTAAATGAACATGAGGCAAACAGACTCCCAGAGTAGGTTAACCTGGGGGGGAAAGCATTCTCCTGTATCCACTTTTAGCATACTGCATCAGTCTGCAGTGTGTTTTACCTGAGTATGTGGATTTATTAGTTGCAGGAGCTAATTTCGACTATACTAACCCACACCAAGTGGACAATAAATTAAAAAGATTGATCATATAATAATGCAAGCACAGGTAAACAATAGGAAAGTGGCAGAGCTGTCTTTAGTAAAACAGGCCTTCATCAGTTATTTTACAAGGTAAACAATGGTGATTTAATCAGAATGGACAAAAAATTGGCCAAAAAGTATGAAATGATATAAAAGACCATTTGAAATATGGATTTACTTCAATTATTCATAAAAATAAACTTTGCCCTAAGTCCCTATGGTACCTTGAGAATTAACAAATTACAGTATTATAGAGACAGACCATAACCCCTGCATATTTGTTTTATAAAAATTACAATCCCTATAGAGCATTCCTTTCTTTGTTAGAATTTCGTTTCTGATATTTATATATATGCTTTAGTGTTATTGGCTAATAAGTCCTGATTGGAGTAAGAGATTGTAAGCCTATGTTTAACAGTATTTGTAAAAAGTGGATTTGTTTTATTTTGTTTCTTGTGATAAAGCTTTTTTATTCTGAGACTTTATTTTTAAGGTTTTTATGATAAAACTGAAGGCTGATGATTTACTCCAAGATATCTGACTTAAAATAAATCCAGACCCATTCTTTGCATACAGATTCAGTTTTCAGATTTACACCTGCATTGTGTCTTATATTTCACCAGTTATTTTTCAATGTTCATTTAAATGCCTTTTGATATTATTTATAAGGATTATTTTACACACTTGGACTCCAAAGTTTAAAGTTATTCCTTGTGAACTGTAACTATCAATCTTCAAGCCCAATTAATTAACAACATAAAACTTTGTTAGTTCTTTGGTCAATATAGAAAACTGCAAAAAGTCTGACGTTTTACCTTACTTACAAAGCTAAAAAATTAGCTTGCCAAAGTTTTATAGATGCTGGCAGAACACAGGAGACTCCTGGTTCTGGTTCAGAGAAAAAGGACTTCATTACTGATAGCACAGGAGGCAGCAAGAGTTTCATGTTCGCATCAGCTACCACTTGCTCCCACCCAAGTCCCACTGGAGCTATGCAGAGCAGTTCACGAAGAAGTTTCATATTCAGTGGATTTGTATCACAGCTGAGGACTCCCAAGTTTGGGAAACACCTATCTTTTATAATGAGCTATAAACAAAACTGCCTAACCTTTGCCCTGGAGATAGACATTATCTTTATTTTACTGGGCAGAAAACAAATTGCCCTCTGCTCCAGAAAGAAAGATTATCCCCCTCTTCCGAGGTGATTCACTCTGCAAGTATTCTTGAAAAGGTAGCCCAGAACAAAAGTTTGCCAGTGCCTCTGTTCATAAAATGTACAAAAACATCGGAGACACACAGAGAATTGTCCACCAACACTCAATAACCCAGATACATAAGTGTTTAATTGGGGCTGGAGACAAACGGGTTATGAGATTCATTATCTTCTTCTTTTATTCAAAGAACTCTTAAATTTCAAACTGTTAAAATTCAGTATTTATTATTCACCATAAATTAGTGATCGTAGGGCATATGTCTAATTTAAAAATAAATATGCATATATATGTTAGGGACGTGTTAACCTGCAAAAAAAGTTTTATTAATAAAAGTGTAAGGTCAATAAAAGTTTGGAGACAGATATTATTAATATTATAACCAACTAGAAAGCTGAAAAAAATTCAGAAGAAAATGGCTAAAATCCTGTGAAATGTGATATACAAATGGCATCAGTCTGGTTCAGAGCTCTAAAATGGAGTGGAAAAGCCATTATAACAAGGACTACCTGTGTGACCTGCAACCTTGCAAAATAGAAACTCACCTTGAACCTTTGAACTGGGCCAAATCTCCATGACCACAACATCCTGGAAAACAGCTGGATTTCACCAACGCTGCAATTCCTGAATAGCAACAACCACTGAACTCTGGACTTATAGTTCACTTATGTATCTGTACATAAGCTAGCTACCTCCACCCATGATAATTCTTTCAGAACAACTTGTGTAATCACTCTCAGCATCCTTTTAAAAATCTCTACCCTGCCCTTCTCTGTTGGGGACACAACTTGGCTTCTAGTCAAATCTGTCTCCTGAATTGCAATTCCTAAGACCTGAGTAAACACCTTGTCTTACTGCTTCGTAATTTCTTTTGCCTCTTCTTGGTTGACAGACCTTGTCAGTGAGAAGGACGGTAAAACAGGGAACTCAGGCTTTGGAAATAAGTAGGTCCAAATCCCGTCCCAAGTCCTCCTCTGCAATAAAGGCAGGTAAATGAATTTCTCCATGCCCCATTTACCTTAACTTCTGATAAAACATATATTTGTGTGTGTGAAAGTCACCATTACTGCTGTTAAAACATGGTATAAATTAGTAGTTTTAATAGTATACAAAATTATGATTGTAAACAGAGAGTAAAATGATTAGAAAGATTAATGGCAACTTTAATCTTAATATTATGTAAATATTTAATTAAAAGAAAAAGAGAATACAGGTCATATACTCTTTTATGTTTGTGATTTTTAAAAGTAGCAAAAGGGAAATCTCAAAGTGGCAGAAGAAAAACATAATTTAATAAGATGAGTGATTTCAAAAATTTAAGCATTATAGGACATTTTAGTTAAAACTACATCTCATGGTTAAATAGGTGAGTTTAATCCAAAATTGTTAATAAGTATTTTAATGAACTTCCAAGTTATCAAAAATGTAAATTATAAAAGACTGAGCAGAAACCATTGTTTCCACTTTCATTGCAGAATAGCATCTTTAAGAAAGAATGAATTGCTTCCTTTTGCCTTATCTTTTCTACTCTCCTCTCCAAAACCGAGATTTTACATGGCACTTTTTTTCATCCTTAATTTCTGATGGTCAGTCTCATATGCCCCATGCTTATGACATCACAAATCTCTTCCCATGGACAGAGTGGCTTGTGATGTCTTAATTAAATGCACTGTAAGGCTTGAACATTTCTAGAATAAATAATCATCCTGGGAGCCCATCTTAATACAAATGAAAATAAAATATATTGTGAATAAAAGAATAAATTATAGGTAAAAATGAGAGGTAACATATAAAGGACAGATAATACTGTCGCTTTTCTGATGACTAGAGTTACTGCAACAACATTTATTCAACATTTCATATGAACAAGAATAAATGCCTTAAATATTACTGTGTCACCTGCGGCCCCAATGAATGGCTCCACTTACAAATTCCAAATTCACTGACGTTCCCAGGACTTGGTTTTGGAATCATCAATTATTTAGATTCCCTTTGAAAAAAATATAGCTGAGTACTTTCTTTGGGAGATACAATAAGTATTACATTAATTTTTTGTCAATTAAATTGGTGAAATTCATCTCTTATCTATTTGACAGACCATTTTCAAGCTTTTTGTCCTTAAGGTAAATATACTAGCCATAAGCAGAAGGACAGACAGCGGTTCCCTCCAGCTAAGTCATCATGAAAACCACTACATGGAACCAATCTGTCTGATAAAGAGATTATTTAGAAAAAACATTGAAATTTTGCAAAACATCCATTGATTTAGTTCCTACGAAGTTCCCTTTTGATAATTATAAATACAATGAGCATCTTTGAAATGACTTATTTGCTGGAGTGCCTTTTTTACAAACTTGGGATTCCAGGAAGTTCAGAGGATTGAAATGTAGTCATTCATTGTGCTATACTTTTATTAAGCCTCAGTTCTGCGTATTTGTGTACAGTCCTAAAGTTTCCAGATCTAAAGATAATCAAGATCACCTGACTGAAGAATGGGCCAATTGTATGCAGATCCAGATTCCATCAGTAGAAAGCTAATGGCTCCTTGTCGAAAGCATATAATCATTTTGAAGTATCTCCTTTTTTTTTTTTTTTAGAAGAATGTCAAAAAAGCAGAGTCTAATTTTATGTGCCTGGGAGTAACAATCTAAGCTTCAGGCAATACAAACACTGCTATTACTGGGGAGTAAAAGCTCTGCATAATTAACAAACATCATCAGCCTTACAGTTCCTGTAGAATGCGGTAAGTTCCTTGCCTGAAGGCTGCTCTCATCCTAGTAAGTCTGTTTACCCTGTCCAAGATTAGATTAGTTTAATTATTATGAAAAAGACTGCTAAGATCTTACAGCCTAATTATGCAAATGTTTCTAAATGTTCACAAAAGTAATTTATTTATTTGGAGATAAATGAATCTGTTTTGTCATAAAACAGATTGCAGTCCTGGCAATGTACAAGTAGGGTTATGTAGCCTTGGGCAAATCTTTCACCACAAATATCAGTGGGATCCCTAGATTACAACATTTAAAAATACATAAATGTTTTTAGCAGGTTTTTATTGTTTTTGTAAATTATAGTAATCCCAGAAAGAACTATCACAGGTTTAATACTCAACCCAACCTTGTTATGAAAACATGGTTTCTCAGCAGAAGCATTTAAAAGATGCTAACAGCTAAAACATTCCTGGTAGACCTATTAAGGTACACCTGTTTTATTATGCTTCAAAGCAGATATATTCACAATACTGTTATTTTCCCCCTCTACCTTGTAGTATCATAGTTTAAGTAACTAAAAAAAAAGCTGTAAACAGGTAGTAGAATATATGTGTAGATCATAATATCTATATTAGTTTTACCTGTAAAAATAGTATTATATTTAAATAAGTTAAACTAATGCCTCTATCTGAAAATGACATATAAATAAGCTTCTAAATAATAATACCTGGATACATAATTTAGCTGAAGTGTCCAAACTTGAAAACATGCACTTTAATGCTACCAAGTCTTTGTGTTACCAATAGCAATAATATCGTTACATAGTAATGTCTAATTAACCCAATTGAGGTCAGTTATCCAGAGCTTCAAACTTTGGTATCAAAAAACTTCTGCAAATTTGTTAAGTTTAAGAATTTTTAGCAAACATAAATATTTAAAGAATGAACCAGGTACTTGGTTAGGGAACTGTAATGGATATATATTGTTCTTTCTTGCCTAACTTTTTTTTTTTTAAGAAATAGAGCCCATTTAGCCTGGGGGTAATCCATTCTCTAGGTTTGGTTGAGAGGGAATAGATTCAAACTCTTTTCCTTCCTAGCACAAGGGTGATCACACGACCTAAGTCAAGCCATTCCCAGGATTTATCTGCCAGAAGCTATCAGGAAATGATGAAAATGATGACGATGTTGATGATGATGATAGAATAATAACAGTTGCAATATAAAAATTCATCATTATTGAGCACTTTCTATTATGCCAGATACTGTGATCAGCTCATGTGTGCATAATTAATCTCATTTAACCCTCCTTTCCACTGAGACTGCAGAGCTATTAGGATGTGAGACTTGGGCTATCACCAGCCCGATACCCATCACAGAGGGAGAACCTGTCAAGAAGATGGAACTCTGATGATATTGCTTGAGGACAAAGACAGCGTACTCCACTCTGTACTAGACTTGTCACTTGCAATTAGGAATCACAGTGTCATGAATATTATATTGCAAGTAACATATCCTAAAATAGGGGTATGGTCATTAGCCATAGCTGGCCATACCATGAGGAGCCATGTTCTGACCAGAGGATACAATGCACATGAACTAGAGAAATCCTCAACTTGCAAATAGATACAGAATTCAAATGATACATCAGAGAAGGGGAAGTGTGTAGTTCAGAATCTATATGGTAGTTGTTATGTATTATGTATTTAAAAGTGTATATGTAAGAAGAAAAGGAGAGGATGCATAAATGCTAGATAGTCCACAGTGAAATGCAAAGGAATATGTTGTTTTGAGGTGCACAGCAACTCCTTCCATTTCTTTTGGTTAAAAAAAAAAACACCTTGTATTCGTGTGGAGTACTTACTTCATATTTCAGTTCAAAAGGCATAGTCCTATTTCCCTGTGTAATAGAAAAAATGGCCTGAAAAGGGGTAAAAATGTTTTCTGTCTCTTCAAAACCCCTGGCCCTTTTTGAGAACTAAAACCTACATCCCTGTCTCAGGCCAGTGGTCAGGAGGGGCAGGAAAGTGTCTTTTGTTCTTTGTGCCACAGGAGATGGCTCAGGGGAATTGCCCGAGTGGAGGTCACAAGATTGTCTTAGCTGAAGATGGGATTATGGGATTAATCAGAAACTTTAAAATCTCCTTACTTCTGCTCAGAGGCAGGACCATTGGTACTTTGAGACCAATGTCTGCCAACCTCCTCATTTGCTGGCAGATTAATAAACTCCTCCTTCCTTCTCCTCAAACCACTTGTCCTTGTTCTTCTGATGTGGCCTCGGGGACAAGTGCCAAACTTTCAGTAACACCTGCACTCCGGCATAGAGATGGGTACACAACTGAATTTGGGTGGTCACATTCATCATTAAGGATATTCTGACAGACAAAACAGTGAAGAAATAATTTTTCAGCTGAAGTTAAAGTAGCTCGATGTGGGTCTTTGGGGTGGCAGTTGGTATATGCTGCGGCTATCTTGCCCCATTATGAGAGAGCCTTTCCGGAGAAGAAGCAATTGACAGAAGAAAGTGTTGAGCACCTGGGTCTAGCCATGGATGAAGTCAGATTTAACCCTGGACTTTTCAGATATTTGAGTCAATAAATTCCCTTCTCTGCATAACATAGTTGGAGGTGGATTCCTCTCACTTGTAGCCAAAGTCCTCCTGAGAAGAGAAAGTTCCCAGTTCAAATGAAATGAGCTAAAAACCAACATCCATTTTTACCCTATATATATTTATGCTTGTAACCATTGGTATTAAATTTAGTTTATTTTTAGGAGTGTGAGTCATTTTCATCCCAACTAAGGGTTCTAAACACAGCCAATCAAAATTTTTTCAACTTTACTTATATCTACTAGTTTATTTTCCTTTTGGACCCTGAGGAACATGGTGGCAGCCACCCCTTAGGGCCCTGGTCAGAAACTTGTACTGCCAGTCTCCTGCATTGCCTGTGCCTTTAAGACTAATGGAGCTAAATATCAACAGCAAAAGAATGGCACTATATAAACATTCAGAAATGTTTCTTTCAGTCAGGGGTTCTATTATAGGACGATAGAGTTTATTAGAAAGAAGTGTGTTAGAAATAATGGAGTTTTGACTTGTATGTGTGTGTGTTTAAATTAACTGTTATTTAAATAAGAAGGACAATGGGTCTACAGGGAGATTCCAGCTGAAGTTCTCTTGTCTATTAAATGGATGGTATGAACAATGAGTTTAACAGGCTTCTCTGATATCACCATTATCTTGGTTATTGAAGCCATTAGAAGCTGTTTTCTGTCAGTTAAATGATCATATCTCAAGTGCACCTGCTTTATAATTATTCATTTGGAGCAAAATCATTAACATATTCCTTAAGTCATTTACAGGCAATTTGACTTAACATTAACAATTTTTTTGCTCTTTATAAAAAATTAATGAGATATGTAAATATATGGGTGCACAGAAATTCTATACAGTTCAAATAATTAGGCTACAAAAGATCTACAATTTATGTGACTTACATATCTTTACATGAGTAATGGTTGAGACTCATTAGCAGGTACGATATTTAAGAAGTTTCTGAAATAATGCAAAGATAATTACAGTGGACAAATTAACACAGATTTCTCTTTCAGTTTGAGTAATCAGCAGAATATTACAGCTGTTAGCACCTTCCCTGGCACATAGTAAGTACTCATTTAATGACTGTAATATTTACAATGTTATGTTCAGTTTTACAGGGGTATAGACATATAAGATATATTTTTCCCTCAAAGAATTTTTAAGCTAGTAGAGAAAACATACCAGAAATCATTCAATAATATCATTTTTATAAATAATGCCAATGCTTATCTACTTTGCAGCTGTTTCATATTATGTGCCAGGAATTGTCCTAAGTGTTTCACTTACGTGTATTAATTAACACATTTACTGCCACACTAGAAAAAAATTTTTTCCCTGGGGCCACAGTGTTTTATTAAAACAAAATAATCCTTTCTAATTTGTTATTTTTTATTGTTTTCTGCACATCAGATATATGAAAGGCAATCCACGTTTTTAGAATTAAATTGTCAATATTAATTGTAACAACAAGAACATCAACAAGTAAGATTTTTATGAACCAACTGCAGGGTTTTGCTTCATGAGGCCCCGGACTCAAAACTAGCCTGAGTTAAATACAACTCAAATGGCAGTCAGTGTGTTAATCTTCATAATATACCTATAATGTTGTTCTTAATATTTCTAGTTCACACACAAAATCAATAAGACACAAAGAAATTAAGCAACTTAGTTAAAGTCCACAGCTATAAAGCAACAAAGCTATGATTTGATTTGAGGCAGTTGACTCAGCACAGTTAACTTCACTACTACATCATAAGGTATGGAAGCCAACTGCCTACGGCAGTGGTTGCAAACTTAAGTGAGCATCAGAATCACCTGGAAGGCTTGTTAAAACCATAGCAAAGAGCTAAACATCCCAGAGTTTCAGCCCGTCTGGGTTGAGGCTATAAATTTGGGTCCCAGAAGATATAGATGATTGTGGTCCTGTAGCTATACTTTGCAAACCGCTGGCCTAGGGCAATGTATCAGGAGAAGAGGAAACAGAAGTTCATCATCACAGGCCTTGGAACCTCACCTCCAGTTTAAACTGCTGATACGTGGACTAATGAGACCTTGGTTGGTACTGGGGAGTCTTCAAAATGGGAAAGCCAATCTCCCTTGCTTCCTAGACACTGTCATTTTTACTTCCTCCCGGACTTGAATGCCTAGTCTAAGAGTTACAACAAAACAAAAACCGTGGCTCTTATAAAATAACTTTTTGGAAAGGAGTAGCTTTTATAATTATACTCCAGGAGCACACTCATGCAAAAATGGGTTTGTGTGTGTTTATAGAAGGGTAATCAATAGGTTAAGCGATTGAAAGTTTGAAAGCCTCTCCAAGAGATCATTTCCAAGAAAGAAATCTACATTTATTTATACATTCATTGATTCAACAGATATATATCCATCCCTATCATGTACTGAGTTTACCATATTAATAAAACATATTTCTGAATTCTGTGAAATTTACATTCTAGGAGGGAGAAACTGGTAACAAACAAAATTAAATTATAGTATGTTGGTGGTGATAAGTACTATGAAGAAAAATAAGCCAAGGAAAGGGGTGAGAGTCCATTAAACAGAAAATCAGGGAAAGCTTCTCCTATAAAGTAATATTTGGGAGAGATCCAAATGAAGCGAGGGAGGGAGTTATGCTTTTAATTTTGGAAAATCATACTTTAACATAGGTGAGAGAAAGAAAAAAGTCAAGGATGACACCATGTTTATTGTCTGAGCCTTCAAAAGAATGTAGTTACCATTTTCTCAGTGGGGAAGGTGTGCCAGTGGAACAAGATGGGGTGGGGATGAGAATAGCGGGTTTGATTTTAGGCATTTAAATTTCTATAGTGGAGTCATTCAAAAGGAAGAGTCAGATTTTTAGGTGAGAAGCCCAGACTGGAGAAATAAATTTAGGAAAGAACATAGAGATGATATTCAAAAAGAACGCACAACATTAAAAAGTGAAAAAATGTCTATAGACTGATTCTTGGGGCACTCCAACACTCCAAGATTTAGAATATGAGGAGGAGCCAACAGAAGGCACTGATAAGGAGCAGCCAAAATACAGAAGAAAAATTGACAGAGTGATATCCCTGAAACCAACAGAAGAAACTATTTCAAGAAGGAGGTTGACGAATTGTGTCAAATGATACCAAGAAGTCCAGTAAGATAAAGATAGAACTTGACCATTGGCTTTAGCAACTTGAAGACCTTGAACAAAGCAGTTTGGGGCCATAATAAAGACAAAAGCCAGATTAATGCAGTGGCATAAAGAGAAGTGGTAGCACAATGGGAATATAAATAGTCGAATAAATAAATTGGAATACAATCATACAGTAAGATAATTCACAGCAATACAAATGAACAAACTAGAGCTACAAACAAGAACATAGATGGATCTTACAAACATAATATTGAGTGAAAAAGCAAGACACAATAGTAGCTACTATATGATTTCATGTATTCGGTGTTCAAAACTTAGCAGAACAAAATAATACATTTATGGATGCCTACATTTGTAATCAAACTATAAATAAAAGCAAGCAAATAACTACCATAAATGTCAAGATAGCGGTTCCCTTTTGGGAGGAAATGAAATGTGACTAAGAAAGGACACATGGGCTGCTGGGATGCTGACAATGCTGTATTTCTTATCTTAGGTGGTGATGATATGAGTGGTCCCCTTATAACTATTCATATACAGTATTCATATACATGGTGTTTTCTGCAGTGTTTCACGTGTCCTATATTCACAATAAAATAATTTTTAAGAGAGAAAAGAAGGTGTAGGACATGAGATTTAGACAGTCTTTTCAAGGAGTTTTGTAGTAAAGGGGAGAGGTAGAGAAATGAAGCGATGGCTGGAAAGAGATGTGAGTTCAAGGGGAGATAGTGCCACATGTTTGCAAGTTGATGACAATTATCCTGTAGTGAGGGAAAATTGATGGCTTAGGAAAGAGAGGAAACAATGCAGGAGTGAAGTCTTTCAGTAAGTGAGAGGAAAACATAGTGGAGCTGGCTTTAGATAACAGGACTAGCAGTTAATACACATAACCACAGGGATGGTAGAATGCAAGGGTATAGAGGCAGGGCATTTGGCAAACCAAATGATGCAGCAGGTGGAAGGTTTTCCTCGTTGCTTCTATTTTGTAAGTGAAACAAGAAATAAGTCACTATCTGATATTATGGAGAAGGAGAAGGTGTTGGAGATTTGAAAAGAAAGGAAGAGGTATAAAATTATTGTCCAAGAAGCAATGGAAAATGAGATGTCCAGGGAAACATCTAATAGCATTGTCTATAAAGCAGAACTAAGGTCTCACTTGAAGTTAGTGATCAAAAATTTAATATGAGATGGTCAATAATGTTATATTTTTCTCTGACAACACTCAGCTATGCAGATACAAGCACCATGTAGTTTAAGAATTGGACTTAACTAGAGTTGGGATTTTGCTGGACAGATATTATTTGGTAAGAAATTGGCAATGGTGTCCATTCAAAGAACTGTTCATAATGGTAGACTATAGAACACAAGGTCAGTAAAGGGGTGGTGACAGCGACAAGCTTATAGAATCAATGCACTACAGCTCCTGGTGGCATGAAAGAATGAGAACCATATCAAGCAAAAAACTATTGCTACAGTATTGAGTTAATATTTGTGGCCAAATCTGACTTAAGGAATGTAAAAAGTTAGAGTACAGCTTTGTACACTTTCTCATGAGTTTCTCCACTCTCATAAAGCTTTTTCCATCCATCCCTTTCTAAAGCAGAGCTAATTGAATAGGAAAGGAAATGTGTGCAGGTGGGGGTGTAGGGATGAGTGCATAAAGGAAAAAAACAAAACAAAAGAAAAAAAAATCTCCCATTTAAAGGAGTTCCTGAGGCCCTGTCCTTTGTGGACATAAGAAGAGCCATTTGTCTCAGGCAGCATTTAAGTCATGACCATTGCCCCTTCTGGATGGGCAGTGAGACTTTCTTGTGACTTTCCATAGCACCTAGTACAGTGCTCATTATCATCAATAGCTTATTAACCAAAAAGGGGCAGAATGCAGAGGGAAAAAGTTTTGCTGAGGTCATTTTCTTTTTAAAAAATTTGTACTCCTGCTTCAATTTATTAAAACAAGGGCCAGAAATGGGGTCTAGAATTTCCATTTACAGTATAAGCTCACTCCTCTGAACTCTTTCTCTACACAATTTCTTTAGAAAGTGATACCTTAGATAAGAAAATGAGGCACATATATTTGTACTATTAAATTAAAAAATGTAAGAAATATATATAGTAGTTCCATGGAATTCTTTCCAACTTTGCTATTTCAAAAAGTTACCTGCTGGCTAATATTTTAAATGTGATACTTTAAGGACCCCAGAATATCAGCACTTAGGAAAAAAGCTGTTTGAAAGTTTATTAGTTACCAGGCAATGAAAATATTCAGAAAATCAGATATAGAATTAGCCTACACACGGTTATATGTGAGGATGATTCTTTAAAAGACAAGTTTCTGGACCAGCACAGTGGCTCATACTTATAATCCCAGCAATTTGGGAGGCTGAGGTGGGAGGATCACTTGAGCCCAGGAGTTCCAGACCAGCCTGGGCACATAGAGAGACCCCATCACTACAAAAAAAAAAAATTTTTTTAAATTAGCTGTGCATTGTGGCACGTGCCTGTAGTCCCAGCTACTCGGAAGGCTGAGCCAGTAGGATTGCTTTGAGGCTGCAGTGAACTGTGATTATACCACTGCACTCTAGCCTGGGCAACAAAGCAAGACCCTGTCTCAAAAAAAAAAAAAAGAGACAGAGAGAGAGAGACAGAAGTTTATCTTTAAGTTTAAAAATGTGGAGGGAAAAAACCACATCTGATGTTTCAAATTTTAGCTTGTTTTCTTATTTATACAGAACAATGCTATCTAAATGGGAATAGTATATTAATAGTAGAATAAACAAGCTGGGACAGTAGCCCTGCTCTTCCCCAGGTGGATCCACATCACACGGAATGATGATGTCACATGTATACTTAGACCTGAATCTCCATATCCCTGCCTATTCTTTCCGTGAAGCCCCATTTTTGCAGACTCTCTGGGGTCAAATTTTACCTCACAGATGTAGGTTGAAGTGAGTTACATAGATGGCAATTTTCAAAGGGCTCTCTCTCACACATCACTTGCAAGACACCCATACTACCAAAGTACTTCTAGAGGAGGAGCCCTATGAGCTGAGAGACAAGTCCCTGAAAAGGGAAAAAGACAAAAGGCCAAATGCTGAAGACATGACATGAGCCCTGGATGCTTAACAGCAGACAAGCAAGCAAGGATCTGATGCTGAGCTGCAACCAACATTCACATAGAGCCTAGAGCTTGCCAGAGGATCTTGCTAGGCCTTATGTTAGCAATATTCAGCATATGGGAAAAGAAATGTGGTATAAAATAAGAAAAATAACAAAACATTTTCTTAAAATAATGTACTTTTAAAAATTTAGAGAATTCCATCTTATTCTTCTTAGAAAAATAATACAAGTGTATTGAAGTAAAATTAGAAAATGGTAAGAAAAAATAGGAAAAATAATTTTATAACCTACCACCAAGATACATGTGTATTTTTTAATAAAATGGAGTTATTTGATAGCAATGTTTAATCTTGCTTTTGTCACTTAATATAGTTAGAATAGCATTTTAAAGTGCCATTCATCTATAATATGATGTGTCATCTTAATGCTGAATGAATCAAAGTATTCAGTTTATTTCACTAATACCCTATGGTTCAATATTTAACTGGTTTCATTATTATTGCGTGTATCTGCAATAGTTTCTGATACCAACTATCTGGAGAGGCCAAACGTCACAGGTTAAGGATCCAGTCCTTCACAAAGACTGCCCTTACTCAGACGCAAGCCACAAATCTGGGGTCTCCAGGCCACCTTCACTCTAATTAGCTGGCTACACATCTGAAGGTATCCCCTCAGGTTCCATAATTCTCTAGAATGACTCACAGAACTCAGCAAAGTGTTATACTTCTTGTATTATAGCAAAACAATACAAATCAGAGAACCAGCCAAAGAAATGCATAGGGCAAAGTCTGGGAGGGTTCCAAAGGCAAAGCTTGCATTGTCCTCAGGAATGCATTATATTCCTGGCACGTCAATGTGTAACAATATACAGAATAGTTCTGATCTGGGAAGCTCACCTAAGCTTCCATGTTAGAGTTTTATTGTGGTTTAATTATTAGGCACAGTTGCTGGAATCATTGGCTATGCAGTTAAACTCAATCTCCAGTCTCCACTCCTCTCCCAGGAGGTCAGGCTGATAATCATGTGGCTCCAAGTCCCAACCCTTTAATTATATGGTTGATCTTTCTGATGTGGTCAACCCCCATACTGAGTCATCTCAGGATGACTAACTTATCATCTAATAATGATAGTCAAAATTAGCTAATGACTAATAGCTAAAATTAGTTAATTACTAACTAGCATACATTATCTATTCTAGACACTTCTATCACTGGGGAATTCTAAGTATTTAGAGGTTAACTTCCAGGAACCACAAAGGCCAGTCAAATTGTTTATCACATTTTGATAAAATTGCCTTTCTTTGCTTCAAGACATAAAGGTGAACTATTTCTATACTGTATTGTTACCTGTGATGAAAAATGAATTCTGTTTGACAATTGCAAGCATTCGGCACAATGTTTGTATAACGACGAACTGCCCAAACACAGTCCAAAACTGAATATTCATCAGAAAAAGCTAATGGTGTCTCTTTGGTGGTGCAGCGTTGGTATTATCCACTACAGCTTCATGAAACCTGGTCAATTGATCACAGTGGATGTCTACTGCAACCAATTGGATGAAAATGATGAGGATGCTTGCGATGAAGCAGCCAAGATTGGTCAATAGAGACAGGCCAATCCTCTTGCAAGACAGCACTCAACCACATGTTGCACAAACAATGTTGCTCAAACTACAGAAGCTGAATTTGGAAACTCTCTGTCATCCAGCATATTCACCAGCCCTTGCACCAACTGACTACAGCTTCTTCCAGGCTTTGGACCACTTCTTGCAAGGAAAAATATTCAATTCTCAGCAAGCTGTGGAAAACGCCTTTCGCGATTTCATCGCCACTTGCTCTCCAGGCTTCTTTGCTGCTGGCATAAACAAGCTACCATTAAGATGGCAAAACTGTGTTGATAGTTTAGGTGCATACTTTGATTAACTGTACTGCTTCTTGTTTGAGATATAATAGACTAAACTTTCCATTTGAAATCGGACATTTCATATTTTATGACCTAAATATTTTTTTGTTATGTCAAATTTCATTTCTATTTCCCCTTTTCCATTGGTACCCATTCAATTATGCTTTTATATATCCTAAAGTATTTCTTTATTATAAAATGTATAGTGATTAATTGATATAAATGGTATAGTGTTAAAGAGTCTATCCTTGAACATTATTCAGATCTCATTGTTTTATGACTGTATATGGCTGTATGTGTATCCAGTTAATGGCTTCTAAATACTGTGTAGTATTCCATAGCATTCATCTAACTCTATTTGCTTATCTATTTCTAGAGTCATTGATAATGTAGGTTGCCTTTAATTCCCTGTTTCTACAAACAATGCTGAGCCTAACATATTCCTAGTTGTTTCTTTAAGGATTTATTCAAGAGCATCTCTGGAGTATGTACCCATCAATGGGATTGTAGATCATAGATTGCAGCAATACTATTAAATCTAACCAGGCTTTATTACAGAACACCTGTGAACCAGTGGTGTAAGAAGGTCTCCATTTCACATACTTGGTAATCTTAAATTTTATCCAATTTTATAAGTTTTACAATTTGATTTGTGCAAAGTGGTATTTCACCATGATTATAATTTGTATGTTTTGATTACTAGTGAGTTGAAACATGTCTTCATATGCTTGTTAACTATTTAGTTTCCTCCGCCTTTGAATTGCCAATTCATATTCTTTGCCCATTTTTTGACTGAGTTCTGGATTTGTAGATGCTCTTTTGTATGTTTTAGTTATTTATCGCTTGTTGTTTTTAGACATTATTAATACTTTTTCTGTAATCACTTGTTATTTTTGTTCAAAGCTTATTTCATTGAATAGAGATTTTTAATTTGATATAGTTAAATCAACTATTTCTTTTTCCTTAATATTTGTACTTTTGCAGTCTTCTATAATAAGTCCTTCCTCCCTTCAAGGTTGCTAGGATATTCTCCAACATTTTTTTCTATTAATTTTATAGTTTTCTTCTTTTGCATTTAGGTCTTTAATCCATATGGAGCACACCTTTGTATATGTTGTAAGAAAGGAATTCAAACTCTTCCAACCACATAACATACCAGTTTTTCCAATACTAACTTCTAAATAATTTATTCTTTCTCCATTGGTTTGTGTGGCAACCTTTACATACTAATTCTCATATATGTGAATCTGTTTTTGAGTCTCTGTGCTTTTTTTTGGTCTGTTCTGTCCAGTATTATACCTATACCATAATGGTAGTATATTTTATTATCTGAAGGTAAGTCATAATATATTTATATTCCTTTAAATTATTCTCCCATGAATGTTGATTTATTTTGTCATAGGTTATTTTGCTGGTGCAAATGATGTATTTGCTACTACATTTTCTGTCTAATTATAGTCATTATTATTGCCATAGAAGAATGGTATAGATTTTTCTTAGTTGAACTTGTATTCAGAAAACATGGTCAGTTTTCTCATTGAAACTAATGGCTTACCTGTTGATTTCTTGGGTTATCTACATAGCTGATCAAATCACCAGTAAACAGTGGCAGTTTCGTCTTTCCCTTTCCATCTTTATAACTCTCATTTTTCCTTTCTAATTTTATATTACTGACATTGCTGTAACAAACATCCCTGAAAGGTAAATTCTTGAGCACAATCTCTATTATTTTCACAAAATACAATCATAGAAGTGAATTTTGGGGTCAGATGCTTTTCAAATTTTAAGGCTTTCAAATATATCACCAAAATTTATACCACAAATTTATACCAAAATCTTTTCCCAACAACAGTGTATTTTGATCTCATTTTTTGGATTTCTAACAATATCTAAGATTATCTATTCTTAATTTTTGTAATTTGATAATATTAAAAGGTATCTTATTTTAATTTGCTTTTTTATTATAAAAATAGAATTTATTTTCATGTATTAGATATAGCATTAATGCAATGAATAAGGTAGATCAGAAAGTACATTTGCTTTCCATTTGTCAAAATTTTATTAAGACGTTGAATCAAGACAATTAATATGTTTGAGTGCTCTCTTGCTTATAACCAATTGCCCATTCTCCAAATGCACAAATTATTCTTAATTCATATCTTCAATTTATTGAATTTCTGCTTTGTGTAAGGCATGGTACTAGGCACAGTCAGAAATCAAAATTTTAGGAATAATGATCCTTGTTCTTAAGGAACTTCTATTCTAATAGAAAAAATAAGACATAGACATAAGTAGTTATAACAGATGGTAGAAAGTGATATTTTCCATAGGAGTCTCATGAACGAACTCTATGGAATGCTAGAAGGGGTAAATATAGTCATGCTCCATGTAAGGATGTTTCAGCCAACATCAGACCACATTTGTGATGGTGGTCTCATAAGATTATAATACTGTATTTTTACTGTACCTTTTCTATGTTTAAATATGTTTAGATACACAAATACTTACCATTGTGTTACAATTGCCTACAGTATTCAATACAGTAACATCTTGTACTGTTTTGTAGCATAAAAGTAATAGGCTATACCATATAGCCTAAGTGTGTAGTAGGCTATACCATCTAGGTTTGCATAAGTACACTCGATGTTTGCACAATGTTGAAATTGCCTAATGACACATCTCTCAAAAAGTATCCTCTGTCAACAAGTGATACATGATTGTAGCATGAAATGAAAAGGTTTTAAAGAATTTAATAGGCAGTAGAAGACAGTTGAAAAATTTTGAGTAGGGAAGCAAAGTGATCCCAATCACATTTAAGAGATCTTTACCTGCCAGTGGTATTTAGGATAGATTGAGAAAGGTCGAGAAAGTAGCCTAAAGACAGATCAGGTGGTTGATAGAATATTTTAGGCCAGGTAAGACTCAATGATGGGCTTACCCAGTGAATTAATAACAGGGATGGAAAGGAGGGAGATGAGATATAGGTAATGTTGCCAAGATTTAGCATTTGTTGGGGCTTAAAGACTAGGGAATGGCTCCTACCGTTTTAGCTTGGGCTATTGAGAATATAGTGGAGCCATTGACATAAATGGGCTAGAAATCTAGAGTAAGAGTAGTCTGGTCTGGGAAATTGGAAAAATAACATGTTTGATATTTAGCCAGAAGCTGAAAAGTGTGTGTATACATGCATGTGTCTGTCTGTCTGTCTAGCTAAGAATGGAACTAAAGATATGAATTTGAGAGTCATCTGCGTAGAGCTAAAGGTAAAAATCCTATGGCCAAGATCTCCCAGAAAGAGAAGATAAAGCAAGTAGATAAAACAGAATTAAGGCAGTGAGTTCTTACAGGTTTATAAGTACAGGATTGGAAGAGGAGAAGGCAGTAAAAGGGAAGACAATCAATCAGAGAAGTGGGAAAACTCAAAGGTTTGGAGACATGAAATCCAAGGGAGAAAAGCATGGTTTAGTCAAAAGGGTTAAATGCCACAGCCAGTTGACAATGGTGAGGACCAAGAACAGAACTGAATCTGCTGCATAGGGACATCAGTGACCTTCAGAAAAGCAAATCCAGTGTGGTTACAGGTTCTGAAGCCAGAAAGTATTGAGCAACCACAAGAAAGGGTAAGCACTGATTGTCAAGCATCGTATCTAGAAGCACAGTCATGAAAACACCATGAGACATAAGACAGTACCTTAAGAGAAATTGGGAAAAGGCTTGCTCAGGGAAAGGGAAACCTGCCATATTTATTTATAGAGTAAATGGAACCTGCAAAGAGATAAAGGTGAAAGATACAAAAAGATACCATAATGAATGGAACAAAGACTTTAAAGATGTAGGGGGTATTGGTAAAAAGGTGCAGATGAAGGATTAATTTCAAAAAGGAGGAGAGGTGCATTTTATTCAGAGAGCAGAGAAATTTTTTGCCAATAAGTAACACTTCACAAATAAAGCTAACAATATTTTTAATGTGTAAAAGAGATAAACTAAATTATAACCTGTAGAATTTAAGACTGAGAGCATCCTCCAATTGGTCCATCCTTTTCTCAGATACGTCAATAAGGAAAACAGTTGTTTTAAAAAGTGTCAAGGCAAAAGATGCCCTCCTGATAAGAGAATGGATAAGAGAATGGTTATTTTTCCTTTCTGTTAGTACCATTTTCATTTATATTGATATTCTTAATTATGCTACATATTTGAATCAAGGGCTAGTGAATAATTCAGGGTATCTCCTTCCACAGTTCCAGGTTATAAACAAGTCCAAAAGGCTTTATGGCAGGCTCTGAAAAAACACTTTCTCCAGTGAACGATAAGAGTCCTATGACTTCCTACATTGTAAATTGCCTCTGATTACAAAACAAGCCACCATATTCTGCTGCTCCCTGAGACTGTTTCTTTTGTGGTAGTTCATCTACTCTTTGTTGTAACCTATAATCCTAAAGGATCAATATTTGATCTCTTACTCTGTATCAGTTGATGATCTGCCTAGTTGTGAAACCAAAGCTGGGAATAGCCATGTGACCACTCTATGCTATTACTTTCCTCTAGAATACACAAAATACTACACTTTGTAGAAGTGAAGGGGATAGCTAGGTGTCTACTTCAATTCAAATAAGTTCTGCATCCCCTTCAGTGGAAAGAGTTCGTTCACTTGCTAATACAACTAAAGGGGTGGATGAAGGCAACTGCAACACTAACAACTAGTGCTCAGAACATGACAGAACCTAATAAATATTAAGAAAGGACTAGATGATTACCATGAAGGAAATAAATCTCTGAGAAGAAAGCCACCTATTTAAACACTCGCTTAGGAGTTTTATCATAAGGTTGAGGACTATTGTCAGTTCTTATAAAAGATGTGCTTTCACCTACATAAGTTGATAAACTCGAAGCTTAGATATTCTGATAGAAAATAAAATAACTGACTAAGAAATTAACAATTTACTAGACCTGTGGTTTGTAAATGTAAAAGGACTCAGTAATAAAATAGTACATTCACACTCCGTATCTCTTTCAAATTTGGGGAGATTTTGTGCTTTTCTTTAACATAAGCCTTATGTGAACTCCGACATTTCGTATTCACGAGAAAAAGCTTCTAGTTTTACCTGGCTACATCTGGAATAAGAGCAGATGGTACCGTGCCTTCAACTGCTTTTAAACTCTTGCTTGATTTATAACATAAAACTTGTCTTGGCTTTAAATGCTCCTACTTCTTCTGCCCTTCCTTGTGCTTCTGCAGTTTCTGTTTCTTTCTGCCTTGCACAGCATTCCAAATTTTAAAATTTCAATGAGGCAATTGCAAAATGCAGAAGTAATAGAAATTTTGGAAGGATTATACCAAAATGTTATAGGAAGTCATTATTATGTGGTAGGATTATTGGTGATTTACTTTCTTTTTTATACTTTTATATACTTACTTTCTTCATACTTCTTTAATATTCTGGAAAAATTCACAAAATTTTATATTATTTTTATAAAAAGAAAAAATAATAATATTTACATTTTAAAAAACATGTGATTGTAAACTGTGCCTGAATCATTTATTTTCTTTCTTCATAATTCTATGGAGGCTGTTTTGAATAAAGCTAGAATCACTTTAAACTTTTAATTTCTGCTTTTCAGAGTTATAAAACATTGCCTCCTTTTTGTAATTAATTTAAATACAGGTATGTGTGTGATTATACCAACATATATTTCTATATTTTCTGATTCTTAATGGAATTGGAAGTAAAGAAAACCAAATTTATGCCGACATCTGAGATTTAAGATAAGCAATTTTGCTTGCTTAAACCAAATTGAAATCCAACCAATTCATTTCTACTCACACTAATCTCTATGCAACACAACCAGCTAAACTTATTTTGATTTTATTCTTTTAGAGTGGAAAATATTGTGGTCAGCATTCTGACTTCATGAAAAAAAAATAACATTCAGCTAAAGCAACATAGTTCTTATTCTAATTTAAACTACTGCTGATTTTCTTACTGCAAAAATTCACCTTAATTTATAAAACACATTCAAATAATAGGATAAACACATTTTGTGAAGGATTGAAGATATTAAGTTCTTCTCCCCATACAATTCCTAAATTCAATGGAACCATAATACCTGAGAGCTAGAAGGTATTAATTTAGAAAATTTATTACGTAGAAACATATTCCACTTCTTGCCATGTCCACACAATTGGGATATTTCTTGTTCTTGTGCTATTCAACTCTTCCTAGAGACCAAGCTTATGGGTTTTTTTAATGTTATATTTCAAGAGAAATATATATATCAATGTTACTGCACACTGAGAAGTAACCTAAGGGGGAAACTGTCCCAGTAGGATGAATGTTCATCTTCAGGAAAGTCTGTATCTTTTAGGAAAAAGAATGGCTCAAAGGAGTCAAGTTGGCAGAGGAAGAGAGTACATGATGATAAATCAATTACATATCATCCCCTGGAAAGTAATGGCTCTGACCACCTTGCTGACTACCTTATAGGATTATTGTGAAGATAAAATGAGAATTTAGGTGAAAGCATTTTATAAACTCTAAAGTGCTGTGCAAATATTATTATTCTTCCTGAGTAAGTTTCATCAGTGCAGTGTCTGGCATAGTGTAAAAATAGACGAGTTGCATGACAACCCAAGTTAAATGTTTACTTAAGCTGATTAAATTGATCACAATTAGAAACATTGATTTGTAAAATTCTTTCGTTATTTTAAAATGAGATTTCAACCAATGTTACAAATAAGATGACATTATTTGAATTTTCTATCAAGAAATTGTGCAGTTTAGAGGGAAAAATCATCCAGTAACGTGACTAATTTCTAGTACTCTTTCATCTCACTATACTTGGTTGTTCTAGTTCAATACTGAACTAACTGGTTTTTGTTTGTTTCTCTTCTACCATTTACATTTGATATTTGTTATTCAGATTGCATTTTTGATCATCATATTACATTCACAATTGGCAGACTTATTAATATGGCATTTATCCATTATTTCACTTTCAGAAAATATTAGCATTATAATAATTGTGCTTAAATTGAAAGTAACACATGCAGTTTTCCAGGTACAATGTTTTATGGATATAAAACTGTTCACAACTTCCATGGACAACAACAGTGCTGATTACAGATCATTCAAACAAATGTTCTTTGATTTGGCTATTATAACCACGTCTGTCTCTGCTAAGGGGGGAAAATAAAACTAGTGATATAATTCCCTATGTGTTGAAACCTTTTAGCCGGGAACAGCTTTTTAATGGCTTTTTTTGCAGTCAGCAAGAAATGTACATTTATTCAACTGAAAGCAACAATGATGATAAGGAGAAAAAAAATGTTTCCAACTCTTGTTTCACTACATGATTTTGAAGATGGTTTTGTGAAGTTTCATTTACAACCTCTAACAAAGCAAATCAAGAGATACATATATTATCTGTGTACAGAACACAATAAAAGTATGAAGAGAAACAAAATGACTGCATTGGATTGATACAGCAGTGTATCTGCCCAGACAAGGCCTATTTTACTCCCAATCATAAAGAATTGGCTGGCAAATGTTAGATATTTGTTCACATTTGAAAAAAAAATTTCCAGCTCAATTCAGTGTAATAAGTCACCTAATGATCACAGCCTTTGTAACAAAAGAACTAGCAGGACGTTGCAAATATGTTAGTGCAGAATAGGGGAAAACATTACCAGGCTCATCTGCTAGATGGCTTCTCTCTAATTATCTCAACTGAAGTCACATCTCCATCACCAACATTGGGGAATGTGAAAATAGTGTGCTGACTGTCAGATTTAGGCATATCCAGAAACTATATTGATATTGGCTATGATAGGATTTAGCCTCTTTTCTTGAGTGGGTGCTCTATGAAAGATTTGAAATTGAATCTCTGCAAGCAGAGTTAAATTCAAACAGGGATTAAATTCTAAAGTCAGCAAGTCAAACAGAAATCTGGTAGAGTCAAAATTACCATTGAAAATCTGTTCTGCTACCTTTAGACTTCCAGGACTTAGGTCCTCATAAAGCCAAAGACCAAGGGTTATCTCCTGTTTCCCTTTGCATTTTGGTTGTGACCTCTCCTGGTACAGTGGAAGTCAGGATCTAATTTGAACCAGGGAAATCCCATGAATCATATTCATTCATTGTCTTTCTTTCTCTGTGTCTTTCTCTCTCTCTCTTCCTTCCTCCCTCTCACTTCCTCCTTCCCCTCTTTCTCTCTTTTCCTGTTTTTTTTGGAGCCTGTATAATTGACTTTATGGAATTTCAATGAATGGAATGCTAGTGCACTATCCTGAACCTGACTATGCCATTCTGAATATTTAAATACATTATTTTTCCCTTAACCTTAAGACAGTGTTTTGGGATAGGCATTAATACCTCCATTTTTAGATAAGAAAACTGAAGCGAACAGAACTTATGAAACTTGTAGGTCAGTGATAAATTTTGAATTCAAACCAACTCAATTCCAAAACCCGTGCCCTTTATATTATACTGCTCCCAATGCCTAGAAATGTAGGAAAGTATTTAAAATATGGCACAATCATAATATAAATAATAAAGCTGAACTTGCCCAGATTATTTGAATAATTTTTAGAATGCTACATTAAAGGTCTTCATTAAATAAAAAGTGAATATCAAGGTTAGAAAAATTTAGTGGTTAGTGGTTATCCAGGCTATGTTACCTAACCCCTTCTGTCACTGTTCTCAGCCAGGCCCTCATCAGCTCCTACCTAGAAATGATAAGGCTGATGGCTAACATTTCCTTGATCATTGTTTTTTTACTTCAAACTTCTCCTTTTTTTAAACTAACATGGAAATGTTTTTTATAAGAATCTTCCTAAAACACCTTTTTCATCACATTATTGCCATCTTTAAAATTTTGTAATTGCTCCCTATGACGGTTAATTTTATATATTCACTTGGCTGGACCATGGTACCCAGATATTTGGTCAAACATTATTCTGGATGTTTCTATGAAGGTGTTTTTTGGATGATATACATTTAAATCAGTGGACTTTGAGTAGAGCATATGGCCCTCCATAGTGTGAGTGGGTTTCTAATTGGTCGAAAGACTTAATAGAAAAAAGACTGACCTCCTTCCCAGCAAGAAGAAATTCTGCCAGCCGACTGCCTTTGGACTTGAACTGCAACTGCAGCACTTTCCTTATTCTCCAGTCTGCTGGTGTACCCCACCAGACACTGTGTGTTTCTGTGTGTGTGTGTGTACATGTCCTATTGGTTTTGTTTCTCTATACTCCATGTTTTCTATTTCATTAAGCTAAGCTCTTGACCTTGGGTTTCAGAGCTTTCTGTTATTAGAAAGCATCTATTCATTTAAATTCATTTCCTATCTTGTCTTCTCATACACTTCTTCCACCATAATCAAAATTTATTCATTTGTTTCCTCTTTTCCCTAATCTTTGCCTACAAAATGTCAATAGAATACTGAAAATATTTAACAAGGTTGTACTTTTTTTACACCCCCATCACTGCATCAGCTTTCCTTATCCAGAATAGTACAAGTTTGAAAGCTATAGCAAAATATCATAGCTTATAAACAATAGAAATTTATTTCTCATAGTTCTGGAGGTAAGAAAGTCTGAGATCATTTTCAGATCATTTCAGATTCATTTTCTGGTGAAAGCTTGTTTTCTGGCTCATGGATGGAGGCTTCCTGCTGTGTCCTCATATGGTGGAAGACCCAAGGAGTCTCCCTTGGGCCTCTTTTATAAGGATGCTAATCACATTTATGAGGGCTCTGACCTCATGCCCTAATCACCTCCTGTCTTAGTTTATTTTGTGCTGCTATAACAAAATACCATAGACTGGGTAATTTATAATGAACAGATATTTATTGGCTCACAGTTCTGGACTCTGGGAAGTCCAAGATGAGGTGCTGGCATCTGGTGAGGACCTTCTTGCTGTGTTATCCCACAGCAGAAGGGAAAATAGAGGGGAAGAGAGAGCAAAAGATTGAACTCACAGCCTTGAGCCTATCTATAATTGACATTAATCCATTCATGAGGGTGGAGCCCTCATGACCTAAACACCTCCCATTTGGCACCATCTCTCAACACTGTTGCATTAGAGATTAAGTTTTGATCACATGCTTTTTGAGGGACACATTCAAACCTCTTAAAGGTCTACTTGCTAATACCATCACTTTAGGGGTTAGTGTTTCAACATATGAATTTGTGGGGGGAGGAGGGTCACAAATATTTAGACCATCGCATTGCACTCCTGGCCCTGCAAAATTTATGAACTTCTCATGTGAAAAATACATTCATTCCATCTCAATAGCTCCCAAAATCTTAATTCATTCCAGCATCAACTCAAAAGTCTAAAGTCCAAAGTTTTATCTAAATATCCTCTAAATCAGATATAGGTGAGACTCAAGGTACAATTCATCCTATGGAAAATTTCCCTTCTGCTGTGAGCTTGTGAAATCAAATAATTCATGTGCTTCCAAAATATAATTGTGGGACCAGCACAGGACAGGCAGTTCCATTCCAGGGAGAAATAGGAAAGAAAAACAGGAATGGCAGGTTCTGAGCAAGACCAAATCCCAACAAGACACATAACATTAGGCTGAAGAATAATTATCTTTGGCTCAATGATCTGCTTTCCATGCCCAATGCGGCTGTAGTCCTGACTTTCAGACCCACTGGGGTGAAAGTCCCACCTTCTGGACCCACTGAGGTGACAGTTCTGCCCCCATTGGCCTTGGGCAGTCCCAACTTCACAATATCTCTGTGCCTCAGTTGTGTACCAACAGCTATCCTGGGCTGGAATTGCATGCTTGTGGCCCTACCAGTCACCCCTGTGACCCCACTCGAATGGCTTCTCTGGAAATGAGGGCTTTCTGAGGTGGTCCCGCATTCACTGGGGCTTTTGCACTCTTGCCTCTGAAGGGGGTGGCAGCCATGATGATTTCTGAATTGTCTTCAGGATCATTCTTCTACTGTTTTGGACAATAGGTCCTGGTTTCTGTTTGGTCCTGGTGGCTGACTAGTCTCCTTATCAGATGGTCATATGCCACATCTTTGGTGTTCCTTCCCAAACACCCTTTCTTATTCTTTATAAAATGGGTAGCCTGAGAATTTTCCAAATCCTTAAAGTTCTGCTTTCCTCTCAATTAATATTTCCATCTTTAAATAATTTCTCTTGTCTCACATTTTACAACAGATGGTTGAGACAAGCCAAACCACACCTTCAATAACTTGTATAAAAATTTACCCAGCTCAATACCCAATTTTATCCCTTATGAGTTCTACTTTCCACAAAACACTAGAACACAAACACAATTCAGCCTGGTTCTTTCCTCATTGTAACAAGGATCACCTTCCCTCCATTGCCCAATGACATGTTCCTCATTTCCATCTGAGACCACATTTGAAGGGCCATTACTATCCATATTTCTACCATTATTCTGTATGTGACCACATGGGTATTCTCTAAGATTAAGGCTCTCTCTACAGTTCTCCTTCTCTTCTGCTGAGTCCTCACCAAAATCACCCTTTATGGTCTGTTCACAGCAATGTAGGATTTTTCTAGCTTGCACCTCAAAACTCTCTGCTCTATACCCATTCCCCAGTTCCAATGCTGCCTCCACATTTTTAGGTATTTGTTACAACAACACCCTCACTTCTCAGTACCAATTTCCTGCCTTAAGCCATTAAGATTGCTATAACACAGTACCATAAACTGGGTAACTTACAAACAACAGACATTTATTTCTCACAGTTCTTGGGGCTGGGAATTACAAAATTGAGGCAGATTCAGTATCTGGTGAGGGTGCACTTTCTGGCTCTTAGATGGTGTCTTATTTTTATGTCTTCACATAGTAGAAGGTCTCTCTCAAACCTTTTTTATAAAGGCACTAATCTCATTCATGAGAGCTCTTTATTAATGAAGGTATAGGCATCAACTTGCATGTTAACTTGCAGTGGATGATTGAAACACCATTGAGAAGGATTCTCTGGCTGTTTCTTGCCTCAGCAGCAAAGAGTGTTATGATTAATGAGCAATGCCACATGGCTGGCGAGGGGAAGGAGTAGTAGTGTACCAAGTATTTGCTATATTTACCATCCTCATTGTAATCATTATAACACAAAGGTAATGTGTATGTGTAAAGTGTATATGTGGTCCATCATTGATTGAAATATCATTATGTGGTCCATGGCTATATTTAGCTTATGATTCTGGTGGCTGGAAAGTCCATGTGCATGATTCTGGCATCTGTTTAGCTTCCGGGGAGAGGCACATGATGCATCACAACACTGCAGAGAAGCGGAAAAGCAAGCATGTCTGTGCAAAATGATACACAGAAGAGGGAGGGCTTACTTATAACAACCAACTATCTTGAGAACTAATCCATTCCCAAGAGAACTGATTCAGTCTCATGAGGGCAAGCACTCACTCACTACCTCAAGAATGGCATCAAGCTTCGCATGAGGGCATAGCCCCCATGATCCAAACATCTCTCATTAGGCCCCACCTCTTAAAAATTCCATCTCCTAACAATGTCCATTGTGGCATGAGTTTTGGTTTCAACATGAGCTTTGGTGGGAACACTCAGACCACACCAGTAGGTTTTCTTTTCTTTTCTCTCTGTTTCTTTTTTCCTACTGTAAAATGTCTGACTCTCTTGTCAGATAAATATATATATACACACACAAACACACACACACAGACGTACACCATCTTTTCTGCATGTACCATAAAAAATTTACTCAATCTCATAAATCTGAGATGCCACAAAAAATTCACCCAATTTAAATACAGAAAAGCAGATTAGTTCCTTAAATGAACTAATCTTAAATCCAGTGTTTGGAGAAGGAATAACAGATGAACATTTAAAATAGTTACTAATTCTGTCTTAACTAAAGACTTATAATTGAAATGTCTGAAGTACTAGTCAGAAGGGAATTGCACTAATCCAGATGAGATGAATTTATTTAAAAGGGATAAAAGTAAATTTTAGTAATGTCTGAAGGAATGTAGAAGATGTTGAAAAACAAAACATATTGGGTACTTTTTTCAAATGGCAATTAAGATTAAGTAGTATTCTTTAGGTGGACATTGTGGTGTGCACCTGTAGTCTCAGCTACTCGGGAGGCTGAGGTCGGAGGATTGCTTGAGCCCAGAAGTTCAAGGTTACAGTGAGCTATGCCTGCCACTGCGCTCTAGCCCAGGCAACAGAAAGAGACCCTGTCTCCCAAAAAAAAAAAAAAAAAGATTAAATAACATTCTCTTATAAATGAAAAATAGCCACAGGGCAGTTTCTCATAAGGTAGATTTATATATTTATTAAGTTTAATTTAAAACCTATTTGTATTACATAGAATTAAATTTGCATACAAATGTCAAGTTTAGTCTTGTCCTGTGTTCTTGGTTCCTGGTGTGCTCATGGCTGAAGAATGGCTTACACCAAAGTAAGGCAAGTATGAGGTGAAATTTATTGAGGGAGAGTAAAATAGGATTATAGAGCAAGAGCAACATAATAGGTTTACAGAGGTGATACATACGCCACAGATGATGACTGGACTCCTTGTCATAGCAGAAAAGGGAAAAAGGAAGGGAGGGCCTGGTTATGGTCTGCGTCTTGTTTTATAGTGCCTGGATTGGGACCTCCCTTGTGGTTCAGAGGTCACCTTGGAATCCCTTTGATTGGACAGTTGGGAGTTGCATGACCTAAGTCTTATTATGCATGTAGGGTGTTCTAGGTCACTTTCCAGAGTCTATTGTACCTGTGCTGCTTGGCCCATGGGCTAGAGAGTCCTCTGCATTCTTTTACAGTTGGCTTGCTAAGTTCTGATTGGCAGATTCGCAAGGTGTTCCCTCCCCACCCCCAGGTATGGCAGTAGCTCAGGGCAGGGTTAGGGTGGTGCAGGACCAAGAAGGGGACCTGGGGCCCACCCTTGTCCTTCTCAGGTGGGGCAATTGCACCAAGGCAAGGCACAAACTTTCATCCCTGGGAGACCCAGAATCCCTTGTTAACTACCTAACACAAAGAAGACATTTTTTGGTTTTGAAACTTTATATTAAATATAAAGACCTCAAGTAGTGCTTGTCACATAGTGGGCAGTCAGTAACTATTTGTGAAATATTTATGAAATGAATGAATGGCATTAATATATTTTCTTTTAAATACTATAGAACAGTTTGAATTGTTGCCTGGGAAAAATTAAGTAAATAGTAAGATTTTCACACAAATAAAACTGTTCATTTATTTACACTGAAAAGGATCTGTGTGGCCTATATCCATATTCAGTTAATCAATCCAAAGGGCACTCTTGGGAGTGGGTAACCGAGAACTGCAATCTCCTTCTACGGGCTCCTCTGTTCTCTTCATATCAGCAACCCTGGATTAATTTGCAGTTCCTCAAACACACCAGCCAGTCTTGGGCTTCATACTTGCTCTTCCCTCTGCCTAGAATCCTCTTTCCCCAGATGTCTACTTGGGTCATCCCTTAGGGATGCAGTTTTCTGCTTAAATGTCTCCTTTCCAGAGAGACATCCACACTTACCTAAGGTAAAATCACCTGGTCCCTTTCTTTGCTTAATGTTTCTCAACAACCCTTGTCAATCCTTGGCACTATTTTCATACTTATTTGTCTATTTGTTGTTTGCCTCCTCTACTGGAATTGTGAACTAAATTAAAATAAAAGGCTTCCCCTCCCACTGGCTGACTGAATGGACCCCCCTCCTGGCCAAGAGGATATCCTAAAACTTAATTGTCTGCCATGAGGAGGAGGTCAGACATGCCTCACCATGCCCCCCTCCCTTCTTGGAGATATCCTTTGTAACTCATCAACAGGCCTAAGGCTATGCAAGACAAACATGCAGGTCCCCAATTTACACAACAAATATAAGTCTGGTGACTTATCTCTTCCTTACCTAAAACATTCCAAGCCTTTGGACAAAGCTTCATTTTTTAACCAATTACAAGGCAAGGAGTCTTTAAACCCACCTATAACCTGTAAGCCCCCCCCACCCCCCACACTTCAAGATGGCCTACCTTTTTGGGCCAAACCAATGTATGCCTTCCATGTATTGATTTATGACTTTACCTGTAACCCCTATCTCCCTAAAATGTATAAAACCAAACTGTGCCCAGCCACAGTGAGTCCACTTGCTCAAGGCTTCTTGGGTGTGGCTCCGGGTCATATTCCTCAAATTTGGCTCCGAATAAACCTCTTTAAAATTATTTTACAGAGTTCAGCTTCTTTTCCGTCGACAGAACTAAATCCCATAAAGGCACAGACATTGTTGTTCTTGCTCACTACTGTATGGCCCAGCATCTAAAATAGTTTGTGGTACAGAGGAGTGCTCTTTAATATTTGTTAAGACTAAATGTATTACATCACAAAGAAACTAGAGGAGGTCAGGTAGCAAGGTGAATCAACATTCCTAAAAAAAATCTGTGATGAATCTTCATCAGAATTCCTTCTGTCTGGACAAGAAAGATGGTACTCAGAGATACTCATAATTGCTATAGAGAATTTACATCCTGCCCTTAAATAAAAAGGGCCTACCCTGACATTTATTTAAAATAGGAATTCAATCCTTAATATAGGAATTTCAGCCAGTGTCCCCTGTTGCATCATTCATAAAACAATCAAGTGCCAATCAGGCCATTTTGAATAAAATAAACTAAATCAAATAAAAATTAAATGCAAACATCAATGTACTATTAAATTTAAAATACTGTTAAAACTTAAAAGGAGGAAATAGCTTAAAATTAGCATGAAAATTAAGCAAAAACAGTTAAACTGAGTTGTTAAATAGGGTCATTAAGGAGACAAAGTACCACTCAGGCTATTTTCTAGCCAGATAACAATTTGTTAATATAAGCACATTGGCTGCAAATTAATTCCTTATAATGTAAAATGGGCATTGGTTTCATTCTCTTCACTGATGTAAACTTCTACCCTCTAAAAGCTAGTGTAAAGGAAAACAGGGTAAAGAGAAATTCATTTTTGTTGTGTAAATCCTTGGTTGAGACTTCATATTACAAATTATGATGTTTTTGTTTTTGTTGTTTTGTAAAATCAAGTGGATCTTATCATAGGGCGGGAACATATCCAGGGTCACAAAGTTTGCTCCTCTGTATTACTGTGGGTTTGACCTTGTCACTGTGGCCATAAATAGCACTATGTATTTCATCTAATCTACTCTTGAGTATTCCCAGTGATGGCACCTTAGTGACCTTTTCTCAGCAAATTATTCCAAAATCTAATCAACTCTACATTTAGAAATACTTTCCTAATGTCTAACCTAATGGTCTAGTTTCAGGCTGTTACACCTCGTTATACTACCCTTAACAACTTTAACGAATTCCTCTTCTTGTTGGGTTTTTTCACCTCCCAAGTATCTATGCTGTATCACAGCCATTTGTACAGTATATTTTCTAAACAGAATTGGGCAAATAATGTTCCCTTAACCTCACTGAAAAGACAATGATCTGCAAATCCTCTATCACCCTTATTACTATGATCTGGAGTCTAGCCCTCTAAAGAACTAGAATGACTTTGACTTTTTAAATGCCCATGTAATGATCTAGTGTTTCCTTTCTGGTATTGTGCAAAACTATCACCAGAGTTTAGTCAGCTTCAAAATGGAAATGAATCTACTAATGTGATATTATTGATGGTAGGCAACCAAAAGGGCCTAAATGTTTCTCTCATCTTGACTAAACTTTAAACAGGTTTCTTTCTGACTATAGGCCCCATCCTCCCTTTTCTTAGAGCATTTACTTTAGAAAACTTGAAATTATAATTTCTTTCACTGCCCCTTTGAGTTGTAAATCTTCAACAACCCAGGAGTACCTTTCACAAGGGAACCATCCCTTTGAAATGTAATCGAGAAAGACAGCACCTCCATTACGCAGTGTCTATGGGAGGGTAGGAACCTAACTTCAACAAGTGCCCGTTAGCAAACACAGATGGCCTAATCACATTGCTCAATCTCCCCTCAACATCCTCTTGTACTTTTCCGTTAGAAGACACCCGTGCTTAAAAACTCTCCTACCTTTTGTTTCAGTGGGGTTAAACTATTTAAGTTAGACAAAATGGGCTATTTCAGCACAAGTAGTGTCACATATAGTCAGGTATGTCGACTTTGTGAGAATTTATTGAGCCATACATTTATATTTGTACAATTTTCTTTATATATTATATATATTATATTATATATATATATTCAATGAATAAACTTACTTAAAAATATAGTTTGAATTCTAGCTCTTTCTTATAATGTGAGGACATTGGTGCTGGTTACTTAGGTTCTCTGAACCTCAGCTTCTTTATAGGTTAATTGAAGAGTATAATGAACACCTCACTGGGTGGCTGTGAGGTTTAAATTAATCAAATGTTATAATGTTCTTAGTAGAGTATACAGTCTCTAGTAGTCAGTAAATGACATCTGTCACTACTAATGCTTGTCAGTTTTTAAACTGTCTTTTGTAGTAATTGGTGAAAAGTTACTGAAATAAAAAATAAGTCCCTTATTTCAGCGGTCCTCTAATGGGTCAAAATGTTCATTCTACCTTTCCCCAAAGCTTTTTAGACTGCTAGGTAATTAAGACTTAAATCCATTTGCCTATGAATAGCAATAAATCCTGCATAGCTTATAAGACAAAAACATCTAAATACAATCTAGCTTTTTAGTCCTATAAACATTCAATTTTAAAATTAGTTTTACAAATTTACTGATGAATTTCCTACATTGAAGTCCAATTTGGCCACATTGTCCCTAATCACTGGTCCCCATCTAATAAGTTTCACACATTTTAGTTTTATTGATCATTCGCTAATTCAATCAATATTTATAATTACATGCCAGACATCATTCTAGGTGATAGGAATATTGAAAAGACAAAGATTTTACCTTTTGGAGCTTACTGTATAGTGATAGAGTCAATAGGCAGGTAAAACAGATAAATCATTTGTAATTTCTCTGTTATAAAGGAAAAAATAGAGAAGAGGGCTATCAGATGAGAGAGAAGGTGATCAGGAAAAGCCTTTCTCAAAGGAAGTGAAATTCGTTCAGAGACTTGGACAATGATTAAAAGTAAAAATAAAAATTAAAACAGCCTTGTAAATATCTAAGGAAAAGTGGTTCTAGTTAGAGGCAACAAGTGCAAAGACCTGAAGCAAGTAAAATCTTGGAACTGTCACTGAAGTGTAGAGAGCAAGGCAGAGAGTGACAGTAGCAAGGTCTGAGGCAGGGAGGGGCTAGATCAGGGAGGGCCATGACTAGAAGTTGTCCTAGGGTTTTAATCAAGGGAGGATGTGATCAGATTTACATTTATAAAATGCTCACCACAGTTGTTATGTGGAGGTTACTCAAGAGTAGGGGTGGAGGGTGAAGAAAGAGTAGACACAGGGAGCCTAGTTAGAAGACTGTTGCAGTATCCCAGGAAAGAGGTGATGGTGGCTTCAGCTGGAGTAATAATGGATAAGATAATGAGAAATGATGAGATTCCAGATGTAGAGTCAACAAAATTTGATGACAGATTGAGTAGGGAGCGCTAGGGAAAAAAAGGATGTCGCCTTGGTTTTGGCCTAAGCAATGAAGTGAAGGATAGTACAATTGAATAAGATAAGGGAGTAACAAGATGTGGGGAATACAGTCCAGGGCTCAGTTTGAGATGCCGTTGATTCCCTCTCCCTTTGTCCTTTTGCCTATTTTAATCTTGCCCATTCTTTCACATCCAGGTCAGAAATACTCTTTTCCTAACCAGCTTGATTTGTGATTATATTAATAACTTAAATCTCTGTAGCACTTAAAGTTCTGCTTTGTTCATTTGGTAGTTAACCGTAATCTCTATGGTTAATTTTATATACTCACAGTTATTTTAACTAAATTTTAAAGCTTTTGAAGCCAAGGAATAGGTGTAGTAACTTTTTTTTCCCTAGCATTTTATCACAGAATATTTTAAAATATGTATAAAAGTAGAAAAAATATAAAATAACCTCCATATTCTTATCACCAGCTTCAACAATTAGCAAGTTATTGCCAATTTTGTTTCATCTATATAGCAATCTATTTTTCCCCTGACCCAGCTGGATTATTTTGAAATGAACACCAGATATTTAATTTCAACTGTCATAACTTCAGCATATGTTTTTGAATGGTAACTGCTTTTTTAATAAACATAACTATCATACTCTTAGACCTCAAAATTAGCAATTTTTAAATATTTAATATGTGATTATGTCATAAATACTTTTTTACAGATTTATGTGTTCAAATCAGACTCCAAATTATATCCACACTTTGGTATTGGTTGATAATTCTCTCAACATTCTTGAAATCTACAATTCCACTTTATTTCTGTCTTGTGGGGGTGTGTGTGTGTGTGAAATTTATTTACTTCAGAAGCCAGGTCATTTGTCCTATAAAGTTTTCCATAGTCTAAATTTTTGCTCATTTCATCTCCATGGTGTCATTTAATATGTTCCTCCCTTTCCTGTACTTTTAATTATCATTTTGGGATTTAAAAATATTATTTTCATCACCATAACATACTTTTATCCTCTTTCTAAAAACTGAACAGGAATATGAAAATATTAGGAACCTGCATTATGCCAAAATAATTTCGTTATCCCAGAAGAGATTCTCTTTAAAATTGAATATTTTACATATTTATGATATGCTTATCACCAAAAAAGGGCTTGCATCCTCAGGCATATGAGGGAATATTATGAATATACGTTGAATTTATATAAAAATAGACACAACTTCAGTTTTGTCTCAATTTTGCTTCAAAACTCCTCTATTTTAACAAAATTATTTTAACAAAATGTTAGCTTTTCATCCTTCAATGCCTGAACCAGGCACTATATGAAGTGTTTTAAAATAAAATAAAATACATTTACTTCTAAAATATTATTTTTAACCCTAAAAATATATTTGATACTTATTTTGCTAAAATCAAGGTGCAAGTAGAATGTGTTTAAAATTATATCAGCAGGTTTAAAGTGGAATTTAACAAAACTAATTTGAATTGTGTGTCACTTCTCTTTAATTCCTACTTGCATTAGATTTTATTCAGAGATCCTTCTGTGAAATATTTAGAAAATAAATTGTAATTGACTTTTTATACCAGCTGAGAAAGAATAACAGGGGACTCAAATCTAAATTAAAATACATCTCACCCAGCTCTATAAAATAACCAACAGTGCATTAAAGTGTGGGAAACTCAGTTTTGGAAAGAGAAGTTGTAAAACTCACTCTCCTGTTCCTAAAAATAGAGATGCTACCACCAGGTGCAACAGCTACTGCCCCCTGCAAAAGACAACTGTTTTATCATCTGTATTAGTTCTGTAGGGCTGCTGTAACATACTACCACAAACTGAGCAGATTAAAACAACAGAAATTTATTCTCTTACAGTTAAAGCGTCAGGAGGGCCATGCTCCCTCTAAAGCCTCCCTGGGAGGATCTTCCTTGAGCCTTCAGACGCTGGTAGCCCCAGAGACCTTCCGTAGTTTGTGGCAGTGTAACTCCCATCTGCCTCTGTCTTCACATGGCCACAGCCCCTCTCTAACTCTTCTGTTGGTATAAGGGTGCCAGTCATATTGAATTAGGGCCCAGCCTTATCTTAACCTAATCACATCTGCAGAGACCCTATTTTCAAATAAGGTCACTTCACAGATACCAAGGCTTATGACTTTAACATATCTTTTTGGAAAAACTCCATTCAACCCATAACATCACCCTCCCTCAGAGATATATGCAAATCAGTAGAGCCCAGGTTCTTGAACTCTCACTTTGTGTAAATTATTATGTACCTGCGGCAGTTGGGAAAATTACTATTTAAAAGTTTGGCTTGCAGCATTTTTCTATAACAGTAATTAGCCTCTACAAAAGAGCCACCGGTTTTAACACTGGAACAATAAAAGGCAAATGACACAAAGCGTGCAGTAGATCTGACTTTTATTTTTTTTTTCTTTTGTTCTGTGAAGGCAGGTTTATTTGTTTTGTCTAGATAGCACTCTCTCGTGGATAGGTAAGTGTGAAGCAGAGGGAATGGCCAAAGTAAAGTCATCTAGGACTGCCCTTTCTCTGAGATTGGGCCATACATGATGATCACCCGTTGTTAGACTACCTTTACCAGAGGTGAGTCCTGTTTTGGTTATGTATTTGGCTCATTGATTGGTTCTGTTTTTCCAAAATACTTCTCTTTATTGAAGTTAGGTTTTCTCTTGATTGTCCTGAACACATCTGATAACCCCTTATAGTCACTTCCTTGTGCCAGCAGGATCCTCGGTCTGCGCTTACTCTAATTTCCTCCTGCCTTCAGTTCTCACTCATTGTCTTTGTGTGGGGTAGTGTGGGGACCCGCTTGGATCCCCAGAGTTGGTATGAAGATTATTTTAAAGTGAAGCCCTTTCAGACTTAGATGGAAAAAGAAGCCATTTTGGAGCTTCCCGTATCTGACTAAAGGCAGAACCTTTTGAGAGTGAGGCTGCTATAAATTCCTTCTCTGAATAAGTTTCATAACCAGGAGAGAGAGAGAGATCACTAGCACCAGGATAAAAAGTTGCATAAACAAACATTATCACAAACTGTCATACCTTCCATTTGTTTTCTTTAAAGCCCATTGTCTTTCCCTTATTAAGCTTAATTGTTTTTCCCATGGAAGACTTTTCTCCCTCCCTCCCTTTCTCTTATTAAGTTGGGAAATAAACCCCTATATCTCGCTATTCAGGGAGTTACTTCTTGTATGCCTACCATGCTACCATAGGCATGTGAGTAAACTTTATCTTTTCTCCTGTTAATCTGTCCATTTTTACTTGATTCACAGTTCTCCAACCATTCCAACCTTAGATAGTAGATGAAAAGTTTTCCTGCCAACAGTAGTGAAAACAGATCGAATGACACTGTAAATAAAGGAGCTTCACAAGGAAATACAGAAGCCAATTGGACAGAAGAAAAAAGACTATGAAATATGTAAAGACCAAGAGACATGCTGGTAGGAGAGCCCAACTTGATAGAAAATATGAAAGAAATTTGGAGAGAGAGAATCACTGGAAGAGAAAAAGGGTAAAAGAGCTTTGCTTTGTAATAGCTGAGAAGAGTATGATCATGAACTGTCAAGTGATTAAATTGAGCTGCCCGTTATGAGCTGTGCACTCTCACACTCAACAAGTCAAAAGGTCAAGCAGGTACAGAGTAGCAATCTATTATAAAATGCAAATGGTTCATTTCGGGTAAGACCCCAGCAGGTTTGTGAGGCATAAGTTCCATGAACAGGTGATTCATACCTCCTGCCGCTTACCTCTGTAGCTCTGACTCCTCTCCTTCAGCTCAGCCCTGTAGCCTCGTGGTAAGGAGGATTCCCTATGACCAATCGACAGAAGATTAAAAAAAAAAAGCTGCCCAGTCCTGTTCACAGATGAGCAAGTTCAATATATTTGTGAAAGCTAGAAATGAATATCTGCCATTTTTACGTCTCTACACATGGGCGGCCCTAATGTACAGTGGTGAGGGAAAACTGTCCTAGCAGTACACCTGGTCATTAACTCTTTTGTGGAGGAGTGGCTTCACATAAAGATATATGTAGATTCCTGGGAAGTGGCAAATGACTTGGTGTGTTGGTCAGGGGCCTAGATAGATCAAGACTGGAATACAGTCTTGTATTCCAAAAGAGGCATGTGGGAAAATGCATGGGGATGGGCACACAGTCTGTAGATCTTTATGTCTCAGTGAGTATTCACAACAAAGGAAGCACTTAAAAACAGGGAGGACAAAATGACTTGGATATTAGATATTAGTCAGATCTGGTCCTTGGTTATCCCAGTCCTTTATCAATGGGCTCAAGAATAGAGGAGCAATAGTGACAGGGAAGAAACCTATGTACCAGCCCCATATTCTAGGCTTTCTTCACCATGGCTAATGCAGCTACTGCTGTTGCTGAATATCTGATCTTCAAATAACAGTGACCAACATTAAGCATGGAGCCTACCCCTCCACTTGCCACCTCCAATATAAGACCATCCCCTAAAGAGAACAACCAACCACTTGGTAACAAGTTGATTACATTTCACCCCTACCCTTCATAAGGGTACAACAGTGCCAACTTGGACTTCACTAATCCAACTAGTGTTTCAGCCCTACTAGGACAGAAGTGTGTTTGGCTATGGGTTTACCTTTACTGCCTCCCTAACACCATATCTGAGAATTCACACAGTGTCTGATCAACTGGCATGAGATTCCCAATGAGATAGCTTTGGATAGAGAGTGGAGAAATGAGCAAATAACCACAGGGCCCATTGATTTAACTATATACTACATCATGGTAGCCTCATAAAGTCTCAGCTGAGGTATCTGCAAGATTGGGACACTATTTTTCAAAATGTGAAATAAACTTCCAAGAATGGCCATTATATGATGTTATGTCTCAGATAACTAGAATGCAATGATCTGAAAACCAAAGGGTGAAAGTAGCAGTGGCCCTTCTTACTATCACTCCTAGTGACAATCTTGGGTATGGTGAGCTCTCTGTCCCCAAAATTTTAGGCACTGCTAGATTAGGAGGTCTGGTTCCCACAAAAGGAATGTTTTTTTCTAGGAAATGCAGGTAAGGATTTGACTAGAAATAAAGCTTGTTTTACCACTTGGCCATTTTAGGCTTCCCATGCTGACAGACTGGCAGGCAAAGAAAATATTGTACTGTACTGGCAAGGTAAATGATCCTGATTATCATGAGGAAATAGGTTGATGCTATATAAAGGGATCAAGAAGATGTATATTTAGAACTTAGGGGATTCACTGATGTTGCTTTTAGTTTTCCCACGCCTGGTGATAACTGTGAATGAACAATTGTAGCAATCACTGCCCGGCAAGGGAAAGTGACCAGAGGCTTAGACCCTTACTGGATGGAGGCCTGGGTTAACCCTTGGGTAAGAAACTTAGACCAGCAGAAGTGTTGTTTGAAGGTGAGAGAAATAAAGATTGGGTTGTAGAGGAGAGATGATGTATAGAATTTACAAATATGGCCTAGGGACCAACTGCAGCCATAAGCAAAACAAAAAACCCACTTTTGTCTTTGTTTCCTCTCATTTTAAAGAATATTTTTATTTTTGAAACAACTAGCCATTATCTTAAAGAATCAGTGACCAAATGTAGTGAAATTAAAGTGGAGCATAAATGAATCTGAAGGATACAAGTGGTGGGTGGACCACAGCAGACACTGTCATAGTACTGCACATTTCCCGTCAGAACTTACTGCTCTCACTCGGCTCCTTAAGGCAAGACCCCAAAGCCTTGAGTACATAAGCTGAGGAACATAGTCATCCACAACATAAGGAAGGCTGGAGGTGCTGGGGAATTAATCTCCCCAAGAACAGTCCTCAATCAATTACGGATGAGAGATGAAGGATAAATACCCTAGCTTTCTAGTCCTTCTGGTGGGGCATCTCTCAGGGATGAATAACACGGTCCCCCAATAAGTCCCCACCAGGATTGAATTTAATTGACAATAGCAGAAATCTGCTCACTAATGCACATTTACTGTCTTTCTTCCCCTTGCTGACTCACTTTCCTACTCTCTTACCATTGTGTTCTTGGATAATCTGCCAAACAAATTACTTTTACTCAAATCCTTGTCTCAGGGTCTGTTTCCAGGGGAAGCCAACCTAAAACACTTTTGCAGAAGCATAAGAGGACTGTCAACTCCCATAAAAATCAAATGAAGGGTATATACCAGAAAAGGTGGTTGTTTTTTTCATAGAGAATTTTTTAAAAAAAATTCTATTAATTTGATTCTTAAACATAGAAAAATGAGCATAAAATTCTATAATAAGTCATACAATAGTTAATTTCCTATATTTATAGCAGGTAAAAGATATACTGAGATAAGCAGAGATTAATGTAATCTTTATTGAAAAAATCTAAGCAATAAAGTGAAATATTAAGTGTGTTCATAGTAGGAGAATTCTCTTATGGAAAAAGTGCATGTTTTAATTAAATATCTGATTTGCATCTTATTCTTTTGTCAAATCAGGGAAATTAATGATTTGGATAATTGTTGATGAAGCAGAAATTATTGGCATTAATCATTGACATAGTATGTTTCTAAGATTTCTTATAAAGAATTTTTCTGTGTCATCTGCAACCAACATGGTGGACATAAAGTAACAGTAAGAATTGGGCCCTCTTAGATTAGATAGTGTCTGGATAGAAAACTCACTCTTAATCACTCCTTATTCATGAGTTTTTTGTGGGCTCTGTAAACACGAGAAGTTTCTTTTTAGAGGCTTATGCTATTCTAGATGATAAAGGTGGTGTGCAGCATTTGTAGCATTTGTTCCAGGCTCAAGGTCTAAAAAGGAGTCCCCATACCCTAAACCCAAATGTAGATTTTCTCATCACCTTGATCTTAAGTCAGAAGGGATGGGCATGCTGAAGCACACACATGAAATGAAACAAAGAAAGATCTAAAAAAGTGAAGGACAAAATTGAGACTTATTAGAGATAAAACAATTATGGAAACAGACAAAGGAGACCCAATGTATATGTAACTTCTACCTTGAAAAAAAGGACAAATGAAATTAGACAATATTTGAAAATAACATAGAAGATAATTTTTCTGAAAATAAAAATAATTGCAAATATAGATTGAAAGAACAAAATAGATCCCAGAAAAATTTAATACATAAGTACTAACACCAAACATACGCTAAAATCAAAGGTCATGAAATGGGTGATTTCATTAGTTTGCTAGGGCTGCCATAACAAATTACCGTAGACTGCGTGAGTTAAATAACAGAAATTTATCTCACGGTCTGGAGGCTGGAAGTCTAAGATGAAGGTGTAAGCAGATTGTGTTTTTCCTGAGGTCTCTCCTAGGCTTGCAGACAGCCATCTTCTCTCCATGTCCTCATGAGACCTTTTTCTGTGTACATGCATCTTTGGTGTCTCTCTTCTTATAAGAACACCAGTCAGGCTGGATAAAGAACCCCACCCTTGTGACCTCATTTAACCTTAATTTATTCCTTAACAATCACATTGGGGGTTAGGGCTTCAGCATATGAATTTTGGAGAGGACACAATTCAGTCCATAACAGAAAGTCAGGAAGGATATTCAATCTTCTATGAGAGGGTGATGGTAGACTTGCTTCACAGAGCCTTGCAGCAATACTTAATGCCACAAGGCAGTTGAGTAAAGCAAAAAAAAAAAAAAAAAAAAGATGTTATCAATAATTTTATAACTAGACAAATTGTTTTTAAAGTATTAAAACAAAAGCCTTTTTAACATGTATAAACTGAGGTAAATATTTTTCCTGAGCCCCTCTTTAAAACAAAGTTAAAGGATGAAAAGGATGAATCACACCTAAGAAACCAATGGAAAATCATAGTTAAAATCCATTAATAGACATGTGGAGACATACACAGGTGATAAAAGAAGTAGATTTAAATAACTATTGGGATTATGACTACAAACTAGAATGTGTAATAAGCCCCAAAATGGTAAAAAATAAAATAAAATAAAAATAGTTTACCATTTATCTAAGGCTTAGAAAGGAATTCAGTGAAAAATTCCTCTTCAAATTAAATTAGCACAACAAAAAACATGTCCAAGAATGCTCATAATAGCTCTGTTCATGCACATGAAACTGAAAGTGTCAGGGTGGCAGTCTGCTCTCAGTTTTTGGTGTGCTCTTGGCCGAAGAATGACCAGACAAACCTAAGTGTCAAGTCTAGCCTGTTGGAGGACTGTTATCCTAGTTCTTTGGCTTCTTGCTTGGAAAAAAATCACAAGCAGGGCTGGTGCAATGGAGTGACCACAAGCAGAAAGGAGTTTCACACAAGTTTTTTATTAGAAAATAAGACAGGTCTGTCTCCGAGAATGGAGAGAGACAGACTGACTCACTGACTCTCTCTGGGAATTCTCAAGTTGTTTCCTTTTATTGGCCCATCCCAGGGAAGGGCTTTTCAGGAGGTGTAGGATGTTACCAAATGATTAACAGGTGTTCTCTCTAGGTTTAATGTTCAAATGCCAGCTCCTTCTCTAAAAGCCCTACCTGGAGGGATGAACCACAATATAGATTTAAGCTAATGATACAGTAATTATCCTTAGGTTATTCTAGGTCACTTTCCAAATCCTATTATGCCCAGGCTGGGGAATTCCCAGATTGGCAAAGCATTCCCTCCTTCCCCAGGTGTAGCAGTTGCTCAGGATAGATTTAAGGGTAGGGCAACACCAAAATGGAGTGCCTGCCCTTATCCTTCTTCCCAGGTGGGGCAATTGATCAAGGCAGCACCAAAGCAGGGCACCCTTGTCCTTGGAATAGCCAGAGACCCTAGATATCTACCTAATATTTCCCACTTTCTATTCTACAGGCCCAAATCGTTGGGTAGGGGCATTGACTCATCTGGCTGCTTCCTGCTCAGTGGGGAGATGATTCCTATTAGGGTGGCCTCTAGCAGGTTCTCTGGGGGTCTCTTCAGGGGACTTCAGTATATGACCTCAGCAGATTATTATAGTTGTAGGCGCAAGAAAGAGTTAGGCACTGGGGCTGGCAGAGAATGTAGGACCATTTGTAGTTTGGTGGCCTCTAGATGGGATGAAATAAATTTAGTTAGAAAATTTCTGAGGATCAGCCCTAATATTAGAATTCCCAGGATACAAAGTAAGGGAGTGACTAAAGGGATCACCAAAGACATCCACCAGGGCCTAAAAGTCTTGCCTTGCACCTGGAGATTAGAGGCAGACTCCAGAATGGCGTTGATGTTGTCCTGAACCTGTCCAGACTTGTTAACAAAAAAGCAGTACTGTTCTTTTAAGAACAAGCAGGTGCTCCCTTCTGCTGCAGTTAGAAGATCAAGGGCCTGCCTATTTTGTAAGGAGACCCCTGCCAGCAAATCTAAATGATCCTGTAAGAAGGCAAGTGTATGACTAGTTTTCACCAGGGCTCCTGCTGCCTCCATGGCCAAAGTCCACTGCAGGCCCAGGGATGTGCCTCCTGTAGCTAACCCAGCAGCAGCTTCTTTTCCCATAAAAGCAAAAAGGGGAGTTAAGGGAAGTGTCTGTGTGTGTAAATGGCCCTGGCCACACAACAGGAAAGGCAAGATGGATGAATCTTGGGCAATTTGAATATCTGGATATACTAGGCCCAGGGAGCAGTGGCCTCTACAGTAAGGGGGTAGCACCCAGTATGCTCAGGTGCCATGCACCCAATATATCCCCCACTTTGTAGGAAGTTGGGCGGCAAACTTGATTTTGACTAGCAGGACACCAGCTGATTCGCAGGTGTCATGAAGTCCTCTTCCCTGGAATTTGATTCCATGCCATTCAGCTCCCTGAGCTGCTAAAGTGGCTCTGAGTAAGGGATCAATTAAAGGGTAAGCAAATGAGGAATTGATCTTTTCCAGGATTAGAGAACCCTGCCCCTGGCTAAAGTATAATGCTGCTTTGTTTATATGCCAAAGGGTGGGACAGGATGTTTCCTTAGTCAGGCCCACCAGGGGATTAATCTCCTGTTGTGGATATCCTCAAGAAAACTGACTCCTAAGGGAAGGAAGGGCAGTCCAAGCATTGGAGGCTGGGGAAATTTAGTCAAAATGTAATTTTTTTGATCAAGAAAATCAAAGTCAGGGTCCTGGCAAGTGACCTGAAGTTTACAAAAATCAAGGCTCTGACTAGTGTTTCTCATGGGTGGTTGAGGGATGACAAAATCATATATGCATTGAGAAATAGGCAGGGTCCCCACACTGGAGCTCTGTTCATAAGTATGAATAATACGAATGGGAAAAGTGTCCTGGGCCACGTTAGTAAGGTAAGTGAATATGGCCCTGGAGGGTACAGGATATAAGGGCTTGGGAAAAGGCCAGATCTGTTGGATTTTTGTAACCATCTGCGTGCTGGTGTGGATGGCCCAAATATGTGAGATGGTGGAATGTTGTTCACTAGTAAGAGAGAGATTTCCCCACATTTCCTAAATCATTGGTTGGGTAAAGCCCCATGACTTAGTGGACAGGCATATCCAGCAGGTTTGGTTAAAGCCTTAGGGTATATGTGGTTTGGTTTGCCAGGACAAAAGGTGTCTTGCCCATAGGTAAACAGTTTGCACTACTTATCTGAAGGAACCACAGCAGGAGAAGTCCGTTTAAATAGGTACCAGAGATTCTCCAAGGGAGTATACAAGTATTTGCCTCTGGTGTTGGGGTCCTCATCTGCAGGGGCTGGATGAGTTTCATTTTGGTCCTTCCATGGATTCACCCAAGAATGATGGATCCAAGTAGGTATCCCTGGGACCTTAATAGTGGTTGGGGTAGAAAGTAAGACTGGGTAAGGACATTACCACACTGGGGTTAGCTGGGATGTGGAGGACTGTTTCATAAGCACTGAATCCCCCAGCTGAAAAAGACGACTAGGGGAGGAAGTGTCTGTAGGCAGTAGCTTGTGTTCTTGTAATGTCTGCAAGAACTAAGCTACTTAAAGGGTGTGTTAGTGTCCAGCCGTTTTCTGAAAATCAAAATCTGAAAATATCAGAGAAAAAGGTCAGCCATACAGCATTTCAAAAGCACTAAAAAAAAGGGGGGCTTTAGCCACAATACATAAACACAAAAGAACAACTGGGAGAAGTTACAACCAGCTGAGTTCGGTCTCCTAGGTCATCTTGCAGAAGGCAAGTTTAAGGCTCTGGTTAACTCGCTCTACCTGACCTGATGACTGAGGTCTCCAGGTGCAATGCAGATAGTAAGAGATCTGCAGAGCCCTAGAGACTCCCTGCACAACCTGGGAAGCAAAGGCATACAAGGCAAGGATTGGTAAGATTTAGACACATAAGACCGATAATAATCAGTTTTTTAACCCTATTTTTAAGTATGATAGAGATGTTACGTTAAGGGATAAATGCCAAAACAGTTGCTCTTGGAGACCCGATAAGGGATACTACAATCTATCTTTGGTTAATAAGTGAAGACATCAGGCTAAAACCCAAGGACAGAGGATATGGGGGAAAAGAGGCATAGCAGAGGAAATCTGAGTCCTCCTAAGATTAAAACCTCTTTGCAAAGCAGTAATTAAGAGGTCTTCTTGCAGAGTGAAAAATCAAAGAAGCCACTGGAGACTCTGGGAAATTTCCACTAAAGTGATTAACTTCTTGACACACTTGTGACTTAGGAGTTTAGTGTTTTGCTCACCTCCCAGATCCAATCAAACACTAAGACCTTTTTTTTCTACATTCTGAAAATCTTTGTAATTCACTGCTTCTTTATGACTCTAGCATCTCTACCCTGGTCCAGGGCAATTGCACTTGAATTACTGTACACTTTTTCTATTTGGTCTTATGCTCCCTCAAATTCTCCGTGGTGTACCAAAGTGATCTTTCTGAATCCTGACCATGTTATACTTTAACTGAGCACTGTGCTCCCAGAAAATAGTTACAATTAAGATGTCCCCCACCATTTTGTGTTCCAGAATATGGTTTACTGCAAAGAACCACCTTTCCCCATGTAGTGTAGATAAAATTGCAGCTACCTCCCTTGTTTACCTATGACAACAGCACACACAGATTCTCCAAATTCCCACTCCTTGACTCATAAGTGATTAACTGAACTTTTTGCACACACTGATCAATCTGGACAAAATAACTGCTAACTTATCTTGACCAAATTTGAGTTAAGCTTCTCTTTTTCCCCCAGGTCCGTGAATTTTGACCCATCACCAGCATAAGCCAGCATACGACCCCTTCTTAATAGTCCCTCCCAGGAGTAGGCGGGCCTCTAGGTAAAACATTGTCTGATCTACTCTCCAATCGTGCCTCTTCCACTCATCCATCTCACTTCCCTACACCCGATTTTTCCTAGCCTTGTTCACTCCTTCCTGTAAGAGAAAGCCTTTTTCTGCCTGATCTGTACGATATTTGCAGATGTCATGGTTGGAACATTCTTCTTATTGCAATAATCCCTCTCTCCTTACTGAAATAGCTGCCTTTCTTTATTGTAATAATCTTTTTGAATAAGTTCTCTCCTTACCTAAATCCAGATTAGACAAACCAAAATCTGATCATGCCACTCCCCTACTTAAAACCTGATTGGCTTTTTACTGTTTTTAAGATAAAGCCCAAATTTCTCTTGTTTACTAGTCCCTTTCTGGGCTAGTTTATCTCATGCCTATATTCCTTTAATCCTGTTTCTTTCCACTCCTAAACCACCTCCCTTGCTATGCCCTTTCTCAAACCATCCTGTATGTCTTTGTAGTTACTTAAGTTATGTGTTTTCTGGAATTTAGACCTTCCAAACTTCTGTCTCCTTGCCTTGCCCTCAGAGCCTTTCTGTATTTACCTTGTTTATCTCTCAGGCCTCAGATTTGATGCCCCCTCATCCAGGAGACCTTCTTGGACCTATCATGTAAGAAAGAACTTAGTCTCCTTTTAAGTTCTTCTGAAAAATTCTTATACTTTTCTTTTCATAACTTCTTCTTTAATGAGCTTCTCCATCATTAGACTCTCTATCTCAAGAAGACAAACTGTGTGCTTCTAATTGTTGCATCAATAGTATCTATCACATGAAAGACACTCAATAAATATCAACTGTATCAGAAAAATTGTATGTTGAACAAAAGAACGAGTCAATTACTTAGACACAGGAGAAGCAGAGATCAAATAATGTAATCTGCTTCCAACAAAGAACAGTTTATTAGTATTATTTTGGTTACAAGTGACAAAAACTGAACTCGAACTAGCATAGGCAAAAAAAAAAGTGATGGGTATTGATCTCCTAAGAACATTAAGGGAAGGGACATGTGAATTAGTTAGGGCTCTCTCAATTGCAAGTTTCAGGAAACTCAACTTACTTTAACTTTAGTAAGTTTAGCTTCAGGTGAAGCTTAAATGAAAGATTCAAATGGTGATCCATGATCTGGTTTCTCATTGTCTCCACTTTCTCATTGTTCTCTTCCATGTGAAAGCTTCAGTCTCAAGTCCCTTTGGTGGTAAGATGAAAGCAATGGAGCTCCTCCTCCTCCTCACAACTTCTCCATGATCAGCTTCTGGAACAGCCTCATTTTTTTGTTTTTGTTTTTTTTCTCCAGTGGTTCCTATAAAAGTTCTGAAATCCATAATGAGGTAACTGAACTAAGTCATGTCTCCGCTCCAAACCAGTCACTGTGATGAGCAGGAAATAATTCCCTGTTTGCCTTATGCTTGTGTTACACACTCATCCCTGCATATGGAGATGGAGTTGTAACCAAACCTCAGGATTGAGAATTAAAGAGAGCTAAATCTCCATCCCAATATTAGTGCTGCTGCTGCCAGACCACCACCAAGTGCAGAAGAGGTAAAGGACAAGTGACCCCAACAGGAGATCATAGAACTGACCTATGGACAAATAAATCCAGAGCCTGAATACCCTCAGGACTTCCTTTCTCTGTCTGTGCCACACTCACCATGGTTTCTTTCACCACAGGGTGAAGCCATGGCTCATAGCTCACTTTCTTTCCTTCTATTTCAACAAACGTGACTACACATTTATATTTTAACATTTAAAAATATATTAAACAATTCATTTCCTTTCTCACAATAAATAGCAAAAGTTTCATTACATTTCTAAATGGACACTTTAAAAAATAAGTTTGCTATAGTAGTTACAGAACAATCATAGAAAACAAATACCCAAATCCAATTAGTGTGCCATTAAACACCTGTCACACAAGGCAACAATGCTGATCACCAATTATTATCCTAGAGAAAATATAAAAACTAAGAGGTAATTATTAATAGAATGTCCCAATACATTGTAAAGAAAATCTACCATATTAATTACCTTGTAATGGCAAATATATGACCCTGAAAAAGTTAGAAAAATAATAGAATTCTTCAAATAATACATGGTGCTGTTGGTATCATTTTTTAAAAGCTGATGTGTCTTTTCTCCAAACCATTTATAATCCTGAGTTTATGGAAGTTTTTTCCTCTACCTTTTTTTTTATCTTTCCAAGTGCATGAAAGAATTCCCTGTAAATAGATTTTAATTACACTCAACAGCAAATTGATCCTTCCCTCTAGGTATTCCACATTGCCTCATCAAACCAGAAAACAATTTAAACCTGGCCTGCCTCTAACCAGAAGCCACATTTTAAAAACTTATTCTGAAGAGCAGGAAGGCCTCCAATAGGTGAGAGTAACTAAGGTAATTTAAATATGGGTGAACACAGGAACAAATTCCCAGGCTCTGTTACTCTCTTTGTTGAAACCCATTCTTTTGGAAAATCGTTTTCTTTAGCCATTGGACAACAAAATGCATTGTCAAGAAATTTTATAGCAATAATTATAAAAGATGTCCATTTGAACCCATTGAGGTCTTACTGATTTTATAACACCCAGCAGACCTCCCTGCAGGAGAACACTATATTTATGTGAGCAATATATGCGAGAATTGAGATCGTAAAATTAAATGACCACATAGAACTGTCATTTATGTGATGAGCGCCTACATATGTGAAGGCTGGTTTATTTTGCAGTGTCGGGTTGCGTTAGATGGTTCGCTCTCAGTGAACGTTTTTAATCACGCATTTCTTCACTCTTTCTGCAATATTACACTTGAAGGACTGGTAAGCAGTTTGCTATGAAATGCTAAATGGTTACTGGCGCTGCTATTCTGACAGAAGAGCTCACTAAAATAGAAGTACAGTACATATTGTATGCAATTGTTTTATGAGAGACATTATGGTTACTAGAATAACATTTCACCATTACCAACTGCTGAGAGAAAAGTCATTAAGATATTTGGCAAGCCAGTGCAATTTTTCAACAGAGCTATAGTACAAGACCTTAGAACGGCTTCCATAGAAAGAGGCTGGTTGTCTCACACACAAAAAAGAAATCAAGTATCAAGTTTTCAATGTTGTTTTATTTATAGTCATTTATTTTCAGAGTCCAGTGAAGAAGTTACAGAATATGTCAGGAGTGTCAGGAGAAAATAGCAAATGTATGCATGAAATATGTACTTGTATATTTCATATACAAGCATTTCCTGTATATGTGTGTGCTTACATATGTTTGTGTGTAGAAGATTAACCTCTTGTGATAAATCTTATAACAACTTCAGTGTGTTAGAACTCATTTTTTCCCAGGAAACTCCCTTTGTTCAGAGATTACCTTGTACACTGTTAACAGTTAATTTCATGTGTGTGTGTGTGCATGTGTGTATGTGTGTGTTTTATTAGAAAGACATTCATAGATGGGGCAGGGGTGAGGCTATGGATTGGTCGGAAACACTTCATCCAAATAAAGGAAAATAAAATAATTAGCTTGCTGAAAACATTTAACATTTCTTACCACAGTTATTGGTGGTAAAAAAAGTCATGATAATTTTGCAAATGTTTTGCAAATATATATATACACATATACTTGTGTGTACGTATTTTTGTGTGTATAAATATGTATGTATAAAATATCTGCAAGACAGATAGCTTTGTGATCATTAAACTGACAAAACTTACCACCTGCTCTTGCCAGTGCTACTTTTTCTTTTGCTACTTCTTTCCATCTCATTACATCAGAAAAAAATACCAGCATTTACCAAAAACAAATATACTTTGGGCTATATCTCTAAACAACAAAAATAGACCAAACTGGAATTATTTAGTCAAATATATGAATGTGTATGAATAATTGTGAAGGCAAGACTAAGCTACCTCATTCTCTGCAGCCCCCTTAGTAAGTGGCATACCACGTTACCCAGAGCTCCTGGTCAGTAACTAATAGTTGAATGAATATTCAGAGAAAGAACACTGGAGATCTTCTAATAAATAATAGTGTCCAATAGACTATTTATTACATTATTATTTATTAGAATATCTCCAATGGCCATATTTAAAATTACTCAGAAAATTGATTTCTATTGCTGTATATTCAAAACTTTAGACTCCATGTAGAAAGGTCTTGTGTTTCTCACAAAAGTTATAAAGGAAAAATAAAAGCTATGTAGTCGATTCAGTTAAAAAAAAATGAAAGCAGTGAATTAAATGAATTTATCATTCTTTGCTGTTTTTGTGTATTTAGAAACACCCAAAGTACATATAACTTGTAGAATCATCATGTTTAGATTGTTCTTCATAGTCATGTCTTATTTCTATCAAGCTCTCTCTATGACTCATTTTTTATAAGCTGGTTTTTATTTTCCCAGCTACTTATAATAAAACTCACCTGTACCATTAAAATAAATGTGGAGATCACTTTACCTTTTTTACACAATTTTGGACAGCACCACAATGACAGGGAAGATACTGTTCTTGATGGAGGTTATGTTTCCTAGTAAGAAAATTAAAGTAAACTACTGACTGTTGATCTTCCAATAATCTCCTTTTGATTCATGCACTTTGTTTCAAATAAACTATCATAGTATCTTATACAAATGGTATAAATATGACCTCTTTTATTTAAAAATAACAAGTTTCTTTCTTTACCTACTCTGCTGTATCCTATCATAGCTACATTTCTTCCCAGTGGTATCCAAAGTGGCCTGATCTAGTCACTGAATTTCTATGCCTAGAAATTTGGATTCTAGGGCCAACGAAAGAGCTGGAGTGTGTTGTCCTTTGGTTCTAATTCTCCCTTTCTACCAAGATCTAACCTAGATCCACACATAAATCAGTCTGTAAAATTCTAAAACCTGTACACACAGCCCATCCCATTATGCCATGTGGAAGTAGGAGGGAGTTAACTCCACTCTAAAATGGAAGATCTAGCAACATTTAGCTTTTTCTTTTTTTTCTTCTGTTTTTTCCTTTTCTATTTTTTTTCCTAGTATCTCCTTGCATCATAAGTGGTACATGATAGGTTATATTTGAATGAATGAATAAATGAATGAATTAATATGCAGGTGAATGAATTAATCAATAAGAGTAAATAAATGAGTGAAGAAATAGTTTAAATTACTGTCCCATAATATATTCCCTATATTAAGTACATACATTTAGTTGCCTTGTAGTGGAAAATATTTATAAGAATATTATTGTATATTTTCCAAATGTAGGTATTAAAGATGTTATTCATACTTGATAAGAAAAAGTATCAGCATAGTGCAGGGGAAAAAAAAAACACTTCAGTGCAGAAGGCATTGTCTTTGCCAAACTATTAAGGATTTTTTTTAATGGATCAGCAGACACCTTAAAAATGCTGAACAGCAGCCCTTAGAAAAAGATTTTAACAAAATACATACTTCAATTTAAAGAGAGCTGTGAAAACCTGCCTGGTAAACAAAATAGCTTTATTTTTTCAAAGTTTTCAAGGCTGTGACCCTAGGGAAAGCTTAATTAAACTCAATGAAGAAAAAAAATTAAATCATAAAAGTTGGATAAGTCAAAATATAAAATATTCAATTATTATTGCCTGTGGGGTTTATTTTGTAAATATTTCATCCACAGTCCACACTCAGCTTCCTCTCCTTCCCATCTTTTAAAGACTATCTAGGGAATAAACCCATGTTTCCCTGCTCAGTTGCTTGACTTCCTTTTATTCTTCTTATAATTTATTAAATGATGTTTTTAGAAACATAAGTACTTCAAGTTTTCCTTCTTACCATTTTGTATGTTGTTCCTTTCACCCACAGAATTGCTGCAATTAGAGATATAAAAAGGATCCATTAGGGCTTTAGTCCATCCTTGGGGTTTAGGCAACAGTTGTTTCTTTCATGGAACTGCCTCCAGTCCTGTCTTAAGTATACTACATTGAACATCCCAATATGAAATAAATCTCCCAAGATGGAGGCGATTTTGTTTCATTCAATATTCAGAAACCCCCAGAAGAGGTTCTCATTTATGTTGCAAATTCTAAAATACTAATGTAGACATCAGAGTTCATCTCATTATTTTTCTATTATGTACCTATTTATGAAATGTGAGTCCTAGGTAAATATTTAATAAAATTTAATGCTTTAAATATGAATAAACCTATAAGGAGTGAATCTACGTTGAAATAAATGGCATAAAGTTTAGATATGTATTAATACTATATCACTATTATTTTTAATCAACATCTTGGCAGCCATTCATCATATCATCATTATTTTTCTTAGTATTTTTTATATCAAAATATTAAGGAGGTACAAATATTTTTGTTACATGGATACCTTGTATAATGCTTAATTTGGGACTTTTAGAGTGTGCATCACCAGAATAGTGTTCATGGTACACAATATGTACAACTCTTCTTGATTTCCAATGACTTTTACATCTCTTTGTGCCCGTGTGTGTCCATTGTTTAGCTCCCAGTTATTGGTGAGTATATGTGGTGTTTGTTTTTCTATTCCTGAGATACTTTGCTTAGGAAAACGGTCTCTAGTTCCATTTAAGTTGCTGCAAAAACATTATTTTGTTTCTTTTTGTGGTTGAATAGTACTACATGCTATATATATATATCATATTTTCTTAATCCACTCACGAATTGATGGACACTTAGGTTGATTCCACATCTTTGCAATTGTGAATTGTGCTGTGATAAACGTTTGAGTACATGGCTCTTTTTGATAAAATGAGTTCGTTTCCTTTAGTTAGATACCCAGTAGTGGTATTGCTGGATTGAAGAGTACATCTACATTTATGTCTTTGAGGAATCTCCATAATGTTTTCCATAGAGGATGTACTAATTTTCAGTCCCACCAACAGTGTATAAATGTTCCTTTCTCTGTGTATCCATGGCATCAACTATTGTTTTTTGATTTTTTAATTATGGCCATCCTGACAGGGGTAAGGTGGTATCACATCATGATATTAATTTGCATTTCCCTGATGATTAGTGATGTTGAGCATTTTTTCACATGTTTGTTGGCCATTTGTCTATCTTCTTTTGAAAAACCTCTGTTCATGTCTTCTGCCCACATTTTAATGGGGTTCTTTATTTTTTTTCTTGCTGATTTATTTGAGTTACTTATAGATTCTGGATATGAGCCCTTTATTGCATGTATAGTTTGTGAATATTTTCTCCCATTGTGTAGGTCTATTAATGGTGTTAATTATTTTCTTGGCTGAGCAGAAGCTTTTTAATTTGATTAAGGCCCATTTATTTATTTTTGTTGTTGCCATATTTGCTTTTGGGATCTTAGTCATAAATTCTTTGCCTAGGCTGATGTCTAGAAGAGTTTTTCCATGTTTTCTTCTAGAATTTTTGTGGTTTCCTGCCTTACATTTAGGTCTTTTATCCATCTTGAATTAATTTATGTGTATGGTGAGATAGGGATCCAGTTTTATTCTTCTGCATGTGTCTATCCAATTTTCCCAACACTATTTATTGAATAGGGCTTCCTTTCTCTGGTGTATGTTGTTGTCTACTTTGTCGAAAATCACTTGGTTGTAGGTAGATGGTTTTATTTGTTTTTGGCAGGTGGACAGTCAGTGCATATTCTTCTCTCTTGTAACTTTCCCTGTAAAATTCTGGAACAGAATGGCTAAGGATACTACGAAATAGTATATATTCACATTCAATTCTGTTTATTCAGAGAATGGTAAAATAAAAGTGAGAATTTAAAACAATTTAAATAGTATAGATGATTCTTTTTGCAGTTCTACTTAATGAGTTTATGTCTATGTCTCTGTTTTTATGCCAATACCATGCTGTTTTGGTTGCTATAGCCTTGTAGTATAATTTGAAGTCACGTGATATGATGCCTCCAGATTTGTTCTTTTTGTTTAAGATTGCTTTGGCTATTTGGGCTCTTTTTTGGTTCCAAATGAAGAGTAGAATTATTTTTTCTAGATCTGTAAAATATGACATTAGTATTTTTATGGGGATTGCATTGGATCTGTAAATCACTTTTGGCAGTATAGATGTTGATTCTAACAATCCATGAGCATGGGGTGTTTTTCTATTTGTTTATGTCATCTATGATTCATTTCATCAGTATTTTATAGTTCTTCTTATAGAGATCTTTCACCTCCTTTGTTAAGTATATTCCTCAGTATTTTATTTTCTTGTAGCTATTGTAAATGGTATTGAGTCCTTGATTTGACTCTCAGCTTAACTGTTATTAATATATAGAAATGCTACAGATTTGTGTACATTAATTTTGTAACCTGAGACTTTGCTGGATTTATATATCAATTCTAGGAGTTCTTTGGTGGAGTCTGTAGGATTTTCTAGATACAAGAACATATCACCAGCAAACAGGGATAGTTTGACCTCTTCTTTTCCCATTTGGATACCCCCTATTTCTTTCTCTTGACTGATTGCTCTGGCTAGGACTTCCAGTACTATGTTGAATAGAAGTGGTGCTGGTGGTCACCCTTGTCTTGTTTCACTTCTTAGGGGGAATGCTTTCAACCTTTCCCCATTCAGAATGATGTTGGCTGTGGGTTTGTCACATATGGCTTTTATAATTTTGAGGTATGTTCCTTCTATGCCTGGTTTGTTGAGAGTTTTTGTCAGAAAAGGGTGCTGGATTTTATGGAATGGTTTTCTTGTGTCTATTGAGATGATTACATGATCTTTGTTTTGCTTCTGTTTATGCAATGAATCACGTTTATTGATTTGTATATGTTAAACCAACCTACTTGATCATAGTGAATTTTCTTTTTCATGTGTTGTTGAATTCAGTTTGCTAATATTTTATTGAGCATTTTTGCATCTATATTCATAAGGAATATTGGTTTGAAGTTTCCTTTTTTGTTTTTTATTTTCCTGGCTTTGGTAACAATGTGATACGGCTTCATAGAATGCATTAGGGAGGATTCTCTCCTTCTCGATGTTGTGGAATAATTTCCGTAGGATAGGTACCAGTTATTCTTTGTAGGTCTGGTAGAATTCTGCTGTGAATCTGTCTGGTCGGGGGCATTTTTTTTGGGACATTGTTTATTACTGCTTCAATCTTGCTGCTTTTTACTGGTCTGTTCAGGATTTCCATTTTTTCCTGATTCAGGCTTGGGAAGCTGTGTGTTTCCAGGAATTTATCCATTTCCTCTATGTTTTCTAATAGTGTGCATAGAGGATTTCATAGTACTCACAGATGATATTTTGTATTTCTGTAGTATCAGTTGTTATGTCTCCTTTTTCATTTCTGATTGAGCTTATTTGAGTCCTTTTTCTTCTATTTCTGGTTAATCTAGCTAGTGGTCTATCAATTTTGTTTATCTTTTCAAAGAACAAACTTTTTGTTTCATTAATCCTTTATATTGTTTTTTAATTTTCATTTCATTTAGTTCTGCTCTGAGATTTGTTATTTCTTTTCTTCTGCTGGCTTTGGCTTTGGTCTGCTCTTCTTTTTCTAGTTTCTTGAGATATGAGATTAGGATGTTTATTTGTGATCTTTCTGTCTTTTTGATGTAGGCATTTAAGGCTATGAACTTCCCCCTCAGGATTGCTTTTGCTGTATCCCATAGATTTTGATGGATCTTGTTCCCTTTGTCATTCAATTCAAGGAATCTTTTTATTTCCATCTTAACTTCATCATTGACCCAAGGATTTTTCAGCAGCAGGATGTTTAATTTCTATGCTTTTGTGTAGATTCAAGCACTTCTCCAATTGGTTTCTAGTTTTATTCCACTGTGGTCTGAGACGATACATGGTATGATTTTGAAATTTTTTTTTATTTGCTGAGATTTGTTGTATGGCCTAAAGTATGATCAGTCTTGGAGAATATCCCATGTGCCAATGAGAAGAATGTATGTTTAGTAGTTTGGGGATAGAATGTCCTGTAAATGTCTGTTAGGTCCATTTGTTCTAGAGTCTCATTTAAGTCCATTGTTTATTCATTTTCTTCTTTGATTATCTATCCAGCTCTGTCATTGGGGTGTTGAGATTCCTGGAAATTACAATGTTACTGTTTATTTCTTTACTTAGATCTAATAGAATTTGCTTTATGAATATTGGAGTTTCTGTGTTAGGTGCATATATATTTAAGATAGTCATGTATTCTTGTTGTATTGCTCCCTTTACCATTATATAATGACCATGTTTGTATTTTTTTTTTACCATTTTTGATTTAAGGTCTATTTTATCTGATATGAGGATGGCTACACCTGCTAGCCCATTGGTTTCCATTGGCATGGAATATTTTTTTCTATCCCTTTACTTTGAGTCTGTGTGAGTCCTTGCAAGTTAGATATGTTTCTTATAGACAGAACATACTTGGGATTTTTTTTTAATACATTCAGTCTGTGTCTTTTAAGTGGGGCATTCAGACCTTTCACGTTCAGTGTTAGTATTGATATGTGTGATACTGTTCTGTTCATCATGTTGGATGATACCATGTTGTTTTGTTTTCCTTCTTGTGCTATTGTTTTATAGAAGATGTGAGCTTTAATTTGGGGTGTTTTTACACTGGTGGGCATCTATTGTGCTATTCCATGGATAAGGCAGTTCTGAATATTTCCTTTAGGGCAGGTCTAGTAGTGACACATTCCCTTAGTGTTTGCTTGTCTGGAAAAGTCTTTATTTCTCATCATTTATGAAATTTGTTTTGCGGGATTCAGAATTCTTTGCTGGCAGTTATTCAGTTTAAGACTAAAAATGGGGCTCCAATCTCCTCTGGCTTGTAAGGTCTCCACTGAGATATTTGCTGTTAGCCTGGTGGATCTCCTTTTGTAGTTTAATTGTTGCTTTTGTCTTGGTGCTTGTAGAAATTTTTCTTCATTTTGACTTTGGCCAAGTTGATGACTACGATGACTATGTATCTTGGAGATGTCCTAGTTGCTATGAATCTTCCAGATGTTCAGTGATAATCTTGTATATGAATATCTGAATCTCTGGAGAAACCAGGGAAGTTTTCCTCAATAATTCCCTCAAATAGGTTTTCCATGCATTTTACTTTTTTTCCTTCTCTGTCAGGGATACATATAATACATGTATTGGCTTACTTCACATATTCTCATATTTCTCTGAGTGATTGTTCATTCTTCTTTATTCTTTCTTCTGCATTTTTGACTGACTAGTTTAGTTTGAGAGCCTTGTCTTCAAGCTGTGAGATTCTTCTGCTTGGTCTGGCCTGTTGTTGAAGCTTTCTGTTATATTTTGAAATTCCCTAAATGACTCTTTCATTTCCTTAAGTTCTGTTATAGCCTTTCTTATGTTGTCTAGCTCTTTAGTGACTTTTTCATTTTATTCGTTGATGTTCTAAAATATTTTTTGGCTTCTTTGTGTTGGTTTTCATCTTTCCCTTCAATCCCATTCATCTTACTTACCATCCATATTCTGAATTTCTTTTCTGACATTTCAACAATTTCCTTTTGGTTGGTGTCTATTTCTGTAGATACACTGTGATCCCTTGGGGGTGTTGAACTAGCTTGTTTTTTTTATGTTGCCAGAGTTCTTTTGCTGATTTCTTCTCATCTGAAACCTGTTTTATCAGCTAAGGGCAGAGAGGTTTGCAGCACACATGCTCTCGTTTGCTGGAAACTCTCCTACTTAGAGAGAAGAAGAAATCCCTAGATGATGCTTTTGTAACCTACTCTGGAAGACTGGCCCAGCAGGGGAGTGGCAGATGCTCTGTAATGCAGCTGTTCTGTGTTGTCCCCTTCCCCTGTGATTGTCACAGTCTAAGCCGGTGCTGGACAATCTTAGTGTGGAGTGATGGGTTGTTCCCTGAGCCACTGTTGGAAGCTTGGGTTGGGGACTGGGTTAGTCCCTCTCCACAGAGGCTGGCTTTGTGGGATATTGCTCTGCCTGGATCTCCCTGTGGCAGTGACAATGGCAGCTGGGTGAGGCTATCTAGGCAATAGTCATGGGTGTCAGTGCTGCGGGTATTCATTCCCACTGGGTCCAGGTGTGATGGCAGTTCAAGACTAGTGGGTCCCTGGTAAAGCACTGGACTGCAGAGGCAGTTCCTGCTAGGCAGCCAGTAGGAGCCTTGGGGAGTGAGGCCATGGGTTCCCACAGCAGCACTGAAGCCCCAGAGGCAGGGCCACAGGGCCTGGGGGCAGCTGGGGAGCTGAGTGGGCTGTAGGGTTGGACATCACATGGGAACCACAAGGGCATAGCCACAGGGCCAGGTGGCAGCATGTGAACCATGGGAACAGAGCTATGGGGCTTAGTGGTAGTGCTGGAGCCTTGGGAGCAGAGCCACAGGGAGGGGCAGCAGCACAGGAACAACTGGGGCATAGCTGTGGGGCTGGGTGGCAGCATGGGGGTCACCAGAGTAGGGCCCTGGTGCCAGGCCAGTGGGTGGCTGGGGCTCTCCCTGAGCCTATGTCCTACAGAGGCAGTCTCCACAGGGCTTCTCAGGTGGCATGTGTGGTGCCTGTTCCACTGAAATCTTCCATTGGGGGGAGGGGTGCTCAGCTCCCAGTCACAGGGCACATGAAAGCATCCACTCTCCCTGCTCCTTCCCCACCTGAGCTGGGGTGATGTGGAGGAGGCTGCAGCAAAGCTAAGTCCTGTGTAGACCAGGCACTCTGGACCTGAGAGCTCGGAATGACATCAGTTGCAGCAATCTGAGAAAGGAACCATGTTGCCACACAGACTCCAAGCAGCTCCCTGATTAGTTTGGATGTCTGCAGTGGTGGTGGGGAGCCCTCACAGCTTAGACTGCAGTGTCTGCAGGGGGAGTGTAGAGCCCCAGGGCTCTCTCCTCCAGTCCTTCCCCATGTGTGAATGCCTCCCCCAGGTACCTTCTGATCTTGCTGAGTGGATGGCGCCATCACCTTCTCCTTCACTCTGCATGTCCCCCATTACTTCTCTGATGATTTACAATGCTCTTTCCAAGAAGGTCCATCCATAGGTGGGCATCCACCTGCAACTTTTGGTCCTCTTCTTGAGAGTGGCACATGTGGGCTGATTCTAGTCTGCCATCTTGCCCCTTCCTTGAAGTTCATTCTCTCATCATGATTTTTCTATCTCAGCAACAGACTACATAGTTTTTCTAGTGAACCCAAGTTATCAGAAAGTGTTAGTATCTGATACATCTTTTCATGATAAATATATTTCTTTATACTTTATAGATGCTGACTTAAAAATATGAGTATTGTTTTATTTTATTAACCAATCCATACTTTGTAGGTCAATGATAGCATGTAAGTTACAACTTGCTTTCAAATTTATATTTTGGATAACTTGTGATTATTACATATTCAGTCTGTTTAAACAGGAGGATGATAAGTAATAGTTATAATTACACATTTTATTCTATAGCATCTCTTGGTGTAAATTAATAGTTTTCATGCCTGTCCATCATCTTTTGAATAGTCTTTCTATATATGAGAAAGTTGTCAGATTGAGTGTCTTCTCTCCAATATGGAAGGCAAAGCCCAAATGCTCTGGTTGCCTTGCAGTTATTGCTCAGAAATGTTACCTCAGCCACACATCAGACCAAGCCACAAAAGGCTGGACATTATCAACATGATGCTAGGCAATGCACAGAGCTTTGTTTTGGTGGTGTAGTTGGAACAAAAGTGTCTAGCAAAGTAGAGCTCCTAAAAAAGAAGTGACATCCATATTGTGGTAGTCTTGGTTTCAGGAAGGTCACATTCCTGGTTTTTTCTCTGTGGTGTGTGTGGCACCAGGGAAGTTTCTTTATCAGATCATGATAGCCTGGTTATGAACGTTGCTTCTGGAAATTAGTTTCAAATCTTTGTCTTTGCAGCCCTTCTGAAGAGTCTCTGAAATACCTAATAACTTTTAATAAATTATTTTTCTGTTTAAATCTGCCAGCATAGATTCTGGTGCTTGCAGCTAAGAGTGTTGACTGATCTATATCGTTCATTATGCTCATAAGAACATAAAGGTTGGAGCAGTTTTTAAGCTCTATAAGATTGAAAAAAATTAATTAATATTCAATAAGTAAATAAAATTCACTGGAAGTTTTTGAAACCTCAGTTATGATCTAAATTAATAAGTTATAAAATGGCTTGATAAATCACTAAAAGAAACATGAAATAATTAGGAAATAATTCAAAACTAATTATGTAATTAGAGAGGCACACATGATCAAAAAAACCATATTAAAATTTCAAATCATATTTACTCAGGGGTACATTGGAAAACTTGTTTATCCTCACTATCTGAATTTCAGTTACTAGAATCTCTTGCCCAAAGAAGTGAGAAAACCCAAAGAGAGAAAATAGAAAAAATAATCTTAAGATATCAACAAGGTGGAAGTCTTGAAAAGGCAAATAAAATATAAAAATGACCTGAAGGAGCATGCTATAACTTCCTCATTGGAAAATCAATATTCAGTAATCATTTAAAGGAGTAAAAGTGATAAGCAAAAGTGGTAAGGAAAAGTGTTCTGAAGAATGTCTCTGAATTATGAAATACTATTTCATATGGCAGAGTAGTAAAAGTAGAATACTAATTTGGTGCAACCAAATCATCCATTTCTAATATACAGTCTGTTCTGTGTCATTCATTCACTAATGTTTGAAATATATAGATGACTGAGATGGCTCTTATTCATCAGGGCAACTCTTGACATTAAAACAGTAATGCAATTATCCCAAAAGTGATAGACTACTACCAAGTTGATTTATGTGCTATCTCTTGGATGCTTTTAATTTCATAGCCTATCACATGAGTACAATATAAAATCCAACTGAGAATTCAAAATTTAGCTGAGAAAGAACACCTTAGCTACAAACACAATTGCAAGTTAACGTTCCAAAAATAGGAAAATATTTAACAGAGAGAACCAGAACTAATTGAATATTTATCCTTCCCAAAATAAAAAAGAAATCAGTATTCTTACATGGCTGCAAGGGGTATAACAAAAAAGAAAAAAAAACTGTGATCTGAATTTGGGCACTCACATGAGCTGATGTACTATCCAAATTAAATAAATCAAGATATGATTATTTTTCTCAAATAAGTTTGTTGATTTTGACATTATTGAATTAGAGACTTTGCTGTTCAAATACTGCAAGACGGAAAATTCACAGAAATGGTTTGAATACGAGGCTCTTAAAAATGACAATATGAAAATAATATTCACCTGCTTGATAAACTAATGGAGACATCACATCTAATATGAGATATCACTCTCTGTATGGTCTATTATATGTAATGTTGATAACCATTTGTGGGGAGATACTATGTTGAGATATTTACTGGTATGCTTTTCCTATTCTGCACTCACAGACTCCTTCATTTTTACCCTAAGAGAGTCTTTTAACCTCCCTCTATCCACCCTCCACTATCATCCACAGCAATTAGACTTGAAGGATGCCCCATGGGCTCCTGTTAAGTTATATTATGGAAAGGAGTGTGGACAGTGTTTAAAAATGCAGAATCTTGAGCCAGACTCTTTGAGTTCAAATGCTGGCTTTGTAAGTTGATAATCAAATAATTTGGGGCAAGGGATTTAACTTTTGCAAGCCTCAGTTTCCTCACATACAAAATAGGGTTGTTGTATGACTTACGTGAGCTTATATGCATAAATTGCTTAGAATAGCACCTGCCACACGGTATTAAATGTTCACTGTTATTAATATTAGTTGTTACTATGCTCAAAATTTGCTGATCCCAGGATCTAAACAGATCAAGTTTCTTACAGTTTTTCCCACTTCTAAAGGCTAGCTCAAAAGATGCTACGCACAGGAGAAGATTAGAGTTAGGTATCATGCAAGGAAGCATATGAATAAGACAGTGTCAGAGCAAGCACCACTCACAAGAGCTCCTGAGAGAAAGGCAGAAACCAGAGCAGTCTGAACCCTGAGGGGTCAGCCCATCTCTGACAATCACTCAATTTGTCCAGATGCTTATCTGTTCCTTGAGACTCCATCCAGGTCCCTGGTCTACACCCCACCCTGATGTTGCCAAACTCTTACCCAGCAGCCTAGGACTCTTGTATAATCCTCCAGAGAGAAGGGTGAAACCTTAGAGTGAGCAGGTGGTGTCACATAGGAAAAGCCTTGCCCTGTACCTAGATGAGTCTAAAGGAGCTATTTTGAAATAACCCACTAAACTGGGATGGCAATGGACTCTGTAGCCCCTCTCATATATTTATTGAATTTCTACTTTATTTATAGTAATTTCTATTAGATCTTTCCACAAATATTTTTTGTACTACATATAGTTTCTTTCAAGTTTCTACTAATTTTTATTAGATCTTCCCACAGGCATTATTTTATTAACTTCCTCTTAAACTCTGGAATATGATGATACTTACTCTAATTCTTCTTTCCTGAATGTAATGGTGACATCTACCAAAGATTTTTTAAAAAAATGACTATACAATGTCAAGATGTATATTTAGGCTTTCTATAATAAAACCAGGCATCCAAACATATAAAAGGAGCCCTGCAGTTAGACTCAGAAGGCCTAAATTTGAATGGGCCCTGCCTGCTATCTACTAGCTAGATGATCTTGTCAAGTCACATAGCTTTTTAAGACCTCAATTTCCTCATCTGTAAAATGAGAAACACTGCATTTGTGACCTTACAGAATTATTTTAAGAACTCAATAACATAATAAATGTGAAAGCATTTTTAAAACTGTAAAGTTCTCTATAATTATCAGGCATAAATCTACAGCCGTTTGTCAGCTACTCCCTTGTAAATGCCCCACAACAACCTTAATATAAACTCATTCTCCCCTGAGAAATGCACACTTTTATGCAGGAAGACAGCTTTTAAGTTTGGCAGTAATAATAGGTCATTGTTTGTAGTGGAATTCATTTTTACTTTCTACAGAAAACCCTGCTTATAATGTTTAATGGTTAAAATGTCTCATTCAAAAGTCTGTTAATGAAATAATTGGGAAAGGTAATAAAGAAAAAGAGTTGACATGACTTATTTTGCTGCACTTTTTAGTTCAAGACAGCAAACGAGAATGTTAAAAAAAAAGTGAATTTCTAGGATTCGAAAGAGGAGTCCAAATACACACATAACCGCCATATTGTGGAAAACAGAAATTATATTGTCCTACAATGAGTCCCCAAATTAAAATCATAGAAATGGATGTCAATATATATTTATTGTATTGAAAAGCTGAAAGGTAGGAAAATAACAACTATGTTCCTGTCCCATGTCCTGAAAATGACACTGGTAGAAATATCTGCTACTCAAAGAGGCCAAATTGATTCAAAAGAACAACCCTAGAGCAGTTTTAAATATTTAACTTAATTTCATTGTATGAATTGGTATTTAGTAAAGTCAAATCCTGATTAGTTAGGAGTTGATTATCTAGTCTGTAAATTATCTGGGGATTTTTTGGGTCTCATTTGTTCCTTCCAGCTCCTGAGTTTTGGTCATTTCACTGTCAATGAGCCTCCCTGCTGAATAGTGGATAAAGGAAGTAAAAAGAGACCAAAATGTGCTATGCTGCATCTTGTTAGCAATCCTAGCAAGAGAGAATTTGGAGAATTAGCTTGGATTATTTTTAGATTTCTCTGAAACATAGATTTCTATGTTTCATTATATTTGTTTTCTTCCTTAATTTGTCTCATTTAACTAATAATATTTTATTTCCCTTATGGTAACTCTAAAGAGCTACCTCAAATATATTTCAAATTCTATGAAGATGTTTATCTTAAAGCAAATTAATGACACTTTTTAAAAATCTTTTTTTGCTATATTTTTTTATTTTATAATATCAATATATTATTTGTTTTGATTATAGACTACATTGAAGGATTTCAAAATGTGTATAAGTGGTAAATATAATTCTTCACGTTCTATAATTCATGTTTTTACTTGATTTTCAAAAAGATTTATCCATGTTCACACACACACTCCTTGTTTGTTTTGAAATCCATGTGTTATTCTGTTAGATGAATGCACAATATTTATTTATATGTTTTCCAATTGATGTACATTTTACTTGCTGTATTTTCTACTATTATGAATTACGCTGTAATGATCATTCTTGTATATGTCTCCTTTTTCATTTATATGATAGTTCTCCATAATGTACATCCAGAGGTAAAATTTCTGTGTAATGAGATACATCAACTTTGCTATATACCAAACTAATCTCCAGAGAATCTGGACTATTTAACACTCCTACTAGGAGTATCTGAGAGTTTCTCTTTCTCTAACACTTGTTATTGTCAGATTGTTTTTCATTTTTGCCAGCAACAGGTATAAAAAATTCATTTATGGTTTTAATTTGCTTCCCATGATTACTAGTGCAGTTGAACATCTTTTCATTCATTTATTGAGCACTTTTATTTTCCCTCCTGTAAATTACCTATTCATATCCTTTGCATATATTCATTGGGTAGTTGATACTTCTGTTTGTCACTCTTCTGGGCCACAAATATTTTCTTTTAGTCTGTGACTAGTTTTTCACTTTGTTTATAGTTTCTTTTGCACAAAAAGTTTTACTTATGAATATATATCAGAATTTTTTTTTATCATTTGTGCTTTTTGTATCTTGAGTAAACAAGTCCATTCTTACCTGAAGGTCATAAAGACATTATTCTATATTTTCCTGAAAAAGTCTTAAAGGATTTAATTTAACTTTTTTCACATAGATATACAATTGTCCCAGCACCATTTATCTAATAGTCCATCGTTTCTCTCATTCCTTTGTAATGCCGTATCTCTCATCCATTATTGTCATATATGAGCGGCTCACTTTCTAGGCTGTTTATATTCCATTAATGTATTTATTCATACTGTACCAATATCATTATTATTCATTTATTAAAATTCCTGATATTTGTTAAGTCAAGTCTGCTATCCCAGTTTGTCTTCAATTTGTCATAGTTATTTTTGGCCATGTACTTTTGCATTTGTAATTTTCAAGTTCCATGAAAGACCCTAAAATATTATTATTGTAATTATATTAGATTTAGAGATTAATCTGGGGTACATCATCAGAGTTTTCCCAACAAACAAACACATGAATGTAACTTTCCATTTATTCGATTTTTTTTATGACCTCCAATAATTTTTCCCCATCAAACTTAACTTTTTCTACTTTAAATAACAAAATTTTATTGACTTTTTTGGAAATTATTAGTATATTTATTATTAGGACTGATATTGACATTTGGACTTTGGTTAGTTCTAACAATCTGTCTACAGAGATCCTTGAATTCTCAATGTAGGTAATCTTATAATTGACAGATAAGAACAGTTTTATCTCTCCCTTTGTAATTATTATTTCTCTAATTTCTTTCCCTTTCTTTCTTCCTATAATCATTTTTTAATATTGCATTGACCATTACCTACATTTTCCTGTTGTTTAGAAGCCATGAGAGTAGGCTTCCTTTTCTTATCCATAACTTAACGAAAATGCTATTTTCTTGTAGGTGTTTGATTGATGACTTCAACTAGGTTGGAAAAATTCTATTCTATTTATAGTTTTCATCTGAGTGGTTTTTTAAAATTGAAAGCCAGTTTTGGAATTTGCTAAAGGAGTTTTCAGCATCTGTCTTTATAGGGTTTATTTTCTTCTTTGACTAGTTAATATAGCATTTTGGAGTAATGAATTTTCTGAAGTTGAACTATCTTTTTCTTCCTGGAAAATACCCTAATTAGTTAAAATGTATTTATTTATTTATTGCTAAAAATTGGTTTAATAGTATTTTATTGAAGATTTTTGGATCCATTTTCACCCATGAGATGAGTTTAGTAGCTTTTAGGCTTTTGCTGTTCTCTAAAATGGTAGGTATAAATAAGCACGCTTGGCCCTTTGCAAGCCTGGTAAACTATCTCAGCTTAGTTTCTTTTGTGGTGGCTTTATTCATCTTCTGGTCATGAGGCTGTAACTATATCTATTCTATATCTCACCAGGAGCTATAACCAGCTCCAGACTTCGAGTACCAAACCTCACTTTGGTCTCCTTTCTTGAGGGTATACTTTAGATCCTGGAAACTTCTGCCTACTGGGAACCTGAAGTCAGGAAGGCCATATCATCTGCTCTGCTCACAATTTTGCATTGCTTTTCTATTTCTGGCCTAAATGATGTTGCCTTTATATTTGAGAAAGGCCATGTCCTTCTAATTTTCTTATTTTGTATTTTACTCATATGTTTTTGGAACAAAGGGCATTATAAACATATGAACTTATTTAACACTTTTAAATAAGCACCTTTAAAATTCAGTTGTCTTTTTCAGATATTTGTTAGCTAGGTATATTAGTTTCCTAGGGCTTCTGTAATAAAGTGCCACAAACTTAATGGTTTAAAATAACAGAATGTATTATGTCAGTTATAGAGGCTAGAAGTCCAAAATCAAGGTGTCTGCATGGCCACGCTCCCTCTGAAATCTTTAGGAGAGAATCTTTCTTTGCCTCATTTTAGATTCTGGTAGTTAGCTGGCAATCCTTAGTGTTCTTTGGCATTCCTTGTCTTGCAGCTGCAGCACTTCAATCTCTGCCTGTTGTCACATAGTGTTCTCTTGTGCCTCTCTCCTTTTCTTATAATAATCCTAATTATATTGGATTGTGGGTCCACCTAATGACTTAATTTTAACTTTGTTATGCATCTGCAAAGTCCCTATTTCTAAATAAGTTCACATTTACAAGTATTGGGGGTCAGGACTTCAACATATCTTTTTGGGAGACTTCAATCCACAATACTAGGTATATGCTGCCATCAATTATGTATTCAATTCAATATTTAATGTTAGATACAATCATATATATATTTTTTCCAACATATGTGTCTTTGTATATCTAAACATATATATATACACACACATATATGTATATTTGTAATTTTCTGTTTGCACTATCTCAAATTCTCATGTCCATTTGTTCAACTCTTGCATGCTTCACTTAATTCTACCTAGCATTCTCCCTTTTTTTGAATTTAAGCTATAATCCTGACTGATTCACATGGTGAAAGACAGTCAGCAGAAAGGGCCCAAGCTCCTTATCCTAATAGCAACAAAGTGCCTTAACAAAAACAATCTATCAGTACAATTGCTAAATAATATTTAATAATAAGCAAAGATAGTATGGTACTCTTTTGGATTAGTAAGATTCTACGTCCCTGTCATTTAGGGAAATTTCCAGTTTTAAAAAAATCAGATGTTTTCTACTGATTGAAGAAGGAACTTGGCATAAAAACTCACCTGCAGTAACATGTCAACATTTTGCAGCAAACTAACAAATCAGAGAATACAGATGCTCTGATATAGACAACAGAAAAATGAAACAACTGGGAAACAGGACTATTGAAAGTCATGGCTAAGTAACCTCAAAATTCATTATGGAGCACAGCATTTATGGTTGTATTAAAATATAACAAATTATCTATTTATAAATTAAAGGTTCTGCATCATGACTAAATATGTGTGGAGTACCTATTATTTGCAAGATCCATGTGTCAAATTCTTATGTAAAACATTATGCTAATGTTAGGTATGTAACCTGTTTTAAGAGCTTGTATGTGTAAGAGAGGTGGAGATTCAAAGTAAATGTGCAGATTTTCTCAATGTTTCATAATGTTTCATCAAATTAGAAATGTTATTTCTATGTTGTCATCTGTGTCTCAACCACTGGTTTGTTGACTTGACCAGTAACTTTTAATTTCATTAGTAGTGGATAGGACACCAAAATCTGCAAGAATTAAACTATATTACGGCTTCTTATTTGTTCCTAATGCTATTTTGTGGGTATTTTTCAATATCTCTTTACGTGATCAAAGTACAAGTCCTCCCAGAGCACAATACCTTCAGCCATTATCTTATAAATATGTGAGTCAACCGAGGAGCAGTGGCCAATTTCAAATTATCATTGATAGATGTTAGTCAATTTGCTTTCATTTTTACCATAACAAAAGGGCTATTTCTCTGCCTCACCTGATGGACTATGCCAGCTGGTTATGTACCAAATCTCTAAAAGTACCAATTAAAATAAAAATAGCTAAATCTGGAATAAGTAACAAAGTACAGCTTTGGAACAGTGTGAAAATATATAAGTGATCATTATCAACACCTGCAGTCTACTTTGCTTGTCTTATAATGACTCATTGACAATAGTCTAGTGGTAGCACAGAAAGCTGAAAAGTGAAAACAGAAAATTTCAACTTGCTTAGTGATAATTAAACTCAATTTCTAATCATTTATTTTTTAAACTAAGTCATTTAATTTATATGGCTATCAAACTGCATCAACATATCTATCCTCAAATTTTTCCATTATTCAACTACATTCTAACTATAATAGTGTCTATGTGTGTTGGGAAAAAAGTCTTTTAAAATATCAATAAGAAGTTACTTATTAAATCAGTTTCCTTATCTGTAAAATGAAGGAATATGTCTAGCTGAGGACCACACAGGGAGTGCCACTCTCAACTCCCACACTTAAGGTGAACGTTGATCAGGAAGAGTTTTGTGGTCTGGGTTATGCACAGCCTTTTCTATTAGGCTTTGTGTAGGTGGCCTTGTTTCTGGAACCAAGACTATACCCTTCAAGAATAGTTATCTTCCCCTCCTTTCACATACTCAGCATACTACGGTATAACAGGGACAGGATGATTGTAATGAGAATTATCATTTAGAACAAGAAATAATGGAGGCAACAGTGCAGTCCGTGGTCCATGGCAGTGTAGGAATCCTCCAGGATCAGGCAATATGAAAGTCCCCCACCCTATGGATGGGAATTTTCTTTTTTGTTGTTGTTGTTGTTCTTTTTTTTTTAATTTCAGAATATTATGGGGGTACAACACTTTGGCTATATATATTGCCCATGCACTGCCCGTGTCAGAGCTACAATCGTGGTCATCCCCCAAACTGTGCTCCCGCATCCATTCAGTGAGAGTTTTTCCCATCCCCTCCACCCCCCTCCCACCTGCCTGCCCCCTGATGAATGTTATTGCCCTGTGTGATGTAAGTGTTCATCAGTTAGTACCAGTTTGATGGTGAGTACCAGTGGTGCTTGTTTTTCCATTCCTGTGACACTTCGCTTCGAAGAATGGGTTCTAGCTCCAACCAGGATAATACCAGATGTGTTAATTCACTGTTGTTCCTTATTGCTGAGTAATACTCCATGGTATACATATACCACATTTTATTAATCCACTCGTGTATTGATGGGCACCTGGGTTGTTTCCACATCTTTGCAATTGTGAATTGTGCTGCTATAAACATTCATGAGCAGATGTCTTTATTATAAAATGTCTTTTTTTCCTTTGGGTAAATACCTAGTAGTGGGATTGCTGGGTCAAATGGTAATTCTACTTTTAATTCTTTGAGGTATCTCCATATTACTTTCCATAGAGGTTGTACTTATTTGCAGTCCCACCAGCAGTGTATGAGTGTTCCTATCTGTCCACATCCCCGCCAACATTTGTTATTTGGGGATTTTTTAATATGGGCCAATCTCACTGGAGTTAAGTGATATCTCATTGTGGTTTTGATTTGCATTTCCCTGATGATTAGAGAAGTTGAGCAATTTTTTATATGTTTGCTGGCCATTTTTCTGTCTTCTTTGGAAAAGTTTCTGTTCATATCCTTTGCCCATTTTTTAATAGGGTTGTTCGTTTTTTTCTTGTTGATTTTCCTAAGTTCTGTATAGATTCTGGTTATCAGCTCTTTATCAGAGATGTAGCATGCAAATATTTTCTCCCATTCTGTAGGTTGTCTGTTCACTCTAGTGATAGTTTCCTTGGCTGTGCAGAAGCCTTTTAATATTAGAACAGAGTCTGCTCCCTGGGTCCTTTCCCGCTATTCATCATGGCCCTTGTTTTGCCTTCTGCAAGACCTTTCCATTTTCAGTTATCTTTCTTGAACATGTTTGAAACGGATGCTGGAAAATACACCCTATTTGCAGCTATACATATTTTACAGTCTATTTTCTGCTTATGCATGGGTAGCAAATGTAGTTTTAAGTCCAAAAAAAGTCAAAAGACTTTTGATTAGAGGTTGATACTTTTTCAGCAATACGATTCTTTCAAAAATTTGTTTCTGTTTTCTTCTAGTCAGTTCATACACTCATAACCACCCAAAGTTCTTTTGAGCCTTTTTTGTTTTGTATTCTTAACCCAGTCACTTTCATTCTTAATGTAATTATGGTGACCGTCAGGCCATCTGGAACATAGAAGTGAAAAGATCATATCTTACTCTGATCTGGGCCCTGAATTACTTTATTGAACTAAGAAGTTTGATTAGGGTTGTTTATTTTTTTCCCCTTCTCATGTCCTTTTTAAATCCCAACTCCTCTTACACCTGAAATTTAAAAACAGCTTTTTCAACCTTGTTGACTCTGAATTTCTAGACTTTTTAGAATTCCTTTTATTTGTGCTAACACAACCTGCCAATTCTTTCTTAAACTTATCTCTTTCTTGTGCAACCTTGTCAAAACTAACAGTAACAGTCAACATACCCTAAGGTTTTATCCATTCACATTCCCAAGAGCTACTTTCTCGGTAGATATGAACTTTGCTTCTCAAGTTGTGCCAGGTAGTAGTTTGCCAAATGGAGTTCCATCAAACCACATGAAATTCCATGTTTTCCAGCCTTTGATGTTAGTCACCTCACCAGTTGTCATGCCTACATTAATCTGGGAAATTAATGCTTGCATTTTTAACAAACAATGCCCTACATTTCAGAAGCTTAACACTTCAAAAAATGTACATTTTTCTCCTGTTATAGACTGAGTTTGGCAGCAATCCTGAAGTTTCCTAGAAGTTTGACTCAGTGATTTAATTTTTTTACTTCCAGTCACATAGAAGAAAAAGGGAGCATGGGACAGTCACAGGACATTTTATGGCTAATTCTAGAATTGGTGCGTCATTTGTGTCCACTTCTCATTGGCCATAACTTAGTCACCTGGTCCCACCTAGATGTCAGTGAAGCTGGGAAAAGCTGTCTTTTTATGTGACTAGAAAAATAATAATAATGTAGTGATCTCAGCCTGGTAGCTGCTACAAACACTCATAGTTTTTATTGTAATCATTCGTTTCAATATAATCATTATTTCACATTCTTGAATAGTTTCACTGGGTATAGAATTCTAATATGGCAGTTTTTTCCTTTCAGCAAACTGAAACCATCATGCATTCATATCTGCCTTCCATTGTGAATGTTGAGTAGTCAGCTGTCAATGTAACTATTCAAAATAATCAACCAATCCCTACTTTCAATATTTTTTCTTAAGATTTTCTCCCCCTCTTTCATTGTATTTAAAAAAATTTTTTGCAGTTTTACCAAATTGTAAAGTCAAGCATTTATACTTATTTTCTTATACACACTGTACTTTATGGTAATCACATAGTCCATCAAGAGAAATTTCTCTTTATAAAAATATCCCAATTAATAAATGAATAAAGAAAGATAGACTTATATCCATTTTGCAACTCCTAATCTATAAATAGATTTAAACATTGATTAGTTCTTCTTACTAATGCTATTTAATAAATTACCCTAGTCCTTAGTGGATTTAAACAACCTTTTATTTTGCTTGTAATTTTGTGAGTCAGGAATTCAGGAAGAACTTGGCTGGGAATTTCTCACTTGGGATCTCTCAGGCAGTTTTAAACAAATGTCAAGTGAGGCTACCGTAATCTGAAGACTCAACTGGACTGAATGTTCAAGCTAGCTCACTCATATGGCTAAAAGTCGATGCTGTTTCACGATTGAGAGCTCTTATGGGAGTTGACTGGAGTATGTACTAGTGGATTCTCCAACATAGCAGTTCTAGAGTAATATGACTTGTCATATAGCATCTGGCTTCCCTTAGAGCAGGGTTTCTCAACCTTGGCATTATTGACAAATTGTAGGATGTTTAGCACTATCCCTGCCTCTACCCACTAGATTACAGTAGCACCACTCTCCCAGTTGTGGCAACCCAAACTAGAATATCTCCAAATGTCGCCAAGGGAAGGTTGTATCACCCCTGGTAGGAAATGATTACCCTATACTGATCATCCAAAAAGAGCCAGGAGGAAGCTGCATGATTTTTTCTGACCTAGCTTCAAAAGTCTCACAGCATTACTTCCACTGTATTCCATTGGTTACAAGAAAGTCACTAAAGTAAATTGAGATTCAAGGGGAAAGCAAATATACCCAATCTCTTAATGGTGGATGTGTCAAAAAAAAATTTTAGCATGTTTAAAAATATCTACAAATGATCACTGACATCAAAAAAATGAAGAAAAAAATGAAAACTAATGTGAATTTGATAAAGTGTCTAGATCTAACTAGAAGTTTATAGAAAATAAAAGAAAATACTATACACAGGGATTTAATGAGCAAAATCCAATCAATCAGGATAGTGAGAAAGTCTAAAAGTTAAAAGACCAAGTTTATCCAACAAATGAAATTCAAGTCCAAAAAAAGGACTAAGGAGAAACTTGTAGATTAAAAGAGACAGAAGAGACATGTCAATCATTGCAACAGATATACTTTCTGTGAATTCTGACTTCATATAAGAAAAATTATGAGACGAAAAAAAGAAAAATTGTGAGACAACTAGTGAATTTGGAAACTAACTGGATATTTGATAATATAAAAAAAAATGTTAAATTTTCACCTAATGGTATTGTGGGATTTTTTTTCCAAAAAGATTCTTTATACTTTAGAAATATATTCTGAAATAGTTCAGACTGAAATGATATGACATTGGGGATTTGCTTCAAAATAAAGCAGGGCTGGGGTAAGGAGAGAAGTTGTTTCTAATTCTATTTTTTTTTATTTTAATAGATTTAAGGGGTACAAGTGGAATTCTGTTACATGTATATATCGTATAGTGGTTGTGTCTGGGCTTTTGGTGTACCCATCACCTGAGTAATGTACCTTGTACCACATAGGTACTTTTTCATCCCTCACCCCCATCTACCCTCCCCGATTGGGAGACTCAAGTGTCCATTTTACCACTCTGTGTACCCTTGAATGGCCATAGTTTAGCTTCCACTTATCAGTGAGAATGTGCAGCATTTATTTTTCTGTTCCTCAGTTACTTCACTGAAGGCAATGGCCTCCAGGTCCATCCAAGTTGCTGCAAAAGACATTATTTCATTCTTTCTTATCACTGAATAGTACTTCATGGTATATGTATACTCCCTTTTCTTTCCACTCATGGTTGATGAGCACTTAGGTTGATTCCATATCTTTGTGATTGTGAATTATGATCTGATAAACATGTAAGTGCAGGTATCTTTTTGACATAATGATTTCTTTTCTTCTAGGCAGATACTTGGTAGTGGGAATGCAGGATCAAATGGTAGGTCTACTTTTAGATCTTTGGAAAAATCACCATACTGATTTCCATAGAGGTTGTACTAATTTACATTCTTACCAACAGTGTATAAGTGCTCCCTTTTCAGCACATCCATGCCACCTTCTATGGTTTTCTTTTGACTTTTTAGTAATAACTATTCCAACTGGAACAAGATGGTATCTCATTGTGGTTTTAATTTTCTTTTCCCTGGTGAATAGTGATGTTGGGCATTTTTTCATATGTTTATTGACCATTTTTATATCTTCTGTTGAGAAAGTCTGTTCATGTTATTTGTCCACTTTTTAATGGGGTTGCTTGTTTTTTTCTTGCCAAGTTGTTTGAGTTCCTTGTAGATTCTTGATATTAGTCCTTTGATGGACACATAGTTTACAAATATTTTCTCTTATTCTGTAGGTTGTCTATTTACTCTTTAAATTGTTTCTTTTGCTGTGCCAAGCTTTTCAGTTTAATTAAGTCCCTTTGTCTATTTTTTTGTTGTTGTTGTTTATTGCATTGCTTTTGGGATGTTATCATAAAGTTTTGCCTAGGCCAATGTCCAAAAGAGTTTTTCCAAGATTTTCTTCCAGGATTTGTATGGTTTCAGGTCTTATATTTAAGTCTTTAATCTATCTTGAGTTAATTTTTGTATATAGTGAGAGATGGTGATCCCATTTCACAATTCTGCATATGGGTATCCAATGTTCCCAGCACCATTTTTTGACTAGTGTGTCCATTCCCCAGTGTATATCTTTGTATGCTTTTTTGTATATAGTTCTATTTCTGGATTCTCTGTGTCATTGATCTATGTGTCTATTTTATGCCAGTACCGTACTGTTTTGGTTACTATAGCCTTGTAGTATAATTTGAAGTCAGGTAAGATGATGTCTTCAGTTTTGTGCTTTTTGCTTAAGATTGCTTTGGCTATTTGGGCTCTTTTTTAGTTCCATATAAATTTTAGAATTATTTTTTCTAATTCTGTGAAAAGTGATGTCGGTATTTTGATAGAAATTTCATTAATTCTGTAGATTTCTTAGGGCAGTAAGGACATTTTAATAATATTGATTCTTCTGATCCACGAACATGGGATGTTTTTTCATTTGTTAGTGTTGTCTATGATTTCTTTCACCAGTGATTTGTAGTTATACTTGCAGAGATCTTTCAACTCCTTAGTTAAATTTATTCCTAGGTGTTTTTTTTTTTGTAGCTATTGTAAATGGGATTGAGTTCTTGATTTGAACCTCAGCTTGGGTCATTTTTGGTATAAAGAAATGGTATTGATTTTTGTACATTGATTTTATAACAAGACTTTTCTGAATTCATTTATCAAATCAAGGAGTCTTTACATGAGTATTTAGGGTTTTCTAAGTATAAGATCATATTATCAGCAAACAGATAATTTTACTTCCTCATATCTAATTTGAATGCCTTTTTTTTTTCTTGCTTGATTACTCTAGCTAGTACTTCCACTAATATACTGAATAGAAGTGGTGAAAGTGAGCATCCTTGTCTTGTTCTAGTTCTCAGGAGGAATGTATTCCACTTATTCTCATTCATTATGGTAGTTGTGGGTTTGTCATATATGGTTTTTATTATTTTGAAGTATGTTCCTTCTATGCCAAGTTATTTGAGGGTTTTTTAATCATAAAGTGATGCTGGATTTTACTGAATGCTTTTTATGCATTTATTGAGATGGTCATATGGTTTTTGTTTTTAATTCCATTTATGTGGTGAATCACATTTATTGATTTGCATATGTTGAACAATCCTTGCATCCCTGGAGTGAAACCCACTTGATTGTGGTGAATTATTCTTTCGATGTGCTGTTGGATTTGGTTTGCTAGTATTATGTTGAGGATATTTGCATCTATGTTCATGAGGGATACTAGTCTATTGTTTTCTTTTTTTGTTGCATCATTTCCTGGGTTTGGTATCAGAGTGATACTGTTTTTATAGAATGAGTTAGGGAGGATTCCCTCCCTCTTGATCTTTTGGAACAGTTTCAGTAGTACTGGCACCAGTTCTTTGTATGTATTGGAGAATTCAGCTGTGAATCCATCTAGTCCTGAGCTTTTTACTTTTGGGAAATTTTTTGTTACTGATTCAATCTTGCTACTCATTATTGCTTTATTCAGTTCCATTTCATCCTGGTTCAATCTTGGTATGTTAGCAGGAATTATCCATTTCCTCTATGTTTTCTAGTTTTTGTGAATGTATAGTTGTTCATAATAGTCTCTGATGATCTTTCATATTTCTGTGATACCAGTTGCAATGTCTCCTTTTTCATTTCTGATTGTGTTTATTTGTATCTCTCTTTTTTCTTGATTAGTCTAGCTAATGGTTTATCAATTTTGTTTATCTTTTCAATGAACCAACTTTTTGTTTCATTGATCCTTTGTATTGTTTATTTTGGTCTCTATTTCATTTAGTTCTGCTTTAGTTTTTGACATTTCTTTACTTCTGCTAACTCTGGGTTTAGTTTGTTCTTACTTTTCTAATTCCTTGAGGTATGATATTCATTTGTTAACTTGTGATCTTCTACTTTTTTGATGTAGGCATTTAATGCTGTAAACTTCCCTCTTAATACTGCTTTTCTTATATCTCATACGTTTTGGTATGTTGTGTTTTTATTTTCTTTTGTTTTGAAAAATTTTTAAATTCCCATATTTACTTCTTCTTTGACCCAGTGATCATTCAGGAGTGTGTTGTTCAATTTCCATGTGTTTGTATAGTTTCTGAAGTTCCTCTCCATATTGATTTCTAGCTTATTCTACTGTGGTCTGAAAAGATACTTGATATGATTTCAATTTTTTAAAATTTGTTAGACTTATTTTGTGGCCTACAATGTGATCTATCTTGGAGAATGTTCCATGTGCTGATGAAAAGAATGTATATTGTGTAGTTCTTTGGTATAATATTCTGTAAATGTCTGTTTAGTCCATTTGGTCTAAAGTCCAATTTAAGTCCAATTTTTTGGCTGATTTTCTGTTCTGTTGATCTGTCTAGAGCTGTGAGTGGAGTGTGGAAGTGCCTGCTATTATTGTGTTGCTGTCTATCTCTTTCTTTAGGTCTAGTAATGTTTGTATTGTGAATCTTGGTGCTCTGATGTTGGATGCATACATATTTGAGAACATTATATCCTTTTGCTAAATTGACTTCTTTATCATTATATAATAACCTTGTAATTTTTTTTTACTGTTTTTTATTTAATATCTGTTTTATCTGATATAAGTATAGCTGCTCCTGCTCGATTTTGGTTTCCATTTGCATGGAATGTCTTTTTCCATTCCTTTACTTTCAGTCTTTATGTGTCTATATGGGTAAGGTGAGTTTTTTGTAAGCAGTATATAATTAGATCCCTTTTTTTCATCCATTCTGCCAATCGATATCTTTAAGTGGAACATTTAATCTATTTACATTTTAGGTTAACATTGGTATGTGAGGCTTTGTTCTTGTCATATTATTAGTTGATTTGTAGTTATTTTGTAATTTCTTGGCTTCTTTTTCTCTGTCTTTTTGTCTTTGTGGTTTGCTGAACTTTCGTTATGTCGCCATTTAATTCTTGTCTCTTCCTCCTTTCTGTGATTGTTTTGTATGACATATGACTTTATATTTTCATGTGTCTTCTTGATGTTGAATATTGACCTTTAGCTTAATTGACCTTATGTTTAAGACTCCTTTGAGCATTTCCTGTAGGGCTTGTCCAGTATTAATGAATTCTCTAAGAGTTTGCTTTTCTGTGAAAAACTTTATTTCTCTTTCATTATGTAGCTTATTCTGGCAGGATGTAAAATTCTTGGCTGACAGTTTTTATCTTTTAGCACTTTGAACATGCCATCCCATTGTCTTCTTACCTGTAAGGTTTCTGCTGAGAGGTCCCCTGTTAGTCTGATGGGTTATAGGTGACTAACACTTTTCTCTTTCTAATTTTAGAATTTCTCTTTCACTTCAAGTTTAGTCATTCTGATTATACTATGTTGTGATGAAGTCCTTTTTGCAATGTATTTGCCTGGGGATTATTGGGCCTCCTATATCTGAATGTCTAACTCTCTTGCTTTCCTGGGAAGTTTACATCAATTATTTCCTTAAATAGGTTTTGTAAACTTTCTGATCTCTCTTCCCCCAAGGAATATACATATTATAATTCATATGTTTGGTTTCTTTATGTAGTCCTAGACATCTCAAAGGCTTTGTTCATTCTTTTTTATTCCTTTTTCCTTATTTTTGTCTGATGGTATTATTTCAAAAGATCTGCCTTCAAGTTCTGAGATTTTTTTCTTCTGCTTTGTCTAGTCTATTCTTGAAGCTTCTGAGTATGTTTTGTATTTCCTTCAATTAATTTTTTAGCTCCAGAGTTTCTGTTCATTTTATTCTTTTATGATAGCTATCTCCTTGGTAAATTTCTCATTCATATCCTGAATTAATGTTATGATTTCTTTGTATTAGTTTTCAGATTTCTCTTTCATCTCATTGAGCTTCTTTAGAATCAATATTGAGCCTTCATATGGCATGCTCAGAAGCTAGTAGTTGTAGCATAGAGCTGGCTGTTTGGGCAGGTTCTTAGGCCTCTAAGCAGCTGGTGTGAAGTGGGAAGTGGCAGTAGTGGTAGTGGAGCCACCCACTAGGACCCAAGTGGTCCATATTGGTGATGCTGGTAGCTGCACTGGATTGAGTAGGCTAACTCTCTTGCACAGGGCAGTGGGTATTTTCTTATGCATGCTTAGGAGACCTTGGTCTCCCCTGTGCCTTCCTGGCCAGGTTGTGACTGTTGTCAGGTCACGTTGAACTAGGCCCAAGGGTGGGGCATGGCCCAGAGTTAAATTCACAAAGTGGCACTGGGTGTGCGCTTGTAATTCAAGAGGAAAGGGCTCCTTCCCAGCAAGTGGAAGTAACTATGGAGTGTGCTTTCCACTTATGTCTAGTCTATACAGGATCCTGTAGCAGTGTGGTAGGAATTTTCCTAGAACTAGGTAAGAAATCTTGACCTCCCCCTCCCTCCTCAGCTGGGTGGCAGCTGCAGTTGCATCAGCCTGAACTCAGCCTGAGGGAAGGGGACTGCCCAGCTTTAAGCTCCCAAAATGGCACCTTGGGCCTGTGATCAGAGAGGGTAGATCCCTTCCGGGCAAATAGCACAGGTGAGATGCTGGGGAGAGTGGTGGTTGCTTGCAACTTGTTCCCACAGCAGCCAATAGCAGGGTGGTGGGAACTATCCTAGGTGTGTGTAGGAGAGATTGACCCGCCTGTCCCTCAGCTGGGCAGGGCTACAGCTGTGTCAGCCTGAATTCAGCCCAAGGGTGGGGCACTGCCCAGCTTCAAACTCTTACATTGGTTTCTTGGGCCTGTGACCTGAGAGAGTGGGACCCTTCTCTGGTAGGTTGCACTAGGAGGAAACTGTGGAGAGCACAGTTTGCTCAAGACTTGGTCCTACGACAGCTGTATGCAGGATTGTGGACACTCTCCCAGATGTGTGCTGGAAAGCCTGGTTTCCCTGCCCCTCCCTAGCCACTTGGGGAATACAGCAGCATCAGCCCAAACTCAGCCCAAAGGCAGGGAGCAGCCCCGTGTCAAACTCTCAAAATATCCCCTTGGATCTGTGACTGGAAAGGTTGGAGCTTCACCCAGGCATGCAGCATGGATGAGAAACTGTGAAAAATGCTGTCTGTTCACATCTCAGTCTCAACAGTACCCTATAGCAGGGTGGTGGGGACTTTCCTAGGGGTGCATAGGAGTGCCTGGGCTCTTCTGTCCCTCCTTGGAGCCAAGCAGGGTCTGCAGGCACACCCACAATTCCCTGGTATCTAGGATCCCAGAATGGTGCACAGCTCAGGCTGCTTGAGATTCAGATGTCTGTGGGATTCCATGTGGATTCACGCTCTGGAGTACTATCTCTGTGCAATCTCTAAGCAGCACTCTGTTAGGCCCAAGACCTGCGTGGGTCCAGGGGTTCTTTTGTAGCCAAGATTGTAAAAGCTCAGCTGGGAGAGTGGAGCCCTGGGGGCTTCTCTCTTAATGTTTTCCTGCATCCAGGAGCTTCTCCCAGCTGTTAGCCAGGCCCTGGCTGGGCAAATTGACCTGAACTCTCTTCTTATCTACTTTTTGTGCTCCCTATCACTTCCCTGGTGAATCCTAGCATTCTCTCCTAGATGATCTCTTCAAAATGTGGCAATCTTTTTACTGTCCTGGTTCCTCTCTGTGGAGGAAGCACATACTACATGTGTCTGGTTGGCCATCTTGATCTTATCTCCCATTTCTAATTCTTAAAGTTTGTATGGATTAATGAATCATAGTATTTAGAAGATGGTCACAAATTTATTCACTTTTAGAATAACCAATTTTTCCAAATTATTAAATATATATATGTATTTAGGTTTTTTAAACTTTTAGACTTTCTCATCATCTGGATTGATTGAATTTTGCCCTTTAAATCCCTGCGTATAGTATATTCCCCGTATTGTCTATAAATTTTTGTTAGATCTAGAGATGTTGTCAGATTCACATTAGTTTTCATTTTTCATTTTTTGATGTCACTATTCTCATATATATATAATTCAATAAAATCTCAAGAGATATTTCTTGAAAATTGTAAAATTGCATTCAAATTATAAAATATATGCTAATGATGGAAATTTTTGAAATTAGGAATTTTAAGAAAAAAAAATTAAAATTAAAACCAAAATTTTTGTATGCTTCCTTTTGGTCATATTCCTATTCACACATGTAAGGCAAACATAATTATGATCACACTGTATATACCAATTTCTTAGTCAACATTATACAATGTGCCAATAACTCTCTCACAATAAAATTTTAGGTTTAGTCACATCAGTCCTGAACAGACAAAATAATTCCCAAGTCTTTTTCTGAATGTTGAAAAAAAATTTTTGTAAATGGAAACTTTGATTTTCCCAGTGTGTCTATCTATTGACTATGGGTAGCATAGATTTATAATAAAAATGCCTTTTAAAACTCAACTTATTTATTTTATATGTTGTTAGTTGTTTCTCTTGGATTTTCTAGATACAATTTGTAACTTTTTTTTCACTTTTCCGGTGATTATATCTCTTATTTCTGCTTCCTTTCTTCTTGTGCTGGCAAAGTTTTCAACATATTATTAAATAATAATGGTGTTAACAAATATATTTTTAATAAATATATTCTTCAAAATTTTTTATCAATATCAGATAATATAAGTTAAATGCTTCGAAACCCAGGATGTCATTTCAGTTTTTTTTTTCCAGTCCTTGGGAGATACAGATTCATAGAAGTCTCTGGTCCAGAATAGCACCAAAAGTTCTAGCATAGCAATAAGCTATCTCTGTACATAGGAGCAGATCTAATTTAGTCATAACATTTGGGTCACTTCCAGGAAAACTGGAGATTAATCCAAAAGGCCTTAAGTTCAGAAAGTCTTTGAGAGTTTAATCTAATGATTACTACAAATTACGTAGAGATGGATAGCTGAGATGAATCAGGGACTGAAACCAAAGCGTTCAGGATGTTGGAAGGTATAACAGCACATAACACAACTCCAAACAAAATTTGAAAATGATGGACATTTGAAAACAATTTCTTATCCTGAGGTCAGATGGCAAAGAGAAAAATAATTATTCACTAAATAAATGATAAACTCCAAAGAAGCACAGCTATAGCTCACAAATTACTGATGTTGGACATTGAGGTCAGTAGCCAGCAATGGGCACATGTAATGAAAACACTTTTGCACCTCATTAAAGGGGAACAAACAGTTGTCATGTAGGTTCTAATATTTTCTCTTATTTGTCAATGAAATGCTTTCATAAGAGTGAAGAAAAATCAGTCAGTTCTAACTAGCTATTTTTGACTGGCAGATATCTGATAAATTGAATACTGAACAAAGTAACACTTTAAAATTTTCTTTATCTTATAGAGAACAGAAGCCAAAAGCAAAAAATATAAAAGCTGTGACACTTACTCTGGCTCTATTACAAGTTAGAAAAATTGAGCCACAGAAACAATTACTTACACTGTCTCTTCTGGAAAAGCTGGGTCTGGTTCCAGTTTGTACCATAGGTGAGTTCTCAGTCTTTCTACTTTATTCTCTTTTTTTCATGTCCTAGTAGCTACAGCCAGAAAGAAATAAATAATTCTATTCTGATTATGACAGCTTTTATAGTCAGTAAATTTCCCAGTCATTGAAAATGTCTGCTTAGGGTCTGAATAATAATGACTAGTAATTTTTTTTAAGAGAGGATTGAAACATCAGAAGGCTGATTGGATTTTGTGACCTATAGTGTCACATCTAATGATGTTTCTTTTATTCTTAAAATTGTAAAGTAAATTTTCTTGATGTCCTACCATGTTCCAGTTATCTATTATAGAGTAACAAACTACCCCAAACTTTACTGAAGTAAAAAATTTTATTAAGCTCATGGATTCTATAGACCAGAAAATTTAAATGTGGCATTGTAGACATGGCTTTCATCCTCTGCTCCACAGTTTCTAGGGTCTCTGTAAAATAGAAGAAACAGTAAAATAACATTCTCTGATTACAATTCAATAAAATAGAAACTAAAACAAAAGAAAATAAACAAACAAACAAAACCCCCAAAATCCAAAGCAAAAAGCCAAAACAGATCTCCCACCTGCAATTTTCAAAACTCTCTATGAAACAACTCGTAGGTAAAAAGAGAAAAAAACCTCAGAAATTACAATATTTCTAGAACATACTTATAAAGAAAATACTATATATCAAAATCTATGATATAATTAAAGCAGTGATTTGAAGAAAATATATAACCTTACATAGTGTATTAATAAAAATGATAGAATAATATTTTCTAACATAAAAGTTTGAAAAAGAACAGAAATTAACCAAGAAAAAGCACAAAGAGCAAAATTATAAAGATAAAAACAGAAATTAATGAAGTAGAAATCAGTAGAAAACAGTAGACATAATGGAGGTTCTTGAAAATATTGAAAAAAAATAAACAACCCATTAGCTAACCTAATTTAGAAAAAGAGAGACAGCAAGCACAAATATAAAAAATAAGAAGTAATGAATGGGAAATAACCATTGAAATACATGCATTAGCACTCATACACACTGTGTGTAAGTAGGTATTCCTAGTTTTTATAATTCAATGCAAATAAATTTGAAAACCAAGATAAACTGGGAAATTTTCTATGAAAATACAATTTAACAAAATTGACTACAATAGAAATGGAAAGCATAAATAGACTGATTTCCATAGAAGAATTAGAAAATGTCATTAAGCACTATTTACATAAAAGTACTAGGCCTAGCTGATTTCGCAGGGGAATTCTACAAAACCATAAGAAACTAAATAATACTAATGCTTTTAATATTTATAGTATTACGAATTTTGAATTGTTTCAGAGTATATAAAAAGGAAAACATCTGAATTTTTATGATCCAAGTAGAGCATTGATATCTAAATCTGATAAAGATATCACAAAAAAAGAAAGCTACAGGTCAACTTCATGAAATATGAATGTAAAACAATCCTGTAGGAAACTAATTTTTAGGTCTTACTGTTTACATTAGATAAAATTTTTGAAATATATTTATTTTATCTTTTAAAAATTGCGGGGCACACAGTTTGGCAGATGTCCACGATTGTAGCTCTGACATGGGCAGTGCATGGGCGCTATATATAAACAAAGTGTTGTACCCTCATAATATTCTGAAATAAAAGGAAAAAAATTAAATTTAAATTAAATTTAATTTAATTTAATTAAAAAAATAAAAAAATAAATTAAAATTACCTAACAGATTGGAGGTCATCCACAGAGGTGCCCCATGGATTTACCTAACAAAGTTAGATAAATTCCACTACCAGAAAAGTGAAACTTATGGGCTGCTTAGAACCATAGAATATGTTTTTCTTGACTCTCAAAGTGAATAACAAGTGGAAACAGAAGTTTAACTCTTTATTCTGTTTCTTTTCTTTTGTATTATCATATTCATTTAATTTAACTTTATTTTATTTTATTTTATTTCAAAGTATTAAAGGGGTATAGATGTTGGCCTGGATGCAGAGAGAAAGGAATGCTTATACTCTATTGGTGGAACTGCAAATTAGTACAACCTCTATGGAGAACAGTATGGAGATTCCTCGAAGATCTTTATCCTGTTTTTGTGGGGGATTTTTTTCTCTTGCACTGAATTTCTGTTCTTGATTTTGTTTCTAACTTGCACATAATCAATAAGTTATTCTGTGTTGGTGGCAGCGATGATTAGGAATTTGACTCTATGGTTTTATGTAAGGGTTGGAAAACTATTTTTATAAAGAGTCAGATGATAAATATTTTAGCCTTGAAGGCCATATGGTGTCTGTTGCAACTATAGTCATGTATCTGCTTAACAAGGATGCCATCTACGAGATGCACTGTTAGACAATTTCACTGTTGTGAGAACATAGAATGTACTTACACAAACCTAGATGGTATAGCCTACTACACACTTAGGATATATGGTATAGCCTATTGCTCCCAGGCCACAAACCTGTACAGCATGTTACTGTACTGAATACTGTAGGCAATTGTAATACAATGATAAGTATTTGTGTATATAAACATATCTAAACATAGAAAAGTTACATAAAAATATGGTATAAAAGATAAAAAATGATACACTTGTACAGAGCACTTACCATGAATGGAGCTTACAGGACTGGAAGTTGCTCTGGGTGTGTTGGTGAGTGAATGTGAAGGCCTAGGACATCACTGTACACTACTGTGGACTTTATAAACAATGTACACTTAAGCTACACTAAATTTATTTTTAAAAATATTTCTTCAATTACGAATTAACCTTAGCAAGTTTTTGTAACTTTTTTGCTTTATAAACTTCTAATTTTTAAACTTTTGACTCTTTTGTAATAGCACTTAGCTTAAAACACAAATACATTGCATAGCTGTGCAAAAATATTTTCTTTATGTCCTTATTCCATAAGCTTTTTTTCTATTTAAATTTTTTTTCTTTTACTTTATAAATTTGTTGTTAAAAACAAAGAAAGCACACACATTGCCTAGGCCTACCCAGGGTCAGGTAACTGTCTCCATCTCCACATCTTGTCCCACTGGAAGGTTTTCAGGGGCAAAAATATGCATGGAGCTGTCATCTCCTGTGATAACAATGCCTTCTTCTGGAATATATCCTGAAGGACCTGTCTGAGACTGTTTTATGGTTAACTTTTTAAAATATATAAGTAGGATTATGCACTAAAATAGTGATAAAAATTATAGTATAGTAAATACATAAACGAGTAACAGTCATTTATTATTATCAAGTATAAGGTACTGTACAAAATTGTATGTGCTATATGACTGGCAGCATGGTAGGTTTCTTTACACGAACAACACCACAAATACATGAGTAATGCACTGAGCTATGATGTTATGATGGCTACAATATCACTAGGTGATAGAAGTTTTTCATCTCCATTATAGTCATATGAAACCACTGTTGTATACAGGTTGAATATCTTTAATCCAAAAATTCAAAATTTGAACTGCTCCAAAATCCCAAACTCTTTGAGCACCAACATGACACTCAAAGGAAATGCTCATTGGAACATTTTGGGTTTTGGATATTCGGATTAGGAATGCTCAACCAGTAAATGTAAAGCAAATATTCCAAAATCAAAAAAAAAATCTAAAATCTGAAACACTTCTTTTCCCAAGCATTTCAAATAAGGGATATCCAATCTGTATGTAGTCTGTCATTGGCTGAAATGTTATTATATGGCTCATGACTGTACTCAACTCTGCCATGGTGGTGCTGTTTTAGTCCATTTGGGCTGCTATAACAAAGTATCATAAAATGGATAGTTCATAAACAACAAAAATTTATTTCTCACAATTTTATAAGCTGAGAAGTGCAAGATCAAAGCAGATTTGTCTTCTGGTGAGGAACTGCATTTTGGTTCATAGAAGGCACCTCCTCCCTGTGTTCTCACATGGTGGAAGGGGCAAGGGGCCTCTCTTGGGCCTCTTTTATAAGGGGACTAATCCTATCTATGAGGGTTTCACCCTCAGGACCTAATCACCTCCCAAGAGCCCTCCTCTTAATACCATCATCTTGGGGGTTTGAATTTCAACATGTGAATTTGGGGAAGACACAAACATTCAGACCATAGCAAGTTCAAAAGCAGTCATAGACAATATGTAAATGAATAAGCATGGCTGAGTCCAATAAAACTTTATGTATAAAACTAAAATGTTAATTTATTATGCTTCTCATATCTCCTAAAATATTGTTTTTACTTTTTTCAACCATTTAAAATGTAAAATCTCTTCTTTGTGGGCCAATTCAAAAACAGGCAGTAAGCCCAGAGACCATGGTTTGTCAACCTCTGGTTTAACCATTTGGTGATTATTTTTGGTAGATGATAGGCATCTATTCCCTGTTAGATGAGAGACAAGAGAATTTAGCTTTTAGTATTTTTGATTTTCTATTTGAGCTCATATTAATTTAAAACTTCTGGGCAGGTGTGGTGGCCCACGCCTATAATCCCAGCACTTTGGGAGGCTGAGGAAGGAGGATCACTTGAGGCCAGGAGTTTGAGACCAGCCTGGGCAACATAGCAAGATCCTGTATCTAAAAAATAATTAATTAATTAATTTAAAAATTCTGTACCCATTGGGAAGAACAGCTTTTTGATGTATGGAACAATGTGTTTTTATGTTTGTGTTTGTTTTTGACCTGCCTATGTCTGAAATTGTACAACTAAAGCTATATGTTCTCTTTGCATCTGTTTGTCTATATGTCTTTTCGTATATACTCAAGCAATGCTTCCCTTCTTATTGTTTCCTATATCTGGAAGCTTTTAATAAACTATATTATTTTATCTCTTAAATTAAAAGAAGTCTGTTGGGATTGGTTTACAGACATGAATAAGCACTAATATAAATAAAATATTTTTTAAATTACCAGAAAATAAAAGAATTAAACTTCTAATATTTTAAATGAGCTAGACTTTAAAAAAACATCTTTCTTATAGAAAGTGCTAGCACAGAAACATTTTGGAAAATAAGACATGTAAAACTTTTTATTTAAAAATAAACAGCTATGTCCTTTCTCTGATTTATCAGTGTTAAGTATTAATATTATGTAAGCAGACATTTTGTTTTACTTGGGCTTTCATCACATAGAGAATGTTAATCTGAAAATCCTAAACACATACAGGTTTACAGATCAAATAAACTGACAACAACAACACTTCTCCATAATATTAAGATTATGAAAAATCTAAGTTTGTGTTTAAATTAATCATTATGCTTATAAACTTTTTACACTAATAGTAATTTATAGTGTGTCACTTTAAATATAATCTTTAAAATCTTGGATTAATGTTAAATTGAGTAAATTGATAGGTGATTCTTGGATATGTGGCTATTTTCTAAATGAGATGGAATACAGAAACACTGATCATAAAACTAATTTATTTTATACACTTTTGTTTGTTGTTTTTATATGCTACAGAGAGTTTATATCTTTGAGGCATAAATTTATTTGCTTTGAGTTATAATACTGGAGTCTGAAAAGAAACTATAAAATGTGTTATAATTTTAGCAAATTCACTCCTTGTTGAATAACTTTCTTCCTTGATATGTTAGTCCGTTTTGTGTTGCTATAAAAGAACACCTGAGACTGGGTAATTTATAAAGAAAAGAGGTTTATTTGGCTTACAGTTCTGCAGGCAGTACAAGAAGCATGGCTCCAGCATCTGTTTCTGGTGAGGGCTTCAGGGAGCTTCCAATCAAGGCAGAAGGTGAAAGGGGAGCAGGCACGTCACATGACAAGAGAAGGAGAGAGGAAAGGGTTCCCACACTGTTTTAAACAACCAGGTCTCAAGTGAGCTAAGAAAGTGAGAACTCATTCGTTATGGCCAGGACAGCACCAAACCATTCAGGAAAGATCTGCCCCCATGACCCAAACACTTCCCACCAGGCCCCACCTCTGACACTGGGGATCGAATTTCAACATGAAATTTGGAGGGGATAAGTATCCAAACTACATCACTTGGCTTTATGATTAATGCTTTCACCTAAAACAAAGGTCAGCAGATTATGTCCCATGGGATATATCTGATCAGTCACCTGATTTTGTAAATAACATTTTATGGGAACATAACCACACCCATTCATTTTTGTATTATCTATGGATGCTTTCATGGTACAATAGCAAAGTTGAGTAGTTGCAATAGAGACTGTATGGCCTGCAAAGCCTAAAATATTTACTATCTTGCTCTTTATAGAAAAAGTTTGCCAACCCCTTGCCTAAAATATGAAAGGTTATCCTTTCATTTCTATGTAATCTACAGAAAGGGCAGAGATTCTGTTTATTATAAGAATCATTGTACTTTATGTTATCTTTACCACGTCCTTGACTATTAACAAAAAAGAAACATAATTTCCTTTTTGGTAAAAAATTGAAGGTTTCTTAAAATAGTATTCTCCCCTATATTTATTTTTAAATGTCATATTGTCACTTTGATTAAATAGATGGCTAAGTATTGTTTTTCAGGGATTCACAATCCAATCTATCTTAATAATATGCCCATATGCCCTACAATAACTTTTACTTGCTTTCCCAAGGTTGGACCTAAATTTGCACCATCTTTATTAATTAGATCCACAATGTAAGAACTACATGGGAAGAGTTGTTAAACCAGAAGAGACACTCAGCCTTCCCCAGGTTACATTAGCAAGCTTTGTAAGAAAGCCCTGGAGCTTTCTCAGCGCCCTTCCTGAGCATTATGTTTTTACCCTCAGAAAAAGATGATCAAAATCATTATAAAATAGCCATTTGTTATACCCTATTAGAGAATATCATTGTCCTCCATGCCGATATTACTAGTTGCAGTTATAAATGAACCACAGTCATTAAATATTATTACCTATAGATAGTTTTTGATATACTCTAATGTGTTTCTGAAGGCTCTGCTATAAGTTACAGACCTGAGTTTTTGTCTTCAAAAATAGTAGTCTCCTCATCTGTAGTTCACTTTCCATGGGTTCAGTCACCTATGGTCAATCACTGCCCAAAAATATTAAATGGAAAATTCTATAAATAAACAATTCATAAGTTTTAAATTATGCACCATTCTGAGTAGTATGGTGAAATCTCAAACCGTCCAACTCCGTCCCACCTGGTACATGAATTATTCCACTGTCCAGTAGATCCACACTGTCTATGCTACCTGCTCCTTAGTCACATAATAGCTATATGTATTATCAGATTGACTGTCATGGTATGGCAGTAGTTATGTTCAAATAACCCTTATTTTGCTTAATAATGGCCCCAAAGCCCAAGAGTAGTGATGCTGTCAATTTGGATACGTAAAAGAGAAGCCGTAAAGTGCTTCCTTTATGTGAAAAGGTGAAAGTTCTCCACTTTCACATAAGAAAACCTTCACATATGAAAGTTCTCCACTTTCACTTTCATAATAAGAAAAAAACATAACATATTCAGGGTTTGATACTTTCTGTGGTTTCAGGTATCCCCTGGGTGTCTTGGAATGACCCCAGTGGATACAGGAGTACTACTGTACTCCAAGCAATTGATACTGCAAAGAATAGACTCCAGTATAAGCTCCAGAGCTGACATTGCTTAGATATCTTTCAGACTGTCAATGGAAAAGAAGCCCAACTCTGTAAAATAATTTAAAGAGGTTTATTCTGAGCCAAATTTGAGGACCATGACCTGGAGCCACACCCAAGAAGCATTGAGCAAGTGGACTCACTGTGGTTGGGTTACAATTTGGTTTTATACATTTCAGGGAGACAGGGATTACAGGTAAAGTCATAAGTCAGTACATGGAATGCATACATTGGTTTGGCCCAAAAAGATGGGCCGTCTTGAAGCAGGGGCTTACAGGTTATAGGTGGGTTTAAAAACTCCTTGACTTGTAATTGGTTAAAAAAAGTGCAGCTTTGTCTAAAGGCTTGGAATGTTTTTAGATAAGCAAGAGACAAGTCCCCAGACATATATTTGTTGTGTAAATTGAGGACCTGCAGGTTTGTCTTGAATAACCTTAGGCCTGTTAAAGAGTTATAAGGGATATCTCCAAAAAGGGAGGGGGGCATGGTGGCATGTCTGACCTCCCTCCTCCTGGCAGACAATTTAGTTTTAGGGTATCCCCTTGGCCAGGAGGGGATTCATTCAGTCAGTCAGTGGAGGGGAAGCTTTTTATTTTATTTTAGTTCAAAAGAACATGCTGCTGGACTGAGAATTTCCAGGACACTTTTCAGTCCAGAGGTAAAGTCTTCATGAAATCAGACTGCTGAACCAAATTTAGCAAAGAAGAATTAATTAAATAGCACCCACTGAACTGACTAGAAAATTTTTTGTCATGGTTATTTGTTTGAAATATTGTTGATGTTATTTTAGTGCTCTAATTTTTTTATGGTTATATGAGGAAATCTTTCTCTTCTTAAAGTATCTCTATCCCTTAAGTTAATAGATTGCTTTTGTCAACTGAAATAAAACATTTTAAAGTGATATCTGGTTCTCAGTGAAACTCCAGAGTTTAGAAACTCTTACTGAATATCCTTCTTTTTTTTCATGGCAATAGAGTCATTTATGTAGGTTCAAATAGAATCTGTCCTCCTTTTTATTAGAATAGAATTGCACAAATTGATTATGTAACCAAGACCTTATCTTCAGTGACATATTTGAGACTAATTCTCATTCAGTTATGACAAGGCACTATTAAATAATAAGACTGACTTTATACATAGAGAGAGGGTCTAAAATGATCTCCCAGTAATACTGATATTCCTGACTAACAGGTTCTCAATCTTACAGGTAGTAAGGAAGGTCAGCTCCTATCAGGCTAGTAGCCTTAGCAAATTTTGGGAACCTCAAGAAGAGGAAAATTCCTCCAAATTTATAGATGCTATAGGTGAAATCCAGTGGAGAAAGTTTTTCTGGGTTTAGTTTACTAGCCTTGCAATACCAAAAATAGAGGCTTGTAAAAATTCAATATGAGATTTCTTATGATAACTTCCAAGTGTGTTAATTCAGTGGCTTTAGTGGTTGCTCAATACTGCATGCCTCTACATTTGCAAAGCAACACAAGGAGGCCTACATAGCTAATTACTACTCTTGCTGAACGTACGTAAATACTCAGTCACCACACACTTAAACGGGACTAGGCTTTTCATGAATAAGAATAATCTTGAGAGAGAGATTATTTATGATCACAAAGTGAGGGAGTGACTGCCAGGAAAAATTGGGCATGACTTTTTAAATGTTACAAAAGAGATTATTAGATGTCATTTCAATGAGATGCTGGGCATTGTGTAGCCGACCTTCTGGAAATTGTCTAACTCCATGATTGTGTGCATGTTTGGTAATCTTTAGATGGCTTATTTCTCTGCAGAGATTTTAACTTATGTTGCGCTCACAGGGGTCACTTATTTCCTTCCCGTGGTAATGCAAAATAGTTCCTGTTCATGGCAATGCAAATGAATTTTGACAGGTAAAGATATATATATCTTATATTATATATATAATATATTATACATCTAACATAATATATATAATATATATTATATAAATATATCTAAATATACATATGAGTATATATATGAAAGAGTCTTTCATCTTTTATCAAAAGTCTTTCTTCAAAAATAAAATAGAAAAGGTGTTACAATTTCAATTTTGGAAAAAATTAGTACAATATATAGAACTGACAATGATTATACCCAGAATATATAAAGAACTCTTATAAAGTCATTAAAAAAAGCTTCAAAATTCACTGTATTAATTACCTATTGGATAGATAACAATATTACCCCAAAACTCTGCAACTATAAATCAGCAAACATTTATCTCAGTTTCTGTGGGTCAGGAATTTGGGTAAGCCTTAACTGGGTGCCTCTGACCCAGGGTCTCTCACAAAGCTGCTATAAAGGTATCAGGAGATGCTGCAGTTTCATTTGAAGGCTCTGTTAGGGGAAAACTCACTGCCATACTCACTCATATAGTGGTTCTTGCCAGCTCACTGGACCAAGAGCCTCAATTTTTTCAGCTCTTGGCCAGAGGCCTCCCTCAGTTCCTTAACATGTGGGCCTCTCCATATGGTAGCTCACAACCTGGCCTCTGGCTTCCCTCAGTGTGAGTGCATGAAAGGGTGAGAGACAGCAAGCTGAAGCCACAGTCTCTTGGTAACGTAATCTCAGAATTGACATCTAATCATTTTTTGCCATGTTCTACTTATTACAAGCAAATTACTAGGTCTAATCTTTGCTCGGGGGAGATTACACAATGAGGCAAGCATCACTGGGGTCCATCTTAGAGGCTACCTACCCCAGTCAAGAATAGAAATTTACAGAACAAAAAACACAGAGTACGTAAACCTATCGAAAATTGTTTAACCTTGTTAGTGATAAAGGAAATACAAATTAAAACTACAATTTTACAATCACTAAAGAAAAATATCTGACAATACTAAATGTTGGCAACAATTTGCAGAAATTAGTGAGTGTTGGCAATGTGAACTGATTCTACTTTAGAAAATAACTTCTTATCACTTTGTAAAGTTTCACTGACACATAATCTATAACTCTATAATTCTACTCTCAAGTATATATCCTAGAGAAATTGCACATGAATTTCAAGATACATTCAAACTGTTCTGAACCACACTGTTTACAATAGCAAAAAAAATCAGAAACTTGAATGGATAAATGAATGGTGACATATTTGTACAATAGCATGCAGTACTCACCAGCTACATACATCACTAAATATTCATGAGGAAAGTAAGTCACAGAAAAGAAATACAGTATGCTCCAACATAAATGTTCAAAAAATGAAAAGTTAAACAATATCTGCTTTAGGAATACATTTACAGTATATACGGCTACACTATAAAAAACATCAAATGAATATAATTATGCAAAATTGAAACTGCTGGCCCACGTGAGTGGGATGCAGGGAGATGCAATGGAAAAGAGCTCATAGGAGGCTTCAACTTCTTCTTCAGTTGGGTGACACATACATCGATATTTATTTATTTTTTGTTTGTTATTTTTAAACCACACATTTACATCATATACATTTTCAATGACCTATTTTGCATTTTAACTGAAATTGGTGGGATTTCTTTGACATTCTGAAGAGTACTGTATACATCACAGCATTCATTAAGGATCAAGCAAAGCAAGTCGTGACTTCATGATTCTACTGGAAAATCATCTCCACTAGGACTTTGTTGTAAGGACCCATAAAAGATTAATTTAATAACTATTCCTATTTCCATGAATGCATTCCCTGAACGTAATGGGAATATTCTTGTATTATAGTCACCCTTATTGCTCTTCTCTAACTAACACTGTTTTAATATATTAAATATTTCTTTTGTTAATGAGAGTATGCTGATTTTATGTTTCCTCAAACTCCTTTCTGGAAGGAAGGGAATAAAGTAATTAAAAAAGTAATATGATTATTTGAATTTAAGATTGCACCAGTGAACCTGTCTCAATAGTATCCAGTATTTTCATATAATCAATTTATAAGAAATAAAAAATAAATAACAGGAGTCAAAAACATAAAAACTTAAAAGAAATAAGAGAACTCTCCAAGATATGTCATATCCATGTTATTAGTCCAAATAAGTTGGTTTATGTTAAAAATAAAATCTCAAAAATAATAATATAGTGTCAAAGTGAATGCTTTAAATGAGTTACATAGACAGCACAGTGGTTAACTTAGCAAAATATTAGGTCTAAATTAATTGCCTCCAGTGACCCCTGAAAGGGTTTATGTCTGTGGCTTGAATAGAAAAACTCAGAAATGCTAATTATTCCATCCGGAAATTAAAATCATAAACTGCTAGATTAATGAATGTTTCCAATGAGTTCTTACATGCAGAATTGTAAAGGCATTGGGAATTTGTTTTGACAAAAGTAATTAGAACTTTTTTTTAATATTTTTAATACTGAGATTGAGGAAGTCAAACATGATGCAGTATAATTTAGCCATACACTAATCTGTATTAAAAACCAGAATGCAGCTAAGTTAATTATATGATGTTACTAAATGCAGAAATTTAAAATTTTTCACAAGTTTGGAATCTTAAAAATAAAGCAACACTTTAATAGAATGACCTTGTTTTCCTTTAAAAACACATTTTTAAATTGCTAGGTTTTCTACTGCCCAGAATTTATAAACAGTATAATATGAGGGCATTGTGTAGAGAATTTTTAATTTTTTTGTAAAATATTACCTAATCTAAAGTCTTATATTAGTCAACCTAAGGATTGCTGAGGTTTCATGTAGAACTATCATCAACTTTCTAAATGAGCACAGTACAAAGCATTTGACTTTTAAAACTTTAAAAAATTTTGATAACTATTTAGAACTCCAGATGGAATTATCATTTTCCCCTTTCAACTACAATGAGGTATGTATTGGAGAACATAAAAATGAAATCTTAATCTACTTATTTTATATATTTTTCTTAAAGCTTCATATGTATCATAAGCTTGGGACCTGAAGGGTGAACAAGACTTATCTGATCCCTTCACTTAAAGGTCTCAGTATATTAAGAAAAATAAAAAAAAAGATATCATCCGGTAATTACTTATATTGTGTAATATAAGTAATTGTGATGAGTGTAACTGAGAAGGAATAAAGTTGCCTCAGACCATAGGATACTATAATTGGTGACGACCAACGTAGTCCAGGGAATCCCAAGAGGCAGCTGAGAGGAACTGAACAGGAAAAATGAAGGAAAAGGGAACATGATGGAATGAGGGACTGTCTATGGCAGGAATCCTCATGATCTTCCAGGAATTTGAAAGATAGCATGTAATTGAGACACAGAAATACGGGGGAGGGAAGTTAGAGGAGGAGGTGGGGAAAAGGAACAAAGTTTAGTTCCTTGTTCCATTTCCAATCACTATCATGGTGAGAATTCAGGTTACCTTTCCCTTGAATACTGTACCCACCTTCTCCAAAGTATTTCCGCTTAAATCCTAACTATACATAGCTCCCAGAATAAATTTTTCTCAGGCTCATTCCCATTGTGATACTATACAGTAATATATTATACATTGTAACATACTGAATAATACACATTGAGAGAATACACAAGAAGTCATTGGTCATCCACTTGATCTTGCCTTCCTGCCTGGCCTCCTAAATCTCAACCATCTCTGAACTCACCTCCTCCAGGCCTCCCCGGCATTCATTCTGCTCCAGCCTCGCTGATTCCTCAGTGACATTCAGAGCCCTTCAGACTTGTGTCTTGCTCTGACCTGAACATTCTCCCAGATCTTCACAGGGATCGTTCCCTCCCTTCGTCCATCTCTGCTCAAATGCCTCCTAAACACGCTATCTACGTTGTGCCCTCCTCCGTCCCCTGCTCTCTTTCTCTTCATCACACTTAACCCCATCAACATGCTGCATCTTGATTTGTTTATTTTTTTACCGTCAGTCCTATTCTTCTAGAAGGTAATCTGTGAAAGTAGGAATTGGCTTTGTTTAATGCTACATCTCCAGCAAATAAAACAATGACTGACCCGTAATAGGTACTCCGTGATGTCACCTGTCATCTAGCATACGCTTAATCTGGTATTCATTAACCGAGATGCAGCACAGCGTAGAGGTTATAAATTCAATCTCTGTAGCTTAACTGCCTTGGTTTAATTTCTTCCCTGCCACTTACTAACAATGACTTTGGGTAAATTTTCTAAATCGTTTCCCCTCAGTTTCTTCATTTTCATAACAGTATCTACCTCATTCTTTTTTTGAGGTTTAAATAAGTTAAAATATGCCTGGCACAGAAGAAGCACAACTTGAGTGTTTCCTGTTATTACCTCTTTCCATTTCCTGTCCAACAAGCCTCCCCACCACATGCAACACTCCAGCTTTTTCCCTACCACACTCTAACATGGTTCTGGCAAATCAGTCAATTTTACATTCTTCCCACAGAAGATGACCACTGGCACATAAAGTGACTTGTGTAAATTAAAAAAGGTAATTTCTCTGGGTGGATAAATTAATAAAAAGTACCCTTTCTAGGCTGATGCAGCCTTGCCCTAAGGTGCAGAAAGGATTTTAGCCTCCATTCCTTCTGTCAGGTGACTTTATGCAAGATAAAAACTGTAAAATTTTATCTGCCTTTGCAATTTACCCTGCCCTGCCAAATTCCCCCCTCTCATTTCTCCCAAAAGGTAGGCATCAGCTAGTTCAAAGTAAGCCTTAGCAGGAGCAGCAGTCAATATAGGTAGTAACAAATAATCCTCAAACCTCAATGGCTTAAACAAACAAAACATTGTATCTTCCTTCTCCTACATGTTCATACCAAGTTAGCAGAGAGGCTTTGCTTAATTTTGTTTTTTTCAGGGGCTCAGACTGAGTAACTAGAATCTTCAAATCTTTATGTCAGTGGGAAAAGAGAGCCCCCAAGTGTCTTACACAAGCAGTAAATGCTCTGGCATGGACATGGCCCATGTTACATCCTCTCACAACTCTGGCCAGAACTGGTTACGTAGTTTCACTCAATCAGAAAGAAATCATAAACTGCATTCTTACCATGAGGCTAGATTGTGGAGAACGTAGAATATTTGGCAAACAGTGCTGATGGCTGCCACAGAGACTATGTTTATATGTAAGTTTGGCCTCCCCTTGGATCACTCCATCTATGTCCTGGGGTATAATAGTGATATTATGTCATTTCCTTGGGCATTATTTAACCATGGGATTTTTCCCATATATTTTCATGTCCTAAACTAGACTTTACATTTATTGAAAACATTAACTGAACTGTCTCTTTCGGAAACACTCTGGTAGGTAGCAAATTGTCTTCTGCATCAAAACACTTAACAATAAAAATATAACAATAGTTTATTTGTTTCTTAATAAAGCGATGACTTCACATTTTAGCCTTAACTTTGACAGTAAGTGAAATCATTTAAGAGTTTGAGACAAATTCTGTCAACTTAAGGGAAGAAAAGAGAATGAATAGAGAGGAAGCAAAGCGATGAAATAAGATGGTGAGGGGAAAAAAGCCTTGCAGGTTGACCAGAAGAAATACACATTTAAACATGAAGGTAATATACTCTATACTTTCGCTCTCTATCAATTCCAGATTCATTCTTATTCATCTCTGTATCATCTCAATAGCTAATGCTTAATAAAATATCAGATTAATTGTTCAACACAGAAACCTTCATATGAATGTAGTAAGTGTTGACAAAACACATTTTGCTGAAACACTAATCTTGAAACCTTGCTCTTATGTATATTCCTAGCTCTTGAATATGTAATAACTGCAAGTTGTCTACTAAAAACATATGAACTCATCTGTCTGGAACTGAAAATCAATAATCCATATCCCCATACTACCTTTTTATTTCCTAACATCCCTCCCCAAAAAGTTCCAGATACTGCTACCTTTGATCTCCAATATTTATTCTCAAGATTAGTAGCTTCTCACATAATTCTATCGACACTTTCCTTCCTCTCTACCTGAACAATTACCACTTAAAAACCCTTATTCTACAGTCAAATTCTAGGACAGCCCCATTTCTCTATGTCCCTTTAACATAAAAGTTGTCCATCTCCATTATCACCAATTCTGATACATCCATGGTCACTTGAAGCCATGCCAATCAGGATTTTACTCCTTCTACTCCACTGAGACATCTCTTTTCAAAGTTACTAACGACCCCACATTGCTAAACACAATGAGAAATATTTGTTTCTCATTTTAACTGGCTATTTATTATAGTAGCAGTTGATATTGTTGATCATTCTCTACTTGTTGACACATTCATTTTCTTTGCTTGACTCTCTGGGCAAAACTCTCTCTTGGTTCTCCTCCAATCACCCACACCTGTGCTTTTTCATGGCTTCCAAGAAAGGAGTGGTAAGAGATCAGTCTGGTAGTTCTCTGAGACTAGAAATGCAGAGGTCAAGGCAAAAGCAGTTAGGAGGCTATGCAGTCATCCTGGTAGCAAGTAGAAGTGGCAAGAACATGTTGCATTCTGTGGTATAAAGACAGATATATAAACCAATGGAATAGAGTAGAAAGTCCAGAAATAAACCCTTGCATGTATGGTTTAATGATTTTTAACAAGGGTGCCAAAACCACTCAATGGAGAAAGGACAGTTTTTTTCAACAAAGTGCTGGGAAAAATGGATATCCACATATAAAAAATTGAAGTTGGGCCTTTCCCTTACCTTAAACCATATACAAAGAGTAACTCAAAATAGATCAAAGGCCTACATGTAAAACCTAAAAATAAAACTCTTAGAAGAAAACTTAGGGGGAAAGCTGCATGGCATTGGATTTAGCAATAATTTATTGGATATGACACCAAAAGCATAAGAAACAAAAGAAAAAATAACTAAATTACACTACATCAAACTTAAAAACTTTGGTGTATCAATGGCCACAATAAACAGAGTGAAAAGGCAACCCACAGAATGGAAGAAAATATTTGTAAATCATATATGTAATACAGGATTAATATCCAGAGTATATAAAAAACTCCTACAATTTAGCAATGACAGAAAAAAAACACAACTTGATTAAAAAGTGGGCAAAATTCTTGAATAGATATTTCTGCAAAGAGATATACAAGTGGCCAATAAGTACATGAAAATATTCTCAACATCACAGTCATTACAGAAATGCAAATCAAAACCACAATGAGATATTAGTATATTTTATATCCATTAGAGTGCCTATTATCAAGAAAAATCAGAAAATGACAAATGTTGATGTAGATGTGGAGATATTGGAACCCTTGTAAATTGCTGGTAGAAATGTAAAATGGTGCAGCTGCTGAAGAAAATGGCACGGCAATTTCTCAAAAACTTAAACACAGAATTACCATATGATCCAGCAATTCCATTTCTGAATATATACCCAAAAGAATTAAAAGGAGAGACTCAAATAGGTATTTGTACACGATGTCCATAGCAGCATTATTAACAATAGCCAAAAAGTGGAAGAAACGCACGTTTTGTGTTCATTGAAGTGTGAATGGATTAACAAAATGTGGATATACATACAATGGAATATTATTGAGCCTTAAAATATTATAGAAGGAAATTCTGACAAATACTACAATATGGATCAACCTTGAAGACGTTATGCTAAGTAAACAAGCCAGTCACAAAAAAACAAATATTGTATTATTCCATTTGTATGAGGTACCTAGGTAGTCAAATGCATGGATACAGAAGGTAGAATGGTGGTTACCAGGGGCTGCTGAGGGAGAGAAATTGGGGAGTGGTGTTTAACGAGTACAGTGTTTCAAATGGGGAAGATGAGAAAGTTCTGGAGATGGATGGTGTTGATGGTTCACAATAATGCCAACGTACTTAATGCCACAGAAGTATACACTTAAAATAGTTGGAGCAGTAACTTTTGTTATATATATTTTATCACAATGAAAAAATTGTGTTTCATTCTGAATATATTTGGAGGGTAGAGCCCCAAAACTGTAGGATTTTATGTGAATGTGAAAGAGTTTGGGAGTTTGAGCAAATAAAACAGAGAAGACTGCAGGAGTTGGAGATTTGGGGTGAAAATCAGAAGTTGGGTTATGAGATTTTGTTGAGATTGAGGTGAAATGAACAATCGGACTGTTGTAATTGACTAACTGCTTTTCCTGCTTCTGCCCTTGCCTTAAGGTCTAATCTTAAAACAGCAAAAGAATAACCTCTATAAATTTAAGTCAGTGTTTACACTGCCACTGAAAATCTCCAGTAGTTCACCATCTAGTTCAGAGTAAAATGCAAAGTTTTAAAGCAGGTCTGCAAGGCTCCCTGTGACCTGTCTCCCTGTGATCTCTGACACTTTCTCACCTTACTCTCTGTACTCCAGCCACACCTGACCTCCTCACTCTTTCTGCATCATCCCACCTGTGATCCCACCTCAGGCCCTTCACACTCCTATCCCCTCTGCTTGGATTGTTCCACCTCCACCCCCCAGCTATTGGCATGTCTATGACTCAGATCTTTCTGTTTAAATAGCATCTTATTAGTGAGGCCTTCTCTGACACAATATAAAATAAAAGCCCTCCCCTGCCTGTGCTCTTACTTGCTTTATTTTTCTATCTACTACTTATTAGTAGATGACATATCATTTATGTACATATTTGTGTACTGTCTTTTTTCCCTCATAGAGTGTAAGCTCCATAGGGGCAGGGAAATTCTTCTATTTAGTTCACTGACTTATCTCTGATGTATAAGAGAGTATCATCTGTGATGTATGATAGCTTCTCTATATATTTGTTAAATGAATGAATTAATGAATGAATGAGCCTTTTCTGACCACCATAGAGATGTGTTCAGAGCTGATTGCTCCCTGTTCTTAATTTATAGTAAAGTAAGAATTGAGGCTGCTTGCCTCTCCACTGTTTTCTTTAACTATTTATGATATAGTCCTAAATATACTGTACACCAATTGCACTTCTAAAATAACATGAAATATACAGTAGATATTTACATTTTCAATTGTCTCATAAATGTAAATTTTTACAGTTTTGTTTGAATCAGGATCCACATAAGGCCCTCACTTTGACATTGGTTGATAGGACTTTTAAGTTTCTTTTAAACATCATTCCTCTGCATCTTTTGCTTTTTTTTTTGCTTACGATTTTGGCTTGCAGTTTTTTTGTTGAAGAAACTAGGCTATTTGTCTATAGAGTTTCCCACAGTGTGAATTTCACTGATTACACCCCCATTCTGATGTTTAAAATGTTCCTCTGTTTCCTGTATTTCTTATAAATTTATTGTCAAGTTGAGACTCAAGGTTTAATCAGACTCAGCATCTGCTTTTTTTTTTTTGGCAGCACCACTTCTGAACAGGGTGAAGTATTATTATTACAGATGGAGTTCATGTGTTCTTTTTGCCCCTCTTTAATTCTTTGTCCACTTTTCCTTTATCAGGAGTATATACTTCCTATCCCAAATTTTATGCCTTAATATATTATCATTTATCCATAAATAGCCTCTTTTATGTTACCATAACGTATTTACATTATCATAAATGATATCATATTTTATGTCTGACACTAAAACTTACTTTTCCCACTCACTTTTTTCCTTCATTTATTCAAGTTAAAACATTTATCTATTTTATTCATTTAATGGGCATGCAGTATCCCATCAGAGGAGTATGCCATAATATATTTGTTTCCCATTTAATTAATGCTGTAATATTTTTTGTGCACAGGTGTATACCTAGATTTAGAATTACTCAGTCCTATTGGAGGCACATTTTAAACTTTACTATATCTTGCCAAATTGTTTTTCAGAGCTCTGATAACATTTTAAACTCCCACCAGCATTATTTTCCTAAAGATACACCAATAACTCGGCATTGTCAGATTTAAAATTTTTGCCAATCTGATATTTGTCAAATAGTTTATCGTTTTCCTTTGCATTCCCCTACATCTTGATATGTTTGTTGGACATTCAGGGTTCTTTTTCTGTAAGTGACCTGTTTATATTGTTTAGCTGTTTTATCCAAGTTAAAAAATTTTTATTAATTTATCAGAGTGCTTCATTTATTCTGAAAAACAATCCTCTGTCAACAATTGCATTGAAAATATCTTCTCCCAGACTTTGACTTGTCTTCTCACTGTGTTTATGTTGTCCATTGTCAAACTAACATGTTATTTCTCCCTTAAAATTTGTACTTTCATAGCTTGTTTAAAAACCTTTACCTCCCTTAAATTTATAAAAATGGTCACCCATATTATTGTTAAAGATTTTAAGTTATTTTATTCAAATATTAATTTTATTTTTTCTCTTGTGTGACATATGAATCTTCTTTTAATTTTTTCCATATAGATAATCAAATTGTCCCCAAACTGAAAATTGAAATTTCTTCTCTCCCCTCTAATCTGTAAAGCCACATCTGTGGTTTACCAATTTCCCAGATAATGGCAAGTTGATGTCTAGGATCGCTACTTTATTCTGTTCACCTAATTGTCTATCCATATACACAGGCACTATTTACAATTTGGGATGAAGGGTTCATAAAGAAAAATTTTTAAACTAAGGCTTAGCCAAACATTAATGGTTCTCTTATAGCAGATTTCTCTATTTCCAACCACCTACAAATAAACAATTCCAGTTTTAACAGATTACTTCATCCATTTGCATATCCTTGCCAAAATCCTGGAATTGCTGCAAACAAACACATTGTATATTTCCTCTCTCTTGGACCAGTTCCCCACCTGACATGTTCTCCCTTCCCCCCTCCTGGTCTAGCCAGCCCCCCTTACATATTCATGGCCCACATGAGCCCAGCACATGTCACAGTTCACCAACTTCCCTGGGTTATTCACTTGGTTTTCTTCCCCCATGAACATTTTTTTTCCTGCTGCCTTGTGAACTCTGAAATACGTGTCACGACTGAAGAAACAATGAACATAATATCAGAAACCTGGATGTATTTATCGAAGAACATATCTTATAAACAGTGAACATTCTGGTTGAAAAATTATACCTTAGTCAAAGAGTGAAGGGAAATTTACCAATGTAATTTAAATGTAACAAGTCTAGCAGAAATGAAAATTACTACAAATATTTCCTTTTCACTCCTTTTGGATTTATCTGTTTGACCTCCTTTCTAGTCTCTGACATTTTTTTGGCCAACTTAGTGCCAATATATTATCAGTCAAGCCAGCACAACAAGGAAATTTTATTGTAGGGAAAAAAAATTAAAGGTTTTAAATATTGTTGATTGAAGAACATGGAAAACATCATTTAAAAGCCTTTTAAATTACCATTCCCTCCATTGCAGCGAAATTTCCCTTTGTCTCATTTCATGCAGCTGGTCTGAATGATGACAGAGTGGTTTGTGATTACGTGGGTGACATTAGGCGCCAGCTGAAATGGACACTAAAGGAAGAACCCAGAATCCTGAATTTATAATTCCTGCTACATTTGGCACTGTACCAACTTTACAATTATGCAGCCCTCTTCTCCCATCTTTTTTTTTTTTTTTCTGTAAATCCCATGGCCAATGAATGCTGCTATGGCAACGAAAGCCAGAGAGAGCCAGGGGGCCTTGGCTATAAAAAGAGTTTTTAGAACATCATGGTAACTGGGAGCCTAGTGGCAGACTCTCGGCAACCACATACTGTTACACATCCTGTCTAGGAGCAAACGCGTCTACCAAATTTATTTACCTGTGTTGTTGAATCACTTGCTACAGAATTCTAAGGGCTGTTATTGCTATGATGGTTTTCATTTTCAATTATTGTATGGTTCATTCAAATCACACAGGTACATTTCCACCAGTCATAAGAAGCTTCCTAAAATAGACTTTTAGAAACTGAGCACAGCTGTCAAAATAATGTTATCGTCTTCAAGAATCTGTTTCAAAGATAGTTATTCCAAAGAAATTTGAAAGTTATATTCCTATATTAGCACACTAAGTAGTTCATACCAGTTTAGTAAATCAAATATTCCATACTGCTAGCTTAATAAGATGGGGAGTCATGCATGAAATGACTGCCAGGTTAATGACATAGGGAGCCATGCATGGCATGTATTTGCATATAATGGCACAGAATGTTCTCCTAAATCCTTTAAATTACTCATCAATTCTTAAACAGGCATTTAACTAAATCCTCATTCAGAATCAGAGAGAAAGTTTTTTTAAAAAAGAAAAAAACACCTACATATTTGAAGTGACTAGATGGGAGCTAAACAAAACCTAAAAGGTTATTTTTGGTTGGAAATTCTAGCCTTGGAGAAAGGATTACAAATCTGCATTAAAAAAAAACAAACACATCTCCCAGGCCAGAGTAGAGGCACATATACCAGCATCAGGCTTGTTTTCCAGCACTGTCTGTAGCATATGCAGAGTGAGCACAGATCAGAAGTTTCACTTCTAGCCTCAGAAATAAACATGTATCTCTAAAGCACCACAAAAAAATGTAGATTAAATCTAGAATTGTTCATAGTTTACAGTGTTTTGATAGACCCAATTCTGAACAAAATGAACAAGTTTTCTTTCACTTGGCAACCTCTACATTCAAGATATGAAGGAACAGATTTACCTCCAAATCACTTTGTTTCTACTGGTTATGTAAACTTTTATAGAAACTGAGCAGACTGCTTACAATCAGAGCAGTTATAAACCCTAACTGTTACTCAGAGGAAATCAGAAAGCACTCATGTCACACAAAGGTAATTTTCACTATCTGAGAGTAATGGTTTACAAAAAGCTTCATTAATTCCCACAAATACTCATTACAAAATAGGATGTACATACATATCTAAAACCAAAGTCCACCCAAAGAAGAAAGAGAAAGAATGTGAAGATTTAGGTAATTGGCCTTCTCTTCCTGTCACATCTAGTTATAATGGCACCCAATCATTGAGCACGTACTCTGCTTCAGTGTCCCGAGTGCGTCGTCTGCAGCCCTCACAATGATGGGGCCTTATCTCCATTTGACAGATAAGGAAACTGAGGCTCACAAAATTTAAGTAACTAATTCAAGGGACAGGATGAAGCCAGGATTTAAACTGTTTTCTGTCTCAACTTAAATCCCATTCCCTTTCCACTAACCACACTCTCTCTCCAAGGTATATTTATGAGCAGAGAATAAATGATATCTTGAGAGAATGAAGAAAAATAGGATTGAGGATTTTTTTAAAGAGTCATCTAGATTTTCCAGGTTTCTTACACTGCCATCATGTGCCAATGCAGAAGAAAGACAAATCTGAATACCAATCACTTCTTATGGTATAGTTACTCTCTCTGGGAGTTTTGATTGTTTCTAGAAGATTAAAATTATAAGATAAATTGGCAATGGGTTGTATTTTGTTGCTAATTAATATCTTGAAGCAATTCTAAAGTATGGTTCCAGAAATGCAAAGCAAAACCCAACCCATTGAAAACAGAGACAGAAAGTGTCTATGTAAATATTTCCATGTGGTCAATGGGTTGACATAACTCCATGAAGAAATGTTTTCTTTCAAGTACAGCCCTTCTTTAAGTGTTCATTATGTCTGATTGGAAAATGAGCTCCTTTCCAGTGATATGGGTAGCCTTGTTGTCTAATAAAGTAGTAGCCACAGCTATGACATGTGTGTCTCTGTCTAAGATGGGATTGGCAGTCAGTTGCTGAAACATAAATGATTTGCAACACTTACCTAACATTCATTAGCTGCAAAATGTTCTAGCACAAAAGTATAAGAAGCAGGGTGTTTTCTTCTGCTTGATTCATGAGTTGCACATAAAGAAATGCACTTATAAATGAGAAAAAATAGATATCTGATCTGGAGTCAGATTACAGAGATACAAAAATGAATGAAGCATAGATTTTTGCCCTCCAGGAGCTCACAGTCTAATTGGAAAAAACACTGGCAAATATTTAATCTTCTAGATTCTGCAATATATAGAAACATTGGAGCACAGAGAGATAAATTTAGCCCAGGCAAGAGTGGGTGGTAGGGAGGTTGGGGAAGGTTTCCCAGGTGACATCTAAGTTGAAAATGACAGGATACAAAGGATTTAGTCAGGCAAGTGTAGGTGGAAGGAGCGTAGCATGTCAGTCAAAGAGTTTGGAATGAAATCCAGCCAGGAAGGCAGGAGAATTATAGGCAGCTCAGGGATGCTTGATAGGGCGATGGTTATGTCAAGACCTATGCCGTGTTCACCTCTAGAAAACCCTATAATGGCATAACTGTTGAAATTCAGGGCTTAGTTTTTAAGTGTAGTTACAATGGGCATATTTTCTGATCCAAAAAAATGGGATAAATTAGCAGCCAAGATTGCTTGTACAGTGGAATAAACTGTTGAGGTCTGATTTTCTCAAAAAATCTGAATTGCCTAATAGCTGTAAAAAGAAAGTTAAGTTGGATAACAAATTATTTAATCCATATAATCTCTGTTCTTTGTATGGTCTAGAGATACTTGTTTCTTGTTGGTTTAATTTAATTTTTTTCTTCTGCAAGTACACAAAATTGGGTTACTCATGATCCTTAATTGGTCTATGCATCTACTGCTTGCTTTCTTTCACATATTTATTAATTTTGGTAACATAATAACCACCTAAAAAACCACAACCCCAAACAAAATCTATAACCTAAATAATCTACATCTAATTGTACAATACCCTTCACCACCAACCTATTACCTTAAAGCAGGCAGCAATTATCCTGAATCTTATTCATCATTCCCTTGCTTTCCTTTTTAGATAGTATTATTGCTTCTAAAGTTTATAAATATATATATTTACTCTTTTATATATATTACTCTTTTATATATTTTTACTGTTTATATATATTGACTGAGCATAGAGTAATTTCTAGTTATTTTTATCTTAATAAAAAAGATATCATGCAGCATGTAATTCTTTGAGAATTCTTTTTTACTGAATATTGTTACACTATTGCTAAAATTCATCCATAACTTTTTTGTCATTGTATTTCATTCATTTTGACCACTATATGAGTGTGAATAATATGAATATAACACACTTATCCTGTTTATGAGCTTTTCAGTTTTTCCAGTGTTTTACTATTGTGGACAGCCCTACTATGGACATTTTACATATGTAACATATGTTAGTAACATATGTAACACATACATAGTAACACATGTCTCTGGTTAAACGTGTGCACAAGTCCTAGATTTCTCTTGGTTATTTGCCAAGGTGTAGGATTACTGGGTCATGGAGTAGGTAAGTATTCTACTGTAGTAATGCCAAACTGCTTTCTAAGTAGTTGCATCAATTCACACTCACAACAGTAGTTTATAATAGACCCTGTGAATCTACAACCTTTCCAACACTAGGTATTGTCAGACTTTATAATTTTTGCTAATTGAGTGGGTATAAAAATGTACCCTATTGTATTCTTGTTCTGTATTTCCCTGATCACTAGTGATGCTAACCTTATGTTTTACTGGGCACATGTGTTTTCTTTGTGTTGAAATGTGTTGCCCATGTTTTTTGTATTGAGTTCTTATTGGCATAAGAACTCTTCATGACTTTTGGATACGAATTCTTTGACAATTGTGTGTATTGTGAATACATTCTCCTACTTTGAAATGTCTTTTCATTTTATTTAAGCTTTTATTTTATGAGTGAAAGTTTTTATTTGGAAATGTTGCATTTATTAATTCCTCCTTTTATGGTCAATTGTTCTCTGTTTTAATTTATAAATATCTCCCTGCTTTAAAGTTTAGAAGAAATCATCTATATTTTTCTACCAAGAATTTAAATTATGGAGTTGATTTTTGTGTATATTGGGAGGTAGGAATCCAATTTTATTTTTTCCATGTATATACTATTTTCCCAGCTCCTTTTTGAAGTCCCTTCTTTCCCACTTTTCAGACATGATACTCCTCTCATATATTAAAGTTTCACACATGTGTGGATCTACTTCTGAGCTCTCAAGTCTATTCCATTAATCTGTCTATCTCTGCAACAGTATCACATTGTCTTAACACCAAAGCTGCATAAAAAGTCCTGATATCTGGAACAATAAGGCCTTCTTCCATGTATTCTTTCTCAGAACTCTTCTGGCAATTTTTGCCCTTTAATCTTCCATATAAATTTTATAATTGGGTTATTAAATTCCATAAATTTTTTTTAGATTTTAATATGATTTTCCTTAAATCTATGCAATAGTTTGGGAAAAATTGACATTTCTAAGATATCAGGATCATGGTCTATCTCTCTGTTTATTTAAGTCTTGTTTCATATCATTTGATACAGTTTTATAATTTTAATTAAGAGGTCTTAATATCTTTTGTTAGACTTATTCCTACGTACTTGTTATTGTTCGTTGTTGGTTTTATTTTTTCCAAATCTCTGTCTTTGCTGTTTATGTTCTTGGGTGAACAAAAAACTTTTAATTTGACATGATCAAAGTAATTGATTTTTCACCTTTATGTTTTTGTGTTTTTGTTAAAGAAGTACTTCACAACTTTAGATCATGCGTATATTTTTCTACATTATATTCCATTTACTTTATAGTTTTATAGTCCACATCAGTCTTTAATCAAGTTGCAGTACACATTTATATACAGTGTTAACTAGAAATCCAGCTTTATTTTTCTCCATATAGTGGTCTACTAAACAGTCATATTTTCTGTGTGTATTTTTGGTGAAACCTTAATCGTATATTAAATTCCCATTCTTAGAACCAGACAGTAATATTGATTTATTTAATTTTTTTCCTAAGTTTTTATATCTACTTTCTAACTGTCTGTAAGCTTAAAGTGACTGACAAGAATCAAAATACACATTTAAAAAAATTTCTTAAGTGACAGATAAAATTGTATTTATTGTTTACAACATGATGTTTTGAAGCATATATACATTGTGGAATAGTTAAATATGGCTAATTAACAAATACATCACCTCACATAATTATCATTTTTGTGGTAAAAACATTTAACATCCAATTTTTGCATTTTTCAAGTATACAGTATATTGTCATATTGTCATTAACTATAGTCACCATACTGTACAATAGATCTCTTGAACTTATATTCCTACTATCTACCTGTAATTATATATCCTTTGACCAACATCTTCTTATCCCCGTACCCCCTTAGCCACCCAGCCTCAGATAACCAACATTCTACTCCTTATTTCTATGAGATCAACTTTTTTTGATTCCACATACGAGTGAGATCATGTGGCATTTGTCCTTCTGTGCCTGGCTTATTTCGTGAAATATAACGTTCTCCAGGGTTATCCATGTTGACACAAATGACAGGATTTCATTCTTTTTTATGGCCAAATAGTATTCCATTGTGTATGTATGCCACATTTTCTTTATGTATTTATCTGTTGATGAATATTTAGGTTGATTCCATATCTTGGCTATTGTGAATAGTGACACAATAAACATGGGAATGCAGATATCTTTTTGACTTACTGATTTCCTTTCTTTGGATATATATTTCCAGTTGTGGGGATTAGTGGGTCATATGATAGTTCTATTTTTAATTTTTTGAGGAACCTCCATACTGTTTTCTGTAATGCTGTACTAATTCACATTTTCAGTAACAGTGTGTAAAGATTCCCTTTTCTCCACATCCTCTCCAACATCTGTTATCTTTTGTCTTTTTGATAATAGGCATTCTAGCAGGAGTGATATCTCATTGTGGTTTTGATTTGCATTTGCCTAGTGCTTAGTGATATTAAGCATTTTTTCATACACCCATTGGCCATTTGTATGTCTTCTTTTGAGAAATGCCTATTCAGGTCTTTTGCCCATTTTAAAATCAGGTTATTTGTTTTCTTGCTATTGAATTGTGTGAGTTTCTTATATATCTTGGGTATTAACCCCTTATCAGATGTATGTTGTGCAAATAGTTTCTAACATTCTGTAAGTTGTCTTGTCACTCTGTTTATTGTTTCCCTTGCTGTGTGGAAGCTTTTTAGTTTGATGTAATCCCATTTATCTATTTTTGCTTCTATTGCCTGCTCTTTTGAGGTCATATCCAGAAAATCATCGCCAAAATCAATGTCCTGGGTCTTTCCTCCTCTAGTTTATTCTAGTAGTTTTATTGTTTGGGGCCTTACATTTAAGTCCTTAATCCATTTTGATTTGATTTTTGTATATGGTGAGAAATCAGGATCTAATTTCATTATTCTGCATGTGGATATCTAGTTTTCCCATCACCATTTCTTGAAGAAAGTATCCTTTCCCCATTGTATATTCTTGGAAAATTTGTCAAAAATCACTTGGCTGTAAATTGTGCGGATTTATTTCTGGGTTCTCTATTCTTTCCCTTTGCTCTACATGTCTGTTTTTATGCAAGTACCATGCTGTTTTGGTTACTATAGCTTTGTAGTATATTTTGAAGTCAGGTAGTGTGATGGTAGTGTGATGCCTCCAGCTTCGTTCATTTTGGTCAAGATTCCTTTCACTATGTAGGGTCATTTGGGGTTGCATAAGAATTTTAGGATTTTTTTTCTATTTCTGTGAAAAATGTCATTGGTATTTTGATAGGGACTGCATCGAATCTGTAGATCACTTTGAGTAGTATGGCCATTTTTATGATATTTCTTCTTCCAATCTATGAACATGGGATATCTTTCCATATATTTGTGTCTTCTTCAATCTCTTCCATCAATGTTTTATAGTTTCAGTGTAGGCATTTTTCACCTCCTTTGTTGAATTTATTCCCAAATATGTTAGTTTTTTTGTAGCTATTATAAATAGGATTGTCTTCTTGATTTATTTTTCTTTTAAGAATAATTAATTATTAGTGTATAGAAACATTACTGATTTTGTATGTTTATTTTGTATCCTGCAAGTTTAATGAATTTGTTTATTAAATCTAATAGTTTTTTGGTGGAGTCAAAATACACCTTTTAATTAAACCCATTCCAATGAATTATGTATAAAAACAGTTACCATGTGTCCCTGTTAATGACTGCCACCCACATTAATTAACAATAGTGCCTCAACTTACTCTCAAGAGTTTCATTTTTTTAAAAAAAAGTAAGTGTGGTGAAAATAAAACATTTAACTACACTTTTGTCCACTGACCACACCTTAGCCATGTCCATTGCTGCTGGGTAAGACAGTTGAAACCAATGATAGTAGTTTTGAACTGTCACCTGTCCAAAATATTGATAACAGGAATTCTTGAGCTGAAACTCCCTCTGAGTACCAAGTAAGTTAAAAATATCCACACCTGGATACATTGAAGTGAAATCTCAGAAAATCAGGGGAAAAGGAGATACAAAAGAAAAAAATTGACCACAGATGTCTTATAATCAACATTGGACAATGGAAGACATTGGTGTAATATTTTTTAAAGTGTGAGGGAGAATTAATCTTGTAGCTAAAGCTCTATACTTTCCCCAAGCATCATTCAAGAGTAAGTACAAAATAAAGACCTTTCAGACATATAGACTCAGACATTTCATAACACTATTACCAGAAGGGAAGGGTGTGGAGGTGGAACCTAAGCTAAACTAAAAACATGATAATCTACCAAGAAGAAAATGAACCTAAGAGCAAGAAGTAGGCTGTGAAAAAAGAAGGATGGTCAAAGATATCGGTTTATAAAATAAAACAAAGAATAACAGTACAATATTTATTGAGTATTTACCAAGTCCAGATAACTTTCCAAGCAATTTATTTAAATAATTTGATTCACTTAATCTTTATAACACCCTAAGAGGCAGGCATCATTATTATTATTATTCTCATTTTTCAGATGTGTAAAATGAAGTACACAGATGTCAAGCAATTTATTCAAAGTCACACAGCTAGTAGATGTTGAAGAGTAGATAGGAACCAAGGCAGTTTAGCTCTATAGCCTTTGCTCTTAACCAGCCTACTCTATAACATAGCAGTAAGTACAGATCATAGAACATAATAACAATTAGTAATAACAATGAAATTTCTTAAAGAAATTTCAGGTAAAGCTCCAGAAAATAAAAACATGGTAACTGGGTGGGCAAGGGGGAAGATAGGAAAAAGTGTGAAGGGAAATAAAAAAAATGTTTCTTATCTTCAGGAAGAGGACACATAAGTTAACTTTGACTATATTTTAAGAAGTATAATGTTAACAACATATTTTATTTTTTTGTGAAAAACCAATGAAAATATCAATAGAATTCTTGATTACTGCCTTTCTCTTTTTTTATTCTTTATTTATCTTCTTTATTATTGCTGCTGACTATCCAGTAACTTAACTGCCTTCCCATGTTTGAGAGATTCTTGTCTATATGCGCTTGGTAGAGGCAGAGCTCCCCTTCTATCACAGAAGCTAAAGTGGTCAGATTACTTCTTTCCCAAGTCCTCCAGCAGCTGGTGGGAAGGAACAAGACATAAGCCTGCCAAGCATATGATCTCACCTAGTTCTTTGAATCTATAGTAATCTGAACAAAAAAGCAGAGATGGCAAAAACAATATCCATTTTCCAGGGCAGCAGTGGAATTGATGTTAGTAGTAGCATTCAGAATTGAGGCCCATTGACTATGAACATATAAACTGCAGCATCAGGTGCTCAACAAAATGGTAGTAGTATCCTAAAAGGAATGGCTCTGTGACATGGTTTAGCTATATTCCTGGCTGCCATGCATCCTGTTGTCCTGCCTCTTTTCCTCCCTTAGCACTCTAGCCTTCTCAACTATTTCAGGAACTCCTCAATATTTTTTTCATTAATGATTTTTCTCCTTAGATCAGTTAGAGTTTGTTTTTAAGTTTGCAAATAATGACCCAAACTAGTGCTATTTCCAAAACCATGAGAAAAAAAGTAGAAAAAGATAAAACTTATAAGATCTAAAAGAAAGTAGAAAAAAGGAAAAAAAGAAACAAATATGGAGTGGGAACAATAATTGGAAAACACAAAAAAATATGGCAGAAATATGTCCAAATATAAATGTGACTCACAATAAATGTGACTCGATTAAACCTAGCTATTAAAAGTCTAAGACCTTAAAAAAAAGCTAAGACTCACAGAGAGAATTTTTAAAAATTCAACTTTATCTTATTTTTATGTACAAGAGTTCAACCAAATACAAAATAGCGTATAAAGTTTAGAATTAGAGAAATGGACAAAAATCTCTTCCAGAAAAATTATAACTAAAAGCTCAACACTCTTACTTGCTTTTTAAAAGCAATTACTAAACTTGTATTCCATTTTTCTCCCTCTGCCCACATTTTTACATACCACATTGGATCATTATGTCCATTACTTATACCCAATAACGAAGCTCCTTGCTTTGTTACCTGGAATGGGAACATTTTTATGCCTAAACTTTTCTAACATATCAATTAATTTAAAATATTAATCCCTATGCACAAAAAATACCATATTAAGAAGAAGAACTCCTAAAAATGTGAGGCTAAGTTGAATTCAGAATCGTCTTATCTTAGAACTTTGATTTTGGAATGCAGGCAAAAGAGAGTTGACATTATGTTAACAGAGCATAGGAAATAGAACATGACCTCTAAAACAGAGAGACCTGGGTTTGAATCCAAGCTCCGCCACCAACTAGGTATGTGACATTGAATAAAGTCTTTGATTTTGCTGAGCCTAAGTTTCCTCTGTACAAAATGAATATGAGCATATCTATTTGCAGGGTTTTTATAAATATTTAATTAGAATTAATCAAAACAGTTGTTCTAAAGCTAATTAGAATCACCTAGGAAACTTTAGCAAGTACTGGTGGCTGGGTTCCTACCCTAGAGATTCTGGATGTAATTGGTCTGGAGTACAGCCTGGGCATTCAAAAGCTACCCATGTGATTTTAATGTACATCTAAGGTTGAGAAATACTGATCTAGATATATAGTCTAGCCCGGCATGGTATATAGAAAGCATCACAAATTTGTAACTAGGATGATGATGACAGTGAGAAGAAGAGGAGGAGGAAGAAGAAGAGGAAGAGGAGAAGGAATAGGAAGAGGAGAAGGAGGAAATAAATTTCAGCTAGAAAATTCAGGCAATGAAATTGTCCTAGTGTGATTATTCTAACACAAAACTCAAGATAGAAACAAATCACTTAGTATGGAGATTATCAGAAACTTCATAATATTATAAAAAATACATTCTATTTTCATAGCTTTTTATTTATAATCCCCCATACAGCCTATAAGAGAAATATAACATCATTTTTAGGGGTAAAAAATACTCAGAGAGTTTAATGGCTTTGCAATAGATTAGGGAGTAGCTAAACCAGATTGCAAATTCCAATCTAGTTATTACAAATTCAGTACTATTTCTACTATGTCACAATTGTCCACAACAGACAAAGTTAAAGAGTTCTGCTTCTTCATAGACATAATTTTGACAAAATTTTCTAAGTTTGTAAAGTACTCCAGAAATCACATGATGATTGTAGCAAAGACTAAAATTGCTTTATTCCCTAATGATCTCATTAGTTTGTGAGTAGTTTGAAGCTAAAGACTATATTTTATTCATCCTTATATCCCTACTGACTTGTTTAATACTTGGCACTTAATAGGTGCTCAATAAATGTTTGTTGAATGAGTACTTGAATACTCTAAAACAAACCAGTTGTAGCAATTGATTTTACTTTCAATTAAAATTAACAATCATTAATATAGTATAGTACTTGGAGCAGAAAACAGGTTATTGTGCACTCTCTCTCTGTCTCTCTCAACCTTTCTCTCTCTCTATGTGTATATATATATTCACACACATATATGCATATATACAAAAACTAAACTAATTCAAAAGGTATTATTTAGTATATAAACATATATATAAATTTTAAAATTATTTTACAACTCTTTTATTTAATCAGTAGAACCTGACCATGATAGCTCCTCTTTCAATTATGGTTGATTGAAATTGGATATGTAAGTTTTTTTAACTTTGAATACTATAAGATTACCTAAGATTTTGTCTACACATAGAAAATAAAAATCAATATTACTGCCTATAAAGATGGGGTATAAAATTGTTATATGGCTAAGATTATAAAAAATATTTAATGGAAATGAAAGTAAGAAACAAACTTGTTATTCTACAGAAATACAATTTTCTGCCTGATAAAATTATTAGTTAAGGTGTAGGTTCTTTGGCATAATATTAAGAGCCACAATAATATAATATTAAATATACAGTACAAGAGCTTTTTGTGTAAATATTAAAATGTACCCTATATAATAATTACAATAATTACACATCATTTAGCTAGCTTTATTGATATGATGCATTTATGTGGTGGTCATTTACCGACACTTTGAGATAGAAGGATGTGTACATCATTTCCTGGTAAATAGTGACATAGGGATTCAGATAATTTTGAAACCCTATTTCAGATTATAGTAATACTGTTTTCTGAGGGGGAGGGCCAGGAAGAATCATTTGCTGTCCTCCACTTAGAGAAAGGCATTCAGCAACACGGATAGTTCACATGACATCGCACAACTTCAAAAGGTCACATGACTTCAAAATCTCTTGTCCTTAGGGTGGTCAGGTAAAGCTTCACAGAAAAGCAGGATTAAGCTTGCCTTGAAGGCAGAAAATAATTTAAACAGGAAAGGAAAATGGGTTGGAAATTCTAAGCAGTAGAAGAACATGATCAAAAATAACTCTGGTATGATTTATAGAGAGAAATAACAAGGAGATCAGATTAGCTAGAGCTGGGGTCCATTTGATGAAAGAATGGCAGATAGGCTTGGAACGTTGGGTTAGGACCAGACAGAGGATTTTGAACGAAAGGCTCAAGAGATTCCGTTTTGCCCTGGTTGGTAATTAAGAGCCTGTATCACACAGGGTAGACCAAGTTATGATGAGATTTAAAACAAAAATCTTAGCGCCTTAAAACAAAAGAAAAACTCTGGTTCCTGCTACATGTTCATCTCAGGTTGGTGAGGGTTTTGTTTCATGTTTTTCTCATCCAGGGATGTAGGCTGAACCATCAAAAATGTTTTCACCATCTAAAATATCACCACGGAAGGGGGGACAAGAAAAAGGAATGCACGCACTGGCTCTGCTACAGTTTGAATGTTTGTGACTTTTCCAAAATTCATGTTGAAACCCTTTTAATATGACAGTATTAAGAGTGGACTCCTTTCAGGAGGTGAATTGGCCACGACAGCTCTGCTGTCATGAAGGGATTAATGCCTTCTATCAATAAAACGGCTTGAGATGGGTTAGTCTATTTTCCTTTTTTGCCCTCTTCCTTCTCCCATGTGAGGACACAGAGTTTAGCCCTTCTGCCACCTGAAGAGGCAGCAAAAAGGCCCTCCCCAGACACCAAACCTGCTGTGCCTAGGGCTTGGACTTTCCCGCTTCCAGAACTGTGAGAAATAAATTTCTGTTTTTTATTAATAACCCAGTCTGTGATATTTTGTTATATCAGCACCAACAATCTAAGGCTCCTAATGGCTACCATCTAGAAGTGACATCCATTCCACCCACATTTCACTGGCCAAAGCAAGTTACATGGTCATGTCTAATTTCATAAAAGCAGGGAAGAAAAATCCTATCATGTACTCAGAGGAAGGAAAACTGAAAATCTTGGTAAAGAGCACTAATGACCACTCAGAATGTCTGAGGCTTTTGATCAGGTTCAATACACTTAGAAATTCGTTTAGGAAAAATACTTGGTTATAGAATGCAAAAAAGAAAAAAGGACAGAGCTGGAGGTAAGGGAAGCCCTACAGCTGTCAGATGTAGCAATAAAACTCTGAAGAGAAAGGAAGCACAACAGTGAGAGACACTGAGAAGGAATAAATTTGAAAACCTTGTTAACTGACAGGCATAAGGTGTGAAGGAAAGGACAATCTTGAAGATGATTAAGAGATTTCAAGCCTAGGTAGAAGTTGTTTCTCTTAAAAGAAAAGTTCAAGGAGGAGGCAGTTTGGGGAAAAGAAGAGTTTAGTGTATATATCAGCACTTTCAGGGTAGGGATGAAGCAAGCTTGGAGATGCAATGCTGTCTCACTGGAAGCCTCAGCTGAACCTGTGGAGGTTCTGAATACCAGATGACCGGTTTAGAACTGCCCCGAGTTAGTGAGGGCTGGGCCTATAAACCTGTCAGGGGCATGGCCATGGACAAGGTGGCTCTCCTGGCTGAAACAATTCTTAAAGAGGGCTGACTGCTCCAGCACATCACAACATCCCCTGCAATTGCAGATGCCTAGATTTACCATAAGTGAAGGTGGGAGACAAAACTTGAGGAAAAAAAAGTTCAGAATACCTAAAGAAAATATAAATATTTTGTGAAGTAAACCATTTTCTTAGGATTGCTATTACCATAGGTTAACCTCTCACTGATCTGTGCTAACCCTGTGTGTAATTCATGAGCATGACATTCCTCTGGGAAAAATCACGTAGACTGTGGCCTCCATGTCAAGCAGCTTGAGAAGCACATGGAGATTCAAGCTATCAGAACTTCTTGTTTTCTTAATAGTGTACTCAGGTTTACCTCGGAGATTTCCTTCAAGCACCTATAATATCTGAAGAATAACAGGCCGGTCATATTAAAATCTGGGGGAGACAGTTCTATTTCTTGGGTGATTTAATTACTACCTGGCATTTCATATTAATTGGGAATTCAGAAAATGAGGCATTGTTAAAAGAAATGAGGAATCTTTGGCATGATTGTTCAAATATTAGGTATGCCCTTCATTCCCCAAAAGTGGTGACCAAAAAAAGGAGGCAGGATTTGTTTAAAGATTAAGAGGGAAGAAATGTACAGCATGGTGACTATAGTTAATAATAATGTATTATATACTTATAATTTGCTAAGAGAGTAGATCTTAAGTATTCTTACCACACACAAAAAAAGATAACTATGTGAAATGATGGATATGCTAATTAGCTTGATTATGGTTGTAATTTTTCAATGCATATGTGTATCAAAACATCACGTTCTACACCTTGAATATATATTTTATTTGTCAATTATACCTCAATAAAGCTGGATAAAACAATAAAAGGAGAAAGATACGTTAGGTAATTGCCAAGTTAAGGGACATAAATCTAAACAACAGAAAATGCTATTCTAAAAAATATCAAACCAGCTGGTATTATTTGTATCCATTTCTGTTAAAATTTATGTGTGTTTATCAAAATAGGAAAAACATAGATGAATATCTAATGATACATAGGGTTATCCATGATGTAGTAAATGAACAAAAGCAAAAGCAAACTGAAAAGAAATGTGTATATTATTCTACTATTCTAGAATAAGCAACCAACCAAAACTACATATTTTTTCATTTATGTGCTTGTATTCACTTGTATGAACAAGTAGAAGAGTAAAATTGGTAATCTTTTGAGAATATGAGCAAAAACAATATGATAATTGGCATTTTTATCACATCTTTGCCGTATATTGTTTCACCAGTTACAATAAGGAAGTATACATTTTGTAAGTTGAAAAACATCATATAAGGAAATTCATGCAAATAAAAAAATGATAGAACAATACATGAATCCTATTCTGAAAGTTGTATTTTAGAGCTTCTTTCTAAAAGCAAACCTGAGAGCCATGTAGAAAAATCAAAACACCTCACAGAAGCTTGACATGCAGAAAGAAATATGATACAGGAATAAATAAAGGTTCTTTTTTGTACAGCAGGCAATTCAGTCTTGGTCTAAGGTAGCAATCTGACCTAACCAGCCTGTCCTATTCATATAATGTCACTCAGAGTAGACCAAATTTATTACCAAAATGGTACAATGAACAGAGGAAATAAAGATCAATTTTATGAACTGCCAGGGTTAGATTTTATAGAAAGTATTTGTTTTTGATTTTGCCTAATCAAATTCTTTGGTTCAGTAAGTGTTGCTCTATAGGAGATGCTTAGAAATTTTTGAAACAGTGCAAGGTTATTAGAAAAATATGAAGAAGGCGCTTTTACAGATTGGGAGCTTTAACAGCATAGGAAAACTATAATTGGAAGTAAAGAAGATCCTAGAAGATCCTAAAAGATCCTAGAAGAACACTATTAAAATTGTTTTAAAGGATTCACAAGTGAATCCCATTTTGTAAGTGGAAAAATTAAACATCAGAAAGGTGTCTGGATTATAAATTACAACAAAATTTTAAAATATATTAGAATAAATTAAAATCAAATGAGCCATATACACAAAGACTCCACTAAATTTCCCCCAGTGTTCAGAAAAGTTGAACTTTGTAGTAATATTTTTAAATGTCCCCAAATGTTAGCTTTTATAGTTTACAGCTTAATTTGATGTGAAAATTTTCTTTCAAAAGTGAATTGTGCATAATCGTGTTCCATAGAGCTTCCTATGTTAAAAATATCCACTAAATTCACTGCTATCTTATTTATCTGGCTCCTACATAGCCAGACCTCCAGTTTGTCTGGATGGATTTAGTGTACAAGTAAACCTATTTTCTTAAAAATGAGGCCAATACATAAGAAGAAAATTCTATTAGGGAAAAGCACCTATAATCTTAGCTGAATGATCTAAAAAAATTACATCCACTTTTCATGAAATGAAAACCACAGGACTTCATAAATTCTTCCTTTGTAGAGGACAACTTGGTGTATCTGAAAGCATGTTCCATCTGTACAATATATAAAAACAACTCAGAACAGGCTGGGCAAGTCAACCAAGGCGAGAAGAGATCCCACTGTGCAAACCTAAGTCCTGTGCAGACAATTCCAAGATTATTTATTGCACCTTAGTGTTACAAGGAATGAAGGCAACTAATTGTGCATAATCATTTTTCAAATGGCTTCCACATCAAAAATATCCATTAAATTCAGCACTGCATGATTTTTCTGGTTTCCAACCTACCCAAGTCTCTAGCTTATGTTGATTTATTTTGGGTGTAATCTTCTGAGTCCTGCACTGTGTGAAGCATTTTGCAAGGCATGCTCCCACACATTATATAATTCAGTCTCTAGCACAGTCCTCCAGCATAGGTTCCCTTCTCCCCATTTAATAGATGAATAAACTGAAGGCAAGAAATATTATGCAACTTGTCCAAGGTCATACAATTAATTAGTGAGTAGGCTGGGTTTTCAGCATCAGTAGGTTTGCCTTCAAAGCCTAGATTATTTCCACTGTATCATGATGTCTCCAGGAGGTTACTGTTCAAGGTACCTCGCCTTTCATACATTAAAAAAAAAATCAAAGTGATTAGGCTGAACTCTTAGCTTTCCTTTATTCCTATTCAGGAGAAGAATGAACTAATGAGCTAGAATGACCAGTTAATGAAACCACTGGTGATTTAATGAAGACACTGCTGAGACATTTTACAGAATGACCAGATTCACTATATTTCATTACATTAAAAAGTCTATAAATATGCATGTGTACATAATTTTACATAATTATATAAATGGAATCCTCCTTCTCATCAGCCATCACCAGACACCCATCTTCACCTAACAACTTCCTCCATGTTCACTCTCCAACACCTGGAAGTTTGTCATTGGCTTTTGAGGGACAGCATTTTTTTGGACACTCCTCTCTATTTTCCTTCTCATCTTCTCCGCAGTGAACAACGTCCTACGTAAACAGACTAGTACATATCCTTTTATAATTTTTTCATGTTCATATAATCATGTGAAGTACACATATCTATGAATATTTATATCTACCTTTACTTGTGCTATCTACAAATATAGGAAGATGTGTCCTTCTTTTACAAATATTGGATGAAATCATGCCTTCATTTCTTCATCCTACTTTTCTCACTCAACAATACCTAGGGTGAACCCCCTCAAGTCCACTAGTATATTCTCTGATTCATTATTTTTTATTATTTATATCATATTTACCAATATAGCAATAAACATCCATTTTTATTTGCTGACATTTTTATTTCTATGACATACATTCCCAGGATGGAGTATATTTAGTCTTAATTTTTACAACTGTTGTCAGATTGTTTTCCAAGAAGGCTATAACTATTCACATTACTAGCTGAAATGTATGAAAGTACCCTCTTCTCTGCATATTCCTGGTAGCAATAGTTCTTTTAAGTTTTGTCATATTGACAAGAATAAAGTGAAATACTACTGTTACTTTAATTTAAATTTCCCTGCTATTAAGATATTTGGACATCTCTTCACAAGGCTTTCACAGGTTTTTGGCCACGTGGATTTAGACTTTGCCAAATTTCTATGGAATTATTTTCTTATTCTATAAAATTTGAAATATATTATAGATAGTAACCCTTTGTTCAGTAAAGATATGTGAAGTGTTTTTGTTTTTTTACAAAAGCCTATCATTTATTTACTGTTTTGGGGATGTCCAGCAGAAGATTTAAATTCAATTTAGTCAAATAAGTCTATCTTTCCTTTTTTAAATTTCTGTATCTTCTGCCTAGGAAAAAAGTTTCCCCTGCTCCTTATGTTTAATACTATCACCTAGGTAATACTCTAAGATTATTGTTGCCTTATTTTTTATATTTAGATATTTAATTTAATCTGGCATTTAAAAAAAAGTATAGGATAGGAAACATTTTTTTTTTCTAGATGGATGGAAATTTGCTGGCATTATTTATTAAATAAACCATTCTTTCCTGCTGAATTGAAATGTTAATTTTGTTATACACTAAATTCATAAACACACTGGTTATGGTGTGCGAAAAAATGCTACCCAAAATATGGCAACTTGTTATTGAGAAAACAGCAGAAGCAGGAAGGCCTCTCATCTTCCCCTAAAACAGGACATAAACCTAGAAAGGTCACTCTCTGACTTTCTCCCTCCCTTCTCCCCTGAAGACCCTCATGTGACAGGTGTCCTATACCCAGAGAGGAGGGATGTCACACACAGAGGCTGAGAATCTGAACAAACAGGCCTTGCTAAGTTACTCCAGGATATTACCATTAGATCATACTCCCTTTTGTCCAATCATACTTCTACATGACTGTCTATTCTTTATCAAACCAAAGCATAAAACTGTAGTTTTTCCATGTTTCTTTGGCTCTTCATTTCTTAAGTCTCCCATGTCACATAAAACTTATATTGAATAATGTATATGCTTTTCTCTTATTAATCTTTTTTTATTATAGGGGTCTCAGCCATAAACCTAGTGATGGTTGAGATATAAATCTTTTCTCTCCTACACCAGCATCTCTTTCTGGAAACCTCACATCTTATAATTTAGATTCCATGTTATCCAAGAAGCAAAAGAAATTATCCAATTTTCTTGCAAACTTTGCCACTTATCAAATGTAAATTGAGTGTGAGATGGAATAAGAATTATGAAAACAAAAGAGTGTGGTAATTCCTGGCCCATAGGGACTTATCAGTTATTAGGGGGTACTAGGATGATACAGTAAGCACACATAAAGTGCTAATAAACAATACCAAGCAGCAATACCAGGTGAGATCTATGATGACAAGACAAAAACGTCAGAGAAGCAGTTAGTGATATGTGTTTTCATATCAGAAGGAGTGAACACAGTGTAGAGTACAATATGCAGGGTAAATTTTGGCAGAAGGGAAACTGACATAGCCCTTGAAATGAAACTTTTTTTTTAGACAAGATCACACTTTGTCGCCCGGGCTGAAGTACAGTGTCGCAATCATAGCTCATTGTAACCTCTAACTTCTGGGCTCAAGCTATCCCCCTGCCTCAGCCTCCCGAGTTGCTGGGACTACCAGTGGGTGCCACCACCCCTGCTAACGTTTTTATTTTTATCTTTTAGAGACAGGGCCTGACTATGTTGCCCAGACTGGTCTCAAACTCCCAACCTCAAGCAATCCTCCCACCTTGACCTCCCGAAGTATTGGGATCACAGGCATGAGCCATCAGGATTTAAGAGCTCTGAATATTTCAACACCTAAATATATTTCCCTAATTTTGTTGATATAGGAAAAATAAGAAAATATTTTAATGATGATAATATCATAGCTAACAGCTGATATCAATTACCAATGAGAAAATTGCATAATCTAAAAAAATTCAACAATAATTGCTAATTCTTTGCATTTTAATCTTAAATATATTAGTTCCTACTTTTTAAAATATTGCCTTAAAAGTTCTATTTTATAACATTTTAAAACAATCAATTAAGGTAAGTGTAGGCATCTATCTGAATGGTGAGATACAGCTAGTTTCCATCCACACATTCATGTAAAATTCCTATAGTATATGAGAATAGAAGAAGATAGGGCTCAAGTTTTGTTTTTGTTTTTGTTTCTTTTCACTTGTGATGTGTGAAGACTGCTGCCAATTGGCAGTAGAGGTACTCCATCATCACACCGTTAATAGATCTCACCAGAACAAGGTTTCATTACTGTGGATATTGGATAAAGCCCTGCCAGAAGGCTTTCAATACCCTAAGGATAAGATGTGCTAAGTCCCCAAATTAGGTGCAGCCGTCTTTGGGTAAGAATTTGAGGTTTATAGGGACGTTTAGGCTGGGATTTGAAGAACCTTGATCAAGATATTTCCCCAGGGTGACAAATCCATAATTGCACTTACCAGCTTTAGGCTGCCTTGATTAATGCAACCTTCTGTGATTTATCACCCAGAATATTTTTTAAACAGGTGTTCTCGTCATTGTAATAGGCTGGAGTTATTCAGAAACGACAACACAGGCTTGTTTTATTTATTTGTTGTGTGAAATTCACTAAGAACACATTACAACCAAAAATACCCAGCCATTTTGTAGAGACCTGAGGTGAGTGTAGTTAGTTTTGAAGAGACCTAGGTTTAGGTTAGTTGATGTCAGACTGTGATGTTTTCTACCTAACTTTCTTTACATTTTAAAAGGAAGTGGCCACTTTTTTTAAATGTTACTCCTCTACCACCAGACACCTATTCTCACATTCAAAGTATACTGCCTTGAAACCCAGATGTTCCCATCCTTGGGGAATTTCTCAGACCCAGGAAAGTTGCCTAGTGTGTAAGTATCAAATGTAGCATATCAAAGAGGCATGACAGAAAAATCACTCACACATACACATAACATTGGGCATATTTTTTTAAAAATTATAAGCCATGGAAAAATATATTACACATCTAGGCTAACTGTTGTACAGATGGTATACATCCATGCACACCAATTTAACCATTTTAGTGTTGAGCATAGTCTAGGCCCAGCTGGTATAACAAATTCTATTTTACTACTTTAAAGTTTTACCAAACATATTTGCATAGGGCAACAGTACATCATGGTGGATCAGAAAGTAGCGCTTGGGTGTCAACATCCCAGGATGTACACCTGGCCCCACCGTTTACTAGCTGTATGACCTCGGGCGTATTAATTAACCTCTCTGTGCCTAAATTTTCTCATTTGTGAAGTGCAGTTGATAGCTACCTACTTCACAGGGTTATTCTGAGGATTAAATCAAATAAGATATATGGAAAGCTTTGCTACTTTCATCAACAAGAAAAAGAGCACTATTTAACCTATCAAGGGACTACAGAGTGTTTTAAATCAAGAGCAACTTCTATTTGCTTAAATTCTATAATATTAAAGAGCAGCTTACTTTGGTTCTTATCTATTTATTAAAGCAAGTGTGATGGATAATACTGATCAGTGCTTTGATGAATCCATAAACTAGAAGTAACAAAATCTTTATTTTCAAAGAATTGCTCTGTTTACCCTAAGCTGTCTGTCATTAGATATACTGGTTTCTCGCTAGGAAAGAGCTAAGTTTAGAACGGGCTGGAACTCTGCTACTTGAGAATCTTTACATCTCAACTTGTGTTTCCTCCCAAAGAAGCAGAAAAAGAGATAGTAAGGATGATGAGTGAACAATATGCTTGAAGCAAATCTGAGACTTCTGGAAAGCCCTGTGAGCTAAGCAAAGACAAAATTATTTTTTGGTTGGGAGGGAAGAATGGGAGCATTTAAAGGCTCAAATTGCCCACAAATTCCAGGAGTAGTGTACGATCTATACAGTTTAATTCTATAGGTTGGTGATTCCCAAACTTAGTAGCATATCAGAAAGTTTTGGAGATCTTCTTAAAAAAAATACAGCTTCTTAAACCCTGCCCAGACCAACAGAATCAGTATCTTCAAGGATATAGCCCTGAAATATATGTTTTTAAAAAGTTCTCCCAATAGTACTTATACACAACTATATTTGAGAATCATGAATCAATGAGGTGATTTTTAAATAAACCTTTTTATATTGAAAGAACAGGATTTACAGAAAGGTTGAAAAGATACTACAGAGTTCTCACAAACCTGGACTCAGTTTCCCCTAATGTTAACATTGCATGTATTGTCAAAACCAGAAAACTAATATTGGTAAATTACTAATTTTTTTTTTTATATTCCAGAATTCAATACAGGATACCATAATGCTTTTAATCATCATGCCTCCTTAGTCCCCTCTAGTCTTTGGCAGTTTCTCAGTTTTTCACAACTTTGAGAACTCTGAAGGGGGCTGATCAGGCGTTTTGGAGACTGTCCTCAATGGAGAATTTCCTCTTGTTTAGGCTGGAGTTATGGGTTTTGGAGAAGAGTATCATAGAGTTGAAGTGCCCTTCTTAGCACTAAGGGGTACATGAAATCAACGTAACATCACTAGTGGCAGTAACTTCAATCATTTGGTTAAGGCAGCATTCACCAGATAATTCCACTGTAAAGTTATTAGTTTTCCAATCCCATACTCTGTTCTTTATACGTGAGTCTTTAAATCTCATCAAAGGTTAGCTGTATGTATGTGGGGGGGGGTGGGAGGGATGGATTAAGCTCCATCTCCTGGAGAGAAGAGTGTCAGTGAAGGTTTATGATCAAAGTGTTACCTCCAGAAAATTGCATTAATTAGGTACACTAGTGGGCAGGAGACTGTTGGCTGGGAGTTAGTTACAAAATTCAAACCAGAAGAGATGAGGACCTGACCAAAAGTAGAAGCATTGCTGAAGAAGAGCATATATTTAAAAAATATTGTGGTAGTGAAAGAAACCATGGCTGCTGATTGGAAATGAGGGAAAAGAGAGAAAAGAATGCATTTCTGAGATATATTGAGGTTTTGATCCTAAGTAACTGGACAGAGGGTGATACAATAAAGAATAGAGAAGGTGACAACTCTGGTTGGGACATACAGAGTTTGAAGTTCCTATGGGCATTGAGGTAGACGTGTTGAGCAAGTAGTTAGAAATGGAATCAGAAAACCATTCCCCTCCTTGTGAAGTGTGTTCCCAGATAGGGCCCATTCCATGGCACAAGGCTGCTCTTTCTGGCTCTCCAATCATATTAATAATTCCAAGAAAACTGTTCACTCCTGGAGGCAAGGCTCAAGCTATATATTGTGATTAGGGTAGAGGTAAGAGGAAACATCTTCAAACATATTTGGGTCATTCCATCCATCCTATCAACAAGGCTTGACATTTGCTCAATTATTACCACCCCACTGTAAAAATAATGAATCTACCTTCATTGTGAAGATTTGTGGTCTGTAATTAATGAGTATAATTATCTTACAGTTAGAACCTCCAGAGTTTTTCATTACCTATGCAAAGAGATAATCCAAGGATATTTTAAATCTAATATCTCTGTGCTTGGGAACTGGTGATAGACAAGGAAACCCACATTCGCATTTGCATTTTGCATTTCAAATGGAACGGGTGTGTGTTAAAAACTGAGCTGCTCAAGCTTTAAAGCATTCATTAATTATATGTTTGAAAATGCCTGAAAGCCAAAGGACTCCCTGAAGAAAAGAAAAAAAATGAGTGTTGACTAAATATCTTCCCTTTTTGAGGGTGGATAGGAAGAATGCAAGGAATTTCCAAATCTCAGCATGGAAGAAAGCTGCAAAGGTGATTTATTCTTTTCCATTGCTATACCTCGATACTTTAGAGGGGAGGGGAGGGGAAGAGGGAGGCAGAAGTCTGTGAAAATGGTCCCAGGGTGATGGGGCTTTGGCCTCTTCTAAGTGGCCATCTTTCCAGGACAGCCTTCCGGGCAGGCTGCTTCGGTGTCTACCGACTGATCTCTGAAATTCACTTCTCTCAGTTCACCTTCACAGCTGAGAGTTTATAATCCATTCCTTTTGTGCTGTTAATGATAAATCACTTGTAAAGACCAGTTTAATTTCCAAAAGATGTAATACAAAATCTGAGATGGAAGTGTTAGGCACACAGACTTTTAAGAAATGTTTTTTTCTTTCTTCTTATTCTTTTAAACAGATCTTTTTTGCTTCTTTTCCCCTTTTCTTCATTTATCATCTTACTTCTCATTGACAGTTTTACTTCTGTGTGTACTATTAGCAGGATAATATTAATTTCAAAACCTTTAGCAATATACTTTGTTGAATCTAAAAGTTAAAATAGGCTTTCCGGCTAGCTTTTTCCTAGAAATATCTAATATTAGAATGTGACTTGCTATCACAAAACTTTTAAAATTATGTACTATAAAAAAATGAGAAAGCATTCCTGACAAAATTGTCTTCATTGTGTTATATCCTATAGCATCCTGTGACCACTGGATGCCCCTATTCTCTTACTCTTACTCTTACCAACCTGCCACAGCTTCCCGTACATCATTGTTCTCTCACCTTTATTCTGCTCCACATCACCTTCTCGTCCAGCTACCACCTGACACCTATCTTTGCCTAGCAACCAACCACCTCCACATTCACTCTTCACATGGAACTTCATATTTTGGGTTTTTCTCATGTCGCTCATTTTTTTCACTTGTTACTACATTTTGCTTCTCTCTGCCCCTTTCTGAGATGATTACTAAAGTATGATTCTACCCTTCCTCAGCTGCAAAGTGTAACCTACCACCCACTTTTTCTAAAAAATTCAATAGTGATTAGAAAGGAATAAAACAATTAAAAAAGAGATTTCTGAAGGATATCGAGTTCTCTCAGTCTATACCTGTGATTATTAATCCTTTTGTAATCATGGACTTCTTTGAGAATCTGCTTAAAACTGAATTTTTTTTAGAAAAGTTCACATAAATGCATACACACACTGCCATAGTCCATTTTGTGTTGCTATAATAGAATACCACAGACTGGATAATTTATAAACCGCAGACTTTTATTTGGCTCACAGTTCTAGAGGCTGGGAAGTCCAAGAGCAGAGCAGTTGCATATGGTAAAGGCCTTCATGCTGCTGCATTATCCCATGGCAGAAGGTGGAAGGGCAAGAGAAGGCAAGAGCAAGAGACAGAGAGGGCCAAACTCACTTTTTTAACAACCCATTCTCATGAGAACAAACTCACTTCTGCAATAATGACATTAATCCATTCATGAGGATGCCCTCATAGCCTAATCACCTCTTAACAGTCCCACCTCTTAATATCTTCATAATGGCAATTAAGTTTCAAGGTGAGTTTTGGAAAAGACATTTACACCATAGCACATACCAATCTGGGTATGTGGATTCCTTGAAACAAGGTGAGTCACTGCTTTTTCAGGTGAGCTAAATTATATCTTGGGTTAAAATGGCCAATTAGGAATAATTGTCCCTGAAGAACATCATTTGGGCAATTCTAGAACTGTTCTTATGGAGCTGCTCCCTAACGTTAAGCCCACAAGGCACAATGGGAAACACTTTGAGAACAACATTGAAGAAATTTATTATTTTATTAAAGGAAGACATATTGCTGAGTTTGTTCTGTGATTCACACCCCATTCAGCTTCAGAAATCTCTCTTTTTTACTGCCAGTAAAACTGTGCCAGGAACACTCCCACTTCCTGATTCTGCTACCTGGCTTTGTCTTCTTCAAAGATATACAGAGCTGACAGTCACCTCCTTGAGGTCTTTCCTCAACTACTACCTCACAGTTTCTAACATTCTAGTGAAAATCATCATCCAAAGGCTCCCCTTCTTTTTCATGTGACTCAGTGATTTGTGTTACTAAAACATGTCTACCAAAGTGCCCATTCTTGCAGAAAGAGAGAATGAGTATATGACATAGTGAAGGAAAAATTTCTCCTCTGCCTTCTTAGGGTCTCTGGCTTGGCCTAAGAATTAAGCTGATATCATAAAGATAAACAGGAGAAAAGTATATACTTTTTATTTAGTAAAATTTTACATGTACATGGGGGTTCTAACAAAAAAATAAAGACTCAAAGAAACAGAAATGAACAATTACATACTAGGTTAGACAAAGAATAGTAAATTTTGAAAATGTTACAAGACAAAGGGGTTTGAACTAGGGCAGTTAATAGTGACAACGTAACTAGTAACAAAGAAGATAGGGCTAATTTAACAAGTTTTGTTTATATGGATTTCTCTTGACCTCTACTCCCCTTCTCTGGAGATAAGCATGTCTTCCTTCCATCCAGGTGTTGGGAAGGCACCTTTCACATGGAAGTTTTATTTCCTGTTTTCAGGAAGAAAAGAAGTAATGTCAGAGTGTTTTTCTGCATCTACAGTGTTTCAAATTCCTTTAATTCAAAGTAATCAATATGCCAGAGTGGCATATTTTGGAGTGGCATGTTCTGAGCTCCCTCAGTGTCAACAGGATTTTTATTTTAAGACTTGTATTTTCTCTTAAAAATGCAAATGAAGTTGGTTTTTTACTCCATTTGATATATAATAGTATTTTAAATTACTTATCACTGAGAGAAATGGATTGTCCATAAACATGAACCAGGTAGGTCCAGGACTTGCACTATTGACCAAGCACACTACTAGGGAAGTCCCTAGGGTATATGAATTCCATGGAGATAGAGGAGCTCAGCAATAGAACATTCACTTCCTGTTCTAATTCTTGTTTTGAGTAGTTCTACCTTTTGAAAATATATTTTTTTAAAATTTTGTTTAATCTGTTTTTGCCTAACAAAATCCTTCTAGGTCCAGCAGCAGTGCTGCTTCTTTTGTGACCATGACCCATTCTCTAATTCCTGTAACAGGAAGTAATTGCACCTTCTCCTGAAAAGTAAGTCAACTAATATTTACTGAGATCATAAAATGTAAAATAACTGATTGAGGAATGTGAAATAAGGGAACTAGCATTTTTTGAGTCCTTATAATATGCCAGCACGTTTATAAGTTATCTTATTTAATGCTGCACTAATTCAGTAAGATATCTACTATTATTCTCAAAAGAGGATGCATAAGCAAGATATTGAATAACCTGCACTAACACACACTGCTAGAAAGTGGCAAAGATAGTTAGAAATTTGAGTTTGTTCAGTTTCATAATCCATAATTTTTTTATTACATCTAGGTCAGTTCTCTGGTCTCTACAGCAGGTGCCTCTAAAAAGAGGAGAAAAACAAAGGAACCTACTTACTTCTAAAAATATTATTAGAAAAGCTAATTGGTATTGATATTGATTTTGTATTTTAGTATGTTTTTTCAATGAAGGAATCACATTGTAGGCCAGTTTTTACTTACTTGGAACAATTTTTCTCTACAGTGTTTTCCATCCACCAAGAAGTAGCATATCACTGAATGAAAATGTAGAATAGAAGACACTTTGGTTCATGACTTTTACATACAGACCCCTGGGAAGTTTCAGTTATTGCCAGAGTCCCTCAATCTATATGTGCCTTTTGAATTGTCTGCAAGTTAAGTAATGTGTCTCATGGAAACATATTAGTTTTTATGTTATTTTTCAAATGTGTAAGGAGAATATTCCCAGTTACAAATACAAATTTAAAAAAAAGTTTTACTGAATTCACAGTCACTTTTGCACCTTGAGTATTTTTCATTCAATGAATACTTTAAAGTATAACTGATAACACAGACAACAACCAAAAATTTTATTTTACCTTAGAATGTGGTTTTAGTGCTGATAAAGATTGGGGATGCATAGAATTTTTTTAAAAAGAATTTTGTTCATGTGGTTTTCAGAAGTAAACTAAATTTACTTTTGCACTGCACTGCATTTTATCTATGTCTGGAAACATTTTGAAGTGCATGGTGGATTTAATCCCACTAATCTTTGGAAATATGATGAGTGGTTCAGTTTCTGATTTTCATAATCAGCTGTTCTGGGTATAAGATATTATTGCCTTATAGGGACATCTGCTGGTAGATAAATAAAGGTCTGGAACAATAAAATTCTGTCTTCTCCTTAGGATCTGCCAGAGCATCGCTCTGAGGCTGCACCCTCACATGCATCTGCTTCGGATAGTGCATGGCTGTTAAAATTCTAAATATCGTATCATTTCATGGTCCAATCCTTCTCAGGTCACATAAACCTTGCCTTCATTACATATGTGCCTTGTCCCCACAACAGATTCACACATGTATTTAATTTTTTTCTAACATACTGACCATATATTATCCTGAAAAGCTTATGCACTCTGGGGCAGATGGCATGAGAATTGCTGCACTTGGAGTACACAGACTCTTCCCAATAAGCCATCACCTGTTCTGTTACCTGCCTTGGATTTCCAGATCAGCATGATCATCTGAAACATGCAAGAATAAAAGAAGCCACTCTCTTTCAGTTCCCAAATTGCAAACACAAAAATAAAATAAATTTAATAATGTCACAAACTTCTTAAACTTCAAGCCTCTAATTTTTTCATGAGAGGAGGAAAATATTTTAATAATTTTATCATTAAGTTGAAATGGTCCTCTTCCAATTAGCTACACAAGATTTTTCAGTAATAATTAGCTGCAGCTAATTAATTATCACATTTCACTTTAAAAATGATTACTTGGTGAAAGTAAAGCAACCAGTAGTACCATTTCAACTAACCTTAACCATCATGAGAGGGATGAAATAATTTATTTTCTCTTGGTGTTTTGTTGAACAAGGATCACCTTTTACCGCATCTTTGGAAAAGCAGCACTGTATTAAATCATATTGTAGGCAAAATTAAATTGTCCATAAAGGTCAATATTACCAACAGTACAGTGTAGCAGCTTATTCATGCCACTTCTTTAAGCTCACTGCACATGAATGTGCTAATGTGATGGAAAATAAGGAATTATCACGTGCCTTCCCCGTGCTTTTCCCCCTGTTGTTTATATATGTATTTTTTTAAAGCGACTAGAAGACTGTTTCATTAGCTAAGGCATTGCCTGCCAAAAGTAACGACATAATCATTAACTAATTACAACTAAATAATAGCATTGCACATTTTGACAGGTTAACACACATTCTGTTAAGAGTTGAAAGCTCAAGAAAGAGAATAATAAAGCTACTACTCTCACAGAATCCTTAAATGCCCATATGGGAAATAAACTCTTTGAGGGTTTTCATCTACCATGTATCTTTCTTTTTTCCTCTTGCCCTCATTGTACAAAAAGTGTGTGAATTTGTATTAACATTCTAAATTAATTTACTAAGCAGTCAACTTATTTTTACTGATTTTGCCCGATCATAAATCATAGAATCTACTCACATTCACAATTTAAACATGCTGAAGTCATCATTTTTGGCTGTTTCCCTCCTTACCAATGAAGCAGCAAGATACACATGGTGACTCTCAGATGTGAAAAGAATAAGGAAAATCAAGCCAAGAGAGGAAAACCATTGTTTTCATATGTAATCTAGTTCATTCAAAAACCCCAAATCAAAACGCAAAGATATGCCTGAAAGGGCATTTTACCAATGTTATCACTGAAGAGTTCACGGTTTAACTTAAAAATAATTTTAGAAGGATTAGTATAAAATTAAATCATCTACTTTATGATTTCTTACACAATGACTTAAATATTTTTGAGAATATCATATTGTTCCCAATCTCCTTACACATATTCCAGCAAAATTCTTCTGAAAAGAAAAAACAAAAAAGTTAGAGAATCACCTTCTAAACCTTGTCCTTTAGCAAGCGAATAACAGGACAATTAAAGAATTGTTCTCCATCCTTGTAGGTCCTATAGCCAGTTAAAGCCCATATAATGTAACTGCAGAAGGAATCAATACATGTCAAATAGCATGAATATGAGTAGGGTATATTTAGTTGTTTTTTAAAAATTTACTTACTGTCACTTGAAAACATTTTCTCCTTAATTCTACTATCGTAAAACCTCATTTTAAAAGACTTATAAAGATAGCCAGTTTGCTGCTAAAGTAATGAGGAGAGTGGGTACATCAAACTAAACATTGGGCAAACACTAAACATTGGAAACCAATTACAATACGATATTAATATAAGCAATAAGTCATTTAAGATATTTCCTTTTTGAAACTTGGGTATGGAATGATAAATGTAATAAAAAATAACTACATATTTTTCTTGTGGGAGGAAAACAAATCATTGCTTAGCATACATTGAAAGGAACCCTAAGAGGAAAAAATGTTATCATCAGAAGGTAGAATGAGATCCATACATTAAAGGGTGGTATTTGTATTGCAAACCACAAAAAAATTGTAGAAAAAATTTAAATTATTTACCTTTCTAGTTCAGCACAAATGTCCTACAGCTAATTATCATGAGATATTGCCTAGAAATTAACTAGTCATGTTGTGTTTCTATCTCCAGATTTACAATTAGTAATGCTATTAATGTGGTTCCTGTACTTAGCGTTACTAATTATATTGCTATGAACTGATGGTGTTAAAAATAGCAATAGCCATCAACTACCAATTAATGCTTAATGAGAGCATATAAACCCTGGCATTGTAATGAATTTGAAAATTATTGTTGCTTGTGTTCATTTTGTAATCTTGCAAAAATGGGTGTAACCAATATCTACTGAAGTAGGCCATTGATTGAAAGCATAGTTACCACATTATTGCAAGAAATCAAGAGAAGAAATAAATGGCTCCTTGAAGGAATAAATATGTTCCCTTTTAACCTTAGAATTCAACACCCAGGTTTTTGAGAAGAGTCCTTTCTAGTTACACAATATCTTTTAAAAAATTGAAGCATAATTTGTAAAGATGTTTCAAATCCATGAACAAAACAGGAAAACTTTCAAAAATTTAAAAAATTAGAAGAGGAGTTTTTATGGAAGAATCAGTCAACAAATCTTTTCTCCAAAAATTTATAGAAGGCATAATATCTCAGAAGTTCAGATGTAAGATAGGAATGCCCTGTATTAGCTAGGTTAGGCCAGGTTATGCTGCAATAACAAACATCCACCAATGGCTTAACATATGAAAGTTTATTTCTTGTCCACACTACATATCTAGCACAGTCATTCAGGAACTATTGCTCACTACAGTTACTCAGGAACCCAGGCCAAAAGAGATTCCATCTTGTCATGTGCTTTCGTTATCTCCAGGGGGAACTTGGAAAATTGTGTCCTGTTTATTATTCCTATCCAGAAGTGACTTATATCACTTTAGATGACATTTCACTGGGAAAAAAAGTCATATGACTGTGTCTAATTTCACAGTGATGGAAAATGATACCCAGAAAAAGAATAACTAGAATACAAGTGACCAACCACATATGTTTTAGTACTTTGGCACTGTTTTAATGATCATAACAAGAAGACTTTGTCTACAATGGAGAATTTCACTGGGGAACTGCTGAGTGGTGGGGCAACATTGGTAGGACACCAATATATCTCTTTGAATATCCAGAAATATGTTCTTTGACCTTGTCACTAAAAAAGCCATGTCATACAATGAGCTAATGGTATTTTTCCAGTAGTACAGAGTGTTTCAGTATTTATCTTTTCAACTTCAAAAATATACTTTAATATTTTATCATGGGAGAAGCCTTTTCAACCCTTTTTCCTAGTCAAAACCATGGTGGATTTCAAGAATAGGATAGAGTAGAAGTCACCATAGAATGGCGTAAGAAAAGAAATAACATACCCAATAAGGAGGCTAATGATGTATGTGCATGTATGAGTGTATTGTCAAACCAGCACAAAAATAGCTTAAGAAATCCACACTAACAGTGGTAATCAGACACTAAAGAAGTGTTAGAGATCAGAATATCCCATCCCAAAATGTGACTGTGAAAGAGTTCAGGACAAGCCATGCCAAAATATACCCAAAATATGCTGCTTTGGCATATTGATTATCTTGAGGTAGAGATATTTGAAAAATAGCAAATGTAGGGAGAGGCTTTCTTTGAACTCCCCTTATCTTCCTAAAGACAGATCATCCAAAAGAAATTCAATTGTTATAAATCCTCTCCCCGGGAGTTTCATCAACCAGGGAAGATTGACTCTTATTACAGAAGCAGAGACTAAAAAATCGACACCACACACTGACAAAATTTGTCACAAACTATCATATCCCCCATCTCTTCTTCTAGGGGCCCATTCATCTTCCCCCAAAATCATTTACTTGTCCTTAAGTGCCCTATGTCTTCCTCCCCTTCCCCTATTAAGATGGTATATAAGCTCTTAAATCTCATGGCTTTGGGGTGGGGGTATTATCTTTTTTCCTGTAATACTCCTGTGCACATAATGTTAAAAATTAATACAATTGTATACCTTTTCTCCTGTTAATCTGAATGTTGTCTATTTTTCTTTTCATACACTTAGCTATCAAACCTAGGAGGATAAAGTCTTTTTGCCCCTACAGAAGACATGAAAAGACACTAATGGAGACTCACAGGACTCAACCACAATTATTACAAATCTATACTTTAGGGACAGAAAATGATAAAGCATAGCATTAGTATTATAGTAAGAATATGTATCACAGCCAACGGCTACCTTACAGCAAGTGGTCCACAGAGGTCCGGTGCAGGCTTCAATTATCCTCCTTCTGCAGGGCCACACAGGATGCACTGTCTCTCTTGGATCAGAACTTCCAACATGTGGATTCAAGACCTTGAAAACAAGAGCTCTAAGTGGGGTCTCAGTTAGGTCTTTTTTTTTTTTTTTAATAGAATTAGGGGATACAAGTTGAATGCTGGTACGTGTATATATTGTACAGTGGTGAAGTCTGGGAAATTTTTCATCCCTCATCCACCCCAACACCCTTGTGAATCTCCAGTGTCTATTATACCACTCTGTGTGTCCTTGCATAGCAATAGTTTGGCTCCCATTTATAAGTGAGAATATACAGGATTTGTTTTTCTGTTCTTGAGTTACTTTACTTACAAAAACAACCTCCAGTTGTATCCAAGGTGCTGCAAAAGACATTATTTCATTCTTTCTTATTGCTGAGTAGTACATCACAGTATACTTATATACTGTATTTTCTTTATCCACCTATTGGTTAATGGGCAGTTAGATTGATTCCATATCTTTGCAATTGTGAATTGTGATGTGATAAATATGTGAGTGCAGGTATCTTTTTGACATAATGATTGCTTAAACTTTAGGTAGATACCCAGTAATGGGATTGCAAGGTCAAATGGTAGTTCTATTTTTAATTCTTTGAGAAATCTCCATACTGATCTCCATAGAGGTTGTACCAATTTACTTCCCACCAACAGTTTATAAGTGTTCCCTTTTCACATTTTCTCCCCATCTGCACCAATATCTATTGTTTGTTGCCTTTTTAGAATGGCCATTCATCTGGAGTAAGATGGTATATCACTGTGGTTTTAAATATCATTTCCCTGATAATTAGTGATGGTGAGCATTTTTTCAAATGTTTGTTGGCCATTTGTATAACTTCTTTTGAAAAATGCCTATTCATGTTATTGCCCACCTTTTAATGGGGTTGTTTGTCTTTTTCTTGCTGATTTATTTGAGTTCCTAGTAGATTCTAGATATCAGCTCTTTGTTGGATACATAGTTTGTGAATATTTTCTCCCATTCTGTAGTTGTTTATTTATTCTTTGGTTCATTTCCTTTGCAGCACAGAAGCTTTTTAGGTTAATTAAATCCCATTTATTTACATTTGTTTTTGTTGCATTTGCTTTTGGGGTCTTAGTCATAAGTACTTTGCTGAGGCCAATATCTGGAAAGGTGTTTCCAAGGTTTTCTTCTGGGAGTCTTATGGTTTCAGGTCTTACATTTTAGTCTTTAATCCATCTTGAATTAGTTTTTGTATATGGTGAGAGATAGAGATCCAGTTTCATTCTTCTGCATATGGCTGTCCAATGTTCCCAGCATCACTTATTGAATAGTGTGTCCTTTCCCTAGTGTATGTCTTTGTCTACTTTGTCAAAGGTAAGTTTATTGTAGGTATATGGTTTCATTTCTGGGTTCTCTATTCTGTTTCACAGATCTATGTGTCTACTTTTATGACAGTACTATGCTGTTTTGGGTATTGTACCCTTGTAGTATAATTTGAAGTCAGGTAATCTGATGCCTCCAGATTTGTTCTTTTTGCTTAGGATTGTTTTGGCTATTCAGGCTCTATAGTGATTCCAAATGAATTTTAGAATTTTTTTCTAATTCGGTGATAGGGGGTGGGAAACCTGCGGCCTCAAGGCCACATGTGGCCCTCCAGATCCCCAAGTGTGGCCCCTCAACCGAATCCAAACTTCACAGAACAAATCCCTTTATTAAAATTCTGTTCTGTAAAATTTGGATACAGTCAAAAGTCTGCACTCAAGGATCCAGAAGGCCACAGGTTCCCCACCCCTTTCTAATTTTTTTTGCAGCCATTGTAAATGGGATAGAGTTCTTGATTTGGTTCTCAGCTTGGTTGTTATTGGTGTATAGAAATGCTATTGAGTTTTGTATGTTGATTTTATGACCTGAGACTTTGTTAAATTCAATTATCAAATCTAGGAGTCTTTTGGAGGTGTCCTTAGGGTTTTCTAGGTAAAAGATCATCACCAAACAGAGATAATTTTACTTATTTTTTCCAATTTGGATTCTCTTTATTTCTATCTGTTGCCTGATTACTCTGGCTAGGACTTCCAGTACTATGTGGTGAAAGTGGGTATCCTTGTCTTCTTCCATTCTTTTTTTTTTTTTTTTTTTTACGATTTTCACCGACTTTATTAGCTCTCTACCCCGGCCGGCCCCTCGCCGCCCACCTCCCCGCTGGATCGCACCGGCACATTCCAAAATCACTGCGGGACAGCTATGAAAAGAGCCTTTGCAGGGGCAGCCAGCTTCCCTGTGGTGGCGTCAGGGTCACTTGCTCTTCGCCTTCTGACTCTCCGTCTTCTTGGGAGCAGCACGGCCTGGATGTTGGGCAGGACGCCGCCCTGAGCGATGGTCACTTTCCCCAGCAGCTTGTTTAGCTCCTCGTCGTTGCGGATGGCGAGCTGCAGGTGACGAGGAATTATCCTAGTCTTTTTCTTGTCGCGCGCGGCGTTGCCAGCCAACTCCAGGATCTCTGCCGTCAGGTACTCCAACACCGCCGCCAGGTACACCGGCGCCCCCGCGCCTACTCGCTCAGCGTAGTTGCCCTTGCGTAGCAGTCTGTGCACCCGGCCCACCGGGAACTGCAGGCCCGCGCGCGAGGAGCGGGACTTGGCCTTGGCCCGCACTTTGCGGCCCTGCTTGCCGCGACCTGACGTGTTAAACAGCGACCCGCGTCTGGTACTGGAACGCAGCGCACCGCACCGGAACTGTCTCTCGTCTTCTTCCATTCTTAAAAGAAATGCTTTCAATTTTTCCACATTCAGTGTGATGTTGGCTGTAGGTTCATCATATATGGTTTTTATTATTTTGAGGTATACGGAGTTTTTTGAGGGCTTTTTATTGTGAAGTGTTGTAGGATTTTATCAAATGCTTTTTCTGTGTCTATTGGGATGATCATATGGTCTTTGTTTCTACTTCTGTTTGTGTGGTAAATCATGTTTATTGATTTGCCTATTTTGGACCATCTTTGCATCCCTGGTATGAAACCCACTTGATTGTGGTGGATTATCTTTTTAATGTGCTGTTGAATTCAGTTTGCTAGTATTTTGTTGAGGATTTTTGCATCTATGTTCATAAGATATATTGGTCAGTGTTTTCCTTTTTTGTTGTGTCTTTTCCTGGCTTTGGTATCAAGGTGATACTGGCTTTACAGAATGATTTAGGGAGGATTCCTTCCTTCTCCATGTTATGGAATAATTCCTGTAGGATAGGTATCAGTTCTTCTTTGTGGATCTGGTAGAATTTGGCTCTGAATCTGTCTGGTCCAGGGCTTTCTTTGGGGAGATTTTTAAAAACTGTTTCAATCTCACTGCTCATTGTTGGTCTGTTCAGGACTTCTATTTCTTCCTGATTCAGGTTTGGGAGGTTGTGTGTTTCCAAGAATTTGTCCATTTCCTGAAGGTTTTCTAGTTTGTGTGTGCAGAGGTTTTCATAGTAGACACTGATAATAATTTTTATTTATATGATATCAGTTGTAATGCGTCCTTTTTCACTTCTGATTCAGTTTATTTGAGTCCTTTCTCTTCTATTTCTGGTTAACCTAGCTGGTGGTCCTATCAGTTTTGCTTACCTTTTCAAAGAACCAATGTTCTGTTTCATTAATCCTTTGTATTGTTTTTTTTGGCTTCCATTTCATTTAGTTTTACTGTGACCTTTTTATTTCTTTTTTTCTGCTATCCCTGGGTTTAGTTTGTTCTTGTTTTTCTAGTTTCTTGAGCTGTGACATTAGGTTGTTTATTTGTGATTTTTCTGTATTTCTGATGGAAGCATTTAAGGCTATGAATTCCCCTTAGCATTGCTTTTTCTGTATCCCATAGATTTTTAGAAGCTTATGTCAGCTTTGTTGTTCAATTAGAAAAATTTTTTTATTTCCATCTTGATTTCATCAATAACCCAAGGATCATTCAGCAGAAGGTTGTTTAATTTCCATGTATTTTTGTAGTTTTGAAAGCTCCTCTTGAAATTGATTTCTAGTTTTATTCCACTGTGGTCTGAGAAGATACATGGTATGATTTTGATTTTTCTTAATTTGCTGAGACTTGTGTGGCCTAACATATGATCTATCTTGGAAAATGTCCTTTGTGCTGATGAGAAGAATGTATATTCTGCAGGTTATGGGTAGCATAGTCTGTAAATGTCTATTTCATCCACTTTTTCTAGAGCCTCATTTCAGTTCAGTATTTCCTCATTGATCTTCTGCCTCAGTGATCTGTCTAGTTGTGTCTATGGAGTGTTGAAGTCCCTGGCTATTATTATGTTGCTGTTTGTTACTTTTCTTAGATATAGTAGAATTTGCTTTATGAATCTGTGAACTCCTGTGTTAGGTGCATATATATTTAGAATTATTACATCTTCCTGTTGAATTGATCCCTTTATCATTATATAATGGCCATCTTTGTCTCTTTTTTTAACCATTGTTGATTTAAAGCCTATTTTATCTGATATGAAAAGAGCTACTGCTACTCGCCTTTGGTTTCCATTTGCATGGGATATTTTTTTCCCACCTCTTTACCTTGAGTCTATGAGAATTTTTGTGAGTTAAATGCATTTCTTGGAGACAGTATATATCGGGTAGTGTTTTTTTAATCCATTCAGCCACTCTACATCTTTTAAGGGGGCACTAATATTGTTCACATTCAATGTTAATATTGATGTGTGAATTAATGTTTGGTCATCATTTTGGTTGTTACTTAGCTGCTTTTTTCTCTCCTTTGTTTTACAACAGCTGTTAGTTTTAACTTTTGGGTGTTTTTACACTGGTAGGTATCGATTATTCTGTTCCACATATAGAACACTTTTAAGCATTTCTTGTAGGACAGATCTAGCAGTGACAAATTCCCTTAGTGTTTCCTTGCCTGGGAAAGACTTTATTTCTCCTTCACTTATGAAACTCAGTTTTGCAGGATACAAAATTCTTGGCTGGCAGTTATTCTGTTAAGGATACTAAAGATAGGACCCCATTCCTTTTTGGCTTGTAAGGTTTCCGTTGAGAAATCTGCTGTTAGTCTGATGGGTTTTCCTTTGTAAGTCACTTGATGTTTTTGCCTCATGGCTCATAGAACTTCCTCCTTCACGTTGATTTTGGCCAGTCTGATGACTATATGCCTTAGCCATGCCCTTTTTTCAATGAATCTCCCAGGTGTTCATTGAGCTACTTTTATTTATATGTCTAAATCTCTAGCAAAACCAAGGAAGTTTTCCTCAATTATTCCCTCAAAAGGTTTTCCAGGCCTTTTGCTTTTCCTTCTTCACTTTCAGGGATGTCAATGATTCTTACATTTGGCCATTTTACATAATCCCACATTTCTCATAGACTTTGTTTATTCCTCTTGATTCTCTGTGATTTCCTTGGTGGCTTAGGGTATAGTTATTAGTTAAGGCTGTGCTAAACTTTTTCTGGGGACTTGAATGCCAGCTGAAGCAGTCACTGGGCCCCAGTAGTGGCAGCAATGCACTGAGTATGCCTAATTTTAGGCCCCAGAGCAGGTTACATTGGCAGCAGTGTTAGTGTGTCCTGGGATCCAATTCTTGGGCTGTCACATTGCTTGCTTATAAGTTGGTAGTTGGAGAAAAGGGATAGCTGTCTGGGCATGCTCTCAGGCCCCTGAGAAGCTGGTGTGATGTGGGCTATAACAGTAGCAGTGGTGGAGCTGCTCACTAGGACCCAGGTGGTCTGTATTGGTGATACTGGTAGCTGTAATGGATTGGGCAGGCTACTCTCCAACCCTCCAGCTGCTCACAACAGGGTTGCGGGTATTGTGCTAAGTGGGTATTCATCTCCCCTGTCCCTTCTCAGCTGGTTGCAGCTGCAGTCAGATCACCTTGAACTTGGCCTGAGGGAAGGGCACAGCCCAGGGTTAAACTCTCAAAATGGCACTAACTGTGGGTATGCAATCAAAGAGGTCAGGGCTCCCTTTCAGGTGAGTGGCATGGGCAAGATGCTGGTTGGAGTGCTGTGCACTTGTGTCCCAGTCTCACAGCAGCCCACAGCAGAGTGGTGGGAATTGTCCTAGGTATATGTAGGAGAGCTTAGGCTTCCTTGTCCCTCCTCAGCTGGGCAGGGCTTCAGCTGTGTCAGCCTAAATTCAGCCTAAGGGTGGGGTGCTGCCTGGCTTCAAACTCCTGCGGTGGCATCCTGGGCCTAAGACCAGAGACAGCTGGACCCTTCCCAGGCAGGCTGCATTGTCAGGAAACTGTGGGAAGTGCAGTTTGCTGGAGACTTCGTCTCACAGCAGCCTGTTGCAGAGTGGTGGGTATTATCTTAGGTATGTGTCAGAAATGCTAGTTTCCCTGTCTCCCCCCAGCTGGGCAGGGGCTGCAGCTGAATCAGCCCAAACTTGGCTCATGGGCAGGGCACAGCCCAGTGTTAAATTCTCAAAATGGTGCCTTTGTCTTGGGACCAGAAAGGCTGGGGCTCCACCCAGGCGAGCAGCATGGGCAAGAAACTATGGAAAATGTTGTGTATTCATATGTCAGTCTCAAGAGCAGCCTATGGGTATGGCACTGGGGACCTTTCCAGGAGTGTATGGGAGTGCCTGGGTTCCTCTATTCCTCCTTCAAACCATGCAGTGGCTGCTGGTGTGCCCGCAGTCCCCCAGTATGTAGGCTCTCATAGTAATGCCCAGCTCAAGTTGTTCTAGGTTCTGATGCCTGTGGGATTCCACATGAGTACCCTTTCTGAAGCAATACTTCTGTGCAATTTTCACGGAGCTCCCTATGTTAGGCCTGAGATTTGTGTGGGTTGGGAGGTTCTCTTGTAGCCAAGATCATAAAAGCTCATCACAGAGTGTGGAGGCCTGGGGGCTTCTCTCTGACTGTTTTCCTGCATCCAGGAGCTCCTCCCAGCTCTTAGCCAGTCCCTGGCTGGGTAGGTTGCTCTGAATCGTCTCCTTACCCACTTTTGGTGCTTTCTTTTTCTTCCCTGGTGAATCTTATGTTTCTCTCCTATAAAATCTATTCAAAATATGAGAATCTGCCTACTATTCTGGTTCCTCTCCATGGAGGAGGCACATACTACCTGTGTCTATTCAGCCATCATGAGCCTATCCTCTCCTCAGTTAGGTCTTCTTACACTCCACTAATCAGGTGACCATATCATTGCTATGTGACTTGCCATAATGGCAGAGTTCATTGGCATTGCACCCAAACCAGGTACAAACTGTTAATCTTGCCATTATTAATAACATACACTGACAAGCTATTAATAGTACAAACTGCCCCAAAACTTGTCTTGGAATTTGGTTGTAAAACATAATCATAAAACAATACTATTAATTATGCCTTGCTTCGTGCCATGCCCAAGAGCCAGCATCACTAAGATACGCCTCTTATAAGAAATCTTAGGAAAAACAAAGATCTATAGAAGTAGCCCTTATAGTGCAATATACAAACAGACTTCACAATAAAGCTAAGTATATAAATTTAGAAGGACGTCTTTATTATTAATAGATCAATTCACAATATTGGGGCTTGGGGATGAATATTTTTCTATGCCAGAAGACATATCTGAATTGCATGAAGTTATTTTCAAACACATTCCACCCCTAACCCAGCCCCCTCTAAAACTTAACGATTGTCGTTTCTATGCTGAGACGTTGAAACTGATGAGGGTGTGTTTTAGGTATGCTTACTATTCTAGCTGCTATTCCTGTGTGTAACATATTTCCCCTCAACTTAAAAGCTTAAAACAATCATTTTATTAGACTTGTTAAATTTATGCCTCAGGAATATGGAAAAAGTACATCATAGTAGAGTAGCTACTCCAATATCGCCCTCACCTGGAAGGACTTGGAGGCTGGGGGCTGGAATCATCTCAAAGGCTCCTTTACTCACACGTTTGATGGTTGATGCTGGCTGCCAGTCAGGACCTCAGCTGCGCTCAGCCAGAATACCCACACAGAACATCAACACCTCTCTCTGTGGTCACTTCATGGTAGCCAGCCTCAGATTTCTTATGTGGTGTCTCAGGACTCCAAAGTTGAGTGCCAAAGGAGAGAGGAAGTAGAAGTACCAGTTTCTTAAGTTCTGGAAATTGGTCCGGCATGACTTCCTTTGTGTTCCATTGGTCAAGCAATCTCAGGGCCCAAATTCCAAGGGAGGGACAGGATTTAGATCCCACATCTCAATAGTAAGAGTATCAAAGAATTTGCAGGCTATGTTTCAAAACTGTGACATCTATGATCTATGTACAATAAAATGTTTTCAATGTTTGGCTTCTAATCTTCAACTTATATTGTATTTCCTTAGATAACTAGTGTCAGACCAGTATACTTGCTACTTTTGGAAATTTGCAATTACAGCTTACCCAAGTAGCCTTAAAAAAATATCTATTGAATAGTACGACTGGGCAGATGACAGGAAGTATGGGAACACAAGGAATTTGAAAATGGATATTTGAGTTATTTTTACCAACTAATATTTTTATATGGAAGTTGTATTCAGTATCCTGAATAGGATGAGAGTTTCCTGAGGGTGACATTTGTCTCCTCATTGTCTTCCAGGATTTAGTCCAATGAATTGATAGGCTAGCAGTTCCTCTCTTTTTTTTCCTCCCACATTTTGCTCTTGCCTTCAACTTTCGGCAGCTGATTGACGAGGTATCCCATCCAGATAAAGAGCACTGCCTTTGGAACAAGGATATATGTGTATCTGATCTAGAGTGTTCCTTTGTTTTGATTTTTCCTTAAATTTAAGTGTGAATTCTTCTTTAAGACAGAAGAAAATGATATATTCTTATACAAGTATTGATAATTCTAGAATAATGTGCTAATTAGATATGTGCTTCCAACTTAAAACATCAAACTTTAGAAATGAGAGAAAAATATATTTATATAAGCAAACAAAAATGTCAAAAACTTCAGGAAAAATTCCACAAAAGCAAGGTATAGGATCTATAATAAAAAGAGCTGTAACTTTTTATTAAAGAGTATAACCACATTTCTTAATGAGAAGGTTTTATATTTAAAAAGGATAGATGGATGATAGACACATATAATTTTATATATAGTTATTATATATAGTTTTATATATGTATATAATAATTCCAAACACAATTACATTGGAGTTGATAGAATTATACTAAACTTCACATAGAAAAATAAAAGTACAAACAAATAAAAGACAGTTTTTGGAGAAGAATCTTGGAGAGCAGGGGTTGGAAGCACTTTACCAAATACCAAAACATACCATAAAGCTATTGTAATAAAATAATACTTATTAGCACCCAAATAGAAAAATAAGCTATTGCAACAAAGATCCTATTCAATAAATGGTGCTAGGAAAATTGGATAGTAATGTGCAGAAGAATGAAACTAGATACATATGTCTTACCATATGTAAAAGTTAACTCAAGGTGGATTAAAGACTTAAATGTAAGACCTGAAACTATAAAAATCCTAGAAGAAAACCTAGGAAAAACTGTTCTGGACATTGGCAGAAGCAAAGAATTTATTATTAAGACCTCAAAAACAAACACAACAAAGACAGAAATAGACAAATGGGACTTAATTAAACTAAAAAGCTCTGCATAGCAAAAGAAGTAATCAACATAGCAAACAGACAAGCTACAGAATGGGAGAAAATATTTGCAAATTATGCATCTGACAAAGGGCTAATATCCAGAATCTACAAAGAATTCAAACAACTCAACAAGAAGAAAACAAATAACCCCATTAAAAAATGGGCAAAGGACATGAATAGACATTTTTCAAAAGAAGACATACAGGTGGCCAACAGACATATGAAAAAATGCTCAACATCATTCATCATCAGAGAAATAGAAATTAAAACCACAATGAGATACCACCTTACACCAGTCAGAATGGCTCTTATTAAAAAGACAAAAAATAACAGATGTTGGCAAGGATAAAGAGAAAAGAGAACGCTTACACACTGTCGGTGGGGATGTAAATTAGTACAACCTCTATAGAAAACAGTATGGAGATTTCTCAAAGAACTAAAAATAGAACCACCATTCAATCCAGCAATCCCACTACTCAGTATCTACCCAAAGGAAAAGAAATCATTATATAAAAAATACATCTGTACTTGTATGTTTATCACAGCACTATTTATAATAGCTAAGTCATGGAATCAGTGTAAGTGTCCATCAACAGATGATTGGATAAAGAAAATGTGATACACACACACACACACACACACAACACACCATGGAATACTACTCATCTGTAAAGAATAAAAAATCATGTCTTTTGCAGCAGCATGGTTGGAATTGGAGGCCATTATCTTAAGTGAAATGACTCAGAAACAGAAAGTCATATATACTGCATGTTTTCATTTATAAGTGGGAGCTAAATGATGGTACACATGATCATAAAGAGTGGAAAAATAGACATTGGAGACTCCAAAAGGTGGGAGAGAGGGAGAAGGGTGAAGGAAGAAAAATTACCTATTGGGTACAATGTACCCTATTCAGGTGATGGGTACAATAAAACCCATTATACAAGATATTGCATTAAAAAAAAACCACTGCGAAATATACCCATGTAACAAAACTGCCCCTGTACCCCCTAAGTCTATAAAAATTTTTAAAAATTAAAAAAATTCCCAAACAGAAAAGGATATTTAGAAAAACAGTAAATAACATAGATTGTATTTTATTTCAAAAGTGCTATAATTGTTTATCCATATATAATAAAAAAGTTCGTCCTCTTACCTGAAACCACTAAAAAAAAAACCCAAAACTTTAGGAAAATAGTTAGAAAAAATTAGTAAATATTTGTTTGATCTTAGAATGAAGAAAACCTTCTTAAAGTAAATCATGAAACTCAATAAAATGAATTTCAAATAATGAAAAATAATAATAGGAAAGATAAATATATATGACTACATGATTAAAAATCACATATCACAACAAACACCATAAATAAAAATATTTGCACCACATGTGATAAAGGTTAATATCTATAAAGTTACAAAAAGGCTTACAAATTGATAAGGAAAGGATTCACAGAAGAAATGCACATGAACAATAAACATAAAATAAGATTCTCAACCTCTCTAGTCATCAAGAAAATATAGATTTAAGCATATGGGTACCATTTTTTTACCCACTGAATTAATAACAATTAAAAGAACTATAATAAGCAGTTAGTGTACTGAATCCATAAACCTTTTTATAAAATAACCTAGCATTATATAATACATAAAAACAAGACATATGTACATTCATTGACCCAGCAGTATCACTTGTGGGAATCTATGCTAGAGAAATAAAAGTGTTGACAGTGTGTAAGGGTATATGGCAGCAAATGTATATTGCAGCTTTCCTTGAGTGTCACAAATATTGGAAAATAACAACAGTGACAAAAGCTATTATGTCCACTTTATGAAGAGTCGTTAAATAGCTTTTAGAAGGTCCATACTATGGAATATTTGTGTAGTTATATGAAAGAAAGTCAGAGCTCTTTACATTGACTGGCAAGGGCATCCATAATATATTAAATTTAGAAGTCAGTTTCACACTAGTTTCTCTACTAGGCTCCTGTATCTGTTTAACAAAAGAAGAAGAGAAAGAAAAAATACATATGAAGTTTGTTTAAGTTTAAAAATAAAGTGGAAAGATCACATTAGGGTCAATTACATTTGAGGGGTGGGAGTTGGGGACTAACAGAACAGGCTGGAATGATTAGCAAGTTTTTCTTTATCTCTTGGTTAGTTGACTTATTTCCCTAAGTATGCATTGCTTTGTAATTAAAAAAACTCAAAAAAGAAAGATGACCTTGAATGTTTTAAAAGTAAGTTTTCTTAACATGCTGTCTGTATTGCATCTTTTACATAGATTCCTCCCAACCTGGGCTGAAATTTGTAGAAAAAGAAAACGAAAGGATTTCCATTTTGCAGCTATAGACCTTTCCCCCCATGTGCCAGGTAAAGAAGAATGCAGCAGAAAACTACTGCCTTCCAATTGTCTGTGCAAGGACATCTGTACTCTTAAGGATGAAGAGGATGCATATATTTTGGCATATTAGGTTAATATATGTTCTTAATTTGGATTACTGAATGCCCTATATCTATTGTATAGTTCTGGGCTTATTTTGTCTTCATTTTGTCTTAGGACTCTGGGAAAGGTTACTAATCCTTCTTATTTTTCAACTTCAAGAGAAGCAGAAGGTAGACAAAAGTCAATGACTATGTATGGGGTATCATGTTCTAAGAAAAATAAATAATCAGGAAAGAAGGCCCAACAGCTAGAAGGTGATTTTTATGGATGCTATTATAAATACCTATGGGTGTGTGTGTGTAACTGTGTGTCTCTATGTGAATCTGCTTGTGTGTTTTTTCAAGGTTGGTTTTGAAAAAATTTCAGAATAACATAACATGAGAAAGTAAGTCTCAATTTATTCCATCTCCCACCCTATAAGACTCCATAACAAACCACGTATAATCTAGAGAGAGCTCTTTGAAATATAAGAACCTCTGCTTTCACCACATGTCATATCACAAATAAAAAATAGTTAATCCAATCCTAAACAGATAAATATACAGAACTGAACCAAAAAGTGTGGCATATGCAAAGACAATTGTGATGGAGAGAGAGGAACTCATGAGGGCAAATACTTCTCATTGTCTTAGACACAGAGTGAAGAACGAAGGAGAGCTTGGTAGCTTTCAATTCTCCAAAGCTGGGAAAAGCAGATAATTGGCTAACAGATGAATTATGTGTTCCATTATTTACATCATCAAAATAGATAATTCAAGCTAAGCAGTAAAAATTGTTATCCAAATCCAGAAGGATTTCACAGAGGCTTGAAGCCTAAGCAAGCTGAGAGTAGCTCCTGGAGAACTGATCTTGGTTTCACATAGTGACATAGAAATGACTGAGAAATGTGCAAAAGTTGCTTGGCTGCTATACTTGGTGGCAGGCAGGCATGCTGCCAGCATCCCTGTGCAGTTGGGAGGCACTCTCAGGAGGATCTAACATCCCTGTAAACGTGAAACAGGGAGTGCTCCCAGCATATGACAGCTTCCTCATTCTACACAGGTGGCTTCATGAATGTTGACTATGCCTGTGGGGACCTCTGAGGCCTATGAAACAGCTCCTCCCTCTGGGAGCATTATATGCTATCAACAGTTATACTTTATCCCTGTAAAAGTATCTGGGTCTTTATTATTAAAGAAATCATATGTCTTTGGAATGCATCTGTTGATGTCCTTCTGTCAGTCACAATACTGCCTTCTTGTGACAATCGTGTATTTATGAAGTGAACTTTTAAGAAAATATAAACAACATGGCTTATTTTCTAAGCTGAACAAATAGTCATTAATTAAAAAAATTGTTTGCTTTCTAACTGGAAAAATTCTTGTTTTCACATACATAAGCCAGGAAAACTATATTTACAACTAGGATGACATTCAAAATATTTAACAGCTAGTATGTCTTTGGCATGGACTCATCAGAACAGATGCTATCCATAAACAACCACTGCTGGTGAGTAGCAGTCAAATACCAGTCCTATTTACAACTATCCAGGAAAAATTAGTACAAAATAAAAGATAAAAAAGTGTATCAATAAGTCACTGGCACATAAATGCTTCTCTGACAGATTTTTAAAAGGTCAACAGATACCACTAAAATAAAAAACATTGTGCTAAAGGATATCTCCTCCCTCAGAATTTCCCATCCAAATAGAATTTATGATGATAACACTCTGGCAAGTGGCTGAGAGAAATACAACACTGATGCCCTTAAAATTAGGAATTCCAATGTTAGTAAACCTATTTATTTGCTTGTATATATTTTTATTTATATCACAGGTTGTTTTATGTAAACTTTGAAGAGACCATATAATCTGCTGAATAAGAACTTCAGTGACTGTGATTCTTGAAAACTTACTGTGTAAAAGATGACATAGCTTGAAACAAGTATATTTGTGTGCTAATAAGAAATATATTCTATAAGTACAACATGGGTAAATGACCTAATTTTACTCACTAGTGCCCATTTAAAGCTAATTCAAATGATGCTCAGCAATCAAAGGCAATGAAACATCTTTGCAAATATTCTCTAATTTTCTCTGTTCAGTCAAACCATACTCTTTACTTTCATCTATATTATTGTGCTGTACATCTAGCAAAAATTTGAGCCTAAACCCATTTGTATTTAATTTTTCAAAAAGGGTAAATAATATGATTGATTATGTTTTTACTTCCATCTGTGCTTTCCCAAAAGGGAACAGTGAAAGATTCCAGTTTGATCTTTGTACCTGTATAATTCTCAACCTCTATTCATCACATAAACACTGGTGCTAATTAAAATAATGGATTTGTTTATGTAGCAAATTCCAACTGAATCCAGAATCAAGAAATAATTGTTTGTAACATATGAGGGGGAGATTTCATCAGACAATTGAATAGGTCTATATAGTTAAGCATTTTTACTGCTTTTCTTTAGAAAACACAACTATTATGTATATTTTAAGTCCTATGAGTCCCACAGTAAATTATCTATATTATTAAATATTTCTGTCCTTGACTGATGTCTCAACTTTATCTTAATGAATTTTTATAGTTACACTTTATTTTAGTTTTTATGTTGTTTCTTTATGTCTAAAACTAAAATTTCTAATCAATCTACTGATATTTCTATTTCCACATTATTTTGCAATTCATTATGATTCATCACAGAACTTGGTATATTCATTACCTACAAATGGATTTGTGGGCAAATTAAATCATTAAAATATGATGTGTGGCTTTCCTTAAAATATGTGTGGCTCTTCTTAATTAAAACAAATATTTATATTGGAAATTACATAGGTTGTCTCCCTCCTTGAACATTAAGAGACGTAAAAGATACACACTATTATGTTGAATACTTTGTCATGACAACTGTGTTGCATTTAACCTTTGGATTTAAAGATCTATTTCCATTATAATCCATATGCATGATGTTTCAGCAGATATTCATGATCAGAGCCAATATTATGTATATTATATTCACATTACACATTTCTCTTTTAAATAGGTCATGTATAAAGGAGGAATAACAGCATCATAAATAAACATAAAATATTCACCTTTGCCAATAGTTTCAATCTCTATTCCACCAAGTTATCCCCAAAATTTTTAATAAGCAGCAAAATGGACAGACTCAAAGGTCACACCCTTGCCTTGCCCAAGCTCTAGAGGAAGTGTTAATGAGCACGGAATTAGCCAAAATTTGGCAGCAGTTAGATCAAAGAGAAGCAGGGGGTCTGTGGACAATTCGCAAACTAATCAGCTTCTGACTAATTGGAATTAGGCCACCATGATTTTAAACTTAGTTACATTCTAGTATGCAATTCTTCCATAAGCATCTTTGTTATGCATTGCATAATATCTATTTCCATTCCTGCCATGCAAATATGTCCACACACTAAACCTGAACAAGATTATAATAACTTAAAGAAAAGCCAATAAAATTCCAAAAGCACAGTCCTAGAGTATTTACCATGTGCCAGGATGTATTCAAGGTTCAAGGGATACTGGAATGAACAAGATAAATTTTTTCTTCATGGCACTTATATTCTGGTGGAGAAGACCTACAATAAACAAGTAAATAAATGGTCTCTTGCAAATTACTCTATTGCTGAGCAATATAATTAGAAATGATAGTTATAGAAGGCACATTCAGTTGGCTGAGGAGAAAGTGGGAAATGCGTAAATAGACACAATGAATAGACACCACTCGTTCCAGAAGGTCACAGTTGAGAAGAGTAGAAAGAGGTTTAACCCTGTGTCCAGTGTAATATTTTCTCTACAATTTCTTCTAGACAAGTTACCCTCCTGATTGCAACTATTTGTTCCTACTCTCATCCATCTTTCTAAATGTCTAAATCTTTCTAAAATGTCATTTATATATGCAATTGCCCTGCTCTGACATCTATCACAAAAAGATTCAGCTATTTAGCGTGCATGGCTTCCAAGACTTTCTGTTTCCAGCCCAAAGCTCTACTCATCTTACTTACTTCATAGCAAGCACTGTAGCTCATCAGGCAAGTCTTCCCACCTGCCATGCTCATTCCCACAGTGGGCTGCTACTGTCGCCCCCTGCCCTTTGTTTATTTCAACCCAACACACTTTTGAAAACTCAGCTTTCCCTAAAACAGTGGCACAACAGAAAGAATATTAGCTTTCAAGTCAAATTTCAGTGGTGAAAAGCCACTTAGCCTCTCTGATATTCAGTTTCCTCATCTGTAAAATGGACTGAAATAATTCAATAACTCCTCGAGAATATTGTGAGCAGAATACTAAGCCCACACTAATCTTTCTTTTTAAAAAATTTCTCTTGCATTTATTGACCTAATGCTATTTTCATCTTTATTTTATGTAATAATACTGATGCTATTTGTTAATTCTGGCGTCCAAGCAGAACTGCAAATCCTGTGAGGACATAGCCATGTTTTTCACTTCTTTTGTGTTCTTTGCTATAGTGCTGAATATACTGTAAATGCTTAAAAAACATATACTTGTAAATTAATTAATGAGATAGATGATTGCCAATAAATAAAAAGGAATAACTGAAGAACTAGCTAATGTTTTGGATGTAGTACAAAACCTCTTCATCATTAGCATAACTAGCTAGCCATGAAATCTAGCTATGACAAAACATAAAAAATAAGAGAAATAAAATAATTTGAATAAAACAGAATGGCTTACCAGAAATTTTAATATTTCCTGAAATTAAATTTCCAGACCTTCAGGAAGAAGGAAAGTGTTCGCAAAAGAAACATAGAAGAAATATGTGCAAAACAATAAACATTAGCTATTTGACATGAAGCTGTACTGAATCTATTATCAACTTCTCACATTTAACCTCAGGAATGTGGATTACAGTTGCTTAAAAATAATATGTTTTTTATACAAAGGGTGGTCACCATCTCTACCATCACAATTCAGAAAACACAAGGTTTTGTGTTTACACATCTAGAAACAAAAGACTAAATGAAGAAAAATAGTATATTTAAAAAATATAGAATCTTCTAGCTTTTAAATGGTAAGGAATATGCATTTAATGTTAAATAAAATATAAAAAATCTATCTTTTCAAGTAAAAGTCAATCTGATATGTCCTCTCATTGCCATTGTGATAGGATAATAAAAATGTGTTTCCCATTTTATAATTAGTAAATAAACACAAAACATTATTTAATGAAGTTTTGGGATATCGAATTCAAATAGTGATCCAGAGAACCCTGTAGATGAAAAAAATACATGATCAGGAATGCCCGCACAACAACAAATGCTAGACTAAATAAGTAAGGTATCTGTTTCATCTCTAGCTCAAATTAGATATTATTTGGCAAATATGTGTTTATCTGCTTATGAGTTCTTCCTCCTTTATGTTTGCATCTACATCTCTGATAATCAAAGAAGTATATATGTGATATACTCAAATTCATGAGAAATATCCTTGTCTGAGCTCTAGCAACATTTTCCACCAAACTCTTAAGACATTCATAATGTTTGCTTAAAATAATTATTTATTAAAAATTCAATATGGCATGATGATTATCAGTTTCTGGCTTGTAAGTAATAGGAATCTGAGTTTAAATTCTGGCTTTTCCATTTGCCAGCTTTATAGTATTACTTTAAATGAGTTACTTAACCTTTCCAGGCTTATTTTTATCATTTGTAAAATTAGGTTAATGATACCACCTCACAGAACTGTTGGAAGAATTAAGTGTTCAATACACTCGTATATTAGTAACTGTTAAAATTAACTGCCTCCTGGCCCCCAAACTGTAAACCTTAAGGATGCGGATAGAGTTTACTTGTATATCTGCCCTGGTACCTGGCAGAGTGACTGATATATAACATATATATAATAAATATTTGTTGAAAAAAGTAAATGCCAATAAAATTGGGAGTTGTATGCAAAATAATAGTGTGCCTATACACTTGCAGGGTGCCATCCAAAAAAAGTTTTTAGGATGTCATATTATTTTACATTTTTGGTCAGGATGGAGGGAGAGAAGGACTTAACGAGTTAAGGGGTTCTACTGTGGCTTCACTTTGGAAACTTGGACAAGATTGTGCTGAGTTTTAAGTCTATTCATACTGATTTCAAGTCTACTTACGTATATGCTTAAAAACTTTCCTGTGTTGTTCTAAGAAAATAAAAAATTAAATTTATTACTTCTCAGAATTTACCTAGGATAAAAAAGCAAAACTTTTTTTCCAAGCATATGAGAATAAAGGACAGAAGGTGAGTATAGGAGGGAAGAAAATCTATCTCAATAATTTAGTTCATAAAAAATGCTCACATGAATGAGTTACTGAGTTCTCAAGTTTTATTTGAGATAAGACATAAAATGTCAAGCTGAAAATTGTAATTATTTCCTGCACTAAAAAAAAATAGAAATAATTTAACACATCATTTTCAAATAACTTGCCATTGATTCATTCAATAGATATTTTTCTAAGCCATTTTTATAAAGCCATCCTGTCTATACAGTAGCTACTAACCACATGTGACTATTTAAATTTAAGTTCATATTAATTAAAATTTAAAATTTAGTCCTTCAGTCACACTAGCCACATTTCAATTGCTAAGTAGCCACATGTGGCTAATGACTACCATGTTGAACAGTGGAGAAAACCTTTCTATAATCACAGAAAATTCTACGGGACAAGAAGTCTTTTAGACAGTTTGGGGGCATAAAAATTAGTTGAGAGCAGGGTCCTGTAGCTGAAGAACTGAAGATATGCTAGAGGAAATGAGACATGAGCAAAAACCACTTTAATAAAAAACAGTTTTAATTTTACAAAACCAAGTGCCACAAAGCCACTGGTGTCCACAGAAGACTGTTAAGATTTGACTTTAATTTTGAAGAATGATCAAGATTTCTATTTACATCAGTTGCATGGATTTAAATTTCTCACTTTATGTAAATAATAAAATCTTAGAGCAGTAATTCTAAGAAAGTGAAGTTTGTAACGCTATTTGACTAATGTTTCTTCTTCCTTTATAAATGTTCTTATGTTTTTCCTAGAAACATTTAAGGTGATTTTATTTTCATCTTAAGATTATTGATATTTGATGATTTCTAAATAACACTTATTTGTTGAATACTCCAGAAATAATGTATTTCTAAATTATTTTAAACTCAAAATTGCTATGTTTAGATTTGATGCTTAAGATAGTTCAAGTTAAGAAACAATGAGTATAATGTGTTAAATGCAAAATCAACTTGAGATCAGAGCTATGAATTTAGCTTATAGAACTTTCCTGAGATGAAAGCATTTATATTAAAAGGTACAAAAATATTTTTTGTTTTGTCTGACTCATCATCTCTCTATATTTTTTTCTCTATCTTTCTTGGAACATAAACACAGCTACTATATAAGACTAAGAGTTTAAAATGACTGAGAAGCTATTACACTTGGCTATTGTACTAACTAGCATCACTGACAAGCTGTCATTTAATACAATGGAAAAAGCCTCCCTTAGGTGTCCCACGGAGGTGTAATAACTTACCAACACAAGGTGGTGCTCTGTTCTTATGAAACAGCCTGTCTTTGATTTGGTTCTAGAAAGCAGAGGTCAAACATCCGTACAGCCTGACCAATTTTTCTGAAGGTTTTAAAAACTGTTAATGTATAATTCTCACTTGAAAACCTCATCCTAACCATTTAAAAATCATTCTTAGGAGGCCATCTTAATCATAACTCCAACCACTCAAGGAGGACCCAATTTATCTCATTGTACTCAACAGTGCTCATTTTGATGGTAGTGGGCCTTGGATCTCTCACTGATTGCTTCTTTTCATTTTCTCTGTTTATGGTTCCTTTTGATCAGATAGTTCTTACACTTTTCTTAGAGTTGTCTCAAGTCTATTGTTTCTGTGAATTGATCAGACTTTTTCCAGACAAAATCTGCCAAGTTGACCTCCAAATGATTAGAATGACTTTGACTCTCTTTGAATCAATCAATTAATTAATCATTTCTTTGTCTCATTTTGCTTCTTACATAAGTATGAACATATATAATATAACATATATTATTATATAGTTATATATTTACTTAATGACAAATCTCTACTTCTACCCTTCTAGAAAATCCCCAACAGCATAATTTGAAAATGGGACCTATGCAGAGTTAACCACATTTAAATAAACTTCCTTGCTTCTGGAAAGCGGAGCAGGCCAATGCCATATTCCATTTAACAATTTTTTTAACAGAAGAACAACTAGATATAACTTCAAATGTGTATGTGTATATATATGCACATACACACACATATAAAACACAAAAAATATACAAATTATATCTATATCTATATATAATATATTGCTAGAAAGAATTAAAGTTATGATTCTAGCATTACAAAATTTCACATATACCAAACCCTCTAATAAAATACAATCTGCTACTTTATGCCACCAAGTAGGCATGTATTTATTTCTAATATTTCTCAAAGAAACTTTCTATAACTGCTTAAAATTTCTGGGAATTGATCTCAAAATAATTTCAAACCATAGTTTTATATTCTGAGTCTTATGAAAGTATTTATCTTATTTACAAATGGTTAAAAAATTCTCAAGAAATCAGATTGGGAGAGGCTGCACATTTCTCAAATGTTTTAAAATCACAAAACAAAAAATTCGAGAAAAGAGATGAGAAAAGTTTCCACTTGTGTTAAATTGTTTTCTAAAATCATATCACCTAATGGAAGTTTGCTGACATCATGACTATGTCTTAGCTTCAGCTCTTTAAAGAACACGGTGTCTGGTTACTATAGCATTTCTATATTTGGATTAACTAGAAACGGAAGTGTGGGTAGCATTAGCTTTGAAATTAAATGAGCCCCCTAACAGGAAAGCTAATTATGGAATTCATCCTGAAGATCGGTTTTACCAGTGAAAACTTAGGTTATTAAATTGAACAATATGTACTCAGGATGAGAAATGGAAATCAGGGCATCTGTGGATAGAGCACAGTGGAACCAGTGGCTCTTATGAAGCCAGACCTGATATTATTCTTTTGTTAGAGAAGATTATTATTGTTAATATTGTCACCTTTATGACAAAGTTTCGAATATGAAGAGTACTCGGAATTCTTAAAAAGCTTCCATTAGTCCATTCAATACCCTACTTCTAACTTCCATTAATGTATCTTTCCCACTGTGTGATTAGGCGGCTCCACCAGACGCCATAATCTGGATGCATTGGGGAAGATTTAGGGAGGAAACTTTTCCATAAGCTTGAAAGACAAAATGGTAATTTATCTGGGTTTCAAATGTTTCTTCTCCTTGAGGTTTCATTTTTCTGAATAAAAGTTTGTAGTGAATAAAGACTGTATTCAGAGTACTGTGCTTTTCAAACACCACACACACACACACACATGTATACAAACACAACAATAAAGATAGCAGGAGGCAGGTGATGGTGAAGGAAAACGTGACCATTTTAGTTATGCTATTTAAATAATGTCAGGTAGAGCACTAATATCCATGGCCATTTAAAAATCAAATAACAGTATTTTATCTCACTAAAGCACTAAGATTTTTAGGAACCAGAACAAAGCTTTTTAGCATCACATCCAATATGTAGCTAATACTTAATAAAGATTGATCTGATGATGCAGATCCTTTGATCACTTTTGGGATGAAGATCTAAAATCTTAAAATCTTGTTTCAATAAGGCATTGTGGAAAATGCTGGCTAGAAGGGTTCTTATGAATGAAAGCCAATATTTGGTGTTCTTTACATAGTTTAGTGCTAAAAGCATGGAGTTTCCTAGTGACTTCAGGATCACCCCAATTACCTGCTCTTCCTCCACCTCCCATAGCCCGTATTGGGATAATCTCTAGAATATCCCCAAAGGGAAGAGATAAAACATCTGCTTAGTGTATTCCCTATCAATTTTTATTCTCTGCTTCTCTTTCTGGGTTCCCCACTGTTCAGAGAACCTTTAGCCATATTCTTGCTGCTTGGTGCAAGGGACCCCTTGCATTCATTTAAAGATTTTTAAAACATAATGAACTAATAAGCTCCTCAATATAGCATATTTATTCCACTGTTTAGGTGAATTAAATTATTTGTAAGTTTTGAAAACCATGCATTTTTCCTATTTTACCCCAAATTTCATATGTTGACTTCCATAATTGAAAAATTAAAAGTTGGCTATGTGCAAATATACTTTTTCTCATTGACTTATGAAGTATCATATCAATATATAACAATTACAAAATATAACTATTTTATATATAAGAAATAGGTCTGGAAAAAAATAGAGTGTTTTTTATTTTAAGGGACCATATCTCAGCCCCAGGAAACAGGAAAACAGGAATTTTATCAAGATATAGATTCTGGTATGGGCTGGCAGAAAAGAAAAGAAAAGAAATGAAACAAAACAGGGAAGATATGCACAGTCTGTTCCACAAAGTCAGGAAAGAGTCAGCATAAGGAGGCCAGATACTGAGTTGTAGAATCATTAGCTTGTGGCTCCTTATCTTCTTTCTGTCTACAAGTAACTTCAATGACCAGTATGTAGTAATGACATTGCATATGTATATATGATAATATATTATGCAGTAATTTAAAATATGTTGGAAGTATTGTGCCATTGGAAAATGTTAATGCTATAGGGGTAATATTATAAAAGGCTTAGTGTGGGAAAATAATATAGGTGGTATAATCTCAACTATGTAAAAAATTTACATAAGAAACAAAACTAGAACATGCCAAATATGGAATATTTCTCTACTTATTTATCTTCTTTATATATTCACCAGTATTTTCTTTTCATATATGCTTTGCATATCTCTTGGTAAGTTTATGTGTTCTGGACTAGATCTTTATTTAATTGTATTTTAAAACTGATTATTATTAGCTTTCAAGGGAGTTATTGTTTTTGTTTATTTTTTAGCATTTTACTAAACTCACATTTTAATTCTAGTAGTTTGGTTTTCTTGGTATGTAATCACGTCATAAATAAATAATTATAATTTCATATCACTCTTTCAATTCTTACTTTGTTTTCTTGTGTGATTGGATAGCTCTTTACCATTTCAAAATTATAATAGTGCGGAAAATATCTCATATGTTCATGTTCTACCTAAGCTTATAGGTCATGTCCACGGTTTTATTTGTTTGTTATTTTTCTTTTATTTTGTTTAGCATTAAATTGATGCTTTTAGGGGAGAAGGGCACTACAAATCTTCAGTATGATGTAAATTCATATTATTAATAACATTAATCAAGGAATTTGTGGGAGGTCACTTGTGAGTGTGGAAATTGGGCAATTTTGTCTCTGCCTTTTCTCTATATTTGCTGAAACTTTTAGAGCAGAAGCCCACCCAGCCTAACTGAGGGGACCGAGTGGGTAAAGGAAGGACTTCAAGACCCATTAGAAAGTACACTCCAACTTTAGATTACTCTCCTGCATTAGGCTAAGGCAGCCATTTTGGCAATACATTAGATGGAACGTAAGATTTGCAGCATAAGCCTTTCTACTGGTGACTCCTCACCTTTCTGTTCTTGGTCCACTATTGTAAAAGATGGCTTCAAATAGGTTCTTTTACATTCCTCCCCATTCACAACAAATTTGGGGGGATCTTGGAATTTCTCCGTTCTGAAAAACTACACCCAACACGCACATAACACCAGGTATCAATTGTCCACATTCCTTCATGGGGTTTGTGCAAAACAAGCAGACAAAATATGAATTTTTACCCAAAGCATATCTTGGAAAACTGAGTCAGGGTATATACCATTTTACCAGAGGTGGCACAACAAGACTGATAACTGCTAATTTCCAAAGAATATCTTGTAGAATATGCATTTTACAAAGTACATATAGTGGTTAAGTCTTCGAACAATTCATGGAACATGTGGTATATCAGATATGAATGAGACTCAAGGTGTGATTCATTTTGAGGCAAATTGCTCTCCAGCTGTGAACCTGTGAAATCAAACATGCTATGTGCTTCCAAAATATGATGGTGGGACAGGCATAGGATAGTTATTCCCATTCCAAAAACAGGAACGGGAGAAACAGGAAAGAAGAAAGGAAGGACAGGTCCCCAGTGAAGTCTAAAACTTAACACAGCATACAATGTTAAATCTTAAGGCTTGGGAATAATCATCTTCTCCAACCCACTGGGAGGGAGATCCTGCCTTCTGGACACACTAGGGCTGGTGTCCTGCTCCTGAACCTTTGCCTGGCAAAGGTTGGGCTCCTAAGACTCTGGGTATCCTGCTTTCACAGATTTGCTGGGCACAGCCCATACTGTAGCTGTCATGGGTTGGAGTCACATCTGTGGCTCTCCCCAGTGGAAATCACATGCCCATGCAGGTGGCTCTACTAATCTAGGGTTGTGGGGGGTGGGGGGGCAGCACTACCCTCAAGGCTGTGCTGGGCATTGCCCTAATGGAGGCTCTCTATGGTGGTCCCATCTAGTGGCAGTGTTCTGCCTAGCCCTGTGGCTCTCTAAGTGGAGGCAACTATGTCTGCATAGCTTTTTGGGGCACAATGCACACTGCACCGGGGTTTGCCCAGAGCCTCAGAGGAGCACAACGGTGGAGTGAGAGGAACAGGGCCCTTGATGTGAGCTGCCGCTGGGCAGTAGCAGCCCCACTTTTGAAATTGTTCTGACCCCAGGCCCTAGCATTCTAGGCCTGTGATGGCAGAGGCTGCCTCAAAGAACTCTGAAATGCCTTTGGGGTCATCCTTCCATTTCTCGGACAAAATCACCCTTTGTGGCCCCTTCGTGGCAATACAGGCTTTTTCTATCATTCAGCTCAAAACTCTCCCAACCTCTACCCATTACCCAGTTCCAAAGCTCCTTCCACATTTTTAGATATTTGTCATTGCCGGATCCTCACTTCTCAGCACCAATTTTCTGTCTCAGTCCACTCAGGATGCTATAACAAAATGCCATAAACTGTGTGACTTATAAACAACACAGGTTTATTTCTCATAGTTCTGGAGGCTGGAAAATCCAAGATCGAGGCACCAGAAGATTTGGTGTCTGGTGAGTGCCCAGTTTCTAATTCATAAATGGTAACTTCTCCTTGTGTCCTTATATGTGGAAAGGGGCAAGGGGTCAATCTCAGGCATCTTTTATAAAGGCACTAATCCCACTCATGAAGATTACTAATAGACAGTAGGGGTGGTCCATTCCTGGTCTCTGTTCACTCTCTCTACACTCTCCTCAAGCAGTTCAGCCACTCTAGTAGCAGTTCAAAAGGGACGACAGTGATGCAAATGGCTAGTGGTTGTTATGCACCATTTTCTACAAAGATAGTTGACTTTGAGGGCTCTGGATAGTGTGGAAGGAGTACACACACATCTGTGACTTCACTCCAGTTTGCTTCTTTTCTTTTTGTCTTTACATTAAAGACCCACAATAAATCTAAAGAACTTGATATATAGCAATCTATACAAAGGCAGTATGTGGCAAAAAGTGTTGTTTGTTTATTTGTTTTCCCCAAAGGGCAGTGGATCAAAAAAATAACAACTTCCAGGAAACAATGAGACATGGCCAGATCACCTCTCTTCCAATCCTAGCACAAGACATGGGATGCTATTTATCTAGAGTGGCGGGAGTTTCCATCTTTTTTATGAGGTCTCCTAATCAGGGCATTTATTGGGATTTGAGGGAATTTTCTCCACTGATTTCTCACAACAATGCACTGATATCTTGAGAAAAGTTTATTATCAGTTCCCAGAGTTGTGTTTAAACTTGGTATGAATATCTGGAAAAAATGTTTTGAAGTTTAATATAAAATAGTTGCTACTACTCCCTATTTCATTGCTGATGGTTATTTTATTCCCCCAGTTCCTTCTTTTTCAATCATCTTGGACAGATTCTAGAAGTGAGGAAAGGGAATTCTAAGACAACATCTCTGGCTCCATCTTTTTGACAAGTTTTTTTAATATTAATATCTTTTTTGTTCACCGTTTTGCTTTTTAGAGTCAGTTTTAGAAATTAATCTGTTGTCAAAATATCACGTGAACACTCTCTTCTCTTGGTAAAGAGGAAAATATCTACATATTTTATGGTAAATAATTGGAACTAAGAGTAATGAGGTAATTAGAACCCATATTATCATAAGCTATAGATTTTTAAGAGATAATGAACGTTGCACAAGGATGTAATCTGCCTCTTTTATTGGAAATCAATTCTGTCTCCCTACTTCTAAAGATTGTGTGGTAGGAGCTCTGGAAAATTGAGGATTGTTTTCAATGAGGAAACCTGGTGAGGAAATTGTTCTGCTATGAATGGTAACAAATTAAAACTACAAATTAACATGAATCCACAGGAAATATTGAATATCACTTTAACTTCATCATTTAGCCAGAGGTACTCCTAGTTACATTACATTTACAATAGTAGAAACAAGACTATAATCACCACCATAGTTTTTGTTGTATTTTTAATACTAGAAATAAAAAATTGAGAATTTGGTCTTTGTATTATTTCTTCAAGATGAGCTACCTGGGTCTTTACATAAGCTCATTTTAAAAAAGCAATGTTCATTTATTTAAGCACAACCTCACTTTTAAAGAAATGGTTCTTCTAGGAACATCAAATTTACACATTGTTGTTTGAAATATTAACCTTTCACTTTTTTGTAGCTTCTGCATCTTATTCTTCAAACAGACACATAAAATGCTATTATATCACTACATGAATTGCTGTCCATTTTTGCAATGATAGACATTAACATTTGTAAGACCCACCTTGAATTTTTATTAATATATCTACAACTATGAACAAAAAATATTCTGGCATAAAGTTTCAATGTGTTTGATGGCCGTATCTGCCATATTATAGCATAGATTTTCTCTTAAACTAAGGCTTTTTGCTTGTTTGTTTTCTAACCTAAAAGCAAATGAACACCGACATATTTAATAGAAATGCTGCATAGCTACATATCTTATATAATGGCAAAACTTAAGACTATATACCAATGTAATTTATTTCTCCAAACTTGTTATGCTTTTACACCTCTCGAGAGAGAGAGAGGGATAATATTTAATATATATAATCTATATAATATAGCAAATGATTTGTTTCTACTTTTATTAGAGTTTTGACTATGTAGGGGAGGCAAAACTTTACCTCTACCCTCTTAAGATATCTAACTGGGCCTGAGAATTAAATGAACTAAAATAGATTAACAGGAGAAAAGTATACAGATTTTTACCTGCACATGGGAGCCCTCACAGGAAAATGAAGGCCCAAAGAAGTGGCAAGACCTAAATTTTTATATGTAGGGTGAGTAGAGAGTGGCAATTGTGAAAAAGTAACTAACATGAATGGAGAGGCTGAAGTAAGATAAGAGTTACTTCAACAAGTTTTATTTGTATAGATTTTTTCTGGGCCTTGGTTCCCTTTCTCTGGTAATAAGACAGTACAGGGAGGTACTTCCTGGAACAGTAGGACATCTTTCACATGAGAGTTTTCTTCTGTCTTCAGTGATGAGTGTTTCTTTTCTCCTGATACAGAGAGGGCAGAATGTCCCATTTGTACCTGCTATTTTTCAAGTGCCTTTAGCTCAAAATTACTCCTATAACAAAGTGTCATATTTTGGGGTGGCATGTTTTGCCACCTTTCACATGTAACTCATGATTTTATCATTAATAATGTCTACAGCATTTGTTTTTACACTTCCATTATCAAAGTTAATGGTTTGCTTAAATAAAAAGTCCTCTTGTAATTACAGGACTTGGATGAAAGCAAGTGGTTAGTATTTTACAAGTCTTACATTTCACATGAGGAAGCTATGTTAACACCTTTGATCTAGGTAGAAGACCTTAATTAAAACAAGTGTATAACAATAGAAGTGCCCACAAAGCACAATTAATGAATCTGTAAATTAATTTTTTGTTGTTTTGTGAATATAAGCAAGCAGCATTGGTTCTTTATTTGTAAAATAGATTTCTTAAGGTTGGGAACCCTACCTTACTCTTTAAAAATCCATAATGTCCAGCACAGTGTCTAACATATAGTACTCACTCCTCAGACTTTATTAAATAAAATTTTAATGAATCTAGAACATAAATATGAAGATCTTCCCTGTTTTCCTTATTAAAATATAAACTTATCAAGAACAATGGCCTTGATTTCTACTTTTGCTTGCCTATACATACTACAATGTTCATTTCCAATAAATAATTGATAAAGTTCAAAGAAAATAAATTTGTAATTATATTTAGTTATATTTTAAATTAAAATCTTTAAAAGTAAAACAAAATCAAATAGAAAAAATAAAGGCATACATAATCAAAAACTAAAATCTTGATATAATGCAATTTAAATAGCTCAGAGAGTTCTGTAGACGTCTCAGAGGTTTGCATTCACTTATTTTTTAAAAATTTCCTATTGAGTTGCTCTTATAAATCAGAAATTGAGAGATGGAGGACACAATCCCTAAACCCAAAAGACTTTCAAAATTGTGCAGAGAAATTAGTAGAATATAATTTCTACAAAGATGCTGAATGAATGATACTTTCAGAGCACAGTGGCAGTTGCCTACGTCTGCCCTGTTGCAGAAGCAGAGGTCAGAAAAGCCTTCAAAGAGATGAGTAATACATGAGTTAAGATTTACTAGCAAAACTGAGCTTCTGGGGTCAGGAATTCTACCTGTTCATTTACTTCTACAAATAATATCTACTACAGTGTTGGGAACACAGTAGGCACCAAATAAACATTAATAAAATTCTAATGAATCCATAACACAAATTTAGACAGAATATAGATATAAGCAGATAGATATATTAGATAGATAGATCAATAAAGATATCCAGGGTAAGAGCACCTTCAGTGAAAAAAAGGGGAAGTGGCCCCATTTTGGCAGCTAGATAGATAATACAGAGTAGGCACTGGAAACGGAAAAGGAAGGAAGGAAGGAAAAAAGAGCTTGTGCCATTACAAAGGTGGCCGAAAGAGCATGGCTTCTTTGAAAGGTACATGAAATTCAATATTTAGAGAGTTAAAAGTAGACATAGAAAGTAATTGATGCAAAACAGTGGTGAAAAACAGAGGAAGAAGATCTTTAAAGAAAGTGAAGGAAAGGAGAAAAGACTAGAGTGAGGAAGACTAGAAACAAGGTACTGCAATAGTGTAGACAATTGATGATGTTTCTAAATGAAGATGGTGATGGCAGAGTGCTGGAAGAGAAGTCAGCAGGAAAGTCTTACGGGTAGGATCAACATGACCTGGTGCTCGATTGGATATAGCAAGTGGGGGAGAATGGGTCTCATATGACTCCCAGGTTTCTCATTAAAGCAACTGGTTGGGGTTATTAACTGAGACTGAGAGTATGAGAGGTATGTTAGGTGTGAAAATGGTGCTAAATTTATTTTATATTTGTTGAACTTGAAACAAGTTGCAGTTAAAGAATTCCAACTAACAATTGGACATGTTGATTTAGAGTTGAAGACAGAAATCTAAGATGGAGACAAAAACTGGGAGTCATGGGAATGTGTACGGTCATTGACACCCTAGAGAAAGTTGAGCTTGCCTAACGTAAAAAAGAGACAAAAAAATAAAAATGGGGCTGAAGAGGAATCCTGTGTAACATGAGCCTTTGATGGGCTATAGAAGGCAACGAACCAATGAATCAAATTGGAAAGCAACAGCCAGAAGGACAGGATGAAAAATTGGAAGTTGCAGTGCAACTGAATCCTAGGCAATACTGTAGAGTTTGAGAAAAGAAAGAAGAATCAGAAATGGCAATTTCCAAAGGAAGTAGGAAAAAATGAAGACTGGGCTATGTCAAGTAAGACATTACAGGTGACTGTGGTAAGATCAGCTTTAGTGGAAAAGAGAAGTGACTCCATTTTTAGAGGCTAAAGACTGAACGGGAACTGAAGAAGTCAACAGAGAATGAATAGTGACTTTTTTCCTATAATCTTGACAGTAAAGGAAAGGAAATGCTCAAGAAATTGTTCAATTTCTTGAAATTGGCACAATGCTGGTGACAATTTTCTCCTTGCCAAAAATATAAAACACAAAATCTCCCGGACGCACAAGCTGTAATAATTATTGTCCTGATAAAATCACGGTAAAAAATGTTTTAATAAATGTGTTGTAGGCCATTATTTGTGGCACATTCATAAAAATTTTATAAAATATATGATGTAGAGCAAACAAATAAAAGTTTACATTCAAAAGGTACGTGATATAAACTGCACCTCCTAGCCTAAAACTCTCACACAATGTATTTGTTTCCAATTTATTTCATGTCTTAGAGTAAAGGAGTAAAAAACCAGTTACCATAACTATTGAGGCAAAATAGAAATAAAGTTATAACATATTACCAGAGAATTTAGGGAAGTTCAAACAAGCAATTTTGAGAATCGAAGACAAACCTGGATTTATCCTGTTTTTTTAACTTAAATTTTCCAAAGAGATCACTGAGGTGGCTCCACACTTAGGATTTTTACACTGGAGATAATGTTATACAATTAAAACTAGATATTTAAATTGTATATTAAGATTTGCTTATTTGGATGTTGCTGGGTTAAGGGATTTCTATTTACAAAAAAACAAAAACAAAGAGCGACCCTTAAATTTGTAAAAAAGCATCTGGAAAATATGATTTTGCCAAGATTAGAACCTATCTGAACTTTTTGAACTTGCTTTAAATCTTTGGGGAATTGCATTTGTTTATCTTTAGAAAAGTATGACTTCCTGTTTAAGAAGAGAGCTTCTAAAAAGCCAGAAGGATTCTTGAACATCAGGTAGTTAGTTCCACAAGCAACTTTTTCAGGAGTTGTCCATGAATTAATTATAAACACATGGATTTTATCTTCTCTAAAAGAACAAATTGTTTTCTTTTTTTTAATAAGAGAAAATATTGGCAAAATGCAGTTTATTTTACTATACATTGTATTCTGAATAAAAGTTTTAGAAATGGAACACATGTATCTTCTCTACTTGAAATCAGAATGTGATTTGTATTGAATAATTGTGGTATACTACAACTACAATCATATACTAGGACTACCTAACATTCTTACGGCACTAAATTTATAGTGAATTTTCTAAGCTTGCAGCATTTGAGGATTTAACTCTGAGTTTCTACTTTTTTCTACTAACCTGAAAGGTCAATGATATGCTGTAATTGTTAGTTTTGCTAAGGTACAAAAGTAAGTTAGGTAACAAACTCCTTGTGTCTATATTTCAATGTAATTTTGTGATTTTTCTACTCATCTTATGGCATTTACATTCACAGAATAAAATATTTTGTCTTCTGACAAAAATGTCCACAAGAAAAGACAGAAGTGTCAGTTAAAAAAGAAAAGAAAAACTAATTAAATTGTTCTATGAGAAAATGCCACAGGAAACACATGACTTGACAAAAGGAAGTGAAAAATCTGGGAACTTCTACAAAAATTTCCACACTTGCGAATGTGGAAACAGATGTTCTTAGGAAGAACTGCTCTTGAAACCCCATGATTTTCTTATACTCAGTATCTTCATTGCAAACAACTAAATGAAATTGGAATTTTGAAATAGAAGCCATGAATTTTAAAAAGACTGCTATTTAAAACAAATTAGATTACCAATGAGATAACACTAAAAATAATAGCTACTATTTATTTATTAGGTACCTACTGTATGCCCACTGTGCTAGTACTTCATGGAATTCACACAGTAACCAAATAAGATGACCTCTTATTCCCCTCATTATACTCCCAGAAAAACTGAGGCTCAAAGAAGTTATATAGACTCCTGAGAAAACCAGGTGATAGCCATACAAGCCAGGTCTGTTGGACATTAGACTGTTGTTTTCAAGTATACATGTGAAAATACATATTTTAGGCATGAGATATTGATTGCCTCTGGCTGAGCTCATTTATTAGGTTCTGTGTAAAATATATTTAAGAGAGATGGAGGGCTTAATATTGTTACTGAGTGGATGATAGGTTAAGTGAATGGGCTCTGGAAACATGAGTGCCTGAGCTTAAATCCTGGAGCATCCTTTTACTAGTTAGCTCATTTTGGACACATTACTTATAATCTACAGCCTCAGTTTTCTCATCTGTAAGATGTGGATAATGATGGTACCTCAGAGGATATGTACATATAAAGCACTTAAAACAGTGCATGACACCTAGGGTTCAATTATGTTAGCTATTACTATGTTCTACATATCTCCATGGCTATAATAACCTTCTTTGGTTATCTAGCTCCTTATATTTTTTTCCTCCCTCTCCCTAGAATTTAGCCAATACAGTCAGTCATCATAATCAATAAACTGATTTTGTTAAATTAAGGACATCATAGAGAAAGATATGCTTTTAAAATTTTAGGTATAATTCTGACTACCTTTTCCTACATATATTTTTACCATTTGTGGTAATATTTATTTTGGAAATTCATTGTGTAAACCTTATTTACAATAAGTTTGTGTGAATATAATATAATACAATACACTATCCAGTCTGAGAAGTACTAGAAACAGCTCTTCAAGTTCCACAAAAGAAGAGTCACTCAAAATGATACAATCTGAATTAAGCAATTTGAATTCTTTTAAAAATGGCATTTAACTAGCAGACAGAAAGACAAGGAAGCTGAATCAACTTAGAAACTTCCTGTATTTTGCAGCAATGGTGTTGTGATCCTTCAAGTAAAGGGAGATCAGTTTGATGCCATTTTGAGCTCACTGTTCATTGGAGCATAAAAGCAAGAGGTGGGTGGGAGCAAAGCTGAGCTAGAAGTCGACTGGAAAGAAACACAGCAGGAGGCGAGTGGAGCAGTTAGACAGATGGGTGGATGAAAAGACTCGGGCACACAGAAAGGTGTTCAATGATGACACAGCTAAGAAGGGGAAAAGGGTTATAAGATGACCCAATTACCACAAATAACCCAAAAATAATAACTATAAGAATAGGATGCAAAAAAAAGAGACTTAAGGCTCATTCAAAATATTTTCTGGAATCCCTTTTGCAGTCCTTCTCAGACTAAGCTGCCCAACTATAATTATCTCAATTGATCTGAAAATTATTATATTTTCATATTTTATTAAACATTCAGGACTCTAAATATATAATAAATGCTAGGCCAACATATTTACAATCCATGTTTAAGACTCAATTTTTGTTTTCTGTGTTTTAAGACTTTGTGATAAAAAGAGAAGACAAATAGTCCTAAAGGCCCAATACAATAATTGCGTAACTAAGCCTCCCTATCCAATTCATGTTTATTTTTGGACTTATAATTTATTACTTTTTTGTGAGTGTGTTTTCCATACTAGATAATGAGATCCCTTGAGGGAAAAATTGATATTATTTGCAATATGTAGCACAGGACCTGGCACAGAGTAGCTTCAGAAATAATGGGGCGGGGGGGGGAAGGGAAGGGAAGAGAGGGGAGGAGAGAGGAAGGGAGGGGTAGGGAAGAAGAAAAGAGGGAAATCAGGTGTGGGTAAATAAGAGAAAATGAATGACATTATCACAACCTGCTTCTACATTCTATTTTAAGCAATAATTTTGTGGGATAGAATTCCATTGGATTTAGTACCCCATGAGGGGTCAAACAAGATAGTGTCTTGCATATGTACCACACTTTATAATTTACACAATTCTTTCATATGATTATTTGTTTGATTTTCACAGTAACTCTATGAGACAGAAATCATTTTCTGCCTTCATTTACAAAAGAAGAAACTGAGGTTCAGACGGATTAAATGACTTTCCCAAATGTACTTGATAATACATAGCAGAGCTAGAATAAAACTAAAATTTTTTAAGTCCATAAACTTCTCAGGAACATAGTTTAAGTTTAATTTCATTGAATCAATTGTACACAACACTATACCTTTCTTAAAAGGCCTAAAGCTTGTTTTATACATACCAAGGAATAATAACAACAACAACAACAACAGTATAGCTGACATATATTGACTGCTTCCTACCTGGAGACACTGTTCTAAGGGTTTATTTGTATTAGTCCCTAGTGTTATTAAAAAGGTACCATTATTATTTAATATATGAGAAAAATGAGGGGCTGAAAGGTAAAGTCACATCTAAATTCACACAGTAATGGTAAAGCTTAGATCTAGCCATTATTCTAATAAAATATCTCTGTCCTTATTGTATAAATATACACTTAAAATACAAGAAATTATAATTAACTCATAATGTCATTCTGGGAACTTTATACCAATCTCTGAAGCCAGTTATCTGTGTTTTCTGGCAAAGTACTAAGGCTTTTGTATCTGCTTCTTTCCCATGAAATGAGGCTATATGAGGCAATATCCAAGCTGTCCCTGAGATCTATTAATAAAAATCTGGGATGAAAACTTACACACAATCTTGACAGCACTGGGGTAGTAGACCATGAAAGAAGAAATCAGATTGGAAAAGTCAGCCTATCAATTAAGAAAATGATAACTCAAAAAGAGGCTTGAACATTAAAAGTAAAATATCTACATATTTAACTACAGATATAGTTGTTTCAATGATGATTATTTATCCTTATATAACTATCGACAGCCATTCAGTATTGCTTATTTCATTTTGTGTTGCTATAATAGAATTCCCGAGACTGGGTAATTTATAAAGAAAAGAGGTTTATTTAGCTCATGGTTCTATAGGCTGGGAAGTTCAAGAAGCATGGAGCCAGCACCTACTCAGCTTCTGGTGAGGGCTTTCATGCTGCATCACGATATGGCAGATTAAAGGGGAAGTAGACATGTGCAAAGAGGCAAAACTTGAGGAACACCCTGACTTATAACAACCTACTCTCAGGAGAACTAATCCATTCCTGGGAGAACTAATCCAGTCTTGCTGGAGTAAGAACTCACTCACTACCTTGAGAATGGCACCAATCCACCCCCAACCCTGGGTGGAGCCCCCAGTGATCCAAACAGCTCCCACTAGACTCCTCCTCTTAAGGGTTCCATCTCCCAACATTGCTGCACTGGGGACCAAATTTCAACATGTGTCTTCATGGGAACAAACCATATCCAAACCATAGCATGGGTAAACCACTTTTGAGAATGTATTTTTGATCCTTTATTTCAACCCTGAATGATGCCAGCACCTTGGAGATAGGGCTCTGACCAAAAAGGTAGGTTACAATTAGCAGGTTTCACAGGGAGGAGGGAGTAAGAGACACATGGTGGAGCCCACGTGACTCTCAGGTATGCTGGGTGATTTGTCCTCCTCCAACTCCTCATGCCATCACCAGTATTTCAGACTCATTTAAGGGTAGTCACTCCAAAGCTGCTTTGCCGCTTTCTCTTTTGGAGTACTACATTATCTCAATTTTTATTTTCCCTTTCAACTCCTATGCTTTTTATATTGATTTCTCTTTCTGATTTCTCAGTTTTTTAATCTCATCTTTTAAAATGAGAATTCTCTAAGGCGTAGTTCTTGACCCTTTGTCCTCTTTTTGTTTAACTCTCCCTTGGGAAACTTGCACAATCTAAATGACTAACTAGAATTTATGAGATTATAAGCCAGATCCCTCCCTGCCTATTAGTCCATTTCAATTAGATGTCTTAGCCTCATGGTAAGTTAAATATGTATAAAAATCTGAAACAATAATTTTTTCCAAACCAGTGTTGTATATGGAATGGCCTATATGGTTATGTGGATTGATCTTTAATGTCTTTAGCTTCTTGTTGTTCCTTCCACAAGCTAGCCCTTTAATGTATTTTTAGAGTAAACATTGATGGATATAATAACAAAGACATTATTTTCATGTTGTGTTCTACTCTTGTTCCAAATAATTATTTCCAAATCTTTTGAATGAAGAGCTTTGAAGAAAGGTCTGATCTTACTTCACCCCAAAATTCTAAAAAGATAAGTGTTTAGGAAGTATTAAATAAGGAAAGAGGGTAATTGCAAGGGCAGTTTGTACTTTCTCTCCTTAGTTACTCTTCATTTATTCTATATCCATGTCCACAGTCAAATACAAGGAAAAAGAACACATGGTCTACTGGTCAAAAAACCCTTATGGAAGATATTGAAATTATACATCTATTTCTCTTTCTCTCTCTTTCTCTCTCTCTCTCTCTGCCTAGCCTATCCTAACTGTTGCATCATGTGTTTTCAAAGTTTCTATGACTACTTAACAATATTGAAGCTTAAGTGATGGACATAAAATCACCATTATAAAATATAGTTAGAATAGTGCTCACTGCCTCAATTCTTATTAAACACCTGATGTCAGGTTGAGCTCCAAACCCGAAAACTCCTAGGAGTAGTGAAAGCACACTACTTGATGAGAACCAGGTATTAGTTCTTGATAGGCCAGAAGCAAGCTGGATGACTTCTTAAAAAAAATACCAAATTCAATGAGTTTCAGCATCTTCATCTTCCAACTGGGGTTTCGGGCCAAACAACTCCCCATACACTGACTAATTCTAGGATGTTTTGCTTCTCAACCTTGTCCTCAGACTGGTGTCACTCAAACAGAGCAGTGAATGAATACCAATAAAAAGTTAAAAGTTGATTTGAAAAGCATTTTTAAAAGCCTCAAATATAAATTATAAATATAGAGGTATTTGGTGCCTCTACAGAAGGGAATTTAGAAAGATCAGGTAAAGTACGTCGTTATCTGCAGAGTTGTGAGATTGGTCTCAGCTACTTTTAGAACTGCTCTTGAGTACTCAGTAGGAGGAAAGTACTTTTGTATATTTTAAAATTTGTCATCAACTTGAGGATATATTCAATTAAGGTGTCATGTCTCATCTCAAGTGGAAAAACAAAGGTAAAAAGCCTAGTGGTACAATAGCATTTAACAACTGATAATAGTGTTTCTGCCTGATTTGGTGTAATTACCCAGATTGAACATGCTCAGCTTCAGAATTATAGGCAACCATTAATTATCTGTTCCCTATCCCAAAGTGCATATATTTTGTCTGAGCTTTTAGGGTTAGGAGTCAAAAGGAAGTATAGCAGCTTGTTTTATTTGAACTTCAGTTTGTGATATATTTTACAAGACTTTTGGGCGAAAAGTAATTTGTAATACAAAACCACTAACTTTAGTATAGGATTAAAAATTTTATATATATGCCAGCTTAACTCACCAACTGAGTGTACTCATTGCTACAATGATTTAAACCACGTAATAACTTATCTCATACCTGTAAAAAGCCGATTCTTAAAAATCTGTGCCTTAAAAGCGGATGAAGAAACTATTCTCACTCGACCCCCTGATAATGAAAGGAAGCTAGAAAAATAGTCTTGTAGAGCATCCTTTGGCATTTCTCAAGACTGCAGTAAGATTTTAATGCTGTTAATATGAAATACGACATTTTATTGATGAAAATAAGCCAGACATGGATGACTCATAAATAATTAAATTGAAGTTCAAATTGTGTACGGGACTTGAATAGTGATCCAGTAAGTCCATATATATACTAATCAGAGTCAATAGTTGTGCATGATGCTCACAAGCACCTGCTCAGCAAATATGGTTGGCGGCTGAAGTGAGTCTGAGTTTAGCTCTCCAAACAGTGTGACTGTAGCATAAAACTTGCACTCTGCCCCATCCCACCCTATAAGAAACAGCTTTTTCTAACTTCTCCACCCACAGAAAGAGCCTTTTCCTAATCCCCACAGAGGAGCTGCATATGAAAGCAAAGGACCTTGCTTCTGTTTTTTTTTTCCCTCTAGCATAATTCTCTAAAATTTTTATTAAATGATATGATCTATTTAAAAAGGGATGGTTTCCTCATTTGTCTTTGTTTTCCCATCATCTAGCTCAGAGCCAGTCTCTGATTAGATACTGAACACCGTCGTATACTTGCTGAATTAGTGGCATCTGAAGACAATGAAGTAAGGTACTTGAGTGCAAAGCCAAGGCTTTGTGCAACTGCAGAGCATGCCATTTACATGAAATGATATGGAAAGGACACTAGCTGGACTTGTGCAACACTGTTGCATAGCTTTCCATGGACTCCTAATTTTATAATGGTATACTTTGGCCTGTTTTTAATAATAATTATAGCAATTACCAGGTAATAAAGAAATTTATATGCACAATATATCACAATATCTCATTTATTCTTCACAGTCTGCAAGTAAAGATATTTATCACTATTTTTTAAATGAAGTAACTGAACCTCAGAGAGTTAAAATTACTTCTTGCCTAAGATCACATAACCAGTATTTTCATAGTCAAAATTAAAACACAGGTCAGTCTGGTGCCAAGGCACATAAGCTTATAAATTATCTTCTTTTACATATATATTTGAAAGAATGCTATGATTTTATACAACTACAGAGGTCTATATATAATTGAGTTCTAAGGAAATAGATTTGTTATAATTATTTTATAATACCAGTAAGGCATTTAAGTAATCTTTCAGTGAAAATACTGTGTCATCTTAAATTGTGACACATAAAAATGCACACCAACATATTTGATTCTGAGTTTTGGTGAAATAACAAAGTCCTAGGATATTCATTAGAGCTAGTGTTTAACATGAAGCCAAAATAAATAAAACATATGACCACCTAAGTCCTATCTGATTTTAGCTTAGTGTATATTCATTTAGGGAAAAATACCAAAAGGGAGGAAAAACAAGAAATTCTGTTATTATTATTAGATTAATTTCTATAATATTTTAAAAATATATTTTTTCACATTATTCCATATTATTTCGTCTCATAGGAGGTAAAAATACCTAGAGAAGACTAGTTATTCCCAAAAGGTGATGGTGCTGATAAGAGGAAACTGATATCAAGGCTTGCACACGGATCTTCTTACTCTAAATTAAGAACACTATTTATTTCATCAAGAATATTTTTGGATGCTACAGAACATCGATCAGACTGAGCAAATGAAATATATTTGCCAATACAGATTTTTTTTTCTTAAAATTTTTATCTTTAATTATGATGGGTACATAATAGTTGTATATGTTTGTAGGGTACATGTGATATTTTGATACAGGTATACAATGTGTAATAATCAAATCAGGATAATTAGGGTATCCATACCTAAAGCATCTAACATTTCTTTGTGTTAGGGACATTCCAATTCCACTCTTTTCGTTATTTTAAAGTGTACCATAATTTATTGTTGACTGTAGTAACTTTATTGTACTATCAAACATTGTGCATTCTATCTATTTATCTAACTATATTTTTGAACCCATTAACCATCCCCATTTTATCACCCCCTCCCCACTACCATTCCCAGCTTCTGGTACCCATCATGCTATTCTCTGTCTCCATGAGATCAATGATTTTAATATTTAACTCCCACATAGGACTGAGAATATGTGATTTGTCTTTCTGTGCTTGGTTCATTTCACTTAGCATAATGTTCTCCATTTTCATCCATGTTGTTGCAAATGACAGGATTTCATTCTATTTTATAGCTAAATAATATTCCATTGGGTATATGTATCACAATTTCTTTACCCATTTATCTGTTGATGGACATTCGGGTTGATTCCAAATCTTGGCTATTATGAATAGTGTCACAGTAAACATGGGAGTGCAGATATCTTTACAATATACTGATTACCTTTCTTTTGGATATATACCTAGCAGTAGGATTGCTGGGTCATATGGTAGTTCTATTTTTAGGTTTTTTTTTTCCACTGGCAAATTAATCTTATTGCAAGAATACAATTCATCATACTAAGAGAATAAAGGGGAAACATCAAACAATCATATCCATAGATTCAGAAAAATAATTTGATGAAATTCAACATCCATTTATGATAATACTCCTGTAAACTGGGACTAGATAGGAGCTTCCTAAATCTGATAAGTGATATTTACAAATAACTATAGCACTCATCATACTTCATCACTACCTCTATTCAATATTATACTGGGAAAAAAATAAGTATAAAAAAGGGAAAAAATTCTCATTCACAGCTTTTTTTGGATAGATTCTCTATATAAATTTATTTGTTTTTTATTTCAGAATATTACAGATGCACAAGTGTTTTGGTTACATGGATTGCTTTTGTACTACTTGAGTCAAAGTTATAAGTGTGCCCATCACCCAGATAGTGTACATTGTACCCGTTAGGTATGATTTCATCCTTCCCCTCCTCCACCCTCCTTCTGCTTGATTTCTGTTGAGTTTACCTCCATCTGTGCACATGAGTGCTGATCGGCTAGTTCCAATTTCATAGTGAGTACATGGTGTGTTTGTTTTTCCATTCTTGTGATACTTCACTTAGGAGAGTGGTCTCCAGTTCCAACCAGATTGTTACAAAAGGTATTAGCTCATATTTTTTTATGACTGAGTAGTACTCCATGGTATACATATACCACATTTTATTAATCCACTCATGAATTGATGAGCACTTGGGTTGATTCCACATCTTTGTGATTGTGAATTGTGCTACAATAAACATTTGCATGCAAGTGTCTTTAGTTTTTTGAGGACCCTCCACACTGTTCTCCATAGTGGTTGTACTAATTTACATTTCCATCAACAGAGTATAAGGGTTCCCCTTTCTCCACATCCTCACCAGCACTGGTTACTGACTATCTTTTTGATAAAAGCCATTTTATCTGAGGTAAGAGGGCTTCTGATTGTAGTTGTGATATACATTTCTACATTGATTAATAGTGTTGAGTATTTTTTTCATATACCTGTTAATCATTTGTATATCTTTTGCTGAGAAATGTCTATTCAGATATTTTGCTCATTTTTAATTGGATTATTTGATTTTTTTCCTATTGAGTTGATGGAGCTCCTTATATATTCTAGTTCTTAATCCCTTCTCAGATGAGTAGTTTACAAATATTTTCTTTCATTCTGTGGGTTTTCTTTTCACTTTGTTGATTGTTTCCTTTGCTGTGCAGAAGCTTTTTAGCTTGGTGTGATCTCATTTGTCCAATTTTGCTTTGGTTACCTATGCTTTTAAGGTATTACTAATGAAATCATTGCCCAGACCAATGTCCTGGGGCATTTCACAAATGTTTTCTTTTAGTAGCTTCATAGTCTTTAATCCATTTTGATTTAATTTTTGTGTATGGTAAGAGATAAGGGTCTAGTTTCTTTCTTCTGCATATGGATATCTGGTATTCCCAGCACCATTTATTGAAGAGACTGTCCTTTCCCTAATGTATGTTTTTGGTACGTTTGTCAAAATAAGTTCACTATAAGTATGTGGATTTATTTCTGGGTTTTCTGTTCTATTCCATTGATTTATGTGTCTCTTTTTATGCCAATACCATGCTGCTTGGGCGACCACAGCTCTGTAGAATAATTTAAAGTCAGGTAATGTGATTCCTCCAATTTTGTTCTTTTTGCTCAGGATGGCTTTGGCTATTCTGGGTCTTTTGTAGTTCCATATAAATTTTAGGATTATTTTTTTCTATTTCTGTGAAGAATGTCATTGGTATTTTGATAGGGATTGCATTGAATCTGTAAATTGCTTTGGATAACATGGACATTTTAATAAGATTGATTATTCCAATCCATGAGCATGAAATATTGTCCTTTTTTGTGTCCTCTTTACTTCTTTCATCAATGTTTTATAGTTTTCATCATAGAGATCTTTCACTTCTTTGGTTAACTTTATTCCTAGGTATTTTATTTTATTTGTAGCTATTGTAAATGAGATTACTTTCTTGGTTTCTTTTTCAGATAGTTTGCTGTTGGCATATAGAAATGCCACTGATTTTTGTATGTTGATTTTGTATCGTGCAACTTTACTGAGTTTGTTTACCAGTTCTAATAGTTTTTCGTGTGTGTGTGTGTGTGTGTGGAGTCCTTAGGTGTCTCTAGATATAAGATCATATCATCTGCAAACAAGGATAATTTGAATTCTTCCTTTCCAATTTGGATGCCCTTTATTTCTTTCTCTTGTCTCATTACTGTAGCTAAAATTTCCAGTATTATGTTGAATAACAGTGGTGAAAGTGGTCATCCTTGTCTCATTCCAGACCTTAGAGAAAAGGCTTTTAGTTTTTTCCACTGCAGTAGGATACTAGCTATGGGTCTATCATAGATGGCTTTTATTGTGTTGAGGTATCTTCCTTCTCTACCCAGTTTTTGAGAGTTTTTATCATGAAAGAATATTGAATTTTATTGAATGCTTTTCAACATAAGTTGAAATGATCATTTGGTTTGCTACTATTTTGTTGATGATTTTTGCATTTATATTCATCAGAGATATTATTTTCTTTCATATCAAAGAGTTTCTTTTAGCATTTCTCATAGGACAGGTCTGGTGTTAAAATTCCTCAGCTTTTGTTTGTCTGGGAAAGTTTTTATTTCTCCTTCAGGTTTGAAGGATATATTTGCAGAATATAATATTCTAGGGTTAAAGTTTTTTCCTTCAGCACTTTGAATATGTCATGCTACTCTTTCTGTGCCTGTAAGGTTTCCACTGAGAAGTTTGCTGTCAGATGTGTTGGAGTTCTTATACATGTTACTTTTTTTCTTGCTTCTCTTGGACCTTTTCTTTATCTGTGACCCTTGGGAATTTGATTATTAAATGCCTTGAGGTAGTCTTGTTTGGGTTAAGTCTTCTTGGTGTTCTATGACCCTCTTTTACCTGAATATTAATATCTTTCACTAGATCTGAAAAAGTCTCTGTTATTATTTCTTTGAATAAACTTTCTACCCCAATCTCTCTCTCTCTCTCCTCTTTAAGAACAATTAACACTTAGATTTGCCCTTTTGAGGCTATTTTCTAGATCTTGTAAGTGTGTTTCATTTTTATTTCTTCTTTTTTTCTTCTTCTTTTTTTTATTCTGACTGTATATTTTCGAATAGCCACTCTTCAAGCTCACTAATTCTTTCTTCTGCTTGGTCAATTCTGTTGTTGAGAGACTGTGATGCATTTTTCAGGTTGTCAATTGAATTTTTCAGCTCCAGAATTTCTGCTTGATTTTTTTATTATTATTATTTCAATCTCTTTGTTAAATTTCTCTGATAGTCTTCTGAACTCCTTCTCTGCATTGTCTTCTTCAGAACAGCTAATTTGAATTGTTTGTCTGAAAAAGCACATATCTCCATCACTCCAGGGTTGGTCACTGATGACTTATTTAGTTCATTTGGCGAGGTCATGTTTACCTAGATGTTTTTGATGCTTGTGGACGTTCATTGATGTCTGGGTATTGAAGAGTTAAGTATTCATTCTTATCTTTGCAGTTTGGACTTGTTTGAACCTGTCCTTCTTGAGAAGGCTTTCTAGGTGTTCAAAAGGAAATGAATGTTGTAATCTAAGTATTTGATCACTGTGGCTGTATCAGCACTGGTGGTGCCCTAAGCCCAGTAATGTTGTGACTCTTGCAGACTCCTGGTGGTACTGCCTTGGTGGGCTTGGGTAAGATATGGGACAATTCCCTGGATTACCAGGCAAACTCTCTCACTCTCTTCCCTCACTCTCTGTGATGGGCTGCTGGAGTTGGGGGAAGAGTGACATGGGCACTCCTTCATGGCCACCACAGTTATGACTGTACCAGGTCACACCTGAAGCTAGCCTAGTCTCACCCAAGTCCATTGCAACTGCTGCCTGGCCATCTCTGATGTTCATCCAAAGACTGAGGGCACCTTAGTCAGCAGGTTGTGAATCCTGCCAGGACTGGGTCCTTCCCTTCAGGGCAGGAGATTCCCTTCCTACCCATGGTGGATCTCAAAATGCTATCCAGGAACCAAGACCTGGAATCAGGGGCTTCAGGAGTCTCCTTGATATTTTATTTTACTGTGGCTGAACTGGTATCCAAGCTGCAAGACAAAGTTCTTTGTACTCTTCCCTTTCCTTTCCCCAAGTGGAAGAAGATTCTCCTTGAGCTGCACTGAGTGGAGTTGGTGGAAGGAGGACACAGGCACTTGGCTGCCAATGCTGGTGTCTTACTGGGTCACATGCACCCCAAGTCCATTTTCTACAAGCCTGAACAGCCATAGGACTTGCCCAGGGAGTGTAGACTTTATGGTCTATCTGCTTTTCAAATTTATTCTGGACCCCAGGCCACTTTCATCAGCCAATAGTGGAGATAGCCGGAACTCAGGTTTCCACCAGTGGAGCAGAGGATTCCCCTGTCGTGGGGTTGATTAAATGTTCCCTCCATGGGCATTGGCAGAATTCTACCCTGTGCTATGTTCCCCTGTGACAAGGTGACTCTGAGTGCCAATGCAAAGTCCCACAATCACTTCACTGTCCCTTCCCTGGGCACACAGATTCTCTCTCCACTCAGCACTGGTATGGAGAAGGGGTGGTGTAGGAGTGGTGTAAGCAATGCAAGACTGTCTTTCCTGTCCTCTTCAGTGCCTCTTTCCTTGATATAATGTTCAAACTAGGTACTGTAATCACTCACCTGATTTTTGGTTCTGCTGTGGTGCTTTCTAGTATAGATAGTTGTTTAATTTGGTGTTCCTGTGGAGGGACGATCATTGGAGGGTTCTATTCTGCCATCTTACTCCACTCACCCCTCCAGATTGTTTTTTAATGGCAAAGAAGCCTACTAAGAGTTGGGGAATTTTACCTACTTAGATTTGGCTGGAAATCTTATACTTATCAAAGCAAAGCAACTGTTATTAAGTGATCTTGCTGACTTTTTATGTCTGATGAGGCAGTGGAAGTAATAAAGTTTGCTGCTGCCCTAGACTTAATTATTGCCAAAAAAAAAATTGATGAAATGGAAGTGGCAGGAAGCTTAGCAGAAAAACATTTTGACTCATTAGCCAAGGGAGGGAACTCTAGCCCTGGTCTCATAAACATCTTAGACTTTTAAAAAATTGATTTCCAGAAGTTTAAGGGACAAGGAGGATTATTGCTATTATCAAATGTACTCAGAGGCAAGATATTTCAACTGGAGAGAAAATGTAATGGTTATGTATCATCCTAATAAGTATAAACCATAGGGAAAGAAGGCATTTAAAATACGGCTCCTCAGGGATGTCTTTGATGGTTGGAGTAAAGGATGTCTGAGTAAGTGGAACACATAAAGAGGTGGGGTGGGGGGAATCACTACATGTTCTTGATAGAGATGTTGAAATGTGTGGAGAGGATAGTTGTTAACGAGTCTTAGGACAAACAACAACATAAAGGGTATTTACAAGTATATTAAAAGTTGGAAAAAGGAGGAAAAGAACATGGCCCCAGTATTGGGAGAAGGCAAAGTAATATTATACTTCTATTAATATTGTGCAGTAATATATATCCACTGATAAAATTCAGATAGATCTATGGGGGATAGAAAATAAGCATTACTTCTAAATCCTATTTTGCTTCTGGCTTCTCTATTAAAACAAATGTTCTTTAAACAAAAACTGGTAGAATCAACTGGGTTAATGAGGGACAGAATTTCAAGTAAGGCTTATGAGTCAGGGTAGTAACCTGGTTTGAAGATAAGCTTTAGGTCTGAATACTGATACTTCTACTTATTAGTGGTGAGATCTTCAATAACTTGTTGTATCTCTCTATCCAGTAGCTTCCTTTTCTGTAAAGTAAATGGTGTCAACCCTATGATACTGTAAGGAAAAAATGAGTATCTAGTAGGCAAACACTTGATATGTAGCCCTCTTCATATACATGCAACACTCAATTACTTTAACTAGTATTATTATTATTATTATTATTATCATCAGACTTGGAGTCCTAGAAAGCAAAATCTGTATCTAATTAACTGTCATAGCTCCATTCCCAAATCAAGACCCAAACACTTAGTACTTATGTAAATATTTGGTGAACAAACAAACAAAAATCAAAACAATATAGGAGCACCGAATTGTTTTAAATAAATTCAAGATCCTGGGTTCTTACTAATTTCACCCCAGGAGACAAAATCTGTAAATACGACCATACAATCAACTGTTAGTAATTACTGAAGAATTGTGACAAATATGACAATCTGAAAAAATATAGAATAAGGGAATATTCCAATTTTTAACTTGAGAAGACAGAGTCCAGAAACTACTGACTAGTGATTTAGAAATTGATTCATAGCATAATTCTAGAGTGAAGCACTGAATACAAGGCCTGTGAGCACTTAGAACAGAAAATTGTGCTCTCTAAAGTCAGTCAAGAACTTGGAGCAAGCAGAAGAAACATTATATAATTGAATCTTTATAGGTGCAAGAAAAACCCAGGTAGGACAATAGGCACAATGGGAGTTAATGGGTTCTTCGATGGCAATAAACAAACAGGGTTTTATTATTGGTCTTACTAAGAGGGAGTTGTCAAATACACCCATACTACTGATGCCACTTCTGATTCTGTACCTTAAAAAAAAAGGTTTATCAATGATTAGAGCTATTCAAAGATAGAAACCATGTGCATGAGTGATGTCAATCACTTTTCCTATCAGGTTCAGCCCTGTTTTGATGGAATTTTCCATGTCATATACATAATACCATGTCCCTGGCCATGCTGTTATGCAGCTTATAAATCAAGGAGCACCTAAGAGACATAGTGGGTACTTCTCAGTTCCTGTCTTTCCTGTTCTTGAAACTTTGTTTCTTTTCTATCAAATTTTTGACCACAGGGCATAACTAAGCAGCTGGTACCAAAAAAGTTTCAGAGTGCAGAGATTATTCTTAAACTATGTCAGTCTAATATAGTGGTCACAGTCTGGGGACTGTTAGGCCAGATATAACATGCATATATGTTGTGGTTGACCTGTTAGTGTTATTTTGTCTTTTTTTAATTGAAACTCATTTCTATAACTATTTACCCAATGAACCTTTGGCAGAATAAAGAGTATTTCCTGAATTATACAGTTGGCTAAAACGGAGTAAAAATTATCTTTTTTAGAGAGGGTAGGTACCCTTCAATTTGTCAAACAAACTGTCTTTGCTAGGTTGGTCTTATTCATCTCTAAGCTCAGTTAAGAGCCAAAAGAAAGAGCTTATGGAGAGACAAATACCAGTTTGTTACAAAGAAATGTTAACATTAAGAGCCATTCAAAATTTATAGGGACACCTTGGTTCAAGATGGGACTTGAGCCCACGTGTTTACCTTTATCTTTCTAAAGTGACATTCAAAAAACTGTATTTATGTAAAAATAAATATTAACGGACAATGGTGTGTGGTAGTAAGCTCTTTGCTGAGCAGTTTTTAAAGAAAGGTTAGCAAAGACTTGTCAGGATTCTATAGAAATTGTTTCAGAATTGGGTGAAAGATTGAATTGGATGACCCACATTTCTTTAAAATAAAAATTAAATAATTTTTACAATTAAAATGATTTCATATTCCAATTGATCAACATATAAATATTTATTGAATATGCATGCTATCTATGTACATGACAATAGGTATTAGTGTGATATATTATACTTTGCTAAAGTATAATTATATTATATTATACTTTGCTAAAGTTGCCTAACTCTTACCCTATTCATATTATTGAGATTCCATTTAACCATGGAATTATTTTATCCAATAAAATGCGAGTATAAGGGATATGTGCCATTTTTGAGTGGGCAGAAACATTTAAAAAGCCAGCATGTAGTTCACCACATCTTTTTTTACATCTCCCGTAATGGTAGCAATATCCCAATTAGAGGCCAAGTCAGCATGGGTAGTGGAGTGAACAAGACACATACATGAATGCCCTGTAACATGAACAAAAATTAAATCTTGGTTACTGTAAGCTATTGATATTTGATAGTTGTTTCTTACTGTCATATGACATCCTATTCTGGCTGATACAAAGGGAAAAAGTTGAAGGAATTGAGAAGGGTGAGAAACTGGGAAGCCAGCATGATAAATGTATTTTCCACATGGATATTTGGTCCATGGCCAGACGTTGCTGGTTGTCCCTGGTCATTCATTCTCTTTGTCTTGTATGATAATAGAAGAGGAACTGAAGTCAATGTGCCAGAACATGAGGTAGACAAAAACCTTCAGAGTAGCTGCTGAGGTCTTCAAGGGATTAGAAGGAACGAGCGAGGTCAGGAGACATTAGCAGTGGGGGATGAGGGTGGAAGATGGTTTAGGCAAACGGCTTGAGTCTCACAGGATCACTGGCTTTAATAATAGAGTAGAAGCAGCACTGACTATGTCAGATAGGATTACATTTGGTGGTAAGTGACAAAAAAATTCAATAACAAGATGAAGTTTATTTCTCTCTTAAATAGGAGTTCAAAAATAAGTAGTCCAAAGGAGTTAGAATACTCAATATATTAAAGACTGAGGCTTTTTCCTTCCTATTTTTGTGCCATTTTTGGCCTCCATTCCCCAAGTCACAGGTGTTCCAGCTCCACCAACATATCCACTTGCCAGCCAACAGGAAGAAGAAATGGGAAGATGGGCTGGTCTCTGCCCTTTAAAGACACTTTAGGAAGTTATATATGCTATTTCTGCTGACATTCCATTAGGTACTTAGTCTCATGCCACCCAATTGTAAGGAATTCTGAGGAATATTCTTACTCAAGATGACTGTGACTCAGCTAAAATTTGGGCATTCTATTACCATAGAAGACGAAGAGAATGAATGTCCAGGGACAACCAGCAAACTCTGGCTGTGGGACCAAAACCACAGACCAGAGTTTAAATGGGGTTCAGGAGAATAACAACCCTCTTCCACTGGTGAAAGATGCAAAGAAAGTGATTTCCTCAAGGAAGAGCCACTGTTCAGTCAATTGTCAGGAAGGACCAGTGAGGTGACTGAGGATGAGTGGGAGTCTAATAAAGAACAGAAGTTTTCAAAGAGCACATTTGAGATTTTGAGAGGCCAGGGAGAAGAGTAATGGGTTGATACAACTAAAGAGAAAACAGATGATCTCTGGGACTTACATCTTCAGTATCAGTTGGATAAAACAGGGCCATGGTTGGGCTAGCTGGCTGCCAGCATGTCAAGATAAAAAGAACTGCTATCCTCAGCTTGCCAGGACGTGGCTGCATCTTGGAATGGCACTGAGAACGTGAGTGCCTTTGCACATTCCGCAGTATCTCCACAAAGCAGCGCTGCTAGAAGAGGAGGAACGGGCAAAGCTGAGGCAGCTGAGTCAGCCCAGTTTATGATAGGGAGATATAGAGGAACGATTCGGGAAATTTTGATAAAATTAATAGTTTCCAACAGAATCTATTATACAAAATGTAGTGCCTAGTTCTCAAATGTGTGGAGAAAAGATGTTAGCTTTCCCTGTTAGCAACAACACCCTGTAACAAGATGGGAAACAAGTAGCATCCAACGTGTTTACAGCACCTGTGATGGTGATGAGCTCTAGACTGAATCATGTGGGTGCTTCAAGGCGGCTAACAATTTGCTTCCTCTTTTTACAAATATTGTGTAAATAGTTTTAAATATTGATTTAGCAAAGAAATGAAGGGTCTCATGTCAGAAGGAGAAAATGAGGGCTAATGGTGGTAGAGCTCAAACTCCACTTCTATCTTGCTCTTTGTTCTTCTGTCACCCTGCTCTTTGGCAAACTCGTACCTTCCACTAGGGAACTAAAGTCCTACAGTTAAAAAAACTATGCTCGTAAGAAGGCAATTTGTTAGTCATCTATTATTACTTGAGCATATTCATTGAGGTCTCACGCCTACTGCATGGACATATGAAACAGCCCCTTCTAACAGAATACAGTGATCTACCTAAGAGGATATCAGGAAAATACAGTTTTTTCCCCCATCCCTGTGTGTTTCCAGTGATGTCTGAGCATCTCAATAGACTGGCATCTTGGTGCTTGCCATATAGGCAGATTCTTGATTGGCCTCTGTATTTAGAACTCAACTTGGATCCTAGAAACACAAAGAAGAATAATATGTGGCCCCTGTCCTCAGAGAACTCACAAGTGTTCCAAAACAGACTTTGAAACTATTTTTACACCATAGAAATGAAACAATACACAAATTTATTTATTTTGTCTGTTTTGTAAATAATCTAAATTTGTCTGCACTTTAAAAACTGTTGTTCTTTAAGTTAATGCTTTAAAATACTATTCATGGACATCATGCAAATTCCATAAGGACAGTTTTACTATTCAACCCCATTATTTCTGATGATTGGCTCATCATTCAGGCTGAGTACATTTTTTCTTTTCCAAATTTCCATACTGCAGCCTTTGCTGCTTTTCTCTCCCAAAAGAAAGGATTCTATTTTTCTCTTCAGAATACTATTTTAGGTTTTGCATTGACTCTCCTGATTTTTGACCTTTCCCTTAGATCCCAACAGCAGTTTGTATCTATAAGGTCCCTTATGAACCTCTGCAGACCACAGACAGAAATTTTCCTATTTGGAAACAGAGCTTTCCAACATGAGCAAAAATGATATTAGCAACAATCTTCCCAAAAATACTATACCTCTGTGAAAGGGAGCACTTGTAGAATTTAGATCCAGCAAAATCTTGCTAAATACTCAAAGGCAACTTTCCTAGAATGAATTCACTTATTTCTAAAAGTGTGAAACAAAAATAATGCCATCTCTAGCCTACTTGATGATGGAGAAAAAAGTCTTGTTTATTATTATAATGAGTTGGAACTAATTCTGTTTCTTTGTTTCTAGTTTGCCATATCGAGTCTAATTGTTAGGGTATGTGTACCCTTCTAAATACACTGTTTGCTTTGAATAAGATCTGAGTGGGAAAGAGTCTCAGTTCACAGCCTGTGGAATCTATTTGCATCTCCAAGGAAATAGTTGTTTACTACTCTGTTGTCATTTGTTCAGAGCACAACACAGAAGTGAATTCCCATCAATATTCATAGTCCTTGTAGGACTCCCTGTGTGATTGTGCTCCATTTAGCTCTAAATCTGTATTCCCATATAGATTTAAATAAGAGAGCTAGGGAAATTTTGAAGTCTTTTGTTCTCAGTCACAGTAATATTTAAATAGTCCACTGGGTATGCAAGTATTGCTGATTCCTTAATTGCTTTGTTGTAGTCTACCACAAAAAGATCCACCTCAGGGAAACATAACCCTCTTTTGTTTTTTTCATTTCCGATTCTAAGAAATCTTTACCTCTCCCCTTACTATCTTAGTTATAAATCAATTTTGTTTTTTAAATGCACACAAGATCAGGCATATATAATTCTTCTCAGTGCTAAGGTTTCATCCTCTGCTTCTATTCTCACACCGGTGTTCTGACACTTATTTGACAGGTTAATCCTGAACTTATTTTGATTTTTCTTATTAAACACCACAAAATGTTTGGTGTACCTGTAATTAATTAAATGAAAATATATAATGAGTCGTGATGACCAAAAGATTAGACAGAAAAAATTCCAGGCTATATGTCAAGTCAATTGAAAGTAAGAGTTTGACTAAAAATTAGCATTCTACATATGTATGTTAATTTGAAACATATATTCAGCAAACTCTATAGCCTGTAAATATACATTCAACAGGTGAAGATTTTCTCTGCTTCTCTAACGGGAGGGAGAGTTATTGAAATTTTCCTTTCTTTCCCTTCATTGTGTCATTATTTTTAAATGTGTGTATACACCCATGATAATTTTTATTGAAATAGATACACTTATTAAAATTCCCAATTTCTCTAAATATTTATCTTACAACTTATTTGGAAAATAATATGCCATAGTTAAAACTACAGAAAGTTGACTTAAAATTTGGTGGAATAATATAAATAAATAATGTCTAGTGATAAGGTAATTAAAGCATGAGGCAGGATACTAACTGATGGCCTGGAATATAGTTCTATAGGGGCTTTTTTCAAAAGGAATTTAAACAGAGCTTCATGGGTATGTCAGACAACATCAACTAGTGTAATATTTGTGTGGTCAGAGTCCCAGAGGGAAGGAGAAAACAATGTGCAGGGAAAAAAAATTGAAGGAATAATGGCTGAAAGCTTATCAAATTTGGTTAAATACATAAACATTCAGATTCAAGCTCAGCTAAACCCAATTAAAATAAATGCAAAGAAATTCATGCCCAGAAATACTATAATCAAATTTCTGAAAATTTAAGACCAAAAAAATCTTTAAAAGAGCCAGAGAGAAGTGGCATATTATCTACAGGAGACAATGGTTTGCATGACAGTGGATTTCTCATCAGAAACCACGAGACCAAAGGGTACTGGAACAACATCTTTAAACTGCTGAAAGACCTATTAACCCAGAATTCAATATTCAGAGAAAATAACTTAGGAATGAAGGTAAGATAAACACATTCTCAGGCGAAGGAGATCTAAGAGAGCTAGCTGCCAGTATCTCTGCTCTAAAAGAAATGCTAAAGAAAGTTTTTCAGAGAGAAGGAAAATGATCCTAGAGGGAAAATGTTAACTTTAAGAATGAAAGAAGAAAGGAAATGGTAAATATCTGTGTAGATATACTATTTTTCTTCTCTTAAGTTCTTTAAAATATATAATAGTTAAAAGCAAAAATTATAACATTACTAGGTCATACATAGAAGATAAGTTCCTTGACACGATAAAAGACACTTATAAAAAATTTTAAGTGAAGTGATACCACTTCACTCCATGGATGGCTATAATGGCTCTAATCAAAAATACAATAACAAGTGTTAGCCAGGATGTGGAGAAATTGGAAGCTTCACAGCTTACTAGTGGAATGCAAAATGTGCACCTACTTTCACAGTTTGGACATTCCTCAAAATGTTAAACATAAAGTTACCAGATGACCCAGGAAGTTTACTCCCAGGTAATGAAATGAAAACATATATTCTTACAAAAAGTTATAAATAAATGCTCACAGCAACATTTCCTAGTACTCAAAAATTGGAAACAACCCAAATGTTAATGAACTGATGAATATATAAATAAAATGTAGAATATCTATACAATGTATATAATTTGGAAGTAGAAAGGAATCTTCACAGTACCTACCTAATACATAGTACCTACCACATGGCTGAACCTTAAAAGCATTTTGCTACGTGAAAGAATCAAATCACAAAAAACCACATATTTTATGGTCCCATTTACTTGAATTATCCAGTATAAGCAAATCCATAGAGACAGAAAGTAGATTAATGGTTGCTCAGGAGTGAAGGTGGCAATGGGGAGGGGAGACAGGAATTGATCGTTTAGGGCTGATAGTACGGGACTTCTTTTAGGAGGGGTGAAAATGTTCTAAAATTAGATTCTGATAGCTGCACAATTATGTAAATATACTTGAAAACATCAAATTGTACATGTTAAATGGATAAATTTTTATGTTAATTATATCTTAATAAAACTATTTCAAACATGTCTATTATTCTACTGTAAGAATACATAAATAAACTAAATAAATTCTGTCTCTTGAAATCTTTAAAACTATAGGCCTCTAAGTTATGCCCTTTACTTGGAAATTCTAATTCTAACAGCCTGTTTACTATTAGAATCACTCCAAATTCTACATTACACAGTCAAAATTTATGTGTTGGTAGTAAAATATATCCCTGTTAATTTTAAAATTAACATAGAATGTTTAATACTTGCCACAGAGTGAACATGAAAATGGTATTTAACAAAAAATAATCCTAAGTGATGTTTTTGAATAGTCATTTCTGACTATTGTAACCAGGCAACAAATATTTCGCAGTAAACTGCTCACGTGAGAATTACTTGTGATGCAGACTTCCAGGAAAAAAAAAAAACATGAAGGAACTTAGAGTACAGAGTAAAAGTCTAATGTTATGAATCAGTCTTGCACATTATCATAGAGTAGGCACCCAGTATATGCAAATGACTTTGGCTTTTGGGATGAACTTAATCTTATTAATGATGCAGCCTTTCTTTGATTCTATAAGCCACATTAGCGTGTATCATTCTTACAGAGTGTTAGTGAATGAAAGAAATCTGACTATCCATTGACAATGTTTATAGATAAGGAAACAGCAACTTACCACACTAAAGATTAAGGAATCCACAACATTCAGAGAGCTGTGTTTAGAGTACAATCAAGAGTTTCTGTTTATTTGTCTGATTTTCTTTCAACCAGTCTCATATTGCCTAATTTGTCAAGTCCACTGGGTGAAAAGGAATGTAACTAAACCTTAGTATAACTTTAGAATTGACCCTGTCAGCTATTTTTTCATTGTGTGCAGCTGCTTAAATGTATTGTCTTCAGCAAAAAGCAATGTAAGTAATTGCATAGCATAAAAGTAAATGTTAAATTATAATTAAATTATTCTGCAAGCCTATCACACTAAGTTTATGGCCATTTCATCATATTGCAGCAGCACACAGAACAACAATTAGAGAGAAAGAAATGTTCTAAATTGAGATCTCAACTTTCTGAGAACTTGTCTCCTTGAAGGCATCTCCTAACATTATGTCATTACTTTTCATTTTAGTTTTTCAACTGTCAGCTTTTCTTTTATGTATACATTTATTGTGATCTTTTTTCCTTTAGCAGATAGCCAAACACTGGAAGATTCCAAATTTAATGCCTCTTAGTTTGACTTAGTACAGAAAGATCCTGATTTATTATTCAAGATTTACCCAGTGCTTTTCTTTCTCTCAGATTCTTGAAATCATTTATCAGCTTTTCTTGAGGACTATCCTATGAAGGTCATTTTTAGCACATTTATTTGACAGATGAGAACACAGACCTTAATTGAGAAAATTATTTTGACGGAGGTGGCAGAATAAGGTTAGCTCAAAGTCCAGAACAAAAAGCCAAGGTCGTGCTAGCACACTTAGTTCCACTTTTTGTCTCATCCATCCAATCTTTCACACAGAAGCACAACCTATTCATTTTGCAAACCCCTTGTTCTCCTAGCTGTTTTTCTCAGAGCAGCAACTTTCTGCAGGGGCCAGCACTGCTCATACAGTGTCTTTTACTTAATCTTTATAAATCCCTACAAGATACAACTCCTCTTGAAGTACAAGTCTTAACAAAATTGTGATAGTTATGTCAATTACCTAGAAAGTATCTGTGTGTGTATACATGAGTGCATATGTGTGTGCAAGTGAAGGGGGATGATTTAGTAAAAATGTATTCCTCCAATAATGATTTTGGGGAATCTACTATGTGGTGAGTACAATACTAGGCTGTGAGGATACTAATGCAAATAAGACACAGTTCCTGCCTTTAAGAAACTAAAAACCTACAGGGAAACAAAAAATATGACAATGAGATAATTATATATATATATAAATATGTGTATCTCCCCTGCACACAACAACAATGCAAAGTTTCAGCAACACCAAAATATCCAGGATGTTTATGGGACTTGCAAGAAGAGAATGGTCCAGAAATTGATGACATCTTTGAGAAGAAAGGGACGTATTTGTAATAGCTTTAAGCCAACACATTGTGTGGGTAAAAACTGTGGCAGAGGAGCAGTTGAGAGTCCATTTCACCCCATAGATCTCTCCTCCTCCTACATGCACAAGCACTATGAAAGGCTACAGAATACACAAGAAATAGTAGACATGCACTGTGCCCACCTGAATGTCAATAACTGAGGAGATTCTCAGTCTCATCTTCCATTGTCATCACTGACTGCAGGAGGAGCATGTGACTTCATCCCCCATAACCCTAAATATTATGAAGAAAATGATAAAAATAAGTGCTAGGAATGTAGTACCTATAAACTGCTTAGCACAATGCCAAATACAGAGTAATTGCTTAATAAATGTTAGCTATTTTTAGTTGTTATTTATACCTCAACTAACTGTATACATAGCTCTTTTCAAACGTACTTTGTGTTGCCATCTTGATAAAATGAGTAAAGGGGAAAAAGAAGGAGAAAAACAATCACAAACGCTGGCATTGGTGTTTTAAATGGAAAAAATAAGACCAAATCTATCATACATTGTTCCTTATTTTTGTGCTATTCATTGTAGTAGACATACATACATTATTTTATACTCCTTACAACAATGAGGTAGGTAGGTAGGTAGATTTAACTCCATTTTACCACTAAGAGATATAAGGATCAAAAAAGTTTAAATAATTTTGCAAGGTCACATAGCTAAGAAAAGGGAATACCAAAATTAGATCATTTTACTAGACTCCAATCTTACGGTTTTTATACAATCTTTCCAAATTCAGGAAATAGTAGAACCACGGTTTAATTCAACATGTATTTTCTGAGTTCCTTCCATGTGCCAACCACTGTGTATAAGGTACTACAGAAAGAACACTGACCCTTCAGATATGGACCTTTCAGAACTTGTGTGACTAAAAACACACAGGGGGATGGAAAGATAGAAGCTACTGTAAAGCAGAAACACAGGGTAGTGCGGGAGCACACGGTAGGAGCATTTAGCCCATAGAAGGAGTGCTATCTAAGCTAAGACATGAAGCATGAGGCTAAATTAGCATCAGGAAGTGCAAGGAGGTGAGTGATATAGGTATAGAAAGCAGATTGTGTGAAGGCTCAAAGACAAAACCAGGAAGTATGATTTGAGAGTAAGACTCTCGCCATGGGACTGTGGTATGGACAGAGGTCCAGGTCACGCAGAGCCCTCGAAGACCACAACAAAATGTGATGCCTTTATCCCAACTTAGGAAATGAAGCCTATTACATATTTTAAAGCGAGGGAGTGGAATGATCAGAATTATATTTTAGAAATAACATTTTTAGCAAAAGAATAAATTAAGAGAAAATGGCAGTCACATCTTGTTTTCCTGAACTCAGTTTTTATAAAAGCTATTAGGCTCATCTAAATAATTAGTGGGTGAACAGAGCTACTGCAAGTGAGATATAGTCAGGCCAGTAAAAACTGCTATGACTTATACCATCTTCAAAGCTAAAAAAGCTTGGCCTGACAAGATGTTCTGGTGAAGCTAACTGTGGAAGGCCATCTGTTTAGTGATCATTGAGGAGGTTTTAAAGAATAAAATGCATTTAGCACTCAGTTGGAATTCTGTGACAGGTTGCTTGCCACGGCTTTCTACTTGTAAGGACAGATTTATAACAGGAAAGGCAGTTCAGGTAGTTGAGACACAGTCATTTCCTGAACATCCTGAAGCTGGTTCTGTTCCAATACAGAGGAAAATGCCATTTTTACAATTCCATACTTTTATTTCTGTTCCCAACTTCTAACCTAACATCTTACCTTTAGCAGATGATCTTGCCTTATAATTCCAAGAAAAATAAAAGCAATTATACCATATGAGTCTCTTTAACTTCCTTCCCTACCACACACAAATATTCTATATTCCTCTCCTCACATTGATCCTCTTTATCACACTTGAAATAGAAGATATTCCTGCCTCTTTTCCAGGTCTAATAATCCTTTGTCTTTATTCTCTGTCCATCTGCTCACTTTTGGATTAGGGCTTCACTAAAACAATTTTCCCCTCTCTTCCCTCTTTCTCCTATCTTCTGCCTCTCCCTTTTTGCTTGATCTGTCCCCAAAGCCTATTAATATACTCAGGTCTAACTTATACTATTAAAAAAAAAAAGAAGTTTTCCTACATAAAGATGGAAATGTTGGCTGGAGTCTAATTTTACAGAGTTCATCATGGTTGTACCAGGATTGAGAGAAGACAGGGAAGGTGATAAAAAGGAAGGGAGAAGGTTGCATCCTTTATTTTATACCTTCTTCCCACTACTCTCCCTTCCCACTACTCCTCTTTTGAACAATTTGACTACCATCTAAACTTGCTACTGCCATTGCTCCATCCCACGCCACCCCAGCTCATTCCACTGAAATCTAAACTCTACCCTTGTCAAGTAATCTCTTGCAAAGAGTACTGCAGATTATTCATTCAGTGGGTCTTTTTTAATCTTTCTCCTACTTGGTGGCACTGCTGTGTTTGTCATGAGTCATAACTTTTTATTGAAGCTTTCTGCTCCCATGATTACTAAGAAAAGAAAAAATAGATAAATTGGACTTTATCAAAATTAAAAACTTTTATGGGTCAAAGGACACTATCAACAGAGTGAAAAGACAATCCACCTAATAGGAGTAAATACCAGCAAATCATATATCTGATGAGGAATTGATATCCCAACTATATCAGGAACTCCTACAACTCAATGACAAAAAACAAACAACCCAATTTAAAAAATGAGCAAAAAACACAAGTAGTTACTTCTCCAAAGAAGATATACAAAAGGCCAATAAGCACATGAAAACATGTTCAACATCACTAATCATTAAGGAAATGATAATCAAAACCACAAGATACTACTTCAAACCCATTAAAATGGCTATCACCAAAAAAATAGAAAACAAAAAGTGCTGATGAGGATGTGGATACATTCCTTGTGAAAATGTAAAATAGTACAGCTACTGTGGAAAATAGTATGGCAGTTCTTCAAAGTAATAAAAATACAATTACCATATGATCCAGCAATTCCACTTCTGGGTATATATCTAAAAGAATTAAAAGCAGGGATTTGAAGAGATATTTGTACATGCATGTTCATAGCAGCATTATTCACAATAGCCAAAAGGTAGAAGCAACCCAAGTACCCACTGATGAATAAATGGGTAAATAAAATGTGGTATAAACATACAATAGAATATTATCCAGCCTTAAAAAGAAAGGAGATTCTAACACATGCTACAGCATGAATGAACCTTGAAGACATTATGTTAAGCAAAAAAGCCAATCAAAAAAGGACAAATATATGACTCTATTTATGTGAAGCACGTAGAGTAGAGAAATTCACAGATACAGAAAGTAGAATGGTGGCGGAAAGCAGTTGGAGGAGAGGAAGGGACAGGGAGTTAGTGTTGAATGAATACAAGCTTTCAGTGTTTCAGTTTGGGAAGATGAAAAAGTTGTGGAGATAGATGGTGGTGATGGTGGTACAACAATATGAATGTACAACAATATGAATGTACCACTAAACTTAAAAATGGTTAAAATAATAAATTTCATGCTACATATATTGTACTGCAACAAAAAATATATCATTATTTTGATCCATTGTGCTTGGTATTTTATTGGCTGCTAATATAAAGGTAAGTACTGATTTTTATAAATTAATTTTTTATCTGCCACTTTCCTAGACTCTTATCAGTTCTAGAAATTTTTATAATCCATTTTCTATTTAGGAGATATCACGTACCAATAATGATCCTTTTCTTTCTTCTATTTAATCCTTATGGTTATAATGTTATAGTTTGAATGTGTGTCCCCCCCAAAACTCATGTTGAAATTTAATTGTCATTGTTACAGTATTAAGAAGTGAAATAGAAAATATATTATGTGAAGGCATTCTATAAGAGGTGATTAGGCCATTAGGGTTCCACCCTCATGGGTGGATTGTTGCCATTATAAAAGGACGAGTTTGGCCCCCTCTTGCTCTCTCTCACTCTCTCACCTTCCACCAAGTGATGAGAAGCAAGAAGACCCCTACCAGATGCTGGCACCCTGATACTGGACTTCCCAGCCTTTAGAACTGTGAGACACTACATTTCTGTTTATTATAAATTACTCAGTTATTGTGTTATAGCAGCACAAAGTAAACTAAGATAGAAATTGATACCCAGGGTGAGGTGGGTGTTGTATACCCAAATACCTAAAAATGCAGAAGCAGCTTTGGAACTGGGTAATGGGTAGAGGCTGGAACGGTTTCGAAATGAAGGCTGAAAAAAGCCTGTATTTCCATGCATAGAGCATTAAGGATAATCCAGTGCAGACTCAGAAGAGGAGGAGACCTGTAATCTTAGAGATTACTTACGTGGTTGTGATCAAAATATTGGTGTAAATACAGATGTTAAAGGCAATTCTGATGAGCCCTCAGATGGAAGTGAGGGATAAGGTATGGAAAACTGGAAAGGCCATCCTTGTTACAAGGTGGCAAAAATACTTGGCTGAATTGTGTCCATTCCCAAGGGCTTTGTAGAAGGCAGAACTTAAGAGCTATAAAATAGGATATCTGGTGGAATTAGATATTAATATCTAAGATAGATATTAATATCTAAGAAAAATATTGAAGGAACCATGTGGCATCTTTTAACTGTATACAGTAAAAAGCGAGAAAAGAAAAATAATTTAAGGACAGAATTTATAATTAAAAGAGAAGCATAAGTAAAGATTTGGAAAATACTTAGCCTCACCATGTAAAGAATAAAACAGAGTGCAAAGGTGTGGCCAAGCCCCCCTTTGATAAAGGGATTAGTATGACTAAAAAGAAGCCAGGTGCTTCTCATAAAGACAGAGAGAATAACTCCAAAGGCATTTCAGAGATCTTTAAGGCTGACCTTCCCATCACAGGCCCAGAGAAGGGCCTTGAGGACAATGTTTCCAGAGAGGCTCAGGGTTACTGTGGGATCTTGGGGCTCACTGGCCAGGGCTATCTCAGGACTCTACACCCAGCATTCTGGTGTAGCACGCTCCTTGGTCACCCCAGCCATGGCTCAAGCTTGCCCAGGTGTAGCTCACACTCTGGAGGGTACAGGTCCTAAGCCTTGCTGGACTCCACATGGTGCTAATTCTCCAGGCACACACAGTTCATGAGCTATGGAGGGATGGCTGCCTCCACCTAGATTTCAAAGGATGGGCCAGAGACCTGCTGCAGTGGCAGAGCAACCACAGAGAGTCCTCACTAGGCCTAGTGGAGATGTGAGAATGGGCAACCGCTGAGACCCAAGAACTGTAGAACCACTCATGTACAAAGCCAGCTTGGAGAGCTGCAGACACAAGACTCCAGCCCATAAGAGCTGCTGTGTGGGCTGATTGGATTCACCCACAGGGGCAGATAAGCAGCTCCTGGCACTTCCTAGACCTACGCCCTGTGACATACATAAGAAGACCCAGGCCCAGCTCTACACTCTACACCCCCTCCATGGCAAAAGGTGCCCCTGTGACACCCAGCACCTTTCACCCTACAGATGCCACATGCAGGCATTGAAGAAGAGCTCTAGCAGAACCCCAAGAATGAAGCAGGAATAGCATGGAGAGGGCTCTGAAAAATAAACTGTTATTGGAACTATAAAGTCCACAAAAGTAGACTAGACCCTAGACACTAAATCTAAACTAAATACCTGCTAAAATAGAAGAACTAAATAAGACAGAGTCCCCAAATATCATAACCAAAATGTCTAGAATACAATTGAAAATCATTTGTCGTAACAAAAACCAAAAAGTCATAACTGAATGAGAAAAGCCAATCAACTGAGCCAATACTGAGACAAATAAGAAGTTAGAATAAGATGTTAGTATTGACAAGGACTTTAAAGTAACTGTCATAAAAATGACTCAACAATTAATTACAAATTTTTTGAAACAAAAAATAGAAATCTCAGCAAATAATTAGAAGTGAGTTTTAAAAAATGAAAATGACATAAATGAAAAATAAACAAAATTAACAACTCTTTGAAGGGTCTCAATAGTATAAGGTGGAGACAACAGATGATAGCATCAGTGAATTTAGCAACAGATCAACAGATCAATAGAATTTACTCAGTCTGACCAAGAGAGAGAAAATAGACACCACCCACCCCCCACCCAAAATAAAAAGCTAAATAGAACCTCAGAAACCAGTTGAACAAGAACAAAAGGTCTAATTTCTTATTATCGGTGTTCCAGAATCAGAAGAGAAGAAGAATAAAACTGAAAGTATTCAAATAAATAATGGCTGAAAACTTTCTAAATTTGGTGAAAAACTGCTGGTAGGAATGTAAAATGATACAACCACTCTCAAAAATACTTTGGCAGTTCCTTTCAAAATGAAAACATATTCACCATACTTCCCACTAATTGCATTCTTGGGCATTTATCTCAGAGGAATGAAAACTATGTCCACACAAAATCCTGTACGCAAATGTTCATGGCAGCTTTATTTGTAATGGCTCAAAAACTGACTAGAAACAACCCAGATATTCTTAACAGATGAATGGTAACAAACTGAGGTATATCCATACTATGGAATACTACTTAGCAATAAAAAGGAACAAAATATTGGTACAGGCAACAACTTGGATGAACTTCAAGGAAATTATATTTAATGAAAAAAGCCAATTTCTAAAGGATACACGCTATATGATTTCTTTTATGTAACATTCATAAAAATGACATAATTATAGAGATTGAGAAGAGATTAGTGGTTGCCAGGAGCTAGAGATGGGGGAAGAGGATGGGCGTGGCTATGAAGAGGTAACATAAGGGAGTCTTGTGGTGATGGTATAGTTGAGTATCTTGATTGTGGTGTTGGTTATGCAAAGTGCACACATGTGATAAAATTGCATGGAGCTGTACACACACACACAAATGAGTACATGTGTAACTTGGGAACTCTAAATAAGCTGTATGAATTTTACCAATGTCAGTTTCTTGGTTTTGATACTATAGTATAGTTGTGTAAGATATTAACATTGAGGGAGAAGGGTACATGGAACTTTTCCATACATTTCTTTGCAGACTCCTATACACCTATCATTTTTTTAAAAATAATAAAAATACTTAAAATGAATGAATAGCAAAGGAAAATTGTAGCAGAACATTGGGAATCAACAACCTTGAACAGCTTTATGAGCTGTTTACTCTAGGCTTTATGAGTTGGGACAAAATTGAACAAAAAGGATTAAATCGGTGCTTTGGAAAGTGTGAAAGCTCCTAGTGAACTCTCCTCTATCAGGAAAGGTAATGGAAGTTAGCTTCTTGCCAAAGACGCCAAACCTGCCAACACCTCATGAGCAAGTTAGCTGACTGAGATGACTACATAAGGGAAATATATAAAAGCTATTTAAGGAGTGAAAATGGACCTCCCCCCGTATATATCACTATGCTATAACTTAGTCTCAGCATTATATCTTAAATTAGTAATGAAAAGAAGACTTGAAATAGAAAATTTTAGCAATATCCATGGGAAATAGACACTGCCTTTACAACTATGATATTGGAAGAAAAGTTCCATTAACTTATCAATGATTGTAGATAAATGCAATTTATACCTTTTGCAAAATAAGCTGGTGATTTTCAAACTGGAGTCTAGCTAAAATGCTCAGAGTTTCAAATACTATCTATTGTGAAAAGTAGTTCTAAGAACATGTATTTTAAGGCTAACATTATTATCTATAACAGCCATAAATAATATTGTAACTACATATCTGTCACTGAGTTCCTGTCAGTATATTAAAGAAGTGTCCAGTGGAAATAACTAGAGTGGAGATAAGTTTTGTTTAGCTGCATGTATCAGAAGATACACAATATTATGTTGATTTTTCCATATATCTCCTTAGCTACTGCTATTTTACACAAATAAAGAAATATCCCTGCTCCAAAATAAATGATAGCTTAATAATGATAATAAATCCCCTGGCTTCTTTATTTTAAAAAATGCAAGAAAATGGCATATTGTCTAGGAACACATCCACAAGAAATATGAAGACATTCATGAAAGGATGCCACCAAACTCTACATACTGGGAAGGAATTTGATTTGGTGTGGGTAAGCAAAATACTTCCACAAAAAAGTAATGATTTGTCATTTCTTAACCTAGATAGTATATATATAATGTTTATTTTATTAATTTTTATCTTTTCATTTGTCATAAATATTTAATAATAAAAATAGGTTAAAATCCCATGTTTAAATTCTTTTCTTTTACAATTGCAACCTCATTCTTGCTTCTTGTATCAGTACAGAGAACTCTGAAGTTAATGTAAGTCTGTTTCCTTTGTGAATATCTACTCTGTTTACAAGCTTTTAAATATTCTAGAAATTGTTGATATTCTTAAATTTAACTATAATGTGTTTAGATATTAATGTTTATTTATTTACCTTAGTTGGCACCCTAAGAATCTCTTCAACATGATTTGATTATCCTTGCTTTAGTTCTGAAAAATTGTGCATGATTATTTCCACAACAATTTCCTCTCCATCCAATATTTTCCACTCTTTTGTCTCTTAATATATAGACTTGATGTGTCCACCTCTAAATTTCATATATCTTAACTTTCATAATTTTTCTCTCTTAATTCCTCCTAATTCTTTTCATGAGTTTCTTGACCTGATCTTATTTATTCATTTTCAGATGTAATTATCCTTCTTTTTAATTATTATCTTTTTATACTCATTTTCCACTTTGTGTTTCTTTACAATGGCTTGCTTTTTCTTCATTTTACTATTATTCTATCATGTATTAGAGGATAGTATTTTTATGTTTAATTCTTGATCTGCTGATTTCGTTAAATGTGATTCATCTAGTCTGACTTTCTCATTTTATTATTAACTCTCCTATTTCATGACTCTTCCCCATAATGTCTGGCTCCTTTTGCCAGCACACCTTCCCTGGGTGTATCTAATATCTTGCCGGTAATGTGCAGAGAGTAGAGCAGCTTGGTTAAAGGTGGGAGGACTATACCCCAGGGCAGTGGCTGAGGAGCCATAGTCTGAGTTCAATCCTCTCTTCTTTGCCCTATTTTCTGTCCATCAACAGGTGGCACTGCCTCTCCCAGAGTCTTCTTCCTTTGGTGTGGTTATTTAGAGTTGGGGAGAGGGGGCTGAGGAGGATGGGAGGAAGGACAAGATAGGAGGGGCTGGGGCTTGTTCAGAGGCTCAGTCGGCATTGTCTTGAGCCTCCCTGATGTCACCCTGCTGACCTCAGTGGTCCTAGGCAGACACGCTACTTTTCTGTCAAAAATGAGGGGATGATGGCCATCTATGCAGGCCAGTGTGGCACTGTGAGAAAGGAGCACAACTCACAGGCTCTTCCCCTCAGCCAGTCTCCATGCTGTGTGTGCAAACCTTCTTGGCCCTGCTGGCTGTTGCCCTCCACACCAGCACAGAGCCCCTCTCTCTGCCAGGTGTTTTCTATTCGTCTTACTTTAGTTCTTCAGATCCATGCTTTTTGTTTTTTAACTTCTGCATCATTTTTGGGGTTGAACTGGAAGCAGCAGTAAGGTAGGAAGACTGTGAAGTCTGATCAAGATCCAAACAATGGCAAGCAAGGTAACTTGGACTTGGCACTCTTTGTACTCACTTCAATTTGCTAAAACTCACAAGCAGGCAATGCAAAGGATTCATGCAAGTGGGAAAGGGCATACAGGTCCACAGGGCCTCTCTAGTTCCTTGTGGGAGAGTACCCAAAGTCTGGTTGGCAGAACAGTGGAGGAGAGTGCAATCCAGCCAGAGTAGCCCTGAGCCAGGGCTCACTGCTTTTACCATTTCCTCAGACAAGGGTCCACCTATATATGAAAATCCCTTGCTACACATGTGCTGTCTTACTGCTCCACAGGCCTATAGCAGTTGTCTGCAACCTATGATCTATTTCCATAGTGGCAAGAACCCTAATTCTTTTACTTCATTTTTTTCATATCTGTTTTGTTTAACAACCATTCAAGGTCAGAATCCCTATATATTATTTTTGTATCTCTGATAGTTTGCACACTGTTAGTACTCAATAAACATTTGTTTTGTTTTTTGTTGTTGTTGTTGTTGTTCTTTATGCCTGTTTTTGTCTGCTTTGTCAAAGACCAGATGGCAATATGAGGATGGTTTTATATCTGGGTTCTGTGTTGCGATCCATGGGTCTATGTCTCTGTTTTTACGAGTGAATGAAGGGAAGTGTAATTGGTTAACCTGGCAAGTGTCAAAAAGTTAAAATCTCAGTTCGTAAGTGAGACATCATCTGTACAGCAGTCACTTCTGAGTGACCGTCTTGGCAGGAATCTTACTCAAGAGTTAGGAAGGAGGGGTGCTCTGCAAAGCCAATGGGGGAATCCAGGGGTCACATGCAACTTAGAAGCATGGGGGAAATTAATAAGAGAAAGTTTAGACCAGTTGTTAAGGTTCCATACAAAAATGTAAGGGAAAAGAAGAGTCAAGTTTGTTCGGGTCAGTTAATATAATTGCGGGAGCTTAGTAAATTGACTGGTTGTAGAAAAAAGCAAACTAATGTAACATAGCATAGCATAGCATAGCAAAAACCCACCCCAGCAACATCTGAGGTGACCCCTGACCTCTCTTTTATCAGGGCTGGGTCTGGGTAACCAATGAGTGGGCAGAGCTCTCACCTAGAAAAGGTGAGAACAGAACCAAAAACATCAAAGGAACTGCTGAGCCTGCTTTGATGTACTGTCCCATTCCCAACCATTTCCACTACAAGCCTCCAGAGGTTCGGGATGATGAAGCTGCCATCCTCAATAATGTCTGCAGGACAGGTTAGGACAACCTTTCCCCTAATTGCAAGGTAAAAGAAAATATTTTCCATGCAATGTTAGAAAGTTTTTCAATCTCTAAAATTCTGTGTCTACATTCAAATTTAATGAGGCTATTAACTAAAGTTGCTTCATGTTTGAGAGTTGTTTTTAAAGCACACATAAAAAATAAATTGAATGATAGGTATATACAAGCAAGTAAGGGGTCATTACCCTTATTTGAACAACCAATATGCACAATTAATGGGGATTTCTCAGTTTAAAAATGTTTTTAACGAGCAAGAATAAATTACTAAGGGAAAAATGAAAAGTTAATTAGTTACTTTTTACTTCTGCTGGGCTTGATTGTTAGGCAATCTTTTGAGGTCATCTTTAGAAACAAGATACTCACATGTCCAAGGTGCTAAGCCCATCCGCTTGTTCTTGGGATTCTAATTAACTTCCATGCTGGTTTGATTAACACTGGCATTTGTTTTTTCCTAGTGGAAAGCAGCCTCTGTATGAAAGAGCTCAACTGAGTCACTTTTTGCTAGCAGTCTTGATAATTACAGGACTTTTTCCTCTGTGGTATCAAACTTTTTTGCATGGACTTTGAAATACATGACTTTTGTTAGTTGTAATGAGTTATAGAAAATGCCTGATTTTAAAAATTTCTTCTCAAAAGGCCCAGGGGGCACTTTTACTGTTTCTATGAAAAAAGGCATATGCCTGTTTCATTCATACTCAGTTTATTACATTATAATGTTAAAATAACCAGCATATTTTAAACTTTCAATGTCCACCTGGGTAACCTATGCAACACACTGATTTCTTAGTTCCTTAACCTACCTTCAGGGTCCTACCCTCTCCATTCCAGCCACATGTTCTAACAGCCCTGCCCCGGACATTGTCACCTAATTGTGCTCTACTGCCAAGACCCCCAGATAAAGTCCTCTACTTTATGACCACAGTGACCCCCTCCTTCCAGCTAGAGAGGCATGATCAGTGCTTCTAGTGATTCTTAGGATGAGATGGAGAGGACAGAAGGCAATTTAAAAAGTCATTTTAGTGAGAGAAAAGAGAATACATGAAATTCTGTACCAAAGTGGTAGCAATGAGAAGGTGAAAGATGAGAGTAAGCAATATGACGTAGGCAGAAGGGACAGAACTTGGTCAAAGGGCAAATATGAAAATTGAAGAAAAGCAGTGTATTAGTTTTCTACTGCTGCATAAAAAATTGCCACAAACTTAGTGGCTTAAAACAACACATACTTATAATCTCATTTTTTTTTTTGTAGGTCAGAAGTTTGTACACAGCTTCACTGAGTACCCTGCTAAAGGTTTCACAAAGCTGAAATGAGCCGCATTCCCACCTAGAGTCTTGACTAGGGAAGGATTTACTTCCAAGCTTCCTCAGGTTGTTGGTAGGATTCATATCTTTGTGGCTATAAAATTCATGGCAGCTTGCTTCTTCAAAGCCAGCAAGGGAGAGAGTATCTGCTGCTTTTCCTGTGTCTCATTTTGGAAAAGGCTTAGACCCTCTTTTAAAGGGCTCACATGATTAAATGAGTCCAACCCAGGATAACCTCCCTTTTTATTACTCAAAATCAACTGATTAAGGACCTTAGTTACATCTAAGCAAATCCCTTCACCTTGCCATATTCTACTGGTTAGAAGTGAGTGAGAGGTTCCATCTGCACTCAAAAGAAGGGGTGTATTTCATGGGGTGAGAATCAGGAATCATTTTAGAATTCTGCCTATACAAAAAGAAATAAAGCACAGGTCTAAAGATTGATCCTGGATGAATGGGGAAAAACAGGCACTAATGAAATGAGACCAAAATTGACATACCTAAGGGTTTGGGAAAACAGGCGTTCATACTTTTATTGAGATGCCAAAAATGTAGGAAGAGTTGCCCAGAGGAATTGAAAATAAAAGATGGAACAAAAGATGAAGGTCCTAATTAGAAATACTGATTTATCCACAGAGGTTACATATTAAAGTCATCATATTGGTGCCTTGTTAAAGAACAGAAAAAAGAAAAGAAAGAACCTTGGGGGTGGGGAGAGCGAATAGAAGTCAGTAAAGAAAAGGGAAAAGCAATTAGGAATCTAAAGTAGACTAAATACCATGCTGTGTTTGAATAAAAATGACTAGAAATACAGGAGAAAGTGGAAGAAAGCCTGTAGGTAGATAGCACGCAAGCAAGTGAGTTTTAGACTTAAGTGTGCATAAAGATTCCTGGTGGAACTTCTTAAGGGTGCAGATTCCCAGGCCTCATTTAGTGATTATACAATGAGGGCCATTAATCTACTTTGTTGCCAAGCACTTCAGGTGGTGTCTAGTCAACATTTTCAGAAATATCGTTCCAAGGATTGGTAAAATAGGATCAGCATAAAATGAAAGGATAAAGCCTTCTTAGAGAGTACATCAAAGTTGTAGTCTAAATACCCTCTATAGGAGACATCAAGGGATTTTGAAAAATTCAGATTCTTGGACTCTGTTTCAGGTCTACTGACTCTGAATATGCACTTTAATAAACTTCACAGGAGATTTTTATGCCCAGTAATTTTGAGAGATCAAAATGGGTCTGTGAGCTGGTACAGATCCATTTCTTACTTCTCCAGTAAAATATAAGTACAGAAATTGAAAATAAATGTTCAGAAACTTTTATAGCAATTCAATATTGCTGTGACATGCAAGTGCATGATCAGTGGTCTCATATCATTGAGCAGAGAGTAGATCAGATCAGTGTTGTAATATTCACATGTCAAGTCATATGTGGCACTATGTTACAAGAAGTGACATTTTAAGTTTAATTCACCTACTAAACCTATAAAATATGAGAAAGCATATAAAATATGAGGAAAACAATTATTTATATTTTATGTTATTTTTATGGTAACTTTAATTTTAAATTAAGTTTGTTTTAAAGGTTAAGGTTCAACATTGTTAAATAATTTAGGAAAATAAAAGTTATAACTGTTATTAGCCCTAATTTACAGAAGGTGAAATAAGCTTCTTTGGACTCTTTTGTCAAGACATATCTTTTCTAAATGCAGCTGTAACAACAAACCAAGTGATAACAATAGAAGTAATTCAAAAAAGTAAAGATCAACAGAGTTTATAATAGTTTTACCACAAGCATATACAATTCCTTGTATATTGAATTTGGTTTTGTAGCCATATTGATGGTAAAGTGCTAAAACCAAAGTATATCAGTTCAGGAATATACTGGCTACTGAAGGCTGAAAACATTAAGAAAATATATGAAAAATATAAATAAGCAAATTAAAACCAACAGAAGTTTTTGAAAGAGCATTGAATTTGAAAGAAGTAGATGTTTAATAATTTATATTTAAACATTAGAATTTGAAGATTTGTTGTAGAGTAGCACTTGGTTTTGCTAAGAATAAGAATCTAGATTAATTCCCAAGTTATAATTAAAAGACTGCATCAAAGATGTTTGCTTAAAATATTGGGTGTATCTGTGGCAAAGAAAGTAGCTCAAGTACCACTTTCCAATAATACCATAGCTCAAAATGTGAAAACTGGCTCCTGGTAAGAAGGAATGATACACAGATCAAATAAAGCTAGTGACATACTTCTAATTGCAATGCATTAAATGCACAGATATTGCTAATATGACAATTCTTTCAGTGTATCTGTAATTCAAACATGATATTTATATGAAGGAAGATTTTCTTTTTTTTTTCAGCCTCATTATCAACAAACAAAACTAGCTATGAAATGTATAAAAGTAAAACCATGAAAGATTAATCAGCAAATGTGGTTTGGAGTTTTAAGTTTTGTGCAGAAGTATGTTCTGATGGCACATTGCACAGGTGCAAAACAGTGAAATATTCTGAGGTTATTGACCAGATGTCAAGCTTCAGCCAAAAGTGTAAGTCAACACAGAGCTTCCTTCATCAAGATAGTCTTGCTCACATCAATGGGCTAGATAAGAAAAATTACATGATCATATCAATAGATGCAGAAAAAGCATTCTACAAAAGCCAACACCCATTCATGATAAAAACTCTCAGTAAATTAGGAATAGAGGGAACTTCCTCAAGTTGATAAAGAATATCTACAAAAACCCTACAGCTAACATCATACTTAAAGGTGAGAAACTTGAAGCTTTCCCACTAAGATCAGGAACAAGGCCAGAATATCCCCTCTCACTACTGCTTTTCAATGTCATAATGGAAGTCCTAACTAATGTATTAAGATAAGAAAAGGAAACAAAAAGTAAACAGATTAGAAAGGAAAAAATAAAACTGTCTTTGTCTTTTCAACAAATGATTGAAAAACTGGACATCTAGGCAAGTTTGCCCTGTATCTCCACTTCTATTCTACATAGTGCTGGAAGTCCTAGACAGAGAAATTAGAGAAAGAAATCAAAGGTATAAAAATGGGGGCAGAAAAGGTCAAACTATCGCTCTTTGCTGATGATATGATCTTATATCTAGAAAATCCCAAAGAATCTGCCAAGAAACTACTGGAATTGATAAATAAATTCAGCAAAGTCTCAGGCTACAAAATCAATGAACACAAATCAATAGTATTCATATATAACAACAACAGTCAAACTGAGAACCAAATCAAAGACTCAATAACTTTCACAATAGCAACAAATAAATAAAATACCTAGGAATATATTTAACTAAGGAGATGAAAGACCTCTACAAGGAGAACTAAGAAACACTGAGGAAGGAAATAGCAGAGGATGTAAACAGGTGGAAAACCATTCTATGCCCATGGATTGGCTGAATCAACATTGTTAAAATGTCTATACTACCCAAAGTGATCTACAGATTCAATGCAATCCCTATTAAAATACCAACATCATTTTTCACAGGTCGGTCTAGAAAAAGTAATTCTACTCTTCGTGTGAAACCAGAGAAGACCCTGTATAGGCAAAGCAACCTTAAGCACAAAGAACAAATTGGGAGGCATCAATTTACCAGACTTCAAGCTATACTATAAGGCTATAGTAACTAAAACAGCATGGTGCTGGCACAAGAACAGAGACATAGACCAATGGAACAGGACTGAGAACCCAGATATAAAACCATCCTCATATTATCATCTGATTCATCTGATCTTTGACAAAGCAGACAAATACATGCACTGGGGAAAATAATCCCTATTCAATAAATGGTGCTGGGAAAATTGGATAGCCACATGTAGAAGACTGAAACAGGACCCGCACCTCTTACCTATCATAAAAATCAACTCGCCATGGATAACAGACTTAAACCTAAAGTGTGAAACCATAATAATTCTAGAAGAAAATGTTGGAAAAACTCTTATAGACATTAGCCTAGGTAAAGAATTTATGAAGAAGAACCCAAAAGTAATCACAGCAACAACAAAAATAAATAAGTGGGACCTGATCAAATTAAAAAGCTTCTGCACAGCCAAGGAAACTGTCATTAGAGTGAATATACAACCTAAAGAATGGGACAAAATATTCACATTTTTTAAATTTTTAATTCTCAAATAATTCATGTTTATTATATTTTAATAAAGTATCAGTTGGCAGCAGGTTGGGAAATAAAAACTGGTCCTTCACAGATGGTTTGAGAAGCACTGTTATAGAGTATGAATAAGGACTCATAGAAGAGGCTAAAATATGGAGAGAATAGAGAAGATGAGAGACAGAGAGTCAGATGAAATTGAACAGGCTACAGAGAGAATAAGGAAAAGAAAATAGTTGGAAGAGAAGAAGGGTAGAGTCACAAAGTGGAAGCTTACAGTTCATCATCTTCTATCTAGTCATTTCCAAGGAATTTCAAGGCTCAAACTAACATCATAAGAAAGGGACAATATGGGAGAGTGATCATAGAGATCATTGGTGTTGATGGTGAAGTTAGCTTGGTAGATGACAGAAATATGGACAATAGATTCTAAGAAATAATCCCTGCAGGTCATAAAAATAAAATAATAAAAAAATGGTGAATATGAAAGAGAATTTGAAGCTAGCAGATCATATCAAGAATGAAGAAAAAAAAGTAACTACCAGACATTATCAACTTCAAGGAAGAAGGGATTGTTAGGTAGTGGTGGTAGAATAATGGTCTGGAAAAGACAGCAAGGAATAAGGACTAGGCTTCTTCTTCCTTGTGCCTTGAGTAGGAGAAGTAGAAAAGAATTTGCTTCCAATGGAACATTATCTGATGAAAATGGCACCTCCAGGAGAAAGTTGTGCTTCCATTTCAGGGAATTGAAGCAGCACTAGAAGAAAAATATTCAGGTTAAAGAAATTTGTGCTAAAAGTAATTTTTCCACCTCACATTGGGGTAAAGGGAAGAAAAGGTCCAAAATTATAAAGCAGGTGTGTTGGGGGAAGTTGGGTAAGTTATATGAGCATCAATTTCATGTATACTCAAGGATGATTTCCTTAAGCAAATAGGTGAACTATATGGATAAAAATACTGGAGTTCAGAGGAGATAAATCATGTGAAAAGTAGCTGAAGAGAGAGGTGAGTAGTGAAAATTTTATTATTAGTGAATTTTGTGCCATTAAGAGGCCTGTAGTAGTCTGAATGATGGTCCCCAAAGATGTTCACATACAAATGCCAAGAACCTATGAATATGTTATCTTGCATAGCAAAGGCAAATTTGCTGCTGTGGTTAAATTAAGAATTTTGAGATGAGGAGATTAGCCTTGATCATCCAGATGGGACCAATGTAATCACAAGGGTCCTTGCAAGAGGAGGAGGAAGAAGAGTCAGAGAAGGAGATGTGCTAATGGAAACAGAGGTCAAAGTGATGCAATTGCTGGCATTAAAGATGGGGGAATTAAAGATAATGGGATGCAAGCAATTGGTCTCCAGAAAATGGAAAAGGCAAGAAAAATGACTCTTCCTCAGAGCCTCTGGAAGAAATGTAATTCTGCCAACACACTGGTTTTAACCCAGTGAAATCCATTTCAGACTGATTACCTCCAGGACTGTAAGGTAATGTGTACTGTTTAAGCCATTAAATTAGTGGTAATTTTTACAGAAGCAATAGGAAACTAGTACATGGCCATTATACTTTAATTAAAAAGTTTAATTGTAATGATAAAACCACAACCCACCTTGTACACACACACAAGAAACACACATCTACAAATACATATACAGCACACACACACAGACAGAAGATTATGAAATCCTGCATTGCAACCAAGATGTGAGCCAATACAAAAAATAAACTATTTTACTTACTGATTTCCTCTGAATTTTCAAGTTTTTGTATAAAGTTGATAGATTAAAAAGGTGTTTTTTATATAATTAGTTTATCTATCTATAATAAAAAAATAATAATCAATGGATGAATGCAAAACAAATATAATCAATCTCCTAATCTTAAAAAAAGGTAAAACTATGATACTTAAAATTATCATTTAAAATAAAAACGTTCCAAGGGATATCATTTCAATATACCACCACAAAAATTTCATAAGGACATAATTCTTAAAAGTGAAAATAAGTAGAAGTCAGTACTGAGAACTTTTAAACCTCTTAAAAATTTATCAATTTCAAAAAAATTAGAAGGAATGTTACTACTAAGACAGAGACCCAAGAGGCTTTGCACAAACATCTGTTTTTACCAGCCTTGGTGTACAGCAATAAAACCCTCCATTGTCCCAAGGCAAGGCCCTAGGAAATGCCCACAAACAGTTTGATCATTATGCATGTACTGTGTTCTCTTCTCTGCCCTAAGCAAGTTAGACAGCAACCCAATACTTTTTTATTTACATGCTTATTAAAGTCACACAGGTAAAACGTTTCAGAATGTGTTTTCAGAACACGTTTTATTTTAGTGCTTTCAAATGTTTTGAAGATAATTGTGAGAGGAATGAAAAAAATATAGGAGCTCAGTCTGAGAATAAAAATCTGTTTTGGCATTTTAATGTCTAAAGACTCGAGAACTGCCAAATGTTTGCTAATCAAGAAGCAGTAGAAATTCACAATCAGTCCCCAAAATATAAAACAATTCTATTCACTGTAAAAATATGTTTACTGCATTTACTTACCGGCTGTTTAGCACAACTGTTTTTTGTCCCAAAGTGGAAAAGCTGGCAATCCTTTAATTTCCAAAGTGCTCATAGAGTGCAGCTGTAGATATACAAGGCATTTGTTAATGGCGTATCAAGGTATCATTTGCTTCCCCTTTTGTCAGATACCGCCTTTATTTGAAGTCAACAGAAGCTCTTTCCCTTTTCCCTCTGGCGCCATTTATAGTTATTTCCTCAGAAAATGCACAAGGCATCAAGATATGAACTGATTTTGTTTTGAACACTTTCAGATGCAATGTTGACTTATTTTTTTGTTGGTAACTTTATATTTTTTGCTTTCTAATGTTCCATAGTCTTCAATAATAGCCAGGAGAATTGCATTTGGGATTCATCAACATTAAAATATCTGCTACCCAGAGTAAGATTCTAACGATAACTAGAGTTTTTAGCAGCTCAAAGAGCACACCTTGCACTTGAAGGAAATTCATCATCCTTTTTAAAAAGCAATTTCTTTAGTTGAACCATAGCCTCACCTCCCTTACTGGATCCCAAATTTCCTTTTGAAGTATGAATCTTAAGGGGCAGGGGACTAGCCCTTGCTGATATAATTTTAGCCTTTCAATAAATGCATATTGATAGGAGAAAAAGATTATCTTCCTTTCATGTATAGGAACAATGACTCCAAGAATCGGTAAAATAATTCTGTTGCCCATAAAACTAAATCAAGATTACAGCTGCTTTGGCTCCTCTTTTGGAATACAAATGTTTAGTGTATTGAACAGAAAGAGAAAAAAAGAAAAATATTAAAAAAAAGAGCAAACATTTTGGCTGTCCCAATATTCAATAGCTTTGTGTGCTCAACTACTTTGGAAAGTAGGAAATGATAAAGGCATTTTAAGGGTTAAGTCTATAAATGGGTGGTATGACCTGGAACATATAAATCAGGGGCATCACCATGTTATCTGGGGTTCAGCCTGCCGGCACAGCAGGTGCTAACTAAAGAAATGCTTAAGATTTCTTCAAATGAGAGGACCTTACTCAGAAACCCAACATTTTTTGGCTTCTACCAACTTGACACCCTTTCACTCACATGTTGCTACCACCTCTTCTTCAAAGACTTCAAAGAAACCACCAAAATAACCACTATAGAAGTTGTAGGGATTGTTACCTAGCGTATCAGATTCATCCAAAAGAGTTCATATATCTGATTAGTAATATTCCTCTGAGTAAAATAGGAAGTTTAAAAGGATGTTTGATGAAACAGGTATTTTGGGTACTTATTTTTAAGGCCACCTTAAACTTCAGAATAACCCTCTAAGGGAAATAAAACTCCTATTAAAGCCTTAATTAAGTTAAAAGGAACTCTAACAGGAAAACATAAAAGCCACGCTGCTGCTGCTGACTCCAAGCATTGAGACCTATAAAAGTATATTTAAGAAACAGAGGTAGGGCTGGAGCATTCAGAGATGTATGTTTTTAAATTTCTGCTTCCACATTGTATTTTTGAGCCACTGTGTTGGTGCAAGACTAAAGATTCTAGAACACACAGGAACATTAATCTTCGACAACATGCTGTGAATATTATTTGACATCACTTTGTTTCTTATAGGCCTAAAAGCTTTATCCTTCTTTTAGGTCCTGGTGTTGGGAGGTGATGAGGTATATCAGGTCGGTACTGACAAATCAGGAAGGAAGAAAGTTCAAAACTAGATGAAGTGTATGTTTACATGGTTTGAGGAACACATACCATCCAAAAAACACATATCAAGTCAACAACCCCTTAACCTTCTGGCCTCACTTTCCCCCTAATTTTCCTTAAAGGTAATCAACAAAACAAATTTGAAAGATTGATGGCATATTGAAGAACCAAATTTTAACAGAAGCCAAACTCAGCCTCCACAGTGTGTGTTTGTGTATGTGAAAAGAGGGGATGTGGAGGAAAACAGAGAGAGGAGGGATGTGAACGCTTGTGTTAAGAGCGAGACACCTGAGGTGCTCCATCGTTTAGCCTTCTAACTGACAGATCAAATGAGGAACTGTTTTGCTCTGTTCCAGAACTGATTGACATTTTAATTATTCTACAGCTGGAAGTGTTAATCACACCAGAGAATGAGGGGATAATTCCCAGCTGGTAAAATTTCACACAATAGCTTGGCAGGCACCAACATGCAGATAGTTTAAATTATTTGTTAAGGAAAAAAAAATCAATATTTAAAATCCCTTCACAAATTAAACCAACAACAGTAGATCTACACTTAAAGATCTCCTTAGCTATGATCTGCACTTATTTTTGATCTTCAAAATCAAAACACTATGAATCTGAGAAAATTACAAATTTAAGTATAACTAATTTGAGTAGTGTCAGATGACTAAAAGAATTATGATAATTGAATGTAGTTTTGTTTATAAAATGTAAACTTTATTGCTGTTCAAACTCTGTTGCATTTTTAATATAAGCTTCTCTCTTAGAAAGCTTATGTTGTGTTGTACCGATTAAAAATCTCAAAAGACATGTTTTATTTGGAGAAACATTTGTGTAAGTTAGTTCTTCACGTACTTGTCTGATCATAAGAATCACCTAGAGGGTTATTTCAAACTCCCTTAGAGTTTCTGATTTGATAGTTCTGGAATGTACCCTAGGAATCAAATTATCAAAAAGGACTCAAGGTGATACTTAAAATCAGACAAGTTTGGAAAACACTGGAATGCATATTTAGATTTTTAAATTAAATTTTATTTAGCTCTATTGTTATACACAGAAAATATCTATTTTTTCTTAAGTACTAAAACATAGAGACAACTACCAAAATTAATTACAAAACTTCTGCCTATTTGCTCAGGTGATGAAAAATAAACTTGAAATTTTTTCCATAAAACAAATTCTAATAAATATTCTAGTTTTGATATTTACTTTTGACAGTAAAGTGTTTTTCAGTTTTTAACTTAGCGGTAAATCCTGAGAACGTGAATGTGCTTTCTTTTTAACAAGACAGCCTCCAATTTTCAACAGAAAACACATTGTAAGAGGAATACTGCTAACTTAGATATTAACATTTTTCCTTTAGAGCAAGTCTTTCTCTAGATTTTCATTAATCTGTATGAAAGAATCATGCTTCAAAAATTATTATAGATATGTTTTTAATTCATGTGCAATGCACAACAATAGGGGTATGTCTGTATCCCTGATTAATTAGGAAACGTCTCCAAGGAAAGGGCTGAGCTGTCCAAAGTTTAATTCTGTATAGAGTGTTTGTTTATAAAATGTAAACTTTTTTTGCATTTTGTAAACAGGTTTTATTCTAAGCATAGAAAGCAACTTTGAGATAGCTATTATTATTATCCTTGTTATTATTCCCATTTTACAGATGAGGAGAACGAAGATTAATGAAAATAAATAACTTATCCAAGCCTATGTACTTATTAAGTTATTGAGTAGCAGATCTAGGACTTGAGCACATGAAGTCTGCCTCAACAAAACGAAACAAAACAAAACAAAAAAAACCTGTGTTCTTTTCTTTTATGTTACACCGCTACATCATCTTTAATCTTTCTCCTAAATATATTGATAAAATGAAAACGTCATTAAGTTGGTATCCTCTATAATCTGATAATTTTTTTTTCCAACTTGGGGGTAAAAATCTAGAAAAATTCATAACTCTCTGTTTGACAGGCTGTGGAGAACCGATGTGGCAGAGGTTATTTGCGGCATAAAGCAGGGGGCTGCGGCTGCTGCCTGGAAACCTAAGAATATAAGATCCCCTTTCCCATCCCTTTGCTTCAGCTTTTAGTAATATTGAGGAAGAAGTGGCTTCTTGTTGTCATCTAACTTTTAAAATGAAAAATTATATATATACATCATTTTATCTCTAGGACCTGTATTGTTTTAGTTCAACGAAGAAGTAAGCCCAGACTTACTTTTAGAATAATACGCTGCAAAGAAAACAGTCCTTCTATGAGTGTTGTACATTCTGAATTTTTTTAAAGACAATATGCCAACTGACTCTGCTCCAAGGTCATGAAGCTCTTAGGCCTTTAGTTTGATGATTTACAAGTTGATGTCAACATGCTGTATCTTTTTATGTCTTAGTTTATAATGCAGTTATGCAGTCCTCTTAAGCTGTAAGGACATCATCATTGACATTGCAGTTTGTGTATATGTTTTACACTTCATTAAATTCTCATCCTTCTAGCACAAAGCCATAAGCTTCTGGCCTAGGCTGCAGTTCAATCTCATAACATAATGAAAAATGTAAAATCATCACAGAGAAAGTTAACTGTTAAACCCTTTACCCCCAATCAATTGATTTATTGGTGTGTACGGCTTAATAGTCAAGTAAAAATTTGTCCATGGCACAATTCAGGTAATTTTCAAATGCAGAAGTTTTAGTATCCTGTCAGTAACCATTTCTGTTTCAAAATGAAGCTGTCTAAATGGCATACAGAACAACACTATGGGCTCTTTATCTACAAAATGATAAAGTTTTAGATTATGTAGCGAATGGATAAATCTGTAATTGATGCTACTTCCCTACTTCTGTAGTTTATAATTCAGCAAGGCAATTCTTTCTTCTCAATCTTATGATATTATCACGAGGAAATATCTCCTGTGATTCTAGACACTAATAATTGTTTGGCATTTTCCCTGACCAGGTCATTAATCCTTACCCCTGACTCAGGGCCTCAGACACACAGGGAGAGGCTGAGAAATATTTGTTGGCTGAAAATAGCCAATTCATTTCACTGAATTAACTGTTACCTAAAATAAAAAATCACTAGCAAAAGTCCACATCAAGAAAGAACAATTAATAAATTAAGAGATTCATAAGTGTCCCTGCATTCTTCTATTTACAAAGCTATTTTTTTTTTTGGTTAAACACACATATATATAATACAATTAAAGAAAGGTAATCTTGCAAAACGTCCATGGACCCTGGATTCTTTATACTAATGAAAAAAGTTGAGTTTTCATAATTAAAAATTGAAAATAACTTTCTTTTTACATGTACAAATATTAGTATTAATAATAGACATATGAAGAAAACTTCATTTTATAATCTCTTGTGGGAAAATATTTTTCCAGTCTGGCTATAGGTGACTAATGTTTGTTCCCAAGCTTTGACTTCTGAGTTCCTATTGCCAACTGCAGCAATCACTCTTAGTATGTTCACAGTCTGCAAAATTTATATTAGCTACAGCTTATGTATGAATTACCATATACATCAGTCCTGAAAATCTAACAGGTCTCCACAGATGGTTTTTTCTGTTTTTGTTTTTGTTTTTTATTATTTTTTAAGAGACAAGGACTCACTTTCTCACCCATGCTGTATTGCAGTAGTATCATCAGAGCTCACGGTGACCTCTAATTCCTGGGCTCAAGTAATCCTCCCACACCAGCCTCCCAAGTAGCTGGGACTACAGGCATACACCAGCATACCTGGGTAATTTTTTTAAAAAATTGTTTTGTAGAGACAGAGTCTTGCTATGTTGCCCAGGCTGATCTTGAACTCCTGGCCTCAAGCAATCCTCCTGCCTTGGCCTCCCAAAGTGCTGAGATTACAGGCATGAGCCACCACCAAGAGGGCTTTATCTGACCTTTATCTGCCTTAAGATATCGACTCAAGCTTAACAGTAGTTGAGGGAAGAAAGAAGTGAAGGAAATTTTCCTTAAGAGCTGAAAAGCCATACTCCAAAGGACTCAACCTCAAAGCCATCTTGCTTTGATGCACACATAGATTACAGTAAATAGACTATGGGTTAAATAAATAATAGAGTATGTCAACAAAATGGTAACACTTGGCAATGTCCACAAAAATTAAGGCTGTGGAGGCAGAAATAATTTGGTAAAGGTTTATTGGAAACCAAATGTAAGAGCGACCCAGGAAATCACACCAACAAAGTTGGGAGTGTTCCAGAGTTTGTTCCAACTTGGAAGGCTTTTATAGGAAAGTTTAGGGGAAGGAAGGAGGACTCCTCATACCTGAGTTGTCATTTTTTATTGGAGGGTGCAAGACAGAGTTTACAATAATTGGATACAAATTGCAAGATGTAGGCCTACACGCAAAACAATCAGTAAAACTTTATGATTCAAAATAAATCAGTGTTCTTTTCAGTGTCAGTAGGTTATGCATTAATTAGTACACCAACAATTTGAGGAGCTCATAAAAAGACTCTTTATTCAGGGACTGGATGTCACCATGAATCACAAGACCTTCCCAAGGTGGGTTAATTTGGAAGCCTGTTTACTTTTAAAGTAAACTGTCAAATATGACCTGTAGGTTATTGGTAAAGAATAAGCCAATGGCAAAAAATAAGCCAAATCTAATATATTTATCTGGGGCTGACCTTTTGACAAAAGAAGGAAAAAAAAAAAAAAAGAAATTCTTTGCAGAATGGTTCTTCATGAAAAATGCTTTTCGCTCTTTTTTTTTTTCTTCTCTGTTTTTCCTAACCCCAATTTTTCTAACTAGTTTCAGATAAGGATAAGAGTTAAAGGAGAACACAAGTTGACTGCAAATTAAATGCCTGTGATTCCTTCACAGCCAGGATCAAATCCTGAGCACTTAGTTTCCAGTGTAACGTCAAGGTCATAGTAGCCAATCAATAGACATTTGCAAAATTAAAAACGCAATCTGTATCATGGTAAGGAATAATTCTATCGTCAACAATTTTGGCTTTTTTAGCAAGGTTACCAGAGAGGCAACACTATTGGCATTGAATTATCAATTACCCATAAATCCTGTGGAATTGATTTTAACACAATTTCACCAGTATTTCTTAGTAAGAGAATATTTTAGTTCACACGTCTGATTGATTTCTTGTTTGATAATCAGGGGTATTTTATGAAGGTAACAAAGGACCAAGAGAGGTTTTTTGAAATACTTGTTTATAAACTATTTATAGCTTTGTTTTTCTTATAAACTAGAATAATCTTTTTCTTATAGCAAGCAGTTTTAATATACACATTACATTTTTTTCTGAAAGGGATCTGAACTCTAAACTTAACATTTATTTTCCTTTTTCCATTAGCTGATATATGAAGAGAGAATATGACACTGAATACAGACACCTACAGGCCATGAGTCTGACAATACTGGATATATGGATCTCAGAAACAGTCACGATCGAAAGGCGATTGTTAGGTATGTGGTCTTTACTCCAAGGGAGGAAAAGGGGAGATAAAAAGCAGCTGAGCAGGCAAAATGGAGGAGGTTTGCAAAACCAGAAAAGGGGATGTGACTGCAACGAAGACATCTGAAGGACTAGCCGATTACTGTGGTGCAACTTCCCCCCAAACTTCAAGGACTAGCCGTATACTGCAGTTATGTCTAACTTCCTCCCCAACTCCCTTGCCTCCTCCCAACCCTCTATAAAAGACTCACTAGACCCCATTTCGGGGTGGACGCCTTTCTCGGCTTCCGCCCATCTGCACCCAGATGCTTGAACAAATAATTCTTTGCTTACTTTTGGGCTTTGCGTGTTTCCCCTGAGGCTCCAACCTAACAGTAATACCATTCTTTTTGTAACTCTTGATCATCCAAGCTGCTGCTATTCGTATAGTTATGACATACTCCATTTCATAATGCATGAGTTAATATACTTTAAAAATATTGTGTTACGTAGAAATAATCACATAGGCAGCAATCACTGTAAATTGAATCAATGTCTGATATTAAGGGGGAAAAACTAGAGGTCAGATGATGGAAATGCCAATATTTATGATTCTACTGCTTGAAGTTTTTATCTTGGATCATGTGCAAATGAAGTGTGAATTATAAACAAGATAGAGGTGAGTACTTCATGTTCAGGATAGAGAGTAATGAGTCTCCTGGAATTGATGTTAGTAATAAACAAACAGGGATTCCACAATAAGCATCTGGCAAAAGTGATGAGGGAGAAAGAGCTACCCAGGGGTATGTTTTGTATCTAAGGCAGAGGCTGGGGCACACGTGCCCACATTTCTCCAGAGTGTGTTTATGATTTCTTGAACATGAATAGGAATGGACTGGTTAGTGGCAGAAGAGAGCGGCCCAGGTTGGGAGGAACTGCTGAGCTGCTGCCCTGGACCTAGGTTCTATGAATACAGTATAAGTGTGGGGACTGATCTCATAACAAGGCAGAAATTACATTTTCTAGAAATGAAACAAAAGGTCAGAGTAAAGCCAGAGCAAAATGGATTCAATGGTGAGTCTCTCTGAGAACTGTCATAAATACTTAAACACTCTTATGCTGAAGTTAGGATTGGCTCCAGATTCCACAGCAGAACTGACTCCAAAGGGGGGATGGGTGTGAGGAGGAGGGCGTGGGGGACAAAAAGGGTGCAGAATAGGAGTCCAGGGCAGAAAACTACTATTAATTTCACCCTCAACTCCTTTTCCTTCCTCTTTGAATTGTGGATCCGTTTCTAATAATTAGCACTTCATTTAGATCATGTCTTAATTCTAAAGCTAATAGCACTTAAGATGCCAAGAAACAACTTGGTATGAGTGTGCCCAACCCCCTTAAATGGAAAAAAATTCTTGCAGACTCCCAAGACTTCACTCACATCCCCTAATCTTAGGGGCAGAAAATGACTTGATAGATGACTAAAGAAAAGCTAATATTGTGGTGCTAGCTAGCACCCTTAGGAAATAAAAAATAAAAGAATAAAAGAAGCTTTTTTAAAATATGGGGACAGAGTTTAAAAATCTGGATCCTTCATTTAGTAAATATTTCTTAGGGCCTAGCATTGTGTTGGGCACTGAAATAGCACGGTGAGCTAACGTGTCATGGTTCTTGACCTCAGAGAGCTTACGCTCTAGCAGGGAAGGTAAACAAAGAGGCAGTTGCAACTATTGTGACAGAGAAAAGGCAAAGTCCTGTAGAAGCACAAATCCAGGCACCTTGTCTGCAGAAAGTCCTAGTTAGCCAAGGAGATACACGAGGTACAAGGATAGGGAAGGGGATGGAGAAGAATATTTCAGGCACAAGGGACATTATGTGTGGAGGCCTAGAAGCAAGAGAGCAAATGATACATTGGAAGAAAAAAATTCAGCCAAACTACGTCTCAGAGCACCAAACAGGTTGGGGAAGTACAGAGGCAGGCGGGACCAAGCCATTATTCTAATTTAGGAGCTTTGTGATGAGACCTTAGGCACCTACATATTCTAAAGCAAATTCTGACAATTAAAAGAATGGAGAGTTTATTCTTAACAAACTCCTTCCCTGTCATGAAATTCTTTCTTTAAAGGCTTAAATCCGTTGCTCAGTGGCATCTTATGGTCAGCTGCCTTTACCGTCACTACGTGGTTGTATGGGCCTTGGTGAGTTGACCTAAGAAGCGGTAGGAATGAAATCCAGCTGGTGTTGCAACCACTCTGGCCCCTAAAGTTCATGTGATGAGACACCTTGAGCCATATACCCCCAAGTTCCACCCACATCATTTGAACAAACATCCCCAGTTGATTATGGTGCTGTTACTAGAGGATCACTTTGTGAAGCACTGACTTATACATTTGAAAAAAGTCACAGGCATTTTATACCCTTAAAAGGAATGTTTATTTTTTAGAGATATTGTTTTTTCCATATATTTTATCTAAAATTTTAAAATGCAGATTGAAAAAAGCAAATACAGGTTGAATATCCCTTATCCAAAATGTCTGGGAGCAGGAATGTTTCTGATTTCAAACTTTTTCAAATTTTGGAATATTTGCATATATATAATGAGATTTTGGGGGGATGGGATCCAAGTCTAAACATGAAATTTATTTATGTTTTGTATATATCTATACACATAATCTGAAGGTAATTTTATATAACATTTTAAATAATTTTGTGATGAAACAAAGTTTGTGTACATTGAAGTATAAGAAAGCAAAGGTGTCACTATCTCAGCCACCCACATGGACAATCTATGGTTGTTTGGCATCACCATCATTTCAGACTCTGAATTTATATGCTAATAGTAAGCAATCATTTTCTTATACTTATTCACACATAAGTACTTAACAGTAAAAAATATGACACACTATTAATACAATGAAAAAATATGTGTCCAGGGTAATTAAGGAACATAGTAGCATCACCAGAATGCCTGTATCAGCTGTAAGCAACAGCAACAACAGACAACCAGGCTTTCAGTCTCCCCTATGATGCTGTTTTGACTAAAAGGTTACTGTATGCTGTATTTTATTTTTGTAAGTAAGAAGAAACATCAGAAGTAGTTAAGGGAACAGAAAGTGGGTCCTGTAGGGATGAGGAGACATTCTGCTGGATGACTTTTTAAAATTCTTCCTCCAGAGTCATCTGCTTCATTAACAACATTTTTTGTCTTAGAAGTCTTTCTTTGATTTTATAAACTGACATAATTTCTTGCTCTGTTTGGAATGCATGTTGCTCTAGTCCTTCAGTAAGCCCATCACACATTTTCACCATGACATTTATAGGCACTTTTTGTGCAGTGTTAACAACATCATCTTCATCATCATTAATATCATGATCACATGTGTGTTGTGTGCCTGCATTTTGACTGCGACATAAGGTCAGGTATGGATGGAAGTTTCTTGGGGTATCAAAACAGCTCTCAAAAAGTATTGAATTTTGGAGCATTTTGGATTTTGGATTTTTGGAATAGGGATGCTCAACCCGTACAGGATTAGAAGTATTAAAATTTTCTTTCCTAAAAACATTTCCTCTACCCTAAAAATACTTTCCTCTTCAAAAGAAAATTGATTATTTTTTTAGCTATTCAATTTAAGTGATTGTTTTAGGAGTATCATTAAAATATTTAGCAAATATTTTTAGTAATTAATAAATGTTTTAAATATCTGGTTTTACTCCTTTCCAAATGTTCTTTTTCATGATAGCAAAAACATTTAATACATTCAGAGAATAAATTTCATGTAAAGTTTTATGTCTAAAAACTGAATTCAGTTTTTTACTGGCATTAAACACAACAATATCTACAAGCCATTAACAGGAAATTTCTTTGGAAAGCATCCTAGTTTGACTCTACTGAATGATTTTTCACTGGGAAAAAGTCATTCGTATGTTTCATGATATTTCAAAAGCAGTTATGATTACTTTAACAAGAATAAATTTTATTTTAGTCAAGATATTATAAATCAAGTTTCACAAACTATTTTTTCAATACTTAAGTGTGTTCTTGAAAATATCTTTAGACATTAAATTTTTCATTACAATAGTTATTTTATCATTGTTATAAAACATATCATTCTTTTAAAAAGGCACTTTAAAATAGCAAAGAAATTCTTTGAAAAAAATCACCCCTCATGTCACCAGCTGTAAAATAATTCTACATAAAGCTATCCAAGCATTTTTCACAATAAAATATATTTTACATAGTTATACAGTGTTTTAAGGAGTACACGGAACAAATTCTGTTTTCCCATATATTTCAATACTAATTTTTCAGAGCTGTATAGATTACAAACATATGCACACACATATATATGTATTTATATGCATATAAATATGTCCCCAGAATATGTTAGAAGTTACGTATCTGAGAGCCCAATAGTCAGATGGCCTGTGTACAACTAAAACACTTTAAAAATAGGAAACAATTTTTTTAATTGGTCAACTTTTTTGTATCTTTTTTCCTTAACAAGAAAATAGTACTAAGAGAAATGAATTGTCTTAGTGAACCCTTCTCTTTTTTGATCTCATTAATATAAGGATTAAAATCCTGTTTATACAGATGCTCCTTGATTTATCATAGGGTTATATCTCAGTAAACCTATCACAAGTTGAAAATATCACAAGTCAAAAATGCATTAAATACACTTAACAAACCTACCAAACATTATAGCTTAGCCTAGCCTATCTTAAACGTGCTCAAAACACTTGCATTAGCCTATAGTTGGGCAAAATCACCTGGCAACACAGTCCCGGTTGTATACAATATTGGTTGCTTACCCTTGTGACCATGTGGCTGACTAGGAGCTGTGGCTCACCGCTGCTGCCCCACGTGGTAAGAGAGGTGCAGAGGAGAGGCTCTTACCACTTCCTCCTGAATGTGTATCACTTTTGCAGCAACATGAAGTCTAAAAATCATAAGTTGAACCATCCTAAGTTGGTGACAGTCTGTACATGAATTTTCTGTCCCTCTGTATTTGTATAGTAACTGGAAGCAAGCATAAAAAAAATAAAGAAATTTAAAGAGAAAATTAATTATCCTCCTTTCCTACGATGGCAGAACTTTGTGTCACTTCAGGAAATCATTCAAAATTCAGGAGTGATTCATCTCTGAATCACTCAATTCAGGAAATCAGTTCTACAGGAAACTGCCTAATTTTAGGAAGCATTAAGAAATGATCTAAACCCAAAACTTGCTTACTTGGATGGTACTCAGACACTCTGAAGCCTTTCTTGAAATGTTCTGTAGTCTTTGATTTATACCCATTTCATTGACCAGTCAAAAGATAATATACATTTCAATTTAGGACTAAGAAATGTGAGGTCAGACTAAGGTAAAAGGGAAATGTTCCCATATCCTCTGTCAGAATTTGATATCAAGGTTAATAAAGGCAAACATGACACCCCACCCACAGAAAGATATGTTATTTATTTTTAAATGATTAGAGTTCTTTTTAGCCACATATTGGAGTACTGATAGTTATGGATATGGGGAGGGGGACTGTTGCTCCTTCGCCAATCCTGAATAGCAAATAAAGAGAAAAATATATAATATATACAATTTTTATATATATATGATTACATATAGGTAAACAATAACCAAAAAAGAATATATAATTTATATCATTACATATTATAATATCTAATATATTTATAATTTATAAATATATATTTATATATATAAAATAAACTATCCGTGTGTGTGTGTGTGTGTGTGTATGTATATATACGCCATCCATTATGAAAAAGAAATAACCTTTATAATCCTTCCACCATGGGCCAACAGCGACCAATTTAAAAAAAATGTTTAATTCTTACCTAAAGGTTCTAGAAAGAAGAGTTATTGGGCACCCGCTTTCTTCTTCATTTTTCAAAGCAAAGAGGATCAAAACATTTTTTATGATAAGTGAGAAGTGTTTTATTTTAGCTAAGGATGGAAGTTTTTCATAACAACACCACCATCTGCTGGAATTTAAGAATATTGTTGCTAAAACTTTGGAAGCCCTGGGTTGCATTTTTACAACTATTGGCCTAACGTGGTTTTTACTGTATATTTTTAAACAGCACTGAGTGACTATTTCCAAAGGGAAGTTTACTTGTAGGTGCAATCTCCCCTCCCTCCAAGTGAAACAAACTGAGAAAAAAAATAAAAGAATAGCTTTAACTTCTCCTTTCAGTTAATTTTCTGCCCTGTCCTCCCCCATTTATAAATACACAAAATAATCCACTCATTCAACAAATAGCAGTTAAGAGTCAATAAATGTTGACTGCATGCTAAGGAACATGCTACACATTAAAGACATACAGTTAAATAAAAGGTTGGTCTCCAAGTCTTATTCTACTAGGAGACCCAGACCTAATAAATAATTGCATTAAAATGTCATCATCCGGCTCTAGTCAGAGTTAGAGGCTCCAGCAACAAGACTTACCCCTCTGCCAGGTTGAGTACACCTGGACGTGAATATTGTGGGGAAGGAGTTTTTCTGAGGAGAAGATGCATGTCTGGAGTCTTGACATTTGCTTTGGAATTATTCAGACAGACAAGACAAGGACAAAAACATTTTGGGAGCTTGACAAGTAAGATTTGGGAACAAACCTTCCACACTACAATCACTTGTGTATATTCACATCTTCACTTATTTATTCTTCCTTTCATTTGGTAGATGATGTTGGACACTATCAGAAGCAAGGCCAGGAAAAAGATTATAAAATGAATAACTGCAAAACATGGTAAGTGTGATAAAAATTTGTGCTGTAAGGACATTCATTCATTTATTCAACTATGATTCAGGAAATATCTAGGCACTGGAGATAAGATGATATCATCTTTGCCTTCAAGAAACAGGAGAAACACAAATCTAAATAATCAAATAAAATACAATGTAATGCTTTCGTCTAACTCTGTACAAAGGGGAAAACATTGAAATGGCTGCACAGTTAAGATATGCTCCATGGAGGAATGGTTAGCTGTAAATATTTTGAAAAATAAGCTTGCATTCATCAGTTAAATAAGATAGAATGGTAGAAGGTTATAAGCTTGAGATCTGCAGTCCAACAGACAGGAACTGAATCCAATTTCCACACTAGTACGACTATGGGAAAGTTCATTCTGTCCGTCTTGTTTTTCTATATTGTCAAATGGGGATAATAATAGTACCCGCCTCCTGGGATAATTGTAAGGTCAAATGAACTAATGATGAATGTAAAGTACTTAGCACGGTGCTTGACTCAGTGGGCTCTTTGTAAATGTTGGCTATTTCTCCTTCCTTTCCTCCCTGTCTTCTAACTTTAACTGTTCAGCTAGTCAGGCCTCTGATCAGAGAGAATGCATAAGCAAAAGCATGGGAGTGTGGATTAATCTGGCATACTAGCCAGATGAGGGACTTCAAGTGATTAGATATTCTACCAGTCAGTCATTCTGTCCGTCTATAAACATCAATGCCAGTCTATAAATATTGAATGCCTATTTTGTATCAAGTACAACTTCAGATGTTCTAATGTGTTCTAGGAGCTGTGATTGAAAAATATGCAAGATATAGAGAGAACCAGATCAATGAATGACCAGTTTTCCTGGCTAGGTGTTTGCTGAGAAAGGCTTCGTAGAAAAGCTCACATTTGAGCCCTTTAATAGAGGAGTTGAGAGCTCAGCTGTTGTCTGTTTTGAGGCCTGGAAGGTATCCCAGTCACCTTAGTTTAAAGGTATAAAATATAGCCTGTGTACACAGATCTTAAAGAACCTTTGAATTAATGTAGAAAAAATCTCTATCCCTTGGCTTAGATGTAAAGAGCAATATGAGAAGTATCATAGGATATAAAGAGGACAAACTCTGGAAGCCTAGAAGCCACTTAATAGGCAAATGCAATGGAACACCCTACCCTTAGATAGCCTTTTCCTATTGTAAGAAGAAAGATTTGCATTAGATGTATTTTGACGTACCAAGGTTCAAATTGGATCTTCTGAAGTAAAATAACTACATATAGAAATTTTAGTAAAAGGTATCATACTGCTAGTGCATCAATTTGTCTTCACCAACCCTAGAGTCCTTTCACAGGCAACTTACATAAAGTATGCAGAAATGTTGAATCAACTTGTAAATTTTATTTCTAAACATATAATAAGGTGTCCTCTCAATTAACATATTTAATATCTAAAAATTTGCAGAAAGGCCTCAATTTGCCATCACATGTATCTATGAATACCATTATTTTGTGAGAATCTTTGATTCTAGCCAGCAGCCACATTCCTGGAAAATAATAGGGAAAGTTAGATGTGGATTCTTATTTGTATCACATACACAAAATAATAACTTCTCAAAATCTTACATAATCCAGGGACTAAGAAGCTAAGAAAGATTATTTTCTAAGAACGATTACTCAAGACTTACTTTAGAAGAATGATTCAGACAAAACTGAAAAGGTATTTAAAATGGGAAAATGGGATGTTTTTATCCAACAGTTTTACTTTAAGCACGTGTCTGCACTTCAGGCTTCGCAGGAGGTTACATATCTCTTTCCATCTCATCTGCAATCCTTGGCCCCTTTTTCTTTCCTGATTCTCCGTGAGTTGGAATTTCTGCCAGTTTTTAACTGAGTGCAGGTTGCCATTGTTGGGGTGAGGAGCGAGGAAGTGGGTGATTTCAAAGCCTCATTGTGGTGATGGCTGACTTGACCTCTGGAGAAGAGGAAGCTTGAATCACCCCTGGCTTTGAAATCACCCCACTCAACTTTTATCATTCCAACAACAGCAGTTAAAGGAAGTTTGCCATTATCTACTCCTATTCTTCACTGTGGTGCAGCAAATATTAGAGGCATTTGAGACAAAATTCAAACCAATAATAAATTAACTAGGCTCTCACTACAAAGAAAAATAAGACAATACGTAGGAAATAAATGGCTGAAAGGGTTTTCTCAAGCAGCAGAAATCAAAAAAGGCAGAATGCACAAAAGAAGAACATAAAGAAAAGAGATACAAAGAAAACATGTGGGCACCATGGAGAGGCCTGTGAAATAGAGTCTTAAAAAATATACAAAGACCAAAGAAAGAATTAGTGATGTGAAGGACTGGGGTGTGGGGACAACCAAATCAGAAAGGAAAACTATAAAAATTCAAAGAGAGAAAGGGGACATTAAAAGATACTGAGCTGTCACATGAGGCCACATCACCAGAAAGCCCTTTCTTTTTGCCAAGACTTTGAAAACATAAAAAGCTCAAAATGTGTTGTCATTAAGCATCAAATTAAAGTTCCAGAAGCCTTTAAGATACACATGCTTTTAAATATCATGATAAATTATGCATCTATGACACAGATTGGGATGCCCTGGCCTTTAAGTAATCAATAATTCAAAAACTATGAACATGAACCTAATCCAAATGGGAGTTTCAAAGTTGGATTCTGAAAGGATTTGCACCATTGACAAGAAAGGTGTGCCCCGCGAACAATTTTCCTTCCATCATAAAGAAAAAGGAGTAGCTTTGGCAAGCATTTGTATACAGAACACTGGGACATTTCAGCTGAATGTTTTGTGTAAATGGTCAGATGAATTATTCATGGATTTTTGAAACTTTGTCCTTTTTTTAATTGTAAATATTCTATCAAGGCTCTAGAACCATCAGCTACATAATAACATCTCAGATGATTTCCATTTCTTGGAATAATGCCAGTATGAATGTTGAGCCAGCTCATCAAAGAAAGGAATAAGAGTTTTAAGCCTAGGAATATCCAGAGTATGACCAGACATTTTTTTCTAGCATTCTGTTGTATCAATGTAAAGAAAACAATTTGCTGTTTCTATTTCTACTCAAAATATTTTCCTCCAGATTTAAACAGAATTAAGCTATTGCCAAGTGATGTACAGGGCAATTACTATATTTATGTGAGATATTGTATAGACTTTAAATCTGACATTTGAAATTGCTTCTAATTGAAGAGCTGCAAGTTGTAGTTTAAATAATAAAGCTTTTCCATGCATAGTCAAACTCCTTTCTTGGAAAGCTAGCAAAGTAAAGATCCTTTTTTCCCCCCGAAAATTACCCTCTGCTGTCTGTTGAGATAACGGCATTCTAACTTAATTTAGAATCAGTTTTTTAACCAATGGCGTGTAAGTCCTATCTTTAAGGAACTTCTTTATGTACCCTCTAAAATCAAGACATAGTCGGTATTCTTATTTCCAAACCATAGGCATAGACTAATAATGACATTGTAAATAGGCTTTACAATATATTTTTAAAATATTTTGTGAATTAAACCAGTCTCTCTTTCCCTACCTTCCTAAACATCAATCTCTCAGCTTAACTGCTTGAGTGCAGGTATGATGATTTTTTCTGTGTCAATTTCCAGCAGTTAAAATTCCATTTCACTAGGGCATTTTAGCTTCTCCATATTATACTGCTGCAATTGCATTACAGAAATTATGTACTAAGGATGCAGTGATTAAAATTGATATTTGACTTAATTACAGGGTACAGTACATGGATATTTGAATGTAACTTAGTGGAAAACAAGATGCTTTATTTGTAGCGATTTTCAAAGCTTTTATCCTTGCAGAAAGCTCCCTTGTCAGTAACCGTTGGGCCAAATCTCAAGCTGCTGACTCTCTTAAGAAGGAAAACAGAAGAATATGCAAGAATATGAAGCTAATGATGTAGTTTTCCAGCTAAACTCTATAAAATTTTAATATATTCACTTCTAAATAGTGCCTCTCTCAATGAATCATCTTAATTCTATCATAGCTCACTGAAGTAAATATTTAAATAGATGACAAATTTTCATAGTACTATACATCAAATAGAAAATATATTATGTGAAATATGCCAGCATATTGACCAATAAAGAAAAAATTAGAAGGGCCATGACTGCAAGAAGGAAAAGTATATTCTCATAACATACGGAATTCAATTAATAAGTATACCCACAGTCATTCTGTCTTCCATGAGAAAGGAGCTGGTATTAGGAGTTCAGTTATTTATTCATCTATCTATTTATTTATTTATTTTTGCCAAGCCACATTTCAATGTAATGTTTGAAGTTTAAAATACAATACATCATTGTAAAGTCTGGTTAAATGTTTATATTTAAGATAATTGCTTCAAATATGTGTCTCTAAAAACTACACTGTTTTAAACAACTAGATCATACTAACAGTAATTTGGTGTGAAACACATTGTCCTGAATTCATCATTATAGAAGTCATCCACGTGTCAAAAAACCACTTGTATATTCTAAATCTACTCAAATAAATAAATGCATAAGAAATAACTGAATAAATTATCTGAAAATATTTTTAAAAACAGTAATTTTGTTTACATTTTCAAATTCTGCTCTTTCACTAAGCACATACACATTCTAGTTACCTTAAGTTATTATACAGCAAAAATAGATATTCAATAAATTTGAATATGGATTTATCTATATATACCCAAAGTATTTGATTCAAATTAATAATATAGCTCACAAATTTAAAAGAATAGAACTAGCTCTAAGTGGGGGAAAGGGGTATAAAAACAGAAACAGGAAGAGGCAAATTCATTAAATAGAGGTTGTGATTCATACGAAATGCATTCAACTTCGCTTTTCCATAGGTTACTTATCCAGCAACCTAAGTGTAAGAATACATTTGAAAAATCATCTGAAGAACCTAAACAGATGTTAAAAAGTTGAGTGACCCTTGCCGATCACATCACTTATTACTTACTGTTTTTTATAATTTTTTAAATTTTTTAGTAGCTAATATTTATTGAGCATTTACTACGGGCCAGACACTAAGCTTAGAGATTTGTTTCTATTGATCTTCTCATTTAATTCTTTTTTTTGTAATTTCAGAATATTACAGGGGTATAAATGTTTAGGTAACATACATTGCCCTGGCACTGCCCGAGTCAAAGCTACAAGCGTACTCATCCCCCAGACAGCACGCACCACACCCATAAGGTGTGAATTTACCCATCCCCTCCTCTACCCTCCCACCTGCCCAAGGCCTGATGAATGTTACTTCCACATGTGCACATAAGTGTTGATTGAATAGTGAGTATATGTGGTGTTTGTTTTTCCATTTCTGTGATGCTTCACTTAGAAGAATGGGCTCCAGCTCCATCTGGGATAATACAAGAGGTATTAGTACACCATTTTTATGGCTGAGTAGTACTCCATGTTATACATATACCACATTTTATTAATCCACTCATGTATTGATGGGCGCTTGGGTTGTTTCCCCATCTTTGCAATTGTGAATTGTGCAAAGCACAATTTGCAAGCAGATATCTTTTTTATAGAATGTCTTTTTTTCCTTTGCATAAATACCCAGTAGTGGAATTGCTGGATCAAATGGTCGTTCTACTTTTAGCTCTTTGAGGTATCTCCATACTACTTTCCATAGAGGTTGTACTAGTTTGCAGTCCCACCAGCAGTGTATGAGTGTTCCTATCTCTTCACATACATGCCAACATTTGTTGTTTTGGGATTTTTTGATAAAAGCCAATCTCACTTGAGTTAAGTGATACCTCATTGTGGTTTTGATTTGCATTGCCCTGATGATTGGAGATATTGAGCATTTTTTCATATGATTTTTTGCCATTATTCTATCTTCTTTTGAAAAGTTTCTGTTCATGTCCTTTGTCCACTTTTTAATGGGGTTGTTTGATTTTTTTCTTGCTGATTTCCTGAGTTCTATATAGATTCTACTTATCAGCCCGTTATCAGATGTATAGCATGCAAATATTTTCTCCCATTCTGTAAGTTGTCTATTCACCCTAGTGATTATTTCCTTGGCTGTGCAGAAGCTTTTTAATTTGATCAGATCCCATTTATTTATTTTTGTTGTTGCTGTGATTGCTTTTGGGGTCTTTTTCATAAATTCTTTGCCTAGGCCAATGCCTATAGAGTTTTTCCAACATTTTCTTCCAGAATTCTTATGGTTTTTTGCCTTAGGTTTAAGTCTGCCATCCATCATGAGTTGATTTTTCTGAGAGGTGAGAGGTGCAGATCCTGTTTCAGTCTTCTACATGTGGCTATCCAATTTTCCCAGCACCATTTATTGAATAGGGATTCTTTTCCCCAGTGTATGTTTTTCTCTGTTTGTCAAAGATCAGATGATAATATGAGGATGGTTTTATATGTGGGTTCTCAGTCCTGTTCCATTGGTCTATGTCTCTGTTCTTGTGTCAGCACCATGCTGTTTTGGTTACTATAGCCTTGTAGTATAGCTTGAAGACTAGTAAATTGATACCTCCCAATTTGTTCTTTCTGCTTAAGGTTGCTTTGCCTTAAAGGTCTTCCCTAGTTCCATACAAAGCGTAGAATTATTTTTTCTAGACTGACCTGTGAAAAATGATGTTGGTATTTTAATAGGGATTGCATTGAATCTGTAGATCACTTTGGGTAGTATAGACATTTTAACAATGTTGATTCTGCCAATCCATGAGCATAGTATGGTTTTCCATCTGTTTATGTCCTCTGCTATTTCCTTCCTCAGTGCTTCATAGTTCTCCCTGTAGAGGTATTTCACCTCCTTAGTTAAATATATTCCTAGGTATTTTATTTATTTGTTGCTATTGTGAAAGTTATTGAGTCTTTGATTTGGTTCTCAGCTTGACTGTTGTTGGCGTATATGAATGCCACTTATTTGTGTTCATTGATTTTGTAGCCTGAGACTTTGCTGAATTTATTTATCAATTCCAGCAGTCTCTTGGCAGATTCTTTGGGGTCTTCTAGATATAAGATCATATCGTCAGCAAAGAGCATTAGTTTGGGAATCACAAATAAAATAGTATGTATTGTCCCTGTTGGCTTTTAGCTTTACTTCACCAGTGTAAAAACATTCAGCAGTTAGATCAGGCAATCTTTTCTCGTTCTTTCCTTTGCAAAGGTTTTGCAGTTTCCAAAAGCCACACGGCATGGAGTGATCACATGAAGTAATGGAAAGGTCAGAATTTCATTCCTGAGGATATTTGATATCCTTTGGATTACCAGGATGCCCCCATTTGGATACCCTTGATTTCTTTCTCTTGTCTGATTGCCCTGGATAGGACTTTCAGCACTATGTTGAATAGAAGTGGTGATAGAGGACAACCTTGTCTGGTTCCAGTTCTAAGCAGGACTGCTTTCAATTTTTCCCCATTCAAAATGATGTTGGCTGTGGGTTTGTCGTATATGGCTTTTATCATTTTGAGGTAAGTCCCATCTATGCCTATTTTGTTAAGCATTCTTATTTTATACAGAGTTCTAATAAGCTTAGTCATCTGGTCCCTCAGGCTTAGTATATTTAAAAAGGTAGACATAAGAGAGTAAAAAAAGAGAAGATGGGTGGTATAATCATAAGTTCCACAGCAAGAAATGGTAGCAATTAGCTTGAAATTGAGGAGGAAATAGAAACTAAAAAGAACAATTCAAAATGTATTGCCACTTCCAAACTCTGACACTTTGGCCAATATATTTAATCTCTCTGGGCTTCAGTATCCTCATCTTACCCTATAGATACCTCATATTACTTCATAGGATTGCTGATGATTAAATTAGCTAGTGTATGTAAAGCACTTGGAATAGAGCACATTAAGCACTCAATAAGTATTATTCATAAAAGCCTACAAGTCTCAGATTGCTAGAATTGGAAGCAGGTAGCCTTGTACATCCCGGTAACCCAAAGGATATCAGATATCCTCAGGAATGAAATGCTGACCTTTCCATTACTTCATGTGATCACTCCATGCCACGTGGCTTTTGGAAACTGCAAAACCCTTGCAAAGGAAAGAATGAGAAAAGATTGCCTGATCTGACTGCTGAATGTTTTTGCACTGGTAAAATAAAGCTCAAAGCCAATAGGGACAATAAATGCTATTTTAGTTTGTGATTCCCAAAAGCAGACTGTGAATTGAAGATTCAAGTAGAAGAAATGTATTCATTAGGGAGGTGAGCTAGGGAAATGCCAGTAGGGCAGCCATTGAGGGAAGTGTATTAAGCCAGTTTACCATTATAGGTAACTGGAGTTTGATCCTGCTGGGGACTGGATATAGAACAAGTACATCAGACTCAACTTACTTGAGGGGATAAAAAGCTGAGATATTTATGCATAGATGCTCACCACCTTTGGTTGATGGGTCCCTCAAGGGACTTTAATTCTTCAGCACTTCAGGCTATAATGCAGAGCAAGTTCTGGTGTAAGAGAAAGCCCTTATGCATTTAAATGTCCCAGGCTGTTTTACACTGCAATTGGCTTTGAAGGGATATGGAGGTACACATACAGCATATGTTATAGTCAACTCTTTACTCAGAAGTACCCGTGCCCCATGTCAAGTTCACTCCATTCTGGTAAAGCTTCTTGAAAATAGTAACCATATACAATTTAAAAAAAAAAGACTTACCATGGAGGACATTAGTGGGACAAGTTTCTGTCCTGGCTATTGCAGTTAGTCTTGAGACCAAAACTGATATTCATCATCTCCCTCCTTTCTTATCCATTCTAGTTTCCCTTCACTCTCAAACAACACTTCTGCCAGTCTAAACTGCTTGTCCATTGGGACAATCCAGGCAGAGGGGTCTGCACTGTAGGTGTCCTATGTCAGGTCATGGTGGCTGTAATTGCCCATTCAGAGTTATCAATGAACATGGAAGCAGTAAGATGTGACTGCTAACTTACTGCAGCTCTAGGTTCTAGACATATTCCTCCCTGCCCACATTATTTAGTATGTACTAATAGTATCTCCTCATGATAGTCATGGTATACATTTATTATTGTATAATTATATCAATTATTATATGATTATAATAACATAGTAACTTTTTCTTTGCCTATTTGTCTACTGGCATGACAATCCTAAAAGGACTGGGCAGTGGTTGTAGCTTTAGATTTAGAAGACTCCTAGAAGCATCCTCCCATTGGAAAACAAGACCTCTAGTCCAGCAACAATTCGCCAAGTACGTCATGGGGAATAATGATAAAGAAGTCACTCCAACTTTTACCTTTTGGTTCTTAGACTCATATGTTCTACCTAACAAGGAAAGAGCACCATATAATTCACATTGATTGTAAGCAACATTCTATTAGGCTGGCAGCATTTAGGTGATGTGATAGATGGTAGGATCAATGGATCTGTTGAACATGTGCCATTATTACATCTTGTTTACTGTAAAGTGGATCATTTGATCTGAGATGATATATGTGATGCTATGATAATAAATCAGACATACTGTGAAACCTCAGATATTGGAAGGCATGGAAGGCAAGTATACTCAGAATATTAATCCCAGTGAGGACAATTGCTTACCTTCTATGATGGAAGAAGTATAATGCTATCTATCTGAGGCCAAGTAGTTTGTTGGTCTCCTCAGAGAATATTAAATTAAATGCATAGTGTAAGACTGCTTACAAATCTCTGCTGTTGACAGTTTGGACTCTCCATAGTGACAGTAGCTATATCAGACTTGTTGAGAAGCAACCCATGCTGTTGAGCTCATGAATAATCTCCATCTCTGCTACTCCATCTGTGGGTCAATTTTGCTAGCATTTGAATAACTTAGGACTGAGGCTGGCTTACATCTACTGGCTGAGTCCTTTTAACCAAGTGGTTGATATTCTTGTAGGCAGTGATCAGAGACACACTTTTACTGGTTCATCCACGTGCTTCTCCAACAGATTGTTCACTATCTTTCAGTGTTGCTTCTTTCAAACCTTTGACCACCAACCTAGCTATTCATCACTGCCCATGTGTCCATGTATATCCTTAACTCAACTTATCCTTTTGAGCGAAGTTGATTACCAGGTGTACTGCTTTAAGGTCTACCCACTTGGAGAAATGTATTCTCCTCTATTATCTTTGATCAAGGCCATTCCTGAGTGGGTCCAGAGTGTGGCTTTCATCAATCTAGTCAATACTTCTGAGAAACAAGCTTGAGTGGGTTTTTTCCCCCCTCTTCTATCATTTGGTCTCAGGTATCCCCTCACAAGGTCATAGCTGTAAGTGAAAGAAAATGCATTGTTGCAAAAGAGACAAGTGACATGGAGATCTAGTCCCCTATTGTGTCCTATTGTGTCACTTAGTTATACACTTCAGACATTCTTGAGCCCTATTCCTAATGTCCCCTTTCCATCATACAATTAATCACTGCTATTGCTGCCCTATCTTATGAGTTGGTGGATATGAATGTAGTCACCTTGTGATGGGCACCTCTGGGTGCATAGCTACTTGATAGTGCATGGTTGGGAGCTTCCTGTCCTATGGTCAGGGAACAGTGGCATCCTAGAAGCTGTTTTTCAAGCTGTGACTATTTCTGACCTGCAGATGGCATGACTTTGCTCCAAAATCCAAGAAGTGAGTGCTACAACTCTCCTATTGGGGTTGGAAGGGATCCCACATAGCATCCTCATATACTATGGATATCAACGGTATACCTGGTCATTATGAAAAAGGAGAAGTGATTGAATTAAGGATATCCATTGACTCATGGCAGTGATAAATGGCTTGGCTGGTGGTCAAGTCTTGGAGGAGGGTTCTATGACTCTTATATTGGGGCTCAGTGAGATTCCACTAGCAACCTTATGTATTACACTAGGGACCACGACATCTGCCAAGTCACATGATTCAAGCAATGAGGTAGCCTAAACCTGCTGTAAAACCTTTTCTTGTTCTGGACATTACTTGAAACCGAGTCATTCAACAAATAGAATGGAGCAGTATAACCAAGAGAGCACAAAGATATGTGCTCTCTTCAAAATTCAGAGACCTACTACATACTCTGTCTCTTTCATTTAGTCATAGGAGGTACAAAGTGTAATACGTTGTCACTTACCTTGGAGCACATGTCTCAGTCTATCTAGATCACTTGATCCCTAAAACCTTACTTAAAAGGGAAAACCCCTGAATCTTTATTGGCTTTTTATTCCATGTTCAGACACATCCAGATTACTTACAAGTTCCAGGTCACCAGATCTGATTAATATGATGTCTGCAATATATTGGACCAGTATGATACTTTGTGGAATATCCCAATGATCAAGGTCCCTTCAGATTATATTGTGATCGTGAACAGGAGAATTAACATAGCCTGTGGCAAAATCATGAATATGTACTGCTGTCCTTTCTTAGTGAATGTAAACTGATTCTGAAAGGAATTTATTATGGCATTTGAAAGAATGCATTTATGGGATAAATAGGTGCATACCTACTGATAGAGTCTGCATTGATTTGTCTAATAAACAACCACACTCTACACAGCAGCCACAATTGGTACTACTACTTGGTTAAGTTTACAATAGTCTACCACCATCTGCCATAAGTTATCTGTATCCATTTTTTTCAGAGACTATACTGGTTCATTAAGCAGAAATATGATGAAGATCACCAGACCTACATTCTTGAAGTCACTGAGGCTGTTACTAACCTTTGCCATACCACTTAGCATGTGCTTAGGATTGCTTATGATATACCACCTTGATTTGGGGCAGGGCACTTTCAGGAGCTTCCAATTGACCTTTCCTATAATTGTGGCTCTTACTACACAGGTCGAGAAAACAATGCAAGAGATTTTCCAGCTGCCAAGTATCTCTATCTTAATTAAGCACTCAGGTAATGAGGAAATGAGCATAGCATGAGGCCGTAGGCCCATACTGGGTGCATTGTGAAACAGACTTGAATCTTTATCACTGGGCCTTCATGCTTCCTTGGTCTCATAAGGGTCCCATGATAGCATTTTGTATCTATTAGTGTCAGCTCAGACTTTGTATTCAACAGCTCTTTAAAACTCTAGATATTTCCCTTTCCCCAGTATACAGTTGCTATAGTAAATATCCATAAATGCTTTTACGGAAGAGTCTAAGTACCTTGCTGCATCCTTATAAGAAGAACTGGCTTTCTCTTTACATGACAGACTTTGGGTCAGAGAACTGACTCTGGTCTGGAAATTGGGCAATGGATCATTATTTTTCCATCGCAATATTTTGCTCACCCACTGCATTAGTTATCTATTGCTATATAACAAGTCATCCTCAAACATGGTGGCTTAAAACATAACATTTATTATCTCACAGTCACTGTGGGTCAGGAATAGGGAAGCAGCTTAGCCAGGTAGTTCTAGCTCAAGGTCTGTTGTAATGTTGAAGTCAAGCCATTGGCCACAGATACAGAAATTTACACTAAAATACAAATGAATGATAACACTCAATTATATCTACCTTTTAAGAAAAATTTATCTAACTAAAACGATTTTTGTCACACTTTCAAGCAAATAAAAAGAAAGGGGGCCAACGAAGAAGACTAGAAGCAGCCCGTCACAGAGAGGATTAAGTGATGAGTGGATATTCACATTCAGATCAATCACCAAAAAGAGAGCATTGAGAATCCATTGTGAGGTGACAGGAGGCTCCCAAAGTGAAGGAGAGGGAAGTGAGGTGACCCGCTTGGCAGAATTGGAGGTACACAGGGAAGATGCCCACATGTGGGGAAGAAGCAGAGGAGAGAATCTTGGGGTTCCATACTTCCTCCACAGACAATGCAATCCAAACTGTGGGAGAGACCCTTCACCACAGCAGGCCACCAAACTGACACAAGGAACTAACTGGAGACTGCAGTGGCATTGTTCAAGAGAGAAGGCACAGCAGGGTCCTCCTGGCTTATGAACCCCAGGCATTGCAGCTAGCACCATTTTGAGGTTCCAGCCCCAGAGCACTGTATTTATCCAGTGGTCAGATGTGTTGCTGCCACCTTCCCACTGCCCCTGCCAGGCCGGGTAGGGAACAGGGAGGCTGTGTCCCATGGGCAGGTGCTGTATGCCCCCATTACCACTGGGCGAACTGGGCAGGGTGAATGCTCAGGCCACCATGCATTGATCCCTACCACCAACAACAGAACTGGGCAGAGTATCAGTCAAGCTGTCAAGCTGCCACAGGCTAACAAACACTGCCACTGATGGACTTGGGTGGGGTGAGCACTCATGCCACAGCATGCCAACTGCCCATGACAATCACAGAGGAATGGGGAGGCACAGGAGAGTATCAGTGTTAAATGCTCATAGTGCATCTACCCCTCTTTTAACTGGTTAATCTTCTAGAGTAGGACTCAAATGTGCCATCCAGGAACCTTTCCAACTCTTCACTGAGCAACAGAGTTCCCAGAAGAGTAGAACAGGTGTACAATAAAGCTATCTGTCATGAGCTAAGAGGTTTCAAATGAGAAGGAACGAGCATAAGAACTCTAGTAACATGAAAAAACAGGTTGTTTTGAAACCCCCAAATGATCACAATGGTTGTCCAGCAAGGGACCTCAACCAAAAGGAAATTGTTATAACATCAGATATAGAATTCAGAATATGGATGGCATATAAGATCAATGGGATTAATAAGAAAGTTGAAAACCAACATAAAGAAAACAAAAAAATAATTCAGGACATGAATGAAAAATTCACTAAAGAGATAGATTTAAAAAAAGAAAGAACATCTGGAATGGAAGAGAGTCATTTAGGGAATTTCAAAATACAGTGGGAAGTTTTAACAACGTACTAGACCAAACAGAAGAAAGAATTTCATAGCTTGAAGACAAGACATTCGAATTAACACAGTCAATTAAAAATAAAGATAAAACAATCAAGATAAATGAACAAAGTCTCAAAAAAATATGGGATTATGTAAAATGCCCAAACATAACAATCATAGGTGTCTCTGAGGGAAAAGAAGAAAAGCAAAAAGCGTGGAAACATATTTGAGGAAATAATAGAGAAAAACTTCCCTGGTCTTCCTAGAGATTTAGACATCCAAATACAAGAGGGTCATTGAACTCCTGGAAGATTCATTGCAAATAAGACATCACTAAGGCACATAATCAACAATCTGGCCAAAGTCAAAATGAGGGAGAAAATCCTACAAGCTGTGAGACAAAAGCATCAAGTAACTTACAAAGGAAAACCCATCAGTCTAACGGCAGCCTTCTCAACAGAAACCTTACAAGTCCAAAGAGATTGGGATCCCATCTTTAGTCTTCTTAAACAGAATAACTGTCTGCCAAGAATTAGGTATTCTGCAAAACTAAGTTTCATAAGTAAAGGATAAATAAAATCTTTCCCAGACCAGCAAACACTAAGGGAATTTGTTACCACTAGAATTGCCTATTAAAAGAAATACTTGAAAGTGCTATAAACACTGAAAAGAATGGTTCATACTCACTGATGTTAAACACTTGAAAGTAAAAGCTCACAGCTCTTATAAAATAATAACACAAGAAAGAATGCAAAGCAAATATGTAACAATCAACATGAGGACTGAAACAGTATCTCTCCTATCAATATTAACATTAAATGTAAACACTCTAAATGTCCCACTTAAAACATATAAATTGATGAAATGGATAAAAACAAAACACAACCAAATATCTGCCATCTCCAAGAAACTCATTTAACTCATAAAGAGTCTCAAAGAGTCAATGTAAAAGGATAGAAAAATATATTCCATGCAAATGGAAACCAAAAGTGAGTAGAAGTACCTATTCTTACATCAGATAAAACAGACTTTAAAGCAACAATGGTAAGACAAAGACACAGAAGGTCATTACATAATGATAAAGGGATCAATTCAACAAGAAGATATAACAATCCTAAATATATATGCACCTAACACTGGAGCTCCCAGATTCATGAAAAGAAATACTACTAGACCTAAGTAATGAAATAAGCAGCAACATAATAAAAGTGGGAAACTTCAAAACTCCACTGACAGAACTAGACAGATCATCAGGGAAGAAAATCAACAAAGAAACAATGGACTTAAATGGGACTCTAAAACAAATGGACCTAACAGACATATACAAAATGTCAAAACTGAATAATATACATTCTTCTCATCAGTACATGGAACATTTTCCAAGACAGACCACATGTAAGGCCATATAACAAGTTTCATTAGATAAACAACATCAAAATCATACCATGTATCTTCTCAGACCACAGTGGAAAAAAATAGGAACTCTGAAAACTATACAAATATGTGGAAATTAAACAACCTGATGCTGAATGATCTTTGGGTCAATAACAAAATCAAGATGGAAATCAAACAACTTTTTGAATTGAATGATAATGGCAACACAAGATACCAAAATCTCTGTGATAAAGCAGAAGCGGTCCTAAAAGGGAAGTTCATAAAACTAAATGCCAACATCAGAAAGACAGAAAAATCACAAATTAACAACTTAATGTCACACCTCAAGGAACTAGAAAAACAAGAACAAACCAATCCCAAATCTAGCAAAATACAAAAAATAACAAAGACCACAGCAGAACTAAATGAAATTGAAATCAATAAACAATAGTAAGGATCAATAAAATGAAAAGTTGTTTCTTTGAAAAGATAAACAAAATCAATAGACCACTAGCTAGATTAACCAAGAAAAGAAGAAAGAGGATTCAAATAAGCTCAATCAGAAATGAAAAAGGAGATATTACAACAGATACCACAAAAATACAAAAGATCATCTGAGACTACTATGAACATCTCTATGAACACGGACTAGAAAATCTAGAGGAAATAGATAAATTTTTGGAAACACACACCTCCCAAGCTTAAATCAGGAAGGAAGATAAATCCTGAACAGAAAAATATAATAAGTAGAAAGATTGAATCAGTAATAAAAACAATCTCACAACAACAACAGCAAAGCCCATGACCAAGTTCAAAGCTGAATTCTGCCAGACCTATAAAGAAGAACTGGTACCAATCCTACTGAAACTGTTCCATAACATCAAAAAGGAGGAAATCCTCCCTCATTCATTCTACAAAGCCAGTATCACCTCAATACCAAAGCTAGGAAAGAATACAACAAAAAAAGAAAACTACAGACTAGTATCCCTCATGGACATACATGCAAAAAGTCCCAAAACAATAAAGGCTGGCATGGACGTGGAGAGATAGGAACACTTGTGCACTGTTGGTAGGACTCCAAACTAGTACAACCTCTATGGAAAGTAATATGGAGGTACCTCAAAGAACTAAAAGTAGACCTATCATGAGATCCAGCAATCCCACTACTGCATATCTACCCAAAGGAAAATAAGTCACTATATCAAAAAGACTCATATGTTTATCACAGCACAATTCATAATTGCAATGATATGGAGTCAATCTAAGTGCCCATCGATGGATGAGTCGATGAAGAAAATGTGGTGTATACCACAGAATAGTACTCAGCCATAAAAAACAATGAAATACTGTCTTTTGCAATAACCTGGATAGAACTGGAGGCCATTATCATAAGCGAAGTATCTCAGGAAGGGAAAAACAAACACCGCATGTACAAACTTTAAGTGGGGGATAAACGATGTGTATACATGGTCATACAGAGTGGTATAATGAATTTTGGATACTCAGAAGGGGGAAGGAGGGAGGGGATAAGGGATGAAAAATTACTTACCGGGTACAATGTACGCTATTTGGGTGACGGGTGCACTAATAGCCCTGACTTCAAAATTTGCATTTTTACCTTAAATATGGTCAAATATAAAAAATTTCATATGGTTCAAACTAATGTAGGCTATGCAAATACTAACAAAAAGAAATAGTCTTTAAGGTAGTTTCATCTACAAATAAAGAGGGTCAAATTATAATGATACAATTTAGTGGGAAGATATGACAGCTGAAAATTTGCATACCTGAATATATGATCCAAAACTATATAAAACAAAAATATAACAGAGTCATAAAGAAAAATAGTATTCCAAGGATTATACTGGAGAGTTTACCACACTTCTCTCAGTAATTGACAGAATAAGACAAAAATTTTAGAAGATAGTGAAGATTTGAAAAATACAATTAGCAAATTTTACCTTCTGTATGTGTGTGGAACTTTGTACCTGAAAAGTGTAAGAACACATTCTTTTTCAGGCCCATATGTAACATTTATCTTTAAAAAATTATATACATGTAAATAAATCCTATAAAATTTCTGGTTTGAATATATAGACAGTATATTTTCTCACCACTAATCTATAACAAAAGGATTATTTAAAATTCTGTATATTTAGAAATTAAAAATGTGTCTAAAAATCATGTATAAGAAATTAAACTGGAAATTAGACATGTTTACCTAAACAATAACGACAATAGTACATAAAAAAATTGTTAGATACCGCCAACGCATTGTATAAATGAAAATTCATGGCATTTAGTGTCTGCATTAAGGGGAAAAGATACTGAAAATCCTTGAGCTAAGCACCTACCTCAAAAGTTGAAAAAAGTATTGCAAAATAAACCCAAAAATAGTAGAAAAAACAAAATAGAAAATAATAGTACAATACAGGAAATCACCAAAGCAGAAAAGGCTAACAATGTTGATCAAGCATAAAAAGAGAGAAAGAGGAAGAGAGAGAGAAAGTAAGGAAGAGAGATAAAGTGAGAACAAGAAGCAGAGAAAATAAACACATTGAACAGATAATAAGAGGATTTCATGAACAACTTCATGGTAATTTTCAAAATGTTAATAAAATGGGCAATTCTTTGAAAAAAATATAAATATAATCTACTGAAACTGACCTGAGAAGAATTTAAAAACCCAATTAGCAATATAAACATTAAATGAATTGATAATCAAAATCTTTGCACTGTGATTACCATAGAGGTGGATTCATCAGTGAGTGCTAATAAACATTCAAAGAAGAAATAATTCCAATTTTAGAGAAATACTTGAAGAGAATACAAAAGGAAGGCACACTTCTGATATTATTTTATGAAACTAGCATAACCTTGATACCAATGTCCTGGAATTGATTACAGGCCAATCTCACTCATGACACATGCAAAAATTCTAAATGAAATATCAGCAAGCCGCATTGGGCAATATATAAAAATCTAATTGAAAAGTTAGATTTATAGTAGGAATGCAAGTTTGGTTTAATTTAAAAATAATCAACAAAATTACTGATTTAATAGATTTTTAAAATTCCTACAATCCTTTCAATAGATACAGAAAAAGTAATATAATTCAAAAATGCATATGCACACATACACACAAAGTATATGTGTGTGTTTATGTTTATATTTTATATAAACTCTTAGCAAACCTGAAATAGAAAGAATTTTTTAATGGAATCTACAAAATAACTTACAGGGAACACCTCAATTAATGGTAAAACATCAAAATTTCTCTCGCTTTGATGTTTAGAATAAGACAAGAATGCTCCTTATCACTACTTCCATTCATGGAATACTCCCTCAACACTGTAACAAAAAAGGAAAAAAAAAGTGGATAAGAAAGAAGAAACAAAGTTCTTGTTATTCTCAGAATATATCTTTGAATATGTAAAATATTCAAAAGTTATAGGTAAAAATTTAGAAATAAGAGAGTTTAGTTTTCTTTTTTCTTTTTTTTTTAAGACTAGTCAAGTGCATTAATGAGAAGGGGGAAGAGTAGAATGTAACTAACTATGAACGATCAAGTGAGATAATTCACCACCTTTGGACCAGCCAATAAGAGAGTTTAGTAAGATTGCTAGATACACAATTAATTTAAGAGATAATTTCATTTTAATATGCACAATGCAAAAATAAATGTATATTAAAGGAAACATTTATGAAGATATCAAATATATCTTAACTAGGAACTATTATTGAAACATATAAAACCTATAAAGGGCAAGTTATACAAATTTAAAAAGACATTTAAAAAGTCCTAAATAAATTGAGACATATTCTGTTTATAAAGACTTAGTGTTATAAATAAATATGTCTGTTATCCCCCAAAAAACCCAACAGTTATTTTTATGAATACTGAAACTTTTTATTGGAATTGATTTACATAGAAATGCAGAGGGCCAAAATTAGACAAGATACTCTTGAAATAAATGATTCCAACAGGAACTTATATGATCAGTTATCAACACTCTAGTAATTAAGACTACTAAGCACTAGCACAAAGATTAAAAAATAATAATAAACCAATGGACAAGAATAAAGATCAAGAAAAAGATACACACATACATGGACACTTTATTTACCAGAGAGGTATGAATGCATACTAATGGGAAAAACATCTTTTGATAAAAGTGCTTTATCAATTGGCAATCAAAATGGAAAAAAATATAAAATTCACTCATCCACGTTTCATGCCTTGTAAAAGAATTCCAGGGGGATTATTGATCTAAAAGTTCATGGCAGAATGATAAACCTTGTAGAAGATAATATAAGAGAATATCTCTGTGATCTGGAAGTAATGAAATATTTCTAACCCAAAACAATAAAAAAGTACCAAACAGGCTGAAAAAGATTGATAAATATTTTCATTAAAATTGGGGATGTCTGTTTATCAAAGAAGCAATATTAAACAAGTTATAAGACAAGTGGTAGTGACATTTTCTTTTCCTTCCCTTTTTTTTCTTTATTTCTTTTCTTTCCTCTCTCCCTCCCTTTATTTGTTCTTACCTTCCTTCCTTTCTTCCTTCTACCCTCCCCTTCCTCTCATCCTCCTCCACAGTCATGTCTCAGACATTTGCAAGATATGTAAATGACAGAAGCATAACTCACAACTCATCAACATCAATCATAAAAGAAATATGACCCAATGGGAAAATGGGCACTTCTCGAAAGAAGGATTTTTTAATGACCCATATGCATAAAAAATTGCTCGGAGAAATTCAAATTTAAATATTAAATAACAATAAAATACCCTATATAACCATTGTGATGGTAATTTTGCATGTCAGCTTGACTGGGACATGGGTGCTCAGATAGTTGGTTAAACATTATTCTAGGCTTGTTTGTGAGGATGATTATGGATGAGATTAACATTTAAATCAGCACACAAAGTAAAAGATTGCCCTCCCCAATGTGGGTAGACGTCATCCAATTCATGGGAGGCCGAATAGAATAAAAGGGAAAATCTGCCCCCTCTTCCCAACCACCTCAGCTAGGACAGTGGTCTTCTCTTGCCCTTGGACTAGACTCTAAACCATCAGTGATCCTGTTTCTCAGGACGTCAGACTTGGACTAGAAGTTACACCGTCAGGTCTCCTGTTCTTGCGCCTTTGGACTTAGACTGGGACACCACCACCAGCTTTCCTGAGTCTCTAGCTTGCAGGTAGTAGATTGTGAGACCTCCCAGTCTCCATAATTGCGTGAGCCAATTCCTTATAATAGATCCCTTTGTGTGTGTGTGTATGTGTGTGTCCTATTTTTTTTGTTTCTCTGGAGAACCCTGACTACTATACCCATCTAACTGTCAAAAAATATAAACATGACAGTACCAAATATTGCTAAAGAATGAAATAAAAGAAATTCTCAAATGCAGCAGTTTTACTCCTGTGTTTACACCCCAGAGATATGCATGCTCTTGAAGACAATATGCATATCCAGAATATTTGTAGCAGCATGTTTTTTGTGTAATAATAAAAAAGAAAAACAGAAAGGAAAGAATGACTTAGTAAGAGGATGAGAGGAAGGGGAGGGTGGAAAGAAGGAATGAAGGAAGGAAAGAAGGAGGGATGGGAGGGAGGAAGAAACAAGGAAACAAAGGAAGGGAGGGACAGAGGAAAGAAATAAAAGGAATAAAAGAAAAGAAAGAAAAGAATACAAATATCCATCAATAGTTAAATGGATTAATAACTAATGGTATATTCATAACTGGTATTATAGTCAAATATCAGAATACTATACAGCAATGAAATTAAATAATCTATAGATTTATATATGAATTTTATAAACATAATGTTGAGGTAAATAAGCAAGACACAAACAAATATGTAAAGAATGATTGCACTTATATAACATTTAAAAAGCAGCAAGACTGTATTATTTAAAGATGCATGCTTAGGTGGAAATACAAAATTCAGTATAGGGTTAACTTTGGGGTGATTAGGAAAGAGGTTCTTTTTGTGTTGGCCCTGTTCTATGTCTTGATTTAAGTGATGTTCACATATGTGTTTGCTTTATAACTGTTAAATATTTTATGCACTTTTCATCATTGTGCTATATTTGCCAATTTAAAAAAAAGATTAAAGGAAGCAATGCACTGAACGTCCTTATAAATAAATCTTCACCTACATTTCTGCTAATTCTCCTAGTATAGATCTCTAAAAGTGGAATTACTGGGTTAAATGGGATAGATGTTATGCTAAATTTCTAGTTGATGGAGAAATAGATGATAGGTTTCTTAAAAATTGTGTACTAATTTACACTCTCAGCACAGTTAACGGGATTGATGATACGCCTGAACTCTTGTTAGTGTGTTTTGCAACTTTGCTAAAAATTGTTGGAAAATAGATGACAAAATGGAAACACAAATATATATGGGCTTTTTTGCTCTGATCTTAGATTCACTGAAGCACAGCCATTTTATTTGTGTCCAACTCTGCTCCAGCACAAACAAAATAGAGAGTTAAGTCTACAGTTTGAGCTAGAAGATAACTTTAAATGGTCCTCTGATCTGCTTCTCTCTCTCTCACACACACACACCCTCCAGGACATCACGTTTTATTTCTTGTTTCTTGAGTCTTCCCTTGACAACTATGAGAACTAATAATCTCTTTGGTTCACTGGGTTCCAACATAGTCATCTCATTATTTTTCTTTTACCTTAAAAGATTCACTTGGTGAAAATTCTGGTGAGCTCTCTAGTTTGTAGTAAAGCCTAAAAATATCATTAAATCTTGGCTAAAAATCATTGCTACACTAATATGATATAGATGAATCCAACTCTCCATCATTGCATGCCATAAGAATGCAGCAAATGTTGTCAAAATCTGAACATAGATGCAAATATTTCTCACTTTTAATGATGAACTCAATATACAAATTCCACCAACTCTGCTGCTTGCACTTTCTATGATTGTGAAGCTTGTTTATGTAAAAATAGAGCTTTTTGTGGTTTTTCAGTCTCTAAATAATTTTAAACTTTTTATTCTGCAGACTCGCCTCATCTTTGCAGTTTCTGCACCCTTAAGGGCTACCATTCCTCTAAGATTTTACTGTTAAATTTCACCCATACTCAACCACACCTAAAAGCCATTTTGCGTCATCTCTGGAAGTCCTGTAAGTTTCTCTAGAAGCCTTTAAGAGTTGCACACATGTTTGTTTATAGCCCAGTTTTTACTTTGTTTTCGGGTACCAAACTGGGATAAAGCCTCGAAATACTCCAATGAGTTCTGCCATATCTACTACTTTGGACAGATTTCTTCTGCTATAGGTATCTTCTACCCAGAGGCAGATTAACTATATGGCCATTAACACTTAAACATTAAAGCCGTCACTTACATGAAGTGAAGGCCTGGAGAGAGACATTAGAAATATTTTTAATGGTTATAGGTACTTATAAAATTTACAAAAATAAAATATTTTGACTAGAAGACTGCTCTGTCTCTGCTTGACATTTCCATTTTTAAGCTTCTCCTTGACTTTAAACAGTGGTCATGAGCATTTTGGGGATCTAGATAATGAGAAGTTAAGTAGGGAATACATTTAGTTTGTGTTTAGTGAGTTACATTTATGTGGTTTTCAGCATTTCCATAAATATTCAAATTATTCCCAGCAATCTTATTGAAGAAATAACTTCATGATTTTTGTACTGCCCACTATGTCTGCTCACCAGACATGATGTGAAGGTGCAGAATCAGAAGTCAAATCAAGATAGAAACGTGGCCTAAGGTGCCCAACACCACAAATATGTGTGCAAGTTGAAATGTACAGAGCCAGAATCTAGTTTCTGAAAAATTTTTCAATCATTAGACAAGTGAAATTGTAAGTGGAGGATTCAGCTCTTGTCAATGCTGAATCAAAACCATCAGTAATAAAAAATGATCAACCATGCTATAGGAAGAACTAAGTTATCTTTATATTATTTCAATGGAATATGTTATAAAATCATTGTCACAAAGAGGGAATAAAAAATAGGAATATATGTTTTAACTACATGATTAACAAAACTGGAGAATATACATTCTTTTCAAGTAAATGTGAAATATTCATTGAAACAAATAATTTTCTGGACCACAAAGCAAGTCTCAACAAATTTCAAAAGATAAAAATCATACAAGTATATTCTCTGGATACAGTAGAATTAAGCTAGAAGACAACAAGAAAAAGATAACCAGAATATTCTCAAAATGTTTAAAAATTAAGCAACACACATATAATCTCAAAACAAAAAAGAAATTGTGGTGGAAATTAGAAAATTCTTTGAAATGAATAATGGAAATACAACAAATCCAAAATGTGCGGAATACACCCAAAGTAATACTTAGAAGGAAATATATATCTTTTACTGTATATATTCACTTTGAAAATGATATATGGCTGTATACTCAAGATCTCTGCACTTGACCATATATATATTAAACTCAAATTTTAAACATTTAGAAAAACAGGAAATTATCTGATTTTAAAAGTTCATGCTAAAATACAAATGAGAAATAACATTCAACTATATTTACTTTTTAAAAAAGATTTATCTAACTAAAATGATTTTTTGGTCATGCTTTCAAGCAAAATGCCATTACACACTGGAAAATTTCAGGTGGTCAATACAGGAGAGTTTAGAAGCCTTTCAAATAGTATTAGGCCAATCTATCCAGCAAGACATTATATAAAAATTGCATTGCAGGAACACATTTGGATAAAACAGAGCTTAGAAAGTAAGATGTTGGTATATGATAAAAGGAGAAGACAAGAAAAATAATGCCGCAATATATTTTCATAGGCTCAGACATAAATTGATAAGTGAAATCTATGGAGCTCTTTATTGATGTCAACTGAATTATTTCTAGGATAACCTTTGGAAAAGATCCTTTTCAACTCTCAGTTGCCTTCCAATTTATCGTCCCACATTGACTTCCTTATGATCCTATAGAGAATATAGTTCTCTACAATTCTTATTCTGCCTCTTCCACCATTGGTTATTTGATAGGTTCTTATGATTTAAAAACTCATCTTAATGTAACCTCAGTTAAATATTATTAACATTTGTTATTGTGGTGCTATACACATTTTTAAGCCACAAAAGTATGTGTTTATTGAAAACAATATACAAGGTCTGTCTGGAAAGTATCCAGCCATGTAATATAAAAAATAGAGACATTTATTGAAGAAGATACAAGATACAAGAAAAATTGTACATAGGACAATGAAGCCTCAGTCCCCTTCAAAGTAGGCACCTTGGGACCTCACACAGTTCTCCCAGAGTCTCTTAACCTATCCTGTACACATTCAACATTCTCAGGTGTTCTGCTTGTTGCAGGCCTTCCAGAATGTGGATCACTTTCAACAGATTCTTGACCATCTTTGAAGCATTTGTGCCACACTTTTATTTGTGCTGCACTCATTGCATCATCCCCGAAATCCTTCTGAATCATCTGAATAATTTCTGCAGAGGGATGTTCCAGCATAACACAAATTGGATGCAGATCCGTTGCTCTACTTGCTCAGTCATTTTGAATGAGACAGCCACACAGTACCCATGCTCACTCAACGGCGTCTAGCGCCACAGTGACTAGTACAGAGAAGTTGTCATTGTTCACGCATGTGGGTCCCAGTCCACTCTCCTTGGTGCCAGGTTACATCGATGTCACACAAACCGTTCTCATTATATTAACAATGGCTGGATACTTTCTGGGCAGACCTCATATATTTAGTGCATTCCAGAGTCAAATCTAATTTGGTTCAAATGCATTTTGTTGGTCCTTCATTTTCAGATGCATTGACATTTAGGCTTTTATTTAATCTAAAATTTAGTTTATCTGTCCTTTCTCCTCCCAAACTAAGAAGAAACATCTCCAAATTACATATAATTTGAAAGTGGTCCTTTCATTTTTTTTTTTACTGCAATGTTCTTACCAAGATACTTTCTTCTTCCTCTTTCATAAACACTATTTTTTTTTCCCTGCTTCCCCATTAAAGTTTAGAGTACAGACAAGTTATCAATCTAGTAGCACTGGACTGCAAACACAGGAAACATTAGAACAAGATCAAAGAAGCATAGCGTTCAAGAACTATAGATACAAGTAGATCACCATGTTCACTGAAAATGATATTTAGTGTCATTTGGAACATAGAAGAGAACAATTTCTTAACTTTGAATTTGAGTTGCCATTCATAGCTGTGAAGAGAAATCTAATATCTGAAACCTATCCCAGAACGTTTTGTGAGCATGAAAGCAAAAATACATTTTATAAAATACAACCATTGCTTAAAATGCTAGTCATTAGTAAGTTGAAAGATTTTCACATCTTGGGACTCAAGTTTGTAGTGTGCTCTGGATGAGCCAGATGGTTTATGCATAGGACCACCATCAGCCATTTCTGCATTTCTGGCAAATGCATACTAACTGGTGTCAGGGAAAAAAATAGGTCAGCATCCAATAGGGAAAAAAGGAACATCTAAATGTAGAGAGTAAATATTGTTTCTTGAATATACTCAGTGGTTCAGCATTTTAAAATCATATTATACCAATACAACATCAAAAAAATTTTGAAAATTTCTATGTTGCTTTAACATCATGTTGATTTGAATTTCTTTTTAAAATAGAGCTCAATAGATTTGTTTTGTTATAAAAGCAACATACATATTCCCATTATAGATAATTTAGAAAATACAGAAAAATGGAAAATCTAATCATACATACTTTCATCATCCAGAAACAGCTATTATTAATATATCAATTTTTATTCATCTTCATTCCTGTTTATTATTATTTTGGGGAGATTTTGAGGGGGTTCATTGCATAGTTATAATTACATTGTTTAAATTGTCGGTACCATATTTATAGCTTAGATTTTTTATTTTAGTACATAGTTTTTCATAAACTTCATTTATATGGTTTCATATTTCATCACAAATTGGCTATGCAATAGTTTGCTTTAGCATTTTGCAATTCTTAAATTCTTAATTTGTTTCCATTGCTCTCTTTGTGCCTTAATTTTTTTATATTTATGTTTTTCTTTATGGTAGATTTTGAGAAGTATAATAAATCAAAGGGTACAAAAATTCTTAAGGATTGTATTTTCTGTTACCAAATTTATTTTGATAAGGTTTATACCAGTTGCTATGGTTTGAATATTTGTCCCCCCCAAAATCCATGCTGAAATTTAATCACCATTGTAACAGTATTATTAAGAGATAGGACCTGTAAGAAGTAATTAGGCCATAAGGGCTCCACCCTCATGGGTGGGATTGGTGCCCTTTTAAATTGGCAAGTTCAGCACCATCTTGCTCTCTTGCTCTCCCTCACACTCTTGCCTTTTGTCATGGGATGATGCAGCAAGAAGACCCTCCTCAGATTCTGGCATCTTGATATTGGACTTCCCAGCTTTGAGAACAGTGAGCCAATAGTTTCTGTTCATTATAAATTACCCAGTCTCAGTTATTCTGTTATAGCAGCACAAAACAGGCTAAGACATCAGTTTATGTAATTACCAGCAACAAATGAGAGTATCACTCCAATCATCTCACCAAAATTATTTAATATTTGCTAATTTGGTAGTAAAATATAGTTAAATGGCAGGGCTATTCATCACTTGGCTTGAGGAACTGTATCATACTAAAATAAAGCATTGAGAAAAAGACTAATTATTTGACAACAAACTTCTATGGAATGCAAGTTCAATGCCCTTTCTGGAATTTGCTGGGAAGTTCACTGACTTCCCTCAGTTAGACATCCCATATAGCCCAGATCCTAAAACTCCCTTTGCATTTCAGTTGTTCTAATAAACTTGTTAAAAGTTTAAACCATCTAAAAGAAAACACTCATGGTCTGCCTTTCCAACTGCAAAAGTCAACAGAAATTATGTCAGGAGCAACTATTCTACTCCAGCAGTGTTGAAATTGAAACGTCATTATTTATATGCTTATTTATAACTTTTTTATTCATTTGAGTTATACCTACCTATTATTTTCTTTAAAAAACATTTTTAACACATAATTCAAAGCAATGTAAAGTTTCTATTGTCCCTAACTGGCATCCAGTAGGGAAAATGACTGTCTTATTCTGTAGCAAAACAGCACATCATATGGTTAGCACAAAAACTCACATCTCAAAAGTACTCTTTGAAATATTACACACAGAATATGTTTGTCTCTATTTAGTGCACACACATCTGTCTTCATTTGTTTAGTTGACAAAATAAAATACTACTCAAATGATAGTACACTTCCAAATGAGACAGAAATGGTTAAACTTTTCCTTTTATAATTGAAACTTGCCATCTTTAAGTGCCTAAATGTAATTATGGAAGAAAAGAAATTTCCTCTGTTTATATACAGAATAATATTTTAATGTAATAATTAGTCGTCTTGAATTGAAATGAGTTTACATGTGCAAGGTAGATGGCCAGAATGCACTTTAATCTTATTTCCTGTATAAACAGCAATTCAGAGTCTGTAGCAAGAAGGCAATATTTCTGTACCATTACTCAAGTACAGAGCATGTTGTTCATATAATATCCTCTGTCACTTGCCCTTCTTGCAGGGATTACAGCTCTTCCTTGCCTCATTAAAACTCGGGGAACATGCTGATGTAATTTTCAGTCACTCACTGGAGCTTACCATTTTTAATTGAATCAGACTTCCTGAATTTTAGAAATTTTAAGATTTATTTTATACATTTCTAGGCTTATTTTTCTCAGTTGTACATTTTCCTATCTGATTTATATTTTTAAAATTAGTATGGCTTTGTACTTAAAATAAGTATTAGTTTTCATAACTGAATCTGTGCATGAAAGAAAAGGAAAGGCAAGGAGAAAAGCAGAAGAGATGTGAATACAAACAATGTTTTATTCTTAAACTTTTTTTTATATGTTTCCTAATGGTGTGGGTACCACAGGGAAAGTGGCCCACTGTTTTTTCTGCATGGTTCCTTTTTGCTCATTTGATTTATTTCTATTAATAATATTATGTTTATTATTGTTGTTGTTAGCAAATATTGAGCAAATAAAAACAAATACTTATGTGTGTAGGCTTTAAGACACAATACTAAAATGAATACCCACTTCTTACCCAATTTAGGAAATGAAATTTTACCATCATTTTGAAGAGTGCTCCCTGATCCTACACGTTTTTCTGCTCACTCATAAAAAATCACTTCCCTGAATTTTTAGTTTATCGTTCTCTTATTTCTTTAACATAATTTTGCTCCATATTTTTATTTCCTTCAATAATGTATTATGTATTTTAGTAATATGTATAATTATGTTTTTTATTGGGAAATTTCCTGCCTTGTTTTTTGACTATTATATTTCTGAGATTTATGCATGTTGTGTTTAGCTATAGTTCACTTCCCTGTTATACAGTATTCCATTGTGAGAATATACATTCTTTCAGACCTTCTATTAATAATAGATAATGGATGGTTTTCAGTATTTTTCCATTGTAAACAAGATGCTGCAAACATTTTTGCACATCTCCTGGTACACATGTGCAAATTTTTCTGCAGTGCAGTTGTTCATACATTTTAGCTGTATCAGAATTACCTGGAGGGCTTGTTAAAACATGACTGTTGGTCCCCAACCTCAGTGTTTCTAATCCAGTAGGTCTGGGATGGGGCCCAATATTTTGCATGTCCAATGAGTTCCCAACTGATGCTGATGCTGCAGGTCCAGGGACCAACTTTGAGAACAACTGCTCTAAGGTCTATAGTTAGGTATAGAATTGCTGGATCATGGGGAAATAGCAATTTCAAATTTATTCTATAATGCCATATTGTTTTCCATGTTTATGCCAATATAGAATTCTACCCATAATATGTATAACCATTTTGATTTCTCCATATCTTTGCCAATATGCTAATGTTAAACTTTTAAATTTATGCCAAATAGGTGGATGTGACATGTTACCTCCCAGTAGTTTTGATTTTCATTTCCCTGATTTAACAATAGAGTTGAGTATATTGTCATATGTTTATTAGCCATATATTCTTCCTCTTAGTTCCCTTTCTTTATTTTTCCATTGGGTTGTTTCTCCTTTTCTTACCAATTTATAGAAGTTTCTCTATGTTCTTTTTACGAAGACTCTCATGTCACCATTTTTAATACCTACTGATTCTTTCTTGAAGGGTCTAGGAGAAAATTGTTTATACTTTTTATCCATTTTGCCTCATGTCTGAACATATAGCTTCTTTGCTGCTTCTTAACATAGTCTTAGATGATAACAATAGAAGTACTTATTAAACAGTTTCCTCATCTGTAAAATGGAGGGAGGAGGAGAACTTTTAAGACTGTCTACCTTGATCAAGCTGTATGCCCTCTTTTTAATTAAAAACATGGATGCTTAAAAAAAAAAAAAAAAAGCTTATCCATACCAATTACCATACTATGGTGAGGACTCATTTCCTCCACCATTACTCCCAAGTCAAAGTCGCAGCTTTCTCTCTTGTTCTTCTACACTGGCCTCCCCATCACCCCCACTCGACCTCCTCCCTTCCACCCTGTCTCCCTACAGCTACTCCCCATTCAACAGCCAGAGTAATCTTGCAAAGCGCAAATCAAATCATCTCCTTCTCTGTTTAAATCCCTCTGCTGGTTTCCCATTATTACGCTTAGAATAAAATATCAACTCTTTACCATGGCCAACAAGACCTAGGGAATACTTCTCCATTCTCATCTATGCCATTCTTGCCTTAAATTACCAAAGTGTGGCCACTCTTGCTTTATTGATATTTCTCAAACACTACAGATATGTTCCTCCTTCAGCAATGCCCTTTTCCCTTTTCCCAGACATTTCTCAGGTAGGCCACCCAGACTATCTCATCTAAAATAGCTCTCTCTTCCATTCTTCACACACGTGTACTCCTGATCCCCAATATTCTTAGAACTTATCAATTCCTGACATTTTATGTTTAATTTTTAATCATCTCTCTTTGTCCTCTACTAAAATGTAATCACCATAGGCTAACAAGATTATTTTGTTCATCCCAGCGCCTAGGAGAGTTCCTAATAACAATTATGTTTCCTATGCTATAAATATTTACTAAATGAATGCATTCCCTTCATATAATCCTCACAGTTCTTTTAGCTATATAATTCTGAAAGGCAGAGACTGAATATTATTTATCTTAATACCCCAGAATCTAAATACATGGTATACAGCACATTTAACCACTCAATAAAAGTATATTAAATCAATTGATATTGTACATAAATAGTATTAGGTTCATTTTACACATGAGAAAACTGGAAATTGGAGTACTTGCTTACAGAGCCGTGAATCTGTTAATCTTCAAAGCTATCTCACTGCGCCATGTTCTCTCTTAATCATAGCACTCCAATAAGACATTGAAATCATGATGAGCAGATGGATCAGGAAGGTGTACACCAGTAAGACAGGCAGAAAAACCTGTGACCACCAAAGAGGTTTTTTTGTTTTTTTGAGACAGAGTCTCACTCTCTTGCCGTGGGTAGCGTGCATCATCCATCATAGCTCACTGCAACCTCAAACTGCTGGGCTAAAGTGATCATCTTGCCTCAGCTTCCCTAGTAGCTGGGACTACAGGCATGTGCCATGATATCTGGCTAAACTTTCTATTTTTAGTAGTAACAGGGTCTTTCTATTGCTGAGGCTGGTCTCAATTTCCTGAACTCAAGCAATCCTCCTATTTCAGCCTCCCAGAGTGCTAGGATACAGGCATGAGCCACCACATCTGTCCCAAAGAATTCTTGAGATAAATTAGAATCCTCAGTTCCCTATTTCCAAAGGAAGGTCTTTCCCCCATATTCTATCACTTGGAAACACCTTAAGAAGAGAATAGTTCTTCATTTGTTCAAAGTAAGAACATGCTATTGCAATATTTGGGGAGAAGAGTATGCTTTACAATGTTTAAAGTTTATGGAGATACTTCTCTTTTGGATGGTGATTTGAGGGCAGATGTTTAACTGTCTCTTCTTCTACATTCCCACTAAAATGACAAGCACAAAAATATCTAGAAAAAGTTCATATAAATCCTGGAAACAAGCCAAATGGGGCCATATACATGCCAGAAATTTCAGGGAAATTCTGTTAGAAATACAAGTCCAGATTAAAGTAATTATTAATTCATCTGGGATTGAGAACATGTGAATGAAAAAGATATTTAATATAGCTATAAATGGAATCAAGATCAAGGAGAAGCTGTGATCAAAGAAAAAAAAGTCCCTGCACTGAAAAAACAGAATTAAAGCCTCAGATAAAAAAAAAAATTATTCAAGTACCAAGCTAGGGTTTTCATTTTTTTAATTTGTTTTTAACTTAAAAACCAAATTTAAAAATAGTATCTACACATTTCCAAGCAGAAAAAAAGTAGCCTCTGAAAGAAAAGAATCTATTTGTCACTGGAATTTTTTCCCTTACATAAAAGACAAATGATAGGAAAGAATAGAGCAGTGTCTTAAGAATGTGCTACCTATCTGAAGGATAATGTGTGGGTGAGAGCAAAAGAGAAAAATAAAAATTGTAATAAAAATGTTTGAGAATGGCAAGGAAATAGTATAAAAAATGGTGGTGAGTAATAAAATTGATGAAACTTGAAATTAAGTATACGATTGTTCTTAAAACAGTTACAAAACAAAAATTCCCCCAAAAATTCTATAGAAAGAAGAGACCCTTTTATAAAATCTAAATCAGGAATCATCTTTAAAAAATCTTAGAGATGATAGAAAAAAAGGGATGAAGAAAGCTGTCGAATTCATCTTCTTACACAAAGGGAAGGTGTACCAGTCCTTGTTCAATTTTCTCTCAGATCCATTGTTTATCTTAACCTGGTCCACTCTGTATTTCAGGGAAGGATTTCTACAGACAGCATTTCTGGCTGGGATTAGCATATTAAAGACAATAAGAGGAGTTAAGGGGGTAGCCATAACTCCTATCTGGTCCAATCACAGGAGGTAATATTATAAAAATTATTCAAATTTATTATTTAACTACTGTCTTTGATCTTTACACATACATTCTTTATATTGTCTAAAATTTTCTGTTTTGTGTTGTGGCTTTTGGTTTTCATGTCTTTTAAGAAGGTACCCTCCACTTCTGAATTTCACTGTGGTTTTTAAGAGACATTCAACCAATAATTTTGCAAATTATGTATTATAAAACTCTAACATTATTCTCCTTGCATGTAGACATTTTAGAAGATATCAAAGTGAAAAACAAAAACATAAGATATTTCTAATTTATGACCAATTATAGATATTTGTACTGGGAAAAATGAAACTAACATGAGAAAAAAATCTCTGTAATACTTTGAATTAGGCAATATTTTAATATTTTTCAAGGAAAGAAATGTAGTGTCATCTAAAAAGTTAAGACATCTTTGTTTTAGACGCAGCTCGGTCCCTGACGTGGCAAATCTCTGTTTCTCAGGATCTCAATGCTGGCGCTGTAAAACAGGTGGATGGGATTAAACAATGTCAGACATTTCTTTCCATTCTAACATTCTAAAATTCTACTATTTTGAACAGAATTACATATTACTTATTCAGAAGAAACCAAAGGAAATGAATTTGTGGTGGCATTTTCTTTGAAGAAGCCCTAGGAATACAGTTCCCAGTGTTAGAAACTTGATTTTAATAATTTCCTCTTTCTTTATAAGAAAAAAAATCTTGATGAAAAGTTCTTAAGGACTACTTAAGTTTATAGTTGAGCTGACCAACATTATAACCTTACTCATGGGATTTCATGATTTACAAAATTATTACATCAGGGATATGCATTTTTAAAGGAATTCAGAAGAAACAAATGAATTATGGAAAACTGTAGCAGCCTGTAGAGGCATTTTGTCAATTCTTTCCATATTATTCAACAGTTTCGTGAGTCAAGATCAGTGTTTAAAATACACACAAGTGTAACTGAAAGTTGCATAGATTCTTAAGGAGTACTGAAACTTTGGCTAATTATTTAAATACAAACAAACTAGGAAGTTTCTGCAACACTGACCAGAACCCAATCTTTACTTGATTCTGACAATATTCCATTACTCTTCCATCAGCTTAAGAGTTTCACCAATTTTGCTGAAAGCCAGAATTTATCATTTTTATTACAGTGCACACCCTAGGAAAAAAGGTCAATGGGACATTATTCCTCTAATAAAAGTCTGTTATATGCCCATTGATATCAGCATCTGAATAAAATCTTCTTGCTGTAATGACAGATGAGAGTTGCTTTTCCTCCCCTTTCCTGTCAATGCATGTTTTGTCTACCTCCAAAGGATCTTTTAAAATCTCTCTCCAGATGAAACGCATGTAAACAAGGTGGTATGGATGACACTAAGAAAAAATTGAAAGTATCTATTTTTCAAGGTCTAACTCTAGTCCTGACCGTTTCCCTCCAGGAAATCTTTCCAGATCACTCAAGCCACGGTGCTGTCTTTCTCCTCTGAATTCGTGAAACTCATCTATATTGCTCATTTGGGAATTAATCACATACTCCCTTGTTTTCATGTTTGCTTTCATCACAGACCCTCCTGTTTTCATATTTTACTTTCAAGCTTATATTTCTATTTAATGTTCCAAATCTTTATATTTTTTCTTCCCAAGTAATCTCTAAAGTAGTTAAGGACAGAACTTTTGTTGTGAGTATGAGACCCAACTCTAATCAGCTTAAGTAATATCAGAGGAACAGGAAGGACAGGATAGACCTGGCCCAACAGACATTGGAAGCTGGACTGTGGAAGACATCAAGGCTTCTCCCTTCCATCTGTTTGTCTCTTCTTTAATTGGCTTTAATTCTTTCTGGTTGCAGATAGCTAGATTGATCCATCTTGGATCAATCTTGGGTGGAGCACTACAGACCAGACCCTTTGATGGCTCAGCTGCAGCATCCAACCTGTGGTTAAGAGAAGGAACCACAGGAACTGACCCATCCCAACTTTTATGACATGGTTGTAGAGGAATATTTTTCAGGAGAATGTTACTGCTCTGGGCAGACCAACCAATGTGTTCAGCAATATTTCATGAGTAATTCTATCCTTTATGTAAATGAGATACTCAAAAATTACTTATTGTTATTCCACTGTCACACTACTAGATTTTTAACAGCTTTATTCTCCCTGAGATTCTGTTTTCTCATTTTTAAATTGAGCATAATAATGTCTATCTCACAGAATTTTGTAAAGATTAAGTATAATAATGCATGTGGTAGAAACTTCTAAACTAAAAACTCAGTACTAATGAAGTTACAATTTAGATTTTTAATTTCAATGTGTTATAGTAAAAATATATTACAGTTCATATATTTGCTGAAACATCCTGTGAAAGGATTATACAAAATATAACATTTGTAAATATTGTGCACAACAGAGCTTTCTACCACCATCAAATAATAAGTCCTTTAAGACAACCTGGTGACTGGAAATTAAACACCAACACATTTTTTAAAAAATGGTAAATGTTTTGTAAGGAATCATTTTGAGTTGCATCATACACCTTAAAATTTTCTGAAATAGAGGACACTAAATGTGTCACACATCAAAAACTTTTGAGATCTTGGGTTGTCATAAGGCATTATTACATTCAGTTGTAATCCTGTTATAGTCTCAGGGTCTAGCAGTTTTGTAGGTACACTTTGCCCCTCCACTAAGTAAGTCCAAGATTTCTATGCTTTTTAAAATTTTTGTGTCTCAAAGATCAATGGAACAGAATAGAGAACCGAGAAATAAAACCATATGCCTACAAACAACTGATCTTCAACAAAGTAGACAAAAACATACACTGAGGAAAGGACACCCTATTCAATAAATGGTGCTGGGAAAATGGGATAACCACATGCAGAACAAAACTGGATCCCTATCTCACTGTATACAAAAATTAACTCAAAATGGATTTAAAGCTTAAATGTAAGACTTGAAACCATAAAAATTCTAGAAGAAAACTTAGTAAAAACTATTCTAGACATTGGCCTAGGCAAAGTATTTATGACTAAGACCCCAAAGCAAATGCAACAAAAACAAAAATAAATAAGTGGGACAATTAAACTAAAAAGCTTCTGCACAGCTAAGGAAATAATCAACAGAGCAAATAGACAACCTACAGAATGGGAGAAAATATTCACAAACCATACACCTGATAAAGGACTAATATCCAGAATCTACAAGGAACTCAAATAAATCAGGAAGAATAAAACAAATAACTCCATTAAAATGTGGGCAAAACATATGAACAGACATTTTTCAAAACAAAGATATACAAATTGCCAACAAACATATGAAAAAATGTTCAACATCACTAATCATCAAGGAAGTGCAAATTAAAACCACAATGAGATACCACCTTACCCCTGTCAAAATGGCCATTATTAAAAAGTAAAAAAACAATAGATATTGGCATGGATGTGGTGACAAGAGAACGTTTATACACTGATGTTGGTAATGTAAATTAATACAACCTCTATGGAAAATGGTATGGAGATTCCTCAAAGAAAAAAAAGTAGACCTACCATTTGATCAACAATCCCACTGCTGGGTATCTACCCAAAATAAAAGAAGTCATTATATCAAAAAGTCACCTGCACTTGTATGTTTGTCACAGCACAATTCACAATTGCAAAGATATGAAATTAACCTAAGTGCCTACCAACCAATGAATGAATAAAGAAAATGTGGTGTATGTATATACCATGCAATACTACTCAGCCATAGAAAAGAATGAAATAATGTCTTTTGCAGCAACTTGGATGGAACTGGACACCAATATCCTAACTGAAGTAACTCAGGAATGGAAAACCAGGTACTGCATCTTCTCATTTATAAGTGGGAGCTAAGCTATGGGTATGCGTGGGTCATATAGAGTGATATAATGGACATTGGGAACTCAGAATGAGGAGAAGGGTGGGTGAAAAATTACCTATTGTGTACAATGTACACTATTCAGGTGACAGATACACTAAAAGCCCAGACTTCATCACTATACAATTCATCCATTCATAAGTAAAATCATTTACACACCCTAAATCTATTGAAATTAAAAAGCAAATAAAATAAAACAAAATTTTCATGTCTATTTTTAGTAGATTTTCTGAACCCCACCTTTTTGTGAGATTATATTTTGTGAAATGTTGCTTGCTGTAGTGTGTGTACCTCTAACAATAACAGCTAACAATTATTGAGTGCTTTGTATGTGCCCAGCTCTACCTGAGCACTTTATAATACTACTTCATGTAATGTTCACAACCAACCCATTATGTGAGCACTATTGTGTCATTATTTCACACATGAAGAGCCTGAAGCACAGAGGAATATGAGCTCTTAAAAACTATGCCATGCTGATACCTGTAGCAGCCCCTGTCCTTCCTTTTAATTGGCCATTATAGTTTTCTGTGGGTTTAAAAATAAAATTAAAGAAATGGGAAAAAATTGTGTGTTAAATTTGCACAAATGTGCACTAAGGAAGGGGTGAGGCCGGAGGAGGTTTTCTATGAATGACATGTACAAATTGCATAGCATGGATTCTAGGATTTCTACTCAGAAGAATGAAGTAGGATATGCTTGAGATAAATCCTGAAAAGCTAAAGTATTAGATAAAGATGTTCACCTACCTTTTGTGAAAATTGATCCACTCAGATGACCCTGAAAAACAGTCTATTAATGTTGTGTTATTAATCAGATATAGCACTCTATGAAGACTTTTAAAAATTTTTTATTTAATCAGAAACAATGACTAACCACTATGTCTGCAGGAAGAATTTTATAAAGTGTATATAATATTCTCTCTAGATGGGACAATCAGGAAGGAAAACTCTGGTTTGACATTAGGAGGTATATCGTTTTTGTGATTTTGCAAGAACTAAAGACATAGAGCATCGTGCATTAAAATTATCTTAAATTTATATGACGATGGTAAAAATAGCTGAATACTCCATTCAAAATGCTGCTGCCAGGTAAATTGCCCACCATGTTTTCAATGCTGGCTAGAGAAGTCTGTGCACCCATTTTGTTGTATTTTATTTTATTTTTTGCTAACCAATAAAGCCAAATTTCTTTAAAATGTTTGAGAATATAGTGAATAACCACTCAAATTCTGAAGAAGAGAGATTTGGGTGGGCAATGTGACTCAACATGGTTCACATTCCCAGGTTACAAAGAGTAGCTATAATAAACTTCTGTATATCTGAGACAGGATGGGGCTTTGTCTTGTTTTATTTTGTGGACTCTGAGGGATAAAGCTGACTGTTTTTTACATATGTAATTTTACCTAAGTTGGATCACATCAAATAGACTAAGCTATTCAGAATTTTTTAATTAAAAAAGGAAAATATATTATTTTGTGTTCACCTATCCCCTCCTTTTGCCTCCCTCTTTCCTGAGACATGTCCTAGACCATTCAAGACAATGCATGTTGAAACCATGTACATGTTCCTTTTCTTTTTCTTTTTTCCATTTTCATATAAACATATGTATGTACATATTATATATATACACATTTGCTTGTAAGAATATATATAAAGATACATAAATACAAATACCATTACACAGATATAGATATACATATTTGTTGTTATTTTTTGTTCAAAATTTTCTGCTTCTTGCTTTGTCCTGGGAGTTGACTTTATTTCCCAGATTTTGCCACTACTAACAATGCTAAAGTACCCATCTTTGAATATATATATTCCTATGTTGGATACTTCTATTTCTTTAAGATAGATTCCCAGAAGTAAGACTAGGTCAAAAGGTTATGTGTGTTTTTCATTGTAATATATATTGCCAAATTGCTTTCCCAAAAAAGCTGGAAATTTTCACATTTGACCTCTTTCAGTATTATTGAAAGACATAGGTATTAGAGCTTTAAAATGTTTTCCAGTCTGATAAGCATTCAAAAATATCTCCTTATTAATTTAATTTGCACTTCCCTAACTAGTAGTGGGGTTAACCATTTTTTCATGTTTGTTGGCCATTTAGATTTGCTCTTCTGTGAACTTCCTCTTCATATTCTTTGACAATTTTTCTATTGGTTTCTATGTTTTTCTTGAGAATTCTTAAAATTGTGTTACATAAATATTAATCCTTTGGCTGTCATGTATTTTGCAAATTTTTTCCAAACCTGCTATTTATCTATTGATTTTGATGTTTCATCTTTCAAGTGTTAAAATATTATCAACCATTTCTATATATTTTAATAGCTTCTGAATTTCTAGTGTTGGTTAAGAAAATCTCCCTAACTTTGAGATGTATTTTTAGCCTCCCAGATATTTTTCCAAGATATTTATTATTTAATTTTAATATTTAAATATTCATCTATCTAGAAGATGTTTTTGGCAAATGACAGGGGCACAATTTTACATATTTTTTTCATATGGCAGCCACTTTTGCCACATTATTTGTGCCTGTGCCATCCTACTCAGTAGAAAGTCCACTTTTGTCATATTTAAATCTCATTTATGCTTGGATCTATTTCTGGTTTGTCTATTTCATTCTACTGATCTATTTTCTTATTCCCTTGGATTACCATTGATTTGTAGCTTAATAATGTGCTCTGGAACTGTAAAGAAAGGCTCCTCTTCTTCTTCATTTTTTACAAGCTTCTAGTTATTGATGACTTTATTATTCTATATAAAATTTAAGATCATTTTATTCATTTATTTTAAAAAGCCCCATTGATATTTGTATAAGACTTATAGAAAAAGAACATTTTTTTAACACAAATACTTCAGGAAGGTAATTTTTACCTTAGGTTTAGTTTTCTTTTTCTTATGTTTACTGGAAACACTCATACAAACTGGCCTACAGGGAGATACTTTTATTTGAAGTATGAAGTGTAATATAAATCTTTGGAATAATTCTGGCAATGTGACATTTATTCCTCTGTGTACACATAGAAAACAGAAGGTTAAGTTTCCATAGAAAACAAAAAGGAAAGATTTCATTTTATTACTTCTCTTGTACCTCAAAAGAATAATTTTTCACAATGTTTCAGGGTCAAGAATTGGGAGACAGAGGAAGAAAATGTCATATTTTTCCTTATTTTCATAATTGACATGTATATTGTCTAACATCCTTTTTTGCTTGTGGTGTGGCATAGTTTACTGAAAGGCATACTAATGCACAGTTAGGATATACTTCAGCCTGATACACTTGGCCAAATATCAGATAAGAGATCCTAGAATTCAACACATCTGTTCTGAAAGCAAGTAAGAATATCTTCATATTATAATTTTCATTAGGATTACATATATTTCTCTATTTTGCAAACAGCCTTTACATTTTGTAATACTTTGGGTCTTTGAAAAAACTAAATTCGATTGCAATGAAGAATATCATTTTGTGATTTAATGGAAAGGGCACAGATTTGGCACTTTACAGATTTGAATTCAAATTCTGACTCTACTGTGTGACATTAGGCAAGTTTTGTAACCGTTCTGAGTCTTGGGTTCTTATTGTTTAAGATAATGCTAATTTTAGAAAATTTTGGGTAATTGCAAGAATTTGATGGGACCAAAAGGTCTAGTACCATGCCTAGAAACCATGAGATTCTAAACATACTTTTGTTAATAGTAGGCAATAAGCTTTATTCATAACAATTCCACTTAGTTATTGCTATTAAAAATAAGGTCTCATCTATTTTTTCCTAACAGGGTTATATAATTTGACTTTTAAAATCCATTAACTGTTTCACTCAAGATAAATATATTTATCACTAATTATGAGCTGGGTACCATCCTACACACTGAGGGTACAGAGGCAAATAAGACAGATGGGCTCCTTTCTCTGGTGGAGCTTACATTTTAAGGAGGAAACATATATAAAACAAAGAAATAATCAAAATAACTATGAATTTTGAAAAGTGTTATAAAGGAAATAAACAGCATGATATGACAGAGTAACTCAGTAGTGTACAGTAGTTACATGTTTGAAAGTTCCATCTGAATAGTTTAAAAGTGTTCATAATATATTAATATATGCTATTTTATTTCAAGCATGAAATATTTTTAAAATTGAGAAATAAAGATATGCTTTAAAGAAATTGATTAAATAATTTGTAATTAGTACATCAATTACTTAATGGGTGCTTCAATTAACAAAATACTTTTGAGGCCCTAGTATGTTCTAATTACATGGTGTACTTTATTAGGTCCTGGAAATACATACATTTATAAAAGTCAGTCCATGTCCTCAATATAAATAATCGTAACAATGTGATTAAGACTATATTAAGGATTTGCATAATGTGATACAGGATTTCAGGGAAGAGTGCTTGAAAATGCACCTTCCAACAAAGAAGCATCTACAACAGTGTTACACTTGTAAACTTTAATAAAAACTTTGCTCATAGTAAAATAGTTACACCTGAACCTCCTTTAAGTACCAAACCATTTAATCCCTGAAGGAGGATTTATTGAAATTCAACAGCATGTCTTCTCTTTTTTATATCTCTTTATATGTCTTTTCAAAAGTCATTTTTATTTCTTCTCTCACACTAACCAAGTGAAGATATTTGCTTGAAAACAAACTCTTGGAAGAAGCCCTGCCTTTAGAGCATATTTTCTTTCACTCAGAGATATGAGAAGAGAAAGTGGCCTTAACCAATCCAGGAAAGCTCTCACTACCTGATTCAGATCTGCTCCTGCTCACATACACTCTGCATCAGTCAGGAAATCACCACTCCCTCATTTACCCAAAGCAAATGACATACTCAACTTTCCTTACATCCTGCTGTACACCAATGTCTCCTGGGTCCCATTGCCTCTGCATTCACATGGCAACTATCCCAGATCACACCCTTATCTATGGCTAGCTATGGCTGCCTACTATTCTTTCACAATATCAATCCATACTTTCAGTCTACTAAAGATAATTTTTAAATGGCAAAGTATAATTTTATTACCCTACCCATTACCTCCATTAAAAAAATAATAATAATCCAAACTCCTGTCCTGCCTTCCTTCTGGCTGCACTGCCTCTTCTGCTTTATGATCTAGATAGAAGCTACTCACCATTATTGCACAATGCCCCAGACTCTTTCACTTTTCCTGGAAATGGGAGCGGGAGTTTGGGAACCAGGTGGTGTTTGGGGCAGCATGTGTCTTGGTATTTTTAAAATAGCAGTTAATGGTGAAAGTAGTTTTATTTAGTAATTGTTCTTATCCCCTCCCTGTTTTTATTAAAAAGAGAAAGGCTGACATATAGCTTTTCCAAACCAAGGTAGCCAGTGGACTATAAGTGGAGTTATTAGAGTTGCTAGGGAGTTTGGTGTTTTCTTTAAAAACTTTTGTGGGGAGAGGAAAGTTTTTAGTTTAAAAAATAGAAAAGCACAAGAAGATATTCTAAATAAGGCACTATCAGGTCCTGGGTAGACAAGAAAGATGAAGGGAAAAGGTAATATAGTGAAAAATTTAGGTGCATGAAGAAATTAATATTGAAGATGACATACATAGTGCAAGAATAAGATTTTCTAAAAATAAAATAAAGAGGGAAAATTGCTCAGCACTTAACATTTTGTTCTTTCTCCATTTGAAAGTATATTGCTCATCTTACTGGGTTGTTCCTGGATAAGAATATTCAAGTTCTGGGAAATAGTTGGCATATTAAAGTGTGTTTACTCGTATTTGCTTTATTGGATGTTTCCTAACTTTTTTCCCCAAGAAAATCCTCATAGTATTGCACTATTTATGATGGACCTGAGATGTAGACTTATCTGAATATCTGTGTTTCTCCATTTTCCCCTGAGGCTAATGCGATGACACAGCATAAAAAATAGATTCCCTCTCCTTTGAATATGGACCAGTGAGGTAATTGCTTAGTAATAACTCCAAACAAATTCCACCAGTGGTGATTTTTCCATATAAGACCTTGCAAATACTCTTGGCTACTTTTCTTCTCAATGGGGATGAAAAGATATGGACTGTGACCATATATGTAAGTCAACACGATGCTATTATTATTGAGTACACAAAAGTGGTTTGTTGTGTTGTTAAGGAGGTTGATACCTTTAAACATAATTTTTAATTGAAGCTACATTTTTGGAACTTGTGGTTTATTAGAAAATCTCATTACCATCTTACTGTGTATTACTATCTAGTGTCTTCTTCACATTTGCAGGCAAGGTACCAAATCCAGGAGGCTTGCGTGACTAATTCCATTGTTTTTAGTGATAGCAAAGTTACTAGTCTTCATGGTTAGTATCAAGACATGCAGAGAGCCATGCATTATCAACAGCATGTTCATAAAGATAAAAGTTTATTTAATTGGGCCAAAGTGGGGCTGTGGTCAGATTGACCAGGTGATTTTCATGAGGAGTCAGGTGGAGATCCACTGCCCTACAGGAAAGAGCTTTGTAGATGGCAAAGTTCTACATTGTGGTCCTTAATGTGAGTTGTTTTTTTGTCCCCAAAACTTCTAACATCACATCAAAGACTCTTAGTAAACAAACAAATGATGTAAAAATTTTTGCTGTTATATTTTATTACAGCAATCAACAAAACTGTTCACATTATTTACTATGAAAAATTTTAAAGATGGACAAGGATTAGAGATAAATATTTTTCACATTTGGATTTTATTTAAATTGCATTTATTTAATCACATTTGACATAATCTTACTACATTTGTTTCTTGTTCCATTTTAAGTATTAATAACTTTCTAATTATTTTCTTTTTACAAATAACTCTTATGATAAGAAATAATTGCTAAAATAAACTTTGTTGCAGAAAAAATTACATTTGATTTTCTGAAGTATTTGCATTTTAAATGTTAAACAAAAGTAGTACTGATTAAATTTAAATGTCCTCAAAATGCTGCCTTTGAAAATTTTCACTTTTAACTTTAGCACCATTTCTCTAAAATGTGTTTTTATGACATAGGTCCCTCTTTAGTTACAATTAGAATCATTATTGTCTCACACTTATCTCTTTGAATGATCAAACTCAACATTCATGGATTACCTACCTGTCCATTCTGATTTTTTAACGATTTGAAATATAATATTCTGTTAAAGGATGTGAGTTAACAAAAAGTGAATCGGTTCAGCTCACAATGATTTATTTCCAGCTCACTATTTCAATCAGAGCTACGTTAGTGAAAATTACTGTGTTGGTCTGAAGTTTAAAAATGAGTTAATAAAGTAAATATAATCCTGAGGTTTGAGATACTTGAGCTGATTCACATTGGATGCAATGTTCTATGTATTATTATGTTAGAGCTACCACTTGAGTGATTTGGAATGATTTGTTCAAACAATTTGCCACTTCAATTTAGATAGATAGAAAGCAAAATAAAAAATTCCATCCCCTTACTTTTTTGTTCCTTAGTACAACATATGCAAGTTGATGTACTTATATTGTGTGTATATTTATTCATGCACTCCTTCAGCAAAATTAGACCAATTACTTACCAGATACTGTGCTAGGCCCTGGAAAAATGAAGAGAAAAAGGCAGTGGAAAAAACAGACAAAGCAAATTTAAAATATATTATCATTGCACATTTTACATCATAGATCTTCAATGGATATAGTGAGCAGGAGGTATGTGCCTTTTTAGTTAAGGACAACTTTATAATAATGGTCAAGTTGCTGCCTCTATTAATTGCTTTGACTAAACAGAAAATCAAAAGCCCAGGTTTACACACACTTGCCAACTAATTCTACATCTTCAAATAACCACTAACCTATTTAGAGGACCAAGTTGTGGTTAAAAAAAATATAGAAAAAGAAAAAGAAGAAATATCTAGAAATCCTGGAAAGGGATAAAACAATTTCTTTTAAAGGATCTATATAAGAATAAAGGAAATACTCAGGGTCTGCTATCAAGGAGAAAAGTAAACTCTAGAGTGAGGAAAACAAACTGATTCTGGGAATATCCTGGCAAGAGGGGCTGATCTCTGCAATAAAGGGCTTAGAGACGGAATGAGGCCCTAATTCCAAGCAATGCAGGAAATGAGAGCAAAACTCCCACAAAAAACTGTGACCCTCCAAGAATTACATCCTCAATGAAAAATAATAATAATAATAATAAATGAATGATTAAGAAGTATATGCACAGAGAAATGAGAAGAAAACTTGTTTCCCTCAGCCCAGGCCCCATGGTCTAAAATGAGATTCTCCGAGAGAATGTGTCAGCATAGGCCAGGTTTAGATAAAAAAACTGACAAATCTGTAGAGAATGTAAAACAAGCATTGACTGATAAAACAATAGTAATAAGCTCTAATTTGAGGATTAAGAACAACAGAACAACATAGAGATAAAACGTTGGATGACAATAACATGTATGATAAAAGAGAGAGACTCAGAGTTCAGGATTTCTGAAAATTTAACTTTTTTTCAAAAGAAGAGTAGTGATAATAATTTGAGTTTTAAGTTTCCCGGTTAAATTCCAACTGTAACTATTAAGATGGAAAAAGAAATTTTAAAAATCTAATATAAGGCAGGAAATGAAGAGAAAAAAAGAAATTGAAAAAATAAGTCAAGTAGAAAACTAATAAAATGATAGAAATAAATTCATATATAATCAAATGAATGTTAATAGACAAAACTTACTAATTAAAAGATATGATTGTTGGTTGGATTAAATACACATCTATATGTAACATAAAATATATAAATATGTTTAAATATAAAGATATAAAGACACAAAAAAGTTATAAATAAAGAAATGGAGAAGAATGTATCAGGCACCAATGAGTATCAAAGCATCAAAGAACACAGACCTCATTCTCTAGCCAAATGGAATTAAGACAGAAATATGTAACAAACATATAACAAATAAAAAATACATTTTAACATGTACTTCTAAATAACAGAGAAGTCAAGAATAAATCATAACAGAGATTATAATATGAGTGAACAGTAATGAAAACAAGTTTCCAAAATACTACCACAGCGGTACATATTGAAGAAGTTACAGATTTAACATGTATGTAAGACAAGATGAAAAACTTGAAAGGGGTTATTTGCAAGGGTTAGAAAAAAGGTAAAATAAGTCAAAGAAAGTAAAATGAAAGTAATAAAAAGATAAAAATAAAAACGGAGTTCTGTTTTCAATTATATGGCAGGCCTAACATTCTTGTTGAAAACAACTAAAATGGGGCTAGACACACAGACAGAAAATTATGGATAGATGATAGATAGATAATAATTTTTTCCATAAAATCTTCAAATTCTAATAAGCTATCACCAGGCCAAGATCTATAGAGAAAAGCAAACCTAATTCATTTTTTGCCCTGAAGGCTTTTGCTTACCCAGGCATAATCAAGACACATATTGGTGGCTTTGTGGGGCAGGAGACAACACAAAACCCAGGGACTACCTAATAATAATAATAGTAATAGAAGAACCTCCTCCCCCATAAAGTTGGGACTGTAAAGTACATTCTCAATATGAGTGTTAATTATGCAGAATAAACCCTTTCCCACATATGACATCAAGGAGAGTAGCTTTGGGTAAACAAAACAAAGGGAGAAAACATCTCTGAGAGTTTATAACCACAAACTAGCCAGTCCTAACAAGGACATCTTTATCAGAGGTTTTCAGCAACTTCCCCAACAAAATGATGTCCAAGAAAAATGAGCTGCTCAGAGGCACAGATAACACACACAAATAAACAAGGCACACAAGTGAGAAAAAAGCAGAAAGAGTAGGCAACAGAAACTGAGGATTTAGGAACCACAAGACAAAAATTATAAATTAACTATACTTACTAAATTTAAAGGAAAATAAGCCAAGCTAGAAAATATTTGCATGGGACAGGAAACATAAATGTGAAAACTAAAATTATAATTTGTTGAGTAGATAACATAGAATGGTATCTGCTTGACCTCTGAATAGGGATGCAAAAAGTGCAAACTACAGAAGAAAAGATTGATAAAATTGATTGTGTTAAAGTGAAGAATTTATGCTATTTAAATGATACCATAAAAAGGGTAAAAAGAAGCTACAAACTGGGATAATGCATTTGTAAAGCATTTAACTTACAATATTTTAGTGTCCAGAGTATATACATGACATCAGTACAAATCAGTAAGAGTATAAATCAGTAAGAAAGACATTGATAGAAAAGTAGGTGGTATAGTTTGTATGTTTGTCCTTCCAAACCTTATGTTGAAATGAAATTTAATACCCAGTGTTAGAGGTGGGGCCCAAAGGGAAGTTTTAGAGTCATGGGGGTAGATCCCTCATGAATAGACTAATCCCCTCCCTGGGTTGGGGGCTGAGTGAGTTCTTGCTCCATTAATTCCCATGAATGTTGGTTGTTAAAAGAGCCTAGCACCTTCCCAGCTCTGTTTTGCTTCCTCTTGCACCGTGTGAGTGATCTGCATATTCCACCTTCCCTTCACCTTCCCTCATGAGTGGAAGCTTCCTGAGGACCTCATCAGAAGCAGATGTTGGCACTGTGCTTCTTGTACAGCCTGCAGAACTGTGAGCCAAATAAACTTTTTTTCTTAATAAATTACCCAGCCTCAGGTATTCCTTTACAGCAACACTAAATGGACCAAGACAGTGGGTAAAAAGCTTGAATGGCCTTTTTATAGAAAAGAAAAAATGTATATTTTTCATAAACATGTGAAAACATCTTCATCTCAGGAGTCATCAGTGAAATGAAAATTAAAACAAAAATAAAAGATATTTTCCTACAGAGGAGACTGGCAGTAATTTAAAGGTTAACAACATCAAGTCTCAGTAAGAAGAATGAACAACCTGAACAATCATACGCAACTGGAAGGAATGTAAATTGATGAAAGAAACTGGAAAACAATTTAGCATTATCTAATAAAATGTGAAATGTGCATTCCTTATAACTCAGCAATTCTCCTGCTAGTTATGAATTCAAAACTATAGGGTCCACGGAAACTTGCCCATGTATGTAAGGAAACTGACTTAGTAATGCACTGTTTTTTAACAACTAACATATCCAATTATAGTTGACTAAATAAACTGTGGCATAAACATAAATACAATCATACAGCTATCTGTATCAATCCTGATAATTATAAAAAATAGTAAGTTGTGCTATTTCCTTGATAGAAAATATATAGTATGGTTTCATTTATATAAAGATGAAAATGGAATATGGAATCTATAAAGTTAATCTCTGAGTGGGAGGGAAGTGCTTGGTATGGGAAGAGAAGAACAGAGGAAATTTACAAGGCAATGGCAATGTTCCTCCTTGAATTGAGTGGTAGATCCACCAGTGTTTCTTGTAATGTTGTTATTCATACCTTATACATATGTGGTAATATGTAATCAATAGTTAATATAAACGATTTTTGAAAACATTAAAATAGCAATGATGCATAATGTACAAGGGATTCCATTTTTGACTGCGTCTGGAGTACTTGCAAGACATTCAGGGGAAAGAGTCCCAGGAAAGTTGGAAATATGCCTCCGGAGTAAAGGAAAGAATTCTGGGCTGAGGATACATATTTGTAAATGTCTGATAATTGCTTCAAGGTCCCAGATCAGTAATTCCGAATGTTAGAAAAGATGAAATCCCCTGGTGTAAAGTAAAAATTTCTGCCTTTTTTGTTAAGGGAAAATGTTCCCCATTGCTCACGGGGAAATGCCAGCACATTGGGGTTTTATTGCTTTAGGGGTTTTTTTGGTTTGTTTGTTTCTATATTTGCTTGGTTTGGGTTTCAGCAAACTCAACACCCCCCTGACCCCCCCACACACAAAAACACACACTACTATAAAATATTTTAATGAAAAATACTTGCCTGAAGCCATCCAACCACCTTATTGAGATTTCACTGCTGCATTATCTAGTGATGGGAGCCAATAGCATTAGAGCATAAACCAGCCATTGGCATATAAGATCTGTGCTGTGAAAGTGAATATAACCAATATTAACCAAACCCATTTCAAATTTTCCAACCTCTGTGTCAAGTACTTTCATAGCTTTTTCTCAGATATCTTGGAATCTACAAAAACATTTGTATTTAAAGCACCTTTGTCAAATTCCTCACTTTTAAACAGTTGTTTTGAATTAAAATAGAGAGTAAGCCTCCTTCAAGTGGAATAAGGATATGTTGTATCTGAAGCATAGGGTTTTCTCAAGTAACTATGGAATAAATGCAAGTGAGCAAGTGTAACTATTTGGAAGTAAAGATGAAATAAATAAAACCTTGACCACCCTGAGTGAGTGGTTCTATGTTAGCCTATTTGTTCTTCTATTTTTATCCTTCAGTTCCCTTCCCAAATATCATGTTCCCAATTGGGGTTTTTGCATGATTCTCTGTAGAATCAAGGAGATGATTCCATGATGAAGTTTTTCTTCACTTCAGTTGCTGTAATTGCTAATCAGGATTGTAGGCATCTGAAACCAGCCCCATTCTATATAACTAATTAAGGCACTGCTATCTGTGGTAATAGGGGATGAAGTCAGCAAAACTTTCTGGGCATCCCTCTTGTATTCTGCTTAGACATTTAACCCAACCCCACTTGGCTTTTGTAAGTCTATTTACCCAAAACATGAATTTTCAATCTTAGTTCATAAAATTGGTTTAACTCATGCTGACATCCATTTTTTAAAAAATTTTTATCTTCATGTTAGTTTTTCCAGAAGCTTTATAACAATAACTATACAACTCTTCCTTTTTTTTTGGTCTCTATTCAGCAGCACAGATTTAAAAAATAGCAATAAAGTATTTTAGCACAATAACTATATACACACACGGGTGGGAAAATAAACATTTCTCACGATTGAACTAGAATTCACCGTCCAAATAAGTAGTGATGTACAAAGTTCATTGAGAGTTATTTGTCACTGACCATTTGAAAGGTCAATGCTCAGCAGAGTAACTATCATTTAATATTTGTTGATACTGAACAATGTGCACTGAAGGGGACATAAAAACCTGCTTGCGAATATTTAGAGCTTATCAAAAATTATCGTGGCAATTAACATCTAAGCTAGTTTTAGGTAATTAAATAGTAAAATACGAATATAAAGAATGATAATGTGTTAATGCAGAAAATTTACGAAAATGCACCGAGGAAAAATTCAAATAGTGACCAATAGTTACATTCAGGGATGGAGGGAGGAAGAGGAAGGGAGCATGAAGCAGATGACAGCAGACAGTATGAATGAAAGAAAAGGATGAGTGAAAGTATTTAAGGTGGTAGCTTTACTGCAGAAGAAGAAGCCAGTTGCCCTGTTGAACAAAAGTACAAAATAAAAAATATATAAACCATATTAAAAACATATTATTATTCCAACATAAATTTATAGTAAAATCTGGTCACCATAAGCCATTCAGAACATTGCTGGTATCTGATGACGAATCACCATGTTAGAATAGCACGGAATGCAGAGTTAGGTACAAAGGGAGTGAGGTGATATTATGATACCAGCATTTAGTTTCTTGTTTACGTTTCATGCAGAAAATCATAGTAAGATGTTGGAGACAACGCGAACATAAGACCACTAAGCAAAAGTCTTGATCATTAAGACAAGAAATAAAATGAATGAGGATTTTAATAATTAAACTAGATTGTGATGTATCATGTAAAGTGAGAAAGGAGTGAAAAAATGTTGATAAACACTAATAAATACACATACGATATCAGTTTATTAGGCATTTTTGTTTGAAATTAGAAAGCAATTAGCAGCCGAGTCTGGATTATTGTGACAGCCTCTTATCTCAATTGTCCTGCTTTGGTAGTCACCGGTCCCTGAATCTGTTGTAAGCCTGATAAACCTAGGACATCACATCGCTCCTCTACTTTAAAGCTGCCAGCCAGGGTAAAAGGAAAGGTTTCCACGCCCTTCAGAATGCAGCCTCTAGCCCTCCTGTGACCTGATCCTTACTACTCTCCTCCTTCCTCGCTCTGCTCCAGCCACACTGACCATAGCCAGTCTTCAAACACTCCAACATGTTCCTGCCCGGGGCTTGTGCTATTTATTCCCTTACCTAAAACAATCTTTCCCCAGCTATACTTATGATTTTCAAGAAAGGCTTTCTCTGACCACCCTGTTTAAAGTACCAGTCCCACCCTTCCTGTCCCTTTCCTGCTCTAATTTTCTTCAAAATTTATTTGTTTATTGGTTTGTTTTACCTAGAACAGTGCTCACCACAGAGTGGAAACTCAATAAATATTTGTATCAGTGAATATTCCACATCTTCAATGAATTACCAGTCACCCACTCTTATATAGTACTTGCTAGATGGTAGGACTGTTTGAGTACTTTTTGCATACACATTTACCCATTTAAATCCTCATAACAACTCTACAAGATAGCATTGTACTTTAAGCATTAAGTTTTGGTTTATTTTTTCCTAAATCCATACTAGCAATTGGCAAGGAAACTAACCCCATTTTAGAGTCAAGGAAACTGAGGCATAGATATTTTTAAATATCTTGCCCATGGTTACCCAGCTAGGTAAGTGATGCAGCCCATATTCCAACCCAGGCAATCTGATTAGGCAGATAGTTCCACACTCTTAGCCACTAAACTCTACTGCCTGTCCATGAATGAATCTGGTCAACTGAAAATACCTGACATTTGTGCAATGCCTTCTGATTTTCAAAATCTTTTCATATCCATGATACCGCTATACAGAGGAAGCATAGTGCCCTTATTTTATCAGTAAAAAGATTTTTGACAAATCAGTACTAATTTTAAAACACCTTCATTTAATATATAAGAAGTAGTTGGTATGTAACAGGTGCCAAGTCAGTCCCTGAAAGAAAAGAGATAGGAATTTATAAAACAGAGTTCTGTTGTCAAAATGCTTACATTCTATTGGATAAAATTAAAAAATTAACACATAAATTAATTTTTTGTGATAATTTCTCTAACAGAAGCTTATACAATGTTTTATGACATAATTATAAATAACCCTGCCTTAGGGTAAGTGAAGAACACTTTATAAGGGGAGTAGGGGGGCAGCTTTAGAACTGAGAGCATGAACAGACTTCTGTTCTGCAGAGCAGAGGAAAGAAAAGCATGCCTGGCCAACAGCTTAGCCTGAGCAGAGCGTGAAAATAAGAGCATAGCATAAGTGGCTAAAGTAGACAGGTCTGTGTGAAGAAACTGTTGAGTGGATGTAAGAGTGGTAAGAGAGAACACCAAAATGTACATTGGATCCAGGGTATGAAAGAGATTGAACTTTCTCCTGTATCATTGGGAAGCTATCTAAACAATTGGGATTGGTGTGAGGCAAGATCCAAGGAAGAACTTGAAAACTCCTTGCAATTTTTGGAAGATTCTCTGTAAAATACTGATGTGACGATAGTAAGGAAGCCCTGGGCCACCACTGGCAGTTCCTTTGCTTTTGCACATAGTTGGCTTCAAGGAAACTGGGAAAAACAAAACAACCTTTAGAGTGTGGTATGTCCCCTCTTGGGGATCACTGAGGGAAAAAAAGGAAGTGCAGAGGGAATTACAAGCCAATTGTGATGATATAGGCCAAAAGAAACTATCTGACCCAGTGGGCTTAGGGGCCCGGAAGAAAACTCAGTCACTTTACTTTTGTAAATACTCCAAAAAAAAGTGACTGACTTTTACCTTAAGCATTAAGTTTTGCTTTTTTTCCCTCTCATACACACACTGGCAATCAGTATGGAAACTAAACTCTTTAGTAGTTCTTTGAGAGAAGGACTCCTAAATTAAATGGCTAAGAATAATGTTAGATAATCAGAAAATTACTCTATAACTTTTTCTGACTTAAAGCCCATTTTAAAGTCAACTGCTCAAAATTGTTGAATTATTTTTTAGCTTCAAGCATTAAGATATGCTATTATCCTGATAGAACTCTGCAAACCAGGGGGAAAAGAGACAGCAATGAATTAGCAGATGATCAATAAGTATCTATTGGTTTGATACTATTTCCTGAATAGAATCCTTATTTCCAGAATAACATTGTTTCTTTTTTCTAAATGCTCTTAGAAGATACAATGAAAGTACCATAATAATGTTCCAGTTTGTATATCAAATTTCTTGTAAAAATTCTTTCATTTACTTCAATCCTTGTTTAATCCTCTCAAAAATTTCACGAGATGGGTATTATCAGGTATGTTTTACAGATGAGAAAACTTTTACTTAGAGGTATTCCAACTTGCACTTGAAGATCATTTTCTAATGTCTACAGTTATTTTATTTTACTATAAATTTTAAAAAATACATTTCCTCATCATACTACATGATTGAGACCCATTGTTAGCTCAGATTGATTTATAGATGTTTAAATGACTTTCTCACCCAAAAAATTTGTAGAAAGTAGCATCAAGATGGAAATTCATGTCCTTTGAGTCTAAGTCTGCTGTTTTTCTCCTGTATCATGTCCCAGAGATAGCCAAATTTGTTATTAATGTGAGCCAACCTCATCATCAGTAGTTGGTTATGCCTAACATTGATACTTTAACCATTCATATTGTATAGAATACTTGTGTGTATGATTATTTTAAAAGTTGAATTTTTAAAAATCTCATTAATTTGGCTGGCTTTAATTAAATCATCTGGTATCTAGATGCTAGTCTGGACTGAGCTTTACCTTGTATATTCCTTGAAAGATCATTTTTCCTAATCATGCTATTAATACACAGAAGGTAATCTAAATAAGAATTTTGCATCTTATTGCCCAAATAGAGTTCCACGTTCTCAGAAATTTAAGTAATTTCTGCTCTTCTACTGTAGTCAAGGCAATGTTGTCCATGAAGCCCTTAGTAATTCCTTAGATCTGACTTCTTTAAACAAACTAGAATTATAAACCATTTTGTATTCTTAGCTAATTATTACTTATAAATAACTTCCCAATCAGAATTTAGGCTCCCAGAAACAAGAACAATGTTTGTATTTTCACTAGAATTCTCCACACTCCCTAGACTAGTAATTGGACATGAGGTTGGCATTTACTGAATGTTTGTTGAGTTCTTGGCAAATGCAAGTTCTCAGCAGATGCAGGAGGGGTAAGTTGACCAATGATGCAAGTTATAAATTATCCATTTAGTAAAAAAATAGTCATACAGAAGTTGTACTTGGAAATAGCTTTCAAACTGCAGAAGTTATTTTATTTCATTGTAAAGTAATAAAACCACATTTCCTTACCGTAATGTGTGATTCGGACTTATTACTAATTCAGATTGGCCTTGAAACTAATTAGTGGATTTTATTATGTTTTTATTTTTTTTCTAACATATGTGCAGCTGAATTCCAAAGAAAGGCCTTTTCTTTTAAACATTCATTTAAACTATTCTCTGCACATCACTGAACTCAGCATCTCGTAATTCTTATAACTATTATGGAGCATGCAATTGGCTTCTTTTATGAAGAATTGAAAATAGAGAGTTATCCTGTTGAAATAAAGACTGGAAACTCTGAAGAGAGTTCTGACATTGCTTCTCATTTCACTTGATATCTTTACATTGTGGTGATTAGGTTGTTTGAAAACTTCCAAATCAGCATAAAGAAACTGAAACACTGTGTTCTGTCAGAAACACTTGTAATGTCTCTCTGATTTAAATTGTACACCCTGAGGGCAGAAATAGAGGTTTTTGTATCCAGGATAAAATATAACTCAGGCACCAAATAATATATAATAAAAGTAATAACAGCACTTCCTAATCTCCTGCTAGTGTTTGAAATAACCTCAAGGAGACAGTGTCTTGGGAATTTTTTTTAATTGTCATTTGTCCTATTGTGCTCTTCCCTTTAGAATGTTTTATGTATATTTTTGTTCAATTTTAGAAAATACTGTCATAGCATTTCTAAAGTTAGAAACCACTTGGGAAATATGACCTTTAGGTAGATTGGTTTGTCTTCTGAGATCTTTTTGTTTCTCCTTTACAAAAAGTGCTAGATAAAACTAGAGCAGAAAAAATGTCAATCTGTATCCAGACCCCTGACAATATTCCTCCTGCCTCATGCAACTGCAGACTATCTCGAGAGAATAATGTTTCTGTCACTATTGCTGTATAACAAATTAACCCCAAATTTAATGGTATGAATTAACAACCATTTTTTATGCTCATGGATCCTGTGGGAATGGGGCAGGGCAGAGTGAGGATGGCTTAACTCTGCTCCATGTCTGATGCTATGAAGAATCCACGACACAGGACTCAGGATGGCTATGCACTGAAATCACCTAGAGGTTCATTCTCTCAACGTGGTTGGTGCCTGAGCTAGGTTACTTCAAGGTAGCAACTGTCAACAAGAGCAACTACAGGAGGTCTCTCCATGTGGCTTTACTTCCTTGACACATAGCCACCTTAGTTATGTTTGCTGGATCTCTTATCTGGTGGCTCATGGCTCCAAGAAATAAAGTTCCAGAGAACAAAGTGAAAGCTGTGTAGCTCTTTACAGCTCAGCCTCAGAAGTCATACGGCATCATTTCTACTGTATTCTATTGTCAAGGAGATTCAAGGCCTGCCCAGATTCAAGGGGAGAGGAATAAGACTCTACCTCTGGATGCAGGAATGGTAAGCTCACATTGTAGAAGAGCCTATGCAACAGAAGATACGGATGTGACATCTTTGTGAAACAAAATCTGCCACGAAGTGACTCAGTTTTCTATGTCTGTCTCCACTCTTTGCATGAGTAGACTTGCTTGATAAAGAGGTCTTGCTTGGTTGGGTTGCCTTTTTACCACCACTGTCAATTAGCACTTGCTACATTTAGTGCTCAATAAATGTTTATTGAATCTGAATTTAAATTAATCCCATTAGGCTTTTCAGTGAAGTCCTAAGAGAACTTCCATTTAATGTCACAAGAAATTATATTTTTTGTGACATCATGAAAATGATAATGAATATTAATGTTTCAGTCATGTCAGCTACAGTCATCATATTACACTAAATTCATGTATCAACTTACTAAAAGGCAGGGTGGCCTAGAACAAGTTGATGTGAGACAGGCTTATTTTTGAGGACACAGTACACCATCTATTATACAAAGCTGTCCTTGAGCGAGTTATTCAAATTTACTGAGTGTCAGTTTCCTTATCAGTAAAATGAAGAAACCACTGCTGACTTAAAGGAATGAGCACCTCAGCAAAGCCAGCTTGGAAAAGCCATGCCAAAGATCAGAGAAGGGTGAGGAATGATAAATGCCAACCAGGAGTGTCAATAAAGAGGACGTCTTTTTATAATTTGTCCACCCACAAGGCTTGTCTTTTCTCATTTGCACAAAATCACTTATGCTAGTGAAGGCCCTCATGACAGATATGAAAAACCAAATAAGCACCAATATAAATATGACTCTTAAGTACACCAGCACCTACCCATTTTGCCTCCATTATGTCAGTCTAAAGCACCAAAGATATATGCATGTAGTAAAACTCTCACACATATTTAGTACCAGATTTGGGTTGTGATTACACTGAGGCTCCTGAGCTATATTGTCAATAGTCACTATTCCAAGATATTAAGTGTGCCTTCCACTGTGTTAGAATCTGTTGATTTTTAGAAGTGCATCAAAGTGTTCCTTTAGGTGTAAAAATATGACATCCATCTTGGAATTTGTTTTCTGAAAACCTTAAGGTGAATGTAATCAAGGGCCTGGCAACGTTCAACAAATGAGTTGGAGTATCTGATCCTTCATAGCGAATTTGCCTTTTCAGGTCAAGACATTTTTCATCGATGTTTAAATTCTGTAGATGGGAACTTGAGACACTTCTTGTAATTGACAGAAGAACACATCCCAGTCCATGCTCAGAGGCAGCTGGCTTTGATGATTCGACTTGCACCGATATTAAAAACCAAACTTGATCAGAACTCAAAATGGGATTTTTTGGCCTGTTAGAGAGCACCAGTGCAGCTTGAAATCATCACCTAATGAAACAAAAGCATTTTGAATCTTCGGCTTATTACTGAACTGTCTTTGGTGTATCTTAAAAGAATGAAGGGTTTGCTCAAAAGAAATTGCAAGTAGCCGTTTTACAAAGAACAGCTCGCACATAGATACACACACACAAACTGGAACCTGCATTTTCTACAAATAAGGAACTTGTTGGTGCAACTTTGCTATGCAGTATTTCCTCCCCATGCAACAGCAAACACCTCTGCTTAATGTTCATCTTGCTAAACCTTCTAATATGCAAATTAACACTGAATTATCAAGCTAACTTGAGTCAGCAGAAATACAATATTTTATTTCCTGTGCTTAAAATAAAAATTTTCCCATAAGAATCAACATACACTCTGTCTTCTTCAATAGAAGCTACAATCAAGAAGGCAAACGTCCACTGGCCTCCCCTTTAAGCTCTCTACTAAACTTTCTACCTCAGAGGCATATTTATATTTCAGTATCTGACTTTTGTCCCTGGAGTCTAGAAATTTTGTCTGTGTCATATCCATAGCCTATTTTTGACTAAATGTACTTCAGCTCCCTTTTCTCTTCCCTTTCTCTCAGAATTGACTTTCTGATCACCTGATCATCTGCTTAATAATTAATAGTTGTAAATTCATCTCACTGTCTCCCACAGATCATCAGGGAAATAAAAGCAGAGAGGTGTTTCTGATGTCATACACCTAACGCAGGTTTGTAGTTGGGCCTCTGTTCCTTTCTTCTGTGATCTAGGAGACAGGATCATGCCCCCTTCTTTCCCTACCTATCTTGGTAGAGGGCCAAATCAGAGCAAAGTACCCTTTCTCTCTCCCAAGCTCTGCCTTACTGCTCCTTATCTAAATCATAACACACTGGACCTCACAGGATATTTAAGCTGTTCTTAGCTAAAATATTTCAGCAAGAATCATAAAGCTGTAGAGTTTGGTGGAGGAAGAACATGCCTCTAGTTTAGCGAATAATGTCCTTGGAGCCCCACAAGGGCCAAGCCTGACTGCTTATGCCAGGTGTCCTCCCACATTCTATAATTTCTTTGTTTCCTCCCCTCCAAAATTCTACCCCCTGAAGTCTTTCCAGTCTTTTCTTTCTTGTGATGTACCACCCTTTCCCACAGGATAGTGAACACCACCCCCCAGTGCTGACTTGGGTCTTACAAGTACATTGTCCACCTTGTATGTTTTTCAGATGCCCAAAACGCTCTCTCCCTCTCCACAGGAATGTGCTCTGGCTTGGGGGTCAGGGAAGGAGAAATATGGTGTGTGCTTTCACTCAGGCCATGGTTGATTTTTTTTGGTAAAGCATCTGAAATCAAATACAGCTTGACACCATGGGGATTAATTTCCTCCAAAGAACGTCTTTACTCTTAAACTAAATTTGTATTTTTCTATTACTAATGACCTTGACTTTATTCCTTATGAAATAAAACCCTGGCCTTGTTACGTTCCTTTCCTAACCTGAGTTTTATTACAAAATGCTTCCAAATTTAATGAAAATGTTTCTTTCTGAACCATCCAGACAAAAGGTCCGTACTCAGAACACTTCTCTCTGGTCCACCAGGTTTTTTGCATTTACTAGAAAAGTAGGAGAAGAAAGTTGTAGGATCATTTTAAATCACAGAAGGAGTACCTCCATCTCTTTCCACATCTATATTAGTACTATAGAATTTTTAAGATTTTAAGGCCAGCTGTAGCACTTTGTTTCTCAGTATGTTTTACATCTCTCCTATTGGACTCCTACTTCTGCTCAGGTGGTGAAAAATCTCATTGCTCAGATAATACAGCACTATCTCCTTAACCCATAGTAACTATGGAAATCCTGGTAAGAGCAGAAGCCCAACAAATAGAGAAAACCTGAGTATATTTTTCTAAATGCCAATGAAAGATTGGATGAGGAGTTTCAAGGATTGACATATAACCACATAGAATCCAATATGTAATAATATAACCATAGAGTCTTCCTTAATTCTAAATGTAAGCTCCTTTCTGCTTACACCTTTGAAAGTATAAGAAGAATAAGTGCAAGGAAACCAAATTGCTACATATGCACGTTTAACTTCTCAGAACTCAACTCTGTGCTCTATGCAAAAGATGGGGAAGGAATCACGGAAAGAGAATGACCTAAATTTACGTAGTTCAGGAGGTTCTGCCTGCCATTTCACTCCATGAGTGGCAGCCACATAGGAGGGACAAGGAAGATGGGAAGTGAGCCCTTCTACGCCAGTGTGACCTCTCTGCTTTTTCAGGCAATGCAAGGCATGCTGAAGGTTAATGGGTGGACGTCAACCCCAGGACATGATGGGCTCCTCCTTACAACCTCATTACCTGGCTCACTCCCGTCCAGAATACAGCCCTCCAGGGGCCTGAGATGATTCTCGGGAGCCTACGCCACTTCCTCCTCCAAAACGCACAAAGCTCATCACTCTGGGTCATCTCCATACAGCATGTACTTGCTTACTCCAGAAATCTTTACTTTTGTGAACGTTTTCATAGTCTTTCCAATGCGAGACAAGTTTATGAATATTTGAAACTTAACTAGATTTCCTACATAAAATTAGAAATAATGGAAATACGTTAAACAATGGATTTTTTTGAGTTTGAGATTATGGGTGATCTTTTTTTTTGTTCTTTACATTTTTGTAAATTTCTCAGTCATGCTCACATAGGTATTTATTTCTTTGATAACATAAAAATAGAGTTTAAAAAGTTAAGAATGATTTTCTAAACAAATCTAAATGTTTGTATTTATGCTATATATGGTATTTCCCTGACCTAGGCAAAAGTGATCAATAGGAGTTTCACAGGTAAATGATAAGTTTTTTTACTATTAATTTTTCTGAAAGGGATTAGGACAAGTTTGTCATGTGTATTAAATAGACAAGAAATTTAGTAAAAAGTTCACAATTAGTTCTTATTCTCATATTTTTATGCCGACTTCTCTCTGAGCTATTAGAAAAATCAGAATAATTGACTCTTAACTACAAGATTTTCTTTAGTTTAAGCAAAGAGAATGGATTAAAATATCCACATGGGTAAAATTGGCTTTACTCTTATTAAAGTCATCATTATTTTCAGATCATCACTTTTGAAAACAAGGAAATAGGAATGGAAAAGAAATAGTTACTAAGCACATATTATGAACCAAGTTAGGTGTTAGGTATTTGCACGCATTATTGTCTTTGATTTTACCAATAACCCCATGAAGTGGGTGTATTCGTACTTTACAGCTGGATAAAGGAAAGCTTACAAAGATTAACTTTACTAGGGTCACATAACTGGTAAATAGAAGTGCCAAGATTCAAAACAGATTGTTCTGATTTCAAAGTCTTTCCTGGAAAACAAAATGAAAGCAAACGCCATAAAATAGTAATCTATTTTGAGATTAGAATGAAGATGAGATAGAGGCCAGTTAATACACTTTTGCCTTCATAATATTTTAGATTAAGTTCTTTTAGGAGAATGCTGCTAAATTATACGCATATCCTTTAATTTTCAGATTTAATGAGGAGAGTGATGATTAAGAGCAACTAGTGTTTTAGTTTGTACCATGTTCCTGGCACTGTTATAGGCACTTTAAATGAATTAACTCACTTTGTCCTCACAGCAACCCAATGAGATAAGTACCATTATTATTTATATTTAAGGAAAAATTCTGAGATTGCCAAAGATACAAGATGGCTTTCAGATTAATGGATCAGAAAACTGGGGCAGCTGCAAAGCTGTATTTACAAAACAATTTGATCTTCATGGGAAAGATCGTGCAAAGATTAGCACCAGCTATGAGGTTAACTGGGCCCTCTTTATCCTAGTTTCAAGGATGAAGGAATACAGCCAGCAGCTCAAAAAAAAAAAAAAGTGGTAATCTATGTTCTGTGAGGCACTTGATCACTAAAATATTATACACGTTTAAGTAAGAGGAACAATCTTCAACCACATTTTCATTGTTATTTCTTATTGACCATTAAATTTCTTTCTAGATGTCAGCAGCATTTAACATTTTCACGTCTATAAACAGTTCAAAAGCAAATTAGCCTTCAAAGATGACCATGACTATTGCTGTATTAAAACTTGTGAATGTCTTGAGGTAGGATAACGTTGCTTTATTCTTGCTTTTGGGGGATAATTCAAATAGTGCTTTTATTATTTTAATTGTGTTATTTAGGCTTGTGAAGTAGGTTAATCTTTATAATAAGCTTATTCACAATGTTTTAATTTGGAAGGAAATAGAGTTGATATTCATACATACCTTAAAACATTCTTTTTGGAATTTTACAGTTGTTATAATTTGGGATTTAGGAAGATCGGTTTATCTGTTTCCTTATTATTTTTTAAAGAGTGGTTTATCAAATATATTACAGATTACTTTTTTTCTTCTAGTTACAAAGAAATGGCTTGATATTTAAGTGTTTCGTGACTATTTGAGGAATTTGAAATCCCCAATGTGTGGATTAATGAACAATAATTTTATGAGCATATCTTCTCCAAAGCTAATTGATATTGAATCCATAAATCTAATATTGAAGAAAATGAAAATTAGAAGCAAATGGGTGAAGGCAGAAATAACTTTAGTATTACATGAGAAGTGCCTACATGAAGCTTAAGTATACTTCTGAAGATTTCAATAAATTTCATAAAAGTTATATATACATATATATACTTCTGGTCCCTACATATATTATTGGAAATAAAAGAAAATTAAATATTAATATATAATATATTACAAAGATAAATCATTAATAAAATATCATACTAAAGTACCCAGGACACAAATTTAAAGAAATAAATGGATCATTTTCCACATCTATGCAAAAAGGTAATATTAATTTTTTCTGTATAAAAAGAGCCTTTATAAGATGATTACCAGACACCAGTTTTGTTGTCATTTTTAGAACCATTTAAAACAAACTAATATTTATGTAGGTAGACATTAGTTGTTCAAAACTGATATTCTTTGTGAGGAATTATGTGTTTATTGCCTTACATGCACACAATTTGTATTTTTTGTCCCACTAGACCATCATTGGACTATCAGAGTATCCACGCCAATTCCAAGGCAAGGTCATGAAATGGCAAGTCATGCCTGGGGGATCATCCTATGATGGATTAAAGAACAAGACTTTAGGGCTTACCATAGCAACCTAGGAAGAGCCAGATGAAGTGATCAGAAGAGCTCAGTAATGTCAGAGTTACCAGGGTGACAACAGTCTTAAGGAAAATACTGGATATTTGAAAAATACAGATAACTTTTTCATGATCCACAATTTTAAACTACTTATGATTATAAAGAGAAAGGTTTCCTTATTTAGGGAAGGAAGTATTCTTGGGTTGACAATGATTAATAAAGAGTGAGACCCCATCACTAAAATAATAAAATTAAAAGAAAGAAATACTTACCATGGTGTTTGATATTTATGCTCTTTTCCCTCCCAATTCAACATAAAGTCATTTTGTCAGGCAAGTAATATTGGCTGAAATAAAGTATGATAAATACATTTATTTACTCTTAAGTGGTAATTTCTGTGACTGACATGTGCTACACTCAGATGATGGAATCATTTAGGAATTCTCTCCAAGGCATGTTAAGATTTCCAGGCTAGGGCTTCTCAACTGGGGCACCACAGCAAGCTGCTATGCCAAATGTGGGATCAAGGTGTGCCACTATTATTATCCTCAGCCTTTGGAGAAGCCAAATGGAGCTGGAGTTGGGTCACCTCAGAATTAACATTTTCTATTATGGCATAACTTCATAAATGTAGGGAATCCCTAGTTCAGAACCTTGTTTCTGACATCCAAGATGGCCAACACTATATTTGGTTGTCAGGTTATATTAGCCTCTCATGTTCCCCATGGAGTAAGGGAGAGTTGCTTATACTTCTTTAAATTAAACTTTTTATTTTGACATAATTGTACATTCAAAGGCAATTTTAGGAAATAATGTAGAGCTCCCATATATTCATCACCCAGTTTCCCCTACTGGTAACACCTTGAAAATCTATGGTACAAAGAAATACCCAGAGTATTGGCAGTGATACAGTCAGTCAAGATATAGAACAATTCCACCACCACAAGGAATCCTCATGTTGCCCATTGTAGCAACACCTACTTACTTCCATTTGTAATACCTGATCTGTCCTTATTTCTAAAATTTTGTCATTTCATAAATGTTGTGCAAATAGAATCAAATAGTATGCAATCTTTTGGGATTGGCTTTTTTCACTCAGCATAATTCTTTGGAGAATCATCCAGCTGTCACAGGTCCCCTTAGTCCATTCTTTTTTACTTCCGAGTGGTACTCCATAGTATGGATATACCACAGTTTGTTCTCTCATTCATTCATTGAAGGGCATCTAGGTTGTTTCAAGTTTGAGGGTATTACAAACAAACTGCTATATATTATACATTTGTATACAGTTTTTTGTGTGCACATAATTTTGACTTTTAAGGGATAAACACCCAGGAGTGTAATTGCTGGGTTGTGTACTAGCTGTATGTTTGGTTTTATAAGAAAATGGCTGTATTTTCCATTCCCACCAGCAATTTATTTTTCTATTCCCACTAGCAATATATGAATGATCCAGTCTCTCCATATTCTCTCCAACATTTGCTGTTGTCACTATATTTTATTTTGCTATGTCATTGTTTTTTTAATTTTTATTTATTTTATGATTACTAATGTTAAGCTTTTTTTTTAGTATACCTGCTGGCCATTTATGTGTCTTCTTTTGAGAAATTATCTATTCAGGTCCTTTGCCCATTTTTATCAGGTTATTTGTTTTCTTGCTATGGGTATGGGTATAAGTTCCTTACATATTTTGGATATTTTGCCCATTTTCTAATTGGATTTTTTGGAAGGTTTTTATTGTTGAGTTTTAACAGTTCCTTCTGTATATTCTAGATTGAATTCTTTGGCAGATATGTGGTTTGCAAACACATTGAAAACATATTCTCCCTCTCTATAGCTTGTCTTTCCATGCTCTTAACAAGATCTTTCACAGAGCAAAAGTTTTTAATTTTGATGAGATCCAATTTGTTAATTGTCTTTTTAGGGATTATGCTTTTTGTGTCAACCTCAAGAATTTTTGCCTTTCCCTAAATCCCAAAGATTTTCTTCTATGCTTTTTAAAAACAGTTTCATTTTTCTACATTTCATATTTAAATCCATGATCTTGAGGGACCAAGACAGCTGACTACAAATAACCTGCATACAACTCTCATGGAAAGGACTGAAGGTGGCAAGTGGATATCCACCATCAGAATGACTGTCTAAGAGACAGCATTGTGAATCAAAAGAAAAGTGACAGGAGCCACCCAAAGTGAAAGATGATGAAGAGAGGTGATCTGCTTTGTGGTTTGGAGGTACACAAGGAAGACAAGTACACATGTGAGGAAAGCACAGAGGAGAGAATCCCAGGGCTCCACACTCCCCCCACAATCATTGCTATCCAAGCTGTGGGAGGGGCACCGTACTGCAGAAGGGTGCAGGACTGACATAGGGAGCTATCTAGAAACTGTGCAGCAGCATTTCTCTGGACACCGAGTGGCACAGAAGTGCTCTCTGGTTTGCAAACTCTGGGTGCTGTGGCTGGTGCCATTTTAAAATCCCAGACCCAAACCACTACTTCTACCCAGGGGTCAGATCCATTGCTGCTGCCTCCCTATCACCTCTGCAAGTCAGGGTGATAGGGAGGGAGTGGGGTGGCCAGGCACTCTCATGATTCCCATGGGCAGGAGCCATGTACCCCCACTGACACTGGGGAACCTGAGTGGGCCAACAATGCTGCCACCTGTTAACACAGGTGGGGCTGCACTCAAGATGGCACACAGCTGATAAACACCACTGCCCAAGGAACCCAATGGGGCAGCACTCAGGCCAGCATGGGCTGACAGTCATCACTACCTCAGAGCATAGACAGAGTTTCACTCAAGTTGGTGCCGAGCCAACAAATGCTGCTGTCTGCAGATATGAGTGGGTGACCCCTCAAGCCTGCATGATCTGTCAATCACCACCACCCATGGATGTAGGTAGAGCTGTGCTAAGCTGGTGCAGGCTGACAAATGCCTCTAATGATAGAGATAGGTATGGCATTCACTCATTATGCAAAAGCAGACCACCGCTAACAACCACAGGGGAATGGTAAGGCAGAAGATGCAGGAGAGAAGCAGTATCAAATGCTCACAGTGCATCCACCCATCTCATGCCAGGTCATTCCTCCAGAGTAGGTCACAAGTGTGCCATGCAGGGAACTCTCCTTCTTTACACTGAGTAGAAGAGTTCCCAGCAGAGGAGAAAAAATGCACTGCATGCTTATCTGTCTTGAGCTGAGAGGAGAGATTTCAGATGAGAAGGAATCTGAATAAGAACTCTGGTACATGAAAAAACAACCTCTATTGACAGCTCCAAAGGATCACAGTAGCTCTCCAGGAATGCAACCCAACCTAAAGGAAATTGCCAAAACGTCAGCAATGGAATTCAGAATATGGATGGCAAATAAGATGGATGGGATTAAAAAGAAAGTTGGAAACCAACACAAAAAAAAGCCAAAAAAAAGTTTTAGGACATGAATGAAAAAAATTAAAAACTCACTAAAAAGATAGACAACAAAAGAAAAAGATACAACAGAAGTTAAAGCAATGAAAGAGTCATTTAGGGAATTTCAAAATAAAACCAAAATTTCAACAACAGGCTAGATCAAGCAGAAGAAAGAATCTCAGAGCTTGAAGACAAGGCCTTCAAGCTAACCCAGTCAGTCAAGGATGCAGAAAAAAAGAAGAAGAAAGAACAATCACTCAGAGAAGTATGGAACTATGCAAAGTGGGCCAATGTAAGAATCATAGGTATCCCTGAGGAAGAAGAAGAAAAAGGAAAAAAGCATGGAAAACATATTAGGCAGAATTTTTAAGGAAAACTTCCCTGGTATCACCAGAGATTCAGATATCCAGATACAAGATGGTCATTGAACACCATGAAGACTCATAGAAAACAGGACATCTCAAGACACATAGTCACAAAGGCCAAAGTCAAAATGAAGGAGAAAATTCTATAAGCTGCAAGATGAAAGCAGCAACAAACCAACAAAGGAAAACCCCTCAGACTAACAGCAGAATTCTCAGAAGAGACCTTGTAACCCAGAAGGGATTGGGGCCCCATTTTTAGTTTTCTTAAAGCAAACAATTGCCAGCCAAGAATTTTGTATATTGCAAAACTAAATGTCAAAAATGATGGAGAAAAAAAGACTTTTCCAAATAAGCAAACCCTAAGGAAATTTGTCACTATTATACCTGCCCTACAGGAAAAACTCAAAACTACATTATACAAGGAACAGCAAAATAGATACCCACCAATGTAAAAACAACCAAAAGTTAAAGCTCATACCTCTAATAAAACAATGGGACAACAGGGAACACAAAACAACAAGGTATCATCCAGCATGATGAACAGAACATTATCATGGATATCAATACTAACGCTGAATGTGAAAGGTCTGAACACCCCAGTTAAAAGACACAGACTGAATGAATGGACAAAAACACACACACCAAGTATGTGCCATCTCCAAGAAACACATCTAACTCACAAGGACTAGCATAAACTCAAGGTAAAGGGATGGAAAAAGTATTCCACAAAAATGGAAATCAAGAGCGAGTACGTGTAACCATTCCCATATCAGATAAAGCAGACTTTAAATCAACAATGGTTAAAAAAAGACACAGATGGTCATTATATAATTGTAAAGGGAGAAATTCAACAAGAACACTTAATAATCCTAAATATATATGCACCTAACACAGGAGCTGCCAGATTTATAAAGCAAATTCTTCTAGATCTAAGCAAAGAAGTAAACAGCAGCATCTTAATTGTCAGGGACTTCAACACTCCCCTGACAGAACTGGACAAGATCATTGAAGCAGAAAATGAGTAAAGAAACACTGGACTTAAAGGAGAACCTAGAACAAATGGACCTAACAGATATTTACAGAGCATTCTACCCATAAACTACTGAATATACATTCTCATTAGCACATGGGATATTTTCCAAGATTGATCATATCTTAGGGCACAATACAACTCTTAGCAAATTTGAAAAAATTGAAATCATACATGTACCTTTTTAGACCACAGTGGAACAAAACTAGAAATCAATTTTAAGAGAAACAGTCAAATCTACACAAAGTCATGGAAATTAAACAACCTTCTGCTGAATGATCCTTGGATCAATGATGAAATTAAAATGTAAATCAAAAGATTCCTCAAACTGAATAACAAAGAAGACATAAGTTTTCAAAATCTGTTGGATACAGAAAATATACTTAAGGGGAAATTTCATAGCTTTAAATGCCTACATCAAAAAGACAGAAGGAACACTAATTAACATCTAATGTCACATCTCAAGGAACTAGAAACAGAAGAGCAAACCAAACCCAAAGCTAGCAGAAGAAAAACTATAACAAAGCTCAGAGAAGAACTAATGGAAATGGAAACAAACAAACAAAAAGTACAAAGGATCAATGAAACAAAAAGTTGATAGTTTGAAAAAAAAATCAATAGACCATGAGACGGATTAACCAGAAATAGAAAAGAAAGGACTAAAACAAGCTCGATCAGAAATGAAAAAGGAGACGTGAAACTGATACCACAGAAATAAAAAATATCATTTGTGATACTATGAAAACCTCTATGCACACAAACTAGAAAATATGGAGAAAATGGATAATTTCCTGGAAACCTACAACCTCCCAAGCTTGAATCAGGAAGAAATACAAATCCTGAACAGACTGATAACGAGCAGTGAGATCAAAGTGGTAATAAAAAAGAGTCTACCAAAAAAAAAACAAGCCCAGACCAGATGGATTCACAGCCAAATTCTACCAGATCTACAAAGAAGAACTGGTACCTATTCTACAGAAATTATTCCATAATGAAGGGAAGGAGGGAATCCTCACTAACTCATGCTATGAAGCCAATATCACCTTGACACCAAAGCCAAGAAAGAACACAACAAAAATAATAAAACTACAGACCAATATCCCTTATGAATATAGATGGCAAAATTCTCAAAAAAAAATTGCTAGCAAACCAAATTCAATAGCACATCCAAAAGATAATTCACCACTATCAAATGGGTTTCATCCCAGGGATGTAAGGATGGTTTAACATACACAAATCAATAAATGTGATTCACCACATAAACGGAAACAAAAACAAAGACCATAGGATCACTAAATAGATGCAGAAAAAGCATTCAATTAAATCCAGCACACTTTCTTAATAAAAAACCTCAACAAACTAGTTATAGAGGTGACATATCTCAAAATTATAAAAGCCATTTATGACAGACTCACAGCCAACATCATCGTGAATGGGGAAAAGTTGAAAGCATCCCCCCTAAGAACTGCAAAAAGACAAGGGTGCCTACTGTCACCACTTCTATTCAACATAGTACTAGAAGTCCTGGCCAGAGACATCAGGCAAAAGACAAAAATAAAGGCATCCAAATTAAGAAAGAGAAGGTTAAAATATCCCTCTTCACTAATAACATGATCTTGTATCAAGAAAATTATAAAGACTCACCAAAAGCCTCCTGGAATTGATTTTAAAAATTCAGCAGTCACAGGTTACAAAATCAATGTTAAAAAGTCAGTAGCATTTCTATATACTAATAATAGTCAAGTTGATAGTCAAATAAAGGACTCAGTACCATTTACAATAGATACAAAGAAAATAAAATACTTGAGAATATACTTACCCAAGGACCTGAAAGATCTCTATAAGGAGAACTTCAAAACACTGATGAAAGAAATCATAGACAACACAAACAAATGGAAAAACGTCCCATGCTCATGAATGGGTAGACTCAACATTTTTAAAATGTCCAACTTCCCAAAGTTATTTACATATTTAACACTATTCTCATCAAAATACCAATGTCATGTTTCACAGATCTAGAAGAAAAAATAAATCTATGCTAAATTTGGTACCATAAAAGAGCCTGAATAGACAAAACAATCTTAAGCAAAAAGATCAAACCAGGAAGCGACAAAAAAACTGACTTCAAATTATACTACAAAGCTATAGTAACCAAAACAGCATGGTACTGGCATAAAAGTAGAGATATCAACCCATGGAACAGAATTGAGGACACAGAAATAAAACCAAGTACCTACAACTAACTGATTTTCAACAAAGCAGACAACAACATACACTGGGGAAAAGAAGCCCTATTCAATAAATGGTGCTGGGAAAATTGGATAGCCACATAAGGAAGAATGAAATAGGACCACTATCTCTCACCATATACAATAATTAATTCAAGATGGATAAAACACTTAAATGTAAGGCATGAAACCATAAAAATTGTAGAAGAAAATGTAGGAAAAATTCTTCTAGACATTGGCCAAGGCAATGAATTTATAACTACAACCTCAAAGGCAAATATAGCAATAATTAAAGTAAATAAATGGGACTTAAATTTAAAAGCTTCTGCACAGCAAAGGAAATAATCAACAGAGTAAATAGACAACCTACAGAATGGGAGAAAATATTCACAAACTATATATCCAATAAAGGGCTAATATCCAGAATCTACAAAGAACTCAAAAATCAGCAAGACAAATGAACAACCCCATTAAGTAGTGGGCAAAAGGCATGAGCAGACGTTTTTCAAAAGAAGATAAATAGCCAAAAAAATATGAAAAATTTCTCAATATCTAATTATCAGGGAAATGCAAATTAAAACCACAATAAGTACCACCTTACCACTTTCAGAATGGACATTATTAAAAAGTCAAAAAACAGTAGATGCTGGCATGGATGAAGAGAGAAATGAATGCCTATACAGAGTTGATGGGACTGCAAATTAGTACAACCTCTATAAAAAACCGTATGGAGCTTCCTCAAAGAAATAAATGTAGACTTACTATTCAATCCAGTAATCCTGCTACTAGGTATCTACCCAGAGGAAAACAAATCATTTTATCAAAAAAATACCTGCACTTGAATGTTTATCGCAGCACAATTCACAACTGCATAGAAGTGGAATCAGCAAACGTGTTCATCAATTTATGAATGGATAAAGAAAATGCAGTATATACATACCATGGAGTACTACTCAACTATGAAAAGGAATGAAATAATGTCTTTTGCAGCAACTTGGATGGAACTGGAGACGATTATCTTAAGTGAACTATCTTGGGAATGTAAAAAAAACACCACATGCACTCTCTAATTATTGGGAGCTAAACGATGGGCAAACATGGGCACAAAGAGATGTAAAGAACATTGGAAACCAAGGAGGGAGGGTGGTGAGGAATGAGTGGTAAAAACCTCCCTATTGGGCCCAATAAACCCTATTCTGGTGATGGGTACACTAAAAGCCCCAACTTAAACATTATACAAGGTATTCATGTAACAAAAATATTTGTACCCCCTTAATATTTTGAAATAAAAAATATAAATCCATGATCTTGAGTTAATTTTTTTGTAAGGTATGATGTTTAAGTTAAGGGTTTGTTTTGGGGTTTTTTGGTTTTTGGTTTTTGGTTCTCTGTCCTATCGATTGCTCCAACACCGTTCATTGAAAAGGCTATCCTTTATCCACTGTATTGTTTTTGCACCTCTGTCAAAAATCAGTTTGACATATTTCTGTGGGTTCTCTTTTCTATTTCATTTATCTATGTCTGTCTCTCCATCAACATTACACTGTCTTTCTAACTGTACCTATATAGTAAGCCTTAACAGATAACGTGTGTTTTTACACCAGTTTATCCTCAGCTCCTTGTATAGTGTCTGGAAAATAGTAGATATGCCATACTTTTATGATATATAATTTATTAGCTCTATTGAGATACAATCCAAATCCTATAAAATTCTCCTATTTAAAGAACACAGTTAAGTGATTTTAGCATATGCACAGATTTGTGCAACCATCAACCACAATATAATTTTAGAACTTTTGAGTCACCCAAAAAAGAAACCCAGTACCTGTTAGCAGTCAGTCCCCTATCTACTCCCTCCTTCAACCCCTAGGCAATAGAATCTATTCTCTGTCTTTATAGACTTGCCTAGTCTGGCTGGATATTTTATGTAAATGAGTTCATACAATATGTAGCCTTTTGTGACTAACTTTTTTCATGTAGCATAAGGTTTTCAAGCTTCCTCCATGTAGCATGTATTAGTACTTCATTTCTTTTTATGGCTAAATAATATTCCATTGTATGGATATACCAAGACTGATTATCCACTCATCAGTTTATGGACATTTGTGTTGTTTCCACTTTTAACTATTATGAATAATGCTGCTATGAACAATGATATACAAGTTTTTGTGTGGGCATAGCTTTTTATTTCTCTCAGGCATACACCTAAAATTAGAACTGCTTTTAGGGAAATTCACAAATATGTGGAAATTAAACAGCACACCCCTAAGTAATTAGTAAGTCAAGAATAAATCACAAGGGAAATTAGAAAACACTTTTATATGAATGAAAAGGAAGAGAGATCACACTGAAACTAAACTCTATGTTTAATATTTTGAGGAAGTTACAAACTGTTTTCCAAAGTGGCTGTGTCATTCTACATCCTCACTGGCAGTGTATAAGGGTTTTAATTTCCCCCTGTCCTTACCACTTAAGATAATGTTAAGATAATAACACTTGCTATTATCTGTCTTTTTTATTATAGTCATCCTAGTGATTGTAAAGTTGAAATGCATTGTGGTTTTGATTTGTATTTCCTTGATGAAATACTTATGTAAAGCATTTTTATGTGCATATTGGTGATTTTTTTGAGAAATGTCTGTTCATTTCTTTTGCTTATTTTTTAATTGGGCTATTTATATTATTTAGCTGTTAGAGTTCTTTATACACTCGAGATTCAAGTCCCTCATCAGATGTATGATTTGCACATATTTTCTCTGATTCTGTGCGTTGGCTTTTCACTCTCTTGATGGTATCATTTGAAGCATAAATATATATAATTTTGCTAAAGTCCAATTTAACTGTTTTTTCTCTCTCATTGCTGTGTCTTTGGTTTCAAAAAATAAAAGTTTTGGCTTTGGGCGGAGGGCAGTTTAAATTGCTAATTCAATCTGTTTACTTGTTATAGGTTTATTCAGGGGTTCTGTTTCTTCTTGAGTCAGTTAAGTAGTTTGTATCATTCTAGGAATTTTCTCATTTCATCTAAACTATCTAATTTGTTGGCATACAGTTTTTCATAGTATTCCTTTATAATTATTTATATTTAAAATTATTTTTATAAATTATCATTAGATAATGATTTAATTGTAAATCCCTAATCCTTTCATTTCTAATTTTAGTAACTTGATCTTCTCTCTTTTTTCCAACACCAGTCTAACTAAATGATTATTAATTTTGTTGATTTTTACAAAGAATGAACTTTTGCTTTTGTTGACTTTCTCTATTGTTTTTCTGTTCTCCATGTCATGAATTTTTCTAATCTTTATTATCCTCTTGCTCTGCTTCTTTGGGATTAGATTGCTCTTAGTTAGTTTAGTTTGCCCAGTGTCTTAAGGTGGAAGGCTATGTTATTAATTTGAGATCTTTCTTAATTTCCCTCTAAGAACTGCTTTCATTTCATCACATAAGTTTCAGTGTGTTCTTTTTTTCTTTCCATTCATGTAAAAGTGTTTTCTAATTTCTCTTCTGATTTACTCTTGACCTACTCTTTACTTGGGAGTATGTTGTTTAATTTCCATATATTTATTAATTTCCCTCTGATATTGATTTCTGATTTTATTCCATTGTGATCACAAAACATACATTGGTATGATTTCAATCTTCTTAATTATATTGAAGGCATGTTTTATGGCCTAGAATATGGTCTATCATGAAGAATATGGCCTCTGGAGAATCTATGGCCTCATGTGCTCTTGAGAGGAATGTGTATTTGGACGATTTGGAGTGGGATGCTCTTTCAAAGTCTGTGGGACTAGGTTTTCTATGTGTTTGCACAGAGGTTTTTGTAGTATTCATGGATGATATTTTATATTTTTGTGATATCAGTTTAACGTCCCCTTTTTTATTTCTGATTGAGTTTATGTTTAGTCCTTTCTCTTCTAATTCTGGTTAATCTGTCTAGTGGTCTACTGATCTTGTTTATCTTTTCAAGGAATCAACTTTTGTTTCATTGATCCTTTGTATTGCTTTTTTGGTTTCAATTTCATTCAGTTCTGCTCTGAGCTTTGGTATTTCCTTTCTTCTGCTAGCTTTGGGTTTGGTTTGCTCTGCCTCTTCTAGTTCCTTGAGGTATGACATTAGATTGTTAATCTATGTTTCTTCTGTCTTTTTGAAGGAGGCATTTAAGGTTATGAACCTTCCCCTAGGGCTGCTTTTGTTCTATCCAGTAGATTTTGAAAGTATGTGTCTCCTTTGTCATTCAGTTTGAGGAATCCTTTGATTTCCATCTTAATGCCATCATGACCCAAGAATTCATCAGCAGCAGGTTGTTTAATTTCCATGACTTTGTATAGATTTGGGTGTTTCTCTTGGAATTGATTTCTACTTTTATTTCACTGTGGTCTGAAAAGATATATGGTATGATTTCTATTTTTTTGAATTTTCTAAGACTTGTTTTGTAGCCTAAAATATGATCAATCTCAGAAAATGTCCCATGTGCTGATGAGAAGAATGTATATTCAGTAGTTTTTGAGTAGAATGCTCTGTAAATATCTGTTAGGTCCATTTATCCTAGATTCCCCTTTAAGTATTTCTTTATTCATTTTCTGCTTCAATGATCTGTCCAGTTCTGTCAGTGGAGTGTTGAAGTCCCTGATAATTAAGATGCTGCTGTTTACTTCTTTGCTTAGATCTAGAAGAATTTGCTTTACGAAACTGGGAGCTCCTGTGTTAGGTCCATATATGTTTAGGATTGTTATGTCTTCTTGTTGAATTGCTCCCTTTACCATTATATAATGACCATCTTTATCTTTTTTTTTGTTTTTACCATTGTTGATTTAAAATCTGTTTTATCTGAGATGAGAATGGCTACCTCTGCTCACTTTTTGTTTCCATTTTTGTGGAACATTTTCTTTCCACCCCATTACCTTGAGTCTGTGTGAGTCCCTGTGGTTTAGATGTGTTTCTTGGAGATAGCAAATATTGGGTTGTGTTTTTATCTACTCAGCCAGTGTATGTCTTTTACTCTGGGGCATTCAGATCATTTGCATTGAGTGTTAGTATTGATATGTCGGATGCTGTTCTGTTCAACACATTGGATAGTACCTTATTGTATTTTCCCTCTTATGCCATTATTTTATAAAAACTGTGAGCTATAACTTTCATGAAGTTTTACACTGGTGGATATTTACTGTGCTATTGCACATATAATGCACTTTTGAGTATTTCCTGTAGGGCAGGCCTAGTAGTGACAAATTCCCTTAGTGTTTCCTTGTCTGCAAAAGATGATATCTCCATCATTTATGAAACTTAGTTTTGTAGAAAACAAAATGCTTGGCTAGCTGTTATTCTGTTTAAGAAGAGTAAAGATAGAACCCCATTCCTTTCTGTCTTGTACGGTTTCTCTTGAGAAGTCTGCTGTTAGGCTGATGGGTTTTCCTTTGTAAGTTACTTGATATTTTCACCTCACAGCTCATAGGCATTCCTCCTTCAGGTTGACTTTGGCCAGTATGATGACTATAGGCCTTGGTGATGCCATTTTTGCAGTGAATGTCCCAGGTGTTCATACAAGTTGTCCTCCCTGCCAGTAGGTGGTGCTTGCAGGAAAGAGCCAACTGCAGTGGTGTTTCTTGGAAACTGTGTCCAACACTAGTCAATCAGGAGAAGCACTTGGGTGCCCCATGTAGTGAGCAGGGCCATGGAGCTCCCAGGGGACCCCTTCTTGTTCTCCACCACAGCTTAGACAAGTGGAGGAGTGAGGCTGGGTGCGGCTGGGTCAGGTGAGCCTATGTTCAGGCTCCACAAAGGCAGGCACAAGAGCTGTCTCAGCAGGGGTGAGGTTTCAGATCCCAGACCACTGGGGAAAGTCACCAGGGAGGGGCTGAAGTGGCCCCACCAAATCAAAAAGTCTGCTCATGGGGGAGGGACAGTCTGGGATTCAAAGTCTGGCTGTCAGGAATGGGTTTCACTCTTCTTCCCCCTCCTCTGCCCCATAGATCTCCTTCTGGCATCTGGCCAGAAACAGCAGCCCAAACCAGCTAAGCTCAACAGCAATGTGCCACAGGCTGGGAGTGTCCTTGCCCAGGATCGCACCCCAGACCAAAAGCATGGCTTTCCTGCAGCTCATACCCACACTACACTTTCCTTTTAGCTCTTGTCCACATGTCCTCACCTCCCAATATTAATTCACAAATCTCACCTCTGTGCCCCTGAGCAACATGATCAAGTCCTGGGGGCAGAGGTCCAGCCTGCAAACCTGTCCTCTGATTCCCAAGTTCAACCCCTGACCATGCCAGGGAGAAGCATGCTGGTCCTGAGTTGCCCATGGAGTGATCAAGCAGGCTTAATGCCCTTCCACTTCAGGGTATGCCCTGCTCTGCAGGGGCAGCCAGGCAAGCAACATCAGAGTGGGCTGGTGGGCAGGGAGCTCAAAGTCCAAGCACTCTGTGGTCCACTGCAGATCTTTGCGAGGAAGGGTGTGAGCCCCACTCTCTGTGGAAGCCTTCATGTGGTGAGTGAACCAACAAAGGGGAAGCAGCGTCTCCCAAGAGCCCCAGCTCAATCATCGCTTGGGGCACCTGTGCCACCTCACATAGGAACTGCCACTTTGCAGCAGTGAGCACAGGAGGAGAGGGGGAGGAAAAGAGTCTGAATAGAGGAGAGCTGGCACTCTGGTCCCCTTTGTCTCTCTCTGGAAGGCAGCCCACCTGGAATATCCAAGTTCTGGGATCACACAGTTCCCTCAGGACCCACCGGGCCCTTGTGGCCACCGCAGTCTTGGCAGGACTTGCATTGGGACCAGTGACATGAAAACTGAAGGGTTAAAGCTCCCTGGGTAGGACAAAGGCACACAGTGGGTGGAGAAGCAGTATGGCACATGCTGCCTCAGCTTGGGTGTGTGGTGAGAGGGAGTGACCCCGAGGGGGCTGGCAGCCTGGTGTTTTGTTCTCAAGAAGTGCCCAGTTCATTGGTGGCAGCAGTTTTTGGGCTTGTGAGTGTAGAGAAGCTCTTCAGCAGTTCAGAAGCCTGTAGTCTGCAAGAGACGTGAGGAGAGGAGAAACAAAACCCCCACCTTTCCATGGGGCTTCAAGTTCCCTTGCTGTTGATCTCTACCAACAACTTCTTCCTGTGGAATCTCTGGCAGGTTCTGGCACTTTTCCATCAGAATTACACCTGAGCTATACTTTTTTCATCTAAAACTTTTCCTTCTTTCTGAGACAATTAGGTGACTGATGCCTCTAGTCAGCCATCTTGCCCCATACCCCTTCAATCTCTGCTTTTTGATTGGTTTATTTGATCTATCCACATTTAACATTATTGAGCTTTTGATCTACATCTGCAATTTTACTCTTTCTTTTTTTGAAATTTACATGTCTTTTCCCCTTTTTCTCTTTTACTGCTTTTTTTTTGCATTAAGTGAATACTTTCTAGAGTAACATTCCAATTCCTCTGTTTTTTTAATCACGTTGTTTGAGTTGTTTTCTTAGTGGTTTCTTTAACACTTACCATAGACACCTTATCAGAATCTACTTCAGAATTGTACTGTTTTAGTTGAGGTGAACTATCCAAACATTACTTCTGTATTGCTTTAGTTCTTACTCTCCTTTTTGTGCTATGATTATTATAAATATTTTAAATATTACATAAATATATGTTTGTGTGTATATATATGTATTTATATATATATATAAACATAGGCTAAAGAAAAATGAAGAATAAGTACATATTAAAAGAGTTTGTTACATGAACTATTTCTCCATCTATTACCCTTACTGTTTCTCTTTATTTCTTCCTATGGATTCAAGGTACTATATATAATGTCATTTCTTTACTCCAATACAGTTTTGTTCCTACCCACCTCCTTTGTGCTATTATTGTCAAATATATTATATTTGTATGTGTGGGCCCATATGTTATTAGCCCAACAGTAAAATTACATACATAATCTTTTATATAATTGCTTTTCAAAACATTTATTGTTTTGAAACAGCACACCTCACTTTGACAAGAATACATATTTATTTAGCAATGGATTACTGTACCTTCTTAGATATTCTCCCCAGGGCTCCCTCGGCTCTTGGGATAAAACAAGGGTAACAACATATCCTTGCCTTCAACAAGCTTATATACTCCAGAATTATCTACTCAAAAATAGCCATTTTTTCCCAAGAAAATAAAGACTTTTAAAATGTCAGTTAAATATCTAATAAAACAGACACACACACACATACTCATATACACATTATACACTAATGTACATGAATATACATAACACACATACTAGGGGGGCAGTAGATTTTAATATTTTTAGTGTCATAGACTCCTCTGAGAAGAGGATAGGGGTTGGTGGCAGACTGAAAACTCATCCTCCTCTTATAGCATCGTCTATCTCTTCATGTAGCTAGAATTTCTGAAAGAAAAATGAAAAAACAAGCTTAGGTTACCTCTGAGCCAGATGAGAGCCAGTCAGAGAAATAAGCCTGGGGCAAGGTCTGGGACTCTGTTTCCCAGAGAGATTAGCTTAAAGAGCTCTTTGTCCCTCCTGAGGAAGAGCTATTTTTCCTTCTGTGTGTGTGTGTATATGTGTATTGTGTGCGTTGAGAAGAAGGTGTTCTAGGAGGTCCTGCTCCAGCCCAGGAGGAACTGAAAGAGAGCTATTCAAAGGCTGAGTTCCTTCTCATTGAAGCTTGTGAATATCAGTCACAACTGGGAAGACATAGGAGAACCAAGAACCCTCAAGAGAAGGATAAAAATTCCCTGTCATTGTTCAGCAGGTGCAGAGACCACTCATTTCTTCGCAGCAGCAAGAAAAACCAAAACTTGACCTGACCCAGAAAAGAGTCCTCAGTAGTTAAATAAAAACTACACCTAACAAGAACCAGCAACCAGAGGACAACCAAGAACACCCAGAATAAGTAGTTTCTGGGGAAATAGAACTTTTGGGAGAAACAGATGACAACTTTAACAGAAACAACAATCATAAGGGGCAAAAATTCAAGGAGGTTTAATTGTAGCAGAGAAAATAGTTTCTAGTATCAAAACAAGCAAAATAATCAATATATTAACTAAAAGTAAGAATAATCACTTGTTGCAAACCAAATTAGTAGCTAAGAAATCAAACAAAAGAAATATTTTAAAACACACAGCAAAAATATAAAGTCATTAAAATGAAAGTTATAGAGTTTCTCCCAAGAAAATTACATCTAAAAATTCAATTTTTTAATAAAATTTCAATAATTTGCAGATGCCCCTAAAGCACAACTGTGGACCCTATGACATATAGACATAAGACATATTGCAAATTATTGAAATGCAATTAAAGATAGAAATTCAGTTTAAAGCATGAATTTAATTTTAAAAATAAAAAAAGACTTTATAGGCATCAAGATGTCCCTTATTATCTGACAAGGTCTCCCCAAGACGTTGGTCTCCCCAAGAGCGGTAGGAACTCTAATTACTATTGGACCAATTATAATTAATGAGTCTTTCCAACCACAGAGGGGGCATAGAGAAGATTTCCTTTCTTATCCAATAGGCCTTTGGAGAACACTGCTACTTTTGGTTGCTTTCCTACTACTCGTTCCCCAGTCAATTCACCCAACATGGCAGCTCCCATAGCAACATGGAAAAATGTCTTTAGAAAAGTCTTGGCCAGGAAAGTTACAAGTCACCCTCCCTTCCATTTTGCAGCTGAGTATCTGAGCTCTCCATAAATCCTTCCTCTATATTTCCCCTTTCATAGAAGTTTTCCTACAAGAACTGGTCAGTTTTATCTACTGTATAACCCCTGGCATATCACTTAAATGGTCTTTGAAAAGAAACCACCACAAAGCAATAGCATGACAACATTTTAATAAACAAACCTGAAAAAAGTAACCATTTTTAAAATAAGACAATAGACAATTTAGGGTCACACATTTCTCGTTAACTCTTTTGACTACTACAAATTTTATGACACGTTTTGTTTTGTTTTATTTTGTTGTTTTGTTTTACTGAGTCATAAATTTAATCACCCATTCAGAGAGGCTAGTGTGTGTGAATGAACCCTTTAACTTAGCTTAATTTAGTGATTCCTAGACTTCAAGATTTCACAAACCAGCTTTTTTAAAAAGGGAAGTGTGAGGGGGTGGCTAGGTGGCTAAGGATAATTCTTATTTGCCAAATAATCACCCCCTAAAAAAGATAACCACCTCCGTATTTTTCAAAGTAAAAAGCTGTTAACCATTCAAATTTGGAAGGATATAGTCTCAAAAAAAAAAAAGAGTTCTTCATTTTTTTCTTCTCATGACTGGAAAAATCTATATTTTAGCCTTGTGCTCATTCTCAGAGCTGTGATGAGACCACTGACTTGCCATCTCAGTGAACTTCCCGATACCCCATATCCACGTCACAGTGCACATTGTTCTCTACAAAGTGCCGTGGCATAGGAATCCTTGGGAAGTATCATGCCTTTTGAGGAAAAGGGCCACTGTGCAAGAGATAAAACTTTCAGGAATGTTGGAAAAAAAAACTTAAAAAGTGATGTAATATACAAGAAGTAAGGGGAAGTAACTGTGGAAATGTTTCAAGTATCGCTACCAAATGTGAAGGTTCTCCTATATATAATAAGAGTGCCCTACCTGGCATTAACTTTTTCCATTTTAATTAATAATGTAAATCTTATAAGATGATTGTCATTTATTTTTGATAATTACTTGTGTAGTCATAAATATATGTGATTGGTATATTCAATATACATAATAAAGACAATATACATAATAAAGACATAATAAAGACACAAAGTGGTTCATTCACACACACTAAAAAATAAAACAATTGGTATATTCAACATGCATAACAAAAAAATGAGAAGAATGTCATTTATATCAGATTGTTTGACAATCTCCAAATCTGTATTCTGTCTGCATATAAATAGGAAAGGCTGCTTTCCATTTCGCCTCTTAACATGGCTCTTAAAAAGCAAGAAGCCTTTTATATGTAGTATTGTTTTTGGTTTTGTTTTCTAAATAATAATTCATTTATTAAATGTGGTCTTCTGAGTCTAAGAAATAAATTTATGATCTTCATACCAGTATCCAAAAATGGAAAATAATTAATGTCAACAATATTATACTTAAAAGACTTCTTTTTTTTTGCAATTTTTAGTTACAACTTCCAGAAAGGGGCCAAGGTTCAAACATTGAATAAGAAATTAAATTGCTATTTATACTAAAAATTGTCAAAATACATGACCCAATAAAAGATAACTTCCCCTCACACATTAATCTTATTTACGAATTAGGCCAGAGAAAACATGCTGAATGCCCGAATGGACTTGAAGGGTGAGATATATAACGTAGTCATATAATTTCACAAACTTTTTTGAATAGGAAGAAGATTTCAAAAATCCTATCTAAATACAAATAACATAAATGACAGTATAACATTTAAATAAATAAGTCTAATATTTTATAAAGTTATCTGACACTGTTACCCCAAAATTCATCTAGAACATAGTAGTACAAAGGTTACAACACAGAGAGATTATAAAAATACATTTTTAGAAAAGATGATAATATAAAAGAGAAATTTTTATCATTTATTATGAAACTATAGAATGTTTTTAAACATAGTTACATCCAGATGAAATATAGGAGGCCGAATGAATTATCTGCCTTTCTGATAGGATTCAGCCACCAGTTGCATTATTAAAGTGAACATAATATCCAGGTTCAAGTAGTGGGTACTTTTCATTTCATCCTCAATTCAAGCCTGTATTATAAGTATAATTAGCTCCATTTATAGATGAGAAAACTGTGGCACCAAATGGTTAAGTAATGTTTCAAATTTACACAGATTTTTCTGGTGTCTTTCTTATTTATTTTGCTTATTTGCTAAAGAATTCTATAATTAAAGTCACATCCATGTGACACAGCTGGATTCAAATCCTGACTTCAGATTCAGGTCCTTTGCACTATACCCCTCAGCCTCTAAGCACAGTTCCATATTTATGGAACAAATCAGAAAAAATGCCCAATTTTCTAAGGTTAAGTCAACCTCTTCAAGTCAACAAATTTTAGCTCCATTCAATGTATGCTAAAATGAAAAATGGCATATAGTGAAAAAATCCAGAGTAGTTGAAGTGAGAAAATTTGAGTCCTAATCCTTTGCTGAATACTTATTTGGTAAGAAATTTTAGAAAAATCACTTTACTTTTCTGAAATTTGCCTTTTTCTCTTGTAAAGTAGAGTTAATAATTACCATACATAATGTTTCCACCTCATACTATTGTTTGGAGGAACAAAGGATGTATATCAAATTACTATGCAAGTTGTACAAAGTTATAATGCATCAAATTTAGTTATCTGTATAATTTATTCAGACAATAAATCTCTCTCTCTCTCTCTCTCACAGCATGAAAACATTCAAAATTTTAGCAGCATTAAGTGACCCAAAAGACCCTGTTCAGATAAGCCCTATAATCTGAAATGTTAGTTAGGATTTAAAGGATTTATTTTATGTTAAAGTGAATAATTTAAATCTACTTAGTGTATGTTTGTCATGGAGTAAAGTTAAATGGCAATATTCATACAACATATGTGCAGAGTATTTGAAGGGTCAACAAATATTTTCTGAGCATCTATTATGTGCCACACAGTGGCTTGATAATTATGCTAGATTATATAAGTAACATTTGAATTTTGCAAAGGTAAATAAAATTTAGCTTCTAACATTGAGAAGATAGTAATCTAGCAGATAAGACAGACAAAGAAACGGCTAACTCTAATACAATATGAATAGCGCTAAAGTCAACAGATGAAATGGAAGGTTTATAGGTTTGTTCCAATTCTGAATCTATCTTCATTTCATATTCTTATCCTATATAATTCTGTTTGATCTTTACAGGCCATTGTCTCTGTGGCTGCTACTTATTGATTCCTAAATAAACCTAATGCATGCAAATTAATGCAGAACTCATTGCAAGAAACATCTCTAAACAAAGGCCAATACTATTTGTTGTGATTGGCAACAACTGACAAGAAAAGCAAATTTCTTTCCAGCAAGGTGGTTTAGAATGGTTCAGGGTCATCAGACTTCTACTCTATTTCCTTCTGCCTTTCACCATTATAAATCCTCTAAGGCTGAACCTTTCATATTCGAGTCAACAACTCTCTGAGACATTTATGTATCTGGGGCTGCAAAATGGCCTGAAAACTAGATGGACATTTTCAACAGAGCTAGATGTTTTCTGCAGTTAAAAGAAAAAAAAAGCTTCACACAGTAACTACCACCTCTTTAAAGGCATACACAAAAAGCTAAGACATTCTGCAATGCAAACATCTATTCAAACCTGGGAGATTTCCAGAGCAGATTTGCAGTGGTCTTCCATCATATGCAAAGGTCAGAAAAATAAAGACTTAAAATCAGAACGTTTTTATTCAATTAAGCTACCATTTGACCACAAATGCTCTGTCCTCATGAGAAAATTAAAGAAATAAATCAAGATTCTTTCTCTTAATGGTTGTTTTCATTGGTCAGCACTTGGCAATATGACTCAAGGCCCAGACTGAATTTCACTTTTGGGCAACTTCATTTATCACAATTCCAAAGGCAGGTACTGTTACCATTTGATTTTGGCACAAAAGAGAAGTTACTGGTCAAATGTGATTTGTTTTATTTTAGTGTGCAAAGAGGGAAAAAAAATTAAAATGATGTATTCTTCTAGAAAAGGTGCTTCTATTGATTTTTTGAATTAATAATATTTGGCCAGATAATGCTGGTAGTAAAAATGAGGTGTTTAAAAAATACACTAATTAATTCAGTACCAATATTCATAATGCATCATGTTGGTCACTATACATCAAATCCCTGTTCATATTAATAAAGAAAAAAAATCACCTAAAACTGATTTAGAGTGAAAAATTCATTGCTTTTACTCTGCTTAGAAAGTTGATATTTTGGAGGTACTCACTCATCAGTATATATTGAAAGCCTACTCTACGCTAGGCATTGTGTTAGGTGTTAGAAATGTTAAAATGAATAGGAAAAAATGATAGTCATCATGGTCTCTACAGAATATTGAGAAGACAGAAATAAATAGCTAGCACAGAAAGTGAACAATAATATAGGTGGCTAAAGGGAATGAAATGAATAAAGTATTAAATAGAACCTTATTTCTTCAGCCTTGGTCCATTGTGTTTCTCAGTGTGTCTCTGAGGGTTGCCAGGTTTATGCTGTCTCTCATAAAAGTAAAGGGTGCAGTGAGGACTGAATTCTTGCATTTGGGACTAAATTCCTGCATTTGGGATCTGATTTATTGCATTGGGATCCAGACTCTCCACTTACTGTGTGAATTGAGGCAATAATGTCAACTTTCTGGACTCAGTTTACTTCTTAAAATTTGACAGGAATAGTACCTGTTTCTACTGGGTGGTTGAGAAGATAAAATGAGGCAACATATAAGAAAATTCATTGCAAAAGAACAGGATAGACTGTGAACTGATATACAAATGCTATTTGTTGTGGTTTGTTATTAATATATCCTCTGGGCCAAATAAACTCTTTATAAAAAAGCCATCTTAAAGGGGAAAAAGCCGTAAATCATGTAAAACAGGACTTCCTGCCTGCCTTCCCATGAGAAAACTATATCTGAGAACAGTTTCAATTTATCCCTGACCTTGTGAAGGCCAATAGACCTGATCCAATTCAAAATTATGAAATTAAAGAAACTTGTATTCCAGGCCTTCTCTTCATAACTTGGGGTGACTTCTTTAATCTCTTTGAATGTCAGTCTCTGTATCTGGAAAATGGGAATAAAAATACTATACAGAACAGCAGAGTTGTTGGGAGACCAAATGAAATGGAGTGTGTAACAGCATGAGGCCCAGGGCCAGGTTCGTAGTAGGTCCTCTATAAATGTTAATTAGTTCCATCACCAAAACAATAACAAGGGTTACAAAATTGTCATTAACTCTAATTTACTTAACCAATTACCCTTTACTATTGATGAGTTTTGCACAAGTCAACTCAATCAGCATTTGCATTTTGACACTTTTATTTCTAATTACATATAATTTGCTCCCTGTTAAAGAGATTTCAGGCATCAGCAAGCAAATCAGGAGATAGTTTGCAGACACAGAAGGCCTACTTGAAAGCTGCTTCTGAAGTCATATTTCTTTATTTATTTTAATGTGGTTTCCAGGATAGTAGGTGGTGGTAGAGATACTCAGATGGGTCCCGTGTGCTTGCTGGAGGTTCATTTCTAAAATGTAATCGTAGCCTAAGAATGACTCTATTGTCACTGATTTCTTCTAGGACTCAGAATCATATGTCCCTTGCTAGCTCTCTTTTCCTTCCCCTAATCTTAGCCCAATCCCTGCTTTCCTTTTTTACTTCAAGACCCTCAAATGTCTACTTCTACATTTTAGCATATTTTACAATATTTTCTTTGTTTTTCACCCTGTAACATGATGTTGGTTGGGATTCAGTAGAAGATAACAAAAACCACACTAATTAGGTTAAACAGAAAGGGATTTATCACCAGGTACTGATAGGGCTGCAGCAGCAGGCTGTACAGTAACCTCCCAGGCAACTCCCAGCCTTCAGAGTCACACTGTGTCTTCTAATGACTGGGAAAGCATCCCCGCTTAAGCAGAAAGCTGCAACTTCAGAAGCAAGCTGCCCCTCTCACAACCATGCCATGACATGGACTCCTTGCCCCTTGCCTTCCTCGCTACATAACTCAAACCCAAATACAAGTCTTGCCAAAATGTACATGATTGGTAGAACCTAAACATGTCCAGAAATCTACCCACAAGGGAATCTCAGAAATGCAGATTTTTGCTTTCTGGCCTCTGCAGAACAGAAGAACACTAGGCAGGACCTGGAATGATGTATACATAAATTAGCTCATTTTAAGTATCTGCTGCAACATTATAGAATATTTAACCATGCGTTCTATATTTTTCTATTTTTTTATGGGTGGGGTGCAAAAGAAAACACAGTTTGCCACTAGAACATGTTCTCTTTGTTAATAAAGTAGTTCAATTAACAACCATGAACTTGAAGTCAAAGACCTGGACCCCAGGGCTTGCTCTTCCCCTAATTAGTTTTTGGACTTGGGTAAGTCCATTCACTTTTCAGAAACTTAGTTTCCTGCATTTACAAAATGAGGCAATTAGACTCAGTGATTGCTGAGGAAGCATCATTTTTATAATATATTAGTGCCTATATTATTGTTGCCGGCATAAATAACTTTTTATATTTGATTAAAAGTTGATACACAGACTCTTGGTATTTGTATGGAAACAGTGGCATTCCAATTAATTCTAATTGGGTTGTCTACAGAGACAGATAAGAACAAGCAGTGTTTTTCCCATGCTCAAGAGGTTTATAGACTCAATAACTCAACTAAAGAACCCCTTAAAAATCTATTGTATCTTATTTCTTAACAATCTTTCCAAGTTCCTTTGGAAAATAATCAGCCAATTTTTCCTTTTCTAATTCCCTCTCAAACTCCTAGAGCAGATACTAAGATACTGAAGGGAATCCTTTTACTGAATATCATGCGTTTGGGAAGCCAAGGCAGTGGCCAGGCCCTCTCGGCCAGGCGTGCCCTAGCAGTGCAGCCATGGGCTTTGATAAGAGGAATGCCAACAGGCCTGGGCCCTGCAAAATGGGTTTCCATGGTGACTCCAATTTTTCACCCTTTCATATAGCCACCCTTACGAATTCTTATAGTAACAACATTCATTCTGCTCTTTCTATTAATGCTGTATAAAAGCTTCTGTGTCAATATAATTTAAAATAGATTACATCATTGTAAGCAAATTTATTTATCCCTTAGATGGTTTTTAAAAACCAATGCACAAAAAATCCTTGATGCCCACTTAAGGCACAAAACTCTGATCATTGCAAAGAACATTTGACAGACATCAAAATACCATTTCTCAGTGTATTTATTTAGATTATCTATTTCTTAACATTTCCTCTCACCATCATTGCAAACAAAAACTCTCGAATAAGTCCTTCAAGACAGATGAAAGCATAGTTGAAAGTGAGCAGATTCTTTTGGCTACAAATTTTAGTGCTCATGATGTATGTAAAGTCTTAAGTACTTGCTATCATATATTTAGAATAGGAAGCATACACTGGTTAAATTATCCCAGTTAAACCATATTTAGAGGAAAATGTTTAATATTACCAGTCAACACTATTCCTGTCATTATTATGAAAGTGTTTACTCAAACTCTTAGGACAGTATTAGTCATGATGTATTCAGATTTATAAAAATCAAAAGTTAAAACTAATTTTTAATTAGCTGGATGCCATTCTAGATACCTATTCTCCAAACCCAATGAAATTATCTCCAGTTTACAAATCAAAGCTTTGCTGTGTGTGTCTGTGTGTGTGGGTGTGCGTGTATGAACTTTTTACTCTGCCGGATAATTTGTATCTTCAAATGCAGTAGAAAGAAATAATATAGAAACACCAGGTACGCTTTACCCAGTTTCTCCCAACATTAATATCTTCCAAAATATAGTGCACTATCACAACAAAGATACTGGCATTGATACAGTCAAGATACAGAACATTTGCATCACCACAAAGATACTTTCTGTTACCCTTTTATAGCAGCAACAACTTTCCTCTTGCACTGTGCCTTCCATCCTTAACATGGCAACCAACAATCAGTTCTCCATTTCCATGATTTTGACACTTAAATGATGTTATATACATGGAGTCATACAGTATGCAACCTGTTGTTATTGGCTTTTTTTAGTCAACATAATACTGGAGTGGACATCCATCCAAGTTGTTTTGTGTATCAATAGTTTGTTCCTTTTTCTTCTGAATATTCCATGGTACTGATGCACCACAGTATGTTTAGCTATTTACCCACTGGAAGACATTTGGACTGATTCCAGTTTTTCAACCCACTATAAATAAAGTTTCTATAAACATTTGTGTACAGACTTTTGTGTGAACACGTCTTCGTTTGTCTGGGAAAAATGTCTATGAGTGCAATTGCTATGGTTGTGCGTTTAGTTTTTAGGAAACTGTCAAAGTGTCTTCTAAAGTGGTTGTACCATTTTACATTCCAACCAGCACTGTGTAAGTGAACAAGTTTCTTCACATCCTCACCAGTATTTGGTGTTATCACTGATTTTTATTTTAGCCATGCTAATAGCTGTATAGTGATATATCATCATGGCTTAAATTTGCATTTCCCTAATGACTAATGATATTGGACAACTTTCATGGGCTTATTTGCCATCTGTATATCCCCTTTAGTGAAACGTCTTTCATGTCTTTTGCCCATTTTCAAATTGGATTGTTTATTTTTACTGTTAAGCTTTGAGAGTTCCCTATATATTCTAGACGTAATTCTTTGTCAGACACGTGGTTAACAAATATATTCTCCCAGTCTGTAACTTCCCTTTCATCCTCTTAATAGGGTCTTTCACAGACCAAAAGTTTTTAATTTTGATATATTAACTTTTCCTTTTATGGAAAGGGTTTTCCTTTTATAGATTGTGTTTCTTTGTATCAAGTCTAAGAACTGTTGACCTACACTAAGTCCCTAAGATTATCTCCTATTTTTTCCTAAAAGAATCATAATTTTACATTTAAGTTCCTAATACACTTTGAGTTAATTTCTGTAGAAGTGTAAGGTTTAGGTCAAGATCCAATTTCTGGCATATTGACATCCAATTCCTCCAGCACCATTTGTTGAAAACGCTATCCTTCCCTCATTGAATTGCCTTTGCACATCTGTCAAAAATCACTTGTACATACGGTATTTGTGTGGGTCTATTTCTAGGTTCTGTATTCTGTTCTATTAATCTATCCTTCTGCCAATACCATACAATCTTGATTACTGAACCTGCATACAAGTCTAGCATCCCTAATCCAAAAATCCAAAATCCAAAAAGCTCCAAAGTCTGAAAGTTGTCGAGTGCCAACATGAAGCCACAAGTGGAAAATTCCATCCTTGGCCTCACGTACACAAAGTTTGTTTCATGCACAAAATTGTACCCTGTAATATTCTGGACTTAAAAAAATAAACAAATTTAAAAATAATAATAAAATAAAATCTTCTAGTAGCCACACACACAAAAAAGAAGCAAGTAAAATTGATTGTTTAACCCAGTATACCCAAAATATTATTGTTTTTATGTTTGATCAATATAAAATTATAAATGAAGTTTTTTTTGTACTGTTTCTTTGAAAAAAATAAATAAATAAAATAAAATAAAATATTGTACAAAATTACCTTCAGGCTATGTGTATAAGATGGGTATGAAACATAAATGAAATTTGTATTTAGACTTGGGTCTCATCCTCAAGATATCTCATTATGTATATGCAAATAATCCAAAATCCGAAAAATTTCAAAATCCAAAACACTTCTTGTCCCAAGCATTTTGCATAAGGGATACTCAACTTATATTAAGATTTCTTCTACTCCATTCTTCTGTTTCAAATTGGTTTAGCTAATGTAAATCCTTTTTCATTCCATATAAATCTTAGAATAATCTTGTCTATATTTATTAATATAAAAATCTTGCTGATATTTTAATGGAAATTGTGTTAAACCTGTATATCAATCTGGGGAAAATTGACATCTTTACCCTGTTAAGTCTTCTAACCCATGAACATTTATTTACATTATTTTTATTTCTTTCTTCATATATTATAGTTTTAAGTCTACAAGTTCTGTATTATATGTGTTGTTAGATTTATACCTAAGCATTTCATTTTTGAGTAATTATAAATAATACTGTATTTTAAATTTTAATGTCCACATATTTATTACCAGTATATAGAAATAAAATAGTTTTTTAAAGTATCTATTTTGTATCCTATGGTCTTGCTAAACTCACTTGTTACTTCTAGCAGTTTTGTTTTGTTTTTGTAGATTCCTTGGAATTTTCTACTGTAGATAATTATGTCATCTGCAAATAGGAACAGTTTTATTTCTTGCTTTCTAATATACATATCTTTTATTTCTTTTTCTTTCCCTACTGCACTGGCTAGCACTTCCAGTGCTATGTTGAATGACAGAGGTGACAGTGGATATCTTTTCCTTTTTCCCGATCTCAGGGGCAAAGTATTCAGTTTTTCCTTAATTTTATATTAAGCAAAAGTACTTAAGTAACATTAAGTATAATGTTAACTGTAGGTATTTTGTGAATCTTATTTAAACAGAAGACATTGCTTGCTGTTTTTAACCTCTTTACCTCATGAATGTATAGTGGAGTTTTCCAGAAGCTACATGATGTGAGATATTGCAACAGATTGAATGTAGGAGCAGGTAGGAGGATCTAGTTTTCTTCTATTAATCCAGACATTAAAGAGATTTGCAAATTTGAAAAACAATGCCACTCACTCACTAATTTATTTTGCTTAGGTAACTAGTAATTGTTTATAAAAATATGCTATGTTATTTTTTAATGAACAAAAAATGTTTTAAATTTTATCAATTTCTGATATGGTAAATATCTATAGATATAACCCACATAAACACAAAAGTCTTTGAGGTTCTCAATACATTTTAATGATGTAAAAGGGTCCTGAAACCAAAATGTTTGAGAATCATTGCGCTAGGCTATCAGAAATGTTTAAATTTTATTGAAGTTGGTGTCTAATTTCTGATATTTGTCCTGTATGTTGTTGCTATGCAGGTAGGTTGCTGGAGACATATGTCTATATATATATATATATATACACACACACATCTGAGTCACTGTTTCAGCGAGTTTTCTGCGTGCCTCTTGTTAACTTTTCCTTGAAACTCTGTGTTGGCTTTGAATCTTCTCTTTCAGCTAATAAAGGGGCAACACAACCAAAAATGAAGATTTGCATTTGGAAACGTTATATAGATATACAAGCATTCAACAAATATTGAATACCTGTTTTGTACACTGGGCTTATAGTAGTAAAGAAAATAGACAGAAATGTTTGTGTTCACAGAGCTTGTCTTCTAGGTGCAGGAAAAGGAAAATAAATAAATAGTAATATACTATGTACACCACAAGGTAAGTAGACATAGAAATCCATAGGCAGTTGGAGCCTTTCTAGCTCTGGGACTAAGAAGTCCTGGCATTGGAAAGCCTATTCTAGAATTACAGCCAGAGATAATGCACACTTCTACTTATAGAGTACAAATAAGTGTACTCTAAAAGTGAGACTATGTCACTTATTCCTGGGTGAAAGTACTTTGCTTCTCTACTTTTCCTCAACCCTCTTTCCCTTGCTTTGCTTTGCATGGAACTGTTACCAAGCTTGGACATTATTGTCAAGGTTTCTTTTTATAAGTACTAAAATCTGTATTACTGCACTAGAGCATGTAACTGACCTCTACTCTTAGGGGAGTTAACAAAAAAATAAAAAGAAAAGACATTCATTTACATCAGGAAGTTATCCATCAACTTTTTCTTACCCTTTGACTATTTTAATGATGATGCAGCAAACAACCCCACATTTTTTTGTAAATAAAAATAGCAATCTTATGAAGAATGTGCTTCCTGCTGCTGTGAGAACGGGGTCCTAGGTGGCATGCTGGCCTTAGTTTGTTTGCATTTAGCCTTGTCTCAAGATAAGGAAAGATGCTGGAAATCACTTCTGCCACAGTCAACTAGGGCCAGTGTCAAGGCACATGGAAGCCTGTAAGAATAAGCAATTTGGCAAGCCAGAGCATGCAGAAGTCTCCTGGCTTAATATGCAACTGCCCTAAAATATCCCATCAAATTATTTTTTTTAATTTTTGTGCATCCATTAATATAATCATCTATTTTTCATTTCTAGAATAACCTCAGGAAAAATATATATTGTTTCTTTCAATGACAATCTAGTCTAGTGGGTGATTCTCATGTTTATAACATTTCCTTACTCTGAAAACATCATCACTAAGCACTTGGATGTGCTTAATTGTGTGAGTGAGAAAATTTAAAGTGGTAATAATTTGGCCTAATTTATGCAAAAAGGAGAACGTTGTTAGCAACTCTCTTGCTGGGTCATTTTCCTTACCTTCACAATCAAAGCAGTCTTCCTCTTACCTTTTAGACATTTCTCTTTTCTCCAGAAACACAGCATTGATAGTGATCTCTTATCTAAATAATTTTTCAAATATTAATTTTTTAATTATGTAGAATGCAGATATTTGTCTGAATATACTTAGATGTGAAATACATTAAGTGATTATGGCTCCATGGAGATAAAGCTTGTTTTTTTATATTGATAAAGTTTCATTTTAGTGACTACTATTTCAAAATTGGTCTGAAGTTATGTCCACATCCCAGTAGTCAATCATTCATGTAACACATTTATTGAGCCCTACTCTGTGCCAGCCATGAAGCAAGATTCTGGATTTATGTGCCTGGTTCTGATAACCCATAGCACCTGTATCTTGTTTATATCATTATGCAATTAATTCTCTACAATCATCATTTTCAAATTATGCTCAAAGGATATCTAGGATTTGTCCTACTATGGCCCCTGTGGTGAGGACAGAAATTTAAATGACTTGCATGCTACACATCTGATAAAGGGCTGATAACCAGAAGCTATACAGAACTTAGGAAAATCAACAAGAAAAGATCAAACAACCCCATGAAAAAATGGGCAAAGGACATGAACAGAAACTTTTCAAAAGAAGAGAGACTAATGGCCAGCAAACATATAAAAAAATGTTCAACTTCTCAAATCAAAACCACAATGAAATATCACTTAACTCCAGTGAGATTGGCTCATATCAAAAAGTCCCAAAACAACAAACGTTGGCGGGGATGGGGACAGATAGGAACACTTATACGCTGCTGGTGGGACTGCAAATTAGTACAACCTCTATGGAAAGTAATACGGAGATACCTCAAAGAACTAAAAGTAGAACTACCATTTGATCCAGCAATCCCGCTACTGGGTATTTACCCAAAGGAAAAAAAAGACATTCTATAATAAGGACATCTGCACGTGAATGTTTATAGCAGCACAATTCACAATTGCAAAGATGTGGAAACAATCCAGGTGCTCATCAACACACAAGTGGATTAATAAAATGTGGTATATGTATACCATGGAATACTACTCAGCAACAAAAAACAATGGTGAATTAACTCATCTGGTATTATCCTGGATGGAGCTAGAGCCCATTCTTCAAAGCAAAGTGTCACAAGAATGGAAAAACAAGCACCAGTGGTACTCACCATCAAAGTGGTACTAGCTGATCAATACTTATGTCACACATGGCAGTAGTATTCATCAGGGGGAGGGCAGGTGGGAGGGGGACGGAGGAGATGGGAAAACTCTTACTGAATGGGTGCGGGGTGCACAGTTGGGGGGATGTCCATGAGTGTGGCTCTTACATGGGCAGTGCATGGGTAATATATATAACCGAAGTGTTGTACCCCCATAATATTCTGAAATGAAATAAAAGGAAAAAAAAAAAGAAATTTAAACAACTTAAACTCTAAGCCCTAACTCTGCTGCTGTTTTCATTTTTAAATATTGGAATTTTATACAAGATTTCACTTAAAGAAAAAAATATAAAGCCAACAGAAAACCTCCTCTTCTGCCATAAACAAACTAGCAAGATAAAACCTTTCCTGAAATCAACCCATATTTATTTAACACCAGGCAACGTGCTAGATGATAAAATGTTGGTAATACAGAGAATTCATTTTAATAGGATTGACCTAAATTACAGATTCTCAAACTTTTTCATCTAAGGATCCCTTTAAACTCTTAAGAATTGAAGCCCATTTGATCGTGATGATTTTTTTTGGTGTGCATTTCAATTCGGTTTGGTAGGATTTTATTGAGAATTTTTGCATCTATATTCATAAGGGATATTGGTCTGTAGTTTTCTTTTTTGTTGTGTCCTTTCCTAGCTTTGGTATCAAGGTGATATTGGCTTTGTAGAATGAGTTTGGGAGGATTCCATCCTTCTCATTGTTGTAGAATAATTTCTGCAGTATAGGTATCAGTTCTTTGTAAGTTTGGTACAATTCAGGCATGAACCCATCTGGTCTGGGACTTTTTTTTGTTGGAAGATTTTTTTATTGCTGCTTCAATTTCAGTGCTTGATATTGGTCTGTTCAGGAATTCTATTTCTTCCTGATTAAGCCTAGGGAGTTTGTGTGTTTCTCAGAATTTGTCCATTTCCTCCACGTTTTCATGTTTGGGGGCATAGAGACTTTTATAGTATTCAAAGATGATGTTTTGTATTTCCATGATAGCAGTTGTGACCTCTCCTTTTTCATTTCTAATTGAGCTTATTCCTTTCTGCTTCTGGTCAATCTAGAAAGAGGCCTGTCTATTTTGTTTATCTTTTCAAAGAACCAACTTTTTGTTTTATTAGTCTTCTGTGTAGTTCTTTTGTTCTCAATTTCATTTTGTTCTGCTCTGATCTTGGTTATTTCTTTTCTTCTGCTGGGTTTAAGATTGGTTTGCTCTTCCTTTTCCAGTTACTTGAGACAAATCATTAGTTTGTCAATTTGTGATCTTTTAATTATGTATTTAATTGATTTATTTATTTCAGAGTATTACAGGGGTACAGACGTTTAGGTTACATGTTTGCCTTTACTCTGCCTGAGTCAGAGCTACAAGCATGCCCATCTCCCAGAGAGTGCTCTGCACCCCTTAGGTCTGAATTTACCCATCCCCTTCTTCCCCCTCCCACCTGCTCAACACCCAATGAATGTTGCTTCCATATGTGCACATAAAAGTTGATCAATTAGTATCAATTTGATGGTGAGTACATGTGGTGCTTGTTTTTCCATTCTTGAGATACTTCGCTTAGAAGAATGGGCTCCAGTTCCATCCAGGATAATACCAGAGGTATTAATTCACCATTGATTTTGTGGTTGAGTAGTACTCCATGGTATACATATACCACATTTTTTAAATCCTCTCTTGTATTGATGGACACTTGGGTTGTTTCCACATCTTTGCAATTGTGAATTGTGCTGCTATAAACATTCAAGTGTGGAAGTCTTTATTATAGAATGTCTTTTTTTCCTTTGGGTAAATATCCACCAGTGGGATTACTGGATCAAATGGTCATTCTACTTTTAGTTCTTTGAGGTATCTCCATATTACTTCCCATAGAGATTGTACTAGTTTGAAGTCCCACCAGCAATGTTTAAGTGTTCCTATCTCTCCAAATCCACGCCAACATTTGTTGTTTTGGACTTTTTCATATAAGCAATTCTCACTGGAGTTAAGTGGTATCTCACTGTGGTTTTGATTTGTATTTCCCTGATGATTAGAGATGTTGAGCATTTTTTTGTATGTTTCTTAGCCATTAGTCTAGCTTCTTTTGGGAAGATTCCATCCATGTCCTTTGTCCATTTTTAAATGAGGTTCTTTGATTTTTTCTTGCTGATTTTCCTGAGTTCTGTATATATTCTATTTACTAGTCCTTTGTCAGATGCACAGCATGCAAAAATTTTCTCCCATTCTGTAGGTTGTCTATGCACTCTAGCAATAGTTTCTTTGGCTGTGCAGTAGTTTCTTAATTTGATCAGGTCCCATTTGTTTATTTTTGTTGTTGCTGAGATTGCTTTTGGGGTTTTCTTCATAAATTCTTTGCCTAGGCCAATGTCTATATGAGTTTTTCCAACATTTTCTTCTAGAATTCTTATGGTTTCATGTCTTAGGTTTAAGTCTGTTATCCATTGTGAGTTGATTTTTGTGAGAGGTGAGAGGTGCGGATCCTGTTTCAGTCTTCTACATGTGGCTATCCATTTTTCCATTTATTGAATAGGGCTTCTTTTCCCCAGTGTGTGTTCTTGTCTGCTTTGTCAAAAATCAGATGGCTATATGAGGATGGTTTTATGTCTGGATTCTCAGTCCTATTCCATTGGTCTATGTCTCTGTTCTTGTGCAAGCACCATGCTGTTTTGGTTACTATAGCCTTGTAGTATAGCTTGAAGTCTGGTAGATTGATGTCTTCCAATTTATTCTTTTTGCTTAAGGTTGCTTTGGCTATACAAGGTCTTTTCTGGTTCTGTACAAAGCATAGAATCATTTTTTCTACATCTGTAAAAAATGCTGTTGGTATTTTGATAGGGATTGCATTGAATCTGTAGATCACTTTGGGTAGTATAGGCATTTTAACAATGTTGATTCTGCCGATCCATGAGCATGGTATAGCATCTGTTTGCATCCTCTGTTATTTCCTGCTTCAGTGTTTGGTAGTTCTCCCTGTAGAGATCCTTCACCTCCTTAGTTAAATATATTCCTAGGTATTTTATTTTCTTTGTTGCTATTGTGAAACGTATTGAGTCTTTGTTTGGGTTCTCAGTTTGACTATTGTTGGTGTATATGAATGCTACTGATTTTTGTACGTTGATTTTATATCCTGAGACTTTGCTGAACTTATTTATCAATTCCAGTAATCTCATGGCAGAGTCTTTGGGGTTTTCTAAATATAAGATCATAGCATGTGCAAAGAGTGATATTTTGACCTCTTCTGGTCCCATTTGGATGATCCTGATTTCCTTTTCTTGTCTGATTGCTCTGGCTAGGACTTGCAGTACTATGTTGAATAGAAGCAGTGATAGAGGGCATCCTTATCTGGTGCCAGTTCTAAGTGGGAATGCTTTCATTTTTCCCAAGTCAGTATGATGTTGGCTGTGGGTTTGTCCTATATGGCTTTTATAATTTTGAGGTAAGTCCCATCTATGCCTTATTTTGTTAAGCATTCTTGTCATAAAAGGGTGCTGAATTTTGTCAAATGCTTTTTCTGTGTCTATTGAGAAGATCATATGGTTTTTGTTTTTACTTTTGTTTATATGATGGATTACGTTTATAGATATGCATATGTTGAGCCATCCCTGAATCTCTGGGATGAAGCTCACTTGGTCATGATGGATTATTTCTTTGATGAGCTACTGAATTTGATTTGCTGGTAGTTTACTGAGAATTTTTGCATCTATATTCATAAGGGATACTGGTCTGTAGTTTTCTTTTCTTGTTGCACCCAACACAGAAGCACCCAGATACATAAAGAAAATACTACTAGATCTAGACAACATAATAAACAGCAATGCCATAATAGCCAGGGACCTCAACACCCCACTGACAGAACTGGATAGATCCTCCAAGCAGGAAATAAGAAACAATGGCTTTGGTAGCAGGGTGATTTTGGCTTTGTAAAAAGTATTGGGGAGGATTCTTTCTTTCTCAGTGTTGTGGAATAATATCTGCAGGATAGGCACCAGATTTTCTTTGTAGATCTGGTAGAATTCTGGTGTGAAACCATCTGGTCCAGGACTTTTTTTTTAGGAAGGTTTTTTTGTTACTGCTTCAATTTTGGTACTTGATATTGGTCTGTTCAGGAAATCTACATCTTCCAGGTTGAGCCTAGGGAGGCTGTGTTTCTAAGAATTTGTCCATTTCCTCCATGTTTTCAAGTTTGTGTGCAGAAAGATTTTTATAGTATTCAGAGATATTTTGTATTTCTGTGGTATCAGTTATAATTTCTCCTTCATCATTTCTGATAGAACTTAGTAGAGTCCTTTCTTTTCTGCTTCTGGTTAATCTAGCAAGAAGTGTGTCAATTTTGTTTATCTTTTCAAAGAACCAACTTTTTGTTTTATTAATCTTCTGTATAGATCTTTTGTTATCGATTTCATTTAGTTCTGCTATAGTCTTGGTTATTTCTTCTCTTCTGCTGTGTTTAGGATTGGTTTGCTCATCTTTTTCCAAGTCTTTAAGATGATTTATTGATTTGTGATCTTTCTGTCTTTTGGATATGGGCATGTAAGGCAATGAGTTTTCCTACCAAGACTGCTTTTGCTGTATCCCACAGATTTTGATAACTTGTGTCCCCATTATCATTTAGTTTGAAGAATCTTTTGATTTCCATCTGAATCTCCTCCTTGACCCAATAGTCATTCGGCAATAGATTGTTTAATTTTCATGTTTTTGTATAGAGAAGAGTGTTTCTGTTAGAATTGATTTCTAATTTTATTCCACTGTGGTCTGAGAAGTTACATGGTGTAATTTCTGTTTTTTTTAAAATTTGTTGAGATCTGTTTTGTGGCCTAGGATGTGATCAATTTTAGAGAAAGTTCCATGAACTGATGAGAAGAACATATATTCAGTGTTGTTTGGGTGGAATGTTCTGTAGATGTCTGTTAGGCCTAAAATTCTTGAGTTCTGGTTTAAGTCCATTGTTTCTTATTTCCTTCTTGGAGGATCTGTCCAGTTATGTCAGTGGGGCGTTGAAGTCCCTGGCTATTATGGCATTGCTGTTTATTATGTTGTCTAGATCTAGCAGTATTTGCTTTATATATCTGGGTGCTTCTGTGTTGGGTGCATAAATATTTAGGATTGTTAAGTCTTCTTGTTGGATTTTTCCCTTCACCACTATATAGTGACCATCTTTGTCTTTCTTTACTTTTGTTGCTTTAAAGTTTATTATATCTGATATAAGAATGGCTACCCCAGCTTTCTTTTGGTTTCCATTTGCCAAAATTGTTTGTCATCCCTTCACCTTGGGTCTGAATGAGTCCTTATGTGTAAGACGCATTTCCTGGAGACAGCAGATACTTAGGTTGTATTTCTTTATCCATTCAGCCAGCCTATGCCTCTTCATTGGGCAATTCAAGCCATTCACATTTATTGAGAGAATTGATATTTGGGGTGAATTTCTGCTCATCTTGTTGGGTAGATTCTTATTGTTTTGTTTTACCTCTTGAGCCATTTTTAGGGACCCTCAAAGAACTTTTGGTTTTAATAAGGTTTATTATCATTATTATCTTTCAATGTTTATCATATTAGATATTATCCTAACTTCTGAGGAAATTTAAAAATATTTACTTCAAAATTCATTTTTGGAAATAACAAATGCATTGCATTTACTATACGTAAGCCATGTCTATTAAAAATAAATATATTTTTCAAAACAAAAAATTAGAGAATGGCACAATTTTCTATTTTTGCAAATCTCTCCAATGGGTTCAATGTGTGACAAAACAGAAGACAGCTAAATTCATAAATCTTTTGTAAAATCACATGCCATGTACCCTCTGGGAAACACCACTGTATGTTCATGAGAGAATAAGAGTGAACACGGCCATAGCATGTTAATGTAATTTTGAACAAAGTTTTGATCCTGTGGACCTGCTAAAAGTGTCTCCAGGACTGCTGGCATTGCCCAATCACATTTTGAGAACCACTGACATAAGAGTTATTTTAGGAAATTATTGATGCACTCAAAGTTATAGAAAACAACATATAATATAAAATAATATCAAAAAACAAATATTTTCCATAAATGTCAATAGCACTTGGTACATTAGCTCCAAAACAAGGCCTATTCTGTTTGCAGATGACATGGTTTTATGTGTGGAAAATCCCAAGAAATCTACAAAAAGAACTCCTAGAACTATGAAGTTAATTCAGCAAAGTTGCAGGATACAAGATCAACACAAAGTAACAATCCCATTTCGATATACTGACAACAAACATATGGAAACCAAAATTAAAAATATAGCTTCATTTATATTCATTTCAAAGAAAATAAAATACTTAGGTATGAAACTAACAAAACATGTAAGATCTGTATGCTGAATACAAATGCTGTTGAAAAAAACCAAAGACCTACACAGAAAGAAATATTGTGTTCATGGATTGGAAGACACAGCATAGGAAAGGCATTAATTCTCCTGAAATTGATCTATAAGTTTAATGTAATCCCTATCAAAATCCTAGCAAAGTTTTTTGTAGACATAGAAAATCTTATTTTGAAATATATATGAAAAAGCAAAGGCAAAGTACCTATACTGGCTAAAACAATTTTTTAAAAAAAATAAGAATAAAGTCAAAGGAATTGTTCTACCTGTTAAGTGTGACTGTAGAGCTATAGTAGTCAAGCCTGATATTTGCTGAGGAATAGATCAATGGAACAGAATAGATAACATAGAAATAGTTCTTCACAAATATGCCCATGTAATTTCTGACAAAACTGCAAACCAACTCAATGAAAGAAGCATAGCCTTTTCAGCAAATGATTCTGGAGCAATTAAATATCCACAAGAAAAAAAAAAAAAAAGAACCTTGACCTAAACCTTACACCATATACAAAAATTAACTCAAAATCTATGACAAACATAGATGTAAAATGTAAACTATAAAACTTTTAGATTATAACAAAGGAGAAAACCTTCAGAAATTAGAGGTAGGCAAACTTCTCAGACTTGACACCAACTGCATAATCATAAAAGGAAAAATTAATAAACAGGAGTTCATCGAATTAAAAATAGTGCTCTGCAAGAGACCCTGTTAAGAAAATACATACAAAGCCTACCAACTTGGAGCCAACCTATCTGAAAAAGGTCTTATATCTAGAATATATAAAGAACTTCAAAATTCAACATTAAAAAAATCAACAACTCAATTAGAAAATGGGCAAAAGACATGAAAAGACATTTCACCAAAAAGGATATACAAATGGCAAATAAGCATATGAAAAGGTGTTCAACATCATTAGCCATTAGTGAAGTGCAAATTTAAGCCACAATGAGATATCACAGCTATTAGAATGGCTAAAATAAACAATAGTGACAACATTAAATGTAGGTGAGGATGTAGAGAAGTAAAATAACTCATACACTGCTGGTAGGAGTGTAGAATGGTAAAGCCACCCTGAAAACTATGGAAATGTGTTTAAAACTAAATATGAATTTACATTATAATCTGACAATTGTGCTCTTGGGCATTTATGCCATAAAAATGAAAATGTATGTTCACACAAAAACCTGTACATGAATCTTCATAGCAGCTTTATTTGTAATAGCCAAAAGTTGGAAACAACTGAAATATTCTTCAATAGGTTAATTGTAAACAAATTGTGGTACATCCATACCAAGGATTGCTGCTCAACAATAAAAAAGAACTGACTATAGACACATCAACAAGTTGGATTGATATCAAGGGAATTACACAGAATGAAAAAGCTAATCTCACAAAATTACATACTGTATGATTCCATTCATATCATTCTTGAAATACATAATTATGGAAATGTAGAATGGCTTAGTGGTTGCCAAGAGTTAAGGGTAGGGAGGAGAAGAATGGATGTGTCTACCAAGTGGCATGAGAGAGCCTTGTGGTGATGTAACAGTTCTGTATCTTGATTGTCATGGTGGTCACACAAATTTACACAGGTGATAAAATTGCATAGAACTACACACACACAAATGAGTGCATGTCAAACTGATGAAATCTGAATAAGCTCTGTGGATTATACCAATGTTAATTTACTGGTTTTGATACAATATTATAGTTATGCAAGATGTTATGATTGGAGGAAATTGAGTGAAAATTATACAGTACCTCCCTGTACACCTTTGTCACTTCCTGTGAATCTATAATTATTTTGAATTAGAAAGTTAAAAAAAAAAGTAAGCCCAATATATACCTTCAAAGTAGAGACCATATAAAACACATCTGAAAGAAAAAAACCTGAGTTTGTGAGTAGTTGAATAAATGAGTCATGTTATTATTGTCCAGGCCTCTATAGTGCAGAGTCCAGTTGGCCAAGGCAAGGATAAAAGACCATCAACACATAAAGCACCACCAGGAAGGACTGAATAAACTCATAACCAGAACATGAGTGTGTACTCGCTACTTTGGTTCAGTTCCTTTGGCAGCTGTCATCCCAGCCTACTGGAGGCTTTGGCCAATTTTACATTGACCCAATCACACAATTATGCATTCATAATTTCCAGGTCAAATTCTGATGTCATCACTTAACATAATTGCAATAGCAAATTTTTTTTAAATCAAAAAGTCTGATGTCTTTTAAAATACATCATTCAAATGGGTTGTTACTATGACAGATACAGTCATTAAAAACCTATTATACAAAAATGTTAAAATATTGAAGACCAACTTTAAATTAATTTCAATAAAACAAACGTTATTTTAGAAACAATTGCTAGACCAACCAGCTTTCATTAATATAAGCCTATATTATAAGGCTGGTAGCTTACTGATTTTAGGAGAATTTCCGGAGATGTAGAATATGCTCTCATTCCTCAGAAGTAACTGGCTGGGACATGTATTTAAAAAAAAATGCATTAAGATCTGTTTTGTCTAAGAGAGTTGACATCTTGGAATTAAACTATTAGTTATTTCCTTTTCTTTCTACCAAAGTAGTATAGAAATGCCAAAATGTCAGGAATTGATCAACAGAATGATGTATTAACCTCCAGAGGACAAAATTAAACTCATGAGTTGTGTCTTCTAATCTTTTATCTTACTGGGGTGAAAATTACCAGTGTCTTCTGCAATTGTAATGAGGCTTCCTTTTGGTAAGAATTGCTAACTGTAATTCATATCAGTTTACAAAAAGTTTCTTTGAACTCTTTTAATTCAATGCCATTTAAAGTTTGTGTGTTGCTGTTTACATATTGGTTGACATTTTCCCATTCATATACATGTTTATGAGCCTGAGAGAGTCTCATATTATTAATACTAATTAATTGAATTAATATGAATAATATGAATTATTATATGAATTAATATATTATTATTATGAATTAATATAGCAAGAAAACATAACTTGTTACTAAAGACTATAGCTTCAGTCCACCACCAGGATCCACTGTGGTAGAAGATGCATTTGGAATCAGAGCATATCTTCCATCATATATAACAGAATGTTTTGACTTTTTGACCCTTTAGGATCTGACTTTAAATGCAATACACGTCAACTATTTTATCCCGATATCCAATCATGCAATCACTATAATATAGTGCTATAGTACATTTCTTTCAAAATCAATTCAGTTCAATGAAAAGCTGGTATGAACATAGCTAACAATATGCTAGAAACTAGAGTGAAGACAAAAAAATAAAAGACCAGGCCCCTATCTTGAAAGTTTACAAGGTTTTGAATTGACAGTATAAGATAAGGAATTCCAGCAGTGGGGTTGCTGCATTGCCAAAGGGCTTGGTTTGAATTTCATCTCAAGTTCATTTTCATGGCTATCCCTAAAAAACAAATTTCCAAATAGTCAAACAGATAAATACTAGCAAAAAAATTATTTGTTGTTGTCATATGCCACAAAGTTCTCTGTAACTGCCAAATGACAAAAGCTTTACATGGTGAATTGCTGTGTGCCCAATGCAGCTTATTTTCCCTGTCACTCCGAATGCATAACCCATTTCACCATAAATGAAATGTGACTAGGGAAAGTCTCTTCATAGTATTTAAAGGTGAGAGTAAATGCACAACAAGTGAAATAAATGTAGCAGAACATGGGCTTCGAATTCCTAGTTGTTGCTTGGAAGTAATATAAGTGTTTGCAATAATAATGACATTGTATTTTCCTTAAGAGCAATGAGATTCCTATCCACAAGAAAAAGAAGTGCATTAAAGTGCCAAGAAACCCATTTAGCAGCCTCGATGAAGCCCCACTCCCGTTTCATCAATCAATTAGGCAGGATAGGAAGCACTGTCCCCTGTTTCCACACCTGACAGTGATGTCCCAGAGGGATGGCTGGGGCATAGTGCTGGCTCCACCAGCAGCAGCACAATGATGCTTTCTTTTGGAGGTACAGCAGAATTCAACATGAAGGATTTGGGTTACCGTGATATACAACAGTCTGGAGATATTTGATTTTGTAATTTTATTATATTTTTACCCATAAAATATGACACATTATTTTATAACTGAATTCATCAGGAAATTATGCAACATCCGTCAAAGTATACATTTTCCCCCTTTTGGCTAAGATTTCTTTTTCTAAAAAAGAAATAGAGAAGAAAGGAAAGAAGGAAACATGACTGTTTAAGGGTGATGAATGCATGCATAACTTTATTCTGAACCTTTATCAGAGGCCCGACTCCCAGTGTTAGCACTGTGAATTTGGAAGTCATCCAAAGGTGGGACCTCATGCAACCCTTTGATTAAATATGGAGGATTTAATTCCACTTTGATATTTTCAGGGTTTCCAGATGCCTCCAGAGAAAGGAAATTAACCAGTAAAGCTATCCAAATAAAAGTTGTTTTTGCTGACATTACCTGAGCATTAAAGAATAGATTGGTTTTTTAATAATATTTTAATAATATTTTTTATTTTTTCTTAATATTCTAGAATGAACATAAATTGCAACAGGAAAAGAAAAAAGAGCTTTACAAAAAATAGAGTGTTTCCATAAAAATTCAATGTGACCATCAGTTCACAGTAGTTTTTAAATGATTGATTTGCTATATAAGGATATGTTTTAAAAGCATAGGTTACATAATATGCCAGTTTTCCTAGCAAATATAGCTCATTGTGCATCCCTGTGAAAAAGATCGTCTCTGCACTTATTCCAAATTTCTTTTTTAAGAAAACCTCTGCCGTCACAATAAAGCTAGATTAAGAAAAATGTTTTTTTAGAAACAACCAGGATTTTTTTTGCTTCATGTCTTTGATAAATTAATGAATGTCATTCATAAAGCTTAAACTTACTTTTCACTAAACTATGGTAGGTGATAAACGAATCAACAACTAGATATTGTGCAATAATAAACGATAGTAGGCAAATATCTCAAGAAGTAAGAAACATGAGAAATAGAAAGGGCTAAAAGAGCATTGAAAATGTAGAAAATAATTTTTTTGACCGAGTGTTTGGACCAACATTATAACTGTAGTAGATACCGTTAACACCCTCCCTTTCCTGCCAGTGTACCCTCCCCCAGCTGCTGGGAGTTTGGGCTACAATGGCTCACAATTGCTCCCTTCTCCAGATAATTGCCCTGGGTTGAGGAGAGACTTCTCTCCCAGAGGAGTCTCTGTGTTTGTAATTATGGAAGCTCCCACCCACCCAGGGGGTTGGGGGATGGGGAGGTGGCCCTCAGCCAATAATTGACTGATACAGGGGTATACAATCCAATTTGTCCCAATAGGACAACTCTGAAGTACTATTCACACTCTCTAGAGCTCCACATGGGATCAGACTGAGTCTAGACTTCAGCTAAAAGCACATCCTTTCTTAGCTTTTCCACATACCCTATTCAGTTTTCATCACTTCCAAACAGTTTTCTTCTGAGAGCACTCCCTCAAAAAAATTATTTCCACAGGAATCCCCAATTTAGGCTCCACTTTAGGGAAATTGACCTAAAAAAATCAAGCAACTTGATATTTTAGCAAGTATCATGAATTATAAAATGACACAGGTAAATTTCTAAATTTTTTTATAATTTTACTTTTGCTCCAGTGAAATACCATCTTATGTACCTTTGAGAATCACTGATGTCAAATTAGTCATATAGTGTTTGTTGGTGTTATTCCCAGTTTTTCAGAAAAGTTTTTTTGTTTATTAATAGAATGAAAATGTCTTCTCCATGTCCCCTTAGAGCCAATAAAGTTACTATATTATTTTGAAATAATATCTTAAAATTTCCATGCTTGCTTGATGCTTACACTTTTTTAGGTTATACAAATATATACGGAAGGGGAAATATATATGGCTATATATGCAACTAGTCAACATTTGAATAGTTATCAAATGTGTTTCAATATTGTCTTAGTGTACTGAACTACCTCTCCTTGAATCATAATTTTGAAAATACAAGGACATCTCCTTTTGTAATTAGTTGATCTGCATTAGAATTTTTTCAAATTATTTCTACATTTCAGGATAACTAAACAGCTTCTTAAGGAAATGGCATATATTAGTGTCAATGGCTCAAAATTAATTCCCTTTAATATTCACACTGGAGGGTGCTTGTGGGTAGATAGGAGGGCTGGAAATGCTGGAGGGCTGGTTTGTTTGTTTTGATTTTGTTTTCTTTTCCATAATGAACACATAATCCAATAAGATTGTCTACACAATACAATCAAAATCAATTAAGAACCAAGTACTGATTTGTTTTGCCATATTTAACTACATTAAAAGCTTATTGCTGTTACAATTTAATGCTTACCAACTCACTTTGTGGCATATTAAATGCAAAAATCTATGTTAATGTAATGTTAAGATTGCATATTTGGAATTAAAGGGGGAAAAAAGAAAATACAAGGTTAGATTCCCTCAGCAAATGTCAATTTTCTCTATTGGTTGAAAGACTCATACAAAATAATTTATTTTTTTCATACAAAATAATTTAAATGATTAAAGTAGCAATTTTTGAAGGCAAAAATGTATGACATCAGTTTAACATTCTAATTATCTATTTGAGTATGTATGTGTATGTATCTGTATGTACACACACACAAATAGGTGCCTTTATATACATATGTATGGATTGTGTGTTTGTGTACAATATTTTTCCTATATTAATCCAGTTTCAGTTATAAAAAAGCTTACTTGAATAATTTTAAAGAAATTTATCAATTTCAGTCTAATAGATTGAAATGTTAAATAAAATACTATTTCTTTTTAATTGAAACTCGTTTATTCAAAAAGATACAACAATGAAGCAGTAAGAATCAACAGCTCCAAAAAGAACCTTTCAGAAACTGATAAAAATTTAATACTGTAAGTTTAAAGTAAACAAATTTAAAAGTTTGACAATTTTGCCAAAAATTCACCAAAGCGTGGAATAGGATGATTAAGAGATGATGAGATATAAGATATTAAAAAGAGACTTTTTGACCTCAATTCCCTCTATTCTATTTAAAATGTCAATAAATGTATGTGGATGAAGTAATGGGAGCATTCAAATAAGATTTGTCACTTAATTGGTATATCAGTTACCTATCACCATAATAATGCTGCATAAAAGGAACAAGAAAACCTCAGTGACATAAAATAAGTACTTACTGCTCATACATCTGAGGTGGTCATTAGATCACTCTGCTGATCTTAAATAACTCACTTATTCATCTGAGGGTTGGCTGGTTTCCAGGTGATCTAGGTGGGCCTTGGCTACGTTCATTCACACATCTGAAGTTTGGCTGGCTTATTTTTCTGTGGGTTGGCTCTATTCTGCATGTCTCTGATTCTCCATAAGGCTAGTCCAGCATTTTCTTATAGCAATGGCCAGAGGATGGAAATGAGGATGTCCCATTCAGCTGTCTGCTGTATCAATTCTTCTAACATCCCACTGACCAAAGAAAATCACATTGTTGAGACCAGAATCCAAGTAGGACACCAAAAAGCTACAAGACAAAGGGCATAGACTCAGAGAGAGGAAAGAATTGGGGCCAATAATTCAGTCTACTGCAATGGGTATTTATTGAATGGATATAGTATGTCAGATCTTGTTGAGGTTAAAATATTTTAATTATCTTTACTGATATACCAACCAAAAAGCAATAGTTAGATGTGTTATCCATAGTATGGCAGACTAGCTATACAGATGTAGATTCATGCTATTAAGCACCATTCTTTTTCTTTTCTTTACCATTTGTAAGGTCAGATTTGTAACCATTTACAAGATTAGGATTTTTTGAAGTTTATTTTTATCCTATGAAAATATAACTTTGCTAAATGAAAGAAATATAAAAACAAATTTCTGAGTAACTATAACCTACTTAAGAATACAAAATACTTTAGTCAATTTTGTAGAACCTACTCACAAATAATTAGATAAATTATTTGTATCTCACTTTAAACAACCCATTCAAAGACTGCAAGTTATAACCCATTGTTTGTTGCTATTAAAATTATTACATGCACTTAAAAATAATAAAACTATTTTTTTCCTTTTTTTTCCTAAAACTAAATGTTTCATTTATTAAGATTTTGTCTTTTACTTCTATGGAACAGAATTAGTGACTTTTTCCAATATGACCACAGAAAATCATATTTCAAAATATTAAATGAAATGGCTTATCAATATGAAATTAAATTCCAAATGAAGGTAAATATTTACAACATTGTAATAGTAATTACATAGATCTAAGATATTTGAAGTTTATCCAGGACATTAAGAATCACTGAATAAGAGTTCAGCTCAGAGGCTACCTGAAGGTCCAGTATATGCCAGGAAGATTCTTTGCACCCAGGGGATCCGTGAATAGTTAGCCAACCACTGAGATAAAAGACCTTTGGGAAGTTAAAATCACCTTATAAATGTAAAGATGTTATATCATGTCATGAGATTGCATGAAAGGAAAAATAGGCAAACAAGTGATTGGTGAGTTTCTGTAGGGGAAAATTTGAGACCAAAAAAAGTAACTGAACTAAAAACTAAGAATAGTTTAAAATTCTTTAGTAGAATTCTGAACTATCAGTTGCAGCCCCCAAAAGAGACCTGGGTATCATTATAAATTGTTCTCTGAATATATCTTTTAACAACTACAATAAGCTATGCATTATTAGAAAATCTTGAAACAAATTTTGGTGTATTTGCACCTCTAATGCTGGATTTAAAAAAATATCCAGAGGAAAATAGTACAATAACAGGGTAGAAGGAGTGTTTTGAAGACTATGATTAGGAATAGTTTGGAAGAAGAAAAATAAAAGCTTATGGGGGGATAGAGGGGACCTGGTGATGTGGCATAAAATATCATTATCAAATATTTAATAATTTATCAAGTTAATTTTAAGAAAATAAAAGAAACTACCATTTTAGTTAGTAGATTATATATATTTAGAACTCATGTCCAAAATATTTGATGCTAGTTAGATATATAAACAAGTGAAAAAACAAAGATTATTTGCTGTCATCACTACTAGTAGTATTATTGCTCCAGAGGTGTTATTCAATGCAATTAGAGAAAAGAAAAAATAAAGGTATAAAATTAGAAGAAAGTAGGTAATATTGCCTATGATATAGCAGTATACTAGGGAAACACCAACTAATTGAAAACCACTTTCAAAAATAATAAAATTCTGTGAGAGTGGTGGGTATGAAATTAATAGGCAGATACAAATACAAAAGCAGTGATCATTTACACATAATTTTTAAAAATCTCGTTTAGTTTCACTTCCAGAAGAGATGGAATATCAGGGGCAAGCTTTAGCTATGTTAAACAACCAGAAAACCACACAGAATATATGAAATAACTGATTTCAGATGTTGAACCATAGTGTACACAAGACTGTGATCCCAAGAGAAGGGAAACAGACAAAGCTGAGGCCTACAATTGCATCAGTTTACTGCATGGAGGTATTTTCCAGACTGCACTGCAAGAAGGGGCAACCCAAGGAGATCCTGGCCATTTCACTTAGTTGAAGAGACAGAAATGAGAGTTTGAGAAGAGTTTGCTGAGATACCAGCAGCAATTTTCAAAGCGGAGTATTAAAGAAGTTGGATCTGCACAGAGAGAGAACATTGGAGATTTGCAAAAGGTTCTCCTCAGGTCTATAGCTGGGAATAAGCTGTGTTCCACCATTCAGAGTAAGAAGACCTTTCAATGCATGAGGCACCAGATAAAGTAGTAAGAATGATATAGACTTAGTAGTAGGATTAAATTAGCCCTAGATTAAGACTGATTTGGACCCACCCTAATTAATCTTAAAAAGCAAGTCTTGATTGGCACTACCCAACTTTGACTTACTATAAATCTGTGTAATCAAGACAGTGTGGTATTGGTGACAGAATAATCAAACAGGTCAATAGAACAGAATAGAGAAGCCAGAAATAGACCCACATAAATATACAATGGAGAAAAGATAGTCTTTTTAATAATTAGTGCTGGCAAAACTGGACACCCACATGCAAAAAAAAGAATCCAAACACAGACCTTACACCCTTCACAAAAATTTGCTCAAAATGGATCATAGACCTAAATGTAAAATGCAAAACTATAAAACTCATAAAAGGTAACACTGTAGAAAATCTAGACAACCTTATATTTGGCAATGACTTTTTAGATTTGATACCAAAGGCATGACTCATGAAAGAATGAATTGATAAACTGGACTTCATTAAAATTAAAAATCTCCACTCTATGAAAGACACTACCAAGAGAATGAAAAACAAGCTATAGACTGGGAGAAAATATTTGCAAAGACTTTCTGTTAAAGGACTACTATCCAAAATATACAAAGAACACTTAAAACTCAACAATAAGAAAACAAATAACCCAACTGGAAAATGGGCCAACGACCTTAACAGACACCTCACCAAAGAAGATATCTCACCAAAGATGGTGTCTTTGTTTGAGCTGCTATAATGAATACCATAAAGTACGTGGCTTACAGAAAGAGCCTCTTGGAGCCTGGAAAGTCTAAGATCAAGTGTCCAGTAGATTCAGGGTCTGGTGAGGGCCTGGTTTCTGGTTTTTAGTGTTACCTTCTCACTGTGTCCTTACATGGTGGAAGGAGCAAGGCTCCTTTCTGGAACCTCTTTAAAAGGGGCACTAATTTCATTTATGAGTGTTTTGCCCTCGTGATCCAAACACCTCCCAAAGGCCCCACATTCTAATACCATCACATTGGTGGTTAGGTTTCATAATACGAATTCTGGGGGGACACAAGCATTCAAACCATAGAAAATGACAAATAAGCATGTGAAAAAATGTTCCACATCATGTCATGAAGGAAATGTAAATTAAAACAATAAGATACCACTACACACCTATTAGAGTGTCCAAAATCCAGAACACTGACAACAGCAGATGCTGATGAGGATGCAAAGCAACAAGAACTCTCATTTACTGCTGATTGGAATGAAAAATGGTATAGCCACTTTATAAGACAGTTTGACAGTTTCTTATAAAACTAAACATACTCTTACCATAAGATCCACCAATAACACTCTTTGGTATCTCCCCAAAGGAGCTGAAAACTTACATCCACACAAAGATCTGCACACAGATGTTTATAGCAGCTTTGTTCGTTATTGCCTAAACTTGGAACCAACCAATATGTTCCTCAGAAGGTGAATGAATAAATTGTGGTACATCGAGACAATGGAATATTATTCAGCATTAAAAAGAAACGAGTTTTCAAACCATGAAAAGACAAGGAAACTTTAAAGTATATTACCAAGTGAAAGAAGTCAATCTGAAAAGGCTACATACTGTATGATTCCAACTATATGACATTCTGGAAAATGCAAAACTATGGAGACAATACAAAGATCAGTGGTTGCCGGGGGTTAGGAGTAGTGAGAAGGAAGGGATGAATAGATGGAGCACAGGATTTTTAGGTCTGTAAAACTACTTTGTTTGATACAATAATTGGGGATTTGTGTCATTATACGTTTGTTCAAACCCATAACATGTGCAACACCAAGAGTGAGCTCTAATGTAAACTATGGTCTTTGGGAGATAATGATGTGTTCCTGTAGGTTCATCAGTTGTGACAAATGTACCACTCTGGTTGGGGATGTTGATAATGGGGGAGGCTATGCATGTGTGGGGGCAGAGGATATATGGGAAATCTCTGTGCCTTCCTCTCAATTTTGCTATGAACCTAAAGCTCCTCTAAAAGATAAAGTCTAATTTTTAAAAAGAAAGTCTTGAAGAGATCTGACTGATTCCAACTAACTTCACTGTACCTCAGAACAAAATCCAATACAACTTAAAAGAAGATGACAAAATCTAGCACTCAAAAATGGAATATTCACAATACCCTGTATCCAATTCAAAATCACCAGTTATACAAATAAGATGGAAAATGTGAACTTTAAACAAGATTTAAAAAATTAATAAATGGAAACAGAACAAGAAATGATACAGATCAAAGAATCAGAGATATAGATGTTAAAACAGCTATTACCTATATACTCCACAATTACAAGACAGTAAATAAAAACATAACATGATAATGAGAGAAATAGAAGATATAAAAAGACCCAAACAGATTGCCTAGAGATGAAAAATGCAATGTCTGAAATGAAAAATACACTCAACTGGAATAAATAACATGAAACAAGACAGGGAAAACAGAGCTTGAAAGCATAGGAATAAAAACAAACCCCACTGAATCACAAAGAGAAAAGGAATGAAAATCAGACCTGAACATCAGTAATGTGTGGGAAATATCAAATGCTGTGACTGCAACCCCGAAGGGAAGAAAAGTGGGAGGGGTGATATAAAAAAATATTTGAAGAAGAAAGATCAAAATTTGTCTAATTTTGATAAAAGCATTAAACCCACATATCCAAGAAGCCTAACAAATCACAAGCAAAATAAACATAAAATGCCATAGCAAATCGTAATCAAATTAGTGAAGACAAGTAATAAAGGGAAAATCCTAAAAGCAGTCAAAGAAAAATCAGACTGCCTGCAGAAAAACAAAGATCAATTATAGTAGACATAAACTATTTAAAATGCAAAGCAATGGACTGTCATGTTTAAATACTGAAAGAAAAAATTTTCTCAACCTAAAATTCTCTACCCAGAAAAAATTTCCTTCAAAAATAAATGTAAAATAAATGCTTTTTCACTTTTTATTTCACTACTGAAATAAAAGCCAGTAGACTTGCACTATAAGAAATGTTAAAGAAAGTTCTTTAAGCAGAAGGAAAATGATAACAGATGAAATCTGTTATCTACAGATTTCAAGAAAGTCATGAAGTCTACAAGAAAGTCATGAGGAGTACTAGAAATCATAAATATGTAGCCATATAGAAAAGTTTTTTCTTCATGTTTAAATCTTTTTAATAGATAATTGACTATTTTAAACAAAATAACTATTTTAAACAAAATCGACTATTTTAAACAAAAATAACATCAATGTATCATGGGGTTTATATGATTGGAGAAGAAAAATTTATCATATCAGAAGCGTAAAGGCAGGAGGAGTATGGAAATATATTGTTTTAAGGTTCTTATACAATATGTGAAGTGGTGTAATATTATTTAAAGGTAAACAATGATAAGTTAAAGATCTGTATTGTAAACCTAGAGCAACCACTAAAAAAAAAATTTTTAGGAGTTATAAGTAATAGGCAAATGGTGATAAAATTTAATTGTAAAAAAGAAATAAAAATTATTTATAGAAAAATATAAAAGAAGGGAGGAAAGAAGGAAAAATGGAGCAAAGAGTAGATGGAACAAATAGAAAAATAATAGCAAAATGACTTTAAAACCAGTGATATTTAAAACTGCATTAAATGTAGATGGCTTAAATATGACCAATTAAAAGCCACAGATTTTCAAATGGCTTTAAAAAACTAGCCCAAGTATGCACTGCCTATAATAACTCACTGTAAATATAAAGGCACAGGATAAAAGGTAAAGGATGAAAAAAATTCTATAAAAATATTAATCAAAAGAAAGCTGGAGTGGCTATTTTAGATAAAGTATATTAGATAAAGTAGACAAAAAGGTGGATTTAAATAAAACAATATTGATAATGATTTTAAATATAAATGGTATAAACACTCTATTAAAAGGATGAGTTGTCAGGCTGATTTCACAAGAAATTCACTTTAATTCTTTAATTATAAAGACACACAAGGGTTAAAAGTAAAAAGATGAAAAAAGATATTACTGCAATCACTAATAAAAAATCTGAACTGACTGTATTTATATCAAACAAAATAGATTTTAGAATAAGAAATATTATTAGAGTTAAAGAATGACATTTCATAGTGGCAAAAGTTCTTCAAGAGGACAGAACGGTACTAAAGTCTGTGCTCTCAATCATAATGCTTCAAAGTACATACAGCAAAAAGTGATAGAGTTGTGAGGAGAAATAGACAACTATACAGTTAAAGTTGGGGATTTCAATACTCCTTTCTCAGTAATGGATAGCATAAGCAGACAGAAACTCAGTAAGAATACAGAAAATCTGAACATTACTATCAAACAATTTGACTTAATAGAACACTCAACCCAACAACTGCAGGACACGCATACTTTTCAAGTATACATGAGAAATTCACAAATATAAATTGTATCTGTATGATAATAAATACTAATAATATATACTTAAGAAATATATTAATTGGTTTAAAAGTATATGAATCATGCAGAATATATTTTTGAATTAAACTAAATGGTAGAATGGAATTAAACTAAAATGATGATTAATGGAAATATATTTGGAAAACTCCCAAATATTGGGAAATTAAACAAGACACAGCTAAATAACCCAAGAGTCAAAGGAAATAATAATATAAAAGAAATCAATAAAATGAAAAACAGAAAAGAAACAATAGAGAAAAACAATGAAACCAAAAGCTGGATCTTTAAAAAGATTAATAAAATTCATCAACTTCTAGCCAGACTGATTAAATAAGAGAGAAGGTACAAATTTCTAATATCAGAAATGAAAGACAAACATCCCCATAGAGAATTTACAGACATTAAAAGGATAATAAGATAGCATTATGAAAAATTTTATGCTAAGTAATTTGTTAATTTGAAAGTGGCTTGAAAGACAAAAGCTACCAAAGCTCATTCAAGAGGAAATAGATAGCCTATACATATTAAAGAAATTGAATTCAAATTTTAAAAACCTCCCACAAAGATAAATCTAGGCCCAGACGGTTTCACTGATGAATACTACTAAACACATAAGGAAGAGTAATGCCAAGGCTACTCTAAATCTTCCAGAAAATAGAAGATGAGTGAACACTAATTTTATGAGGCCAACATTATCATGATACCAAATGCAGATAGGCATTACAAGAAAAGAAAACTATGAACAAATATCCCTCATGAACATAGACACAGAAATTCTCTAAAACACTGAAGGAACTAGAATTCAGAAATATGTGAAAAGGATAATACATATGTTAAACTGGGTTTTATCTTAGAAATGTACTGTTGGTTTAACATTCACCAAAAATCAGTCAATGTAATTCACCGTATTAACAGACAAAAAAGAAAAAAATTATGACCATCTTAATAGATATAGGAAAAGCATTTAACAAAATTCAACATTCATTCATGATAAAAGCTGTCAGCAAACTAGAAATAGAAGGAAACATGAGAGAATTTATTTTTAAACCTGAAGTACAGAAGGCCTTTCTAAGTATGATATAAAACCTAGAAGCCACAAAAAAAAATTTGATAATTTCAACTATATAAAAGTTAGAAATCTCTGCATGGCAAAAACATCATTACCAATAGTGAAAGACATATGAAAAGATAGGGGAATATTTGCAACACACATCACAGAAAATAAGTAATTTACTAAATTACAAGCTCCTACAAATAAATCAATGACCCAATATTAAAAGGAGCAATGGACATTCTCAGAGAATAGAAAATGGAATAGTTCTTAGACATATGAAAACATGCTCAACTTCATTGGCAGAAAAGAGGTATGCAACTCAACACTAAAAAAAGATCCTTTTTACCAAGCTGATTGCCAAAGATCAAAAAACATGTACACTGTGTTACAAGGACATGAGGAAACAAGCACTCTCACATTTTGGTGGGCATGTAAATTGATGTAATGTCTACGGATGGTAATTTGGTATATCCATCAAAATGCATATGCCATGTGAAACATTCATTATGCTTTCAGAAATTTGTCTCATAAGCACACATATCTCATAACTGATTATTGTACATGAGTACTTATTGCACCAATATTTGAAATGGCAAAAGAGTTGTAAACTCAATTCACCAATTATGGACTAGTGAAATCAAATAAGATACATTAAAAAAAAGAACACTATGTAGACGCTATGCATGTGTGTGTTTGTTAAAACAATTATATTAATATACTTTAAGAAGAAAAGCAATGTGTAAATATATATACATAAACACACATATATGTTCATTTTTACATAAATGCATGTACAGTCATCCCTTGGTATGTGTGGGGGATTGGTTCCAGGACCTCTCACAGACACCAAAATCTGTGGATGCTCAAATCCCTGATATAAAATGGCATAATATTTATGTATAACCTACGTACATACTCCTGGTTACTTTAGACCATCTCTAGATTACTTATAATACCTAATACAATGTAAATGCTATGTAAATAGCTGTTATATTGTATTATTTAGGGGATACTGACAAGAAAAAATGTCTGTATATAATCAGTACAGATGTAAT